>OY728120.1:2134368414-2136768414 GCA_963277665.1 Viscum album
CTGCGTACTCATAAAATCCCAAAGAATTTAGGGAAAAAAAATATCCTTGAAATTTACGGGTCTTTACAATAAGAATAAATTATTCCAATTTAGGAAAGATTTTTTTAGGGTGTTTAATAATCAACCAACAGATCAATAATTCTTGAATCATTTGAAATATCTGATGAATAGAAAATTTAATATTCAGTTATACCCAGTTGTGGAAAGATAATAATTTTTCAAGAATAACTAAGTATGCATCAATGATATAACTACTATGGATTTAGTCTCTCCAGAGTTAAAGACCTTAGTTATTATCAACACACTTATGTACATAGCTTTGGATAAGGAAACCTTTATAAATAAAGGTAATCCACAAAGCTTTTGATATTAGTTCAACTAGAGATAATCAACTATTCCAAGTGTAAGCTAGTGGTAAATATACTTCATAAGAAAAATTTATGTGTTTAAGGAATTTGAAAGTGAAGTATGGCATATTCAAGTTCAAAATAAGAATATATTGACCAATCATTCATCGATCAATATAATGTAGCATGGAGTAATTCCTAAACACACATTACCTTATCCACATCAGAGATATAATACTAATAAGGAGGATCAATGATGAGTATTACATGTTTAAAATGACAAAAAAATATAGTGTGGAGTAATTCTTAAATGCATATTTTCTAATAAACATTAGAGACATGCTGAAAGTAAAATTAGTACCAACGTTTCAACTTATATTCGTTGCATATACATCCATTTTTTGAGACATGCTTTTAAAATAATGGTGTTATACCATACCCATATTCCAACTATCATGAAAAATGGATATCATATTAGTTACATTATGATGGAAATCCATTATGGCATAATAACATGTTCTTAGATTCCAAAATTTTATTGAGGATATAAATAAACTTACATCAAAAGAAAACACAATGTGAATCTATAATAATCATCCCAAATGTTTCATAGGACATTATTGAAATCCCTATGATATAAAAGTTGTAGTCAAGTGATAGAACACATTTCTATAAAAGGGTTCACATCTCTACTTGAGATAGTTGGAGAAATATTATCTTGGGTTTAGTCAATACTGGAGATGCACAAGTATTTGGCATATGAATGAATTCCACAAGAGGTGTGGAAAAGAAATTCTCCCGAGACAAATACTATATAGTAAGGATAAAAATATATTGATTGTTTTATATTCACCATGGATTGTGATACATTATTCTTTGAGAATAATAATTACTAAAAGTATGAAGTGTGTAGAAATTAGCTAAAATTGAAATGATCAATTAAAATTCAATAATGTATTCCTTGTATCAAAGTACAAGGTGATTATTATTTTGAATACTATGGTGGGTATTCAAGTGATACTATACATGGGTGGTACAAGTGTGTTACTAATAAGGCTTTATTGGTTATAAAATTTTTTTATGCCTAAATATATTAGAATTTTACTTGTCATAACTACATTCTATGATCATTAGAATTGGCCTTTGGATGTCAAGACTAAAAATTTTGGAAGGAATCTATATGATGTAACCAAAAAGTTTTGGTGACACCATAAAAACCAAAAAAGGGTCTAAAGTTATTTAAATCTATATTAATATTAAATTAGGCAACAAGATCATGAAATATTCATTTGGAATGAATATTTTACATGTGTCTACTAGAGGTTAGGGGGAGCGTCACTGTTTTCCAAGTAAAATATGTTTTAGTAACATATGGATAATATCTATTTGTATTATAGTTACCTAAAACAAAAATAAAAGTAATTCTCAATATATTGACTAAAAGTATCAACCTATGTTCTGGGTAATATGATCTACTATTTTAGATATAGCGATTTCTTAGACCAATAAAATCATTCATTTATTGATATGGTATTGAATAAATATAATTTGGAACAATTCGAGAGATAAATGTTACTAATTTCACTTGGAATAAATCTCTCTAAGAAGATATCTATGGAAATGAGATGAGATTATAGCGGCGAGTTGAATTCCATACAAATTTTCTATGGATAAATCATTTATTCCATGATATGTAAAAGAAGCTATATTTCCAACATATATTCTATGGTTGGAAAATATCAATTATATCCAGGATAACTAAAAGGGAATATGTTAGAACTATCCAATTTAACTTGAATAAGTACAAAGGATATGTACCTGGTATGTGGAGAGGAAGGGGATCTAGTTTTTTAAGGGATGAAAATAAGTATTCTTTTAGAAAAATATTGTCTAATATCATAGTTAGGATTAGGTAATGAGTGAGATAAGATCAAACAAGATAGTGGTATCCATAGCTATAAATACCAAGTATGTTGAAACTTCTAAAGAAGCTATGGAATTAGTGTTTAAATTGTAATGATTTTTTCCAATTCTTATAGTCACACTTGGTAAGTAAATATTTATCATTATGATAATTCAACTACTAGTTTTAGCCAAGATGTTTAGATTATACAGTGGAAAAAGGATATAATCAGGGATAAAATCTCTAGATATATTCTACTCAATAAGGTAAGGTCACACATCAGAAAATAGCCATTCCTCAGAGATATAGAATACCCAACAGCTAAATCCATGACTAACCAGAAACATGATCTTAATCATGTGAGAGATAATAAGGCGAGTTATCAAGTTGGATCTTGTGCCATTGGGAGTATTGTAATAGTTAGTTCCCTAGACCCAACTTTATTAGTAAATTTTGATTACCATTTAATTTATATAGTGTTATATGCATGATGTAATCTTACCATTATAGTGAATAATTTTTTGTGTCCACTATTTAAATGATAATTTCCATATATTTATTTTTGTATAAAAAGTTATATAAGATCTTAAACTACAATGAAAACCATGAGATACTAATACATTAATCTTTACTATATGTAATATGTTCTAGATACATCATACCAACAGGACAAGGTTGATGTCTAAATATAAGGTGCTGGGGGATCTTAATCATTGATACTTATTCTCATGAATTTTTCACTTGGTGATCTCTGGTAGGTGATATCATGAGGACATACCATAAAATAGGAACACCACATGATTTAGGTGTCATTGGTGTTCCCTATCTATGTACATGTGTATTAGTCTCCTGAGATGATACCACTATCAATGTGTTCTATTTGATCACATACAATTATGAAAGGAAAAAAATGATAATGAAATTGTGGCGAGGTATCTTGTGATGGGTGTGTCATTGGTGGAGTTTCATTGGTTGAGTGTTCGAGAAAGGATTTTTCAATTATGGTTTGAAGAAGTAATATCTTGTCCATAGGTGATAAGGATGGAAGTACCTTCATAAATCCTTGGTAATGGTATTCAGAGGTTATTCCGTCTGGATAGATCATAAATAATAAACCAGGAAAGGACGATGACATAAGTGTGCATCCTGGATTATGAGATATCAAAATACAAAGAGCTTATATTACACAGTACATGTTTGTAGGTTAGTTTTCATTTATATGACAATTGCATATCTCTTTATGGGCCTTAATGAGTTTATAGACTCTTTTATTGGTCTATAAATATTATTCACTTCTATAGAGATAAGGTCCTAGTGTGTGACACACAATAGCGTCTTCAAGAATCTTACCTATTTCAGTGAATAGGTATATAGGACATGGTGCATCCCACCATGGGGTTTGAGAGTTGTCCAAGTATTAAAGATCACTGTAAAATAAATAAATTCATTATTATCCATGTTTAGAATAATAGGGTTAAATTTATTTATTAAAATTATTCATGATGAATTTATTATATATGGGAAAATATTATATGAATGAATATTATGTTAATATTACATGATCTTTTAATATTAGCGAGAATCATGAGTCAAGTTAAATGACTCAGTTTTATCATGTAATATATTTAATATATATTATAGGTATGTGATAAAATATAAACAACATTTATGATGTATCTTAGCTCGACATAATTATTAATTTGTTGATTATTTAGCAGACATTGATTTTATGGGGGTCAAGGAACCGTATCTGAGTATTTTCTAGAACCACGATAAAAATATAGAGAGAGTCTCATTCTAGTGACTATCCACTCATTCAGAATGAGATCTTCTCTCTCCTCCTACATCATAGAGATAAAGAGTCACTATCCGAGTTATTTATCCAAGGTGCCTTCGATGTATCAAAGGTACAAGATCTAGTTGATCTTCATGATGCTAAAGGAATCATTAGAGCTCCGTTCTAGCACCTGAAATTTGATAAACAACTGGTGAAAAGATTATTGGTGCATGTGTGGATGATCTATAGGGGTTAAATTTTTTATCATTTGAGTAATTTTATCTAGTGATGATATGTAGTCGAGCAATATTTTATTCAGAATGAGGTACTCATTCAATTTTAATTTTTGTTCCCTATTTAATTCACTTAAGATCCTCATATCATAGCAATCCTCGGATAACTGAAGATGTTAAGTTATGTCACTCTAGAGATAAGGAAATTTTAAATCCCCAACCCACTAAATTATTCTTTATTCCTGGGTACTTTCATTAATCATAAATAAGAGTACTTGTTCGATCAATTAGTTTCACAGTTAAAGGATAAAGAGACTATACTTTATTTTATGAATGGTTCAATAAAGTTAAAAAAATCATGTCAGGCTTACAATTTATGTTTCAAGAAAAATGCATTACAAAATTATATGATTGGAACTAAGAAGACTACCCTTTTTAACCTTTGAAATGGGTGACATAATTAAAAGTTTTCACATTGAGTTTACCATTTGTGTTTCACTCAGAAATGTGTGGTACCTTGGGTTTTTGAGAAATGGTGATCGACACCTATAATGTTTCAATTATCCTATCATTACATGCCTTCACTCTAGGATTAGCATTTATGATTACTTTTTGAGGGTTTATTATGGGGGTTAAACTATGATTTGATAATTATCTACACCTGGTTCACCATTTTCATCTCTTAGAAACTTCCAATGACCCCCACATTGATAACAATATACATAATTTATTTCCAAAGGAAGGTGTCCCTTTGATGTTCCAGAATTGATGGAAATTAGGAACTCACATTGGTTGAGTGGATGAGAGGTCTGGCTCATCACACCATTTTGAAGGGAATTGTTTCCTATTAGAGGACTCTATTATAGATTTAAGATATGTTCAACTATCACATTCAAATACCGATACAGTACAGGTTACCCTAATAAAAATATTGGGTATCAAGTACTTTTGCATGTAATGAGAGATTCTATTAATGAGGAAACCTATTTGTATACAAGGTTCTTTTTCTATTTCTCATCATTTCTTATCAATGTGAAGATGCTTGTATTTTGAATCCATATAACCAAGAACTCTGGATTTTATATCCATTTGAGTAGTATATTGATATCATGATGATGGAATTGAACCTTCATGAGGTTTCCTACATATCCTATGTATAATAGGAATCAAAAACCATGTAATTATTTTAAACCATGTAGTTTAACGTCATGTAGAAAGGATATATATTGTGGAAATTAGGCACTGGGCATGGATCTTGATACTTAGGAATACATCCTATGTATGTAATTTATAACAGGCATTAGAGTCATCATAGTTTAGTTCATCCCCATCATGATGATGGATTTAAGGTACATGAGGGCATGGTTGGGGATTATATATAAAAAGATTCCCCACATATAATCCCACATCTCATACGCTAATAAACAAGGAAGAGTGAAAGACTCATAGGAGGATCTAGGTTACATGATACAAGGTAATTGTAATATAGAGGGACATACACTAGGTTGGATTCCCATTGGAACTCAAGCCTTAAGAAGGCCTCTTATGTATCCTGCTTATAGAAGGAATAAACATCCTCGTAGTTCATTAATCACTTGACTAGATGATAGGCTGGGGTGGGTGATTACAATCTGATACATTAGTGTTATCACTGAGGTTTAGGAATGTTTGGTGCTTATACTATGAATTTCCATGTTACATATTAATTCTCTATCTACTAATAGATAAAAAGAAAAATGACCATGAAAGGTCTGTCGAATATGTTCGGTGAGACACTAAGGGATTTTTTGAGAGAATAAAACAAATAGGGTCACATGAGTGTGTAGCCCTAACCCATTAAAATTTTCCCCTTATAAAGGGGGTACTTGGTTGAAGGTTCATGGATGAGGGTTTACATGGTATGTGTATAAGTGTGTATGCTGGAAAAAGTAGACATGTTTGCCTGAAAAGTATTAATTGTATACCTGAGATGTCTTTATTGTATACTCATCATGTCTTTGGTGTCAGTATGGCATGATAGACACATCCTAGGGAGTCTTCCCAAAATGTCCAAGATTCTTTGAATAATCGAAGCTAACATGTCAAAGTACTTTGATGTGATTGAAGTTACTTGTCTAGAATATCTTTGCCTGATCAAAATGGACACATACTGGGCCTTTCACATGATGAAATAACTTGTCTAGGATGTCTTCGCATGACTAAAGTGGAAATTTCTAGGGCTTCTTCACATGATCAAACTAACTTTTCCATGACCTATCACAAGATCAAACCAATATGTCTAAGGCAGCATTAGGGTATCAAAAGACCATAGAGGAGTCATGAGATTGTTTGATCCTAAGGGAGTCACACAGAAAGGTTTTGTGAACATGTCTAGGATCAAATTCATTTCCAAGTATTGATGTTTCATGTCCAAATGGATTTTCAATTGGCTACATGGGAAAAAATTTTCATGGGAGGAAGAGTGTATAGATAATGGATTATGTCGAGAACATAGATCCTAGGTTTTTCTTGGTGATAGAATGGTCTGTTCATGGTCACACATGCATCCTAAGTCCGCATAAATATCGATTGGTGCCCTCATGATGGTGTCTCATGATTCTCAATTACTTATGCGATTCTTATGACCTCTATGGAGTCTTGGGAGGGTTTTTGTGAACATGTGTTGGGGCTTCATGTTCGTGCCTACTTACATGGATGAGGGTGAATGGATGAGGGTTTTCAAAACAGTTGCATGGATGGGGTGCATGTCCTCGATGTTTACTTTTTGTGGTTATGGATCCACAGGGGTATTGCGTGTCAAGGAAGCCATGTTCAGGGCTGCATGTAAACATAAGGAGACTGAAGGTTCACATGATCTCTTGTTCAATACCACTTGGAGTCATAGCACATATAGAGGGAATGCATGGAGGGTTTTCTTTATAGGCTACTCGAACTATGGGTGTCATCCCACATGATAGGGGGTTCACATGAATGATTTGTATAGAGATTTAAAAGGGTTTATAGGCTTGGGGATTCACATGAAAATGTCACATGATGTTCAAATCATCATGTGATCGGGTGAAGGGTGTTAGAAAATGGGTCTCATGATTACCTGTCAAGTCCCTCTGAAGGTTATATCCAATCCTTCCCCTCCTCTATTGTCCTTCTCTACTTATCATTGTCTTCTTACAATCCATTTTATCCCCCTCATGTTTGTGACTTTTTTTGGGGAGGAAGGTCATATATAGGAAAATTCAGTGTATTTTATCATTGATTTTAACAGTGAATGTGCCATGTTCACTGGATTGAGGTGGTGGAGATCTTCTCATGAGTTTCATATGATTCTCTTGTCATCACATGAAGTATTTTACTTCCACTGTGATACAAATGAGATCGTATGATCACTTCACCATGGGAATGATCGGCTTCGCATGCTGGCCATCCCTCAATCGCATGATCCATGTCACATATTGTGATCGCATGATCAGTATCATGTGAAAGATATATTTTTGATCATCACATGTATGAAAGGGAAGCGTAACCTCAGCTTTCCTATCCTTTATGGGATGGGGTGGGAGACTAAAATCGATGGACTCATGTGATTGCTTCAGGGGATTCTCATTAGATTTATGAATTTCCACAACCAAATTCTAGGAAACTGTTAGATATTTCATGAGATAAAATTAAAAAAAATCCGAAAGCTGGAATACTCTTGGGATTGGTATGAAACACAATTTTTCTTGTTCCCTCGTTGATGTCATCTTGTCTTCACACGATCATCATTATTTTATCACATTATCCTTCCATATTCTAGTGATGGATTCTCACTATTTCACGATGAATTTTAGTCGATCATCCCTTGGATGTATCAAAACCTTTGGATGATCCTATGGTGCAACAATCTTCTTTGAAGCGACCTCCTCAAAGGTAGATGGTTAAAGGTGACACACCATTCAAACCCATGATGGATTGTTGAAAATTTACATGATTATTTTCATAAAAATGATACATCATAAGGAGAATGAACATGAATTCATGCAACATCACATGCTACTATGATGGCCCTTGTACTTTTTCCACTCCGCCACATAACCTCCATAATCTCTCATGACAGTATCATGTGATTTCTAATTAAAATCATACCCACAAGATTTATTAGTTATTTTAAGCACCACATTAATGAAAAATGATGTTTAATTAATTCCTTAGGGATGATAAATAACCATATCTTGTATGTGAAAAGACTGTTGCTATGATGGCCGTTGAGCACCAAGGTCGAGCAGGAGTTGGGTGTGAATATTGGTTTCAAACCTATGATGTCGGGATTGCGGCGGGTGTGTAGGTGGTTAAAGAAGATCATAGCATGAGATAATATGTCATAGAGTATTTTGATAAGAAGACTATGTTTTTGTACATATGATTTTTATAGAGGAACAATACCATACAAGACATCCTGTCCCAGATCAACTTTACTTTCTATCAGTAAGAGATAAATATTACTCATTGTATTATCCAACTATTAATCTAATAATGAGGTGATAAACTACAAAAAATTCCCCACACTATCATCACCTATTCCCTCCCACTATGCAACCCACCTAAGCACACCCACACATGCTTTGTGTGCTCACAATGATTTCTTTTCTTGCCCACATCCTCACCACTTAGCTGGTTGGATGGATAGCTCCTAAGGTGTAGTTGAGTTGAATCCCACATGTGCACTTGGTTGAGCTAGCAGACTAGTTATCCTGTCTAGCTAATTTTTTTCAATTTTACAACTTAAACACTTAGAACAAAAATTTAAGTAAAAATTGAAAATAAGGGCCATAATTTGTACGCTTATAAAAATGAATTCCCAAGCCCAACTATCAGTCTTCAAGGATTTCACCTCTAAGTACTTCTTGAAAAAAATATGAATTATATTTCCATGGGCTTCAAACCTCTCAAATAATTGATTAAAAAGTGTATGTTGAACAATTATGGGAACCTATAACTAGTGAGGCATTGTTGAGACTCTTCTGGTGGTTTGGGTAGGGTTATTGGTAGGTGATATCCCTTGTAAATTATATGTAATCTATTTTCAATTTAATGGATGATATATCACTATTATCCCACAGAGGTAGGAAATAATTTCCAAACCACATAATCCTTAGCTTCATTGTGTTTGTATTTTGTGATTCCATGTTTGTGTTCATAGTGTTCTAGTTTACATGTGGTGAATTTGATGAAAGGATGGTCATGAGGTGACTGGAACTAGATGTTGGAGGATGAATTGATGTGGTGTTTAGAGTGAATTTACTTATTAGTTCTATTCTTAGAGATCATGGGGGATGTATGTTTATAATTATTAATCACCTTTTCTGTATGGAGTTATTTTGTGATAGATTACTAGAAGTGTGTTTTTTTTAATCTGAAAAGGTGGAATCATCCCTAAAATGTAGTATCAGTTCATGTTTGTAGTACTTGGTGAAAAATAATTGTGGTAGGAGTGTCTGATGGAGTAGTAAATCATGGAGTCAAAATATTTTGATTGGAAGAAAATGGTGGTACTAAAGTGATTATAGTATATAAAAAGTTTCCTTGATCGAAAGGTGTTATGGGGCTTGTTCTATTTGATGGTGGAAGTCTATTATGGTGGAATTCAACTAGTTATTCATGGTCAAGTTCTCTATTAGGTTATCATAATTACGTAACAAGATGATTTAGGTGGTTCAAGTAGTTACTTGGTATATAAAAGTATAATTGACCATATAGATCCATGAAACATGTTTTATTAATTAGGTTGTAATTTTTGATTTTGGTATAAGGATACTAAAGTTTCAAACAAAGGGGAAGAACCATTATGTTATTTGGATTCAATGGGTGCTCAAATTTCTAGTGGAAAGGGTTTTATGTGTTAGGAACAGGTTAGTGATATGATGGAGAGAGATTTAGATCTTGGAGAATACTAGTTTTCTACTCATGGAGGGTTTTAGAGTTCTATTTGATAGAGAATTAAACAAAAATAAAGGTTAGAAAATCAGTATTACACAATGACAAGAATATAGATTATTCTAGAGGTCATAATTGGAAAATTGATTCATGTTTATAGAAGGAGTTTTCTTAGGAGTGGTTAGTTGTAAGTTCAATTCGAAGAGAATCGATGATGACCATAATTTATATTCCCAATGGAGATATTTCTAGAGGTTCCAAAACATGAAGATGATATGGGGTGACTAAAAGTGTTTCCAAGAATTCACTGATCCCAAGGAATTTGAATCTATGGTTTCATGAATCAACATACAATGAGTGGGAGTAGGTGTCATGTTTTGGAGATTCTATTGAATGTGATGGATCCATCACAACAAAGGAATAGAAGTTTTTCTATGACATGAACCCAAATTCATTGGAATATGATACACTATAGAAGATGAGTAATTTTGGAACAACATGGAAATTCAAACTGGGGGATGGGATTCATAATGATGGTATGTGTGGACAAGGTTTCAAGCTATAGAAGGATAGGTCCTTAAGGAGTGTTAGAATTCCATGGATTAGATGACCAAAATATATAGTATAGGGTATGGATATCACAAGTGAGAAAGAGTGAGACATATAGAAGGATGATAATTATATGTTATGAAGAGTATTTATGGAAATCAGTTAATGTGAGTAAAATCTTTAGTGTCCATGGATGGTGTTAAAAAAAGATGGTTTATATCATGAAAATCCATTTTAATTCAATGTTACTTTATGATAAAAAAGATAAGAATAGTGATATAGGTGGACTATAAGTTATCCTAGAAAATGAGGGACTAGAATAGGTAGATGTTCTGAAAGAATATGGTTTGTGTTTTCCTATGTCTAAAAGACCAGCCCAAAACAACAAATATTGGTTCTACGAAGTGAAATATTTTTTATTGGGTTTGAATATTCCTAAGTATAATTTTATTATATCATTTATACAGTCTACAAAAGATGTTGGATTTAGTTGTACTAATGTTAGATAAAATAAAAACCCATGTTTTGGTACACATTTCATTGAAAGGGATTTGACTATACAGAAATGATCATGTGAATATATTTAATGAATTAGAAAGACTTATAGAATAGTGGTGGGTTAATCAAAGGGTTGAAAACAGTGGTTGATGTACCAGGAGAAAAGAACCACAAATTTCATTGTTGTACTTATCAGAAGATTAATGGGTGTTCACCATGATTACATAATTAGAATTTCTGGTAGTACTAGATAGATGTGGGGTTAAATGATATCCCATGGATTTTAGTGCATCATAAAGATTTCAAGTTACAATAGATAAGATATTATAGAATTGGAATAAGATGTCTATAAGAGATATCATGTAGATATAGAATATGACACAACTTTTTATAGGATATAAGATCATTGCCTATTTAATTTGGTGGGTTTTTTCTATGGATCCATTCTGATGAGTTTCATGGTGATAAAAAATAGAATATCATGATTTTGGAGAATCAAAAAGAAAAATATTTTAGTGGGCGCCTATACAATTGAAATAAGAATGGATTAGAGAACCATGTGGATGCTTTAGAAGGAAAATTATTGGAAGCTATTTAGTAGGACTTTTGTGTGATCATGAGAATAGTCATTGAGTGGGATATTTTTGGAATCCACCAAAGAAAAAAATTCTCAAGTGGGATATTGTTTGGGTTTTTGTGAGAACTATTTTCTTGTTATAGTGTCTGAATATGTTCTTTCAACATATATAACACTTGAGAGATCTTATATGAAGAAAGTAAACTGGAACCATGGGTGTCTGGTTTTTTAATTTAAAGTCAGTTCATTGAAATTTTAGTCGGTGGATGGGCCATTTCACCATATACACCAATGTGAGATGAAAATTTTCAACTAGTTCATTGGGAATTTAGGTCAGTAGAATCATGCTATATGGTGTGAGTTTATGACTTTCATGAAGACATTTATCATGTAATGTAGATAGATTTCCTTATAGATGAAGCAAATGAAATGTTCATCAAATCCATCAATGTGTAGTGAAAGTAACCATGCATTATTCACCATAGGTTGGTGATTTATGTAATGAATGACACATGAAATAAAAAGATTTAAAATCCAGTGGATTCTATCCCACAAATGTCGAATATAATTTCTAACTAAATGATTTAATGAAACTACTATAAATACATTACATGTAAACTTTAGTAGGCATGTAGGCTTGATTGGTTATAATACAGGTAATGGAAAGGTCTAATTCCTTTCTAGTGAAGGTTCATACATCCACTATGGAGTCATAGTAGGAGAATTTAGTGGCTTGGTGATGATCCATATTTATCCTTTTTGAATCAACATGTGTTTTTGTACCTTGAATTGAATATTAAAAAACATATTATACTTCCACTAAAAATTAAATTGGTTTTAATAAAAGAGTTTTACATTACACATTCATGGATACTCATATTATATTATATATTTTGGGGGAAAATCAATAACAAATGTTTTTTACCTTGAAACTAGTAACTATCCTCTAATGATTAGGAGAATACACTTGAGACCATATTGCATTATGGTTAAAATCTCATAATTCAGGTCCCTAGGATAATATATTACACCTCACATGTGAACCTCCATATTTTGATACTTTTCTTACACTAAACTTGTGGATGAGCTATTCAAAGTGCGGTTGGGTATGCTAATGATCATGTGGTAGATATTTCTTAAAAATGGTATTTTAATCCTATATGATGGATATATTAACTGATCCCTTGATTGGATTGGATCGAGGAAGTGAAATACCATACAAGATAAGTTACATGATATGTACTTATCTATATAGTCAAGTGAAATGTGATTTAATCATATGTTTTAGTGAATAACATAAGATTCTTTCAATTATATTTTTTATATTTACTCATAGAATAAAAATTGAATGTGTTTTCCTATACGAGATTGGTATAATTTGTGTCTCATGGTTAGAATTGGTGCCTTGGATAAAGGGAATGATCATACATGTTGTATGTGATTATTCCAATAGACACATGTATGAATATACATGTGTGTGATCAAAATCATACTAAATAAATTTATATATTTAGGAGTATATATGCATTTCTAGAGGTCTAACATTGATTGTGGTCCTTGAATTATAAAATACATAATAATTTTCAATCCTATAAACATCCATTAGGTCACACAAAAAGGTTATGTTAATGAGGATTAGTTTTAATAATTTTTTTTGTAAAACAAAGAGTGCTCGTTGAAAAATTCTCTAAAAGAGTGTTGGAGGATGTTAAAAAGAGTGTTGAATATGGTTTTACAAGTTTTTTCATGTGACCTAAGATAGTTAAAATGTATATAATTTTATATAAGTCTTTTAATAGGCCCCTAAATTTTGTTAATGGGTTTGGGTTTCAATCTTATTTTAATTTATATTAGACGAAACCTAGTAGGATTACCACCAGTTTTCTCTCAAGGATCTTAACCAACTTGTCATCATTTAATTCACTTATGAATATTTATATTATTTTTAATATATTTGAAAATATTTGATTTTTTGGTGGTTTAATGTGGTTTGGGATTGTATGAAATAAAATTAAAACAATTAAAAACATAGAAATGTGTTTATTAGGAGGGTACACCACCAATCACTAGAGGATACATCATCAGAATTATTCAAAGGTGAAAAAAATCACTATAAATTCCTCAACTAAAAGGTCTCCACCAGACATTGGTGTTAAAAAACATAGGAAGATTGAACACAACCTAAATAATCACACCATGTATATTGTAATAGACACAAATAAAAAACAAATCAAGTGGAAGTTAAATAAAAATAAAGAACACTTTAGATTTATAGGTTTTAGACATTAATTCTTATAGGCACAGGAGAACACTTATAAATATTAATTTTAATCAAAATATAATAATGATGTAATCAATTGGTATTTAATTCCAATAAAATATTATCATAGTTTATATGAGAACACTTGTACAAGTTGTCTCGCCCCACCATTATAGTGGGTTCTAGCTATTCAAAAAGTTTCACTGTATTCTAATAATTTAGGGAGTACTTACATTGATTATGGTGACCTCTTATTTATTATAGTAATATAATCCTAACCTCTCAATTTTGGGATATGTTTATGTTACTCTTATATTTCATTTGACGATTATTATGTTTCAACCCTTTTTATACAAAAAATGAAAGGAATGCCTATTATAAATTAGCATCAGAAGCCTCATTGAAAATATTTTCCATAAATTCTATTCATTGAAATCCTATAAAATAAACCAATACAACCTTCATTAGAAACATAACATCCCGATATTTTGTTCCAAAATAAATCATCCAGAATAACTTTTTTCATTAGATTCCACTACCTTTTTCTTCTCCAAGTTGAATTAAAATTGTAGATATTCTCTTTCTAGTCATATAATTTTAACATGAAAAAAATCCACAATTCATAATAGTATCAAACCTTAATAATAATTCAATTAAAATCATAAAAACATTAAAAATTATGAAAAAAATAAAGTATCCTCCCTAAAAAACCATAAAAAATTATCTCTACTACCTTCTGATCACCCTAGTCCCATTGAGTCACAATGTCACCATTGAAATTCACAGACTATAACTTTGGTGAAAATGTCAGTGAGATTTTGTATTTCTACTATCTTCTATAGATATATATCTCCATCCTTAGGAATCTTCCAAATTAAAATTATATATTAGGTTGATGTGTTTTGTCTATGTGTGAAAGAAAATATTCTTTTCCAAATATATTGCTCTCTGACTATTACAGTATAGAAATCATCTTTCCTAGATTCTTCTAATATCCATCAAAAATAACTTTACCCAATTAATTATTTCATAGATTCTATACTTCTATATATTATTCTTATGTTGTGGAAAAATCTACCATTGACTATATCCTTTACCTTCAAGTAATTGTTGTTCCTCATAATGTGAAGATATATCCTATTATAATATTTTAAGTACCTGAATCTCAACTATATTATGAATCTATATACCTCTATAATGTATTATCTTTCCCAAAATACATTTCTATGTCTTATAATCCTTCTAGATATAGGATGATACACTTCATGTCTTACTAGTGTCCCTTCTCCATATTTGACATGAAATGATTAAAAACTCCCACAGTAATGGTAATGTATGGGTTAGTACATTCTATGGTGTACACTAGAATACCTACTACTGATGAAAATTAAACCTTTTCTATATACATCATCTCATCATCCATTTTTAGTACTTTATCTTTGTAAATTTTGAGTTATCTAACTAATGAAGTTGAGACTCACTTACATTCATATATTAAAAAACATTAATTTAGTTTATTGATGTATTTATTCTAATAAAAAATTAGTATACTATTTTTATAGTATCTATCAATCCTTATCCCTAATACTTTATACACCTCTCTAAGATCATTCATCTTGAATATTCTAGAACATTCATTATCCAGTCTGTGAATCCTCTAAATCTCTGGACCTTATAGGAGCATGTCATCCATGTATAATATAAGGAGGATCAAACTTCAATCCTCAACCAAATTTTGGAATTAATAGTGATCTAGGTTTCTCCTCATGAAAAATTTCTCATCCATTAAAGCATAAAAATTCTTGTTCTGTTGCTTTGGATACTTCTTCATGACAAATAGTATTGTCTTTAGCATAAGAACCATGTCCTTGTTCTAATGATACTCAAAATTACCTAGTTTCTTCCTATAAAATTATTCCTCAAAATTATTATAAAGAAATTTTGTATTCACATCCATATTTTTAAGTGAAAACATATGATAGAATCCATTATCAACATTTTTTTGAATATTAGTATGTTTAATTATTAGTGAAAAAATCTTAGAGAAATCCACTCTTTTATTCTATTAAAACAATTTCACCACTAGCCTTATATTATAACACTTCCTACCATTATACTCTTATTTTAATTGGAAGAACCATTTGTTCCTAATATCTTTATTCCCCTTCGGTAGTACCATTAGCTTCCAAGTTTCATTTACATGAAATAAATGCAACTATTCTTTCATAGAAATCTAATACATTGCATAATACCTAAGATTGATCAATTATTTTTGGGTTCTTTGGTTCTCCTCCATATATTAAAAGTAAGTAGTGAATGTTATCACCAAAACTCTAATATATTCATCTTAATTTTCCATATCTCCACAATTTATCATGAATCTATACTCCTTTCAGAATTAAAAGTTTTGAAACTTCACCTTCAATCACTCTAACTCAAGACTCAATAGTCCTATAATATCTAGGTATATCTTCTTCCAGACAAAAATCCAAAAAATCCATGCCCACTGAACTCTCTATAATTTATTTCCTTCTAAAATTCCTATACCATTAAATTTATAAATGGTTAGTTGATTCTATACTCTCAAATTACTTTTCGTCCAAGATCCAGTCAATCCATAAGATCTTATCATTGAAGATAACATTCAAGATTCTGACCTTATACTGATTTCAACATCAGAAATCCTAAATAAAATGTTTTCATCACCATGTATTATAAATAAAAATGTTTGGGACTGTACTTAAATTTTATTCATATCCCTAGAATAAAATTATACTTAGAATAATCTTCTGAAAACATTCATGTGGTTAACTTCCAATTATTTTATAGACCATAAATACTCTGGAATCTCTTTCCCCATCATTGATGAAGAACTTATATCAACAAGTTAAAATGTACAATTCACCAATTCTACCTAATATCCCTAAGCATTATGGACTTTGGTCTTATTCTCTACACCTTTTTAGTTAGTTTATAATTAATCAACTCAACCACACCATTGTAAACTAGTTTCCTAGCTATACTATTTTTCATCTTGATTCCCTTCTTCTGAAAGTTTTTATAGAAATACCTTCCAAAATATTTACCACCATTATTGGACCTTAAGAATTTGATCTTTCTTCAGATATTCCTTTAAACCATGGACTTCAATTTAATAAATATTCTAAATACCATGGATTTATATACTAAAAGTTTCCTAGTTGAATTATCAATGAATGTGATAAAGTAAAAGGATGCTCTATGATAATGATTTGGGGTTGGCCCTCAAAAAACCATGTGAACAACCTATAACATTATATATATAATATTCCTTACATTATAGTTTGAAAAAAGTTTATATTTTATATTACAATATAACTATTAAAAATTTTAAATTTAGTATGATCAAACATCATTACCCCCTTTCTTCTAGAACTTTAATGTTATTCTCCCCAATGTATCTGATATGAAAATATCAAAACTTATAAATTTTATATGTTGTAACCCCGATATTTTTCAAACTATTTGATCTTTAGGTTAGATAAAATGTCTCATAATTTACTCCTATATCCACTAATATAGAGCCCAAATTTATTTTATAAACTCCATTCATAATTATCATTCCACAACTTACTTCATCCAACTGAACACTTAAAATTAGATTCTACCATAAAACTCGTATGTACTAAACATCCTTAAACTCAGGAAAGATTCTATTATTCATCTAGACTCTAACATCCCCCTTTCCCATGATCTTGAGAGCTTTATCATTAGTTTAGCGCACCTTCTAACAAAATTTTGATACACAATTCACCATGTATACCTTCTCTCCTATGGAATGGAATGATTATCTAGAATCAATGATCCATGATTCCATGAGAACATTGATAGTCTACAAGAAGCTACTTTTACTTTCAGATAAATTAATGAAACTTGATTTCTAGAAGCCATCATATTGTTGTTACCCCTATTATATTTATAATAATTTTTGATATTCCCTCTCTTCCCATAGTACCGATATATGAGATCAACTCTGGATGATTTACCTCAACTAATATCTCTGAATTTATATTCTAATTTACATAAAATCAACTTCCAATGGAGTGAACATCCTATACCTTCCACATTCAGTGTTGTTTTAGTAGGTTATTGGACTTCCCTCGAGCTAATATTTTCATTAAGAATCAAAGTTATGACATCCTGAAACACCAAGTTAGTATTTCTACATGACTTAATAATATCATTTATCTTTCTATCCTATGACTTTGGAAGCGATGATAACAATTTAAGAACACAAAAATATTCCATGAACTTGAAATTAACTGATTCAAGCATACTCTGAATTATGTTAAGGTCATCCACATGATCACTCACAGGTATATCTTCCAAAAATCCCTTATTTAATAACCTAAATATCATGAAAATTTTATTTAAATATTTAAAATACTTATATATTATTGCAAGATATTTCATTATCTCTATTTTGGTCTTCACATACCATATTTAAAGAAAAAATTCCAAGAAAATGACATCCCAACTAACCCAATTTCTTCTAAGTCTATCTATTCCCCTTCCATTTTTATAACCTTATATAGTTTGAATACATCAACAAAACATCTATGATATTATAAATAAGATATTCCTCTATCTTCAACCCCTAGAAGATGAAATTTGACCCATTAAATTCATCTATTCAGACCATGACTTCTTATGACACCATACCTTTTAATATTATGACACCCACTGGATTTAAAGAATTTCAAGACAAGAGTGAATGATTATCTAGGTATACTACTAAGAGTGCATTTTTGATCCCTGAACCATGCTATTATATCACTTCTAGGAGTGCAAAACACTAATCACCAGAAGACAAACCATCCAAATACATGAAAGGTGGACACAATAACCAAAATTCCATGACTAGAAGAACTCACCCATACATTTATTTACTAGATTTTAGGATGTATTATAACACCTTAAACACCACACCAAGTCTACCAGATCTAAAAAACATAAATAAACATCCAAGAGAAAATTAAGGAAAAGATAATTACACTTTGGATTTACATGGTTTATACATTTTGTGCTACATCAATGGGGAACCACTATTGCATATTCATATTAATTAGAAAATAACATTATTATAATCAAATATAAATTAATATAAATAAGATCATTAATCATAGTCCCAAACCACCTTTTTAGTGGTGTCCAATCGTTTAAACAGTTGCACTATGTTTTAATATCTTCAGGATTCCTTACACTATATATGGTGACCTCAAATTTATTATAGAAATCCACTCTCAGTAACTGACTTCTGGTGAACAGTGCAAGTCTCTAAAATATTCCATATGATAACTCTTACATTTCAACTCCTGATCTATATAAAATTAAAGGAATGATTCTCACATATTATCATTAAAATCCTAAATACAAAACTTTTTCATAACTTCCATTCATTCACATTACAAACTACAAACCAATACACCAATCATATTGAATATAACTTATGAAAAATCATTTTTGGATGAAATCATCTAAACCACTTGCCTTTGGTGGATTCCACTGCCATTTTCTACACCTGGTCAAAGTGAACACCCACAGCATCACCACACCATTACCTAATTGTAAATTAAAAAGATATCAAAATTTCTAATAGTGTTCATATAGAAAGAGGAACCATCCTAGGTTTTTAAACATGGTTCATTAATTTTCAACATAAAATTCTCAATTTTTTTGATGATCTAATCAATATTATTCACAGATAACCACCCTCAATGAATATTGTGAAATATGGTACACTTTTGTAAATACCTTAGGAAAACCTCAGATAACCCCTTCATGATGTTAAGTGATGAATATTAAAATAGTTTTGAAGTTCTAAAACCCTCTATATGATTCCATTATAAATTTTTCATGGATCAACCAACCTCATTCCATCTTATATGAAATTATCTAAGGTAAGGGGGGATATTTGGAAAAGAATGGTATGAGGTAGTGTGAAATACCTTGATAAAGTGGAAAATTTCCACACTAACTCTTGGATAACAAATTGTATCATATCAAATGAATTAAAACATAATAAAATGAGGAGTAGTGAATTGGGAGAATAGTTGAATCCTCCCACAATATTGATCCTTGGGTTAGGAATCTTACATTATATAGTTTTTAAATTCATAGTGGGAAAAAATAAAAAATATAGGGGTAAGATGAGAGAGATAAGAGATACTATAATAAAATATTGAATAGTGTATATTAGAATTTGAGAAATAATCTAATAAAAATAATAATATCAGTTATCCTATGCTAATTCAAAGATTTTTCCAAGATTCAAGGAGTGTGAATCCTTTACAAGTGGGATGAGGGAGTGAATTTACAGCTTGTATGGGAGATTTGGGATATTCAGGGATGAAATCCACATGTATAGAGTGAGTGAGATATTTATCTATATATGGTAGTTTTATTATCCCATGATCACTTGTATCCTCATTTCACATATGAATGTAATGTAGAAATCACCACCATCAACACTTTACTAATTTATCCACACAGTTCAATGATGAATATTTTTTTTGAAGGTATCATTCATGGAGTACACATGGATTTAGATAGGATCAAATAATGTAGTAGAGTTTTGGGTTGTTTGGATCAAGCTATGAAGAGGATATTGAAACTTTTATTGAATATTGAGATTCCTTCAAGTGGAGTTTAGGTTCATCTGAGAAAGATGATGAACACTGGTGATGTTATATAAAATGAACATGAGTGTAGTTTCCTATGTAGTGGAGTGGCTAAAAGGTATTTTCAACTAGGTTCCTAGCTCTTGGATTTATTGTAACATGAAATATTAAAAAATTTCACATTTCCAATTGGAAGAAACATTTAATCTTATTTGAGTGCATGTTAGTATGACATGGGATTCATATATGGTATTTTATTTCTCTATAGTATCTCTATTAATATGGAATATTTCTCCCACATTCTTGATGATTCATACACAAAAATTCCAAATTTCAGTTTGAATCTCACATATTTCCTAGATTCTTTCCTCAATGGAAAAGGTAATTATCATACACATCCTCTAGGATGCTTTAGAAATCCTTATGTATTAGCTGTTTCGGTTAGATAACTCTTAAATAGATTATGAATAGTGATTTTATTCTTATGGTAATGAATAAAATCATTTTAATTCATACTCAAGTCTTTCTACCCATATATGATTATCCCTAAACACACAAAAACATTCAAAAATCAATTTTAAATATATATCCATTAATAAATAAATATAGAATAATAATAAAAAAAATCCTTATTTTAGGGAATATATACATTATTATCAATTATTTCTATATAAAATGAAAATATTATGATTTAAAATTTTCTAACACAAAATATATAGTAATTATTAAAAAAAATATTAAAAATATATAAAAATATAAATTGATCAATCCACCACACTTTAATTATTTTTTATCCTCAAGGAGTAACTCTCAATAATTATATTCACTTTGAATCCACTTTATCCCATGTTCATACCTCGAAAAATGAATATTTACTATTAAGGATTTAATTTAATCCCAATATTAACTTGAAATACCCTTATTAATTTTATGATTACTCAAGTTCCTCATTCACTCCCCAACTAACCATTTCTTTTATACATATTAAATAATAAATTTATAATTCATTTTACCCCATTCATTTGATTTAAAAATTCACCTTCACTTCCATTCCTCTCAATAACCAATCACTTATTCACATTTTTTGAATTCCATGAATTCTTAATAATACTTATTAAGTGAGCAGGTATAATCTAGAACTGGTAATTCTGAACAACTAGCATCCCATGAGGCTACATGTGATATTCAATCCAGGAAAGATGGTTTTGTAATACTTTATCTCAAATCTATTTAAATCTTTATTAATTTATTTTAATTATCAAACACATACATACAAACACACATTTCTGTTAGTAATATCACATAACTTCAATTTGGATCCCAATTTATCATTTCACTTCAATTCAAATTAATTATGTATTTTCTATTTAAGATAAATCTATGAAGTGCTATTTTTGATTAGAAAAAAATTTACCCAAATTTATATTTGTTGATCTGGTTCATATTTGTTTAATCATGGATAACCTAAATCCTTTTTCAATTGAGATTCATTTTATAATTTAAAAACAATGGATTCTATGATTTATTAAATTAATGATACATCCTACAAAACTCATAGACATGATTCATTTAAATGGGAAAGGAACAGAAGCATTTGTTCAATGAAAACAAGAAAATAGATAAACATGACTATAATATATTGAATTTACTCCATTTATATTGTACATTACCCTCTATTAAAATCCACAACTAAAATAATGGGTAATGGAAAAATAAGGGATATATAGATAAAACTTTATTATTTGGTCCCCTAGCTTGAGTTAAGCTTGGAAATGGGAATTTTTTCATCCGATAGAAGAAGAAAAAGAAACATGATTTTTTTATTTAGTACAAAACTAAATGATATATAAGAATAGAAAAGTGTCTTGGTTCATTCCCCTAAGTGGGTTTTTTTCATTTAATACAACCATATAGTTATTTATTTATCCATAATCCAATTGTGTATGGATTTTTTGTTATGTGAACCACCATATTTTGTTTCTCCTTGTGTATTTAAGTAGACACCATGAGTGGAAAACTAAAAAATAAAATAATAGAAAATTCCCATCCCCTAGAATGGGAAAAGGGAAGAAGTAAGAAAATGGGGGAGGAATAAGGAATTTTTACTCCCTATTTTTCCACATGGTGTCATCATCCATATAGTATGTAGGTTTCTATTGAGGAGGTATTCATATAACTACTTCCCCTAGGCTCTTCTTCTCCAATAAACACATTCTTTGAGGTTTATTCATTAACCATACATTCCATCTCTTATATGATGGAGGTTTCTTCTTCTTCTTCATTATAATCAATCTATAAGGAAAGTAAATATTTCAATTATGCAAAAGGAATGCAAGGGTAGTGATTAGAATTTGATAAAAAGGTAAAATTAATGACAATAGAGTCTAATATAAAGTAAACTCCATCCAAATGGTTAGTTAATATTATTTTTTCTTGAATTGAGGCCACTAGGGATAATTAGTTATGTTAAGGGAGATAAGGATTCATCAGTGTTTCATCCACTTCCATGATGTATTCTTAGAATATTATAGGGGATAAATATTTTTGTGATTTGATAATAAATTGGTGTAATGTTGGGAACTACTCCTAGATCTTAGATAGATCGTTGTCCAAGGCTTCTAGTAGAGATTGGTTAAAATATTATTTGAGATCTTTGAACAACTATTGTACACAGCTGTATCTTCAGACTCCCCTAATCAATATAGAAAATAATTAATAAATTTATTCCATGGGAGTGGGTGAGTCATATAATAATTCTATTTTTTAATTTTTTTGAATTACAATAAAAAAGGAAATATTTAAAGAGTGAATACAAAATTATTAATTGACTTATCTCCTATAAAATGATTCCCAAATTAATGGAAACCAATCATTGTCAAATTATTTTCATGTAAATTGTATTTTAATCCCTAATGAATGCATCCTAATGGGATGGACACAATTTTTTCCTAAAGTTTCTTCTATATCGAGTCATCATTTAATTCAATTATGAGTTTTTTTTATTTTTCCAAGATATTTTAAAATAAAGGAAATAATGGGGTTTTCTTTCATATGGGATTGCATAAAATAAAATGGAAACAATTACAAAAATAGGAATGTGTTAGTGGGAAAAGAGGATAAATCCTTGGTTTAACCACCCAGTTCCTTCATTTTCCACTTAAACTTATTAAAATTCCTTGATGATACATTAAATATCAGTCATATATCACCACAATCAACTAATATTGTTAAATTCAGTCCACATTTTTAAATCTTCTAGGAACACCAAACCTCACCTCCTTTATAGTTTTAAGAGATGAGTATTCAATGGTCATAAACATTACACTACCCTTTACCTAATACCATTGTATATCATTTATGTCTTGAACAATCTCATTCCATCATATATAAAATGAGATGAGTAAAATGATGGATAAAATATTTGGTGTAAAATGGAATGAATTAGTGTGAAATTAATTGAGAAAGTGTAAAATCACTAAAATAACCTTGGAAAACACAATATCCCATCTTAATTAAATTAAAACACAAAAAAAAAATGAGGATCAATGACCTAGTTAAACTATAAAATCCTATACTAGGAGCATATCATGGGATATAACTCCACCATAATAGAGTTTTTAGAAGGCACAGTGGGAGAAAATAAAAAGAAAATGGGGAAAACGGGAGACTTATGAGCTATTATAATAATACATCAAATAATGTATATTAAAGTACAGAAAAGGTGTTTATGGAAAGAAGGAAAGTAGAAATCATATTATTATTCATATATTCATATATGATTCATGAAATGAAGATAATTTATAAGTAAAATGATAGAGTGAATTTATAGGTGTTGAGTCAATAAGGTTTTCCTTATGACTTTTCCATTCCTTCTTGTTTTGAAAATCACAAACACCTTATCTTTAAGGAAAATTGCTTTTATAAGGAAAATTGATTTCTTAAGGAAAATCGCTTTTATAAGAAAAATTATCCTTATCATATTTTCATCCATATTTTTCTTAAGTATGAGTTTTGGATTCATTTTCTCAGAATCATTGAAACTTTGATATAAAGCATTCTATTTTAGGGTTCGGATTCTGGACAAGAACTATAAGGAAGTTTCATTCCGAATTCCGGATATGAACTCTGACTAAATTCTATTCCAGATTTAGGATACGAATTTTGAAGAAGAATTCTCATTAAGAATTCTAATGAAGAAATCCCATTCCGAATTCTCATTACAAATTCTGAAGAAGAATTCTCATTACGAATTCCAATGAAGAATTCTCATTACGAATTCCAATGAAGAATTCCCATTACGAATTCTAATGAATAAATCTCATTCCGAATTCTCATTACGAATTCTGATGATGAATTCTCATTACGAATTCTGATGATGAATTCTCATTACGAATTCTGATGATGAATTCTCATTACGAATTCTGATGATGAATTCTCATTACGAATTCTGATGATGAATTCTCATTACGATTTCTGATGAAGAATTCCTATTCTGAATTCTCATTCCGAATTCACCTATTAAACAGAATCTGATTATCATTGTTTTATACACACTGAATTTATTCATTCCGAACCTTTACTCTGAAGTTTCTATTCCGAACCTTTATGTTAGAGTTTAAAACGAGGTCGTACATTATGTTACACTCACTTTGTTATAAAACGATGTCGTCTGTTTTGTTATAAACTAACCGTTGTCTAAGTGACACGTGTACAGGTCCCTCCGATCTTTAAGGAAAATATGACCGTTGGAGAAGGAGCCAACCTTACCTATAAATAAGAGCTCATTTGAAAGAGCTCGGTGCTAATGGGTGATGCATAAGCTGATTGCTGAAAAAGTGCATACATGCTGTTGAAGTGATTTCTAGAGAGAGAGTCTCTTATTAACTCTCAAAGCTTCGTGTGACTCCGAATGTTGGTGATTACATTCGAGGGCTTCCGGGGATAGGAAGACAGAGGTGCCGACTACCTTAAAGTTCGAGGGCTTCCTTGCTGAGGAAGACATAGGTTTCCAACTACCTTGAAGTTGAGGGCTTGCGGGGATAGCAAGACAGAGACTCCGATCTTCGTATCGAGGGCTTACCCTGGTGTGGGTAAGACAGACTTGCTTGAAAGTATAAATCAAGGGACCTTTATCCAAGGTTGTTGGATACCCTTCTCTTTGGGTTAAAAGACTATCATCTTGTTACTAGTAGTTTTACTACTTGTTTTTATTCCGCTGCAATTTGTATCTTAAGGAAAGTATAACTTTCTTATACTTCCTTACTTACTCTGATTAGTTTAGATTCTATACGCTTTAAGGTAGAATCTCATATTGTAACTTTTGTTAAGTTTCAATTTCCGGAATCATATTTCCGTAACCTACTTTTGGAATCACTTTCCAAGTTCAGTTCGGTGTTTGAGGTGTTGTGAATTTACTTAGTTTAACTTTGTTAAACTTAGCCCTTTCCTTTTCTTAAGGAAACTCTAGTTATTCATAACTAACTTTAAAGGTTCCAAAGGAATTTTTAAAGTATACAATTCACCCCCCTCTTGTATATTGAGCATCTCATATTATATTTCGATCCTACAATTGGCATCAGAGGTTGGAAACCTCTTACTCTATACCATTCTTACATTTGGTATCAGAGCCAAGGTTACTGAAATACTTGTACTCACATACATGTTTTTCTTGCTCACTTTTCAATTACGAACTTTGTCATTCCGATTTATCCATTCCGAACTTTTCTCATACCGAACTTTGTTATTACGATTCTAAGCTACTAACAAGTTTGTGTGCAAAGTTATTTCTAGTATGGCAGGAATTAATGTTGGATCAATTGACAATCTGAATCCTACAAGGCCACCAATCTTCGATGGTAATGATTATGAATACTGGAGAGATCGTATGAAGACATTTGTTATCAATACTGGAGTAGACAACTTTGTGATGCTTACTGGTGATTATAAAATTCCTGACAAGGAAGTCAGAACCTTTACTAACCAGGAGAAGCAAGAATATCAACTCAACTATAAGGTACGCAACACTTTACTATGTTTAATGACTAGAAATATATATAGCCAAATTTCTTCTTGTGAAGCAGCTAACTGTATATGGAAGAAGTTAGAGGTTACACACTTTGGGACTTCTAAGGTGATTGAGACTAGAAGAGCTATGCCTAGAGCTGAATATCATGGCTTCAATTTTCCTTATGGAGAACCTATCTGTAAAGTTCAACAAAGATTTATGACCACTGTCAACAGTCTACAATCTATGGGAGAAAAAGGTTTAGATGATGAAGCTCTTGTGGACAAGATAATTGATATTATGCCCAATGAGTGGGAATCCAAGAGAACAGCTATAGATGAGAACAAGAAGGTTACTCAAATCTCTCTTGATGAATTATTTGGAACTCTTCTACAACATGAGACTAGAATGAAGAGAGATGCTGACAACATCAAGAAAAAGAATGGAAATGGTACTGTTGCTTTTACTTCAACTTCAAATCAGATGAAAGCTAAGACTCCTGAGAGAGTAACCAGATCCAAGTCTAAGAAAGTCATTTTCCAATCTGAATCTAGTGAGAGTGAAGTCTCAGAAAATGAATTAGCCAATCTTGCTCGAAGGATGAACAAGATAGCTGGACAGAGAAACTTTCAATCTAAGTATAAGAAGAAGGACATGAAAGATAAGAAAGATGGAGAAGTTACTTGTTATGAATGTAAAAGAGCTGGACATATTAGACCAGATTGCCCTATGCTCAAAAAGAAAGAAAGGAAGGAAAGGCATTCAGACAGGAACATGAAGAAGTATTATAAAGCCAAAGCTAAGAAAGTTCTGAAAGCTAATGACACCTGGAGTGCCAGTGGTGGTGACTCTTCAGATGAATCTTCTGAATATGAATCTTCAGGACAGAAGAATCTTGGTCTTATAGCCAGATTACCTATTGATAATCATTGTCTTATGGATAAGGTACGAAATGCTGAATCTTTGACCAATGTTTCCTTAAATCCTAATGATAGTAAGTATTATAACTCTTCTGATGAAGAATCATCTTCTGATGAGGAAAATACTTTACCTACTTATGAAGAAGTCTCTAGATTTGCTGAACTTCTTGAGATTGAGAATTCCAAACTCAACAAGAAACTCGATAAGGAAAATTCTAGGAATTCTATTCTTACTAAAGAGATATCAGATCTTTCTAAAGATCTTGATAAGAAAAATTCTGATTTTGAAAGTATTTCAAAAAATCTTGAGGAAGTAAGTTCTGAGAAGAATAAACTTTCTAAAGAATTAGAAAAAGTAATTTCTAATAAAAATGTTTTCGAGCCTAACTCTAGTTCTAAAACTAATGATTTTGAGGATAAAAACTTGGTTGTAAAACTGAAGTCCAAAATTTTTTCCTTAAAGAAGTGTTTATCAAACTTTACCCATGGTAAGGAAAATTTTGATAAGATGTATTCCCAAATACGACCTTTAAGAAATAAATCCGGATTTGGTTATACCCATGAAAAACCTATTTTCAGTAACAATTATTTTGTTCCTCAAAGTGCCCCTTTTTGCACTAAATGTCAATGTGGTGGTCATTGGGCAAAAAATTGTTTCTTAAACAAAACCCAATCCTTAGGATTTCATAAAGCTTATTTTTCTAAGAAAATGTGGGTTCCAAAAATTTTATTGTCTGGAAATCTCGGATCCAAGCAAGTTTGGATTCTGAAAATCTAACTTTGTTCTTAATTTCAGGAAAATAAAGAAAGTTCCAGCAACAATACATGGTACATGGATAGTGGATGCTCCCGGCACATGATTGGTAACAAAAGATTTTTTGAAAAGATTATCAAAATGAAAGGAGGAAAGGTAACTTTTGGAGACAATGCTAAGGGAGAGATTGTTGGTATTGGTAATATTGTTCTTTTAGGTAAAACCTTGATTTCAAATGTTCTTTTTGTTAAAGGTCTTAAGCACAACCTCATTAGCATAAGTCAGTTATGTGATGAAGGTTACCTTGTGAATTTTAGGAATGATAAATGCTTAGTTCACAATTCCAAGGAAGAATTTATTATCTCAGCCAACAGGCAAGAGAATGTCTACACTTTGAACCTAGAAGACCTAAGAAGCCAAGATTTACCTTGCCTAAGTGCAATGGAAGATCATTCTTGGTTATGGCATAGAATACTTGGACACTGTAATATAAGAAACCTATGTAAACTCTCTAAGAAGAAACTAGTTAAGGATCTACCGGAGCTTAGATTTGATTCTTCTAAAGTTTGTGATCCTTGTCAATATGGCAAGCAACATAAATCTAGTTTTAAGTCAATCGGTGAAGTCTCAACAACTGATGCATTACAGTTGGTGCACATGGATCTTTTTGGTCCAACACAAACTGGAAGCATTAGAGGAAAATACTATGTGTTTGTTCTAGTTGATGATTACACTAGATTTACTTGGGTCTATTTTCTAACAAAGAAATCTGAATCTTTTTCTTATTTCAAAAGTTTTAGAGCTCAAGTTAAAAATGAGAAAAACCTTCCATTGAAAACTATTCATAGTGATCATGGAGGAGAATTTCAAAATTCTGATTTTGAAACTTTTTGTAGTAAGAAAGGTATTACTCACAATTTTTCAGCACCTAGAACTCCTCAACAGAATGGTGTAGTTGAAAGAAGAAATAGAATTCTTCAAGAGATAACTAGAACCATGTTGAGTGAATATTCTATTGCTAGACATTTCTGGGCTGAAGCTGTAAGTACTGCTTGTTATACTATAAATCGAGTTTTGATTAGACCTTTTCTTAATAAAACTCCTTATGAGTTATGGAATGGTAGAAAACCTAGACTTTCCTACTTCAAGGTTTTTGGTTGCAAAGTATTCATTTTGAATACTAAAGATAACTTACATAAATTCGCACCAAAATCAGATGAAGGGATTTTCTTAGGTTATTCCACAACCTCTAAGGCTTATAGAGTTTTTAATAAAAATACTTGTACTGTTGAGGAAACGGTACATGTAAAATTTGATGAATCAGATCCTTTTGTTTTTAAACCATCCCAACTTACATCTTCGGATGTGTTTTCAAAAACTGATTATCAACCTTTGATAGAAGAACCTTCTGATAAGAAAATTGTTCTAGAAGATACTTCTGAAACATTTACCCCAGAAGACTTTCTACCCTATGTTGATGAACAGGTTTTACAAAACCCAAATCAGGTGTTTCTTAAGAATCATCCCAGTGATAGTATCATTGGTGATGTAAATCAACCTGTAAGGACTAGAAGTTCCTTAAGAAATGAAATAGAACATCTAGCATTTCTTTCCCAATTAGAACCTAAAATCACTGACGAAGCTTTAGGTGATGATGATTGGATCAAAGCAATGCAAGATGAACTAAATGAATTCGAAAGGAATAAAGTCTGGACCTTGGTTGAAAGACCTAAGGAAACTTCTGTTATTGGAGTAAAATGGGTTTTCAGAAATAAATGTGATGAAAATGGAGTCATAGTAAGAAATAAAGCTAGACTCATTGCTAAAGGCTATAATCAGCAAGAAGGAATAGACTATGAAGAAACCTATGCTCCAGTAGCTAGACTTGAATCTATCCGTATTCTACTTGCCTTTGCAGCATTCTTTAATTTCAAACTTTTCCAAATGGATGTGAAATGTGCTTTTCTTAACGGTTATGTTCAAGAGGAAGTTTTTGTTGAAAAACCTCCTGGCTTTGAAGATACAAAACATCCTGATCATGTGTTTAGACTTACCAAAGCTTTGTATGGCCTTAAACAAGCCCCATGAGCAGGTATGATAGACTCACTGGATTTTTGCTTCAAAATAACTATGTTAAGGGAAATGCAGATCCAACCCTTTTTATAAAGAAAGATAAGAAAAATGTTTTGATTGTTCAAATTTATGTTGATGACATTATATTCGGTTCAACTAAGCAATCTCTGACTGACTCTTTTGCTAGTCTAATGAAATCTGAGTTTGAAATGAGTATGATGGGTGAGTTAACATTTTTCCTTGGTTTTCAAATTTCTCAAAAACCAGAAGGAACCTACATATCTCAACATAAGTATATTAAAGATCTTCTTAAAAAGTATGGTTATGACAACACTAAGAGTATAAGCACTCCCATTGGTACCTCAAACTCTTTAGATCTTGATGAAGCTGGGAAACTAGTAGATCAAACATCTTTTAGAGGTATGATTGGAAGTTTACTTTACTTAACAGCTAGTCGACCAGACGTAATGTTTTCAGTATGCTTATGTGAAAGATATCAATCCAATCCTAAGGAATCTCACTTAAAGGAAGTTAAAAGAATTTTTCGCTACCTTAAGGGAACCATGGATCTAGGATTATTTTATACTTCTGGAAATGATTTTGTTCTAAAAAGCTTTTCCGATGCTGACTTTGGTGGATGTAGAATGGATAGAAAAAGTACATCCGGAACTTGTCATTTCTTAGGAGATTCATTAGTTTCTTGGTCATGCAAGAAGCAACATTCAGTTGCACTCTCCACTGCTCAAGCTGAATATGTAGCAGCTGGAAGTTGTTGTGCACAAGTGTTGTGGATGCAACACACACTCACAGACTATGGCTTGAGTTTTACTAAAACTCAAATTTTGTGTGATAACACAAGTGCCATTGCCCTAAGTAAAAACCCTGCACATCACTCTCGTGCAAAACACATAGATATTAGGCATCACTTTCTTAGGGATCACACACTTAAAGGGGATATTATTCTTCAGTTTATCGGAACGCAAGATCAACTTGCTGATATATTCACAAAATCTTTGCCTTCTGATAGATTTGAATATATTAAACAGAAGTTAGGAATGATAACCATAAGGTAATCTTTCTTAATTAACTTTCTGCTGAAAAAAATCTCCTTACAGTAATAAACTCCTTTTCATAGGGGGAGTACATTTGGTTGTTTAAAAAAGTTTTTCAAAATTTGTTTTCAAACTTTTCGGATCAAAGATTTCCGGAATGAAAACTTCCGGAATGAAAATTTTCCAGAATGGATATTTTCGTACAGAATACTTCTGGAATGGAAGTATTCGTATTGAAACTTTCCGGAATGAAAAATATTTGTACTGGTATTTTCATAATGGAATTTTCGTACTGAATCTTCCATAACAAGTTTTTTTTACTTTTTCATTTTGAGTTTTTCATATTGAGTTTTTCATATTTTGTTTTTCATATCGAGTTTTTCGTAGTCATCTTTATATTACCCATTACGAATAACTTTCCTAAGCTAATCCGAAAGGTATGATTTCCTTACTGAAGTTTTCGTAATCATATTTTACTTACTGGCAGTTTCTTATATTTTGTTTTCGGTTTTTGGATTTCATAATTCTTTACTTTAATAAAAACCTCAAAAAGATCGGATTCGAGCTCTCAACCGTCAGATTTGATCTCAGTTCATTCTAAACCGTCAGATCAACCGTGGAAGTTCAACCGTCATCTCGTTGCCTATATAAAGGGGACCCAATTTCTTGTCCCACATCGGTTTCAAGCTCTTGCGTCCTGAAGCTCTGACTCTCCGATTTAAGGCCGTTCCAAACCACAGTTTTCTCCGCTCCGAACTTCATTCTTCTCCGTTCCAAATTTCTCAGAGTACTTCAGATCCGAATGTCTGCAGAGTTAGCTTCTCAAGAAATGTCTTCAACCAAGCCTATATCTCAGTGGTTAGTATACAGAGAAAGGTTAGTTCATCCGACTTTCTTCAGCAACTACGATTCTGTCATTTCGAAGAATATCAAGTTAAATGGCTGGGAAGATTTTGCGGTATCAAAAACCGGCAACCAAGATGAAGTGTACTCAGATTTGCTTGTTGAATTTTATGAGTCAGTTGCTTTCTTCGAGGAAGATAATAGAGAAAAAATTTCGTTCAAATCATATGGCAAGACATATAAGCTTTATTACACCAAGGCTGCAAGCTTGGTAGGGTTATCTTATGAAGGTGAAGCTGAGTTTATTTCTCACGTATTCCCGGACTCCAAGGGTAGCTTCAACAAGGAAAAAGCCTTAGAAACTCTCGGATTGGATGATGACAAGGCTCCGAAAATTGCAAGCCTATCTACAAACTTCCGGATTCTGGAGTTATGGGTGCAAGGGCTTATCGTACCGAGAAAAGGTGATAAGGATAGCTTGAAGAAGAGTGAGATATATATCTTAGATTTCCTGATAAATCTAAGGAAGTTTAACTTGATGAAGCATATTCTTCTTAATATTGAAAATTTGAAGAAGGGGAATCTGAGAGCTCAGATCGTAATGTACCCAGCAATATTATCAAAGCTCATAGTTCGGTGCCTAGAATCTTTCAAGGTAGCTTGCAGTTCTAAGCCGAGAGTTTGCAAGATCATGCTGCTTAGTGATGGCACGCTTAAAAGAATGAATATATCTTTTGACAAGAAGTCTGGGAAGTTTATTGATCTACCTCCTCAAGAAGAAGTGACTCCGAAATCTTCTGATCCGGAATCATCCAAGCCTGTAAGGATGAGAAAGCTGAAAGAAGTGGAAGAACAAGGAGAAAATCCCAAGTCTAAGGAATTCCACTCCGCACCTCAAAAGCCTAAGAAGAAGAAGACCTATCCTGATGAGGTTGTTTCAAAGTGGAGAGCTGACAAAGAGAAGAGGAAAGAAGGGGATCCGCAGTTCGGATTGGACCCTGCGGAAGCTAAAGCTTTAAAGGAGAAAGCTGCTGATGAGCTTGAGAAACAAGCTAAGGAAAAGAAGCTTAAGAATAAAATGTCAGAAGATGAGGCAGTCCAAGCGTTGTTGAAGTTCAATGAAATGGTTTCAGAAACAATTCCAGTTCTGAGATCTTTCTCTCTGGAATCTCTACCTGAGACTCCAGGAAGAAATCTTGTTGCTCCGGAAGAGGCTGTTCCTACGAATACTGAGGAAGAAGAGCAAGTGGAACAAGTTGAAGAGGCAGCTGAAGGAAGTGGTGAGACAGGAGATGTGCTAAAACAGGTAGATGAGTACAAGGGAACTCCTTCGGATCACTTATCACTCCGGACTTTAGAAGCTGAATCTTCGAAGTTAGTTACTCCTGCGATGGAAGAAGAGAAAGGAGAAGAAGAAGTTGCCTATCATGGAGAGGAAGAACAAATTTTACATGATATTGCTCAGATGGGAAACGTAGAGGTTGGTGTTCAAGAAGTTTCTGATGAGGAAGATTTGGTTGTTCAAGTTTCTGACAGTGAAAAGAAAACTCCAGAACAAGATTCTATTCCGGAAAAAGATAAGGGAAAGAAAATTCTTACCGAGACTCCGAGCTCAGTAGTAAGAAAGAGAAAGGAAGCTGGTAGTTCTTCTAAGAGGAAGTTGGAGCTTATTGAGGAAGAAAATTCTCCGAGCAAGATTTCAGATTCGTAGTCATCTTCGTTGGGGCATGATTTTGTTGTCCAATCTTTGAATAAGTTGGTAGGAACCATTCCAACCTTCTCTAGTATTGAATCTAGATTCCAGATGCTCCAACATGCGTTGAATCAGAAAACCGACTCTGTATCGATGGTTATGGATAAGTGTGTTGAGATTGAAGCTCAGTTCAAAACATTCTTTGTTTGTTACGAAGCTCATAAAAGATCTTGTAAGAGGATGACGAGCTGGTCGAAGAAGAATGTGGAAGAGATGAGGTTTCTTGATGAGTTTCAAGATAATGTTAAGGATGCCTTTGAGACCGAAGACAAGAAGATTAATGAGCTGACTGCATCCTTCGAAGAGAAGTTGACAGAGGAAAAGAACTTTCAGATTCAGGAAGTGAGAGATCTGAATGGAAAGCTCAATTCTGTTAATCAAAGTTGGAAATTTGAAAGGGATTATCGGATCAAGTTTGAAGAAAGGATGAAGGCTCAGGAAGAGAAGATGAAAGCTCAGGAAGAAAAGTTGAAGGCTCAGGAAGAATTAATTGAAGCTCAGTCCGCAAGAATTATAACACCCCAAGCTTCTACGGTACGTTTCCCTTTGAATAATGCGATAGCGTGTGTTGTACGCAACCTCGAGTTCTAACACACACCACAACTAATTAAACTAGCCGTTGTGAATAGTAATACCTACTTTTTGAAATCATATATATTCTATATTTCAAAATGGACTTCATTTTTGGATTCGGAATATCAAAATTAGCCTAGGGTGAAATTTTGGTACATTTCGGATAACTTTCATATTTTGATGAATAGTGAAAATTTCTAAATTTTAATTAAAAACAACTTTTTTAATCAAAATAATTAATAGTGATAAATTATGAATTTGAGTGGTTTTAAAGTATATTTAGAATATATTTTTACCATTCAATTTAATGTTTATCATTGGACATAATTTTACAATTAAACCGAACATAAACAAGTGTCAATCTTTTGATAGTTATTATCTCTTAAAAACACGCTTTTTGTTTTGACAGCGGGAATTAATTTTAAATTAATTTCTGCCACTTCTGTGTTTTGAATTTAGGAAAGTGGATTCCATATTTGGAATCAGGATGTTCAAATTGTGTAAATAGGTAACTTTTATTTTTACACATTTTGAATAATTACTGCGGTAAATATTTTATTTACCATGGTTAAAGGGTAAATCCGGTAAATAAGGGTTAAAAATAATAATATTATAACAATACTAAATTACCCTAAAACGTGTCTTAACCCTATTGGTTGATACATGGTCGACCATGGGCATCTTTGGGTCTATTTTGGGACCCCATGGATCCACTTGTATGTGATAATGACACATTATATTAATAAAGTTAAAATAAAAATAAAAATGGCATAAGCTTACATCTTTTAGAAGAACAATTTTTACATAGGGTTATACATGTTGGATTTTCGATTATAAATATTTATTAGAAAGCTAAAAAGATTTCCTACATAATGATATTTTATTTATAATTTTTAGACATTATATAATTTATTTTATTTATGACACAATGATGATGCAGTAATTACTAAAATAGTGAAAAATAAAAATAATTGATCTTATAAATACCCAAATAATTATAATATGAAACTTTTAATGAATTAAACTAATTTTATATGATAATATGATATATTAGGATTGATTTAATTGACTTTGTTCGAAGTAATAAATCTGTTAGGAGTTTCAAAAAAATAAACTATTGAATAGTGTCAAAATTGACATAAAAGAGTTCTTAAAACAAGTATTATATTATTAATTGATATTAAATTCCTAAAAATATGAGGTTCGGCCAAGAGACTTATATTATGATAGGTTCCTCATTAATGGACCACTTGGGGGTCGCTTGGATGTATATAGTAAGTTTATTAACCATATTATAGAAAAATACAAAGAGACATTGTAAAAGTGAAACTAATTAACTTAGAGTTAATACTTAAAGATAAGGTTAATATAAGTACCCAAACCTGTCTAAATTCTATTGGATGAGTTGTTTTCGACCTATCCCCACCTCATCCTTTGAATAGTCAACTTTTGAGCCTTTGTAAACCGAATATGAATTTATTATAAATTAATATTTCTAACTTTTCCAAAGGTGCCCCTCACCCCTCTTATAAAAGGGCACTCCTCCTTCTCATTTCTTCACACCTTCAAAGCCTTTTGGTTCGGCCAAACTCTGCCCAAATACTCTCCCAACATCCCTCACTACAACCTAGAGGCCTTAGTTTGATCAGAAAGCCAACCTATGGAGCCCTTTTGATCAAATCAAAAGGAAGAACCCGAAGAAGAGGTAATGATTTCACCACCCTTTTCTAAGTTCATTTCTTCTTCCACTTCTTCTTCCTTTGTTCTTACCATTCTGAAATAATAACTCCAGTATCTCACATATACTGTGATGTTATTATAAATATGGTACAATCATATTCAGTATTCTATCCACCCTTTGAATAACATGTCACCATACGTGCGTACGTACGGCTTACCGTCTCCACGTCGTGGTGTAATTGTTATTCAATATAATATTATTTGGATGGGTATAATAATGATGTGTAACTCATGTAAATAATAAATATAACATGTTAATGATTCTGTATATATGATATACCATCCATTTATATATTATTTTAATATCAAAAGAATGATATTGTCGCTCGTGTGTACGTACGGACTACCGTCTCCACGAACGCGATGATATTCATTCTCCATCGTATCCATTCAAGTATAATTATCATTTGATGATTTAAAAATGATGTTTAAGGACTGTATATCATTCTGGATATGAATAAGATACAACAACCATGGCTTATGTAACAAAACATATAAAAGAAAATGAGTAAGTTAACTCCCGAAACGACGATAATTCTAAGATATTATTAACAAATCAATGTTAAAAGATCAGATATGATATCATATTAATATATATGATTCTTGTATAATTTAATAACAACTATTTCACCATTATACAGGAGGTTAACCTACCCCAACCAAGGAAAAGTACAAGGTAAGGGTTATTTCACAATCTCTTCTTTATCCGAGGTTGTTTATACGTAATAATCTACTGGGATCTCGTTATCATCCACATCCATGTTTCTTCAAAATGTATTTCAAAACATTTTTACTATTTACAAGAATATGGGTTAAAGTCATTTATACCCTTGTTTGACTTTTTATAAGAGGTTTATAAAGGAATCTTTCCGTCGTTTTCAAAACAAGTTCCTTTTTAACCTTTTCGACAGAATTGAGGTAAGAATGTTTTTTTTAACTTATACGGCGGGTGCGGTTATTTTACGCCGTTATAAAATCTTCAAAGCTTTCCTTACAAGCTTATAAGAATATTTTCAAAGAAAATGTTTTATTTTATATGGATCTTAAATGATTTCAAAATAAAAGGAGATATTTCTTTAAAAAGAATTTTGATTTCATCTATGTCAACATCCTTTGATGGATTTTAAGATTATTTGAAGTTGATTTATTATGATACAAAACTTCTATATTGTATTGAAGGTTTTGTGATATGTTTGACTGTGGATGTGCTACATTTATACCATACATAGTTTATTGTGAAAGTATTGACATTTTGTATGCTAGTTTTAATACGAATGTTTATGTTATGTTTAAACCTTTTCATATGGGAATGCATTGGACTTAATAAGTGACGGGTGGAGCCCGCTATAGCTCCTCGATGCATCGGTAGGTCTCATGAGACAAACTAGTGTCTTGGCACAAGGCCTTGACAAAATCTTATTTGTAGTCTTGGCACGAGGCCTTGGATATGTGGTTATGACAGTCTGGCATTATGCATTCTAACATTATGAAAGTGGTTATTTATTTTTGAATGTGATTATTCGATTAGTGGAATATCCATGTGAATAAGTAAATGGCATTATTTCATTTTATTTATGCCATACCATGTTGAAAGTTCATGTTTAAAAGGCTTTTGTTTTAGTTATACATTGCCTTAAATGTTTATTCTTATTGATGAAAGTTTCCGCTATATTGTTATCCTTACTGGGCATTTGAGCTCACCCCTTTTCTATGTTTTATTTTTCCCAGGAAGTGAAGATGTAAGTTATGAATGACCTGCAGGGATATTATGAGGGGATTGTAGTGTGGACTGTGGAAACATTATGTTGTTGTAGTAGTTTTTGATTTTATGATGTAATGTAAAACTTATGAATATATCTAGTGTTTCCAAGGCTACTAAACCAATCGGTCTTTCGAGATTTGATCTTTCTTGTGATCATGCCAATGTTACGAAGTAATGCACCGACTCTGGGTAGCTGGGGTCGGGGCGTTACAGTTGGTATCAGAGGAAGTTTAGTACAAACCTTGGAAACTAGATTTAGATAAACTCTGATTAGAGCACGTAGACCTAAGATGAACTTTGAGGATTAGTATAGAAGAACTTCCTAGAATTTTGGTATTGTAGAGATTTTGTGAGTTTTCCGAGCAATACATCCCTGTCTGGATACGAGCAGGTAGAGGCGGCTCTGGCACAGATGTACCTAGGGGTAAAACCTGAAAACACCGCTTTGAGCTAGACTCGAACGGGAACTGGTGCACGACAACGGGCCTTGCTGCACTCTTGGTTACGACACTCCCGGGGGATATGCTTAGGATAACTCACATTATCTTTACAAATCATTATGAAGGGTTTATGAGTATATACTTCCTCAAAGAAAACATTTTTATGATTATGGATTATATCCATAAATAGTTCAATTTATGTTAAGTGTTTTATAAGTATGGGATTATGTATTTTGATTCATAAACTGATCTAGTTTATGCCATTGTTTAGAAATGGCGCCTAGTGGAAGAAATGGAAACTGTATCAATGCACGCACTCCATGTAGGGATTGCCCTCCTGCTCAAGATAATTATAGTGGGGCTGGTGATGCAACTGGTGCTGATCAACTAATCACCATACTGGGACAACTTACTCAGGTTACGAATAATAACCTTACCCGTATGGAGCACCCTGATCCGCAGCGTGGAGGATCAATGTTAGATCGATTCATGAGGAAACAACCACCAACGTTCAATGGGAATACAAATCCCTTAGTAGCTGAGCAATGGATATTTTCCCTAGAGAAAATATTTCAGGCTTTGGGGAGCAGTGAAAGGGAAAAAGTTATCATGGCAGTTTACCGCCTCACTGGAGATGTTGATCAATGGTGGTCATTGATTCAAAATACGAAGGAAGATGATGAAGTATCAAATATGGAATGGAGGGAATTCAAAGATCTGTTTTTAGAAAAATACTTCCCTCGCGACCATCGAGCGGATATGGAAAGACAATTTCTGAGTCTGAGACAAAAGGAGGATGAGAATGTCACAAAGTATGAGGCTAACTTTACAAGGTTAGCGAGGTATGCTGGAGATTATATTCGCAACCCAAGAAGTAAGATTGATCGTTTCTTTGATGGGTTAAAACCATTTCTCCGTCGAGCATTAGTCTCACAATCCTTTTCGTCGTACGAAGACATTGTCTCATGTGCTATCAAGACCGAAAAAGAATTCTCTAAGTCTTACGACTTTAAAGCGAAGCAAGAGAAGAAGAGACCTTCTGATCAATCTGGGAATGGAAATAAGGGGAAGAAGGGAAAGGTTGAATATCCATATTGTGGTAAGTGCAGGAAGAAACACCCCGGTGCTTGCCTGAAGGGAATGGGAGTCTGTTACAAGTGTGGGGAAAAAGGCCACCAAGCTCATGATTTCAAGGGGAAGAAGGAAGCTACCAACGTTCAGTGCTACAATTGCAGGGAGATGGGGCATTATGCAAATGCATGTCCTAAGCGTCAGGAGAACTTACCTCAGAAAAGGCCAAGGGATCAAGGCCAGGCTTATGCTATCACTACTGCTGAGGTAGAAACTCCGAAAGACGTGGTGGCAGGTAATTTAATGGTTTCCTCAAGTTTAGCAAATGCATTATTTGATTCTGGATCATCGCATTGTTTCATATCTTCCCAGTTTGCTAAGAAAATTAGATATTTCCAATTTGATTTAATAAGGGAGTTGTCAGTTAAAACTCCTAAGGGAAGTATCGTTGCAACAAAGTTTTGTGAATCAGTCCCCATTAGAGCACATAAATTTTCTTTATCTGCTGATTTCATCGTCATACCTATGATTGAGTTTGATATAATCCTCGGTATGGACTGGCTTTCGGACTATGATGCGAAGATTTATTGTAAGAAGAAAGAGGTTACGATTCTTGATGATAATGATAAGGAACACCTTATTTTTAGAGCAGAATCGTCACCACCTAATTCTTATTTAGACCCACCCCCAGTAGCTCAACTTAATTCAATTATTGGGGAGGAAGAGAATGATGTAACTATCGGTGAGGAAAGGAATGTTCAAATAGAGGGTGTACCTGTTGTGAAAGAATTTGTAGATGTATTTCCGGAAGATTTACCTGGACATCCTCCAGAACGAGAAGTTGAGTTTTCCATTGATTTGATTCCTGGATCAAGGCCTATATCGAAAACCCCTTATAGAATGGCCACTGTAGAGTTAGTCGAACTAAAGAAACAACTAGAGGAATTGAGTAATAAGGGATTTATTCGCCCTAGTGTTTCTCCATGGGGAGCCCCTGTTCTTTTTGTTAAAAAGAAAGATGGATCTATGAGGTTATGTATCGACTACAGGGAGATCAATGCTATAACGATAAAGAACAAGTATCCCCTACCTCGTATTGATGATTTATTTGACCAAATGCATGGAGATCAATACTTTTCAAAGATTGACCTTCGATCTGGATACCATCAGTTGTGTGTAAAGAAGGAAGACATTCCGAAAACAGCATTTCGAACCAGGTACGGGCATTACGAGTTTACTGTAATGCCGTTTGGATTGACTAATGCACCCTCTGTATTCATGGATCTGATGAATAGAGTTTTCAAGGAGTATCTCGATGAATTTGTGGTGGTATTTATTGATGATATCTTGGTATACTCCAAAACCTACAAAGATCATGAAAATCACTTGCGCATTATCTTGAAGACTCTGAGGAGGCATGAATTATATGGGAAGTTTAGCAAGTGTGAATTCTGGCTTCAGGAGATTTCTTTTCTTGGCCATATTATCTCTAAAGATGGAATCTCTGTTGATCCTTCTAAGACCAAGGCAATCCAAGAATGGCCAGCACCTACGAGTATAACTGAGGTACGTAGTTTTATTGGTTTGGCAGGTTATTATCGACGTTTCGTCCAGAATTTTGCCCGATTGGCTAACCCATTAACGAAGCTCACACGTAAAGGGGTTAAATTTGTTTGGAAAAAAGAGTGTGAAGAATGTTTCGAAGAACTGAAGAGAAGATTAGTCAATGCTCCTATATTGACTCTACCATCGGGGAATGATGGGTTCGTTATTTATAGTGATGCATCAAAGAAAGGACTTGGCTGTGTCCTTATGCAGAATGATAGAGTTATTGCCTATGCATCACGACAGTTGAAAATTCATGAACAAAACTATCCTACTCATGATCTTGAGTTAGCAGCTGTGATCTTTGCTTTGAAGATATGGAGGCACTACCTCTATGGTGAAAAATGTGAGATTTATACTGATCACAAGAGTTTGAAGTATATTTTCTCACAAAAAGAACTCAACATGAGGCAAAGGAGATGGCTTGAATTACTCAAGGATTATGATTGCACGATACACTACCACCCAGGGAAGGCAAACAAGGTGGCAGATGCTTTGAGTAGAAAAGACCATGGAGTTTTGAACAATATGAGAATTGAAAGGGATCCAATTTTCATGGAGCTAGTGAAGATGGACATGGGAATAACCAGGGAAGGTGAAACATCAATGCTTTTTCAAATGGTTGCCAAACCATCTTTACTAGAAAGGATTAAGAGTTCTCAGACTGATGATGAAGAATTCCAAAAGAAGATTAAAGCTGTGAATGATGGGAGATTGAGAGACTTTGCGTATGAAGGTGGAATTTTGAAATTCGGGAAGAGACTTTGTGTTCCCAATATACCTGATCTAAAAAGGGAATTGCTGGATGATGCTCATAGTTCCAATTTCTCTATACACCCTGGGAGCACCAAAATGTATAGGGATTTGAAGGAACATTTTTGGTGGGACAACATGAAGAGGGAGATTGCTGATTTTGTGTCAAGGTGTATGGTTTGTCAACAAGTGAAAGCTGGAAGGCAACATCCTGGAGGAGTCATGCAACCTCTTCCCATACCGGAGTGGAAATGGGACAATGTTACGATGGACTTTGTCATGGGGCTACCAAAGACTCCTAGAAGGAATGATGCAATATGGGTGATTGTTGATCGTCTTACCAAGTCAGCACATTTTCTTGCTATAAGAGAAGATCTACCCCTGGAACGTCTAGCAAGACTATATATTAATGAAGTTGTGAGACTTCATGGAGTACCCCTATCGATTGTTTCTGATCGTGATCCCCGTTTTACTTCAAGATTTTGGAAAAGTCTTCAGAAATCCCTGGATACTGAACTTCATTTGAGCACTGCTTACCACCCTTAGACAGACGGACAATCAGAACAGACTATTCAGACCTTAGAAGACATGTTGAGATCTTGCTCACTTGACTTTCAGGGTATGTGGGATCAATATTTACCACTAGTAGAATTTTCCTATAACAATAGCTTCCATTCGAGTATTCAGATGGCACCATATGAAGCGTTATACGGAAAGAGATGTCGTACACCAACCTGTTGGGATGACGTTGGTGAAAGAAAACTTGTAGGCCCAGAACTGGTGGAGGAAACGGTGGAAAAGGTGAAGGTAATCCAAAATCACATCAAAGCAGCTCAAAGTAGGCAGAAGAGCTATGCCGATAATCGAAGGAAGGATTTGGAATTTCAAGTCGGTGATCATGTTTTCCTGAAGGTATCTCCGTGGAAGGGAGTCATACGTTTTGGTAAGAAAGGCAAATTGAGTCCCAGGTACATCGGACCTTTCGAAATTCTAGAACGAATTGGGGTTGTAGCTTACCGATTGGCAATGCCGCCAAGTCTCTCCAAAGTTCACGATGTGTTCCACGTATCTCTGTTGAGGAAATACATGCCTGACCCAACGCATGTACTCACCTATGAGGAATTAGAACTGGAACCCGATCTGTCTTATTGCGAAGAGCCCGTCAGGATTCTTGATACAAGAGAACAAGTACTGAGAAACCGGACGACGCGTCTGGTAAAAGTTTTGTGGAGGAATCATAAGATGGAAGAGGCAACGTGGGAACCCGAGGAACTTATGATGAAGAACCACCCGAGTCTTTTTATGCAGTAATACCCTAGAAATTGCGAGGACGCAATTATTTGAAGGAGGGGAGAATATAACACCCCAAGCTTCTACGGTACGTTTCCCTTTGAATAATGCGATAGCGTGTGTTGTACGCAACCTCGAGTTCTAACACACACCACAACTAATTAAACTAGCCGTTGTGAATAGTAATACCTACTTTTTGAAATCATATATATTCTATATTTCAAAATGGACTTCATTTTTGGATTCGGAATATCAAAATTAGCCTAGGGTGAAATTTTGGTACATTTCGGATAACTTTCATATTTTGATGAATAGTGAAAATTTCTAAATTTTAATTAAAAACAACTTTTTTAATCAAAATAATTAATAGTGATAAATTATGAATTTGAGTGGTTTTAAAGTATATTTAGAATAGATTTTTACCATTCAATTTAATGTTTATCATTGGACATAATTTTACAATTAAACCGAACATAAACAAGTGTCAATCTTTTGATAGTTATTATCTCTTAAAAACACGCTTTTTGTTTTGACAGCGGGAATTAATTTTAAATTAATTTCTGCCACTTCTGTGTTTTGAATTTAGGAAAATGGATTCCATATTTGGAATCAGGATGTTCAAATTGTGTAAATAGGTAACTTTTATTTTTACACATTTTGAATAATTACTGCGGTAAATATTTTATTTACCATGGTTAAAGGGTAAATCCGGTAAATAATGGTTAAGAAAAATAATATTATAACAATACTAAATTACCCTAAAACGTGTCTTAACCCTATTGGTTGATACATGGTCGACCATGGGCATCTTTGGGTCTATTTTGGGACCCCATGGATCCACTTGTAAGTGATAATGACACATTATATTAATAATGTTAAAATAAAAATAAAAATGGCATAAGCTTACATCTTTTAGAAGAACAATTTTTACATAGGGTTATACATGTTGGATTTTCGATTATAAATATTTATTAGAAAGCTAAAAAGATTTCCTACATGATGATATTTTATTTATAATTTTTAGACATTATATAATTTATTTTATTTATGACACAATGATGATGCAGTAATTACTAAAATAGTGAAAAATAAAAATAATTGATCTTATAAATACCCAAATAATTATAATATGAAACTTTTAATGAATTAAACTAATTTTCTATGATAATATGATATATTAGGATTGATTTAATTCACTTTGTTCGAAGTAATAAATCTGTTAGGAGTTTCAAAAAAATCAACTATTGAATAGTGTCAAAATTGACATAAAAGAGTTCTTAAAACAAATATTATATTATTAATTGATATTAAATTCCTAAAAATCTAAGGTTCGGCCAAGAGACTTATATTATGATAGGGTCCTCATTAATGGACCACTTGGGGGTCGCTTGGATGTATATAGTAAGTTTATTAACCATATTATATAAAAATACAAAGAGACATTGTAAAAGTGAAACTAATTAACTTAGAGTTAATACTTAAAGATAAGGTTAATATAAGTACCCAAACCTGTCTAAATTCTATTGGATGAGTTGTTTTCGACCTATCCCCACCTCATCCTTTTAATAGTAAACTTTGGAGCCTTTGTAAACCGAATATGAATTTATTATAAATTAATATTTCTAACTTTTCCAAAGGTGCCCCTCACCCCTCTTATAAAAGGGCACTCCTCCTTCTCATTTCTTCACACCTTCAAAGCCTTTTGGTTTGGCCAAACTCTGCCCAAATACTCTCCCAACATCCCTCACTACAACCTAGAGGCCTTAGTTTGATCAGAAAGCCAACCTAAGGAGCCCTTTTGATCAAATCAAAAGGAAGAACCCGAAGAAGAGGTAATGATTTCACCACCCTTTTCTAAGTTCATTTCTTCTTCCACTTCTTCTTCCTTTGTTCTTACCATTCTGAAATAATAACTCCAGTATCTCACATATACTGTGATGTTATTATAAATATGGTACAATCATATTCAGTATTCTATCCACCCTTTGAATAACATGTCACCATACGTGCGTACGTACGGCTTACCGTCTCCACGTCGTGGTGTAATTGTTATTCAATATAATATTATTTGGATGGGTATAATAATGATGTGTAACTCATGTAAATAATAAATATAACATGTTAATGATTCTGTATATATGATATACCATCCATTTATATATTATTTTAATATCAAAAGAATGATATTGTCGCTCGTGTGTACGTACGGACTACCGTCTCCACGAACGCGATGAGATTCATTCTCCATCATATCCATTCAAGTATAATTATCATTTGATGATTTAAAAATGATGTTTAAGGACTGTATATCATTCTGGATATGAATAATATACAACAACCATGGCTTATGTAACAAAACATATAAAAGAAAATGAGTAAGTTAACTCCCGAAACGACGATAATTCTAAGATATTATTAACAAATCAATGTTAAAAGATAATATATGATATCATATTAATATATATGATTCTTGTATAATTTAATAACAACTATTTCACCATTATACAGGAGGTTAACCTACCCCAACCAAGGAAAATTACAAGGTAAGGGTTATTTCACAATCTCTTCTTTATCCGAGGTTGTTTATACGTAATAATCTACTGGGATCTCGTTATCATCCACATCCATGTTTCTTCAAAATGTATTTCAAAACATTTTTACTATTTACAAGAATATGGGTTAAAGTCATTTATACCCCTGTTTGACTTTTTATAAGAGGTTTATAAAGGAATCTTTCCGTCGTTTTCAAAACAAGGTCCTTTTTAACCTTTTCGACAGAATTGAGGTAAGAATGTTTTTTTTAACTTATACGACGGGTGCGGTTATTTTACGCCGTTATAAAATCTTCAAAGCTTTCCTTACAAGCTTATAAGAATATTTTCAAAGAAAATGTTTTATTTTATATGGATCTTAAATGATTTCAAAATAAAAGGAGATATTTCTTTAAAAAGAATTTTGATTTCATCTATGTCAACATCCATTGATGGATTTTAAGATTATTTGAAGTTGATTTATTATGATACAAAACATCTATATTGTATTGAAGGTTTTGTGATATGTTTGACTGTGGATGTGCTATTTTTATACCATACATAGTTTATTGTGAAAGTATTGACATTTCGTATGCTAGTTTTAATACGAATGTTTATGTTATGTTTAAACCTTTTCATATGGGAATGCATTGGACTTAATAAGTGACGGGTGGAGCCCGCTATAGCTCCTCGATGCATCGGTAGGTCTCATGAGACAAACTAGTGTCTTGGCACAAGGCCTTGAAAAAATCTTATTTGTAGTCTTGGCACGAGGCCTTGGCTATGTGGTTATGATAGTCTGGCATTATGCATTCCAACATTATGAAAGTGGTTATTTATTTTTGCATGTGATTATTCGATTAGTTGAATATCCATGTGAATAAGTAAATGGCATTATTTCATTTTATTTATGCCATACCATGTTGAAAGTTCATGTTTAAAAGGATTTTGTTTTATTTATACATTGCCTTAAATGTTTATTCTTATTGATGAAAGTTTCCGCTATATTGTTATCCTTACTGGGCATTTGAGCTCACCCCTTTTCTATGTTTTATTTTTCCCAGGAAGTGAAGATGTAAGTTATGAATGACCTGCAGGGATATTATGAGGGGATTGTAGTGTGGACTGTGGAAACATTATGTTGTTGTAGTAGTTTTTGATTTTATGATGTAATGTAAAACTTATGAATATATCTAGTGTTTCCAAGGCTACTAAACCAATCGGTCTTTCGAGATTTGATCTTTCTTGTGATCATGCCAATGTTACGAAGTAATGCACCGACTCTGGGTAGCTGGGGTCGGGGCGTTACAAGAATAGTCGTCTTAGAGAAGCAAGCAGAGGAAGATCACAAAGACTTAAAGAAGATCAAGACGATTCATAAGGGGCTAATGTCGAAGGAGAAAGATCCGAAATAACCAATCCGATCTTTTTGTTGTATTTTTTTTCCTTTGTTGTCGAGTTTCCAATTTTAATGAAAGTCGTACTTGTTGTTTCTATTATTGTCATTACTAATTTTTCAGGTACTTTGTTAAGTTTTTCCATTCCCTCTAATTCTTTTTGAAAATCACAAAGGGGGAGAAGGGAAAGATCCTTAAGAAAAAGAGGAACTCTAATAAGAGTTTGTCAAAAGGGGAGAAAGAAAAATACCCAAGGAAAAAGAACTCTAATAAGAGTTTGTTTAAGGGGGAGTTTTTCGTAAAGAAGACCTTCTTAGGAAATGTCACTCCGGAAATATGAATACGATCCTTAGAGTTTCAAAGCCTAAGGGGGAGTTAGTCGTATTCATCTATATCCTTAAACGAAGGGAGATAAGCTTTAATGTGTTTCTTTCTTCTTGGAATATATTTTTCGTAAGGATGTTTGTGCTTTCCAAAAAGGGGGAGATTGTTGAGTCAATAAGGTTTTCCTTATGACTTTTCCATTCCTTCTTGTTTTGAAAATCACAAACACCTTATCTTTAAGGAAAATTTCTTTTATAAGGAAAATTGATTTCTTAAGGAAAATCGCTTTTATAAGAAAAATTATCCTTATCATATTTTCATCCATATTTTTCTTAAGTATGAGTTTCAGATTCATTTTCTCGGAATCATTGAAACTTTGATATAAAGCATTCTGTTTTAGGGTTCGGATTCTGGACAAGAACTATAAGGAAGTTTCATTCCGAATTCCGGATATGAACTCTGACTAAATTCTATTCCAGATTCAGGATACGAATTCTGAAGAAGAATTCTCATTATGAATTCTAATGAAGAAATCCCATTCCGAATTCTCATTACGAATTCTGAAGAAGAATTCTCATTACGAATTCCAATGAAGAATTCTCATTACGAATTCCAATGAAGAATTCCCATTACGAATTCTAATGAAGAAATTTCATTCTGAATTCTCATTACGAATTCTGATGATGAATTCTCATTACGAATTCTGATGATGAATTCTCATTACGAATTCTGATGATGAATTCTCATTACGATTTCTGATGATGAATTCTCATTACGAATTCTGATGATGAATTCTCATTACGATTTCGGATGACGAATTTCTATTCCGAATTCTCATTCCGAATTCACCTATTAAACAGAATCTGATTATCATTGTTTTATACACTCTGAATTTATTCATTCCGAACCTTTACTCCGAAGTTTCTATTCCGAACCTTTATGTTAGAGTTTAAAACGATGTCGTACATTCTGTTACACTCACTTTGTTATAAAACGATGTCGTCTGTTTTGTTATAAACTAACCGTTGTCTAAGTGACACGTGTACAGGTCCCTCCGATCTTTAAGGAAAATATGACCGTTGGAGAAGGAGCTGACCTTACCTATAAATAGGAGCTCATTTGAAAGTGCTCGGTGCTGATGGCTGATTTATAAGCTGATTGCTGAAAAAGTGCATACATGATGTTGAAGTGATTTCTAGAGAGAGAGTCTCTTATTAACTCTCAAAGCTTCGTGCGACTCCGAATGTTGGTGATTACATTCGAGGGCTTCCGGGGATAGGAAGACAGAGGTGCCGACTACCTTAAAGTTCGAGGGCTTCCTTGCTGAGGAAGACAGAGGTTGCCAACTACCTTGAAGTTGAGGGCTTGCGGGGATAGCAAGACAGAGACTCCGATCTTCGTATCGAGGGCTTACCCTGGTGTGGGTAAGACAGACTTGCTTGAAAGTATAAATCAAGGGACCTTTATCCAAGGTTGTTGGATACCCTTCTCTTTGGGTTAAAAGACTATCATCTTGTTACTAGTAGTTTTACTACTTGTTTTTATTCCGCTGCAATTTGTATCTTAAGGAAAGTATAACTTTCTTATACTTCCTTACTTACTCTGATTAGTTTAGATTCTATACGCTTTAAGGTAGAATCTCATATTGTAACTTTTGTTAAGTTTCAATTTCCGGAATCATATTTCCGTAACCTACTTTTGGAATCACTTTCCAAGTTCAGTTCAGTGTTTGAGGTGTTGTGAATTTACTTAGTTTAACTTTGTTAAACTTAGCCCTTTCCTTTTCTTAAGGAAACTCTAGTTATTCATAACTAACTTTAAAGGTTCCAAAGGAATTTTTAAAGTATAAAATTCACCCCCCTCTTGTATATTGAGCATCTCATATTATATTTCGATCCTACAATTGGTAGAAGAGGAGCTTCATGGTGTACATGAATGGATGTTACATGAATGGTGTGAGTGATAGATTTCTCTATATTGGGTATTATTTATTATTATCTAGTGATTTGGTTATTATTACCTGATCAAATTTATCCTTATTTCAATGATAAAATCAATGTTATAATCTTTATTATCCCTTTCTCAAATTATTAATATAGTATAATGGATAATATACTTTTTATTCTATGGTATCATTCATAGAGGACACATAAATTCAAATGGGATAAATGAATATAGTAGAGATCAGTGTTACTAAAATAAATCTATGAACATGATAACACTACCCATTTTGAAGCTTGACATGGATTCTAGTGGAGTTGAGGTATTTCTAAGGAAGACGATGAATAATAATGAGATCAAAGGAAACAATTGCAATAATAGTTTCCTATGTAGTGGAGTCACTTAAGGAAATATGAAACAAAGTGCCTAATGATTGGAATTATTCTTATGTCAAAGATTGAAAAATATTAAACTATGAGTTTGAAAACATGTTTAATCTGATGCAAGTGTATGTTAACATGTTGAAACCTCCATATTATTCATTTTATTCTTCCAAAGAATCACTGTTAATCTGATGTAGCACTTCTCGATGCATGTCATTTTTAACATTGAATTTCAAATTTAGATTTTAATCTCACATATTGGTCATATTATCTCCTCATTGGAAATTGAAAAATTCTCATGTATCCTCTATACTACACAAGATATCCTTACTTATTAGTTGTTTCATCTAGATTATTCTTACATTGGTCCTACCTAGGTATTTTATTCCAACATAGTATGAATAAAATTATTTTATTTCATATGTATGCCTAGATCCCCATGAAGGATTAACTCAAAACACATATTAAAATTAAAATATTAGTTTTAAATATACATCCATTAATAATTAAATCCAAAATAATAATAATATAAATAAATTACAAATCTTATTCTATATATTTATTAAGTTCAATTATTTCTCTATAAAATGAAAATGTTATTATTTATATTATTTTAATTTATAATATATATTAATTATATCATAATATTTATTAAAAATATATTAAAATATGAATTGATCAACATTTCATGACTCAACAAATAGATACCTCCCCTTACCCGACAAGGAGATCGAGTATGATCCCCTATGCATGCCTTTAGTAGGTATGTGGTTGATGACTAGAACCGAGGGTATAAAACATAAAAATTATAGTAATTACCTTATATAAATGAAAAATACAACACTAATAAATGAGAACCAAGATGAAATATATATATATAAATATATGCATGTAAATTACATACATCAAAAAAACCTACAAATTAAAAGTGATGAGGCAATGAAAAAATATTATAAAGGTATACCCGAAAAATAAAATTCAAATAGACTCATCTAAAAGCCCCTAAATCACAATCTATCAATAAATAATGAATATATTGACACACTCTTATAAATATTAAAAATATTATATATAAAATAAGTATGAGCATAAAAAACTTTTAGGTTCCTCCCATGGAAAAACAAATACCAATGTGTATATAGAATACTAATATATTTATTATATGATAAAACAAAACAAAATAACATTTAATATATTCAAAAATTCTACACGTATCTCAGCACCTGCACATCACCAACAATTATATTTATATAACTCATACAATGAGTATTCCATAATAAAGGAAGGTACCTTGCATACCAACTATCCCCAACTATCTCATCAATAATCCCAATGTCAAATATATACCTCCAAATTCCAAATCTAGTCAGGGGTTTGGGGTAATTAGAAATATAATAATTAAACATTCAGTATTCCAAATAACCCATTACATGTTGTTCACAGCTAACCTCAAATCTTAGGTGGTGGTAGCATAATGGATGATTAGTGTAGATCACTGCCCAAATAATATAAACATATAAATATAAAATACATTACCATTATAATATCTAAATAAACCAAAAATCTATAAAACCTATCATTAATAACCATTGTTAGACAAATTGACCCCAAATCATCTATTTTATAATCATACAATTCTTATGATTACCCAAAATTTATTTCCAATCACTATTAATAATTACTTGGAAGCATGATTGATAATTATCCAAAAATAAGAATCCAGTACACAACCTGAAAATTAATCTGATTATACATTAACATCCATACCCATATCTATGATCACATCCATAAGCATACTGTGACCTACCTATATAAACATCTTTATTCATTTCTGTTAACCATCCCATCCATTTTCATATTCACCATCATTAAATATTGTTATACATTAATTAACTATAATTTTATTAATATAAGTAAGTATAAGTAGTCAAACATGATAATCCACTTAGACTCAATCGAGGTTAGTAAACTCGACATGTATACTCAACTCATTCACTTGTAAGATTTTACTTCAACACGATACAACACCACCATTGGAAAGATCATATTCCATAAATATTCATAAAGCCACTTAATAGTAAACAAATTGGATACCATCACTAGAAGATTCATCATTTATAAAATCACAAAATGAAACAAACCAAAAAATACATATTTACAACAATTAACATTAAACTAGAAATTAACATCACAATAATAACAATTAAAATAAAAAAATAACATTGTTCAGACCAGCAATTCACACTAATTTAGGAAGAGATAGAAAATTAAAATTAAAATAATCTATAGTAAATATAGAATTTATATAGTATATCACATTAAATAAATTATAAACACACACACACCTAAAAGATAAAAAAAATATAGAATTATGGCTTACAACACCAAAACTCATCTTAAGGTGAAGTAGTGGTGAAGTAGAGTTGAAGAAAAGGTGAAAGCCAACTCAATATTGAAGGAGGGAATTTGATGCAGTACAAGGTAAGTAGATGTGAAGAAATAATAAACCCCAAGAACCCACCCTCTATTTCCGTGATGTGTGATCGATGGACATTCCCCCCGGGTGCGATGTGAGGTCGATGGTCGTCACTCCCCGGTGTGATGCGAGATCGAGTGAGAGGTTGTAGTATATAAGTTCTATGGTGTGAGGCTATAATTACTGAGACCGGAAGAAATTAAAATTCAAAACCCTAAGAAATGGAAGAGCTAGAGGAGCAGAGGATAAGACTAGGGTGTGAGAGAGGCAGTGTAGAGATGGGAATAAATTCAAATTTGAAACCCTTAGAAGAGGAGAACAATACATCTGGTTGGATTGAATCATACATGAATTTTAAATTAGAAAAAATTATTCATTGGATGTCGTGATTCCATATGCAGCATCGATTTTGTCATGAGTTTTCATTATTGTGAATTATTTTTCCCAAAAATGAACCCTCAAGTGAGTTGAAATAGAGGGGATGATTGAATCTGTAAACTCATATGATTATATGAGTTGCTTAATGATTTTTACTACCCCTTATTAATTTCTAAAATTATCTAACACCATTAATTAGTACACTATATATGTTAACCAAAATTATAGTTTTTTGTCCAATCCTATAACCAATTCCATAGAATGTTTATGCTATCCCATAATACAAAAATCAAAACTAGGGGAACTCGAATGTATATAGTAACCGATATAACCCCTGTTTGGTATTCATACCATCCATTTCCATAATATACTGACTCTATATAAACACTACACCTTTCATGTGTATGTATTTAGATCCAAGGTAGAAATTTACAGTAAGTGGCATGAACCCTATGCCAATATGTCATGAATCATTCAAAATGCAAACAAAATAATATAAGGACATGAAATATTTTTTTTGAAAATTTTATGTTTAATACCATGGAACACCAACTTGTAGTTTTGGCACATTTCCATGCACATAAAAATATCCCTACAAAATTATAGAAAAAAATTATAAAATTTTATAATATTAATAATAAACTGATTATGATGCTTTAAAAAACATTCTTTGATCCATGAAAAATACTTTTTTTTCATTTTTATAAGATAAAAAAGAATAATAAGAAATTATAATCAAACAGTATCTTATATTTATAAAATGATTTATCCATGCTATTACGATTATTATATAATTCAAAAATAATATATGCATGATTTATCTATAGATAACCAAAAAATGTGTGAAGGTCAAGTGTTACCTACCGAACCATTCATCGTCCTCTATCCTTCATTAGTCAATCTCAGTCCCTCATTATTCAATATCAAATTACCACACCATGCAGAATAAAAAATATATAGATAAGGAGAGAAGATAGGATGGATTAGATAAATTGAAAATCCCTAGCTGATCTCTCCTTTTATAGATAGATTTTATTACACCATCATGAAATCACCAACACAAAAAATAAATGTATCATAATAAATACACTATTAAACCATTCAAATTCATCAACATTTAATTCTATATTCAAACCTTTAAAACCCATATTAATTTCAAATCATAACCATGATGACTAGATTCGATGTCACATATTGACCATGAAAATTAACCACAGTAAATTTCACATTTACACCAAAAATAATAATATATAATAACATATATTATCTTTTAATTTATTAAAATTAATCCCAAATATTAAATAAATAAATAATCCTTTATTATTCCTCTAAAAAATAGTTAGTTATTGTTACTCTTTATGTCAAAAAAATTTAATATACTTAAAAAAATAAATTTAATAGTCACTACATTCTCTCCACTTTCATAACATTTCATCATTGAAAAGATTATACTTAATTGATACATGGTAAAAAAACATCACTAATAATTATCAAAAATATTTTATATCATTCTAATATTCAATTAAAATATCCATTAAATATAATTTAGATAACAAAATCTCAAGGCATTGAACCCTCATCTAGTATTATCTCTCCTATGTATATGATTTAATTCCATAAGTCCTCCATAAAACTCCCCAAAACTTAATAACACTTCCACAAAAAACACTCTCCTTATGATCCTAGATCTATATTGGATGTTCTATATAGTTAATTCTTCCTATACATATACCTATCCCTAATAAATCACTTGAGAGGGATTATGGATATACATATTGAGCTAATAAAAATATAATACATCATGAATTAAACCCATCTAAGAATGAAGTGACACTAGATAAATAAATCCTCACAAATTTATTATAACTAATTAAGGCCCTATAAAACTTAGTGATAGTTTATTTCCATTTTCAAACTTATGATGACCAAATGATGATATAATATAAAAAATTCATGATATCCAACAAAAAAAATCCATTGATCCCCTCCTTTGATCATCATATGATCTATTTTTTTAATGAGTAATTCATATATGATTCTTAGTCATCTAAAATTGCTCCACCATATATTGTATAATTCTAAACCAATAAAAATTAATTATAATATTATATTTATCAACTACAACACCATCCTACAGTATAAAATATCATTCAAATTGAACTTTGTATATGTAAAAGAAAAAATTAAACAATTTCCTATACAAATGATGCTTACTCAATAACTCCATAATGATCCTATGATGTTCCACATGACGATATAATCTAAAAAATTCATGATATCCAACAAAAAAATCCAATGGTTCCCTCCTATGATCATCATATGATCTATTTTTGTAATGAGTAATTCATATACGATTCTTAGTCATCTAAAATTTCTCCACCATATATTGTATAATCCTAAACCAATAAAAATTAATTATAATATTAAATTGATCAACTACAACACCATACTATAATATAAAATATCATACAAATTGAACTTTTTATATGTACAATAAAAAATTAAACAATTTCCTATACAGATGATGCTTCTTCAATAACTCCATAATGATCCTATGATGTTACACATGATGATCTTTTATCATTTATTAAATATTAATTTTATCTATAAACACAACAAAAACTGATCCAAATAAAGGTTGAACACCCAATTCACAAATCCACAAAATTCTACTAAATATCTTATAAATTAAAATGGAATCATAATGAATTCTATGTATCCATAAAAAAATATAAAAGTTGTATTCAAAATAAAATTATCTATAACACTTACATTATGATATCCATATCATAATTTGATCTTCCATAAAAAACTGAAACCTTTAAAAAAATAAAATAGATCATCTATTTTAGGTAGTTGATAATATTTTATTACCATTACCTTATTTAGACATCAATGGTCTATTAATATCCTCAAGAAAACATAAAATTTCTAAAAAATTAACACTATATTTTCCCATGAAAATACACTAGTCTGTATAAATATGTTCTACAACAAGTCACCAATTTAAATCCCCACCTCCCATAAATCTATTTATTATATAAAATATGTTTCCATAATAATAGTTTGGACACATAGATATAAATATATTTCAAATTTAATTACATTATACAAAGGTAAACTAATAAATTATTATAGAAAATCCACAAATTCTCTAACAACTCTAGGAATCTCCTCCCCAACCTCAGATGCACAAAGAATCAATATTTCAAATTGAGATGTAATATATTTTGGATTAACACATCAATGGAAAAAATGAATACTTTTTATCCCATTAAAATCACATTATATAAATTAAGGTAATATAAAATAAACCATTATAAATAAAAATTCACAAAAAATTATATAACATAAAACCAATCCATGGAAAGGATAAAATTATCTAGGTATATTTGTAATAAGAATAAATCCCATGTAAACTAAAAATTTCTCACACCTAGGTTTCTTTGAATACATAACAATAATAAAAATTATTAAAACCTAATTGGAGTAGTCAATTATTGTGGTAAATGAATCATTTATAGTATAAAATATATCCAACGAGAAATGGTTAGTGTAATAAATGAATATAATGCTCCAGTGTCTAGTAAAATAATTGAATGGTTAGAAAAGATACTGATCATAACTCTAACTACCTTTAGTCTCAAAATTTTATCTAGCTCCACCATATAAATTTATCCATGTCCATATGCATCCCATTGGAATCCCTCCCATCCATATCATCACATATGAACAAAATTTTCTCCCTAATCTCATGGAATGTTAGTAGAATAACCTCTACTAGATATACCCTAATTGAGTTGTCAAGAAGGTCACATATCCTGTTATCAATGAAAATTTATTAGAGGTAAAAATTTATGAAGGTCCCTATGAAAATTTTGTGGTGGTACCTCCACTATCCTATTATATATTTGTCTTTATCTAAAGGGATATAATACTAGGATATGACACATACCACAACATAGCTAACAAAAAGAACCCTAGAGAGCTCCAAATAGTTATGAACTACCCATACTTAATTCTCATGATTTTTCTAGTAGTAATAACATGTCATTTCATTATATATATTATCTAATAGGGTGAGATATCTTATCATCATATCTAATATAAGAACATAAATCACCACCATTAGTTGTAGTATTATGTATAGGAGTTTGTTAAACCACCGCATCCATTTCCACCACCTCTAAATATGTTTTCAATATATGGGAATTCTCCTAATGATAAATCTTATACCATAGAGAAGAATGAAAATATTCAGATATAAAATCATTATATGAAATCATTTTATGTGAATATTGGATATCATTCATGAATCATACAATGAACGCTCATACATATAAACCCCCATGTTGAATGGTTAACTAATTTGACAATAAATCAAACTTAAGAGTTATAAATAAAAAATGTTTCCTAAAATGAAAACAAAATTTTTCCTAAGAAATCAAATATTATTCTATATCTCCAGTATATATCATCCACCAATATATATAAACATATTCTAGAAATATAGTAACCAAATAAATATTTTAGTCTTCTAAAGTATGTAAAAGGGGAAAGGGTAGCTCTAACCCATGGAGACACTAACCAATCCACAAATTGAAAGTATTTACCATAAACTTTGATAAAACATTCTTCTGAAAAGGATACAATATTGAATCCTAGGTCTCATCAACTCTTTATTGTATACCTGTGCTTATTATACCTCTTTCATCTCAACATGAAGATAAATTGCATATAATCAAGGAAAATATACAATGGATCATAAGTTTATCAACACCACCTCATAGATATGGATCTATAAATAAACAAAAATACCACATGGATCACCCCTTACATAACATTATTATATCTATAGAACAACTAACCACCATGACTAGAAAAAAACGATTCATGTAAATACCTAATATAATTCCTTTAAAAGTATAAAATGGCCCTTATACATATTTAAAATAAAGTTTCCTTACCACTAAAATGGTACATGATCTATCCTAAGTTTAGATATATAATTTTCTTACAATCCCAATGGAAAATACCCATTAGTGAATATTCTAAATTCAATCTTAAAAAAATTCACTCTAATACCACAATAAAAAAAATTGGCCCTAATCGGATTCCCACTGATTTATAAATGAGACTCAGTATATCCCCCTATACCCACATCCAATAGGTAATGAGATCAAGAATAGAAAAAATGGTATACAACTCACAATGGGATGTATTACCCACTATAAAATAAAAATCAATTACTAATAAATTACAACTATAATGAAATGTATATAGAAACATGTATTTAAATTAAATACATCATGAAAACACACAAATGAAAATGGTAAGGAAACTATGAAATATTCCAAAGCTAAATGCAACAAGAATCCTCCAAAATTTACACAAACCCATTTTATAAATGATCAATTCATCCACCAATACACAACATGAAATATTAAAAATACAATATATAGAGTAATAAGAGAATAAAAATACACATTTGGTTCATCCTATAAAATAATTAGCGCCCATTTTATAGATTATATTAATTAATATATGATAAGATAATGTAAAATTATATAATAGTTGATATGTTTTGAAAGTATACACACATTTCACCACTAGAAAAATCCACTCAAAAGTTCATATGTATATATATATATAACTCATATGATAAGTAATATGAAAAAATTAAGGGTTCTACATACCAACTCATGCATGCTATATCCCAATATCAAACACCATATCTTCTATGTAATCCCCACTTTTTTATTAAAAAACTTTTCATTACAGAATAAAAAACCTAGGATATTTTATTGTTAATTTCTTGGAAATAAGGTACATAATTTATGAAAATATAAAAATTATTATAAATACACTTTATGGAACCTTCATGGGTTCACCCTTATTTACTTTCACTATATATCATATCCTGGGGACATACATAAAAGGAATGGGGCAAATATGTAGCCTAGTATGGGAAAAAATAAGCAAGACATGTAACATGTTATCATGAGACATATCAATAAGAACAAGAGACTTAAAATTCAGGGCATGAATATGAAACATAATTATAACATGAATCATAATATTTAAATGTGAATAAAACATTTAAATGAAAAATTCATAATCACATCACCAAGGGTTATCACCAAGGTGTCATAAATGAAAAATTTCCAAGGTCATTAACCAAGGTATCAAAAAACGTATCATATATAGAGATTAAATTCTTTATCAAATTAATTAGAGTGATATAAAGTCTTACCCTTCATATCTATTAATTAAAGTGATCCACATAGATCATAATAATTAATTTCATTAATAACCCCCAGAGAATAAATAATATGTTTTTTTTATCAAAAGTCTTGGCATACAATCTTAAAGACATGATCATTACATCATTTTTAACCCATGAAAAAGAAATGTGGGTTTCATATATATATAAATACCAAAATAAAATAGTATTTTTGAAATATATTTGAATACCCATTTAAAATAACGTATTTTTCAGTATTCAAATAAAGATTAAAAGAGAATTTCTCATGTAAAAGAGGGAAATTTGAGAAGTAAATCTGGCAGCATGATGGGTATAAAACATGGTTTTTAAAAAAGGGTAAATTGAGAGGGGACACTAGTATACTATTAATAAAAAAATATTATTATAGTAATGGGACAATAAAAAGTAGAAAAATTATCTTAGTTTGAAAATTATAAGACAGAACACATGAAAAGGGAACTTGAATGGAAAAGAGAAGTGAAACTTTCTTTTACCTTGAAGAGTTGTTCCTAAAACTTGAGGATGTAACCTTGGGGGATTAAGGTCAAAATGGGGGAAAAATGGGATGAAAAATCAACAGAAATTCAGGAGTATGGATTGGGAATGTAGGGGTATGGTGAAATGGGTGTGTATTTATAGGAGAAGTGGATGAATTGTTTAATAATTTCCAAAATATAGGTCTTGGGAAATCTTTGTTGGGGAAAATTAAAAACCATTGACTTAGCCATGGTTTTTTAATGTTTTTGGACATATTAGTCATATTTTATGATATTTTAGCCAACCAGAACCATAAAATATTTTTTATACTTCTTTTGGAATAGAAAAGTAAAGATTCTGCAAAGTAATGTTTTTAAAAACCAATCATTCCATTTTAGACTTTGGAAAGTAACTTATAGTTTTAGAAATTGATTAAAATATATTAAAATACTTAATATTAGTATAGTAACATATTTTAGGTCTTTTATTATGTTTAATAAATTATTAAATAATTATGACATAAATATAATGTTATAAAATATATCGAAAACCTAAAACTGTATTTTTTACTATTCATGAAAAAAATAATTTATTTTATAAATTTCTCATAAATCCACCCTAGACTAATTTAAATTAAACAATTTAAATTATAAAGTTTATTTTTCTATAATAATTATATAAATATGATAATTTAATATTTTAAATAAAAAAAATATTTATTTATTTTAAAAAGTAGTTTTTAAGGCATAGTTAAATTTCTGACACTTATAAAAATTTCCTAAGACATTATAAAATTATTTTATCATTTATATTTTGATAAGAGTTTTTCAAAACACTATTTGATTAAAATATATTTTATTCAAAATACTTTAGTTTATTATAAAATTATATATATTTTTTTAGAAAAATATAATTATGTTTCATTTGTATCCCAAAATGATATTATCAAACTCGTCTCAATTAAACTTTTATTTTATTTAGAAAAACTATTATTAAAAGGAATTAATAGAATTAAAATTTTATATAAAAAATTTAATTTACACTATAACTATATAAGGTCTGGATATGTAACCCCTTATTATACCAATATATGCCTTAAGGGTATGGTGTGTGATGGTGGTAGTTTTGTGAGGTGCCTTGGCCAATATCGATCGAGTGGTTATATATACTAACATGAAATTCTACAACAAGAAATTTCATTTAAGCTTAAATTGTTGAATCTTGGCTTGGGATTGTTCAAGGGAAAACCATAGTTATGATACCTCCCGCCCAAGGGCAGAAAAATAGGCTTCAAATGGCAAGGCTCTGCTGGCTAAGCCCATCAATTCTCTTTTTTATACCAATTATACTTTTCAATACTACTTCTAAACACTAAATATAATGGTAAAATTATTAAGAAATATTATATTATACAATGGTTATAGTTACCAATGGTTATGTTGAACAATGATAATATAATGGTCGAATCCCATTTGGAGAAATTTCCCTCTATACCCTAAAAATACACTTCATTCCTTCACTCAAAATTCGCTAAAAACTCTCCCTAAGGTTATATTTTTATTTTTTAAGATGTTGATTGGTTTAATAATATTTTGCTTCATTTATATATAATTTTCAGTCAGGGGATATGATTCTAAAAGATTGGGGTGATCCTTATTTCCCCATTTTGGCTATTATATTTTATATTCTTTGTCCAGTTGTAAGGTTTGAAATTTTAATTGGTTTCATAGCTGAATAATCTAATGATATTTATCAACGATATAAAATATATTGGTTTCTATTTATTTTTTAAATGTATAATATTATATATTATGTAACAACATTTATTTATGAAACAAATTTTATTTATAAAGTCTAGGTCACTAAATTCTTCTCCCCTTAAGAAATTTCGTCCTCAAAATTTTAACTAATTATATCAATTGAGAAAAGGTGAGGGTACTTATATATCAATGTCTCATCTAGTTTCCTTGTCTATTATCCATATTTATGGTTCTTCCATAACACTTTTACAAGGTGGGTATTCCTGTTGTATAGAACCTTGTCTCAATGGTCCAAGATCTCTACCAACTACTCCTCATAAGAGAGTTTATGTTCCAGATATACCAATACTAGATTCCGTATATGTGGGGGATTATGTATGTAATTTATCAAGAGAGTTACATGGAATACATCATGAACATAAAAAATCATTGGTTGAAGTTCTATCCAATATTCCACTTCTCCTATGCTATCAAGAATTTCAAATGGGAAAATATACCTATGGATAAGCTTCCCTTTCACTCCAAATCACATGAATATCTTCCATGGTGATATATAAAAAAAAATTTGTCCATAACATCATACTACACGTCCCATATATGGTTTTCATGATAGATATTCTGGCAACTCTAAGGAGCCATTATATTTTGTTGGATGCCGTGAACTATTTCTGTCATCTCTTGCAGAAGATCGGGTCCAAGAAACATCTTCTGACCAACTTTACCCAAAAAATAATTAGTTTTATATCAATTTCCTTATAGAGCTTCTTATAGTTCCATTTGAATACTCAATTGGAAGTTTTTGTTGTATGAGAACTCAACTAATGGGATGTGTTGATACCATCCACCTTTAAATTCCATTAATCATGTTCTCAGCATGTCCTTGTGTGTCTAAATATTACTTTCATACTAGTCATAATTTTAGGGGTGATAGGTAGTAATGAAATTAAATTCAATATTCCAAACATATTGAATAATTCTACATAATTTATATATGGTTCTTTGATCAAGATCATAAATGATAGAAATGGTCACCCCATAAAACCTAACCACATCCTTTACACATATCTTCATAATTTGGTCAAGATATAAATCTTATTGAATTGTCATGGAATAGTAATTCTTGGTGAGTTGATCAACTATAACCCATAACACATTGTTTCCTTTGGATGTATTTGGGAGAACAGTGATGACGTATATAGTGATATTATCCCACCTCTATGTCGGTATGAGTAGTGGTTGCAATACCCCTTTAGGAAGTTTTCGACCCCCTTCAATTAATGACATACCAAACACCTTGCAATGTATTCGACTATATCACTTTTCATATTATATCACCAATAATGATCATGAAGGTCCCTATACATTTTATTGATTCCATGATGTATAGAGAACTTAGAGGTACAAGCTTCATCTATCATATAATTTTCTATCTTCAGGATAAATGGAACAATTAGTCTTGTATGAAATTTCAATACACTATATTGATCAATATTGAACTCAGAAAACATCCCATTCTTCATAGACTTTATCTTTTTTTATAACAAAGGGTACTTTCTTTGATATTTTAGGATCTTCTCTAATAATGGTGTTTTATAAATCATTTTCAATAAGACTGATGATGTCCCTTCCGTCATTATTCCCATGTCTAACCTTACTAGGTCATTGATCAATGAATCCCCTTGTATCCTCATCATTTCCCAAACAATAGTTTACTTTACACTTCATCAATAATTTTTTTTTCTCTCTTCTAGGGTGAATACAAATTGGAGCAATCATAGTCTTTAAAAAGTTATAATCATCTCCTTTGTCTCATGTTCAATTCCTTTTGCATGAATATATGCTTCAATTTTGTTTTGGTTTGTCTATATATCAAATTTCTCCCCATAAATATAGTGCCTCCATATTTTCCAAGAAAAAATAACTACAACTAGTTCCAGGCCATGCATATGATAATTATTCTCATGAGGCTTTAAATAACAAGATGCATAAGCAATCACCTTGTCATATATCATGAGGACACACCCAATACCTTTCAAATATGCATCACTATAAATAATGAATCATTATATTAAAGAGGGTATAATTATCATTGGATAACTAAACAACCACTTATTCAGTTCTTGGAAACATTATTCACCCCCTTTGTCTAGATAAACATATCCCCGTTTTGACTTAACATGGTTAGTATATTAGAAATTCATGAATGTTTTTTCAAAAAACTCTTATAATATCTTTCTACAACAATGAAACTATGAATCTTAGTTATCATTTAAGGAAGATTCAACCCATGTACAACCATTTTCATCAAAGGCTCAATTGAGAATCTTTTATTGGTTACAATGTTCCCAAAGAATGAAACCTTTTGTATCTAGAATTCACATTTTTTAAATTTTCCAAAGAGCTTATCCTTCCTCTATGTTTTCAAAATAACCCTTAGACAATCCTCATTCTCCTCATGACTTGTGTAATATATCAGAATGTCATCAATAAAAACTACCAAAAATTTATCAAAGTATTTTTTAAAGTATCTATTCATCAAATCTATAAAATATATAAGGATCATTAGTCAAGTCAAATGGAACAACAACAAAATAATAATTCCCATATCTTATTCATAAGGTTGTCTTTGAAATATCTCCTTTCTTCAACCTCAATTTATGATTCCAAGATCATATGTTATTCTTAGAGGTAAATTTATCCCAATGAATCTAGTCAAATAAATCATCAATCCTTGGGAGAGGATACATGTTCTTCACTATGATACAATTAAGTTCTATATAATTAATAAACAATCATAATGATCAATTCTTATTCTCCATAAAGAGAACATGTTCTCCCTAATAAGACACACTTGGTCGGATAAATACCTTCTCCAAAATATCTTGAAATTATTTATTTAATTAATATAAATCCATATTTCCATTCTATACAATATCTTTGATATTGGATTGGATATAGGTATGAGTTCAATGGATAACTATACCTCTATTTTTGGGAGATGTACAGGTAACTCTATGAAATATGTCAATATATTCTTGAATGATGGGGACATTTTATATCTTTATACTTTCAATTCCTTCTCCCTCTTCACCATTATATCTATTATGAAGGATATGAGAGGTGCTTCTAGAAAAAGATTATGTCAGGATATATCTGTTGGAACCAAGGAAATTATTTGATGGAAATGGAGTATGGTTTGTATTTTTTGTCAATCATCACATGGAAGATCATGCAGTTTTCATGTAAATGGATCCTACAGTTCAAGATGATAATAGTATTGAAGGTGGAATCATTTCCTAATGTTCTATAAATTTTTTAGGGTTCAAAATTTAGAGTATGACTATCATCATGAAAATTGGATTTTCAGGAAGGTCTTATGAATATATCGAAAAGGCACGAGTTTAATGATGATAGGATTTTTGAATTGTGTTTCTAAAAGGATTAAAGAAAGATGACAATGATCTACGTGACAATGAAGAGCATTGTGAATGACGAAGAATTGGAGCATCACAAATGGTGATAGTGAGCTCCACCATTATGAGACTTGGATCATCGCAGTGGCGTGAAGGTTTTTACGAAAAACATTGTGATTATGACGAGAATTGTGAATGGGTAATTTTAATGGTGATTAGTTATAGGAGCAGCACTGTGAATATATTTTTAAAAGATCCAAAAAATGGGCAAAGAGGTGGTGGATCATCGAAAAGTTTTAGCTTATGAATATGAGTCTATTCCCTCTTCATTACAAATATGTTTTTCAAGGAATATCTTGAAATGATCTGATTTCATAAAGCTAAGGAATCTTTGTGAATCATGCTTTATATGTGAGCTTGAGCATTGAGAAAAGACTATTAGTATTTACTGATTCTAATGATGTTGATTAAAGGGTGCCTCATGATGATGGGGTATTCTGTGTTAACTTAGAGATATTTTTGAATGAGTTTTTTCTATGAGGGAATATGTGACTCAGGAAGGTGGTTTGTTCATTAAAGGTTAGGAGCTTCACGAAGGGTTGAGATTCACAAAGGTGCTTCAAGAAAGAAAGTTGTTGAACACCAGTTTTTAAGTGAATAGAGATTCCAGAGTTTGTCGATTTAAGTTTGTGGTGTAATAATATTCTCATGATAGATAGGGACAAAAACTTTAATTTTAATTCATTGAAGAAACCTTCAATTCAATAAATGAAGTTAGATATCTCTCAATGCAGTGAGATAGGGGCATTCGACAGAAGTGTTTCGAGGGATGTAGTGTGATGTCCCTAAAATCTTATAAAGGCAGTGTTCCTAGCATAGAGAGATTGTGCCTAAGATTTTTTATTGCATATCTAGTGAAGAATAGTGGATTTAGGTACAACCGACACAATATCAGTGTATGATCTATGTACTAGACCTTAGTTGTGAAACAAGTAAAATTGGTGTGTTTTATTCCTGCTTGTGAATGTTTTAATTACTTCACATTATTATAATACATGTTTAAAAGGTTCCTACCAATGTGGGAACAAGATCTGTCACTTGATAAGAAAAATTTTACACCCTAATTCACCCCTCCCCTCTAAAGATATTCTGGGGTCCTTCAAGTGGTATCAGAGGGTGAATGTTTCTAGGGTTAAATCTGTCTTTCTTTTTTATCAGGGAGAATATAGTTAATGTTAGGGGAGTCCCCCAATTTTATGGAAGTAACTTTTAGATATGGAAGAACAGTATGAGATCATATCTAAGATCTTTTGTAATGGAAGTACTCTTTTCAATGTCACAAGGAATATAGGTCACTGATCCAATAGGGCGGTCTATGATTGATACAGAGAGGAAAATGACTTATACATATGCTAAATAATAGAACACCCTCACTATATCTCTTTATGATAAAATCTATCTAAAGGTGATGAGTTGTATATCAGAAAAGTCAACGTGGGAAAAACTAGAGAATATTTATGAAGGAGAAAACAATGTGAAGGAGTAAAAACATCAAGTCCTACACAAAAGGTTTGATGAATTGGAAATGAATCCTGATAAAAATTGAGATACCAATTTTAATCAAATTACTGATGTTGTTGGAGATATACATGGACTTTGTGAAGAAATCAAAGACATTGGACTTGTGAATAAAATCATGAGATGGATTCCACCTCCCTAAAACAAAAATGTGTTATCCCTTGAGGAAATAGATCTATCTAAAATTTCTCTGGATGATCTACTTAGTAGTCTGTTAGAATATGAAATGAGAGTCAAACATGAAGATTCAATGACTCAATTAATCAAGGAAATGGATTTTAAAGCCATGGAAAAACATGAGGTGTCTGGAGATATAGATGATGAACATAATGGGGAAGATGAAATTATTTCTCTTCTTTCAAAGAAATTTAAAAAGGGAAAAGGGAGATTTAATGGAAAGAATCACTTGGCTAGTTTTCACAGCGGTAGCATTGGAAACATTGACTCTCAGTGCTCAAGCAATCTCTATGATGAGGAAAGTGAAACATTAAATTTTTAGAAGCCTTAGAAAATGCTTTATCAAAAGGGATACTTCAAATCTAAAAATAAGGTATAGATAAAGAGTTTTGTCTATAAAGAAGAAGATAATGACAATGAATTATTTATGGAATAAGAACCAAACATTAAATTTGGAACCCACATGTCTATTATGGTTATATTTGAATAGTCAGAATCATAAAAAGATAAAGCTATAGATAATTAGGTGATTACTTATAATGATCTCAAGTTGAAACTTATGGATTCCCTTAGAAAGCTTTAGAATCAAAGTAACAGATGCAAAAAGTGGAGAGTAGTTATGAAAGAATCATCTTAATATGTTTATCGGATTAAAGATGATATTAAATTATTGGAAGAAGTAGGTAAAGAAAAGTCAACAACCTTTGAAATTAAATTTGATGTAGTGGGAAAAATATTATAATTGAATAATAGGAAAAGGTCATAAATGTCCTTACATCAGTATTGGAGGAGAAGTACAAGACTATTAAGGGTTTGAAGAAGAAGTTGATACTCTTAATAGTAAACATGAAAGTGAATCAAATTTAAAGGAAACAAAGAGTAAAATATATTTTGGAAGATTCTATAATGATGAGATGACAGAGATGTCCAAGAATTGTTCATAAGGGTTAGAGAAGTATTTGGTTGATCAAATATCCACATTCATGAGAAAAAGTAGAATTGGTTGTGATTCTAAAACATCAAAGGTTGTAAATAATATGAACCAAAATAAAGGGAATATGAAAGTTGAACATATCACAAAGTCTCCTAAAGTCATAAGAAAGAAATCCCCAAATCAAACTAAAAGGAAACTTAAAACTATCCAAAATTTTCTAGAAATGATTTTCAATAAAATTATTTCCCTAAGGAATGTTACATGTGGATAAATAGAAGTGAAAATACATTTCCTCTTATGTAATGTCAATTTTGTGGCTATCTGGGCTATACCATGTCAAACTGTGAAGATGCAAGGATCTATTTGAATGGAGAAGAACTAAGAATTAAAACAAGGAGAACAAAATAATATCATACTTCTTATAGAAAAAAATAATTTCTATGGATATTGTTTTCATAGTTCTAACATTGGACATAAAGCTGTTTATTATAGATAGTGTAAAGTCATGAACAATTAAAATAGAACTTAGAGGAAATCCAATACACGTCAACTAGATGGTGTTGCTCTTACAAACAATTTATAACCTTTGGAATAAGAGTATGATTATTATGAACCTATGCACATGGAAAATATATTTTAAAGGCCATCTTAATCCTTCACTCAATCTAATATTTTATGGAAGGAAAATAAGAAGACCGAGAAATCCAATATTGCTAAATTTTCACTTAAAGATACAAATAATAGTAGCACTTAGATTATTGATAGCATATTCTCATCCAATATTATGGGAAATGCATATTTATTGAATAATGTAAAGAAAATGGTTGATGGAATAGTTAGGTTCAGTAATGATGATGCTTTGAAGATCAAAGGCAGTGGGAGTACTGAACTAGAAAGTGATGAGCTTAAGAAAGCTGAGGTTCTTTATGTGGATGGTTTGTATCATAATATCTTGAGTGTGAGCCAACTATGTGACTTAGGACTTATAAGAACATTTAATAAAAAAGGGTTCACTATAAAAATAAGGAAATGGAATTCTATGATTAAAGGATACAAAACAAATGACAACTTATATTAGGTTGATAGTAAAGAGAACATTTGTTAAATAACAGTTGAAGAAGAGAACATCTTGTGGAACCAGAGGTTGGGTCACATTAATCAAATAAAAAAACATGGAAAAGATATATAAACTGAAGATTTCCATGGATATACTTAATCCTAATCATGAACGGGAGAAGACTTGTGATGCTTGCATACGAGGAAATCTGATCTACAGTTCATATCTCCCAAATAAGAGAAGGGAATTGAATCTCTTTGATCTAATCCACACAAATGTATGTGTACCAATAAATGTGTCTAAAACATATGAATAGATGTACTTCATTTTATTTATTGATGATTTTAGTACAAGGGTTTGTGTAATGGTTATACATATTAAATGACAAGTGCTTGATTTCATGAAAACATATCACCGAATAGCCAAGAATGATACTGGACGAGCATCAAAGTTCTATGGTCTGACAATGGAGGGGAATACACATCCACTGAATTTGAAAATTACTTGAAAAAACATGCAATAAAACATGATGTGGATGTTGTGAGAAATCCACAAAAAATGGTGTTGTTGATTGTAGGAATTGACAGGTGAACAACATGGATAGAACTATGTTGATTGAGAGTCGTATCCCTTTCAATTACTCAAAATAGTCTGTTCAAGTTGCAGTTTATAATCAACATTGAATAGGGATTTATATGGGAGAAATAAAGACACCATATGAGTTGTGTCATGGAATAATCCCTCTTTAAATCATTTTCATATTTTATAAAGTAAATGTTTCATTAGAAACATAGAAGGAAATCAAGGGAAGTATAATGATGATTCAAAAGAAGGAATATTACTTAGATATTCAATAAAGATAAAAGACTAAAAATGTTTCAATAATCTTCTTGGAAAAATTGTGGAAAGTAGTTATGTGATGATCATCGAAGAAAGGAACACAATTTCCTCAAGAAATTATTATGATTATATGATAGAATATGAGGAAGAATTGTATACATGAAACATATCAAAACATAGAAGTAGATGAATATGTTCAAAACATTCATGTGTTATAACATGATGTGGATTTAAAAGATAAATTATAAGAGGAAGCCATCATTGAAGAAAATTCTTCTGGACCTCATAGGAGAAATCAAAGAGAGGAGATTGATCAATATAACATAATTGGGGATTGGACATCACCCACATAGAATAGGATAATGAGGAATAAGGAAAAATATTATATACTTTCAATTATGGAACCATCCTCATTTGAAGAAGCTACAAAGGATGAATCATGGGTTAAATCCATGTATGAAGAGTTAGTCAAATTGACAAGAACCAGACATGCGATCTTGTTACAAGACCCGAATGTCACAATGCGATCGGTATGAAGAGTATCATTAAGAATAAATTTTATTATAAAGGTAATGTGATCATAAATAAGGCATGATTGGCGTGTAAATCAAATTCACAGATTAAAGGTGTTGACGACGAAGAAACATTTTCTCCAATGGAGAGACTGGAGTTGATCATGATTTTTCCTACCATGGAAATTCATTGAGGATAAAAAGTGTATCATTTGTTTGTTAAAACATTTTTATAGAATGGTGTTATTGAAGAATAATTCTACATTGAAAAACTAGTGGGTTTTATGCTTAATAATGATGAAAGGAAGGTTTTTAGATAGAATAAGGCACTATATGGTTTAAAACAGGCACTACGAGCATGATACTCTCAACTTGATTCTTATCTAATGAATCTAAAATTTAAAAAGAGGAGGAGTGGATAAAAATCTCTATGTGAAAAATTCTTAGAAAGATCATTTCATTGTACTTGTGTATGTATATTATATTATATTTGGTGGAAGTAGGAAGGGAGCAATGGATTAATTTTTTAATCACGTGAAATCAGAATTTGAAATGTCTATGATTAGTGAATTGACATAATTCTTAGGGATGAAAGTGATTCAGGGGAAAGAATACAATTTTATTTTTCAAGAAAAGTATGCAAGAGAGTTTCTAATTAAATTCAATATGCATGATTCCAAACCAATGTCGACTTTGATTGCGGTTGGGACAAAAATGGGAAAGAATAAAGATGGGTAATCTGTAGATCCTACAATGTATAGGAGAATCATTGGAATCTTATTGTACTTGACTGCAACATGAATAGATATTGTAATTGCAACATGCTTAGAATCTTGCTTTTAGTGTAATCCAAATTAATAACATATGGAGGCTGTAAAACGAATCATGTGGTATATTCAAGGTACTCAAAATTATGGTTTATACTTTGCTAAAAGAAGAAGTAGTGAACTATCAATGGTTTCGGATGTTGACTGGGATGGAGATGTTTTTATCTAAAGTACACAAGTGGTGGAGATTTATTTATTGGAAAGAAATTTGTAGGCTAGTTGAGTAAGAAATGGGAATGTGCTTCTCATAGTACTACTAAATCTGAGTCTATATTTGCTACAAAGTCTTGCACCCATCTACATTGGATGAAGAAACAATTGACTGATATTGGTTAAGAGGTGAAACAATCAATGATGATTCACTATGATAACTATTGAACAATTGATCTTATGAATAATACTATTCCACATTCTCATATGAAACACATTGAAATTAAATATCACTTCATCATTGGAAAATATGAATAAGGAAGGATTAAAATGGATTTTGTTGGAACTGATGATCAAGTGGATGAAATACTGACCGAGCCATTGTCAACACATGTTTTAGAGAATAATTGGTTTAACCTCATTACTCAACCACCTCCCAATGCATGAGGAAGTTTTGAGGGTTCCCCTCTCCCTAATTGAATTAACTAGTTTAATCTATTTGTTAAAGTAACGTAGGCTTATACGGGAGATAAAATCCAAGGGGAGTATGTTTTGAGCTCTAAAATTCAAAATCAGGCTCTTTGGATTTATTGATAATGTGGGAGAATGGATAAATTCAATGATATAAATGAGGATAATGAAATATTTTACGGGTTTTATGAGAATGGAGAATGGATAAATTCAATGAGTTACAAAGGGGAAAAATGAGAGTGGAAAAAACAATTTGATATTATCAGGAAATAGTCCAGGGCATGCAGTGCCACTATGACATGATCAGAGCTTATCTTTGGTATATTTAGGAATTCCAAAACATGAGAACCCAATTAAAGCTTACTCTCTTGTTTTATACACAGAGCATTTCACAAGTATACTTAGATTGTTGGATGAGTTGTTTCTTGCGTATCAGGTTTTGATTGCGGCTCGTGCTTCATTGAATTTATCTGAAGATTGCCAAAAACCTAAAGGGAGAGATTGTTGGAAGCAGGGCTATTATTTTATGGAAATTGAGTGCAATTTTTTTTTGTTTTCAATCCTTATGTGGAATATTAGAGAGTTTAATAGGAAAGGGATCCTATAGTTAAAGTTAACAAAAATACTGAAGGTGGAATCATTTCCAAGTATTTTCCAAAATTTTGAGGGTCCAAAATTTGGAGGATGACTATCATCGTGAAAAGTGAATTTTCTTGAAGTTATTATGAAGATATAAAAAAGGAATGAGTTTTGTGAAGACAGGATTTGTGAATTGTGTTTTGAGATGGATCAAAGAAAGCTAACTGTGATCTATGTGACAATGATGAGCATCGTGAATGATGAAGAATTGGAGAATCATGAACTGTGATGGTGATCTAAGAGATTATGAGAATTGGAGCTTTGCAGCAGCATGAAGGTTTTGACGGACAACACTATGATTACAACAAGAATCCTGAATGGGGAATTTTCATGGAGCTTTGCAACAAGAGGAGGATCGTGAAGATATTTTTAAAAGATCTAAAAAATGAACTAATAGGTGGTGTAGAATCATGAAGGCTGAGCCTATAAATATTAGGCTACCCCATCTTCATTCCAATGATGTTCAAGGAAAATTTAGAAATGATATGATTTTACGAAGCTAAGGGAGCTTTGTGAATCCAAGTTTATATGCAAGCTTGAGCATCATGAAAAGAGAATTAATCTTTAATAATGCCAATGATTTTGATTAAAGGGTGATTCAAGATGATGCGGTTTTCCTCATTGACTCCGTGAGATTCGCAAAGGAGTTTGGTTTGTGAAGATAGGGGTGCTTCGTGAAGGCCGTTTGTTATGTGAAAGAAGGGAGCTTCCTAAAGGGTTGATATTCATAGAGGAGATTCAGGAAATGAAGTATTTGAACTTCAGTTTTTATGTTAAAAAATATTCAAGATTGAATCAATTTTGGTCTGTGGTGAAAGAAGAGTCTTGTGCTAGATAAGGAAAAAGACTTTAATGTTAATTCATTAAACATTGAAGTAGATAAATAGATTTAGACTTCTCTCAAATCAGCGAGCAAGAGGGAGTCGAAGAAAGTGTTCTCAGGGATGCAGTGTGCTATCCATAAAATCTTATAAATGCAGGGTGCTTAGCACGAAGTCACTATGTATAAACTTTTGTATTCCACATCTAGTGAAAAATAGTGGATTTTTGTGTGACTGACACACTGTGGGTGTATGCTCTTTGGACTAGCCCTTAGTGGTGAACCAAATAAAATATCTATTTTCTATTATTAAATTTTAATGTTTTAATTACTTCATATTACCATTATACATGTTCAACAGGTTCCTACTAACATGGGAATAGTATTCATAACTTGAGAAGAAACAATTTACACCCTGATTCACCCCTCCCCTCTTAGGGTGTTCCGGGGTCCTTTAATATATCCTTTTAAAATATATGTTGGTTTCCCATTCAAGACTATATAAATTTCCTTGATTTTATTTGATCTTATCATTATAATTTTAGATTTAGTCCATCCCTATACTAGTATAAAATTCAACCATGGGAAAGACAACTAGATTAGTGATGAGATTATACTCACTACAGTTAATACTAGAGTTTCTATACACTATTGATGGTAGGATAATCCCTCAAGGAGTCTTGACTGAAAAATATACTTCTAGTTGTTCATGGATTGATTCTATATTCTTTTCAAACTTAGATGAAATAAAATAATGTGTAGAGCTAGAATCAACTAAAGTACTTATAGATTTGAGAGCACCTTCCACCATATCATTCGGAGCCTCTACTTCAGATGTCATGATAGAAAATGATTGACATTTCTCTCTTGAACTATGCTAAGAATGATGGTGGTTTACATACTTTAATTTTTGATTTGGACATTTATTGGAAAAGTTCCCCAACTATCCACACTTAAAGAATTGAACATTCAGCTGGGCATGCACCATATTCCATTTGTTGTTAGTGTTGAGAAGTTGATGCTTCACCTCACCATGAAATTTTCAAGCTATATGGATATCTCTTCCAAAAATTGTGCACTTTATACTCCCAAGAAAGAAGTTCCCAGATTTATTATTCCACCATTCTTTTCATGTGGGAAGTTGAAATTTATTTCCTCCTCTTCCATGATCAAAATTCATCCTTGATTTTGGCTCCATTGATATCTTCTTTTAATTCGATCCGTACAACCACTGCATTTCACCAAACTCTAATTCAACATTCATATCACTCTTCACTGCCTCCTCACAACTTTTATAGTCACAATTTTATATGTTCCTCCATATATGGGGTCTTAGTAAAATGAATTATCTATCAACCTTTCCCTTAGGATCCATAACAAAGATAGATGTGTATCAAGCAAGTCTTTTAGTGTTCTGTAAAGACCCATAAAATTCAAGGGAAATTTTTTCTTAATTTTCTTTGGAATTTTACCAGAGCGCGGTTTCTGACGGCACCTGATTCCGAGGCCCGGTGTGCCCGGAATCAATTTTCCGAAGTTTGGCTCGGGTACGTTCAGTGAACGAACGAGCGGGAATTTCTAACTTTTGAACCGGTACCCGGAATCGAATTCCGAGGGCACCGATGGAACCACAACGCTGGTAATTTCTTAGGAACTCCTATTCCGGAGTGGCGTTTACACTAGTGTTGATAATAAAAATTGTGGAAGTTTATTTTATAATTACACTACAATTTTTATTATTTTACTCTAAGTGTTAGTTTTTGATGGAAGTTGGGTAACCACCCAACCTCCCTTGAGAGGTTATGAGGGTGGTGGGGACCACACGAACCCCACCCCTTCATATCCTCGAAAACCCCCCTCAACTCCCACTTTAATTTTGTTAACCTAAGTTATAACTTATGACTTAAATGTAATAAGTTTAATGAGGTGAGTTGTGTGTGGTTATTGAATTTCAAACTTTTGAAATTCAATTGGTAGGTTGTGTTAATAAAATAAAACATAGTCTTATTTTATTATGTTAGAGTTTTGCAACCTTGAGAGGATTGGGAAAGCATCTTCTTCTTCTTCTTCAACCTCGACGAAGAACGCGAAGAACAACATTCTTCAACGAAGAACTTCTCCGCCGAAGAACACGGTTCTTCCGCGACGCCGTATCTGTGACGCGACGTTCTTATTCCGCGTCGTATCTTCTGCGACGAAATCGCCGTCAACGACTTCGAATCCTCATTTCGCGACGTTGAAGTTCTCCCCCGACGCCCGACCTCTGCGACGCTCGTCTTCCGCGGCTCGTTGACGAACACCATTCCTGAACCGAGGTAGGGGATTATTTTATTTAATTTTTCCGTTGATGATTCTAGTTTATCGATTATCGTGGATTTTCGACTAGATGGTATCATTTAACGAGAGGGGAGCTGGACTGCACTAACATGGCCGAACCCCCCTCCTATGTTCATGTTTAATTTTCTTTGCGGATGGAATGGGATGGCGTGGTGCCGCCGCACCACGCGGGAATCGCACGACAAGTATTACGCGACGCCGTCGCACCGCGCCATGGAAAGAAGTCCAAGAACACGACGCCGTCGCGCCGCGTCGAAGGAAATAGAAGGCGCCGCGGCCGGAGCGGGGCCGCGGCGAAGGGGTGCGGTGCCGTCGCACCGCACCGGACGACAAGGGCCGCGGCCAGTTCCGGGCCGCGGCGGAACAAGGTGACCGGCGGCCGAACCGGGCCGCCGGCGACGGAGCTGGAAGGGGATCGGCCACCGCCGGTCCCGTTGAGAAGGAGTTGGCCGGCCAGGTCGGGCCGGCCGGAAAGGGAAGGGGCCGGGGGAATTAAATTCCCCTGACCGGTTCAAACGGCGCCCCATAATTTGGGGGGGGGGGTTACACAGGGGGGCAGGCGCCCCCCCCCCCCCCCCCTTTGCCGAAACGGCTCGACCAAAGGTTGAGCCAGACAGCGCGCTGGGCGCGCTGTCCCCAGCCGGACCGGCGCCCGGCCGGTCTGCCAGGCCGGGCCGGGCCGGGCTGTGCCGGGCCGGGTCGACCCTGTCCGGGGCGGGTCGACCCTGTTCGGGCCAACCGGGGGGCCTCGGGCCGGGTCGGTCCAGGCCCGAAACCCCTGTTTTCGGACTATTTGTGTTCAATTGTCCATAACTCGGGCTACATACCTACGATCAACGCGCTGTTAGTGGAAACACGATCCTTGGGATGAGACGGTCGTTTCGGTATATCGCACTCAAGGTTTCGGAATACTTTGAGTTCGACCGGGTTGGTTCGTACACGAAACCAACCGGGCCCTCGGAGCGGAAACACTCATATCTTGAGCTACGGATGTCCGATTGACGTGCCATCAACTTTGTTGAGTTTCTCTTAGTGAGACAGATCTTTTGGCATACTCCGCCCGAGGTTTGGATGCAGGTGGAGTACGGTCGGGTTGGTTTTGCCTTAAAAACCAACTGGGCCCCTGGGACGAAAAAGCCAATAACTCTCAGATTGAGCGTCCGATCGACGCGCCGTCTGTGACGTTGAGTTCCTGTTGACGATACAAAACTTTTGGATACATCAAATCTGGACTATGTGACAATTGATGTATCAGTTTCTCGTCTCGTGGAGCGGGCCCTCCTGAACGGGGTTGCTGTGTGCGGGAACCCTAGATCTGGTTGCGACTGCTACTGTGACTGCGACGACGACTGTGCAGAGATCCTCAGTGGATTCGACGATGAAGACTACAGCACTCAGTGATCCTATGTGGATCAGTGCTACCGATCCTGTGTGGGTCCGATCCTGTGTGGTTCAGCGCTCAGCGGTTCTGTGTGAGCCAGCGCCTACAGATCCTGTGTGGGTCCGATCCTGTGTGGGTCTTTGCGGGGGTTAGTAGCTATCGATCCTTTGTGGGTCCGACGACTTAGATAGATCAGTGATCATCTCTATCGTCTTCGAAGAAGTATACCTGTGTGAGCTGAATCCTATTTTCTTTCCTGTGTGGATTGTGTTGTGAAATCCTGTGTGGATTACATATTGCTTTCCTGTGTGGATTGTGTTGTGCTATCCTGTGTGGATTACATTTTTCTTTCCTGTGTGGAATACGTATACTTTCCTGTGTGGAATGAGTTGTACTTTGGCTCGGAGGTTGGAGCGTATTGGAAATTGATGACTTAGGTATATGTATGGGCATATACCTAAGCAGTGTCGGTTGTCACTTCGTGATTGTATCTTTCCTTTGTGGTTTATCCTTTGTGGATTTTGGGAGACCTTCAGGGGTCTCGAGATCCCTACTGAGTAGCTTATACTCACCCCTGCACGGGCTATGCCCGCACTATGTTGTGTTGGTTGCAGACGACAGACAGCATTGATCGTGGTTGAGGCTCGCAGAGCAGGACGATACCTGGAGGTGGACCACTGGGCGGGACGTGCTCAGAGCGGACGGCGGGACCCGAGGAGCAGAGGAGCTATCTGTACCCACCCTTCAGGGGGGATTTCCAGTGGACAGCTCGGTGTAGCCTCTTTTACTTTTCAGTTGTTGTTTTCCCTTTCGAGTTGTACTTCACTTTCAGTTTGGGTTTGTATACTGGCCCATTTACTTTTCCGCACTTACAGATGTACTCTGTTTTTACTTAGTGTTTACATTTCTGCTTGCTTACTCTGTGGTGCTTGTTTACTTTACAAAGGCAATGCCTTCCCTTTTTACCGGGATTTACGCCTTGGTGCTAGTTGCCAGCCCCTGGCCTATGGAAGGTGGGCTTGGGGTAGTCACGGCACGGGCCCCGAGGACAGGTCGTGAGAAATTGGTATCAGAGGAGTTCGGTTCTACCGCGAACTCTGATCTTTTCTATGTGAAGCAATAGTGTTTAGCGTATTGAGTATGGTTATCAGTCCAGGGAGTCCAGTTTTGGTGCGGCGGCCGACGTATCCGTACACGAGGACCCTGACATCTGATTTCCGACTTAATGCACGAAAACATTGATTGTGTGTGTGTTTCAAGTTTTCTTTGTGATTACTTTGTATCAGCTCACCAGGTATACTGTTCTGACCGTGGCGCACATGTTTCCTTTTCAGGATGGCCCCACGACGGCATCCAGCTAGGGTTCCGAGAGTCGAGTGTCACGACAGCCCACCGAGTGACGTGGCCTCGGTGCAGGGCCCTTTGTCAGCAGTGGCACCGACGGTTGCTCTACCCGCCGAGCCCTCGATGCTTCCAGTACCAACCGTTGACGATGCACGTCGCCTCAGCGCACTGTATGAGTTCCAGCGCCAGCGACCACCCAGGTTCCGTGGGGAGACGGACCCCCAGGCAGCCGAGGGCTGGCTGGAGGCAGTCGTACGAGTTTTCAGGCTAGTGAGGACACCAACAGACATCATGGTGATCCTCGCTGCGAGCCTACTGTACACAGTAGCGGGCCGATAGTGGAGCTTGACGCTCCAGGTGCACGATTAGGAATCTCTACTCGGGACAGACTTTGATAGCCTCTTCCGCTTAGAGTTTTTCCAAGCCACCCTCCGTGCGATACGCATTTAGGAGCTTTTTCAGCTGCGGCAGGGCAGCATGACGGTCGCTCAGTACTCGACGAGATTTTTAGATCTCTCGCATTACTCGACCGACATGGTACGAGACCCATTCTTCCGGGCCCAGACCTTCGAGCAGGGATTGAGACACGAGATTAGGGTATCACTGATCTCCCCCAGCATACCGACTCAGACAGGAGTACTGGAGCGGGCCCTTTTGATCGAGAGCTTTCTTGCTGAGTCTACACCAGCGCTGAGACCCACCGCAGGGCGGCACGTGGTAGAGTCTTCTGCAGCAGGCAGTCGTTGGATGACTCAGGGGTCCAAGCAGACCATACCCTCAGGCAGATGACCTCAGGACACTGGCTCAGCAGTGCAGGGCACACAGCGCGGAGCCAGTCTTTCGATAGGCAGACAGTGCTACTCGTGCGGCGGGCAGGGCCACTTGGCTCGTGATTGCCCGACCCCCCGTGCCAAGGAGCAGCAGACGGTTGAGGGACCACCGAGGCAAAGGCAGAGGGTCGACCGTGGCGGTCCACAGGGAGGAGGCAGACAAGGCAGAGGAGCTGGCCGAGCAGTAGGTGGTGGGCGACACTTTGAGACTCTACCACCACCACCACCAGGAGGTCCGCCCCGACCACAGGGAGCTGGCGGGAAGAGACAGGCACAGCTCCAGGCAGCAGAGGCCTACGACCACGGCGCGCCCGAGATGATTCGAGGTATTATCTGTGTCTATTCCACCCTTGTTTCAGTACTTATAGACACAGGATCGAGTCACTCTTTCATAGCCGCTTCCCTTGTTCGGAGCTCGGAGATTCCGACAGAGCCGTTGGCTCGATCCTTACGGCTAGAGACTCCTACGGGAGAAGACTCGACGATTACGCACTGGTGCCGGCAGTGTGAGCTTACTCTAGGAGGCGAGATCTTCGGCTGGGATCTTCTTGTAGCGGCGTCGAGGCCTTACAACTTCATCTTGGGCATGGATTGGTTATCTACGGTCCATGCACATATTGACTGTTTTAGGCGCAAAGTGCGATGTGTACGCACCGACGGGAGTAGGTTCACCTTCACCGGCGAGAAGGGAACCTTTGTAGCACAGGATGGACTTCCGCGGAGGAGAGGACAACCCATCACTCATCAGTTGGATAGCCTCATCCTAGGAGCAGTTGACGTGCGGAGTCCTGGTTTTCCTGCAGTGGTGGATCAGTTTGCGGACATTTTCCCCGACGACGTTCCAGTGTTACCTCCTCGCAGAGAGGTAGAATTTTATATTGACCTGTACCCCGGGACAGCCCCGATATTGACTCCAACATATCAGATGGCCCCCGCCGAGCTTCGAGAGATACAGGTACAGTTGGAGGACTTGCAGGGCAAGGGGTTCATCCGACCCAGTGTTTCACCCTGTGCTTCCCCGATATTGTTCGCCAAGAAGGCGGACGGGAGCTTGCGACTTTGTGTCGACTATCGTCGCCTGAACCAGGTGACAGTGAGGAACAAGTATCCGCTACCGAGGATTGATGACCTCTTTGATCAGCTCAAGGGAGCACAGTGGTTCTCGAAGATAGACCTCAGGTCAGGCTATCATCACCTCAGAGTTCGAGACGAGGACATGCAGAAGACGGACTTTAGATGTCGGTATGGCCACTATGAGTTCTTGGTTATGCCATTCGGCATAACCAATCCTCCAACAGTGTTCATGGCCCTCATGAACAGTATCTTTCAGCCATACCTCGATCGATTTGTTGTGGTCTTCATCGACGAAATTTTGATCTATTCGACGAATGAGGAGGAGCACGCCTACCACTTACGGGTTGTACTAGACACACTCCGAGAGCACCAGATTTATGGTAAGCTCTCAAAGTTCCAGTTATGGATACGTGAGGTCCACTTCTTGGGACACGTCATCTCTGAGGCGGGATTTACAGTGGATCCTGTGAAGATCGAGGCAGTGTTAGCTTGGGAGCCACCCAGGAGCGTGACGGAGGTTCAGAGTTTCTTGGGACTAGCTGGATACTACCGGAGATTTGTGCCAGACTTCTCCAGAGTTTTGGAACCACTCTCATCTTTGACGAAGAAGGGGAAACCCTTCGTGTGGTCAGACAGATGTCAGCAGAGCTTCCAGGAGCTGAGACAGAGATTGACCAGCGCACCTATCTTGAGGTTTCTTGAGGAGGGAGTAGGGTACGTAGTCTACTACGATGCATTAGGGACCAGACTCGGATGTGTTCTGATGCAGGAGCGGGCAGTGATCGCCTATGGATCACGATAGTTGAGGCCGCATGAGCAAAACTGCACTACCCATGACCTAGAGTTAGCAGTAGTAGTCTTCGCTCTGAAGACATGGAGACACTACCTGATGGGCGAGCGCTTTACAGTCTTTTCTGACCATCAGAGTCTCAGGTACATCTTCTCGCAGAAGGACCTGAACCTAAGACAACGGTGATGGCTCGAGTTCCTCCAGGACTATGACTTTGAGATAGTCTATACTCCTGGGAAGGGGAACGTAGTAGCCGATTCCCTCAGCAGGAGGATGGGCATTCAGCTACTTGAGGAGGCGACAAAGCAGCTAGCCTCATTGCAGATATCCTTCGTGGATAGAGATGGAGCAGCCTTCCTTCAGTCTCTCACAGTCACTCATCCACTACTACAGCAGGTCAGAGAGTCACAGCATGGGGACGCTGACTGTGAGACACGACGTGCACAGATATCCTCAGGAGAGGCACCTGATTGTTTCTCCTTTGGAGCAGAGCATGACATCCTTTTCAGAGGACGTACCTTGGTACCAGTTGCTTTACCGGAGGAGGTGCTGAGAGAGTTTCACACTTCTCCTTTGGCAGTACATCCTGGAGTGGCGAAGATGTATCAGGATCTCAGACGACAGCACTGGTGTCCGGGCATGAAGAAGGCTGTGGCAGAGTTTGTTTCTCGATTCCTCACCTGCCAACAGGTGAAGGAATAGCATCAGGTACCAGCAGGCTTGGTAAAACCCTTGGAAGTTCCAAAGTGGAAGTGGGACGGCATATCTATGGACTTCGTGACTGGACTTCCACGCACTTCCAGAGGTCACGACTCCATCTGGGTGATTGTCGACCGACTCACCAAGTTGGCTCACTTCTTACCCATCAGAGAGCAGGGCGCAGTGGAGAGCTTGAGATGACTTTACATTCAGGAGATTGTATGGATTCATGGTGTGCCATCTTCTATCGTCTCCGATCGAGATGCTCATTTTACTTCCCAGCTATGGAAGGGATTGCAGGAGGCGTTCAGGACGCAGCTACGTCTGAGCACAGCCTTTCACCCTCAGACGGATGGTCAGATGGAGAGGACCATTCAGACTCTCGAGGACATGCTCCGCACTTGTGTCCTCGACTTTGGTCGAAGCTGGGAGGACCACCTACCCTTGGTGGAGTTCGTGTACAACAACAGCTACCACTCCACCATCGGGATGGAACCGTACGAGGCGTTGTACGACCGACCTTGTAGATCTCCTTTGTGCTGTACAGACCCTGGGGAGTCAGCACTTTTGGGACCAGAGATGGTCCAGGCCACGACAGAGAAGGTCCAGGTCATCCAGGAGCGGATGAGGACAGCTCAGAGCCGGCAGAAGTCATACGCTGACAGGAGGCGGAGGCTACTAGAGTTCGAGGATGGCGAACACGTCTTCTTGCGTGTCTCACCTCGACGTGGTTTACGGAGATTTGTCCGAGGCGGCAAGTTATCTCTACAATTCATCGGACCATTCCAGGTCCTCAGCAGGATTGGCGAGGTGGATTATTGTCTGGCTCTACCACATCAGTTGCACCGGGTGCATGACGTCTTCCACGTATCTCAGCTGAAGAGATACGTGCATGACCCGACACACATCATTGACCATGGGGAGCTTGATGTTGACGATGGGGAGACTTTTTCAGAGGTCCCGGTGGAGATCGAGGATTGATAGGAGTGGGTCCTACATGGACGGTCAATTCCTCTAGTGCGCATCAGATGGCAGCACAGGAACCTTCAGGAGAGCACTTGGGAGCGGGATGCTCAGATGCGTGCTCATTACCCTCATTTGTTTCCCTAGTTTTGATGTATCTTTACGGGGACGTAAAGCCCTGAGGTGGGAGTAATGTAAAGACCCGTAAAATTCAAGGGAAATTTTTTCTTAATTTTCTTTGGAATTTTACCAGAGCGCGGTTTCTGAAGGCACCTGATTCCGAGGCCCAGTGTGCCCGGAATCAATTTTCTGAAGCATGGCTCGGGTACGTTCAGTGAACGAACGAGCAGGAATTTCTAACTTTTGAACCGGTACTCGGAATCGAATTCCGAGGGCACTGATGGAACCGCAGTGCCGATAATTTCTTAGGAACTCCTGTTCCGGAGTTGCGTTTACACGAGTGTTGATAATAAAAATTGTGGAAGTTTATTTTATAATTACACTACAATATTTATTATTTTACTCTAAGTGTTAGTTCTTGATGGAAGTTGGGAAACCACCCAACCTCCCTTGGGAGGTTATGAGGGTGGTGGGGCCCACACGAACCCCACCCCTTCATATCCTCTAAAACCCCCCTCAACTCCCACTTTAATTTTGTTAACCTAAGTTATAACTTATGACTTAAATGTAATAAGTTTAATGAGGTGAGTTGTGTGTGGTTATTGAATTTCAAACTTTTGAAATTCAATTGGTAGGTTGTGTTAATAAAATAAGACTTAGTATTATTTTATTATGTTAGAGTTTTGCAACCTTGAGAGGATTGGGAAAGCATCTTCTTCTTCTTCTTCAACCTCGACGAAGAACGCGAAGAACACCATTCTTCAACGAAGAACTTCTCTGCCGAAGAACACGGTTTTTCCGCAACACCGTATCCGCGACGCGACGTTCTTCTTCCACGTCGTCTCTTCTGCGATGGTTTTCCACGACGAAATCGCCGTCAATGACTTCGAATCCTCGCTTCGCGACGTCGACGTTCTCCCGCGACACCCGACCTCCGCGACGCTCGTCTTCCGCGGCTCGTTGAAGAACACCGTTCCTGAACCGAGGTAGGGGATTATTTTATTTAATTTTTCCATTGATTATTCTAGTTTATTGATTATCGTGGATTTTCGACTAGATGATATCATTTAACGAGAGGGGGGCCGGACCGCACTAACACGACCGAACCCCCCCCCCTATGTTCATGTTTAATTTTCTTTGCGGATGGAACGGGATGGAGTGGTGCCGTCGCACCATGCGGGAATCACACGACAAGTATTACGCGATGCCAGCACGCCGTGCCGTGGAAAGAAGTCCAAGAACGCGACGCCGTCGCGCCGCGTTGAAGGAAATCGAAGGCGCCGCGGCTGGAGCGGGGCCGCGGCGAAGGGGCGCGGTGCCGTCGCACTGCGCCGAACGACAAGGGCCGCGGCCAGTTCCGGGCCGTGTCGGGCTGGGCCGACCCTGTCCGGGGCGGGTCGACCCGGTTCGAGCCAACCGGGGGGTCTCAGGCCGGGTCGGTCCGGGCCCGAAACCCCCGTTTTCGGACCGTTTGGGTTCAATTGTCCATAACTCGTTCTACGGACCTCCGATCGACGCGCTGTCAGTGGAGACATGATCCTTGGGACGAGACGGTCGTTTCGGTATACCGCAGTCAAGGTTTTGGAATACTTTTAGTTTGGCCGGGTTGGTTCGTACACGAAACCAACCGGGCCCTCGGAGCGGAAACGCTCATATCTTGAGCTACGGATGTCCGATTGACGTGCCGTTGACTTTGTTGAGTTCCTCTTAGTGAGACGGATCTCTTGGCATACTCTGCCCGAGGTTTGGACGCAGGTGGAGTACGGTCGGGTTGGTTTTACCTTAAAAACCAACCGGGCCCCTGGGACGAAAAAGCCAATAACTCTCAGACCGACCGTCCGATCGACGCGCCGTCTGCGACGTTGAGTTCCTGTTGACGATACGGAACTTTTGGATACATCAACTCCGGACTATGTGACAGTTGATGTATCAGCCTCTCGGCTCGTGGAGCGGACCCTCCCGAACGAGCTTGCTGTGTGCGGGAACCCTAGAGCTGGCTGCGACTGCTACTGTGACTGCGACGAGGACTGTGCAGATATCCTCAGTGGATTCGACGACGACGACTACAACACTCAGGGATCCTATGTGGATCAGTGCTACCGATCCTGTGTAGGTTCGATCCTGTGTGGGTCAGCGCTCAGCAGTTCTGTGTGAGCTAGTGCCTACAGATCATGTGTGGATCCGATCCTGTGTGGGTCTTTGCAGGGGTTAGTACCTATCGATCCTTTGTGGGTCTGACGACTTAGATGGATCAGTGATCATCTCTATCGTCTTCAAAGAAGTATACCTTTTGTGAGTTGAATCCGGTTTGCTTTCCTGTGTGGATTGTGTTGTGCTATCCTGTGTGGATTAAGTTTTGCTTTCCTGTGTGGATTGTGTTGTGCTATCCTGTGTGGATTACGTTTTGCTTTCCTGTGTGGAATACGTATACTTTCCTGTGTGGACTGAGTTGTACTTGGGCTCGGAGGTTGGAGCGTATTGGAAATTGATGACTTAGGTATATGTATGGGCATATACCTAAGCAGTGTCGGTTTTCAATTCGTGATTTTATCTTTCCGTTGTGGTTTATCCTTTGTGGACTTTGGGAGACCTTCAGGGGTCTCGGGATCCCTACTGAGTAGCTTATACTCACCCCTGCACAGGATATGCCCGCACTATGTTGTGTTGGTTGCAGACGACGGACAACGTTGATCGTGGTTGAGGCTCTCAAAGCAGGACAATACCTGGGGGTGGACCACTGGGCGGGACGTGCTCGGAGAGGACGGCGGGACCCGAGGAGCAGAGGATCTATCTTTACCCACCCTTCAGGTGGGATTTCCAGTGGACAGCTCGGTGTAGCGGCTTTTACTTTTCAGTTGTTGTTTTCCCTTTCGAGTTGTACTTTACTTTCAGTTTGGGTTTGTATACTGGCCCATTTAATTTTCCGCACTTATAGATGTACTCTGTTTTTACTTAGTGTTTACTTTTCCGCTTGATTACTCTGTGGTGCTTGTTTACTTTACAAAGGCAATGCCTTCCCTTTTTACCGGGATTTACGCCTTGGTGCTAGTCTCCAGCCCCTAGCCTATGGAAGGTAGGCTTGGGGTAGTCACGGCACGGGCCCCGAGGACGGGTCGTGACAAGTTCATCTCATAAATTCCCATAGTTTCATTTTATTTATTCTTTATCTCAAGGAATTCATTTAACTTTTTTGATTCTCATTGAATGAGGGAAATATTTATTGAAAAATATTCCCCCAAACTCTTCCCACTCCATAGGATTGATATCCCATCTTGTATTATTGTTTTTATTCAGTTTTCACCATTGATCACTTATATCTATAAGAGGTATAATTCAAAGGTGGATTTCTCTTTCTCCAAACAAAAATTACATAAAATATATTTTCTATAGAGATTATCCAGTGTTCAACAATCAATGTGTTAGTAGTCCCACTGAAGGTAGGTGGTTATTAATGCATGAAAGACTTAGTGGAATGTTATTCCCTTCAAGGTGAATCTGGTCTCTGTACTCGATTCTTGTTATTATTTAAAACTCGAGTGAGTTGATTCATTATCCTCATGAAGTTTATCATTTTATCTTCTATAAGAACACCATCAACGCATCATCTGTTGCACACATCATTTATGTGGTTCCCCATATTACCTGTAATTTTTCCAAAAAGAATAAAACCTTAGTGATAAATGTGTTACTAATATAAATCCTATAATTATAAAAGTGATTAAAATATTATACATAAATATGTTATTAATATCCTATAATAACAATTAAATTTTCTATATATACTTCATAAAGTTTCATAAAAAGAACATGATTAACAAAAAAAATCACTGGTTGTGTCAAACTTGGTGTGAAACAAGGCCCATTGTCACACACTAGTTCCCATTTGAGTCTATCTCAAGGTGGTGTTTTTGGGTGTTACCCCTAGGTACATCTATTCTAGAGCCGCATCCACTTGTAGTATCTAGGGAAGGATGTATTTGTTTAGAAACCACATAATTAATAATTACCAAAATATTAGGATGTTTTCATATATTTATACTGATTCATAGAGTTTTTCATAAAAATTCCATGTATGAATTACCTCAAATAACTGAACCATCCTTTGACACCAACTATGGCATACAACCTTTTTTATTACATAACTTTTCATTACATGGTATACATTGGAGTTTATTTTAAAGATTAGTTTCATGAAAATAAGGTACATAATACATGAAAATGTAAAATAATTTTCTACGTGAACTTCAATAAAACTTCATGGGTTCACACTAAGTTACTTTTACTACATCTCATATCCTGGGTACATACATCAAAGGAAATGGGCTAGCATGGTTCATATTAAGGGAAAACAATGTGAGATATTTGTAATGTGATCATGAGACATATAAATAAGAACATGAGGCATAGAAATTAGGCATGAAAAAAACACATAATAATAACATGAATCATAACATGGAAATGCAGATACAACATTTAAATGAGACACTCATAAGTATATCTACATATTTTATCACCAAGGTTCCATAAATGAAAAAGTACTAATATTATTCACCAATGTATCATAAAAAATGTCATATCCAAAGATTAAATTCTTTAACCCATGTTATTCAATATTAGAGTGTACCCTTAATATATAGTAATTAATGTGAGCCACATAGATCATAATACACAATTTCATTAATAACCCATGGATAATAAATAATTTTTTTCTTATAAAAAATCATGGCATACAAAAGTTCATAAAGACTTGATCATTAAATCATATTTAACCTATGAAAAGGAAATGTGGGTTTCATAAATATAAATAACTGAATAAAAAATTCATCTTTAAATATATTTTAATACCCAATAAAAATAAATTAGGTTTGAGTATTCAAACAAAAATAAAATGTGAATTTATCTTGTAAAAGAGAGAAATTTGAGAAGTAAATCTGGCAGCATGAAGGGTATAAAACATTGTTTTAAAAAAGGGTAAAATGAGAGGGAAAAGGGCCTACCATTAATAAAAGAATATCCTTACAATAATTTGATAATAGAAAGTGAAAAAATGAACTTATTTTGGAAATTAGAAGACATACCACATGAAAAGGGAACTTTAATGGAAAAGGGAAGTTATGATTTCCATTACCTTGAAGAGTTGTTCGTAAAACATGAGGTTGGAACCTTGAGGGATTAAGGTAACCTTGTGGGGGAATCCTTGGGGAGAAAAATCACCATAAAATTATTGTGTATGGAACAAGAGTGATGTGGAATGGTGAAATGTGTGGGTATTTATAGGAGAAGTGGGGAAACTATTTAATAATTTCCAAACATAGGTTTTGAAAATCTAGGCTGTGGAAAATGAAAAAACATGGAATTAACCTTGGTTTTTGCTCATTATTTTGGATGTTTGGGTCAAATTTTATGATATTTGTATCCAGCTGAACCAAACACAATTTTTTAATACTCTCTTTTGGAATATAAAAGTAAATACTCCACAAAGTAATGTTTTTAAAAACCAATTTTTCCATTTTAGACTTTGGAAAGTGACTTATTATTTTATAAATAGATTAAAATATATAAAAATACATAATATTAATAAAATGACATATTTTAGGGCATGGATTGTGTTTAATTAATTATTACATCACTTTGACAAACATATGATGTCATAAAATATGCTAAAAACCAAAAACTATATTTTTTTACTATTCATAAAAAAGTAATGTATTTTAGAAAATTCTCACAAATTCACCCGAAAATAATTTTTATATTATTTTTTAAAATATAATTTTTATTTTTCCAGAGTAATTATATAAATATAATAATTTTATCTTTTAAATATAATAAATCATTATTTATTTAAAAATATTAGTTTTTAAGGCCTAGTCAAATCTCTAACACATAAAATGAATTTCCTAAGACATTATAAAATTATTTTATCATTTATATTTTGAAAAGTGTATTTTAAAAGAGTATTTTATTAAAAAATATGCTATTCATAATACTTGAGTTTATTATAAAATTGTATATATTTTCTATAAAAATACTATTATGTTTTATTTGCATCTTAAAATAAAATTATCAAATCCATCTCAATTAAACATATATTTTATTAATAAAAACTATTATTAAAAGTAATCGCTGGAATAAAATTTTATTTAGTCCATGAAATTTAAACTTTATTAACTATGTTTCTGAAACAAAACCCCTTATTATACCTGCATGCACCCTAAAGGTAAGGTGTGCGATGGTGGTAGTTTCATGGGGTGGTTTCTCTAAAATTGACCGAGTGGTAATCTACACTAACTTGAACATATCCCATAGGAAATTTTGTTCAAGATTCACTTGTTGAATATAATTTTGGGCTTGGTCAAGTTATAACACCAATAATGATACCTCCCTCCCAATTTTTGACAAATGGGCTTCAAGTGGCACGAATCTACTGGTTGAGGCCATCAATTATTCTTTCTATATCAATTATACTTTGTCTTTACTACTTATAGAAACTAAATATAATGATAAAATTATTGGCCAAGGGTATAGCTTCAAATTTTCATATAACCAATTGTTATATTGACCAACAATCATATAATAGTCGAATCTCAACTGTCACATTTCCCTTTATGCCCTATAAATACCACTTCATTCTTTCACTAAAAATTCACTAAAAACTCTACCTAAGGTTATATTTTAATTTATTTTGATTTTATTGATTTAATAATATTTTGTTTCATTTATATATCATTTGTAGTGTGAGAGATGATTATAGATAATTAGGGAGATCCTTATTTTCTCATTTTAGATATTCTATTTAATATTCTTTGTGCAGTTGTAATGTTTGAAATTTTAATTGGTTTCATAGGTCATTAATGTAATTATATTTATTAATGATATATGTTTTTTTGGTTTATATTTATTTTTTATGTGTATAATATTATATAATATGTAACAACATTTATTCAGGAAACAATTATAATTAATAAAGTCTGTGTTCTTACATCTTCAAAGCTGAAATTCAATCACATGTTAGGGTTATAAAAAAATAGACTAGTTGTGAATCCAATAATCCCAATATCATAAAATATATTGGAAACATATAATCAAAAATCTTGGGTTTTTGTGTTATAATTAATGATGAGTGGATATTACTACTCAAATAATACAAACATAAAATTATTCAAAAAAATTCCATCGTAATATCTCCATCAGCAATAAATCACTGCACATATTTGAAAAAAAGTTAGTAGACATATTTAACCAAAATTAAAACATTTTATAATAATAAGGTTTTTATTATTACCTAAAATTTATCACTAATTGTAATTGATAATTACTGATAGGCACTATTGAAAACCCCCTAGAATTAAGAAGCTTCCATACTATTTAAAAAGTAACCCCATAAATATCCACATTTATACCCATATACATGATCGCATACATAAAAATACCTCAAACTATCCATATACAAATCCTTATCCACTTTTTAACTCACACCATCCATTTCTGTATATACCATTATTAATTTCTGTTATCTAGGAATTAACAAGAATTATAAAACCACCTATAAATATAATCCCCTTATAAATACCCAAAATTATAAAAAACTATTAAAAACTATATACTTGTAGTTAAAAATAAATAATGATTATTTTCAATTCCCATAACATTTCCTACACATCCTATATACTATTTATAATTCCCAAATAAATGAAATAAGAAAGAAAATTTATATAGTAAGTTACATAACACTCACATGATATTCAATATAACCCATGATAGAGTGAAACGTCCACATATAAACTCTATAACAACATCATATATGTTTTTAAATTAAAGGTATAAATTTCTTTTAAGGTGAATGAACCCCGTGAAAATATGACAGAACTAGTGAAAATGTTATAAAAACAATATTAATTACTCGTAATAAAATTTAATCTAAAATAAAAAGAATAATATCATGGTATTTGATCATGTAGTTTTATAAAACATCCATGGACATCAAAAATATCCCAATAAAGTTTCATAAAAAATAATACCATCTCATAATATCAATATTAACATAGATATTGTATTTTAAAAATACCATATTTAATCAATAAAAAAGTATTTCTTTTCCTTTTTAGAAAATAAACATGAATAATTGATAATTATAATAAAAAAAATATTATAATCTCCCATTATAGATAATTATTTTTCATTGTTATTAATTTTATTCCATAATTAATAAATTATATAGGTATCATTTGTCCATAGATAATACAAAAGAGAGTGAATGTACTTAGTCAGCTACCTCAACCGCTTACCATCCTCTATTCTTTTTTCATCACTATTCTTCCCTTATTCTTACTTGTCACTCCACCATACCTTGAAAAAAAAATAATTCAATTAAACCTCCAGATAAGGAGACAAGAGAGTATATATTAGATGAATGAAAAATTATATATCTAAAATCTACTTTTATGAAGTGATTGTCCACCTCATTATTGAATTATCAAACCCTACAATAAGTGTATCATATTAAATACACCATTATACCATTTAAAATTGTCCTCCTCTAATTCCATATTTAAACCTCTATAATATTCATGTAATATACCTCATAAGCCACATGACTTCATTCCATGTCATACATTGACCATAAGAATTCCACACCATAAAATCCATGTTTACACCCAAAATAAATAATAGTTAATAATAGATAATATATTTTAACTTATTAAAAATAAACCTATTAAATAAATAAATAAATAAATAATCCTTTATTATTCCATTAAAATCAACCTAGTACCGATTGTTAAACTTTTTTTCTAGAAAATTTAATAAACTGTAAAAAGAAAAAATGAAGGTTTCCACAAGGATTTAGTGTTAATGTGATATTAAAAGATATGTGGAAAATAAAGGTAAAACATGGATAGATTTATGTTCATAAATTTTTCTATGTGGTATAGTATGATATGAGGTATCAAATTTAATTTTTTTTATGGGAAACATTTTCTTCATTAATATTGAGGAAAAATATTAAATAGTGCATCACTATAGATCTTATTCACTGAAGCTATAATTCATTCAACCTTTTAAGATTATTCAGTTCACATTGATTAATTAAGAGTTAAATGAAAAAATATTTCTATTTATATTAGCTTAATTGTTAATCTTTTAATTTCAATGATTTTTATAATTTTCTCAGTTTTAAGTGAGTGTATGGTTCTTGGTGTTTTACCATTAATACAAGGAGTTTCCCCTAGTGACTATTAAATAGAATTAAACTAAAGGGTCAAGATGTGTAATATTCATTCAAGAAACTCATAGTTTAAGATATCACATTTCATTTTTCCCATTAACCATATGTGATGCCTCGAAAATCTAAAGTAAGAAACTTGTATTCGATAGTGGGTATGACACGTGACACCAAGCGTGTAAGATAATATAATAAGCAGATACATTATAATATATTTATTATTTAAAATATATTATATATATTTTAATACACTCAACACTAATTAATCTTTCATTACACATAATAGTGACCGTCCTTGATAGCTTGTGTTACACAGAAGACCAAGTTTCACTAAGTAACAATGTAATATTAAAATATTATTATTTAATATAAAATGATATAACCAAGAATTTATGTTAGGGGATATGAATAATATTAACTAACTTATGAAATTTTATAGTTTATATAAATATAAAAATAATTAACGGGTTTCCAATTAATTAGAAATGAAAATAAGAACCAATTGGACATAAAAAATAAATATTATTATTTTTATGCTTCCAAAGGGGTTTTGTCTTAATAAAAATAAATAAATTATATTTGGTGAATTATTTTAATTAAATATATATTTTATATATTCTATAAAATACTTTTGAAATTCATCCATTATGTTTGATATACATAATATTAGAACATACCCTATTTTACACATAAAAAACCTATATTTTTATAAAGGCAATTTCCCCACCTTTTAATGGTAAAACCATTTTAAAGATGTTTTTACACTTTAATTGATTTAATATGCCAAAATAAACTTCATATTAGAAATAGAAACATAATAATTAGGCTAGGTTGAATTTTTGATATTTTTATGAAACATTTCAATTTTTAATGAATAGTTAAAAATACTAGAATTTAGTTTAAAACTATTTTTTCATATAATTTATTTTTAAGGTTAAATTATAATATTAATTGGTTTTAAATTTTAATTATATAATATTTTTATCAATTAATAAAATTTATGTCATTGGAGTCAATTTCACTTTGAAATTGATTATAAAAATAGAGATAAATTTCAAACGTTTCTACTTAAAAAACTTGTATTATCATCCCACCCACGTGATGAATTTTAAATTAATTTCTACCTCTTATGTAACTTGAATTTGGAAAAATAGATTCCATATTTTGAATCAGCATAATTTATATTGTAAAATAATACCAAATTTGTTTTTTACCAAAATGAATAGTGAAATTTATTAAAATTAATTACAATTATTAAGGTGAAATTATGCTTAATAAAGGACTAAACCTTTATCTCAGGGGCCCAAATGACATATAAAATTGTCCAAAACCTATTTTATGGTAATAATTTTTCCATGGACCTTCCATTATTTAGTTTTTTTTGGGGTTTTGGGACTTTTTATGTAATAAAATGTGTACACCTAATTTGTTTTCAAAAATTCCAAGTAAGTCATTTTCCTTCCCTATAAAAGGCTACCACCTCTCCACATTCCTCACACCTATCAAAAAAATTAAGTTCATACAATATCTTCCCATATAGTTTCCCAAAGTCAATCCCCTTTAACATTAAGCCTAACTTTCTATATAAATCCTTCTAAGGAATCCTTTTGTTACAAACCAAAAGTAATTACACGTTTAAGAGGCAACATCTTCTCTCAAGATTTTTAATTTTATTTCCATTATCCAACCCATCATTAATTATTATTCCACTATTATGTAACAATAATAGTATACTCAATATACTAGTATGTATTTATGTATATGTGTTGACCTACACATACACATACATTCATCTAATGGGTAAAAACATATTGTTTTTGTGTACAATGAAATACTACCTGATGAAACAGTGATTGTTAATTTTTCCCTTACCACCTATAATTTTGGTAGTTATGATAGAAAATCTATTTATATATTATATATATAATTTTTAGTATGTATTTATACTTCATTATTCATTTTATAACACATGCCTTTAATAATTTCTATTTTATGTTTATATGATAACATCTTTTAAGAAAGTGTGGACTACTACCCCTAAAATCGATGTGATTCATTCACAGAATACATGTAATGTACAAAGGATGGTATGAATTTAAAATATGCGACATAAAAGCCTCTATATGATATTAACTACATAATTAAATTTATGAAAATTCATTTATATATATATATATTTATATCATTTTCATTATTAACCTTTCACAAACTTAAAAAGTGATAACGTTATTCGTGCACATGTGGACTACCACCTCCTTGACATGATGTGATTCCTTTTTCATCATAATAATTCTATATATAAGTATATATTATTAACTAATATTTTATTTATGATATAATTATAATTATTTAAATATATTGTGTTATTTAACTTCTTTCCATAACGATCATTAAAAAATAAGAATGTTACTATTGTGTACGTACGGCCTACCGTCTCCATGATTGTAATGTAGGTTCATTTTTCATAAACATATTTAATGAATGATATTAAAATTATAATTGATGTATAAGTATAATATTTTTTCCCGATTATTATTCTTTAGATGTTATGTAATGAACCCTTTGACCATATTTGACCTTCCAAAGTTATTTTTGACACATAATCTGAATTTGGTCAAAACACTTGATGTAAACATAATTGTTTAATTAGTTGTATAAAAAACAGTAATAAGTGAAATAAAAGTAATTATAAACATGATTAATTTTCTCTAGAAAGTATAAAATTAACACATGTTTATTATATAGGAATTTAAAGGACGTTCACCTGAAAGGAAATGAAGGGTAAGGGATTATCATCCCACTTTTTACATCTATGAGATAAATATCATGTTCACCACATACATATTTTGTGGGTGTCTGTACTTCCAATTTTTATATGTTATATCATGAATTAAATTATTCTAATGATTTTATAAGTTTTTTTAATTTCATTAATTTCTAGAGATTATGATTCAAATGTTTCAAAGTGGTATGGTACACTTTGTAATGTTTAAATATTATTATCCCGAATATTGTTCTTAATTATTATCCCTAAAATCTAATTTCCTTTTGTAATTGTTAACCTTATCTTGAAAAAAAACTTTATTATGATCATTTTTCATTTAAAAATTCATATTCTCATTCAATGGATATTAGTATTTCCTAAACTATAAAAATTTTACATACAATGTCTACTTTGATAGTTATTTGATATTTATAATTCTATATTCTATATTCAATATAGATATTTGATAAGCCATATCTTCTATTGATAAAACTGGCTATTAAATATGTGGAATTGTTTAGACAGGAAATGATGGGTGGAGTATGGAATTTATATATATCCTTGATGCATCAATAGGTTCTCCCGAGACAAAAAACTTCCACAAATAAAATGGGTTTCTATCCATAGTTTTAAACTATCTAGAGGATGCATCTTGATAGTATAGGTCCTCATGTGCCTAATACATGAAGTAAAATAATTAAGAATTCCATTCATATATATTTATTTATTATTTATCCATGAGATTTTGCTTCTAAATATTTATGGATACATTTAATTTTCAGTTCATTAATTAAATGCAACGTGTTTCAATTTTTTACCTTGAAATATTTATTTTGTTTATCTATTTCTTTAAATAGAACGTGTTTCTTTTTATTACCTTTACTTATTTTATAATAACATCCTTTTCAGTTTTTTATTATATGGTATGTGTGTTCTATTATTTACAATTCCATAATTATTATTTTCATTGATTCATTATTTATTTTTCTATATTTTGACCTTATTGAGCATTTGAGCTCACCCTTATTATGTTTTTCCCTAATAATATAATAAGAGTACAATGAAATATATGTAGGGATTTACTATATGGATTAGATTTATCCTCAAAGCTATTTATTTATAAATAAGAAAAAACATTTATGTTGTAATTAGTTTATTCATTTGTAATACAAGGATCATTTATGTATTTAGTTTACCAAGACTACTAAAATATAATTATTCGGGATTTTATTCCTTGTAATCATTCAAATGTAATTAGTAGTAGACATAGACTATAGGATATTTGGGGTTAGTCACTATAGTTGGTGTTATAGGAAGTTTATTAGAAACATTGGGAACTATATTTGGGAAAGCATAGGTTAGAGAACATAGCTCTAAGGTAGAAAATGAGGATATGTATATAAAAACATCCTTGAATTTTGTTATTGTAGAGATTATGTGGGTATTCCTAGAAATACATCCCTATCTGAATATTACAAGTGCATGTGGTTCTAGCATAGATATACGCATGAGTAATAACTCATATAAGGTTTTTTGATCCTGACTCATGGTAACCTAGTACTCAAAAATAGGCCTTACTGCACACCTGGTTTGACACTCTCTGGGGATATTCTTTAGATAATTCACATTTTCCCTAAAAACATTTATGAAGGATTTGAAAATATTATGAAAATATGTAACCTAGTATAAACCTAAGGTGTTTTAGATTTAAGATAAGGTTTCATGATTTATAAATCCATGTAATGATATTATGGGTAGGCCCTAGACCAAGGAAGGTCCTATGTGGAAAATAAATGGATGAAGTATTTATGTTTTGAGGTTTTATTAAAATCATTTGTAAAATGGATATTTATTTATTAACCCTATTTCAAGAATTTCCGTTATTATTATTTTTTAAATTACATTAATTTGGTTTTAGAAAAGGATAACATTAATTCCATGTGACAACCAATAAAATCCAGAAAGGTCGTGGGTCTTATATTCCCGATCGTAGGATGATAAGGGTTTCATGCCAACCACTAGCCTACGTAATTTATTGGTTAAATTTTAAGTTTTTTAGTAAAACAATTTGGTGAATAAATGTTAATGATGAACCAGTAGTATAACTTTTTAGGATTATAGATTATTTATTAACCATATTGGTTTTGAAAGATAGTTAAAGAAAATAGTTAGAACATTCACTCATTTATAGGCCTTACGATCCATTAAAAAATTATTTTAGTGCTTCTAGCATTAAAAAGTAATTATTGGTAATTAATTTCTTGTAATAAATGAATAAATTAGGATTTGATTAAAGAACAACCAAATTTTGGATTATTCATATGAAATTGATACCTATCAAGTAAGGATATTTCCTTATATTCTTAGGTAGTAAAAGAATTTCCAAACAATAGGATAATGACTTAAAAATAAAATGTTTCCCTAATACCTTAATTACTATCGAACTAATGGTCTTCTAAATAATCGAAGATTTATGGATTTGACCCCCTCAACATTCAGTTGATCAATCAATTGTTGGTGATTGATGAAATCAATCCGTACCTATAAATATTTATGATTTTCATCCAAGTACATATCTCTACTTTCCTCTAACGTTATCCTACTTAGAGACCTAGTTACATGGTAGTCCATGTGACCTTTATACTTACCATTCTCTATTTTAGAGAGGATGAATTAAGAACTCTTCTCAGGATGTGGGATTTAAAAAATAGGAGGTATAAAAAAATCTATCACCATGATTGAGTTTCAATTGCAAGGACATAATTTAAATAAAGTGGGGAGAATCTAACACCCCAAAAATCTAAAGTAAGAACGTCGTATCCGATAGCATGTACAACACGCGACACCAATAATTTAAGATAATTAAATACTCGAATACATTAAAATATATTTATTATTTAAAATATATAATATATATATTTTAATTCATGAAACACCGCGTTAGCTTATATTACACACAAGATATTCATTCATCGACAACTTGCATTACAATAAAAACCGAGTTTCACCAAGTAAAAATGTATTATGAAAATATTATTATTTAATATAATATGAAATAACCTAGATGTTATGTTAGTGGTTATGGATAGTAATAACTAACTTATGAAAATTTATGGTCTATATAAATATAAAATGAATTAATTGATTACCAATTAATTAGAAATGTAAATAATAACCAATTGAATATAAAAAGAAATATTATTATTTTTATGCTTCCGAAGGGGTTTTTTTCTTAAAAACATAATTAATTAAAATTAGTTAATTATTTTAATGAAATATATATGTTATATACTCAATAAAATATTTTCGACATTCATACATTATGTTTCATATGCTTAAGAAAAGAACAAACCCTATTTTACTCCTAGAAAACCTATATTTTTATAAAGGAAATTTAAATGCCTTTTAATGGAGAACCCATTTTAAATATGAATTTTGACACATTAATTTATTTAATATGTCAAAATAAACATCATTTTTTAATTACAAATTTGATATAATAATTTATTTTACGGCCCATGATGGAATACTTACTCGCATTATTTTCTATTATAATGATTCTAAGGAAACCCCAATAGACTTAAATTGCCTTTCCTATTTCTATAAGTATTGGATTAGATCATCAAGGTTAACTCTCATTTGGAGGATTGCTTATAAAAGAGTGCCCACAAATGATGTTATTCAAAAATTAGGGATTCCTCTTTTTTCTAGGTGTTCCTTGTTCCATATGCATTGGGAGGATGTTGAGCATATATTCCTATGTTGTGCGACAATAGCTGCTATTTGGAATGAAAATATTAAGGTGTTTGGGCTATCTAATTTTTAGGTTTCAGGTCTGTAGGCCCTCCTACATTGCTGTCTGTTTTTTCTGCTCTCTTCCTAGGTACGCTCCCTATTCTTTATTGCTGTTGTGGAGTATCTGCATTCCCATTGGATGTGCTGGAATGCCTCATTGCATGAGGGGAGAATGGTCTATTAGAATCTAATTTTAAAGTATATTTTTACTATGGTCAAGGATTCCTACTATATTCAAATGGGATTATGGGAAAATAACATGAAAGATTTCATTTTTTTGAGGAAGCTTAATGTTAAGGGGAATTTGAAACTGGTTATGGGTTCTTTTACGGTGTTATAGAAGCCCCCCTTTTCTTTACTAGATTAAAATCAATACTGATGGTTCTTTCAAAGGAAATCCTAGTCCATCGGGGTGCAATGCTATTTTTGGAGACCATAATGATCATGTATTGGGGTGTTTTTTTGGCTCTTATGGTGTGTCCACCTCTATTAAGGTGAAGATTCTTGGAATTATTAATGATGTTTATTTTTCCAAAAGTAAAGGATGGAATAATATCTGGTTGGAAACCAAATCTTCCACCCTTGTGAAGGATATAAAAAATAGTGTGCTGCATTTTTCATGGAGACTTATAGCCATGTGGATGGAGTGCATGAACACACTTATGAGTCTCAACTTCATTGTCACTCATATCTTCTAAGAGGCCAATATGGTTGCAGATGGGATTTCTAGCATGGGTATTGGTGTTTCTATTAATTGGTCAGATGTGATCCCTATTGAGGTGTTCTCTTTTTATGAAAAATATTGTAATAAGATCCCCCGATTCAGACTTTTGTAATATCTTTCTATGAATAAATACCTTGGCCTCTTGGTCAAGGGACATTTAGAAAAACCCTGCAATGTCGCCTCGCTTGCGGGATGAAGTTTAAATTAATTTCTAACACTTCTGTAATTGGAATTACGAAAAAATGGATTCCATATTTGGAATGATCATAATTTATAATGTCTAATAAGGTCAAAACTATTTTTAATCAATAATATTAGTGAATTTTAATAAAATAAATTATAATTATTATGGTATAATTTATCTTAATAAATGACTAAAACTTTAACTTAGGGGCCCCAACGACCTATCCAATTTAAAAAAAATTATCATTATAATTCTTCCATTAATATTAAATTATAGATTTTTTTGGGTTGGTATGAATTTTGTTAGGTAAGAACATGTGTACGCCTAACTTGTATCCAAAAAATTCAAGTGAGTACTTTTCCTTCCCTATAAAAGGCCACCACCTCTCCCCTTTCCTCACACCTCTCAAACCACATAGGCTCTGCCAAGATCTTCCCATATAGCTTCCCAAAATCATTCTACTATCCCTTGAATCCTCCCTTTGAGTTGAAATCCTTCCAAGGAATATTGTTCATACCAACCTAAAGTAGTTACCCAATTAATAGGTAATATCTTCTCTTAAGTTTTTAATTTTATTTCCATTATCAAACCCCCAATATATTCTTATTCCATTATTATGTAACCAAATAATATCCTAAATATAGTAGGATGTTTTTATGTAATGGGGTCTACCAACACATACACACAGTTCCATCTATTGGTTAACAAATATACTATTTCTGTGTCCGGTGTACTACTACCTCATGAAATGATGATTGTTCATTTTTCCATTACCACTTATCATGGTGGACATTATGATAGAAACTATATTTATATATGATATATATAATATTTATTATATATTTATACTTATGTAATAATTTTTATAACATATAACTTTAATACATTCCATTTTACGTTAATATAATAAAATTGTTTGAGGAAGTGTGGACTACCACCCCTCAAAGCGATGTGATTCATTCACATGATATAAGGAATGCATAAAAGATGGTTTAAATTAAACATACGTGAAATAAAAAAACACTATATTATATTCATTAAAAAATTAACTTTCTAGAAACACACACACACACATATATCACTTTATTTTTTAACCTTTCACACACTTAAAAAGCGATAACATTATTCATGGACGTGTGGACTACTACCTCCTTGACATGATGTGATTCCTTTTTCATCACCAAAAATATATATATAATTATATATTGTTAAATAATATGGTATTATTGATATAATTATCATTTTGGAATCATATTGTGTTACTTAACTTCTTTATATAATGACCTTTAAAAAAATAACGTTACTCATGTGTATGTATGACCTACCATCTCTATGATTGTAATGTTGGTTCATTTTTCATAAAAATAATTAACTACTGATCTTAAAAGTACAGTTGATTTAAAAATATGTTAATTATTTCCTTATTTTTATTATAGGGATGTTATGTAATGAACCCTTTGACCATATTTGACCTACCATTGTTATTTTTGACGCATAAACCAATGTTGATCAAAACACCCGACGTTAAATTAAATGTTTAATTTGCTGTACAAAAAATAGTAATAAGTGAAATAAAAGTAACTAAAAACATGAAAAAGGTTCTAAATCAATTATAAAATTAACATAAGTATATTATATAGGAATCTAATTGAAATTAACCTGAAATGAAACACAAAGTAAGGGATTGTCATTTCACTTTTTTCATTAGTGAGATAAATGTCATGTTCACCACTTACATCTTTTGTGTGGTGTATCTACTACCCATTTTATATGTTATATCATGAATTCCATTATTATCATGATATTATAAGTTTCATTTAAAGCCATGCCTTTTTGGTGATTATGATTAAATTGTTTTAAAGTGGTACGAGACACTTTAGAATGTTTAAAGATTATTCTTCTCAAGACTTTTCTTAGTGATTATCCTTGAAATATCATTTCCTTTTGTGATTGTTAACATTCTATTGAAACAATCACTTTTTTGTGATCTTTTTCATTTGAACATACAAATTATCATACAAGGGATATTAGTATATCCTAAAATATATACCATTTTACATAAAATGTATACTTTGATATTTATTTGATATTGATAATTCCATATTCTTTAATCAATATGGATATTTGATAAGGCAAATTGTCAATTGATAAAATTAATTATTCAATATGTGGAATTATTTGGAAATAAAATGATGGATGGAGCCCGAAATTTGCATAGATCCTCGATGCATTGATAGGTTCTCATGAGACAAATAAGTTGCTCAAATTAAAAAGGTTTCTATGCATAGTTTTAAAATATTCAGAGGATGGATATTGATAGTATAGGTCCTCATGTGCCAAATATATGACTTATAATAATTAATCATTCCCTCAATATATATTTTAGTTATTATTCATCCATGATATTTAGCATTGAAATATCTATAGATACAATTAATTTTCAGTTCATTGATTAAATGTCATGTGTTTCATTTTCTTATCTTTTCATATTTATTTTTCCTTATCTAGTTATTTGAATAGAGTGTGTTTCCATTTGTTACCTTTCTATATTGTTTTAGCACATCCTTCACAATTTTTTTATTATATGGTATGTGTGTTCTATTATTTACCATGAAATAATTTTAATTATCATTGATTCATTATTGCTTCTACTATATTTTTACCTTACCGAACATTTGATCTCACCCTTATTATGTTTATTTCCCTTGAATCCAAGAAGCATACTATGAAATATATTAAAGGATTTTCTATATGGATTAGATTTATCCTCTAAGTTATTTATTTATAAATAATAATAAAATTGTTGTAAATAGGGTATTCATTTGTAATACAAGTCTCATTTATGTATCTAGTTTACCAAGACTATTAATCTCTCATTCCTTCAAGATTTTTTTCCTTGTAATTATGCCAATATAATTAGTAGTAGACACATGCTCCAGGTTATCTAGGGTTGGGTCACTACACCCTATGGTTCTACCAAGATATGGTAAAGAGATAAATACATTGTAATTATTATGATATTTAAATAATCTATAGAATATAGTTGTAGGAGGTATTCTGTTGGATACCTCTTAGAGATCTACCACTACCACTTTTGGATAAATACTCAACTAATTAAAAATATGGTATTCTCTTATTTTTTTATATTATCATTATAAACCACTCACGGTGGATCTAATTTTATGATTTTTTATTTATTTTCACTTAATTTTGGACATAAATATTCCCTAAAAACTCTTCATGATTCATTCTCAACAACCTAGAAAATACAATGTTACTCTAGTGAAAAAAAACTTAATACATTACCATTTATAAAATGATAATGGAAGGACATGGAATAAATTTCCATAATGGTTAACAGGGGTATACCTAGGAAAAAAATATTAAAATGATGATCTTTGGATATTCTAAAAGGAACACTGTACTCTAACCATTAATGAGATTCATCACATGATGTCTTATGGAGATCACAATATATTCACCTTATTTCATCACATAATGTAACACCCCAAGCTTCCACGATACATTTCCCTTTGAATAATGTAATAGCTTGCATTGTACGTAACTTCAAGATTCTAACACACCGTGACTAATCAAACTAGAGGTTATGAATAGTAATACCCACTTTTTGAAATTTTATAAATTTTATCATACAAAATGAAATTCATTTTTGGATTCGGAATATCGAAATTATCCTAGGGTGAAATTTTGGTATTTTTCTGAAAACTTTCAATATTTGATGAATAGCGAAAAACACTGAGTTATAGTTTAAAACTGAATTTTTATTTAAATAATTATTTATTTTATTTAATTTATTTTCAGTAAAAATAGATAAATAATACCTATAAAATTTCAATGTAATTCATTGGATTCAGTTTATAATAATTTTAGATATATAAAAATTTTATTGAACTTTTCACAGTCTTTTACCCATCTCCTAGGAGAATTTGCAAATTCACATAAAACTTAATTTTACCGCTTCTGTGAGTGGAATTTTGAAAATCCGAGAGACATGGTTAATATCAAGCAGTAAAATGTAGTTCAATAAGATAAAAATAATTTTTGTTGAATAGTAACGTTTTACTTTTATTTACCACGGTTAAAAGTAAATAGGGTAATTAAGGGTAAAAATGATATTATTATTACCCTAAAACATGTCCTAATTATATTTAACAAGTTTATATCGACCAAAAATAACCTTAGGAATAAAATATTATCATTTAGGTCCACTTGGATTAGATTAGGACATTTATTATTATTTAATTCAAAGAAGAGTTAAAAGAGATAAAATCAAAGTTAAATAACTAAAACATTTTTAATATAGGGTTATATATAAGATAAATTCGATTATAAATATTCATTAGAAATATAAAAATATTTCCTTCATAATTATATTTTATTTATAATTTTTAGACATTAAATAAGTTAATTTATTTATAACACAATGGTGATTCAGTAATTACATAATTAATGAAATATTAAAATAATTGATATTATAAACAACCAAATAAATGTAATTTGAAATGTTTCATGAATTAAAATAATTTTATAGGTTAATATGACATATTAAGAATAGTTATATGAATTTGGTTCGAAGTAATAATGTTGTTATGAATTTATCAAAAACAAAATACCCAATAGTGTCAAAATTGACAAAAAAGAGTTTTTAAAAAAAATATTATATTATTAATTGATATTCTATTACTAAAAATATAATTTTCGGAAAAAGGACTTATATAATGATAGGTGTATCATTAATGGACCACTTGGGGGTCTCTTGGAAGTTTATAGTAAGTTTATTAACTATATAATATAAAAATACAAAGAGACATGGTAAATGTCAAACTATTTAACTAAGAGTTAAATAAAAAAGATAAAGTTAATATAGTGACCCAAACCGATATAAAGCCTATTGGTTGAGTGGTTTTCGACCTATCCCAACCTTAACCTTTAAATAATATTCTTTTGAGCCATTATAAACTGAATATGAATTTATTATAAAATAATAATTTAAGTTTTTCCTAAAGAGCCCCTCCTCCCCCTTATAAAAGGACACTACTTATAACCAATTATTCATACCTTCAAAACCTTTTGGTTCGCCCAAAATCTTCCCAAATACCCTCTCAACTATCCTCACTTAATCCTATTGGCCTTCCTTTAGTCAAAAAGCCAACCTAAATATCCCTTTTGATCAAATCAAAAGGAATAACCCGAAGAAGAGGTAATGTTTTCACCACCATCTTTCAAGTTCCTTTATTCTTCCACTTCTTCTTTATTTGTTATTTCCATTATAAAATAATAACTCCAGTATATTATATATACTGTGATGTTATTATAAATATTTCACAAGTATATTCATTATTCTATCCATCTTATGAATGACAATGTCACCATGCGTGCGTGCGTACGGCTTACCGTCTCCACACAGTGGTGTAATTTTTTATTCAACACTATGTTATTTGGATGGATATAATGATGAGTAATATGTATATAAATAAAGAAAATAACATAATAATGTCTCTATAAAATTAATATACCATCCAATTCCACACCTTTAAGGAAATGATATTGTCGCTCGTGTGTATGCACGAATTATCGTTTCCACGACGCGATGAGATTCATTTCCACATTCACCATTCATCGACGATTAAAAAAAAATATATTACTAATATTTCTGTAATACATTAAATAATAATTCTAATTGATATATATATATATATATATATGTTCTTACAAATATTTTATTCACTTAGTTCCTATCAATACGTTATGAAAACGGAAACAACGTTTATGCGTACGTACGGACTACCGTCTCCATAAACGGTGTTTTCCATTTCACATATATATCTATTATACATAATTATATTCTAAATATATATGATATATAAATCATGTTTTATATTGTGGAAGTATTTAAATCATGATCTAAGTGATACAATCAAGAGTAACAAGTTAAACACGTACGATAAAGAAAGCAATTATTACCCGAAATGTTAATTTAACATGGAAATTATTATTAAATGGGTAGTAAAAATTCATAAATGAATAATGTATGATATCATAAATATTAATATGGTTATGGTATAATTTAATAACATACTACAGTATTAATAAATGAGTTTAAAATTACCCTCAACTAAAGGGAAGTTCAAGGTAATGGGTTTTCATCTCACTCCTTATTCCTGTGAGATTCATGCCATATTTCCACTATTTCCTTTTGTGTGGTGTATGTACTAAAAATAATTGTATTATTTTTGTAATAAAATTTAATTTATGTTTATTTACATATTCATTGTATGATACCTCTTTCATGGGTTGTATGTTTCGTAAGTTACCAAATTGGTAAGGGTTAATTTCACAATCTCTTTATTATTCAAGGTTGTTTTTATGTAAGTATCTACTGGAACATATTTATTATCCAAGTCCATGTTTTGTGAAAGAGTTTCCAAAGGGATTATTTTAAGGGATATTTTTTACAAAAACATCATTTCAAATGTTTTAAATATTTATTCTTCTAAATATTTTTCATTATTGTCCATGTCTTCAAAATGGGTTTTATGGATTTATTTATATGGACATGAATGTTTTTAAAATGTTAATTACTTTAAAAAGTTTTAAAGTGGTATGGGACACTTTTATTCAAGAAATGTCTTTAAATGTATTCTTTTCTAAATTTTGTGACTTTTAAATGTTTTCATTAAAAAGGGGTATTTCTCTCAACGAGTTTTACAAATCATTTTCATCTATGTCAAAATCCTTTAATGGATTTTAAACTTGTTTTGATGTTGATTTATCATGATACAAATCTTCCATATTGTGTTGAAGGTTTTGTGATATGTTTTACTGTGGATGTGTTATTTTTATACCATTCACGGTTTATGGGTAAAGTATTGACATTTCATATGCTAGTTTTTATACGAATGTTTATGTTATGTTTAGACCTTCTCATATGAGGAATGCATTGGACTTACTACGTGATGGGTGGAGCCCGCTATAGCTCCTCGATGCATCGATAGGTCTCATGAGACAAACTAGTGTCTTGGAACAAGTCCCTGACAAAATCTTATTTGCAGTCTTGGCACAAGGCCTTGACTATGTGGTTATGATAGTCTGGAATTATGAATTCCATCATTGTGAAAGTTGCTATTGTTATTGCATGTGATTATTCGACTAGTAGAATATCCATTTGAGTAAGTAAATGACATTATTTTGATTTATATTTGCCATATTATGATGAATTTTATGATGAAAAGGCTTTTGTTTTAGTTTTATACATTTCCTTAAATGTTTATGCTTATTTTTGAAAGTTTCTGCTGTATTGCTTACCCTTACTGAGCGTTTGAGCTCACCCCTTTCTATATTTTATTTTCCTAGGATTCCAAGAAGTGTATTGTGACTGATATGCAGGGTTAATCCAATGGAATAATGGCGTTCATAAAGGATTATTTATGTTGTTTTGTATGTTATAAAGTGTAATGTAATATTCATGTATGTAATCTATTTTCCAAGATTGCTAAACTGATCGGTCCTTCAGGACTTGATTCCTTGTAATCCTGACAATGTATTAAAATAATACTCTGAATCTGGGTAACTAGGGTCGAGGCGTCACACATAAATTGGATATATTATTCTCAATTATCAAAACATAATTTGATGGGTTTTTATGACTCCTAAATATTATACACATAACAGAAATATAAAACCAAAATTCCAATATCTATTTAGGGGTTTTTTAGAAGAAATTAAATTTAAATTAAGAACATACCTCTTTTTTTATCAAATTATCAACTTCAATGTACTTGATAAAGATCCATGTGAAACATCCAAAAGACTATATAATCCATAGGTGATCCATATAATATATGAGTCATTCATCAAATATAAATGGCCTCCATTCCATCCTGGTATGATAGAACTTTTAGTTTAAATAAAAAAAGTGAATAAAAGGTCCTTGGATTATGGAGTTATTTGGGATTGAATCCATCGAAAAAATTATTTGAATTATTGGATATATTTTTAAGTATTCATTCATTTAATTAAAGAGTATATAATAGATAATTTTTTTTCAAATAGTTTCTCATTAATCATATAAAATTACATATATATGTAACATTAATTATCATGAGCCACGTGGTGTCTGTTTAAGAAAAATATGGGAAATTCGATTCTTTTCTCTTAGGTGGATTTTTAGGTGAAAGTACTGATTTCACCTGATTTCACCTATAATGAGATCTCAAGTATTTTTATGAACACTATGTTGGTCTGAAAATTGGGTGTTTACCCTAGGATAAGAGTATTGGGGAATTATGAGTCATTCCAATTTTGGCAGAATATTTAATATTTAATTAATTTAATATTATTTATTCATGCATGTTTGTTTGGTGAAATCATATAATTGGAGAATAAAATATAAATTATGAATTATATATTGAGTATGAAATGGCGTTTTTTCCTAATTCGGGTCATAACCTCATGTCGGGTGCTAGGTTTGGGATGGTCCCCAATTTCTTCTCTGTTTTCCTTTTAATTTTATTTTGTTTTTTATTTCTTTTAAATTTGTTATTATTTTTTTCATTTCCTCCCTTAGTGTGCCATATAAACCCCTCCTATGTATTTCTTTATTTTATAGAGTGGAGAGATAGGGGTGACAGATAGGAGGGTGAGATAGGGAGAAGGTGGTGCTGTAGTGGAGCTTGGGTCATGCCAAATAATTGTACGGGTGCTGTGGAAGGTGAATTAAATAAAATATTTGGTGGTTTCCATTTTTGAGGTAGGAAATTTTAATTTTTAAACCATATATCGTTTTTATTAGTTTTTTTAAATTTTTATCTTGTTTTTGGGATGTTGGAGACCCATTGCGGGTCGATCTGGTGGTTTTTGGTGAGTCAGGTAGTTTGGGGGCCTTAGGAGGGATTTTTTATCTGGGAAGTCCTGATCACATGAAATGTGGTTTTCTTAACACATGATGTGTGTTCTTCATGTTTGGTGATGATGATTTTTTAAGAACTAAATGCTATGTACCAGGGTTATACACCATGTAGTGGGATTTCGGGGTGTGGCCAAGTACTTGGATAGACACCCTGTATGGGGGTACATGACCGTGAATGGTACACAACTAGTGCCCATGTTCAGTGTATGATGTGTAGGAGTACACACATAGGAAAGGTATATGGCTAGGTACATGGGTGTGTACTCATTTAGGGTTAAAATTCATGTATTAGCGGAACACACCATATACTTTGTAAAGGTGAATGCTGAGTGGGATGGGACACATATCTAGGGAGGACTATAGGGGGTAGACATTGTGTACCAGATGTGCATGTCATATACTTATTATTCCCAAGGTTTTTGTCATATCATTTGTCTTGGAGTAATAATTGGACTTTAAATTAGTCCATTATGATTATTTTTCTATTTTGATCACAATAGTCAAGCCTTTTCATCATTTAGAGGTCATATTGATGGTGTTTTGGACAGATGGAGTTACGTGGGAGGAATAATTTGAGGTTATTACTGTTGGACCCTTATAAGGATTGAGTTTTGTATTGTGAGGGCTATGTGAGGGAGTTTTCTTACTTATAACATTGGATTGAGGATTCTAGTTGAGTTTTCTAATGGTTCTTTAGTCAGATTCTAAGAAATAGGATCAAGTGTTTTATTAGATAAGATTATCACTATGGTTTCTTGAGGTTTAAAACTAGTTTCTTGAGGGTGGTACTAGTAAGAGCCTTTGAGATGGTTTTAAATTATGGTATGTGAGGTAAAAATGGGTACTGTTGAGTAGGGTTTGAGATAGGTCCACAAGACCTATTCTGAGTAATGGATTTCTAGGTGAGGTTCTACTTGTGGTTTCCCTTTTTGGTAGGTGTTCTATGAGATTAATTTGGGAGTCCATCCATGGTTATTTTAATCATTCTTGGCATGAGGTTTGGTTTTTTTGAGGATACCCTTGTATAGTCCCTTTTCAGAGTTGGGGTTTATTGGAGGATCCCCTTGCATGGTTTCTGGATATTCATAGGTTCTCGGATCTATAGTACCTACCCTGTGTTTTTTAGTCTGTGAGGTAGTAATTTCTTACTTAGTGGTTTTGGTTTGGGGTGCAGGTGTTAACGAACCATGGTCTTTGAGATATTTCTTGGAGGTATTAGGATTTTCTTATTTAGTACTGATGATAGAGGATACATTTGCGATATTATTTTTCTGAGTGTTTTCCATGATATTGAATCTGTTTCTCTCCTCTATTGGTTGGTTGACTATTATGAGGTGGGTCTAGGGAGCTAATGGATGATCTGGATGAGTAAAACTGAATTATCTCGGATATTATCCCAAATCTAGGGTTAGTGGACCATGGAGGCTATTTCATTCCCAAAGCCAAGTTTTTATGATTTTAGGCTTGGTCATGTATCTCGACTATGTGCAAATAGGTTTGTTCACCCATCATGTTTTTCAGAAATTTTGGGCATGGTAGTATACTATGTGGTTAATAAGGAGTCCCTAACATCAGTTCAAATAATTCAATTTGAGTCCTAGTTATCAGTTAACGAGATAAGTGTTTTTATGCTAAGGATGATATCCTAGTGTCTGGAAGGTGTTCTTGTCCTTTTGTTGAAATTTAGAGCTTATTATTGATCAGGTAGACATGATTGATGTTGGGGCTATTTGGGATATGTTTTTTAATTCCTATGGCTAGAGATAGTGTGAGGGTAGATTATATTATGGTTTTAAGTTAGAAACCTAGGTTTTCTATTTTCCTTTTTTTATCCCATTCTTTTTATTTCTTTATTTTTTTATCTTTTATGATGGGAGTCATGTTTGGATAGTCTAGACAAGAAACATTTTTTATTTACATCTTATAAAAGAAATTTTTTGGACAACCAATGGAGGTGGTCTATTGAGATTTGATTCTAACCCCATGAATGTGAAAATTGATTTATATTTAGACATTATGTCCACTTTTAGGTTGAGCATGATGAAGTGGAATGAGAAGAGGACTAGTGTTTCATGACTGTGTAGTATATCTCATGTGGAGTCCTTGGATCATGTTGGACTTTTTCAACTATCATGGAGATTGAGTATATAGTTCATCTTAGAGTAGTGTAGATCCTTGTATATTTATTTTATTTTATTTTATTATTTATGAGGTTGTTCCAGTAGATGACTAATGTCTTTATGTTTTAGTTTAATGAGTCTATATGATGTATTTCATTATTTACAATTATTATAGTTATTTATTTATTCATACTCTTATGTTCATGGATGAGTATATTTATAGTTTATTTCCTCTATTAATATACTATTATATGAGGGAATAGTCTCCCCAATATATCCTTTTAGGCCCTCTCTACTATTTATAAGCCTTTGGTATATGGGGAAGAACACTTAAGGCGTAGCTGTAAGCCATATTGGGTGATGTGTCGGGTCGAACTTGATCAGTTCAAGAAAAAATGGTACCAGAATAGTCTTTTTTTCTTTTTATTACTATTTTGGGATTTGGTGGAAATTATATAAAGGAATTTTCTAGAGCCTATGATGGATAACTGTCTAGTGCTTCATTAACACTTTTTATGGTATTCAGTCTAGGTTACCTGGGTTCTGGGATTATTGTTCTTGGTTTGCACTATTACAATTTTGTGATTTCCACCTCGAGTGATTCAATTTAATTTGTAGAATTTATGATTTATAATTTTTGGAACCATTAATGATAGAAATTGGCACGTGTTTAAGAATAATTCTGGGCACACAAGACACATATTCTTATCTTTGTGGGTTTTTACAGATGATAGAGGTTCAGTTGTTTGACGTTTCAGAAATTTCTTATATAGTGTTTTCTAGTATAAGCATTTTGTGTTATTATAATAAACTATTCCATATATGATTTTATTATAAATACAGGTCATATAGATCCTTTGTGAGGTGTTATATGGTGGTGGAGATGCATTCCCATCTTCCAGGGTTGCGTGGAAATCTATGTGGGCCGGTTTGGACTTTGGGATGCCCTACTGCTGTTGGTAATGGTTGGATCGATGAAGGAAAGGATGTATAAGAGATTCTTGGTTTGATATAGAGTTTTCTTGATGTTTTTTAACACATAAGAATTTATTTTGTGAGTGAAGAACACCAATCATAGGGTGTGGAAAAAGAAAATTTATTTTCCTAATGCAACACAAGGGCTGACTAGTGCCGTCTCATTTGGGGAGCTTTACAAATGTATACTTACTTTTCCTAATTAATCTAAACAATTTATTTATTTTTAATTATTTTATGAAAAATATAATTAATTTGGGTTTTTATTAATTTCTAAAATGATAAAAATACACAAATAATGAAAATTTAAACTAATATAACATGCAATATTAAATATAATGCGATTAGAAAGAAAGAACATGGCCATGAGTTTGGTTTTTAAATATCTCATTATACTCCTTTGTTTTTATAATTTAATTTTTATAAATCCAATTCTAAAATATCATTCATGAATTAAAATCATTTTACTTAGTGGTGGGAAATATTTAATGCATTTAGAAATATAAATTCCATCTCCTCCTATAATCAAAGTTGATGGCACACCTCAATCGAGAGTATGACATCTTCTAGGACCTGGATCTATTGTATTCCATTTAATCCATTAAATTTATCAACTCCAACATATAAAGAGATTTTATCCATTAGAAGGGTGGTAAATTATTTAAATAAATCATAGAAATATATTTTATTTTCATGTCTTAGTGGGAAATCTTCCCACTCATGCATGATAATGATCTATACCAAACATAAATAGACTTTATATAAGAATTCAAGAACACCCGACCACTCATAGTCCAATCCTCAGGTCAGCCCTTCATTATCGAGGGTAAGAGATCACTTGGTGGAAGGAGAGATGGGAAGAAAAGATAAATAAAATAACAATAAAATGGATGTGAGAAGAAGAAAAACTCACACACATAAAATAAAAAAAATAGATGAAAGAGAGAGAGAGAGAAATAAAATAAAATAAAATAATAAAGGAAAATAAAATAAAAAATGGACCGATTTTTTTTGAGAAAAATGATCACATAGGCTCTTAAATTGATAAAGTTAAAACACTACACAATATGAAAAAATGAATTTTACATTTGTCCCTAGTGAGAAGTGGGACCATGTCATTAAGAATAGAGTTAATGTGGATCCTCCTCTCTTCCAACACTCCTTTGTTTGAAAGGACATCTGCAATGTAATTCACCTCCCAATACTCCCCCAGTTATACAGTTCATACATTATCTGCTTAGAGTTCATCAATACAAACAGCTAAATGCATTGTTGTAGGTGGCATGCACTGAACTGCTATATGCTGTATGGATGGCTCGAAATAACTCCATTCATCACCATGCAAGGTTTAATGGAACGAATGCAATATGCAACATTCTTGTGTCCATTAAAAATGACAATTCACTAATTAATGAGAATTGTAACACCTTGGTTAGGGAATTCATGATACACAAAAGATTAAAGGTTATAGGTTACTATCCCAAACCAAGGGGTATGATGGAGGTGATATGGATTTCCCACTTCAGTGGATGGTTAAAATGCAACACAGATGGATCCTCCAAGGGAAATCTTGGACCTTCAGGATTCGCGGTAATTTTCAGGAATCAGCATGGGGAGGTTGTGGAATGCAATTATGGTCCATACAGAAATGCTATATCTTTGGAAGCTGAAATGATGGAACTCATAAGCATGGTGAATATCACTTTCCAATGAAGATGGAATAACATTTGGTTTGAGTGTGACTCAGCCACAGTGGTTCATGCAGTTAGGATGGGTCTAACAAAATTTCCATGGAAACTTGCAGGTAAGTGGATAAATTGAATTGATAAAAAATGGACAGATTATTTGAAAGAAAAAGAAGAAAAAGAAGAAGAAGAAGGAAGAATAATATTAGATGGGGGAAAACAACTTTTTATTAACATGCATGAATTAAAATTGAAATAATAAGAAAATAAAATAATGAAATTCAACTACAATTTTAAGAAGAAGAAAAAACAAATCATCGACCTAGATAGTGGTCTTGGCCTTGTGGATATGCATATCTACCTAGAAGTGGGAAACTAATCCTATATTTATAGAAAAGGGTTTTCTCGATTTTACCTCAGTTAATGGATATCTTCCAAAATATTCATTTCAAAAGTTTTAATATGAAAAAAATCAACCATGAGACCTAAAATTTTGAACAGGGAATCACCTGAGGGTTTCTAGGTGTTCAAATTTATAGTGGCACATATTGGACTTAGTGTGGTTGCCATATCCTCCTTTAAAACATGAATTGAATGTGTGGTGGTTTTGACTTAGTACAATATGGTAGAAGCAGATTCCAGTGTCAGTAGTGGATACCAATTACTCCTCAACCACTATAGACTTCATAGTGGCTGGAGGGAGCATCAGATTTTCGTTTTGGGGGTCAACCAAGGTGCATGAGGTGATATTGGGTGATTTTTGGCCATGAAATTGATATTAGAGCTTGATATAGAGCTCTCTTAGTCATGGTAACAATTATTTCTAACTAAGAGTAGCGATAGTGGTTTTGAGTAGGTGCAACTGGCATAAAAGTCATGATGGAGGTTCTGTATGAGTGAGGTGAGCATAGGGTCGAAGCAGGATGACATCATCCTGGTCAAATATGAAATGTATGTGACTTAAGCACATATTACATATGATATATTTCTAGTAGTAGTGATCATATATATGAAAATATATGTATTTCACTGATTAGAAGCCAACACTGAGTTGGGATCTGGGAAACACACACATAAACACAGACACAGGTTAGGCTGCACCGCCTAGCCCACACAGGCCTTTGACCAACGTATTTCCACAGTTCATCTCATGGGTCTACTCAACTCATTGAACCATCTAGGATTTTCCAATGTTTTACTTATGTAGACATCACTTCACTGGGATGGCTATGTGGCTGAAGGCCTCTAGTTGAGGGCCTTCAAGGCATTGAAAAATTTTCTACCTAAAAGTTATTCAAAAATAACAAAAAATCTTAATATAATTTAACCATGATTTTCATAAATGTAATATAACATAAAAATTGACTATTTAAATCCATTGTAACTCTTTGTTTCAAATATCACAAAATTTAATAAAAAATTCATTTTTTGGGAATATGAATTCAAAAACAATGAAAATTATTAATAAAACACATAAAATTATGCTTAAAATATCATTATGCCAAATACCCCCACACTTAAACTATGATTTTGAAACACCCCAATATTTCATAGTAAGTTATTTTCTTTAAAGTAATTCAATAGCTTACGCTACATGCAACACCAAGTTCGACCACACCATGACTTACCAAACTAGCCATTCAAAAAGCGGTTATGACTAGTATTAATTGAATTTTGAATTTTATATAATCCAAATAATTTTAGAATACATATTATGCATTTTTCAGACATAATATAAGAACAAATTCATTTTTTTCAGATAAAAGAATTATTTTTCAAAAATACAATTTTACCACATTTTAATAGAGAACCCTTTTTAAAACCAATATTTGACACTTTTATATATTAAATTTAATGAAATTTTATTCTTATTTAGAACCGGGACATAAAAAATTATTTTGGATAAATTTTTGGTACTTTTCTGATAACATTTAATATTTTTGATGAATTGTGAAAAATACTAAATTTTAATTGAAAACAGGTTTTTTAATCAAAATAATTTATAGTGTTAAATTATGAATTTGAATGGTTTGTAAGTATAAACAGATTATTTTTTTATCATTTAATACAATTTAGGTCATTATAAGTAATTTCACATTTAAATTTGACATAAAAACATATTAATCTTTTGATTATTTTTACTTCTTAAAAACACGCTTTTTGGTTCTGACAACGGTAATTAGTTTTAAATTAATTAATGAAACTTATATGTTTTTAATTTGGTAAAATATAATTCATTTTTGAATTTGGAATATAAAAACTATCTTATGGTGAATTTTTGGTATTTTTCTGAAAACTTTCAATTTTTGATGAATAGTGAAAAACACTGCGTTATTGTTTAAAAACCAGATTTTTATTTAAATAATTATTTATTTTATTTATTTAAGTAAATATAGATAAATAATACCTATATTCGTTTAATGTGATTCATTGGAGTCATTTTTATAATAAAATTAGATGTATAAAATTTTATTGAACTTTTTACCGTTTTTACCCACCTTCTAAGAGCATTTGAAAATTTGCATAAAATATAATTTTACAACTTCTATGAGTTGAATTTAAAAACTTATAGAGACATGGTTTACATCAGAAATTAAAATGTAGTTCAATAAGCTGAAAATAATTTTTGGTTAATAGTAACTTTTGACTTTTATTTACCACAGTTAAAAGTAAATAGGGCAATTAAAGGTAAAAATGATATTATAATTACACTAACACATGTCCTAATTCTAATAAATAAGTGTAATTAGACCAAAAATAACCTTCTTAATAAAATATGATCCTTTTGGTCCACTTTTATTAGATTAGGACATTTATTATTATTTTATTTAAAGAAGAGTTAAAAGTGTTAAATTGAAATTTTAATAACAAAAATATTTTTAATATAGGGTTATACATAAGATAAATTCGACTATAAATATTAATTATAAAGATAAAATGATTTCCTACATAATGGTATTTTATTTATAATTTTTATACATTAGATAATGAAGTTTATTTATGACACAATGATGATGCAGTAATTACCTTATTAATGAATGATTAAAATAATTGATATTATAAATTTCCAAATAAATGTAATTTGAAACATTTGATGAATTAAAATAATTTTATAGTTTAATATGACATGTTATAGTTTATTATATAATTTTTTTTCGATGTGATAAGGTTGTTATGACTTTCACAAAAACAGAATACCAAATAGTGTCAAAATTGACATAAATTAGTTTTTAAAATAAATACTTTATTATTGGTTGATATAATATTCCTAAAAATATAAGGTTCGGCCAAAGGGCCTAAATAATATATATGTCATTAATGAACCACTTTAGGTTCTATTGGAAGTTTAGAGTAAGTTCATTAACCATATAGTTTAATAATACAAGAAGACACGGTAAAAGTTAAACTATTTAACTAAGAGTTAAATCTAAAAGATAAGGTTAAAATGGTAACCTAAACTTGTATAAAACCTATTGGTTGAGAGGATTTCGACCCATAACCACCTAAGTCCAGAAATAAATTCATTTAGAGTCATTATAAACCGAATGTGATTGTATAATAAATTAATATTTTAATCTTTTCCTAAAGTGACCCTCACCCCTCTTATAAAAGGGCACTTCCCCGTCTCTCGAAATCAAACCTCCAAATCCATTTGACTCGGACAAACCCTACCCAAATATCCTCCCAACTTCCCTCAAATCAACCCAGAGTGCTTAATTTGATCATAAAGACAACCTAATGTTCCTTTTTGATCAACTCAAAAGGAAACACCCGAACAAGAGGTAATAATTTCACCACCCTCTTCCAAGTTATTTTCTTAATCCACTTCCTTTTTCTTTGTTGTTTCCATACCAAAATTATAAATCCAGTACATCCTAAATTCTGTGATGTTTTTATAAATATGTTACAACCATATTCGTTATTCTATCCATCCTATAAATGATAAAGTCACCATACATTCGTATGTATGACTTACCGTCTCCACGTCGTGGTGTAGTTTGTTATTCAAACACTTCATTATTTGGATGGGTATAAAAATTAGTATAAATGAAGTAAATAATAAATATAAAATTTTAATTATTATTTATATATGATATACTATCCAATTACATATGATTTCACCATCAATATAATGATATTGTCGCTCGTGCGTACGTACGGATTACCGTCTCCACAACGTGATGAGATGTCATTCCCCATCGTAACCATTCAAGAATAATTTTCATTTGATGATTAAAAATAATTTTTAAATACTTTATATAATTCTTTATATTAATAAAATACATCCTATCCATAACAAACATGTCTAACATAACAGAACAAATAAATGAAAACGAATCAGTTATCACCCGAAACAATGATATTACTAAAATATTATTAACAAAGCAATATTAGAAGATCATATATGATATCATATTTATGTATTTGGTTCCTTTATAATTTATTAAAAATTATTTAATTATTATACAGGAGTTTCACATACCCTCGACTAAGGAAAAGTACAAGGTAATGGGTTTTCATATCACTTCTTATTTTCGTGAGATTCATGTTATATTGCCCCTATTTCCTTCTATGTGGTGTATGTACTGCCCATGATTATATTGTTTGTGTAATATAATTTAATTTATGGGTATTTACATCATCATTGGATGATAATTTTTTTATGGGGTGTATGTTTTGTATGTTTCCAAATCGGTAAGGGGATTTCAAATTTCAATTTCCACTCATTCGATTTTACGCAAACTTCATTGATTACTTTACTCCAAGATTATGTGTGAAATCACTATTTATTTACTTATGTAGTAATTTACACTCCCCTTTGTGTGGATATACTTTTGAAACACATAATCACTCCATTGATAAATTCTTAAGTCATCGATATGAACTTGATAAGAGTAATTTTAACTCAATTTCTATTCATTGAGTTAAACATCCAAGTCATTGGTGTTGTTTTTACAAGAATATGTGTGAATTTCTTCTGATTGATTTACACTGAATATAAAATCATATTTAGTGTATTTATATTTTTTACACATAATTATTTCATTGATTTATCCTTAACCTAAGTATATGGTCTTTATGGAGAAATTCATCTCAACTTACATTCCATTGAGACTTCTTTGTTGTTATGCGCCAATTCACTTTTATTTGGTGTATATACTGTAATTTGACATAGTATATCATGAATTCCTTTATTCTCATGATATTATAAAGTTCTGATTATCTTAATTATTTGTATTCAAGCGTCTCTCATTTGGTTAGGAACTCTACTTAAAATATCATTTTAAATGTTTTAAAAATTTATTCTTCTAAATCTTTCTCATTAATGTCAATGTTTTAAAAATGGTTTTAAGGATTTATTTATATGGACATTAATGTTTTAAATTTGAAATTCCTTTTAAAATTTTCAAAGTGGTATGGGACACTTTGATTCAAAAATCTCTTTTAAATGTCTTCTTTGATAAATAGTGTGGTATTTAAATGTTTTCAAGAAAAGGGGATATTTCTCTCAAATAGTTTTAATAACTACTTTCATCTATGTAAATATATTTCAATTTATTTTATTCTTTATTGTGGTTGATTTATCAAAATAAAATCATCCATATTGTATTGAATGAGTTATGTTTGACTGTGGATGTGTTATTTTTATGCCATTCATTATTTGTGGTTAAAATATTGACATTTCATACAATAGTTTTAATACGAATGTTTAGATTATGTTTCAACCTTTAATATGAGGAATGCATTGGACTTAGTAAGTGACGGGTGGAGCCCATTATAGCTCCTCGATACATTGGTAGGTCTCATGAGACAAACTAGTGTCTTAGCACAAGGGCTTCGAAAAATATTATTTATAGTCTTGGAATGAGGCCTTGAATATGTGGTTATGATGTCTGACATTATGCATTCCATAATTATGAAATTGACTATTGATATTTCATGTGATTATTATACTAGTAGAATATCCATGTGAATAAGTAAATGGAATTATTTGATTTATATTTTTCATATTATGCTGAATTTTAGGTTTAAAAGGATTATGTTTTCATCTTATAAATTTCCTTAAATGTTTATGCTTATTTATGTAAGTTTCCGCTATATTGTTATTCTTACTGAGAATATGAGCTCACCCCTTGATTATGTTTTATTTTTCCTAGGATGAAAATAAGTATATTACGATTAACCTGTAGGAATTGGATAAGGGATATAAGAATCTTCAAAGGGGACACAATGTTGTTTTTTTATTTCATGATGTAATGTAAAGCTTTTGTATGTATCTAGTACTTCCAAGGATACTAAACTGATCAATATTTTAGGACATGATTCCTTGTATCATTCCAATGTTATGTAATAATGAACCGATTCTGGGTAATTGTGGTCGAGTCATTATAGTTGGTTTCAGAGGAAGTTTAGTACAAGCCTTGGAAGCTATATTTAGAAAAACTATGATTAGAAAAAACTACCCTAAGATAGACATTGAGGATTAGTATAGAAGAATATACAAAAATTTTGGTAATGGAAATATTATGAGGGTTTTATATGAAATACATCCCTGTATGGATACGAGCAGGTAGAGGCGGCTCTGGCATAGATGTACCTAGGAGTGAAAACTCCGACAAGGAGTTTCAGGCTTGACCCGGGGTATCCTGGTATATGACAATGGGGCTTGCTGTACTCTTGGTTACAACACTCTTGGGGGATATTCTTAGGATAATTCACATATTATTTACAAACCAATTTGAAGGATTTTAATAAAATATGAGAATAATTAACATTGGTTAATCCTAAGGATTTTATGACTCACACTATGATTTCTTGTGTTAGTCAATGGATGGATTCCAAGGAAGTAATAGTAACATTGAGGACAATGTACAAGGTGGGCATGATGGTGGAAATAAGCAATGGAATGGAATGTTGATAGGTGTAAAATATATCTTGTTCATGCCAAATCAATTATCCAAAAATATGATCAACAACATATATACTAACCAACTCTCGGACTCAACAAAAAAGAGAAAGGAGGTGAATGATAAGTTCTCCAATAGTGGAGACCACAGAGAAAAGAAAGATCAATTTTTATCATGTAGGAAATGTGGAAGGAGACACCTAGGAAAGAGTCTCAGTGGAATAAAGAAATGATTTATGTGTGGGAAATAAGGACATAATTTAAATAATTACCGAGGAAAAATAAAGAGTACTATGGAAGATAATAAAAATGATCCTAAGAATCCAATTACAGTCATTTACCGTAAATGTAAGGGACCTTGGAATTACCTGGGTCAATGCCCTATTCTATAGGATAAACTCTAAGTCAAGAAATAACCTATGTGGAAATAAATGGATGGAGAAATGTTTAAAAGTATGGGATTACTTTGGAAGATTATTCTCTTTTATGTGTAACCATCCAGTTTGTTATGTGAAAATGCTATTTGAGGAAGAATTATCTTTTCATTTGTGGATATAGTTATAAATAACCATTTGGGTTTATATGATCCTTGAATTTGGGGAAATTACAGGTTATTAATTTTTGGGATGAAAATGCAAGGCATGAGATAACATTTGTGGTTAAATTATGTTATGGTTATTTTGAGAAATTTATCTCATTTTGGGAATGTAATAAAATATAGTTTCTGAAAAAGGACAACACACAGACCGTGTGACAACCTGTCGTGTCTGACAAAGCTGCGAGAATCGAACCCATAACCAGAATGTGATTGATATTTATCGCCTACCACTGGACTACGGGAAGTCCCTGGTGAGTGTGACTAATTATTTTTAGTTAAATGATTTTGTTGATCAATAATAAGTTTATTTGGGATCTTATGTCTTATCAAATGGATATCTATATTATAGGAAGATGATTTGGTGATTAAGTGAAAAATGTTATTATGGAAGATGTTCTCTCTGTTGGGAACACTATATGCCTAAGGGAAATATAATACTATAGGATTTCATTTGAGGAGTAGTGGTGGATTTTTATATATGTTTTTATTGTGAAGTTATAACTATTTGGGTTATTTATGGAAATGATTAGACTATCATAGGGAATATGTGATTAGGTTAATTACTTTTAAGTATGTGACTTTAAGAGTAGTCAATGTTATTTAGAGAGAAAATTTAACATGGAAGACTACGTAATCAAATTCTTCTTAGTTTTGGGTTTCAATATTATTTTGGATTATATTTATGTATTTTATAAACAATTTTTTGTTGAATGGTATTTATTGAACTTTGGGTATTGTTGGTTTAATTTTAGAAATTAAGATTAGTTTTTCTTTCTCTAAAGGATTATCCCTTTTGGGGATCATCTAATTTTGTACTAACCATTTTGGTTTTGGTTAATCTATAATGACAAGGTAAATATATAGTTTATCTTGTGTGGATCATGTGATTCTCTAGAAGTTTATTCTAGAACTTCCGGTGTGACCAAGTAATCTTGAATACTCATCGTTTGGAAACAAAGATGAGTTAGTGGTAGAAATTTATTAAAATATGAAACTCTACTTAAAAAGTAAGTATATCTCTTTATGTTCTTAGTGAATCTTATAAAACAATTCCTCAACTTTATGAAATGGAACTTAAAACAAAAAATGTTTTCTTTTTTAATTTTACTACCGGGAAACTAATAATCGTTTATCCCATAACAAGTTTGTGGTTTTCTTGTTGTTAACCTTCTCATAATCATGTTTTCTATCACTCTCCATCAGAACTTGACACTTAGTTTGTCTTCCATATCCATGTTTTCCTACATGGAATTATAGTATGGGTTATCTTGGGTGACCTTTGAACTTATCTTTATTTATTTTAAAAGTGATATTTTTATTGACACTTTTTCCAATGTGGGACTTTCAATAAAGTTCCCAAGACCAATTCTAAAATTCCGAGGACACAATTTCCACAAGGGGGAATAATGCAACACCACAATATTTCATAGTAAGTTATTTTATTTAAAGTAATTCAATAGTTTGTGCTACACTCAACACCAAGTTCGAGCGCACCATGACTTACCAAACTAGCCGTTAAAAAAGCGGTTATGAATAGTATCAACTAAATTTTGAATTTTATTACTCCATATAATTTTAGAATCCATATTATGTGTTTCTTTGACATAATATAAGAACAAATTCATTTTTTTCAGATAAAAGAATTATTTTTCAAAAATGAAAATTTACCACCTTTTAAAGGTGAACCCTTTTTAAAACTAATATTTGACACTTTTATATATTCAATTTAATAAAATTAAATTCTTCTTTAGAATTTAGACATAAAAATTTATTTTGGATAAATTTTTGGTACTTTTCTAATAACATTCATATTTTTGATGAATAGTGAAAAATACTAAATTGTAATTGAAAAAACTTTTTTAATCGAAATAATTTATAGTGTTAAATTATGTATTTGAATGGGTTGGAAGTATAATCAGATTATATTTTTATCATTTAATACAATGTTGGTAATTATTAATAATTTCACATTTAAATTTGACATAAACACATATCAATCTTTTGATAGTTTTTACTTCTTAAAAACCCGCCTTTTGGTTTTGACAACGAGAATTAGTTTTAAATTAATTAATGCTACTTATATGTTTTGAATTTGGTAGAATATAATTAACTTTTGAATTTGGAATATCAAAATTAGATTAGGGTTAATTTTTGGTATTTTTCTAAAAACTTTTAATTTTTGGTGAATAGTGAAAAACATTGCATTATTGTTTAAAAATTGAATTTTTATTTAAATAATTAATTAATTGATTTATTTAAGTCAATATAGATACATAATACATATATTAGTTCAATGTCATTCATTTGAGTCATTTTATTAACAATATTAGATGTATAAAATTTTATTGAACGTTTTACCGTCTTTTACACACCTTCTAGGAGCATTTGCAAATTGGCATAGAACATAATTTCATCGTTTCTCTGAGTTGAATTTCAAAAATACGAGAAACACGGTTGACATCAGTAAACAGAATTTGGTTCAATAATATGAAAATAATTTTATGTGAATAGTAACTTTTGACTTTTATTTACCACAGTTAAAAGTAAATAGGATAAATAAAGGTAAAAATGATATTATAATTACCCTAAAAAATGTCCAAATTATATTAGATAAGATTAATTAGACCAAAAAAAAACCTTAGGAATAAAATTTGATCCTTTTGGTTCACTTGGATTATATTAGGACATTTATTATTATTTTATTTAAAGAAGAGTTAAAAGTGTTAAATTCAAAGTTTAATAACAAAAATATTTTTAATATAGGTTTATACATAAGATAAATTTGACTATAAATATTAATTATAAATATAAAAATATTTAATACATAATGGTATTTTATATATAATTTTTAGACATTAAATAATTAAATTTATTTATAACACAATGATAATGCAGTAATTACCTTATTAATGAAAGATTAAAATAATTGATGTTATAAATATCCATATAAATATAATTTGAAACATTTGAGGAATTACACTAATTTTTTAGTTTAATATTAAATTTTATTGTTGATTAGATATTTTTTTTGAAGTGATAAGGTTGTTATGACTTTCACAAAAACAAAATATCAAATAGTTTCAAAATTGACATAAATTAGTTTTTAAAACAAATACTATATTATTGGTTGATATAATATTCCTAAAAATATAATGTTAGGAAAAAGGGCTTAAATAATATTATATATTTCATTAATGAACCGCTTTAGGTTCTATTGGATGTTTAGAGTAACTTTATTAACCATATAGTGTAAGAATACAAGAAGATACGGTAAAAGTTAAACTATTTAACTACAAGTTAAATCTAAAAGATAAGGTTCAAATGGTAACCTAAACTTGTATAAAACCTATTGGTTGAGAGGATATAGACCCATAACCACCTAAGGTTCGAAATAAATTCATTTGGAGCCATTATAAACTGAATATTATTGTATAATAAATTAATATTTTAATATTTTCCTAAAGTGACCCTCACCCCTCTTATAAAAGGGCACTTCCCATTCTCTCAAAATCACTCCTCCAAAGCCATTTGGATCAGCCAAACCCTCCCAAATATCCTCACAACTTCCCTCACATATACCTAGAGTCCTTAATTTGATCAGAAAGCCAACCTAATCAGCCCTTTTGATAAACTCAAATGGAAACACTCGAAGAAGAGGTAATAATTTCACCACCCTCTTTCAAGTTCCTTTCTTATTCCACTTCCTTTTTCTTTGTTGTTTCCATATAAAAATAATAACTTCAATACATCCTAAATACTATTATATTATTATAAATATGTTATAACCATATTCATAATTCTATCCATCCTATAAATGATAAAGTCACTATACGTGTGTACGTACGGCTTACCGTCTCCACGTCGTAGTGTAGTTAGTTATTCAAACACTTAATTATTTGGATGGCTATAATAATGAGTATAACTGATGTAAATAATAAATATAACATGTTAAGTATTATTTATATATGATATACCATCCAATTAAATATATTATTTCACCATTAATATAATGATATTGTCGCTCATGTGTACGTACGGATTACTGTCTCCACGACGCGATTAGATGTCATTCCCCATCATAACCATTCACGAATAAATTTCATTTTATGATTAAAAATAATTTTTAAATACTATATATCATTATGGATATTAATAAAATATATCCTATCCATAACAAACATAACTTACATAACAAAACATATAAAGGAAAACGAATCAGTTAACACCCAAAACAATGATACTACTAAAATATTATTAACAAAAAAAATATTATAAGATCATATATGATATCATATTTTTGTATTTGGTTATTTTATAATTTAATAAAAATTATTTAACTATTATACAGGAGGTTAACTTACCCTCGACTATGGAAAAGTACATGGTAAGGATTTTTCATCTCACTTCTTATTCCCGTGAGATTCATGCTATATTGCCACTATTTCCTTATGTGTGGTGTATGTACTACCCATGATTGTATTGTTTGCATAATAAAATTTAATTTATGGGTATTTACATCATCATTGGATGATACTTCTTTCATGGGGTGTATGTTTCGTATGTTACCAAATCGATAAGGGAATTTCAAATTTCAATTTCCACTCATTCGGTTTTACACAAACTTCATTGATTACTTTACTCCAAGATTATGTGTGAAATCAATATTTATTTACTTATGTAGTAATTTCCACTCCACTTTTTTTGATATACTTTTGATACACATAATCAATCCATTGATAAATTCTCAAGTCATTGATATGAACTTGATTAGAGTAATTTTAACTCAATTTCTATTCATTGAGTTAAACATCCAAGTCATTGGTGTTGTTTTTATAAGAATATGTGTGAATGTACTCTAATTTTTTTACACTGAATATCCAATAATATTGAGTGTATTTATATTTGTTCCATATAATTATGTCATTTATTTATCCTTAACCTAAGGATACAGTCTTTATAAAGGAATTCATCTCAACTTACATTCCATTGAGACTTCTTTGTTGTTATGCGCCAATTAACTTTTATTTGGTGTATATACTGTACTTTGACATAGTATATCATGAATCCATTAATTCTCATGAAATTATAAATTTTTTATTACCTCAATTACTTGTATTCAAGAGTCTCACATTTGGTTTGGAACTCTAACTAAAATATCATTTTAAATGTTTTAAAAATTTATTCTTCTAAATCTTTCTCATTAATGTCAATGTTTTAAAAACGGTTTTAAGGATTTTTTTATATGGAAAATATTGTTTTAAATTTGAAATTCCTTTTAAAAATTTCAAAGTCGTATGAGACCCTTTGATTCTAAAATCTCTTTTAAACGAATTATTTGATAAATAGTGCGGCATTTAAATGTTTTCAAGAAAAAGGGGATATTTCTCTCAAATAGTTTTTATGACTACTTTTATCTGTCAATATCCTTCAGTGTATTTTATTCTTGATTGAGGTTGATTTATTATAATACAATTATTTATATTTTATTGAATGAGTTATGTTTGACTATGGATGTGCTATTTTTATGTCATTCATGGTTTGTGGTTAAAATATTGACATTTTGTATGCTATTTTTAATAATAATGTTTAGATTATGTTTCATCCTTTCATATGAATAATTAATTGGACTTAGTAAGTGATGGGTGGAGAACGCTATAACTTCTTGACACATCGGTAGGTACAATGAGACAAATTAGTGTCATGGAACATGTCCCTGAAAAAATCTTATTTATAGTCTTGTCACGAGGCCTTGAGTATGTTGTTATGATGTTCGACATTATGCATTCCATCATTATAAAATTGAATATAGATATTGCATGTGATTATTCAACCAGTATAATATACATGTGAATATGTAAATGGAATTATTTGATTTATATTTTCAATATTATGCTGAAGTTTATGTTTAAAAGGATTATTTTTTAGTCTTATACATTTACTTAAACGTTTATGCTTATTTATGAAAGTTTCCACTATATTTTTATCCTTACTGAACATCTGAGCTCACCCCTTTTTTATGTTTTATTTTTCCCAGGATGCAAAGAAGTATATTAAAATTAACCTTTAGGAATAGGCTAAGGGATATAAGAGTGTTCAAAGGGGATACAATGTTGTTTTTTTATTTCATGATGTAATGTAAAACTTATGAATATATCTAGTACTTCCAAGGCTACTAAACTGATCAGTCTTTCGGGACATGATTCCTTGTATCATGCCAATGTTATGTAATAATGCACCAATTTTCGGTAACTAGGGTCAGGGTGTTACATATTTTTCTCAAGCATAAAATCTAAACACTGAATACTAGAGGTAACCAGTGTTACCATTATTCAAATTTCAAATCAATAAAATAAAAAAACTATAAACATTAAATCATATTTTAAAAAATCCACATAAAATATCAATTGAATTTCTCAATTTTTAAATAAACTATCAAATCATGCATTTTTAATTTCCCCATTTCAAAATGATGAATCTTATTGTTTCATTCATTCATGTTCCTTAATTAATTATTATTAAACATGAAAAATCATGAATTAACTTGCATGAATATTTTCTTTCATCACTCATGATAGAATTAAAATTGAGTTATTATTATATCATGAAGACACACTTCTTATCCATAATCTTGTAAAGGAACTACATTATCCACATTGTAAATAAAAAAGTAAAATAAAATCATGAGGAATTTTCAATAAAGTTGTATATTAATCTCAGGCTTAAGGTTAGTCGGAATTGAAATTTTAAAAATTAAGCCTTAATGAGGTGGTTTATTCCTTAAGGTAAAATGCATGGTATAAAAAATGAAAGCCTAATAGTATTATCCCCTTAAAAATGTGACAACTCCCACTTTCCTAAAACCCAAAGTAAAGGTTATTATCAATGAACTCATAATTAATGATATGAACCTTCTTCAGTTTTTCTTTACTTTTATAATTTTTACCCTTTTTCAATGTATTTTTTTTTCATTTTTTTACCTTTTTGAATGTTATGGTTATAAATAAACCATACATACACCACTTAAAAAAATATTTAAAAATTAATCAGTCCAATAATGGTGTTTTTTTCTTCTTTTAAGTCACAACCCATTCCTATTTTTTTTCCATTTTTTTCAAGAAGGGAAATTGATAAATTATCCTAAATGAATTAGTAACATTTTAAATTTCAAAAGGTAACACCCACACACTTTTTTCTTACAATTAATTTCATCACTTTTATAATGAAATTCTCTACCCCCCACATGTTAAATTTAAAAAATCATTCAAAATACTAAGGGGAAGATAGAAATGGAAAAAAATGCATTGAAACCTGGATCATTACTAAAAAGGTCATTCATGGTCTCTATGTGCTAAAAATGGTGTTTTAAAAAAATCCCTCAATGTGTCCTCTAGTTATGTCTTGGGTGTGATTTTGTTTTTCTATAAAACTAGATGACTGTGATGATTATGGTTGGTGTTTGCTGAAGATAGGTTTTTAAGGTGGCATAGTTTCCCAATGTTTTCCAAATTCTTGGGCCTCAAAATTGATAATTTGTGTTTGGAAATGTTTGTTTTTTTTCATAGGACTGAATGGTGTGAAAAAGGGAGAATGAAATTGGAAACAGAAGTGAAATTTATAGACTAGGACATGAACTGTGTACCTGGACCGAGAAGGGTTTGCGACGACGTATCAAACAGAGGGAACAATATGCAAGAACCGTCCTCGAAACTGGAAAAGGTTCATAGTAATGGTTTGAGGAGAAGATTGTTCAGTATGCATAAGGCATTATAGTTTGTGGTATGTCCAAAGAGAATGGTGTCACGTAAGAGAAAAGGCAGTATGAAGACCACCATGGAAAAATGGTTTGCGGAATGGGTGCGGTTCGCGGTAGGATGATCAGTATAAGGTGGAGGCTGTACCAAATCAAATATTTGTTATATCTTGGATTAGAAGATTTTGTAGATATAATTTCCTATATAAAGAGTAATAATCCCACTAATTATAAGTGATACTAAATATCATTAGAGAATATCTCTTTGGTCTGAGAATTTGGTGAAGTCCGAAGGGAGTTAAAGAGGGAGAATTCTATGAATGTTTAAGTGGTTCACGTGGAAGAAATTCCGCCAAATGTTTTTGTGGGAAACTGTATCCCACAAAGAACATGGTACACATAGGAAGAAGGCATAGTACATAGGTGGTTTGTGAAGGTAGTCTATGAACATAGAGTAGTTCGTGGATGGAGGGTGAATCGTAGAGGTGGTTTGTGATGTCAGTACACGGAGGCGGTACGCGATAGCGAAGGCTGAGGCAGTCCAGAGAAGAAGAGAGGTTTGTGGAAGTGGTAGTGGTACACAGAGGAGGTTTTCCTCATACCATACCTGGTACAAAGTATGTGGGAGGAACATGTTGTTCACGAAAAAATCATGGAATCTTGAAAAAGCTTCAAATTAGTTTTCGAAAATATTTTCCACTACCTATTAGTACCCGAGAAGGTGGACTTCATCTGTTGGTGAAATGAGACTTCAACAGAGTATCTATCTATAGTTGAGGATTAAATATTAATGCAAGTGAATGGACCTACATGTCCATAAACTGTGTTTGAACTACAAGTCTATAAACTGTGGGTGGATTCCTTTCCAAGAGCAGTGAGTGCAGGAAGAGGAAGACGGTGACCATTTCCACTAGAAGTGAGCCACAAAAAGAGGCATAGGGAGTGAACTTTAGAAATGCAGTGAACAGAACTTAAAACCTTATAAAGGTAGTGATCCTGGGCATAGAAGTTCAAGCCTGAACATTGTAAACATTATTGGAAGTGAGCCTTAGTGAATTTGATACATTGGAACATCGCCATTATATGCTCCTTGGATGTAGCCCAGTGAGGGTGACATAAGTAAAAATCATTGTGTCCTGTGCATGATTTCATATCTATTCATATATTTCTACAAGAGGAAGATAGAATTGAGTTTTTTTAATAATGAAAAAAGATCCAAAGGGGCAGAAGTTTTAATTTTTCATACCCGGATTCACCCCCCCTCTTAGGGTATTAAACCTTGTAGAACTAACAATTGTTATTAGAGTGAAAGGTTGAAAGTCAATGGTTCTCTCTAAAGAAGAAGAAATGTATGTGGTCAATCATAAAGGAATTCTGATCTTTGATAGAAATAATTTTTAACTATGGAAGAATTGGATGCATCACTACTTCCAATTAGTAGGGATGAATGTATTCACAGCTATGCATGGAATATCAGCTGACATTAATAGTGGTTCCTTATAAGAAGCTAAAAGAATGGATTTGGATGCTGATGCTAAAGAGATAAATTATTTAGGGGGATCCCTATCAAATTCAATTTATACAATGGTGATGTTATATAAAACCTAACATGAAATGTGGGAAAAATTGCTGAACATTTATGAGGGTGACACAAAAGTCCAAAAAGAAAAGCTGCAGGTTCTATGGAACAAGTATGCGGATCTTATAATGAATCCCAATGAGACTGTTGGTGCATTATTTGACAGGATAAATATTATTAAGGTAGACATGCAAGGTCTTGAAGAAGTCATTTAAGATATGAAGATTGTGAAATGTATATTGAGGTAACTTCCACCGTGGTTGAATCCAAAAGTTTTAATGTTGGAAGACAACGACCCGAAAGAGCTGACACTAGATAACCTACATAGTACCCTTATAGAATATGAAATGAGAAATGATGATAACAATGCAGTGGAAAAGGGGAAGTCTAATGAAGCGACATTCAAGGCCATGAAGAATCTCCCTATTGAAGATATTCTTGAGGGGGACAATATGGATAATGTCATGTCATTTCTGTCCCCAAATATACAAAGGGGAAAAGGGAACATCAAAGGTAAACTTCCATTTTCATGCTTTCAATGTGGAAATATTGGGAATTTAGAAGGAAAGTGTCCTAAGAAGTTTGATGATGAAAATGATGAAATTAACCAAAATAATTATTCATAAAATGAGAAATAGAGGAGAAGTAATAAAAGAAATTTCTTCAAAAAGTAGAATTTTCTTTCAAAAGAGGATGAATGTTTAGAAGAATCTATGGCAGAAGAGTTGGAGGACTACAAGAATCATAAAATAGATGCTTTGGTGGAAGTTGCCAAAAATTATTTAACAACAGAATAAAGTGACAATGGAGAAGAATAAAATGAAGGAAGTGTCGATCATCAGGCTGAATTAGAAGATTCCCTTGAAGAGGTATATATTTTGAGAGCCAAAACAATGAAATATAACAATGTTGTTCGTGATGACAAACTCTATATGCAGAAGCATGAAGAAGAGAATTCTGATCTGAATTTTGAAATTCAAAAGATGAGGTCTTCAATGCCTAAAATCTCAGAAAAGTTGGCTGAGTACAAACTCAAAATTGAAGAAAAAAATAGAAATCGATAGTTTAACATAAACTAGAAAAGGTCAAATCAAGTGTATCGAAGAACTAGAATAGGAAGTCATCGATTTGTGATGAACAATTAAAGATCAGGAGAAACTATTAACTCTCAGTTCGACATCAAGAAAGATAATCATACAGTAAATAGAGAAGATGAAATTTAAGTAGAGTGGTCTAGTAGAATAGAAGCACATATCAACTATGAATGATAAGGCTAGTATGGAGATTGATTTAAAATAGAAAGTAGTCATGGTTGAAGTCAGACAACAAGCACCCACTCCAAGATTGAAGATTGATTTGGGAATGAAGTAGAATCAAAATATTCATAGAACCAAAGGCACAACTAGTGGTGAATCATTTACACATAGGAATGTATCTCACATATGATTCTATTCTTGTAGTAAGACGAGACACTCTAAAAATGTATGTTCTATAGAAAATAGGAACCAATGACCAAAAAAGGTGGTCATACAGAGATCAAAATTATAGGTTATAATTTGATGTAATTTGTTTTAGGTGTAAAAGATTCTGATATATGGAAAGATTTTGCATGTCAAAAATGGAGAGGAATGTGCTGAGGCAAACTAAATCTGTTCATAAGAAGCAGACAAATGTATCATTAAGAGAGATGAAAATTCAAAATCAATTTGAAACTCTGCAAGTTGAAGCTTTTCTATTATATTTTGAGGAAGTTAAATATTATCATTCCATGTCGGTTATGAAGTAAAAGAATTGGGTCAAAAATAAAAGGGTCGAGAAAGCAGTGGTTGCATAAATTACATTCAAGGCATTAGATCACACTAGGATATGGATCATTAATAGTGGATGCACTTACTATATGATAGTAAATAAGGATCTAGTGACTGGAATCAGGTATGATAAAGAAGGTATCATAAGATTTGGTAATGATGAGGGATTTAAAATTATTAGTTTAGGAAAAACCATGTTTGGAGGATAAGACATGAGACGAGAAGATATCTTGGTTATTGAGGTAATTAGTCACAACATGCTTAGTGTCAATCAATTATGTGACTGAGGGCATGGAAAAAGTTTTTCCAAGAAATTATGTATGATCATGGAAATGGATGGGGCTGTTGTGATGCAAGGAAAGAGTACGAATGTGAATCTTTACCTCGTGATTGGAGAAGAAGATAGTTATTTCTGTCTAAGGATGAAGAAAACTAGTTATGGCATAAGCATCTTGGCCACATAATCCACACGTCCTTGGAAAATTTGGTGAAATATGATACTGATTGAAATATTCCTAAATTATCACGTGATCATACTCATACATGCGATGCCTTCCAAAAAGAGTAGATCACTCGAAATACATATAAGAAAAAAGAGAAAAAGTAAACATGATTACTTGAGTTGGTTTATATTGATGTGTGTGGCCCAATTTCACCAAGGGCTATTGATGACAGGAGATATTATGTTCTCTTAATTTATGATTATAGTAGAATGGTAAGAGTTTCAATAATCACCCACAAATAGGAAGTGTTCAGTTGCATTACAAGATATCGACAAGAATGTGAAAAGGTGCTTGGTTAGAAAATCCAGATGATTTCAACAAATAATGGAATAGAGTTCACAAAAATCCAAGTGGAGGATTACCTCGAGAAACATGGGATAAGACATCAAGTTTCAGCAGTAATAACTCCACAGAATAATGAACTAGTTGAGAGAATAAATCACATTTTCAAAAACATGGACAGAACAATGTTTATTGAGAAAGAACTTCTGATTAAATTTTAGAAAGAATTAGTGATGAAATCAATCTACACTTCAAATAGAGCTTACTTTGTATGAAAGTGGAGAAGACTCTATATGAGTTATGGAATGGAAAGAAGCTATCATTGAAGTACTATATAGTCTTCGGAAGCAAATGATTCATTCTCAGTAAGGATAAACACAAGAGGTTTGAATCCCATGGGGATGAAGGGATATTTCATGGCTACTTAAAGAAAAGAAAAGCATATAAATGATTCAATAAGAGGCTGGGAAAGATAGTTTGAAGTTATGAGGTGATTATAGTAGAGAATGAATAGAATTTTCAAAAAATAAATGATCATACTCAAGATAACCATGATGAAGAGATGAGAAGGTCAGGAGATGCTCCAGCTCTAGAGGTTGATTTAAGATAAGACTCAGATGATGAGAATAAATCAATGTCTTCCCAAAGACCAGTGAGAAGAGCTAAAATTGACAGGCATAACATAATTGGGGATCAGATAGCACCAATGCAGACAAGGATGATGAAGTCTCTACATCAAGAATCATAATTATCGTAAGAGGAGCCTAAATTATTTGATGAAGTAGTTGGAGATGAAAATTAGGTTCAAGAAATGAATGAAGAGATTGACCAAATTGAGAAGAATTAGACATGAGAAATTGTTTCGAGACCTACCGATAAGAATTTAATTAGGGAAAAATGGGTCTTTTGCAACAAAATAAATGAAGTTGGTATTGTGATTCAAAAAAAAGAATGACTAATGTGAAAAGGGTACTCCCAGGTAGAGGGTATTGATTTGGATGAGACAATTATACATGTTTCAAGGCTGGAGGCAATTAGATTATTCTTGGCCATAGTAGTGAAAAGAAAGTTTAAAGTTTTCTAGATGGTTGTAAAGTCAGCACTTCTAAATTGAGTTCTTGAAGAATAAGTTTACATTGGGAAACTAGATGGTTTTCTAATTCATTAAGGTGATAATAAATTTTGTCGACTTAATATGGGTTTATATGGTTTGTAACAAACACCAAGTTCATGGTATTCAATGCTCGATTAGTTTCTAAAGAAGATTGGTTTCTAGCGTAGTGGATTTGATTACAATCTATATTTCAAAAATGAAAGTAGTCAAAGGATTATGGTGCGAGTTTATGTCGATGACATAATCTTTTGTGGATCAAATGAAGCACAATGTTGGTAGTTTTTTGACTTCATGAAAAGCGAGTTTGAAATGTCAATGATTAGTGAGTTGACGTTTTTCCTTAGCTTATAGGTGACATAAGGAAAAATGACACACTTAATTATTGATATAAATATTCCAAGGAGGTTTTGAGAAGTTTCGGAATGGATAATTCCAAATAGATGATGTCTCTGGTTTCTACCTGGATTAGACTATCACAGGATGATGAAGACAATGTAGTTAATACGACAAAATCTAGGAAAATCATTGGAAGTCTGTTGTACCTGGGAGAGACAAGGCCTGATATTGTATTTTCCACATACCAAGAAGTAAGGTATCAATGAAATACCAAGGAGAGCCACATGATTTCAGTAAAAATAATTCTTTAGTATATTAAGGGAACAATGGATTTTGTCCTAATGTATATTAAAAAATCACAGCCAGAGTTACTGGGATATATAGATGCAGATTGGGCCAGTTTAGTAGATGATAAGAAATCAACATCAAGAGTTGGATTTTATCTTAGAGGGTTGTGTATTTATTAGTTGATCAAGGAACAATATTTCATTTCATTTAGAGCCACAGAAGCCGAATATATTGTGGCTAGTCAAGCTTGCACACAACTATTGTGGATGAAGCAGCAGCTTGAAGATATGAGAATTGAAGTGAAATCTCTGATTGGAATCCATTTTGGTAATTCCTGTGCTATAAATATGAGAAAAAAAATCCATTCCATCAATAAATAAAAAATCACATTGAAATAAAATATCATTTTATCCAGGAGAAATTGGAGTAAGGGGTTGTGATGTTGGAGTATGTGCCAACAGAACAACAAGTTATAGATATTATTACAAAGGCCTTTCCCAAAGAAGAATTTGAAAGACATAAACTATCTCTAAGAGTCTATTTGAATCCCCGCACCTGAAAGAGTGTGGGTGTGGGACCCCCTCTCCTAGTGGTATGATGTGTTTCAACATAATATACTAATATGTGTTTTTTACCCTGTTTCCAACAACCATAAAGTTCCCTTCGGGTTTGTTGATAAAGGCGGAGAAAGTGTGACTATTCAAGGGGGAGAAAAGACACGCGGAGAAGATATTAAGCGGAACAATGAGATAAGGGGAGTTGAAGCTGTTTTAAAGAGCTGTAGCTTAGGGTGATGGTTAAATCTGATGATGCTAGAACTGTTTCATCAAAGTTTACATATCACAACAGTAGAGGTAGATGATGAAATCATTTTTGGTTTCAAGAGTTAGTGTCATAAATGAAGTGATTCATTGATGAAATTTTCATTATACACTTATTTCTCATGCCAATCATGGATAATGTGGGATTAGAGTATATGTTGCGTAAATTTGAGAATGATATCTAAATTTCATGAAGTGAATGCTAATTGAAGAAAGATTAAGTGTTAAGGAAGTATCAGAATAAGATTTATTATGAGAAGAGTTGTCAACAAACCCAAAAGGGGATATTATTGGAAAAAAACTGTCAGTGTATCCTCTTGGTATGTTTTGGGTGTGATTTTGTCTGTTGAAAAAGCCATATGACTACGTATGAGTATGGTTAGTGTTTTCTGAAGGTATGTTTTTAAGGTGGCACAATTTTCTAGTGTTTTCCAAATTTTTAGACCACAAAATCAGGAATTTCTGTTTAGAAATGTTTGGTTTTCTTAATAGGACTAAATGGTGTGAAAAGTGGAAAATGAAACTGGAAAAGGAAGAGAAATGAGGAGCTCAAGACATGGACCATGTACCTGTCCTGGGAAGGGTTCACAGCTGTGTACCAAGCAGTGGAAACGATATGTGGGAGCGGTCCGCAAAACCGGAAATGGTTTGCAGAAATAGTTTGCTGTGAAGGGAGCATAGTAAGTGGAAGGCATGATGGCTCATAATATGGCTGAAGATAATGTCTTCACATAGGAGGAAAAGTAGTATGTCGACCACCATGGAAACTGGTTCATTGAATGGGTGTGGTTCATGATAGGATGATTGATATGTGGTGGAGGCTATACTGAATCAAAGATTTGGTAAATCTTGGAATAGTGGATTTTTTAGATATATTTGCCTATATAAGGAACGCTAATCCCACTGATTAGAAGTTAGACCAAATATAATTAGAGAATATATCTTTGGTCAAAGAATTTGGTGATGTTCGAAGTAATTTCTCGAGGGAGAATTCAATGAAAGATGAAGTGGTTCGCTTGAAAGAAATTCCGCCAATGGTTTTTGTACAGAACTGTATCCCAAAAAGAACAAATTATTTGGAGAAAGAAGGCATGATACGTAAGTGGTTAGTGAAGGTAGTCCATGAATAGAGAACAGTTCACAGACAGAGGGTGATTGGTATAGGTGGTTCCCAAATTCGGTACGTGGAGACGGTACACGATAGCTAAGGTGCAGGCAGTCTGCGGATGGAGGGAGGTTCGCAGAAGCATAAGCGGTATCTGGAGGAGGTTTTCTGCATACAATACCTGGTACACAGTATGTGGGAGGAGGATGTGGTTTGAGAAACACTCAAGGAAACTTTAGAAAGCATCAAATTAGTTTGTGAAAATATTTTCCAGTACCTAGTAGTACCTAAGAAGGTGGAGTTCATCTACGGGTCAAAAGGGAATTCAATAGAGAATCTTCCTATATTTGAGGATGCATTATTCATTAATGTGAAGGTAACTAAATGTATATAAAATGTGTTTGACCTACAAGACTATAAACTATGTGTGGATTTCTTTCCAAGAGCAGTGAGTGCAGGAAGAGGAAGATGGTGACCCTTTCCACTGGCAGTGATCCAAAGAAAGAGGCATAGGGAGTAACCCTTGGGAATGTAGTGAGTAGAACCTAAAACCTTTTAAAGGTAGTGAGCCTATTCATATAAGTTATAGGACAAACATTGTACTCACTATTGGTAGTGATCCTTAGTAAATTTGGTACATCAACACATTTCCGTTTTATGCTCCTTGGACGTAGCCCAGTGAGAGCGAACCAAGTAAAAATCGATGTGTCCTGTGCATGATTTCGTATCAATCCATATATTTCTATGAGAGGAATAGAGAATTGAGTTTTGTTTAACAAAAAAACAATATCCAAATGGGAAGAAGTTTTAATCTGTCATACATTGATTCACCCCCCTCTTAGGGTATTCGACCTTACAGACCTAAAAAACATATTAATGTAAAGGTGTTCATCAAGGAAAACAATCCTTCAAAATATGACTTAATCGATTTAAATGTGTTTTTTATATTCATTATCTTTGAAAAGTTCTAATACAAGTTCTATTAGGTGGAATGTCCCAATATCACTCATGAAATATGTTCAAGAATAAATAGGATGTACTTGGTTTATAACTCATCTCAGGAATGGATCATTTTATTTATGGAAATCACTTAAGGAATGATTAACAATAACAATCCAATTTACTTGAATTTCATAAATTCAAAGCATAAAAAATGAATGGGATATTTAATTTACATGAATCATCTAGTTACCTTAAGTCACAAGTCATCATTTTAATATCCATGCTTCATTTTAATTGTTCAATTCTCCATATTACCCATTCAATATTATTATCATTGAAATATAAAACATGGAATCACAAGAATACAACGAAACTCATGTCTCTCAGATAATTCATGTAAAGCATATATTCAATTAGGGTAATGCAATTACTGTTATGTCTCAATACAAATTTCATGAAAATAGTGCAAGGAGATTGAACATTAATAATTTAAGGATGAACTCTCTCCTATCATGAAGATCTAGTATTATTTATCCACTATTTAGAGGCTTCCTTATTCCATCATGGTCCAAAAAATATAATTACTAAATTAATCATAAGGATCAATTAATTAAAGCACAAAAATTGATAGGTGGAGTGGGATGAATCGTAATATAATTCATAAGATAGAAATTTAAATTTAAAAAACCAAGAAAAGATATAATTGGTATAATCCCCAAATTAATCCCTATATTTTTTACTTACTATTGGGGGAAGTACTGATTATTATACATAATTTTATGATGAGTGGCTCTTATTATATTTGATCCCCCACATATGTAATTTACACGCTTGTACATATTTTTTGGTGGTGAGGAATGATCCATGGATAAATTATACACAAGAAAGACACTTCAAAATTAATTATAAATTACATGGTAGTGGTAGGATATAATATGTATCATCCTAATTCTTGGTTACTACTTGTGAAACATTATTCTTATTTTTTAGTGATTTTCAATAGGGGCTTCGTGAATTGAATGATCAAAGGGAATGTAAGTAGGTATTCTTTACTTGAATAAAATTTAAATATGAATTATCAAAAATATTTTACCCTTTTTAATGAGAAGATTGTGTATTGATTTCCTCAAGCTCATATACATGGAATTATTCATGGGATTCATCAAATACATGCTCAAAAAATTAGGGAGCTCCACGTGTTCCTCAACAGGTTCATGTTTAGTTTCTTCATCTTCCTGTAAAGAATAGTAAATATTTTCTGAATATGAAATTTCATATTAGTGGGAATTAATAATCAATTAATATTGAATAAAATAAAATAAAATAATGTTTATGATAAGATCAACTCCCTTATTATTCAATCTTTTCTTCAATGTCTAGTGTATATTGGAGTTGCACAGTGGAAAGTGGAGGCAGGTAGTTAGGAACATACATCTTTCATTCAAATTCAACTACATGGGTGGTGTCTTCCTCTTCCATGGATATAAATATATTCAATGGTACTGGATCTTCTACTTTTTATGGACTTGGGATATCAATTTGTACCCCACATTCATTCTAGATGTCTTCCAGATCTTGTTGACCTCCCCCACATAGCTTAGTAGAGAAGTATTCCTCATCATGAATCAATTCTATCTCATGGTGGTTATCTTGGATCTTGTTATTTAATTGGTTGTGTTATTGATATTACTTTAATTTGGCCTTAAATTATTTTATGTACTCAGAAATATCAGGGAAGACTAACCGAACACCCTTTAGTTCAGGTTCAGGTTGATCAAGGGATATATTAATGTAATCAATTAGCTAATCCATTTTTAGTGCAGATCTTGTACCATATATTCCATCTATTGAATACCATATTTTAGTTTGTTGTTGGACACATTTTCTTGAAATTTTACATGGGAAATTTCTTCATAAATGTTGGTAGAAATCAAGGAGTACTCTTTTTGTGTGTTGGACACTTCTTGATAAAACTCTATAAAGTACTCCTATAGTTTAGTTAACCCCTGGCTAATCCTTCAACAACTAGTTATCCTAGGGTATCTTTAATATCCTTGATGAGGTATTTTAATTTTTCCTTTATGTTGATTTATCTTTTGGCTCCCATGATATGTAGAGAAAAAAATTTCAACTCCATATTTTGTAGATCGGGGTGATTTAGTTATCAAATATTGAATATGTGAGTTTCCATTCCATGAAGAATAACACTCATCAGAATACTACATTTAAAAAATAATTTTTTATTGTTTTTAAAATTGATGAAAAAACATACTATTTGAAAAATAAAAAATAAGAAAACGATGATTAGATCCATAGAAAAAAAAATAATTTGATGATCACCTATCGTTTGGTGTAGTAAAAGAAGATTTATTTTCTTAATATAGTATAGAGGCTAACCAATGTTGTATAACATGAAGAGATTCACAATTTCTTATTATAATTCACTTAAAATATTTCTTTTTGTTTTTTTAATATTTAATGTAAAAATTATGATTTTGGGTTTTTCTTATTTCCTAATATGATGAAAATACGTGTATAATGAAAATTTAAACTAAACTAACATGCAATGATAAATATAATGTGATTAGAAAGAAAGAACATAGTCTTATTTTTGTTTTTCAATATCTAATTATTTACATTTATTTGTCTAATTGACATTTCAAAATCCAATTATGAAATCTTGTGCACGAATTAATATCCTTTTATTTTTTTGGTGTGAAATAGTGAATTATTTGAGTAATATGAATTCCACCTCCTCCTTTAATCAAAGTTTATGTCACACATCAAAGGATAGTGTGAAATATTTTCGAGACTTACTACATCAAATAACATTTCATCCACTAAATTTCTAAAATGCATCATATGATGAGCTTGTATCCAGTGGAGGGGAGGGAAAATATTTAATAAAATCATAGAAATAGATTTGATTTCCATGTCACAGTTGTCAATCCCCATAATCGTGTATGGCACTGAAATCTATCACAAACATAAAATATAATTTAATCAAGATTTGAGTAACACCCAACCTTCCCTAGGATAAGCCTTGGGTTATCCCCTCGTTGTCAAGGGTGAGAGATCACTTGGTGGAATGAGAGAATATAAAATGAGAGAAATTAAATAAAAAGAAAAGGGATGATAGAAGAGGAATAAAACACACATATTAAATTACAAAAATAAAAATAGAAAAGGTAGAGAGAGATAGTGAATAAATTTTTTTTTAAAATTAAAATCAAATAAAAAATAGACATACTGTTAGAAAGAAAAAGAATAAGAAGAAGAAGAAGGAAGAAGAAGATTGGATATAGGTAAATATATTTTTATTTACATGTTTGAATTATAATTTAAATAATAATAAAATAAAACAAAGAAATTAAACAATAATTTAAATAAAAATAAACACACAACATTATCTTGGGAAATGGACTTGGCCCCACAGGTATGCTGATTTCCTCAGTAGTGAGAAGATCCACCTCTATTTATAGAGGATGAGTTCCTCAACATTCCATTTTTCAGGAGAAATATTTCCAAATATCCATATTATGTGTTTTAATATGATAAAAAATACACTATGAGACCCATATTTTTGAACATGGAAACACCTGAGGTTTTCTGGTGTCCAAATTCCCAATGGCGCGGGTTGGAATTATTGGGGATGCCTTCTCATCCTTTCTATTGTGCATGGAATGAATGGTTGATTGGGCTCAATTCAACATGGTAGAAGTGGATTCGAGTGAAAATAATTGATCTCTAATCCTCAACAACCCCTATAGCATCACAGTGGCTAGATAGATATTGAAATCTTTGTCATGGTGGTTGAATGTGGTGCATGAGGTGATCCCGAGTTATTTTGGGATTCAGAAGTGGTAGCAGGGATCAAGATCGACCTCCATTGACTCTGAAAATTGTGTTTTATAGCCAAGATTAGTTGTAGTGGAATTTAGAGGGTGAATGAGATGGAAGAGGCATGGTAGAGGATCTATCTGAGTCAGTCTAGTGTGGGGTCGATGTAGGACGACATCATCATAGTAAAAAAATTTGTAGTACATAACTTAAGTGCATACCATATCAGAAATATTGTTGGTAGTAGTGACCTTATATAAGTAATGGGACAAATTTAGTTGATCCGAATCCTGCCTATGGGTGGGATCTTGGAAAAAAATGAAAACACATACATGGGATAAATCACACCACTTGGCCCACATGGGCTTAGGCCCACCTATGAATGATGTTCATCTCACGGGATCTCATCCACTCACTATCCCATGAATTATTTCCTAGAACTCTACATGGATGGTCTTCCATTTATAGGGGTTGATATATAGCTCTGGGATTCTAGTTGAGGGCTCTCTAGGCATTGGAAAAATTATCACCTAAAATTTATTCAAAAACAAAACACTCTTAACATAATTTCAACATGACATTCATAAGTGGAATAAAACATCAGTATTTATCATTTAAACCCATTTCAACTATTTATTTCAAATATGACATATTTTAATAATAAATTTCTTTTTATGGGAATATGAATTGATAAATAATGAAAATCATTAATAAAAAACATAAAATTGTCAATAAAATGTTACTCTATTAGTGAGAAGGAGGATGCATTGGGCTTGTGTGGTGGATCACTAGGTGTGCTTGTGGTATCTAGTTTTTGTGGCTAACTTCATGTTTTAATGGATAGTTGAGAGGGAAGGTTTGGTTAATGCCTAACCCTATTGGTTTTGGTTGCACTTTGGGTTGTGCGGTTGGAGTGTGGTTTGGTTCTTTTGGTTTTGAGATCAACACCCATGTGGAGGGTTGTCATGTTGGTGTATCTTGGTAGAGGTAGATTCCTTATTTTAGAAGAGGATTGTCGAGGAATATTTGGTTTGTTGGGATTGGAATGCATGAGGAGCACGTTATGTGGGTTTAGGTGCATTAACCTAGGTTCGTTACTTATTGTCTCATTAGAGTGGGATATATTGTGAGAGGTTTTTTGAAGACCATTCTACCTTGAGGAGGGGAGTGGTGTTGGTGTTATTTTATGGGAGTAAGACTTTTTGAGAAGGCATGTACGTTCTGGTTCGGTGTAGTTACAGTTGGTCAATGTGAGTTTTTTGAGAGTTATTTCAATCTTGAGGAAGCATTATGGTGGGGAGTTCACCATAGGATTTCAATGGTTGTAGTTATTGTTAAAAGAGGTTCTCTGAGTGTGGAGATGTTTTCCCAGATGGGTTGGTGATGTGTGGTGGTCGGTTTTCTATGTTGGAGATATGGTGCAGGAAATTTGGCCAAGTTATTCCATTGTATTCAGTAGTGGAAGGATCATGTTCCAAGGAGAATAGTTCTTGGTTGAGGGGAAACAATAAGGGTATGCCTATGTTGGGGAGAATCATATTGGTTGTCATTAAATGTCCCTCATGTTGGGAATGTTTTTGGAATTGTGAGAATAGTCAGTGGACATTCGTGGTAGTGTTGAATGAATTAGAGTTTTGGGGGATGTTTGGAAGTTGGTTAACCATTGAGGCTTCTCGAGGGAAAGATGTGTGTATGGTGGGGAGCTTGTCTTGAACCATGTCATGCCCTTTTGAGAAGAATATGAGAAATTTTAATGTTTTCCCTTGAGTGTATTTATAGAGAAAAAATGGTAATTTATCTTATTATAATATCTCAAATAATTTTTATGACCACTTTGTATATCTAGTGAATATGGTTTTTACCCTAGGATAGGAGTTTGGTGGAATATAATCCATTCAAATTTTGAACAAAAAATTAATATTTAATTAATTAAATATTAATTTTTTTTAATGTTTATTTGATGATATACTATTCTTATAAAATTGTATTGGAATTATGAATTCGTTGTTGAGGTCATAATGGAGGTTTTGGACTAGTTGGGGCATGACCTCATGTTGGGTGTCAGGACTGGGTTCGGCCCCCTTTTCTTCTCTCTTTTATTTTTATTTTTCTTTTATTTTACTTATATATTTATTATTATTTTTTCACATATGTCCCCATGATTCATTATTTAGTGAGAGAGAAGAGGGGGATATGAGTGGAAGAAGAGAGGGATAGAGGGAGAAGGAGGCACCATCAGGGAGCTCGGGTCTTGCCAAATCATCATACAGGTGCTGTAAAACACGAATAAGATCAAATATTTGATAGTTTCCACCCATAAGGTATGAAGTTTTTAATGTTTCCACATTATATCCTAATAGAATAGTTTTTTATGTTTTAGTTTTGTTTTTGGGATGTTGGGGACCCATCATGGGTTGATTTCGTTGACTTTGTGAAAATTAGGGAGTTTCAGTGTGTCGGGAGGGATTTGTGTTCCAGAAACCTTATCACATGGAATGGGGTTTGATGAATAAATTTGGTGTCTTATTCCAATTCATAGAAGATGATTTATTGGGAATTAAACACCGTGTTTCGATGGTACACGCCGTATAGTATGATTTTGGGGTGTGGCTGAGTACTCGGCCAAACACCTCATGCATTTGGTACTTGGTGGTTTTGTTTAAATGGATAGTTCCCATGTGGGGTGAACATTATGTTGGAACACACTACCAAATATGGTACGTGACCATTTAAAGGGTGGGTACCCATTTAGAGTTGTATACTGTTTATTGGTAGTACATGTTGTGTACATTGGGAAGGTACATGCTGAGTGGGTTGGGATGCACGACCAAGGAGGAGCCTTATGGATACACACCATTTATCCGATGTGTACGCCATACACTTATCCTTCCTTGGGCATGTTTTCCTATCATTTTCCTTATAGTCAGAACTATACTTGTTAGTATTCCATTATGAGAGTTTTTAATCATAGATTGCAATAGTGGATCTCTTTCATCAGTTAGAAGATATCTAGATGTTGTTTTGGATTGATATAGCAGTGTTGGAGGATTCCTTTGAGGTTAATGTTATCAGATCCTTTAAGGGTTGGGTTGTGTGCTGTGAGAACCATGTGAGGGTGTGAAATTTCTAATCACCTTGGATTGAGGACTCCAGGTGATTTTTATTGAGGTTCTTTTGAAATATTTCAGGATACATGATTGAGTTTTTCCTTGGATAAGATAATTAGTATGGTTTCTTGAGGTTTAGATCTGGTTTCTAGAGGTTGGGACCAGTAGGAGACTTTGAGGTGGTTTTACAAAATGGGATGTTAGTTACAACTGGTTTTCATTGAAATGTGGTTGACATAGGTATGAGGGACCTATTTTAAGGAATTCTGTTATGGGTGAGTTGCTTCTTGAGGTTTACCTTCTAGGTAGGTGCTATGTGGGTTTGAGTTGGGAGTCCATCCATAGTTCCTTTGAGTGGGCTCAGCCTAAGGATTGGTTTTTCTGGAGGATCCACTTGATGGGTGGCCTATCTGAGATGCGGTTTCTTAGAGGATCCACTTGTAGGGTTTCCTATTATATTATGGTTCTGGGAACCATGGTGGATTCAATGTTTTGGTTGGCCTATGAGGTAGACAGTGTTAGCTCAATGGTTTTGGTTGGGGGTGTGGTTGTTAGACAATACTGGTGTTTGAGATGTGTTTTATAGGTTTGAAGATGTTGTTGTTTTGGACTGGTGAGGGATGGTACCTTTGCGAGATTCTTGGTTTGGAAAGTTTCCCAGAGATTTAATATGTTATTCACCTCCACTAGCTACTTGGTTACTGTGAGGTGGGGTTAACGATCTAAGGGATGATCTGGATAAGTGAAACTACCTTGGCTTGAATATTCTCGTATAGATGGGGTTAGTGGATCATAGAGTCTATATCACTCCTAGGTCAAATTTTATAAGAGTTTGGTCTTTCCCGTGTATCCCAGTGATGTGCTAGCTGGTTTATTCCCCCATCATGTTCTGCAGGAATTTTGGGAATGGTAGTGTACCCTGAGTTCAATAGGGAGTCCCTACCACTTGCTCAGATCATTCCATTGTTGTAATAATACTAGTGTATAAACACAATGTTTTGATTCCTAGTATGGGATCCTATGGTCTAGAATGTGTAACTTTCCTCACAATAGAATTTGGAGCACATTCTTGATCAAGAGGATGTGATTGATGTTGTTTTTGTATGGGATTTGTTTCAAAATTCCTATGACGAGGGATAGAGTGAGTGTAGAATACTTATGGGTGTGAGACTTAAACAAAAGGTTTTCTTTTTTCCTTTTTAGAACCATTTTTTATTCCATTATTTCTATTTTCTTTTATGATGGGAGTCACATTCGACTAGGATGGACATGGAATGTGTTACATGAAAATTTTATAACAAAAGATGCTAGGACCACTGTTGGGGCTGCCTAATGGGATTTGTTTCTCATCTCTTACACATTTACCTCAGTTTATGTGTAGAACTTATGTATTCTATTAGTTTGATCTTGATTTAGTGGATTAGTAGGATCCCCAATGTTTCATTATCGACACAGGATAACCCGTGTGGGGTCCTTGGTTCAATTTGGGGTTCTTCAGCCATCATGGAGACAAGGTATGTGGTTACTCTCTGAGTATTAGTAGAGCCCTATGTATTTATTTAATTTTTTTTAAGATTCTATATTATTTCATCCTAGTAGGTGAAATGTTTCTATATGTCATAGTTTGTTGAGAATTTTATTATGACCTGAATATTAACTTAATAAAAGAATAAATACAAAACGTCACTCTCCTAACTTTAAGATCTCTAAAATATTTACATAGTGAAAAAGTGGATAAGTTCGGTTATATATTTTAATTTAAAATAGAAATTAATTTTTTGATCATAGTAATTTATTTCTAATTTTTTTTGTAATTCAATAATTACCTTTAGTATCTATAAAATTCTAACACATTATTTATTCAACTAATAGAAAAACTAAAATAATTGCTTTCAAAAATATTTAAAGTAATAAAATATGAGATATGGATTATGTTATATAAATTGTATAGATTAATATAACATATTATAGTTGTGTTAAAAGTTTAAATTCTAATTCCATTTCTATCTTGTGGTCTTTAGAGTCAATTAAAATAAATAGAGTTAAAAATAACATTAGTGATATTTTATGAAAATAATATTTTTTTAAATTATTTAAAAATTAAAAAAACATGAAATAGGAAAAGGTGGATAATATATGGATGATATGGTTACACTTTATCCATTTATGACCCAACATTCTCCTTATGAGAAAAATTATAACCCTCTAATATGGAAAATGTCGTTACCACGGTTACAGTGAAAATTGGTTAACTAAGTGGCTAATCAAAATGATATGGTCTAAAATGATAGAAAACCTATCTAAATTTCATTGGTTGATGATATTAATACCTTAAACTCTTTTTATTTTAATATCTACATATTTGAAAGAAATTTTTATGAGGATGAATAAATTATAGTTTAATCTTTTTTGTAATTCCATGAGTGCCCCACCCCTCACTTATAAAATGGAACCTTTTATCCTATCATCCTCACACCTTTTGAGCCTTATATCTCATAAAAAAACTAACATAATACCTTCCTAGATTCCTTCACCATATCCTAGTTCTTTTGGTATTTCCAAAATACCATCCCTTAAAAGATTGAGGTGTATGCCAAAATTGGATTCTCAACGAAGAGGTGTACACTTAACCAAGAGTTTTCAATTTTATTTATTTTTTAAACTCTTCTAAATACATGAAATAAATTAAAAGATAATGAATTAAGTATCTTAAATATAATAAATTTTTATTATTATGACATAACTTCCAATATCCAACTTATTTCCATCCCATGGAAAGTGAAAACATTGCTCATGTATACATATGACTTAATGTCTCCACGTAACAGTGTAATTCATTTTCTATCACCGATTTACATGGATAGTTATAATGAAGGATTTAATAAATTTATATGTTATTTATGATATTTATATGGTTCTTTAAATATGAATTATTATTTATATTTATTTTGTTTGATCCATCAAAAAATGGATACAACGTTTATGCGTACGTACAACCTATCGTCTCTATGAACATTATAATTCATTTTTCTATCTATAAATTTTAGTTCTAAATGTAAATATAAATATATAATGAATATATATGATATAAATATAATGGGTAATTTTTTTTTATATTATGTATCCATGATAAAAAAAATAAAGACTGAGATTTACGAACAGGTACATGCATGTAAAACAAAGCAGTTATCACACATAATAATGATTTTAATAAACAATTATTAATAGAAGTGTGATAAGATTTTTTATGAAAATAATATATGGAATGATATATATGATTATGGTTTTCAAATAATTGTGAAATAAATCTATATTTATTGTCTAATATTTTCAAATGAATATGAAGAAAGATGAAGCTTTAAGGGTTTTATGTTACAATCTCATTGTTTATGATTAAATTTATAATGATGAAATTTTATGTCCTATATCTAAAAAATATCAAGAATTTTCCCCTCATTTTTTTATTTTTAGAGAAAAATTTTTTCCTTTAATTTTTCTTGCTCTATGTACTCATGAGATAAAAAGAATACTTTCAAGGAAAATTAACTTTATTTATCTTTACTTTGGAAAAACCATTGTCTTACATGTCCATGTCTTCTAAAAATCTTTTTATATTTTTTTATTCTCATATGATTATTTACAGTTATATTTACCCGTGATTAATTTTTTTCAAAATGGTTGAAAATCAATCTTCTTATCATTTTCAAAACAAGGTAATTTTTTTAATTTATACAAAAAATGTGAAAGGAATATTTGATTTTATTTATAGGACATGAATTTTTCCCATTGTCATTACTACTTAATTATTTTTTAGCAACCATTATAATTTTCCAAGGATCTTTTTAGAGAAAATATTATCCTTGATATTTGGAAATATTTTTCTATTTTAATAAGTGATTTTAAAGTGAAAAGTATATTTTCCTCAAGAAATATTATAGTGACCTTTTAGAATATCTTTTCATCTAAGATAACATATTTTGATGTTATGTAAGCTTTATTAGGGATATGATCCATGATACAATCCTTATTCATTTTCTATATGGTTTGTGGTTATGATTGTAACAACCTAGGATTTCAAAACATGAACATCATATTTGATAGGGTGTATGACATGCAATACTAGGTTTAGAAGGGAATATATAATTCTAAGACTTTATGATATATTAATTTTTAAATAAACTCAACCTCTTATATTTTTCATTACATGAAACACTATGTTTGGATGAAATGAAATACTCTATTAAAATATTATTATTTAAATATTACCATTATAACGTAACTGTTAAATTAGAAGGCATGAATAATATTAAATAAATTATCAAAATTATATGGTTTACACGTGTAAAAAAATTCATGGGTTATCTATTGATTAGAAATAAAATAATAATCATTAAAATAAAAATAAGTGTTTTATGGAAAATAATATTTTTTTTTCTAAAACACGGTTTAGTCGCGCTTTTTGAGAAAAATTCAAAATTAATATTTAAAACTTTTAGAAAATTTATTTAAAATAATGAACTTAGTTTTTAAAATTATCATATTAAAATTATATCATGGTGAATTGTTTATATTTTTTCTAAACTGTTTCCTTTTTTAATAAATAGAGAAAAATACAAAAAATTAATTGAAAATTACCTTTTAGTTTAAATTATATATAAATTTAAGTTATATTATAATTTTGTTTTATAGTAAAATTATTTAAATTATAAATATATTAATCTAAATTAGGTCATTTTAATAATTTTAAAATTAAATTTTGATATAAATACTTTGTAATATTTTGACCATTTTCTATTTAAAAATTAGTTTTCCCGTCGCTTATATAAGATTAATTGTAAATTAAATTATTAAAATTATGTTATTAAAAATTAGAAAAATGATTCAATATTTTTAATTAGAATAATATATATTGTATAAAAAGGTAATCAAATAGTTTTTACCATAATGAATAGTACAAAAGAAAAGATTATTTATCGCGGTTGATGTAAAAATGGGTTTACCGGAGAGTTAAAATAAAATGATATGGGTTAGAATTATAAAAACACTGTTATAAAATATAATTTATAGTAATATTTGGATCCTATATTGTATTATTCTCTATTATAATCTATTTTTGACCCTTTTGGAATGTAAAAAACGTGGTTACACATTTTTCTTTTCAAATACCACAAGTTTACCACTCACCTTAAATATAAAATACGATGCCTTATCGTCTCTTATTAACACCTAAAAACCATTTTAGTTTGGAAAATAAATTCAAAAACATTTTCTCAAATCCATCCCATCATCCTAGAAGCCTTATTTTGTATATAAATCCAACATAGGTAGGTTTTTAGTGCAATCCTTAATGAGGTTACCAGGAGAAGAGGTAACATACTTCAATGATCAATTTTATTTTTTTTCATCCTCAAAATCATTCAATTATTATTAAACCAATATGATATAAAAAAGTAAGTATATTACAGATAATTATTTTTTGTTATGGTAATTACCTTCAACCATCATCACTTCCATCAAATGGGTTATGAAATCATCATTCTTGTGTATAATGAATGTCGTCTAGTGAACTGATGTCATTTAATTTTCCATTAACACCTATCAATATTGGGTATTATGATATATATATATATATATATATATATGATATTTATAACATAAATATACAATGGATTCAGTATATCATATATACCCTTTTACTTTCTATTTCATAGGGTATATGATAACATCACTTGTGTGCACAATGGACTACTGCGTCATGAAGTGAAGTGATTCATTTTTCAATAATGATTTACATAAAAGGTAATAAGGAATATTTTAATGAATATATGCGATATAAATTAATTAATATTTAATTTAATGACATAATTTTCATTTAAAAAATATAATATATCATTTTGTTTCTTACATTGATAAAATGATAACATCATTCATCTATGTTTGGACTACCGCCTTCACGAAGCGATGTAAATATATTTTCACCACCAAAAAACATGGATGATATATATAAATATATTTTAAAAAATAATATTATGTATATTATAATATTATAATTATTTAAATATTAAATATTACTAAACCTATTTACATAATGATTATAGAAAAATGAAAATGATACTCATGCGTACGTATGACTGATCACCTCCATAATTATAATGTAGTTAATTTTTCATAACCATATTTCTTTATTGGTTATAAAATTATAATTTATATATAAATATGATACTTATTTCTTGATTATTATTATTGAGTTGTTTATATAATGAACTCTTTTACAATAGTCAACCAACCAAATTCATTTCTAACACATATTCTAAATTTTATCAAAACATTTGACATAAACATAATTATCTAAGTAATCATATAAAAAATGTTAATAAGTGAAATTAAAGGAATAATAAAAATTAAAAAGGTTCTTATGTGGGTACAAAATTTACATAAATTTATTATTCAGAAAGATAAAGAATGTACATGAGGATTCAAACTCAAGGAAAGAGTTTCTCTTCTGGATTTTACTTCTATAAGACATATATCACATTCCCCACTTATTTATTTTTTATGGTGTATATAAATAAATTTTTGAAAATTATAATTAACTCATTTATCTCCATGTAATTTAATGTTTCATTTAATGTTATTTCTTTCATGGAGATTATGATGTAAATTTCTCCAAAGTGGTAAGGGTTTACTTCACTATCTCATCATTATTCCAAATTATTTTTGTTCAAGTATCCTTTGGGATAATCATCTAATATTTCTCTCCTAAAATAAACCTATTTACTTATAATATAGTTATTCATGAAATATATCTTGTAATAGAATCAATTTTACACTCTTTGGTACTTAAAATGATTAAAAAAATGTTTTTATGAAAATCTAACTATACTTCTCTATTCGATAAAAAATAACCTTACTTCCAAAACCATGTTTTATAAAAATGTTTTATCATTTCTCTGAATGATTTATTAGAAATTTTTTTACCCATGTATAATTTTTTTTACAAAAATATTCTAAAGGAATAATATTTTCAATTTCTATATGAGAAAATTTTCTAAATGTTTTACAGTGAAAAAAGAATGTTCTTTTTAAATTATACGACAGTTAAGGAATTACCCCACAACATGAATACAATTTATTTAAATATTCATTTTCATGTTTACATGGTTATGTTTAATGATCTTTTACCCTAATATTCTATAAATTTCTATTTTTTAAAATTTATTTTTAATTAAATGTATTTTGACAATATTTTATGAATTTTCTAGTTTTAAAATAAAAAGGGTGACTGTCAAAGAAAGGTTATTTTCCTCAAGGAATATTCCAAGTGATTTTTAAAAATCATTTTACATATAATAATTCATGATTTGATGTAACTTATTATTTAATGGGTATATAATCAAATGATACCATCCTTATTATTTTTCTAGATAGTTCATGGTCACTTTTATTGGGGATATACTATGTCGATGTCATTGATTTTACTCAAGGTGGTTTATTATTAAGTTTATTGATTGAGGAAAGAATTTAAATTTCATATGATTATTTGAATATTAATTTTTAGATTCATTATGTCTCACCCTTTTCATATGAATAATTCATTGTATTTAGTATTGGATGGGTGGGGCCTACTATATCCCATTGATGTATTGATATGTCGAATAAGACAAAGTAGAATGTGTTTTCACTAGAGACTTACCCATTTATATTGATATCTTGGAATAAGGTCCAGAATATATTATATTTCTTGGCATAAGGACTTAAAATTGTGTTTTAGATATTAAATATTATGCATTCCATCACTGTGAATTGATTTATTGATATTTTGTTTGATCATTTGATTATTTAGAATATACATGGATATGTTTCAATATCATGGGATTGTTTATACGGAATTATTTGATCATCATTTTTTCCTACCATATTATTCTCAGGTTATTGATTAAATTGAATGTGTTTCATTTATTTCCCTTATTATTTTGATTATTCCTTATTTATTCATATCCTATACTATATACTTACCCTTACAGAGCATCTGAACTCACCCCTTTATTAGGTTTTATTTTTCCTAGGACATGAGGAAATGTTTTGTGACTGGTATAAAGGAATACATTGATGGGAGTAATGTAATTCTGAAAGAAAATTCTTTTTGTATTTTATTTTTTAAAATTTAATATGAATTTAATTTATGTAGATACTTTATTAAGACAAATAATTTATTTAGTCCTTTAGGTTGAGATTCCTTTTATCTTATGCTAATGTAATATTTTAAACATTTAATTATGGATATTGGGGTTGGGATCACTAAATTTGGTATAATAGGAAGTTTAGTATAAACCTCAGGAACTAGATTTATTAAGATTGATATTATAGAACATACCCTATTATAGAAAAATAGGATATATATTGAAGAAAATCCTAATGTTTTGTTTTGGAAGAAATTATACATTTTTTCATAGAAAATTTATCCCTATTTATATACTACAAGTGGATATAGTAATGGATTTCATGTACCTAGGGTTAATAACTACATAAAGTCCGCATTGGGCTTGAAAAAATCATCACATGGTGCATGAAAATGTTTCTTACTGTGCACCTAGTTTGACACTCATAAGATATATGCTTAGGATAATTCACATTTTCATTACCAACAGTTATGAAGGATTTTAAAATAAAGATATACCCTAAGAAAAAATGTTTATTATTATGATATTATATATTAATAAATTATTTTAATTTATGTTATTCTTTTACTAGTTTTTTATTATACATCATGATTCATTATATAATTATCTAATCTAGTGTATTACATTTTTTATAAATGGATAATAGTGTAAGGAATGAAAACCGTATCAATGAACATAATCCAATGAGTAAGAATGATTGTTTCATTGATGGTATTATGTCAATATTTCAAATATAATTAATCTAATAAACATTTTCGTCATATAAGGACATAATATAATTTTCTAACTAGATATAGAAGGCATTATATAAGTATTATGGATTTTAAGGGAAGCAAGATAATAAGAGGATGGTAGATAAAAAGATGGATAAAGAAAATAAGGGAATGAATTATTTTACCACATGTGATACTTCTGGAAAGAAAGACTCTAGTACATGCTTAATGGGAATGGAAGATTTCTACAAGTGCAGATAGAAAGGACACTGTGCTCATGGTTTAAATGGAAATAAAGAGGTTTCCAATGTAAAATAATTCAACTATAAAGAGAAGGGTAATTATGAAAATGAATACAAAAGAATATAATGAATATACCGCAAAAGTAGCTAATGGATCATATTCCTGATTATTATATTACCACATACCATATAGAATGATTAATGTGCTTGTGTTTCTATTAAATCATTATGTAATTTTATTATAATAATTATGAAATGTGTAAGAATTGTATTGTAGTAATTTTTAGTTGAGGATTTGAAAGAGTATATTGAATGGTACTGATGTAAAAGAACAATTATTTAGTTTCAAGTTGAAATTCTAGGAAAACACATGACTGATAAAAATATGACACTTAATATGTTCCTAATTTTGAGATAATGATGTTGTCATAAAGAGATGATTGATATGGATAAAGTAAATTGGATAGTACTAAATACCTTGGAACTGATTAATGATTTATTTACGAAGTGGTTTATGATATATTTTATGGAATTAATATCATTTTTAGATATTGGGAATATATTCAATAATATGTGTTTTAGTTAAGTAATAAGGTATCATTAATTTTTTCGATAGAGTTTTATTGAAATTTAGGTTATTACTATAATTCAAGAGAATACATGATGAAGGTATTCAAATGTTTGGTATGTGGCGATTAAAAGATACACCATCTTGTTTGAGAGAGTAGTGATAAGTTCATTTGGGAAATTTAGTGAACTTTTTTATGAAGTTTTGGATAATAATATTTTGGAAGGGTCATAATGTTACCCATTTCTGAACCAGTTGAAGTTGAACTTTGGAAGGGGTTTTATAGATTAATGTATTAATTCACCCAATAAATATTTATGAATATTTGATAACATATAATAACATTTTTTATAATAACAACTAGATATGAAAGGAATTTATTATCATTCTATAATAGATCTTCCAATATGTTTAAATTTAATTTTAGTGCTTCAGGCAGAAAAAAATTCATTTTTGGATATTAATTTCTTGGTAGTAAGTGATGGATTGGAAATTTATTGAATCACAACAAAAGGATGAAATTTTTCTTGTGAAATAGAAAACTCTCAAGTAAGTATATTTTGTTATATTCATAAATATTAAAATAACTCCTAATCCCTGAGAAAAGGATATTGAAACAAAATTATATCCCGATACCTTAAATTATATTAAACCAATGATCTTTTAAATCATCATATATTTATTGTTTTGATGTCCTTGAAATTCAATTAATCATTGAATTTATTTTGATTAATTATTTCAATCACTCTCTATAATTATTTATGCTTTTCTTACATGTATATATCTTCACTTTCCACCAATGTTCTCCTATATAGAAACATAGTTATCTATTATCCCATATGAAATTTTTATTCCCTTATCTCTTATTAGGAGGATGTTTTACTATCCACTCTAATGATGTGGGATTTCAAGAATGGTATTTTCAAACAGGAAACCCTAGATTACCAAGATCAAGATTAAATTTCATGTATGGAATTTATTTAAGGGGCATAGAATATAACATCTAAAGATTTTAAAATATGAACATAATATTTGTTATCATGTATGACTCACAACACTAAGAGAAGAAGGGAATATAATATATTGAAACTTTACAATAAATTTATTTTAATGTAAATTCAATTTCTTTGATATCTTTCTATGCATGCAACATCATGTTTGAAAAAAATTCAATACTCTCTTAAAATATTATTATTTAAACATTACCATTAGAACCTTTACATTAAATTGTAGGGTATGAATATTACTAACTATATTATTAAATTTTTATGGTTTAATCATTTAAAAAATTTATTGGTTATATATTGATTATAAATAAAACAATAATCATTTAAAAGAAAAAGAAATGTTTTCTAAAAAAAGTATTTTTTTTAAAAGTTAGTTTAGGTGAACTTTACGCTCCTAATATAAAATGAAAATTTACCACTTTTAGAGAACATATTTTATAAAATTAATTTTATTTTTTAAATTATAATATTAAAATTATTTTAGGTTGAATGTTTTGAATGTTTATGCAATGATTCATTTTTTAATGAATAGTTAAAATACTGAATTTTTAATTGAAAACCTCCCCTTGATATAAATTATTTGTATAGATAAATTAATTTTTTTAATTATTTTTAAAATAAAATTTGTTCAATTATATATATATTAGTCCAATTTAGATCATTTTATTATTTTTATGTTTAATTTTGTTATAATAACTTTTAAACTTTGGATTATTTTCTCTTTAAAAACATTCTTTCTTACCTTCTCTCTGGGAGCAATTTTAAATTAAAATTTTAAAATTATGTTAATGGAATATGGATAAATGGATTAAATATTTGGAATAATAATAATTTATATTTTATATTAATGAAAAATTCAAATTTTCCATAACTAATAGTAAAAATATTAAAAATTATTTACTACGGTTAAGGTAAAAATGGGATTACTAGGGGGTTAAAATAAAAAGATATGGGCTAAAATAACCAAATAACTTGTATAAAATATTTTTTATAGACATATTTAGAACATTTAATATCCAAGTCTTAATAATAATACATTTTTTTTCCATTTTGGAATGTGAGAAACATGGGTAAAAAAATTTCTTCCCAAATATTACAAGTGTACCACTCACCTCACTTATAAAAGGACACTTCCTATAATCAATTATTCAAACATTAAAAACATTTTTTATTGGAAAATACCAAACAAAATCTCTTACCAAAATAAATAAAATAATAATTTAAGTCTTATTTTGGTCATACATCTTACCTTGGAAGGATTTTGGTGAAAACATAACGAGGTTATCCAAAGATGAGGTAACATTCATGAATGATCATTTTGATTTTACTTATTCCTCCACCAAATTTAATTACTATTAAACCATAATGATATAATAACCAATGTATCTTACTTATACTTATTTATGTCTATGTTAAGTTAATTACCAACAAAAATTCCCACTTCTATCTAATGGGTCACAAAATCATCATTTTTGTGTATGGTGGACTACCACCTCATTAACTGATGTCATTCATTTTTCAATTACCACCTATCATGGTTGGTTATGATGATTGATATTAAGTATATATATATATATATATGATATTTATAAAATAATTATAACTATTGAGTAACTATATCATATATAACCTTTTTTACTTTCCATTTTGTAGGGGCTATGATAATGTTTCTTGTGTGTATGATGGACTACAACCTTATGAAGCGAAGTGATTCATTTTTCAGAAAAAAATTACATGGAAGGTAATAAGAATAATTTTAATGGATATATGTGATATAAATGAGTTAATTATGATATTAATGTAATATTTATCATTTTAAAATATAATATATCATTTTCATTCTTTTACTAAAAAATGATGACGTCGTTCATGTGTGTGTGAACTATCGTCATAATGAAGCAATGTGAACCTATTTTCACCACCACATCATATGGATGATATATATAATTATATTTAAAGAAATAATATGGTTTATATGATATTAATATCACTATTCAATGATTATAAGTTACCAAACTTATTTCAATAATGATGATTGAAAAATGGAAAAGATACTCATGTGTACATAAGACCTACAATCTTCGTGATTATAACACAATTAATTTTTCATATTCATATTACATGATTTATTTTATAAGTAAAATTAATTTAAAAATATGAAAATTATCTAATTATTATTATTCTATATATTGTTAAATAATTACCTCTTTGACCACAATAAACTTACCAAATCCATTTTTGACACATAAGCTAAATATCATCGAAAGATCTTACATAAAATTAATTGATATAGTAATCATATCTAATAGGTTAATAAGTGAAATAAAATAAATGTTAAACATTAAAAGAGTTATTAATAAAGTAAATAATTGAAATAATTTTATTATTTATGAAGATAAGGAATGTACGGGACATGTCAAGCTCAAGGTAATGGTTTATCGTCTCACTTTCACTTTTGCGAGACATACACCATATTCAAAACTTTTTTATTTTTTATGTGGTGTATATGATTCCATTTTTTTATGATATATCCGGAATTAATTTTTATTAATTGTATTTAATGTTTAATTTAAATTTATTTCTTTTATGGCTCTTATGTTTCAGAAGTTACCCAAGTGGTCAGGGTTTATTTCACAATCTCATCATAATTCAAGGATGTTTTTGTTTAAGTCTCCATTAGGGGAGTTATTTTATATTTATACCTTAAAAAATATATTTTATTATCCCATGGTTATTCATGATATTTTAAATTAATAGAAACATTTTAAAGTCTTTGGTCTTTAAAACAATTAAGAGAACATTTTTAAGAAAATCCAACTCTATTTCTACATTCTGTCAAAATACTTTTTCTTATAAAACCATGTTTTATAATTTATTTAAAAATGTTTTATAATTATTCAAATGATTTATTAAATAAATTTGTACCCAAGTTTTAATTTTTTAAATATTTTGTTTCGAATGAATGTTCTTGTCATTTTCTAAAAGAGTCACTTTTATATCTTTTTATAGCCTAAAAAGAATATTCTTTTTAACTTGTATGAAATGTAAAGAATTTCCTTCCATCATGAATGTAATTTCTCTAAATAATAGCTTGGATGTTTACATCATTTTTTTAAATTAATGTTTTACTAATATTATGGAAATTCTTAGTTTTTAAATGTAATTTCAATGAAAAGGATTTTGACAATGTTTTATGAATTTTCTAGTTTAATATAAAAAGAATGATTTTTCAAGAAATTTTATTTTTACCAAGTTATAATTAAAAATAATTCCCTATAAAAGAATAAATCATTTTATTTTAATTATTATTTAATGGGGAGATACTCTGATGGTACCATCCTTATTATTTCCCCAGGTGGTTTATGATTAGTTTGATTGGGGATGTAATATATTGATACCTAATTTGGATGGTTTATGATTATGTTTATTGATTGGGGAATGTATTAAAATTTTGTATACTAGTTTAAATAAGAATTTTTATTTTCATTATGTTTTTCCCCTTTCATATGTGGAATTCATTAGATATAATATGTGACATGTGGGGCCTGCTATAGCCCTTTGATACCTCAATAGGTCTTACGAGACAAACTAGATTGTTTTTTACCCAAGGACATACCCATTTATATATAATTATTGGCACGAGGACATGATGGTATTAAATATATTTCCACAAGGTGTCAATTATATGTTTTATATATCCTACATTGTTTATCCAATCATTATGAATTCAGTTATTTATATTCCATATGATTATTCGATTAGTTAGAATATACATGGTTATGTTTCAAGCGCAAGAAATTATTTATATGAAATTATTTTATAATCATTTTTTACTTTTTATTATGCTCAAGTTATTGACTAAATGGAATGTGTTTTAGTTATTTACATTTCCATATAGTTTTTGACTTATTTATTAATAGGTTACGCTGTACGATTACCCTTACTGAGAATCAGAGTTAACCCTTTTCTAATGTTTTATTTTCCCCAGGATATGAGGGAGTGATTGGGGAAAGATATGTGGGGATAAACTTACGGGAATAATGGATTTTTCAAAGAAAAGTAGTTATGTATTTTATGTTTTAAAAATTAATGTGAATTTCAAGTATGTATATAGTTTATGAAGACTACTAAAAAATTCAGTATGTTGGGATGTGATTACATTTATATTATTCTAAGGTAATACAATAGACATTAGATATGGGATACTTGGGTTGGGGTCACTACGATGGTGACAAAATGTTTATGAAACCTATTTCTCTTCAATGACTTGGGCTATGTTGAAATGATGAAAAGTTTATAATACTCATCTCCTTTCCATGGGTTATGTTATGATGATTAGTTTATGATATTTTGGCACTCATATTTATGATTTTAATTAAATTATTAGTGGGCCCATAATTATATATCCATCCAATGAATTAGGTAAGGATGGATATCTCATGAGATAATTAGGACTAGAACGGGGAGTCAACCTATTCAGTATGGGTGTCTATCCAAAATGATAGTCTTCAGAGTGAACCTTGACTAATATGATGGAATGGGTAGTGAATCCAATACACTATGATATTCTTGGTAGTTAACCTTTATTACTAAGAAAAATATTTGATACTCTTATATGTATGATACACATTTTTCTATTATGCAAATGTTGTGATATTTTGGATCATGTTATTTGATTCTGTTAGGATTCATGTTTAATGATCTACTAATTTTAATGTCTTTAATCAATATTATGTTTTATAATACGCAAGTTATGGTTAAAGATTTTTATTATCATGTTATTATACCCTTATACTCATGTTATGTTTATGTGATCATTGATATATACCTTTTTTTACCCTTAACAAGCATCAGAGCTCACCAATTACTATTTTTCCTTTCGAAAAGTTATAATGAAATGTTTTAAGTATGATATGTCTATGAAGGGTGATAGTTATAGAGAACTTAGTGGTAGATTTTGTAGTTCATTTATGAACAAGTTGGTTATGCATCCTTGTTTCTAAAGATACTAAACCATTATGTTTTTGTGTGGATCTTAATCTTTTGTAAATAATACTCATATACTAATATGTGATTTATATAACTGAAATTTTTGGGTTGGTATAATTTGAATTAGATAATGGTTTAGTTGCATTTTGAAACTTGTAATAGAAGATATATGTAAGAAACCTCAATATAATTTTATGTATAGGATAATTTACTAAGTTATAGTAAAGAATTAAGTGTGGTTTTCCAAGAAAAACAACCCTGTCTAGATATTATTGGTGGAAATGGTTATGAAATAGATGAATCAAGGGATAATAACCACTAAAAGAGTTGGTTGAATATATATCATCCATCATTCTAGTGCACTATGAGTGCAACTTTACTATGCACCAATATTGACACTACTGAGGGATATGCATGGATTAACTCACATTTTCATTAAAATCCTTCATGGATGACTTGAATAGATGATTTCGAAGGATGAAATAGGTTAAACCTAATGTGTCATAGAATAAGAATAAGGTGTACTTATTTTAAAAAACTATAAATTATTTTTCAGGATTATATGGTTTCCCAATATGATTATTATTGGTCATGCTATATTTTTTTGGTTTTACTCAATTTTTAAATCCTTAAAGAATCATGTTAATACTAAATGTGAAGAACAATGAAATGATTTTATATATGAGAAACCAAATGTTATGGGAAATGGAATGAAAAATATTACATCCATCTTTACAAATATTTATCATGTTATGAATCATATGGATCATCCAAAGAGAAAATGAGGGGAAAATGTTTTATTGATTCCTTCATAAGGGAACATATGTCATACTTTAATAGGTTTGATAATACGCTAGTTACTAAGAAATGGATAATTAACACTAAAAAAATATTTTATGCTCTCTAATTTTTGGAACATGAAAAAGTTCTTTTCATGGCGTATCATATTGAAGGTGTATCAGATCAATGTTGGACTCTTATCAAGAACATAAGGGGTGGTAAGAAATTATCTCCATCGAGTTGGTTGATTTTAAGAGATTATTTTTCAATAAGTTCTCCCCTCATAATCATTGAATTAACATAGGTAAGGAATTAATTGAGCTAAAATAGAAGGATTATGAATCCATTAGTTCCTATAAGGAAAATTTAATAAGACTTATGAGGTAATATTCTAGTATTATTATCTAACCTGAATGTAAGAATGATCTATTCATTAGTGGATTAAAACCCAATATTTAAAGGGTGTTATTCCTAAGAGACATTATTAGTATGAATAAATAATTATATGTGCTATTAAAGTAGAAATGGATATTGGAGTTACCTTTCAATATAATTTTTTTATAAATAAAGAACTAAAAAATTCAACGGAGATTATAAAAACCATAGAGAGAAAAAGATGATCATTCCATTGTGCACAAAGTGTGGAAGGAAACATGGATGATATTTTCTTAAGGGGATCAATAAATATCTTATTAGTGAAAAGTAATTTCATTAGTCAATTCAATGGTAATTTGATGTCAAGAATAAGTAATCTAACGATTTATAGAAAGTTCCATATAATTCCCCAGCCACACTCTGGTGTTTCAAATAAAAGGAGTATTCTAATTATTATAAAAAGTGATCAAACCTAAAGGTTAATGTTGATGATCAATGTAAATATCCTTTTAATCCCATATAAAACTAGAAATCTCATGTGATCACAATTAATAAAGTGGATTGGGATAACGAAGTAGTGAAAGACACAGTTACCATCCACTCTTGAATTGCTAATGACTTGTTATATTATAGATATAACCATTCTTTTATAAATGAAGAATTTTATAATGGTATTGTGGTACCAAATAAATGATTAGATATTTAATTATTTTTGACAACCCCTAATTTTAGGATGATCATATCTCATGTCTATAATTCCACTTTGGTTGATGTTTGTGGGAATGTACTTCATACAAATCTCATTATTCTCCCTCTCGTTGAATGCTACATTATTTACAACATGGATTGGATTTTATTAAATAAATGACACATCAATTTACAAGCATGGAAATTAATGTTTGATATCATGAACCAACCCATGATGCACTATAGGTGTAACAATAAAAACTAAATTACAATGAAAATTGAATCCATTATATAGGTCTTGATTCCTACTCAAAAGAGGTGTTTGTTGATTTCGAATTTTGGATAGGGCCATGAGGGTGATTTTTTAAAGAAACCAAAGTCATATTGAGAGTGAAGGGATTATTCCGCGATGGGAGAGGGATCTGCATGCAAGAATGATAGGGTGAGTGCAAGAGACCCCTTGGTGCGTAAACCAGTGCGCGCTCAATGTGACGTTAAATGAAGGCTTCTGCGATGACCCACCGCAAACATTCCAAGGCACTGGTGCACAATATTCCAGTTGTGTTCACAAGATTTCATGTGGGGTGCAAACCCTTGCATGCACAATGTGACATCAAAGGGACCCTACCATGACAACCTTCTAAAAAAACCATCAAAGGCAAGGGCATGAAGGAAGAGTCCAATGTGCAAACCCTTGTGCGCCCAATGCGACATCAAATGGTACCTTGCACGTAGCCCCTCTTACACACCACCTCTAGGGTTTTCGTCTATAAAATAAAGCATAACCCCCACCCTTCGGGGATGGTTACAGAAGATGAACTGAAGATCTGCTACGTGAAAGACACCTCTTTCACGACTGAGTGAAAAACACTATGGCCTCAAGGTATTGGATCTTGCACGACAGGTCCCCCATGGATCCTCCTTCGAGTGGGCCCTCTTTCCCTTGATCCTCGTCCATTTCCCTTTACAATAAGGAATTTTAAAGCAAAATATCCCTCCTACACACAAGTTTCCCTTACATCAGACCTATTTTGCGTGCATCCATCCAATTTGTGCACAGTCGTTCCATCATGCGCTCAAACTCTCATCTTGATCGCATCCCTCCTTGTGCGATCCATGTTCCATCCTTACCCTAAGGCACCATTTCTGAGCCCATATTATTCACAACACACCTATTTCACACACCTTTCTCCCGTATGACCCTCCCATGGAATTTGTGATTCCTTCACTTCCCCAAGGGTGGGTGGGTATGAGTTATGTAAGTCCTAGGGGTGCGGAGTGAACCCACCTCATCCGAGATTCTAGAAGTTAGACTGCTAAGAACTATCTTCCTCATCACATGACATTAAACTACAGCCTTACCCCATGAAATACACGTGGGGTTCCCCATATCAGACATTCTCCATGCCCGCTCATCTATAAGGTAGTTCAATCTTCCTCACATGTAATGAGATACTCTTTTCTAGAGCGGTGTCTGTCAGTGGGGAAGGGAAACTATCTTGGTGTAAGACCCTAGCCTTTCTTGCGGGAGGTAGAATCCCTACTCCTCCTCTCTTGTTCAGTACCAAAGACCAGAGGAAATATGGGAACATGGACCTTCGTTATCATATCCCTCTCCCTCTGGGCTTTGTCTCCATCGAGCCTCCATCATGGAGTAAGTCCCAATATCCATCTCCCTATGCTTCTAACCACACATAAGCCCATGATTCCTCTTTGGGATGATAACCATGTGTAATCCCCACTCTACTTCCCACAGATTCACCTTTCATAACATGATCATCAGGCCTTTTCTGCCTCTAGTTTCTCACACCGATCATGACTCACATGGGCTTAGAGTAATCATTGACCATAGTATCCTTCCTGGGCCGCCTTAGCATTTAAGCCCCAAACCATTACAAACTATGTAGACTTTGATCCTTATCACCTAGGCAAGGTATGTAGGAAGCCTCTGTAAGGTTCAATACCAACACCTACTTGTCCCGGTCACTTCATGTTAGTTCACCTTCTTCCCGCATGAAGTTAAACTATGTACTCCCTTCCAATCTATGAGGACATTGATCCATGTCTCCTAAACAAGGTACGTAGGAAGCCTCCCTGAAGTTCAAGCCCAACACCTACTTATCCCAACACATTCAAATCGTTTCACTTATCCTGCAAGATCTTAAACTATATCCAACATTCTGAAATATGTGGACTTTGATCCATGTCTCCTAGGAATGGTACATAGGAATCCACCCTAAGGATAAAGCCCAACAACCATAAGTCCCGACCATTTCACGTCGGTCCACCCCCATCCTGCATGACATTAAACTATACGCCATTTTTTTCCCGCAAGACGTTAAACTATACACATTCGAACTATGTGGGATTTGATCCCTGTCTCCTAGAAAAGGTATGTATGAAGATTCTGTAAGGTTCAATCCCAATTTATGGTAAGCTATTGTGTTTACCAATTGATGGTAAGACATTGTGATTCCCAATCAGTGGTAAGCCTTTGGAACCCCAGTCAGTGGTAAGACGTTGTCGACCCCAACCAGTGATAAACAACTATAGCTCCATCCAGTGGTAATCTATTGTATTCTGCAATCGAAGGTAAGCCATTGTAGTACCCTTCATTGGGACCCACATCTCTAGTCCACCCCCGTGGTATCAAATCAACCCGGGCCACTAACCATGCATAAGCCCCAATATATCGTCGGGTCGTTGTCCTATGCGTACACCCTGATTCTATACCCCCATCCTGAACTACATAGACTTTGATTCCCCATTGTGGGGATAAGTAGGAAGTCTCCCTGAGGTTCAAGCCCGTCACTCATGTCCTATCCATGTCTCTCCCTTAAGCCTATGGGTTTTGGGAAGGTCATGCCACAACTTGGAGGTTCTACTTCCCCTGAATCCCATCCATGTGTCCATTCTCATGGGTCACCTCCTTAAGTGTCCCATCGCCCCACCGAACTACATGGAAATTGATTCCCCTCCATGGGGATAGGTAGGAAGTCACTTTGAGGCTCAATCCCAACATCACTGTCATCCTCACGTTGGTTCTATCTCATTCTCCATCCACTCTCAACAATCCATATCCATTTTGATTCTTACCTGGGCTGCCACATCTTAGTGAGATCATGTCACCCACTTTCTTACTGCTTCTAGTAGTAATCAGGTGACTAACCATGTGTTATCCCCAACGTCAGTGTTTCTTCTTGGGGTTTCACCCATATGATCCACTGTTTTTAGTGTTTTGATCAGTCTGATCCGTCTAATCTTGAAGTTAAACTCACGACATTCCCAATGTTAAACATGGGAAGTTGGGGAAAACTTTAGAGTCATGCCTATGGCATAAAATTCACCGCATTTGATGTGGGATTCCTTGGGCTTCTGTTCCCTCGAGAAGCCCTATTATATGGGTAAGAAACCCAAACACATAAGTGTTCCAGTGTCCAGACACTACAACAATGTCCAACGTGACAACTCCCCCGACCTAAGGTTGCTTCCCAGACTTGAACCCTTGGATTGTCCTGACAGAAGCAATGTAATTAACCGGTATCCATGAAGACATGGAACTAGGAAGAGTTTCATGAAAAATGTCTTAAGTCTATGAGGGAGACCTAGACTAGGTAACGAGTTTCGAGGAAGAATCCATGGAAGGAGGAACTGACATCCCATCATCCCATTTCGATCAAGGAGCTAACATCTCTGAATAAGAGACGGATGCTGCCCGCCTTTGGAAAATCGGAATATAGGTCAAAAATCAGCACATCCTCCAAAGAGATGGATGCACGCCCCAGCAAAAGCGTCGAAAACAGAAATGGTGAACCCGACGTGAAGTTATTTTCCTCAATGTGGAGATTAGTATCATTTGAGACATTAGTGGATTATCATGTCACCAGATCCATGTTTCCGGCACCAGGTCCCACCCACAAATAGTGGGCCTAGCATGAAACTCACCAGAAATTGGGGTAGTTGAATGTTGGACATCCCAATCTATGACGTTGTTAGTGTGGATCCTTCTTACCAACCATGGAAGATGAAATGGCATTGGGGAACTGAACGTATGTTTCCTTCTTTCAACACTAATGTTTAAATCTCCCTGATTTGTAGGACCCAAGCTGTCATGATAGAAGACCAATCACCGACCACCCACTGACATAGGGGTAGGGGAAACACCAATGCGACAATCCCGCACTGCCTCATCCCCCTCATGGAAGCCTCCATGTCCATAGATTCTAGGAACCCACGCCCCATCTCCCCATCTGATTCATTCAGATAAGGGTAATTAACGACCCCATTCAACGATAAAAGGAGGGAGGGGATTATCCCAACCCAAGATATGGCTTGACAAGACCTAGAGGCTTCTGTGCCTCATCACCACTACTTCCCCCAAGGTCTATGTAGGGATCCACTACTTCCCACTCCAATGTATAGTCGTTTTAGGAGACTCTCCCTAGAATGCTTCAACGACTCCCTCCTCTATGCCAATGAGGTGAGGGATGTTCGGGCCATCCCAGCCATAATCCTGCTCTAGGGGCTCCCAAGGAGGGCTCCCACCAGGACACATCAGCGCCGCCACCCAGTCTCATGGGCTGAGGAGTAGGTAAGTTATGCACCTACCCCACCGACCCCAGCCTGGTTAACCCGACGCCAGTGTTAGGCACAAGCTAGGGAGGACTTCTACCGAGGGGCGTCAGTGTTGATGACTAACACAGCCCATGCCACCACCGATTCATACCATCACTCCCCTATTTATGCTGAGCATGGGAAATCATACTCCTAGTCTGGGTTGAGGTCCCAACCACCCCACGGGAATGCTGGATCGACTCTCATAGTCGCTGAAATAGGTGGCATCCATCATGTGCTGACCCGTGGCAATGAAATCTAGTATGGAGGTCCTCCCTATACCATCACCAATGAGAGTGAGGGCCCTCCCTTTTACCAAGCTCAACATGAAGGTCCTCCCCATGAAACCTTCAATATGAATGAAGGTCCTCCCCACTGCATTGACACCCATTATGAAAGCATCTTCCTCACCCATGACCTTAGGTATGGAGTCGTTCCTCCCATCATAGGTCGCCGATGTGAAGATGCTACCCATACGGTCAACCGTTAGTGTGGGGGTCTTTCCCATGTACTTAAAGCAACTGAAGAAGGTCCTTCTTGTACAAATAATTAGAGAAGTGGAGGTTTGCCTCGCTTCATGGGCACTCAACATGGAATTCCTACCCATGTTCATCTCAATCAGTACAAGGACCCTCCTCGTACTGACACTACCAATGGAAACAAGCATGAAGGCCCTACCCATGCTTCCACCAACTCTAGCGGAGGTCCTACCTGCACCAGCACTTCTCATGGATATTCCCTCCATGTGTCAGCCAGTGGAAATGGAGGCCCTCCCCATGTTCCCTTTGACATTTGTCTGGGTTTTCCTCACACCCCAGATCATCCAGGCAGAAGTCCTCTCTACCCCAGCATCAATTCGGCCGAAGTTCCACCTCGATCCAAAAATCTACCCTATCCCGAAGTGCCATCCTAGTGTAGGAGGTTGGATCGCCGACACCATAAAAGGAATGTCGAGAATATTTAGACCACAATTAAACATGTCTGCTTCTCAGATTCTGAGGCGGAATATGATTCAAGAATGGAACCCTCACCTTGATCCTCTGTGTTGAGGGATGGGGCAGGAATGAGGAGTATCTGCCTCATCCTTCCGCAATGTGAAGTCCACCAGATTCCTGCCTCCCCCTGCAGATACATCTAGGAGGAGGTAGATTTAGCCTCCCTCCAAAGCCTAGCCGTGAAATACTACCAATCATCAACATGGTCATTCTCTACCTCAACTAATGATCATAAATATTTATTCTGGGTATCGGTAAATGATGAAAAACAGCAAGGCCCACCATCAGTGACCACAATCCCTGCACCGGAAGCCGTGGTCACCGGCCTGTCTTACCGAGATGTAGTGGCTAAGTATTCGCATTCATCACAGGACAGATCGAGATGCAGCAACTTGTTAGCTCGTTCATTGTATTATCCACTGTCCGGCCTACCATCTCAGTGGTCCGCTTCAGCGGATTTACTAGTCCTACAACTGTCTCTATTTGATGAGTGGGGAAACCAAGGGCTAGATCCCGAGTTTGAGACAAGTATCTTTAGGAAATTCTCTCATCAAATCATTTCCCTGAGGTGTTCTGGCCAATTGTGTAGCGACCCCCAAAAACCGGGGTTCTTAATGAGACATGATATACTTTACATTACATCATTACAAGTTAAATATCATGTCCCATTTCTACAGAAGATCGCAAGGCTCAGGATTCTGGGAAACCGGCTGCTTCTGATTGACTTCATTAGTATCAACCGTGCCTGAAATTTTTTAAACAAAACGTAGGGTGAGCAAAAGTGCCCAGTAAGGGGTTTAAAACATTTTAAGAAAATATTTTCTTAAATAAGTCCTTTTGAAAAGAATAAAAATACTTTGCTAAAACAAAACATTATCATTTCTTTAAGACATGAAATCCATCATTCTTTGAAAACCACTTGCACAAAGATGCATGTACTTGAAATGATCTTTAATGTAAACATGATCAGAGTGCGCAATATAAACAATGCATAATGTTAAAACAAGGTTACTTCAATTCTAAAAGAATTCTATGGCTAAGCAGGGAAGCATGCATATCATGGTTCATGAGTAAAAATGCAGATCATCTAACAGTTTACCATATGAAAAACAGTTTTTGTCACATAAAGTACATTTTCATGATCATTGGAGCTTTCAACTAGGGGTTGTCCTGTTAGTTGAACTAACCCCTGGTTAACCTTTATCATTACATGCAGAGGGAATGTATAATCCTGGACTTTGTCAAGACTTTTCATCAAGATCGTATAACATACTTAACAGGTCAAGGCTCACTGCCCGCCCTGTTTCCTTAGCACAAGTTAAGGCTAACTGCCAAGACTGTCGCACATGTTCGTCTCATGAGACTCCTGCTTTACCCAATGCATTGGAGCGCTGTATAATTCCGGGCGCACCCATCACATCATTCTTGTTGCGCTATATAATTCCAGTCGCACCCATCACATGTAAGTCCTATACATCCCTCACATATCTTGACATGGTCATTCTTTAATGGGGTTCCATGCATTCTTACTTTAACCCCATTTTCACATACGTATTCATGACATGAAAACAGTTCTTTCATTAAAAACATTAAGACATGCATGCTCATGCTTCGTGCACATAAAAAGTTAACATTCAAAAACATGGGTTTTAAGAAAGTAAACATAACACTTAACATTCCATACATCAAAATACCCAATTAAAGCATGGTCACTCGTAAATTACACATGTGATGATAAATGGACATCTTAGGCGTTTAATACAGGCAGTTGAGGTTACAATGTGCATAATCAAGTTCATCTTGGGAAATCATGTATATTTGTGTAAACTCTTCCATTATCACTTTAAATAGACATGATTACATACCTATTAATACATGTATGCATTTATAAAAGTTCAAGAAGTCCATACTATCCATTTTAAGAAAAATCCTGATTATCCAAAGTAGTGATAAATGAAAATTCTCAGTTTCAAGAATGATTTTGAAATCCAACCAATCCATAAGCTTCATCATGCTAGATTGTAATGATTGCAATCATGGACACTAAGTTCATATTAATGTATATACACATACATGTATGTATATACAACAACAATATACATCATTTACTTGCATAATTTTACCCATTTATTTGATTACACAAAATCTCTTTTTTTAGGCGAAAAAGAATATCAGGGGTACAAACATAGAGGAATGGTTGTATACGTACATTTATCATCTTATACATATGTATATATATATATATACACATATATAAACATAAGGTGTGAAAAGTAAGAACCCGCACCCAAAATTAAAACAGAACCTTCGGACCTTTACCCCAAATTTTATGGTTTCACAAAGAGGTTGTCAAGATCAGTTCTAGGACTAGGTAAAACAGGTTTATATGGTCTTGTGTGATTTTATAAAACAAGTGTATATAACTAAATAAAACTTATAAAAAGGTAGGAAACAATGAAGAGGTTCTTCCCATTAGCTCCCAACCAATTCCCTAAGCCGAGAGGGAGATTTAAAGCCTGGGTTTGTAACAGTTTCACACGCACACCCGAAAATATATATATATAACTTGTATATATATAAATACACACTTATATAAACTGAAGCTTAAGATAAAATAAACAAAAATAAACCTACTTCATTCCTTGCCCGGAGAGGAGGAATTAAAAGGAAAAAGAAAACGAATGATCAAATGCAGAAGGTGTACATATATACATATAACATGTATATACGTACATATATATATGTATATATATATATCCCAGTATTTACAAAACTTAGAGAAAAAAAAGGCTACACGACCCTTACCTAAACTCGACGAGGAGGAGGAGGATAGTGGAGCAGTGAGGCTAGTGGCACCGGTCGTATACACATCGGATGTATACATATATACCAAACACATATACATATGTATATAAAAAAAAAGAAACTGTAACTCAAGCATGAACCACAAAAAAACATCAAAACTACACCCTTACCTATTCAACGAGGAGGAGGAGGGTGGAGGCAGTAACCAAAGTCCAGGAGCCGAAGAGATAAGGGGAGACGATCCTTCGGCCTTCGGTGCAGTAGGGAGTTTAAAAAAAACGATGAAGAAGAGGACTTCGGCTGAGGCGAGGGGTCGGTGTCGGCTGTGGAAAATAGGGAACAGCCGGCCTACTCCACCGGCCTAGAGGAGAAAAACGGCACCCTAGTCTACTGGTTCAACGACGCAGAGAAGAAGAGGAGGCAGACGCGGGGGAGAAGAAGAAGCAGAGAAGGAGAATGCGAAAAAAAATGGACGACATGGATTACAAGAGGGAGATCGAGCATCTCAGAGCTGATGCGGAATTAAAAAGAATCAACGACCAAGATCAGGGGAGGCCGGATCGGACGGCTTGGGGTTCGCCGCGGTTTAAAACGCGGTTTTCTACAGGTTTTTATTTAAATTAAATAAAATCGTTTTATTAATAATATTATTATTAATTTAATACAACATTATTACACTCAATTATTAACTTTCATTATTTTAATAAAAGTCATTTGTCAATTTATTTAATCAAAACATCTTATTATAAAAACATATGTATATATATATATATATTCTATTTTAAAATACCAATAATTTTTATTGGCCTTATTATATTAAGTATATTATTTTTAAACCATAATTATTATATTTTGTAAAATTAAAGGGTCATTTATTCAATTAAAGAAAGCATCATAATATATATTTATTTATTTATTTGTTTGTTTATTTTTACTTTTCTGAATTACATAATAATTACGTTAATTTATAATTTCATGAAAACATTCGGATACACTCTTTTAAGGAGAGAAAAAGAAATTGGTTGCTTAAGAGAATTTGTGTAAACTTAAAGACGTGAGATTTGTAATTAAAACCATAATTTACTATAGTTTCCAAAATGGTTAATAAAGGTCAAATTATTAAAGAAGTAATGTATCTAATTTGTTGCAATATATATATAACTCATAAAAATTCATCCAGTTATATATAAATATAAAAGTTCAATTGTTCAAATTAATATGTATAATGGAATAAAACAATAATATTGATTTTCGCTGTTTAGAAACATAAAATAGAATTAACATTTTGGAAAAACTAAATTAACATTGATGATACTTTAAAACATTAAAGCAAAACACAATTATCATTCCAATTTTATTCCAACGGTCAAAAATAAACACAAGATTCTCTAGGAACCAACGGTCGAGTTTATAGCCGTTTTGGGGTTCAACGGTCATATTAAGGTGCTTATAAAAAAGGGTTTGGTATCGGGTGTCCCTTACCCCAAGTGACTGAAGGAGAAGCAAAGATGGTTCGTGTGATCCCCTTGGTGCTGAGCACGGTCGCGGTGGCTTCAACAATCCTTATGTTCCTTATGATGGATGCTCGAAACCCCTACCGCATTCTCGGGCTCCTAATAGTTTTAAGCAGTCTTCCCATCATTGTAATCTGGTTCTTAGTTGGAATTTTCGGTTAATTTATCTTTTCGTTTGGTCAGAGGATGTTGTAGCCAAAATGTTTCTTATTTAAATAATAGAAATTTTCATCCATTTGATGCTTTTTGTTATTGATTGATGGTTCAAACAAAACAGGGTTTCTTGGGTCGTTACATTACTTACCCCTTCAAAGAATTGCGCCCTCGCAATTCTATCATAAAAAGAGAAAAACAGAAACCCTATACGTACAACTCTACCGAAACAGCAGGTCTGGCTCGGTTAACGGGACACCAAAGTTGGCACACAGCTCTTCAGTTTACCTAGTCCAAATGCACCTCGAACAGTGCTCCTCGAACTCCAGGTCGTGTGTACTGCACACGGGCTTCCAGAGGGAGGCTCAAGCGATGCAAAGCTCGAAAACATATGAGTATATAAACTCCCTGATGACTCTTCTGGCCACATCATGCTCGAGGTAGTCAAGAGGGATGATGCGGTTGAGGAGACTGAGGTTCAGGACTTGGAACATATAAGCTGCACTGAGCTGGTCGTCCTGGGTGACCATGAGGAAACACGCTCTGGCAGAAACGTTTTGTGCCAGAGTGAAACAATGTAACATGCCCTCAAAGTACATTCCCCTTCGCCTATAGCAGGGGAGTTGAGCAGCAGGGATGAGGTGAAAAATGCGATCATTCTCTTGACATAACCGAAGAATCTCTGGACCGTTTGCTAGGTTGAGAAAACGCTGGCAGGACCCTCGCAGGTGGAGAAAGGACGAGTAATACACCATGCATGCCTTGATCAAGATGACTTCTACTAGCTCATCGGGCAGGGATGTGAAGTTCGTTTGTCCAGCCATCTGAAAACAAACATCGAAGGGAAACTCTTAACAACATAGATACGGTGAAGACATGAAAGGAAACAAGGAACTTTCATTTATGAAAAGTTTACACGGCAAAGTCTGAGTTTACAAGGCGTACGCCACAAAGAGTGGAAAAACTTCCTAACTCTTCAAACCACACACAAGATGAACATACAGGACTAAACTCATGGGAACATTTATAACGCCTCCTGAGTTTAGCATGAGGGGTGTGGAGTTGGGAAACATCGGTGTACACTTATTGCCTAAGAGACACACGGGTGGACTCATTTTCCAACGCTCCGAAGTCCATTAACTGGCCCAAAAGACGTAGTGCAGTACCTGGCACAGATAAGCCGCTCGGAGGTCTCCAGCAGCAGCAGCTTCTTGAAAAGGGTTATCTAGCATTATGCCAAATTCCTCACCAGTTGTAAACACTCGGAAGAGTCCTTCGTGATACCTTCCCCGACGTTCATACGAGGGAAACTGGGTCATCATCATTAGGAGATAATCCATCCCCATTCCCCGGTGGAGACTAAGCACCCTAGATGAGTTTGACACATTGTACAAGTGCTTACACGTCATGCGAATTTGGGCATAGTTTAGAAAGTTCTCGCGACTGGCTAGAGATATAATGTTCTCTAGAGCCTCAGTGGGAAGTGACAAAAGGTCGGTAGGTACATCAGCCATCTGAAAGTTATAACATTTTTACTTAGTTAGTCTTAGCAATATATTTATATCACCTGGTTTTCCAGAGTTTCCTGAACCCATCCTCTGATACCAACTGTAGCGACCCCCAAAAACCGGGGTGCTTAATGAGACATGATATACTTTACATTACATTATTATAAGTTAAATATCATGTCCCATTTCTACAGAAGATCACGAGGCTCAGGATTCTGGGAAACCAGCTGATTCTGATTGACTTCATTAGTATCAAACGTGCCTGAAATTTTTTAAACAAAATGTAGGGTGAGAAAAAATTCCCAATAAGGGGTTTTAAAACATTTTAAGAAAATCTTTTCTTAAATAAGTCATTTTGAAAAGAATAAAAATTCTTTGCTAAAACAAAACATTATCATTTATTTAAGACATGAAATCCATCTTTCTTTGAAAACCACTTGCACAAAGAGGCACGTACTTGAAATGAGCTTTAATGTAAACATGATCAGAGTGCGCAATATAAATAATGAATAATGTTAAAACAAGGTTACTTCAATTCTAAAAGAATTCTATGGCTAAGGAGGGAAACAAGCATATCATGGTTCATGAGTAAAAATGCAGATCATCTAACAGTTTACCATATGAAAAATAGTTTTTGTCACATAAAGTACATTTTCATGATCATGGGAGCTTTCAATTAGGGGTTGTCCTGTTAGTTGAACTAACCCCCGGTTAACCTTTATCATTACATGCAGAGGGAATGTATAATCCTGGACTTTGTCAAGACTTTTCATCAAGACCGTATAACATACTTAACAGGTCAAGGCTCACTGCTCGCCCTGTTTCCTTAGCACAAGTCAAGGATAACTGCCAAGACCGTCGCACATGTTCGTCTCATGAGACTCCTGCTTTACCCAATGCATTGGAGCGCTTTATAATTCTGGGCGCACCCGTCACATCATTCTTGTTGCGCTATATAATTCTGGGCGCACCCGTCACATCTAAGTCCTATACATCCCTCACATATCTTGACATGGTCATTCGTTAATGGGGTTCCATGCATTCTTACTTTAACCCCATTTTCACATACGTATTCATGACATGAAAATAGTTCTTTCATTAAAAACATTAAGACATGCATCCTCATGCTTCGTGCATATAAAAAGTTAACATTCGAAAACATGGGTTTTAACAAAGTAAACATAACACTTAACATTCCATACATCAAAATACCCAATTAAAGCATGGTCACTCGTAAATTACACATGTGATGAAAAATGGACATCTTAGGTGTTTAATATAGGCAGTTGAGGTTACAATGTGCATAATCAAGTCCATCTTGGGAAATCATGTATATTTGTGTAAACTCTTCCATTATCACTTTAAATAGACATGATTACATACCTATTAATACATGTATGCATTTATAAAATTTCAAGAAGTCCATACTATCCATTTTAAGAAAAATCCTGATTATCCAAAGCAGTGATAAATGAAAATTCTCAGTTTCAAGAATGATTTTGAAATCCAACCAATCCATAAGATTCATCATGCTTGATTGTAATGATTGCAATCATGGACACTAAGTTCATATTAATGTATATACACATACGTGTATGTATATACAACAACAATATACATCATTTACTTGCATAATTTTACCCATTTATTTGATTACTCAAAATCTCTTTTTTTTTATAGGCGAAAAAGAATATCAGGGGTACAAACATAGAGGAACGGTTGTATACATACATTAATCATCTTATAAATATGTATATATATATATATATATATATATACATATATAAACATAAGGTGTGAAAAGTAAGAACCCGCACCCAAAATTAGAGCAGAACCTTCGGAACTTTACCCCAAATTTTATGGTTTCACAAAGAGGTTGTCAAGATCAGTTCTAGGACTAGGTAAAACAGGTTTATATGGTCTTGTGTGATTTTATACAACAAGTGTATATAACTAAATAAAACTTATAAAATGGTAGGAAATGATGAAGAGGTTCTTCCCCTTAGCTCCCAACCGATTCCCTAAGCCGAGAGAGAGATTTAAAGCCTGGGTTTGTAACAGTTTCACACGCACACCCGAAAATATATATATAACTTGTATCTATATAAATACAAACTTATATAAACTGAAGCTTAAGATAAAACAACCAAAAATAAACCTACTTCATTCCTTGCCCGGAGAGGAGGAATTAAAAGGCAAAAGAAAACGAATGATCAAATGCAGAAGGTGTACGTATATACATATAACATGTATATACGTACATATATATATGTATATTTATATATCCCAGTATTTACAAAACTTAGAGAAAAAAAGGCTACACGACCCTTACCTAAACTCGAGGAGGAGGAGGAGGAGAGTGGAGCAGCGAGGCTAGTGGCACCGGTCGTATACACATCGGATGTATACATATATACCAAACACATATACATATGTATATAAAAAAAAGAAACCATAACTCAAGCATGAACCACAAAAAAACATCAAAACTACACCCTTACCTATTCGATGAGGAGGAGGAGGGTGGAGGCAGCAACCAAGGTCCAGGAGCCGAAGAGATAAGGGGAGCCGATCCTTCGGCCTTCGGTGCAGCAGGGAGTTTAAAAAAAACGATGAAGAAGAGGACTTAGGCCAAGGTGAGGGGTCGGTGTCGGCTGTGGAAAAGAGGGAACAGCCGGCCTACTCCACCAGCCTAGAGGAGAAAAACGGCACCCTAGTCTACTGGTTCAGCGACGAAGAGATGAAGAGGAGGCGGACGCAGGGGAGAAGAAGAAGTGGAGAAGGAGAACGCGGAAAAAAATGGACGGCAGGGATTACAAGAGGGAGATCGAGCGGCTCAGAGCTGACGCGACATTAAAAAGAATCAACGGCCAAGATCAGGGGAGGCCGGATCGGACGGCCTGGGGTTCGCCGTGGTTTAAAACGCGGTTTTCTACAGGTTTTTCTTTAAATAAAATAAAATCGTTTTATTAATAATATTATTATTAATTTAATACAACATTATTACACTCAATTATTAACTTTCATTATTTTAATAAAAGTCATTTGTCAATTGATTTAATCAAAACATCTTATTATAAAAACATATGTACATATATATATATTCTGTTTTAAAATACCAATAATTTTTATTGGGCTTATTATATTAAGTATATTATTTTTAAACCATAATTATTATATTTTGGAAAATTAAAGGGTCATTTAATCAATTAAAGAAAGCATCATAATATATATTTATTTGTTTGTTTATTTATTTATTTTTACTTTTCTGAATTACATAATAATTACGTTAATTTATAATTTCATGAAAACATTCGGATACACTCTTTTAAGGAGAGAAAAAGAAATTGGTTGCTTAAGAGAATTTGTGTAAACTTAAAGACGCGAGATTTGTAATTAAATCCATAATTTACTATAGTTTCCAAAATGGTTAATAAAGGTCAAATTATTAAAGAAGTAATGTATCTAATTTGTTGAAATATATATATATATAACTCATAAAAATTCATCCAGTTTGATATAAATATAAAAGTTCAATTGTTCAAATTAATATGTATAATGGAAGAAAACAATAATAATGATTTTCACCGTTTAGAAACATAAACTAGAATTAACATTTTGGGAAAACTAAATTAACATTTATGATACTTTAAAAAATTAAAGCAAAACACAATTATCATTCCGATTTTATTCCAACGGTCAAAAATAAACACAAGATTATTTAGGAAACAACGGTCGAGTTTATAGCTGTTTTGGGGTTCAACGGTTATATTAAGGTGCTTATAAAAAAGGGTTTGGTCTCGGGTGTCCCTTACCCCAAGTGACTGAAGGAGAAGCAAAGATGGTTCGTGTGATCCCCTTGGTGCTGATCACGGTCGCGGTGGCTTCAACAATCCTTATGTTCCTTATGATGGATGCTCGAAACCCCTACCGCATTCTCGGGCTCCTAGTAGTTTTAAGCAGTCTTCCCATCATTGTAATCAGGTTCTTATTTGGAATTTTCAGTTAATTTATCTTTTCGTTTGGTCAGAGGATGTTGTAGCCAAAATGTTGCTTATTTAAATAAAATAAATTTTCATCCATTTGATGCTTTTTGTTATTGATTGATGGTTCAAACAAAACAGGGTTTCTCGGGTCGTTACAAATTGCAACTGCCAACTTCAGTGCGCCAGAATTGCTTACCCATGAGGAAGTCACGTGATTTTGCCAAACCCTATGGGCGACCAAAATGGGACTTCAATCCTTTATTTCTCAGCCTTTTATGGGAGCAGAAATCCCCTTCAGGCAAAAGCGAATTCAATGCTCACCGTTCTTATTCTCGTTGGTGATAGGAACATCACCCTCTCGGTCATTGAGACTGATTCCACTTCTCTTTACTGTGCTCTTCAAAGTAGTGGCATTACACCATGGTGCATCACATATATTATCTGTAAGATTCATTGTTTCATTTCATCCCAGATGGAGATTATTCACACATGGCGGGAGGGCAATAGAGTCGCAGATTTCCTAGCCTCTATGGTGGGACCCAACAACGAGCTCACATGTTACTATAACCCTGGATCACTTCCACCCGAGAGCATGAATCTTTTTATTGGGGATGCCATCAATCTCTATTACTTTAGACCCCCATGACATCTCCCCTAGGATGTGTGTCCCCTTACTCTTGTATTCTTCCTTTCCTTCAATAAAAAAATCTTTGGTGGTATTACCCCAAGATTCAATCACACTTTGAAGATATTAACCAACAAAGCCGTATGGTCGACTTGGATGAACTCCCTGTGGCCCAACACCTTGAGTCACCCAGTCACCACCGGACCCTCCAACAATGATGACTTCAAATATTTCAAGTGCTCCGCAGAATTATCAAGGAGGCTTCCCACCACGTTCAGGTCCATGGTTGGGGGCAGTATGCTACCCTCCATTTCAGTTCTATCTGGTGCCAGCCCGATTTTCCAGGTGATATTGAGGATATTATTCCATGTAGAGTCATAGTTAACATGGATGATCTATCAGAGGGGAAGAATGATCTAGAGCTTCTTAATGACAACTCACCCCCTCGGGGAGTGCCACAACTATTGGATCTATTGCAAAGGGTTACTCACCAATAGATAAATCTACTGGGTTTTCCCATTCCCACCGAGACACTAGTCCTCAGTCAGAATCCTAATAAGGGTAAGAAGCACCTTGGGGCCCTCAAACCCTATGACCTGTCTAGATCAGTTAAGAATATGTAAGATGATCCCGAAAAAGATGTGTTTCTCCAAAATCTCATAGAGCACAAAAATATGGTCGATGACCTCCTTGATGAATGTGCCATAGAACAGTGGCTAGACTATGGTGATCCTTGGTCGAGGACAAAAAGGGCAGGTACAACAGTCCCCCGGTGAATTGCCTTTGGGTGACCCTGACCATCCTGCCCACATAGATAGGATAGATGTTTGAAGTTATGGAAAGAGGGTGTGGTATGTGTCACCAAATCCACTTGAGTGGCGTGATAATCCCCTGGAACCAGCTTAGGTTCCCCCAACTGCTCCCCAGGTCATCCCACCAGCAGCTCCATGAGCTGTTGATCTGGCTTATCACGTTGAAGAACCTTCCAATGCACTGGTGGTCAAGGATCCTCGTCAAGACAGGAACCACCGCCTATATGACCTGATGGCGGTGCTCATTGCTTGGCTTGAGGCATTGGAAACCTGACAGGTGCAAATCCCACCTTATGGAAAGCCATATACAGCGTGGGACAATGATATGCCAGCACCCAAAGGTTTTGGAAACCCCATATTTTCCCCTTTTAATGGGATGGGTGACCCGCTATAATATCTAGCCCACTTCATCTCAAGGTACTGACCCATGTTGGGGACTCCAGTGCAATAGGAGGCCACCAAACTCCAATGTTCCGTATAGACATTGGAAGGGCCTACATTTGTCTAGTACATCCAGCTACCCATTGGGTCAGTCATTAGATAGGAAGATCTCCATAGACAATTCCTTTACCAATTCAGCTATACCACCCGAAAGATGAGTATTTCAGACCTCTTAAAGTGCAAACAGAGGCTCGACGAGTGCATCACAGACTTTGTGGACCAGTGGAAAGGCCTCGCGTACTCTTTGAATATGCCACTAACTTAGGAATAACTAATAACAATGTGTGTGGGGAATGTAAAAACTGAAATGTTACCCTTTCTCATTACTCAATATTATCCTGGGGGATTCTGAGACCTCTCTAATAAGGCCTAGTATCTAGAGGAAGCCTTACAGCAGGCCAAGCAGGCATGGACGTTGCCTCCTGCAATTCCCATGAGAAGAGACACTAAGGCTGAGCCCACTATAGTATCACAAATAAAGGCCCCAAGAAGCTGGAGTTATTACCAGTGGAGCCACCTCCACAACCTTGCAGGGGCCCACCACCTCAGGCATAGCCTCTGTCCTAGCATCACCCACCCCGGAATCGGTAGGTTCCCCTGTGAAACACGCCGCCACCACCTAGGTGAGATAACCAGCTTCCACCTTCTTAATAGGCTCCTCCAACCCCTCTTCAGGTCCATGATCCCAGATCCCCCTTCCCAAACAGGAGAAACCGGACCTTCTCATTCAATGAGGTTCAGGTCCCCAGTTATTTCTGAAGTTCCTTGGAACAAGGAATTATACTGTTTCCCAAATGCGGGAGGCCCAAAGAGACGAATCTCACTGATTTCCCCAATTACTGCCCCTATCACCAGATCCTGGGGCACATGCTCAAACAATTCTATGTGTTTAAAGACTGGATTAAAGAATATGTTGATAACAACATATTTAGGTTAGGACCCGCTCTAGCATAGGTGGCATGTGTATTCATGAGGCCAGACATCAGCATTGAGAGTGAAGGTGAGTGGCATCAGGTTCCAAACTGCAGGTCCCAAAAAGTATGATGACTGGATGGATTGCAAGGAATATTTCCATGCCCATGGTATTATCTGTGCACATCTGAATTGACCCGAGCCTTCAGTGGATGTCACATCACCCGCAACCGCTACTTCTGTGTTAACATCTCAACCTCTATCTTCGTAGAAGAGAAAGCATCAGTGACACAAGGGAAAATAAAGTCCCCCACTGATGCCATTGTCATCCCATAATCTTGATGAATTCATACCCCTAGAGATGAAGATTCCCCCTAGAATCCATCCAGTGGTGGAGGATTCTTTGGGTGACGATCAAGGGTATTCTTTGGTCAACACCACGGAGCTAGTAAACCCCTACATGATTTCTGACAGGGAGGAGTGCAAGATGGATCCTCCCAATGTCCCCAGCCATCACCAGTGTCGACGGGGCCATGGATATATGGGTTGTCAGAGTACCCTGGTCAGTACGTCCTACCAGAATAAGCATTCCAACGAAACCAGACAGCATTCCCAGCACAGAGCTCAACACACAAAGCCTTCTCATCGGGTGTCATCAAGTTCGCCTTTGCCGCCGTTTGACTTACTTGATCAGGCGGAGCCACCCCGACCCTGCCGAGATTAGCCATGATCTGTTACAGAATGGCCTCAGTCTTCTATCCAACATCTAATAGTCACTCCATGAGCTTCTACTAGCGAGCAACGAGACATTCCCAGCACCAGCCAATCGCTAATTCATCTAGTAGGGCCCGTAATACTCCCTGCCGCAGAACAACCTCCTATAAGTAGAAGTGCACACTTGGAACATAAGTATGATATCCTTAATCATCATTCCATCTTTCCCATGAGGCAATATATCCCTGAGGCCCTTCTCCTGTCAGTGGATATGCATGAATCACTTCTACAAATACGAGCATTAATAGTGCTAAAAACGGGCTTTAACAGTGCTAAAAAAGCACTGTAAAGCACGATGCTGATAAAAGGGTCCTTTATCAGCGCTGATAAAACACCCCTTTATCAGTGCTAAACACATGCTAATAAAGGTAGACTTTATGAGCACTAAAAGAGTGCTGATAAAACAACCCTTTATCAATGCTAAAAGAGCACTGATAAATGAATGTTTTATCAGCAATTTTTAGCGCTGATAAAAGCATGATTTATCAGTGCTAAAAAGAGCTGATAAATTCCCTCTCTACTGCTACGAAATTATCTGCAGTAGCACACCCAAACACCTACAAAAAAATCATCATCTCGATAAGCTAATTATAGAAAGTATACCCATAAAAAATTAACTCATAAATCATAAGCTAATTAGACCAAGTATACCCATAAAACAAGTACACCCGTACACCATTAAAACATAATTCATAAGTTAATTAATTACATAAATAATTCAATTCAAAATTCAGGGGGTTGGGGGCTATTCAAGGGTTTGGGGTGGCTTTCCAAGGGGGGGTACGGGGTGTCCGGGGGGCTTTCCAGGGGGTGGGTTGGTTTCCAAGGTGTCGGGGGAGCATTACAAGGGGTGGGGGGGTGTCCAGAGGGGTGGGGGGGTGTCCAGGGGGTGGATTGATGTCTAGGGGGTGAGGGTGGTCCAGGGGGTGGATTGGTGTCCAAGGGGGCTTTCCAGGGGGGTGGGCTGGTGTCCAAGGTGTCCGGGGGGGGGGCTTTATAGGGGGTGGGGGGTGTCCAGATGGGTGGGGGTGTCCAGGGGGTGGATTGGTGTCCAAGGGGGGTGGGGGTGGTCTAGGGGTGGATTGGTGTCTGGGGGGGGGCTTTCCAGGGGGTGGGGGCGGTCCAGGGGGTGGTCAGTTGTTGTTTTCACTTAAAATCGTGTCCATTTTCAATAAAAGAGAGACCCTTTGAGTGGTACCAGCCACACCATGCCTCATATTGAGGCGGGGTTGACTCATACAAATCACCAAGGACCCTTGGATCATTCTTATAAAATATCATGGCAATCTGAATGCGTTTGGATGGATTTTCATAGGCCAGTTGTTGTTTTCAATTAAAATTGTGTCCATTTTAAACAAAAGAGAGACCCTTTGAGTGATAGCGGTTACACCGTGTCTCAGATTGAGGTGGGGATGAATCTTACACATCAAAAAAGACCCGTGGATCATTATCCTAAAGGACTAACACATTCTGAATGCGTTTGGTCTGATTTCTGTAGGTCAGTTGTTGTTTTCACTTAAAATCGTGTCCATTTTAAACAAAAGAGAGACCCTTTGAGTGGAACCGGCCACAACGTGCCTCATATTGAGGCGGGGTTGACTCTTACATGTCACCAAGGACTCTTGGATCTTTATTATAAAATATCAATGCAATACGAATGCGTTTGGTCGAATTTTCATAGGTCAGGTGTTGTTTTCAGTTAAAATTGTGTCCATTTTAAACAAAAGAGAGACCCTTTGAGTGATAACAGCCACACTATGCCTCATATTGAGGAATAGATGACTTGTACACGTCAGAAAGGACCATTAGATCGTTCTCATAAAGGATCAACAGAATCCGAATGCGTTTGGTCGAATTTCTGTAGGTCATTTGTTGTTTTCACTTAAAATCATGTCCATTTTAAACAAAATAGAGACCCTTTGAGTGGTACCGGCCACACCGTGCCTCTAATTGAGGCAAGGTCGACTATTACATGTCAACAAGGACCAGTGGATATTTCTCTTAAAGGATCAACACAATCCAAATGCGTTTGGTCAGATTTTCGTAGGTCAGTTTTTTTTCTTCACTTAAAATCATGTCCATTTTAAACAAAATAGAGACCCTTTGAGTGGTACCGGCCACACCGTGCCTTGGATTGAGGCAGGGATGAATCTTACATGTCACCAAGGACCCTTGGATCGTTCTTATAAAAGATAAATGTAATATGAATGCATTTTGTCAAATTTCTGTAGGTCAGTTGTTGTTTTCACTTAAAATCGTGTCCATTTTAAACAAAAGAGAGACCCTTTGAGTGGTACCAACCACAAAGTGCCTAGGATTGAGGCGGGGTTGACTCGTACACATCACCAAGGACCCTTGGATCGTTCTTATAATAGATAAAGGCAATCCAAATGCGTTTGGTTGGATTTTCGTAGGTCAGTTGTTGTTTTCAATTACAATTGTGTCTATTTTAAACAAAAGAGAGACCCTTTGAGTGATAGTGGTCACACCGTGCCTCGGATTGAGGCGGGGTTGACTATTAAATTTCAAAAAGGACCCTTGGATCTTTCTCATAATGGATAAACACAAACCTAATGCATTTGATCAGATTTTCGTAGGTCAGTTGTTGTTTTCACTTAAAATCGTGTCCATTTTAAACAAAAGAGAGACCCTTTGAGTGGTACTGGCCACACCGTGCCTCGTATTGAGGTGAAGTTGACTTTTACACATCACTAAGGACCCGTGGATCATTCTACTAAAGGATAAAAAAAATACTAATGAGTTTTGTTGGATTTCTGTTGGTCAGTTGTTGTTTTCACTTAAAATCGTGTCCATTTTAAACAAAATAGAGACCCTTTGAGTGGTATCGGCCACCCCGTGACTTGTATTGAAACGAGGTTGACTCGTACACGTCACCAAGGACTCTTTCATTTTTCTCATAAAGGATCAACATAATCTGAATGCGTTTGGTCTAATTTCCATAGGTCAGTTGTTGTTTTCACTTAAAATCATGTCCATTTTAAACAAAAGAGAGACCCTTTGAGTGGTACCGGACACACCGTGCCTCGGATTGAGGCAGGGTTGACTCTTACATGTTAAAAAGGACTAGTGGAACATTATTATAAAAGATCAAGGCAATCCTAATGCGTTTGGTTGGAATTTCATAGGTCAGTTTTTGTTTTCAATTAAAATTGTGTCCATTTAAAAAAAAGAGAGACCCTTTGAGTGATAACGGTCACACTGTGCCTTGGATAGAGGCGGGGATGACTCTTACATGTCAGAAAGGACCCGTGGATAATTCTCCTAAAGGATAAACACAATATGAATGCATTTTGTTGGGTTTCCGTAGGTCATTTGTTGTTTTCACTTAAAATCGTGTCCATTTTAAACAAAAGAGAGACCATTTGAGTGGTACCGGCCACACTGGGCCTCTTATTGATGCGGGGTTGACTCTTACACATCACCAACGATCTGTGGATCGTTATTATAAAATATCAAGGCAATCGAATGTGTTTGGTTGAATTTTCATAGGTTAGTTGTTGTCTTCAATTAAAATTCTGTCCATTTTAAACAAAAGAGAGACCCTTTGAGTGATAGCGGTCACACCGTGCCTCAGGTTGAGGAGGGGATAACTCATACATGTCACAAATGATCAGTGTATCGTTATCCTAAAGGATCAACACAATACGAATGCGTTTGTTTGGATTTCCTTAGGTTAGTTGTTGTTTTCACTTAAAATCGTGTCCATTTTAAACAAAATAGAGACCCTTTGTGTGGTACCGACCACACCGTGCCTCAGATTGAGGAGGGGTTGACTCTAACACATCAAAAATGACCAGTGGATCATTCTCCTAAAGTATCAATGCAATCTGAATGTGTTTGGTCCGATTTCCTTAGGTCAGTTGTTGTTTTCACTTAAAATGGTGTCCATTTTAAACAAAATAGAGACCCTTTGAGTGGTACCGGCCACACGGTGCCTCGGATTGAGGCAGGGTTTACTCTTTAACATAAAAAATGACCATTGGATCGTTATCCTGTAGGATCAATGCAATCCAAATGAATTTGGTCAGATTTACGTAGGTTAGTTGTTGTTTTCACTTAAAATTGTGTCCATTTTAAACAAAATAGAGACCCCTTGAGTGGTACTGGCCACACCATGCCTCGGATTGAGGCGGGGATGAATCTTACACATCAACAAGGACCAGTGGATCATTATCGTAAAGGATCAACATAATCTGAATGCGTTTGGTTGGATTTCCATAGGTTAGTTGTTTTTTCACTTAAAATCGTGTCCATTTTAAACAAAATAGAGACCCTTTGAGTGGTACCGGCCACAACGTGCCTCGTATTGAGGCGGGGTTGACTCTTACACATCACTAAGGAACTTTGTATTGTTCTTATAAATGATCAATGCAATCCAAATGCGTTTGGTCAAATTTCCATAGGACAGTTGTTGTTTTCACTTAAAATGGTGTCCATTTTAAACAAAAGAGAGACCCTTTGAGTGGTACCGGCCACACCGTGCCTCGGATTGAGGCGGGATGACTTGTAAACATCAAAAAGGTCCCTTGGATCATTTTAATAAAGGATCAACACAATCAGAATGTGTTTGGTCAGATTTCCGTAGGTTAGTTGTTGTTTTCACTTAAAATAGTGTCCATTTTAAACAAAAGAGAGACCCTTTGAGTGGTTCCGGCCACACCGTGCCTCAAATTGAGGCGGGGTTGTCAAATACTTGTCACAAAGGTCCCATGGATATTTCTCCTAAAGGATCAACACAATCTGTATGCATTTGGTTGTATTTCCGTAGGTCAGTTGTTGTTTTCACTTAAAATCGTGTCCATTTTAAACAAAAGAGAGACCCTTTGAGTGGTATCGGCCACAATGTGCCTCGTATTGAGGCGAGGTTGACTCTTACACATCAAAAATTACCATTGGATCATTCTACTAAAGTATCAACTCAATCCAAATGCATTTGGTCAGATTTACGTAGGCCAGTTGTTGTTTTCACTTAAAATTGTGTCCTTTTTATACAAAATAGAGACCCTTTGAGTGGTACCGGCCACAACATGCCTCGAATTGAGGTAGGGATGACTCTTACACATCACCAAGGACTATTGGATCATTCTCCTAATGTATTAACGTAATCCGAATGCATTTGGTCAGATTTCCATAGGTCAATTTATTTCACTTAAAATCGTGTCCTTTTTAAACAAAATAGAGACCCTTTGAGTGGTACCGGCCACAATGTGCCTTGAATTGAGGAGGCGTTGACTCTTACACGTCACTAAGGATCCTTGGATCTTCATTATAAAAGATCAAGGCAATATGAATGCATTTGGTTGAATTTCCATAGGTCAGTTGTTGTTTTCACTTAAAATGGTGTCCATTTTAAACAAAAGAGAGACCCTTTGAGTGGTACCATACACACCGTGCCTCGGATTGAGGCGGGGTTGACTCATACATGTCACAAAGGACCATTGGATCTTTTTACTAAAGGATAATCCCAATCTGAATGCGTTTGGTCAGATTTCCGTAGGTCAGTTGTTGTTTTCACTTAAAGTCGTGTCCATTTAAACAAAAGAGAGACCCTTTGAGTGGTACCATCCAAAACGTGCCTCATATTGAGGTGGGGTTGACTCTTACACATCAAAATGGAACCTTGGATCGTTCTCCTAACGTATCAACACAATCCATATGCGTTTGGTCAGATTTCCATAGGTCAGTTGTTGTTATCACTTAAAATCGTGTCCATTTTAAACAAAAGATAGACCCTTTGAGTTGTACCGGCCACACCGTGCCTCGGATTGAGGAAGGGTTGACTCATACACGTCACCAAAGACCCGTGGATCATTCTTCTAAAGGATCAATGCAATAAAAATGCATTTGGTCAGATTTTCGTAGGTCAGTTGTTGTTTTCAATTAAAATGGTGTCCATTTTAAACAAAAGAGAGACCCTTTGAGTGGTTCAGAATTCTTGCATGTTGATGGTACATATAATCTGTTAAAATAGGAAAATGACTCATTGGAGAAAGGATATTTTATTTAATAACAATTACAATTTTCCTACGAACATTTACATACAACAATGTTTCATCTTTTGATCCCCTTAACCCCTCTAAAAAATGACCACCAATTGTACATGTCTCCAAGTCAGATCTTCATTATATTTGTGTAAAATCTACCATCAGGTATGCGGTACACTCATTTCTGAACACATCTATATCATCTTGTGAGTATGAGGATTTTCGGCAGTCAGAGTAGTATTGCAAAATATAAAAATAAATAATTAATAAATAAATTAAACAAACTAGTAGTTGTTTTTGAAAATACCTCTTTAGGGATACTAGTTTGCTGATGAAAAACAATCTCTTTCATAAATTTACAAACATAATAACCGCAATCATTATCGTTTTTTTTTGTTTTGGACACTGAAAAAAAATTGATCATTAGGAGAATAAGTAACTTGTGTTGAGATGTTTTTGGATAGTGAAATTTTATTATATATACCCTGATATTTGTCCAGACGTAGTACTTGCTCGCCTCCCTAGGCTTAGCCCCTGTCCTCATTCCTTTTTTTAGACGATAATGATACACCGCCCTATCATAACAGAATACTCAGTAAAAGATAATATAAATTATATTACTTGATTTTTAGACATAAAATGTAAGATGTAGTGTCTTACAGATTCACAAACTCTATTATGTGTGGTCGGTTTGATGGATATCCTTGCTTTGAATCCAGAAAATAAATCTTTGGAGTATCCAAGTTCACCGCAATTAGCAACCAATGTTGCCTAAAAACACAAAAAGGAATAAGTAATAAAATAAGTGAAAATATAATTGATATGCTTTAATCGTAGAGTATTACCCCTGCATGGTTGGTATTAGGAAAAGTCTGTCATCTGTAATCTTACTTTCAAATGTTTTCAGCAAGCCGTTCACTATTGCATCCCTTTTTTGATGGCTCTATTTTTATTAGGTGTGTTGATGTGATATGAGGACTAACGAGTCCAAATCTTGGATCATGGGAAAATTCCTTTAACTATTTTTCATAAATGCATCTGTTAACAATATAAAATGAATTTAGTCATAATTTTCACATTAGATCAGGTTTTATAAAATCAATTAATGGAAACATACCTCATATATACATTTACAACTGTGACGCCTAGCCAACCGTTTTAAAGGATTTCATTTACATTTTCAGTATCAACAAAATCTTGACTTTCCTCTCTGTATATATTCTATTCAAAAACCACTATATGAATATTACCATCTTTTAGCTTCATATCCACTTGAGTCTTAAATGCTAGTAAATGTGGATAGAGAATAGGTGGTGTTATTGTGCTTTCAATAGCTCCTTGGGATCGGTTGGTCGATCCTTTAGATGTTTTTGATCTGACGTTTGTCACCCCCTTCCCTTTATCTATCTATAACAACAATCATTGGTTCAGATGATTTTTTCATTAATTGTTAAGAGTTTAGCTTGAAAAAAATGAAATAAATACCTCTTTGTCCGCATGTACTATTACAAGTTGTGACGACCATGAAATGAATGTCCCAATAGCCTTTCCAACCGTATGAATATCATCATCATCATCAAGTGGAATAGGTAGCTCTGCAATTGGCTCATGAGCTACAATAATCGTCACTTTCAGATAATCTTTCGGAAGTGGTCTATTACGCAGTGTGGCATTTGGGATATTGAACACTATATCCCTCGCTACAAGGTGATAGGTGGGTGTTGACAGATATAAATCACAATCATTATCACCCTGTAGAAGATCAGTACGGAAAACTTATCAGTGTTTTTCTGATTCACATTTCATGGGAATAATTATTAAAATATTGATTACCACGTCTAAGATAGTTCTTTGAGGCGAATGGCTCGCCTCAAAGCTGGTGGGGGGTGGGGCGGGATGTTCACGCACTGGTTGTTCCTGAGTTGTGTCTTTCCTTTTCTTCCCACCCATAAAAGTTTCTAACAACTCTCCCTACCATTGCAATCGTTCTTCAAGGGTTGCTATTTTTTCACTAATTTGTTCCAATTTTTCATCTGTATCATCCATTTTTTTTCTTCTTCTCAAAATATACTCAGTGTGTCACCCCAAACCCAGCACCTCTGAGACGACTGAATTTTTCTTGCTGCTTCAAAGCCGTCGATAATAGGTCTGTATCAGCTACAGGAGTAGCTGATTCCTGTGACTTTCAGATATAGGAAAATAACTAATTATTTTTAAGTAATAGAAATTTTAAACAAATCTTTTTTATCATCGTGTCATAATTACACATATTTCCCACACTTTCTGTGTGTTCTCATCTACTAAATTCCCTTCTTTGTTCAAATGTGCCTCCTTCCATAGCACATGACGTGGGATGGAAGTGCATTTGGTTTTAGACTCATCAGTCTACATTTAAACATAGAAAGATAATTATGATGTTTTTTATTGGCACCTAAAAATATTACTGTAAATTTAAAATATGTACCATTTTCTTTTCTAATGAAATTTACCCCATCCTTTCTTTTTGATAGGGGTATGTTGGTTTTGATGCACGTTCCTTATTTTCAGTATAGAGTTTCTGTTTCATAAATAAAATATTGACAATCAAAGTGATAAATACAGGTATCCTCAAACAACGTATTATCACCCACAATTTACCTAAAACTTCTCATCCCCACGATGGCCAATAAATGAATCCCATGCTTCTTGGGATATCAGGAGAGCATAGATAATGGGTAGGTGAGGGTTTATTTTACCTTTAGAATCTTTCAGGTGACATCTTGTTAAAATAGTTTGAAAACCTCGATGAATCTTTCCTGCAATACTTAGTACATAATCCTTGTGTGAATCGTCTACTATAAATGTACTCTACAAGAGATTGAGAAGAGTAAGACATTGTTTCATTATTTTATTTTCTTGTAAATTAAAGAAATAAATTCATAATGATACCGTAATTTCTTCCCAGATCACAACCTTCATCCCAGACACAACATGGTTCCATGAATCTATGTCAATAGGCACACATTGCCAAGTGACAACTCCAATGTAGCTGCTAAACATAGCCTTGTTGGGATTCACATGTTGGACTTGTGCATTCCATCCGACTTCAAATTTGATGCCTCTACTTTTTTCCTTAATAATTTTGGCTAACACCGTCAAACTACGACACACCTATGTTTTCTACAACATCGGTCCTTCATTCCCGAACATTTCATAAATATCAACATCATCTATATGTTCATATGGAATGGTATCAACAGAATGTGCTGATGGTTCTTGAACCTTAACACTAAGAGCAACATGAGCCGCAACAGGAGCAGCAAGAGCAGCAGGAGCAGCAAGAGCAGCAAGAGCCATAGGAGGAGGAGCAGAAGGAGAAACATGAGCCACAGTAGGAGCAACAAGAGAAACAGGAGCCGTAGTAGGAGGAGCAACATGAGAAACAGGAGCCGCAGCAGGAGCAACAGCAGCAGTAGCATGAGCTGCAGGAGAAACAGGAGCAGCAGCAGCCGCAACATCAGCAACTTGAGAGACTTGTTTAGCCTCAAGGTTAGGAGCACCAGAATGTGCAGAAGTCATTATCTGTAAAAGTGGTTGAACAGTTAATTCAGATTACATAAATTCAGTAATGATAAGATAATAACATGAGATAACAAGATCTATATTACAAACAAAATATAACATATTTACTGAACTCTATTTCTTTTTATCAAAGTTTGAAGGGATTTGACACCTCTATCGACTATCCAAATCCCTCATTGTGGTCTCCTCTAACATAAAAAACATCATCTGCATTGGGACCACTTCGAAATGATTGCGACGTACCACTAAAAGGATCTTCCTCAACTGAATTTTCATTGGAACCTTCAGTAGTTTTGGATGATAACAGAACAATCGACCACTTTCGGTTTGCGGGATCTGGAACATAAAAAACATGTATCGCTTGTGATTCCATTATAAACTGTTCATCATTGTACCCTTCTTTACTAAAATCAACTTTCATAAATCCCCATTCATCTATTTTAACACCACTATTGTTATCCATACATTTGCATTGAAAAAGCGGAGATTAGAATGTTATATAATATAACTCCCATATTAGTTCGATAATGCCAAAGTATGAGATATTTGCATAAATTGGATTTATTTCCTTACTACCAGAAACATGCATCACTTTAGCCACTAGTGTAACTCCACTATTTTTCATGGTACTATCTTCATCATGTTTATTTGTATAGAATGTATAACCATTAATTACATAACCACTATAAAATAATACATACACACTTTTTCCAGCAGCTAGCCATCAGAGTCGTTTTGAAATTGAATTCGGATTTTCATCCAACTTCTTAAAAATATGGTCTTGAAACCATCCTATAAACTGGTGATTATGTGTATCTGATAACCATTTTTCATCCCTCGATGGATTCAACTACCTAAGAATTTCTTTGTGAGTTTCAATATATGGAGAAACCTCCCAACTGTTATGCAAAACATAAAGATGAGCCTGCTCCTGATCTGTAATACTGATTGTCACAACTTCTCTTCCAGAAATTACCTCTCCCTCAATGCGTCCCGCGTGACGAGATTTCAGGAGACCAATGCTTTCCACGTCAGATAGGTATTCAGTACAAAATTCAATGGATTCCTCAACAATATATCTCTCCACTATACAACCCTCTGGCTGACTTCGATTTTTGACATACCCTTTCAAAATCTTCAAATACCGTTCAATAGGATACATCCATCTATAGTGCACATGACCACAAAGTCGAATCTCTCTCACCAAGTGAATCATCAAATTACCCATCATATCAAAGAATGTTGGTGGGAAGAACATTTATAATTCACATAATATGATGACAATTTCTTTTTCCATAGCTGACAATTTCCCCAGGTCTAAAACTTTGCTACATATAGCTTTGAAAAAGAAACAAATTTTGGTTAATGTATGATGAACATTCTTGGGAAAAATGCAACGTAAAGCTATAGGAATTAAATATTGCATCAAAACATGGCAATCATGTGATTTCAAACCTTTTAACTTCAAATAATTCATTGACACAATGTTCTTGATATTTGATGAGTACCCCTCTTGAACCTTTACATCATTGAATAAGTTGCAAAACTGATATCTCTCTTACCTAGAAAGAGTATAAGCAGCTGGAAGAAGAAACATTCGATTTTCACCCTTCACGGGAGCTAACTCTTCTCGTATTCCCATGTAAATCATGTCCAACCATTCCTTAATTCCATATATTTTTGACCAGGGGAATTTAGAAACGTTCCGATAATACTATCACATATATTTTTTCCACATGAATCACATCAAGAAAATGTCTGACGTACAAACAATTCCAGTATGGTAATTCAAAAAAAAACTGATCTCTTTTTTCAACCAATTTCATAAGGTTTTTCGAAAATGGTTTACCAAAAATAGAATTCAGATCTTTTACTTTCTCAAACAGCTGATCACCTGTTAGTAGAGACGGTGTTGCACGTTTTTCTGAACTTCCATGGAATGATGTCGTCCAAGATCGGTACTTATGCCGATGTGGTAGAAATCTATGATGTCCTAAAAGCACAGATTTCAATGAATGTTTCAACCTAATTGATTCTGTATCTTCTTCGCACACGGGACACCCTTGAGTTACTTTAATTCTATAGCCTGACAAATTTCCATAAGCAGGGAAATCATTTATTGTCCCATACAACATCACTCTCAACGTGAAGTATTCACTTTAATAAGTATCATACAACATTACACCTGAGTCCCACAATAACTTAAAATCCTCGATCAAAATATCCAGATAAACATCAATATCATTACCTGGTTGTTTTGGTCCTGATATAAGCATAGATAACATGATGAATTTCTGCTTCATGCATAACCAGGGTGGAAAGTTATAATTTACCAACATAACAGGCCATGTACTATGAGTGCTGGTTTGAAAACCAAAAAGATTCACTCCATCTGTAGATAACTCAAGACGAAGGTTTCTCGGCTCTTTTCCAAATTCAGGATACTCATGATCAATTTTATTCCATTGAGGAGATTCGGCTGGATGACGTAATAACCCATATTTATTTCTTTTATCTGCATGAAACTACAATTGTCTTGCAGTTTCTTCACTTCCATATAGACGCCTAAACCTTGGAATGATTGGAAAGTACCATACAACTTTCGTAGGATCGGATTTATCTTTCTTGTATCAATAAGAACCACACTTTGGGCATTCTATAAGTGATTTTTTCTCCTTGCGAAACAATATACAGTCTTTTAGGCAGGCATGTATTCTTTCAGAAATGATTCCCATCGAGCATAGCATTCGTTTAGCTTCATATGTCTGGCTTGGGAGCTCGTTATCTTCTAGGAGAATGTCATTCAAGAGAGAAAGTAGTTCCTTAAAACTAACATCACTCCATCAGTTGCCTTCTTTCAATTTATACAACTTCAGTACATCTGACAATGTTGTATACTTAGTGCAAGCAACATACAATGGCATCTTTGTACAGCTCTTTAACTTTTCAAACAATTTTGGGCAATCACGTAGTTCATCTTTAATTGTCTTTGTCACTTCCTCAATACGATCTTCATCATCATTGAAATCTGTAATCACATCCTCTATATAGTCTTCTTCATTATCCATATTTGTATTCATATCAGACGATCCATAAAACGTAGTTTTATCCCAGCCAGTAGCTACATTCGCTTTTTCTCTGTGTTTATTCCAACATTTATAACTCTGATCTATTCCGTGACATATCAAATGTTCTTCCAACTCCTCTGGAGTAAGTAGTATATAATAACAACAACATAAACACAGACAAAGGATTTGAGAAGGATCCTTTGTGTGATCCTTTGCAAACTTGATGAACTCTTTCACTCCATTCTTGTACTCTATTGTTAAATGATTAGCATCCATCCAATCTTTATTCATCTTCATCCTATTTGAATCTCAAATATTAGTATTTATGGTTCAAGTACACAAAATAAGACTTCCAAATACAGTAGAAGAGAACCACTTCTTTATAATAAGATCAAGTAATCTAACCTATAATCATGATTCATAAAAAAGAATATTAGATTCACTAAAAAGATGATGATATATCACTCTATAAGGAGGGTATAATAGGAGATAGTGGATTTCCAAACGATGAGATATCCCCCAATTAGAGAGAAACCAAATGCATCCACTGGAGCTTCTATCTGAGAATAATGGAGTTTGGAGGAGTTAAAATGACTCTTCTAAGCCTTAAAGAATCATGATTTCAAATGAGAGTTGTGTAAGAGAAAAAAGAATATAAAATGGGGATCATGGAATTTAAGACTATAAAAAAAGATACCACGTTGCAACCTCCCATGGACACGGTACAGAAAGGATTTAGACAACCATACTATCGTGTAGACTTCTTGTCATGAACTAGGCCAGGTTTCCATCCCACTTGACACCTGACCCAAATCGTGGGAAGGTCCAAAGGGAATTACCAATCCCCATGGGTTGTAACTAGTGCCTAGGAATTGAGTAACACCTTTGGGAATGGTTTTTTCATGTAAAAACCCATAAACAATACAAAATAATCAAACAACATATCATAACCAAATTTCACAATATAATAGACCAAAAGATAAGACTACAATAGGGGATAAACATTTAACAATTTAAACCAAAACCAAAATAACAAAAAAAAGGTAAGGGAATCAACAATACAACCAAGCCTCCATGAAACATGAGGGTCAACATCCCCATTCCATAACCAATAACAGTCACTAAAAGGGGAACTACTAGCACATATATCCACCATCACAACCAAGGGAACCTTTCCTTTAACTGGGTAAAACATAATAAGGTCTACATAAACTTGAGGGTGTATATAAGGTGTGAGCCAACATACCTAGTAGGACACAACAAAAATAGATTCCATGTAATGAAATTATGATAAACATTAACATGTTATTTTTTTAAGAAAAAGTAAGATACAATTTAAATAAAAAATTCTTTGAAATAAAAGAGATAGTAAATGTGGCAAGATAATGGTAAGAATAATATGAGCACTATAGAAAATCTCTAAGGTATTAGGGTTACTAGGGTACTAGGATCCTCATACTCTAGGTGATCACATCTATTAGACATGAAGGTCCTATTTGAGCCTCCAATCCCTAGAACATGAATGTTTAGTTAGTGTTGTTATGTATATCCTTATTAAGGAGACCAATCATCGGCCTGACTAATTCACCTAATATACTAGACCTAGTCTACCCACCTAGATAACTAGGATTCCATTGTGCTCAATTCCACCCCCTATATAAAATTATATCTATTTTATACAACCACACTTCCAATAATAGAAACAAACATGACAAAAAACCATTTACAATAGTCAAATCATTATCAAACCCTTACGCACAAAAAATGGAAAACATGTTTCCCACAACCCAGACAATTTATAAAACCATTTTAGATCCAAATAAATCATATTAAACACCTAAAACAATGTCAAATAATGGAACAACCTACCTATTTCTTGATATCTTCACAAAAGCAGAATGAAACCACCAACTGAACTAAGGAAAGACCCTAGGGATGTAATTAAACACCATAACCATAAATATTTAACCCAAATAAATGAGATTAAAGCCAACCTAGGTCAAAACCATTTCTATATAAAAATAACCCAAGAGAGAAAGAAGTAGTGACCAAGAAAAGAGAATAAAAGAGAATATGAGATTCTTACTTAGAGATTACTTGTAGATAAAAGGCCAAATCACCCGAAAAATGGAGCCCAAGGGAAGAGAGAAAGGGAGGGAGTTTCACCTTGGGATAGAGGGTCAAATGGGAAGATTTACCGAATAGAGGACCACTATGCAAAAATTAAAATGAACAGATAACCAATATTCCCAAGAACCCTTAATGTATATCCTCCAAGAACATCATACATCTCCAAATGACATGTCTACATCACTAAGAAGAGAGAAAATCCCAATAATGTCTACAGACCTAGCACAGGTCACCCAACCATTTCAATTTTCACTAAAACGGTGGGACATAAGATAGAAATATACTAATAACACATCCCTTCACCCAAATAAGATACTACAACCACTAACCATGAAGAACCACTAAGAGCATAATTCGAAACATAAGGAAAGGTACACCCAAAACATACCAATGAATCCAAATGAAATAAAACAATAAATATCCATAAATTATTCAACCAACAACAAGAACAATATTAAAAAAATATTTGGAAAACAGGCCTTAAAGGGAGGTCCAGAAAACCGAAGAGGGCGTTGCGGGCGGCGGAGGTCCGGCAAACCGAAGAGGGCGTTGCGGGTGGCGGAGGTCCAACAATGATAAGTCGGGCGTTGCAGGGGGCGGAGTTCTGAAAAAATGAAGAGGAAGTTGTGGGTGGTGGAGGTTCGGCAATGATAAGTGAGGGCGGCAGAGGTCCGACAACGAGAAGCGAGGGCGGTGGAGTTCCGGTAAAGAGAAGTGAGGGCGGAGGAGGTCTGAAAACGAGAACTCAGCGGGCAGCAGAGGGGATTCGTAGGGTTCCAATACCGTGAGAGATTTAGGTCATGATAAAACGAGGGCACTGTGCAATGGACTTTATAAAAAAATGGACTAAGGTTTTATCAGCGCTAAAAAAGTGCTGATAAATCATTCCTGTATCAGCGCTCAAATTTTAGCGCTGATACAGAGAGTCTTTATGAGCACTTTTCTAGTGCTGATAAAGGTTCTTTTTTTCAGCGCTTCTTTAGCACTGATAAAGGTTACCCTATATCAGCACTAAAATTTTAGCGCTGATACAGGGGTTCTTTATCAGCGCATTTCTAGGGCTGATAGAGGGCCTCTTTATCAGCGCTAAAATTTTAGCACTGATACAGGGTAACCTATATCAGCGGTTTTGCTTAGCACTGATATAAGGGGGAGCTTCCCTTGCCCGTTTTTGTAGTAGTGAATCCCTCCCCAAAACTTTAAGAAGCCCCCTCTAGTTTGAGATGAAGGTAACAACCATAGAAGCCTTCCTTGCGGAGGCAGTCGAGCATGCTGAATTTCAGGCCATTATCTCTTTCTCTAGAGAAGTTTAAGGCTCTTCCATACATGGGAACATCTGCCCACTGTACATCACTGTCCACTTCAATGGTGTGGTGGTTCATCATTGTCTTGTCAAAATAGGATTTCAGATAAACCTAATCCTGACCCAAACACTCCAAAATATGGGGCTACCCAAGGATGATATGAGACCATCTAACATAAAAATTCAAGATTATGATAGGACGTAACAAATGAAAATTGAAAAAACACACCAGAAGACCCAGTTCAGTGGTCTGGTAGCTAGCACTGAGTTCATGGTTTTCTCCCAAGACACCGCCTATAAAGCATTGATGGGTAGGCCATGACTCCACTAGCATGCAATAGTTCCTTCATCATATCACCAATTCCTTAAGTACTCACTTAATGGTCTAGTAGGAGTACTCTAAGGTGAAGTGTCTCCATTTTCTTCTTGTAAAGCACGCTATCCAGATTCCTAGTATTACATGAGAAAGTACAAGCAGATTTCAACTAATGAGTTGGAACACACTACGACTGCAACCGACCCGTGGAAAGACCTGGAGGATGCCTACATTTTTCCAATCCACCAATTTGAGGCTACGACCCTGTATCTTGGTTAATTATTTGTTTTTTTTAGAAAGAGGGGGAGAAAATTACCAAGTATATGGGACTCTGAATGATCACCCCATATTCCTACACAAATCAGGCTAGGGTAATCCCAGAGCCCCTAGTCCTGTAAGGTATTGGGACATCCACCCCATGGAAACATAATAAGTCATTATTGATTTTTTCACCTCGATGGGATAAAGAGGCTCAAGACGATGCATGAATATTGATTTTATATCATCAAGTGTGGCCCCTTGGGCTAAAGACCATATGGGATTAGATCGATAGCTTTCATCATTATGGATTCGGTAGCACATGAGTTCCCCGATGCAGTGTCTACCATCGTTCAAGCTGGTACAAGTTTCCCAAATGGATCTGTTGATTTAGAGGAATATCTTCTTAATGAGGGTCCCTCCTCCACAAGTGAAGAAGAGGATTTGTAAGATTCATCTCCTATGTTCAAAGAGGGTTTCTACACCATAATCTATGAATTGGTACAGGTGAACTTCGGAAACGAGATGGATCTGAAGCCCACATTGGTTAACACCACTGTGCCTACTAAAGAGAAAAAACGATATGTGGACTTCTTGAAGAAACATCATGTTGTATTTTCCTTTAGTTATCATGAAATACCAAGACTATATCCTCACATCTCGATCCACAACCTTGGTCTTCCAACAAATCACCATGGATTCAAATAGCCTCCCATAAAGATGCACCCTTCTCATGGTGCCATGGTTGTGGATGAATATGATAAGCTCATTAGAGCCAATTTCATTAAGGAAGTACAATACCCTATGTGGTTATCCAACTTTGTTCCCTTTAGGAAGAAAAAAAAGGACATATTAGGGTGTACATTGAATTTTGGGATCCTAACCATCACTTTCTGAAGAATGATTTTCCCCTTCCTATGACAGAACTATTTATTGACACCACCACTGGGTTCTAGGATCTATCCTTCAAGGATGGGTATTACAGGTATAACCAAATCTGAATGGAACTAGAGGATGAAGATTCTACAGTCTTCAGAGCACTACAAGGTACTTTTTTTAGCAAGTAATTCCCTTCAGTCTAGATAATTAATGTTCCACCGATCAGCGTGTCATGAAACACATATTTAAGTTGATACTTAGGACATTGGTGGAATGAGACATGGAAGATCTGGTGGTAAAATCTCACCATCATCAGGACCATCTCAAAGACCTTGAGAAAGTGTTCAACTTCCTCCATTCTTTCCATCTGAAGATGAACCGATTGAAGTGTGCCTTCGAGGTCACCTCTAGAAAGTTTATCAAATTTGTTGTCAAAATTAGAGGCATCAAGATCGATCTAGAGAAGATTAAGGCCATCAGTCAGATGTCTCCTCCGAGCAATATTCGGGTGTTGCGAGGCTTTCAAGGACACTTGGAATACATATATCGATTTATCGTGAATTTGTCTAGAATGTGTAAGCCATTTTCTTGGATCATGAAGAAAGGCATTGTATATCAGTGGGAAGAAGAATTTCAGAATACTTTCGAGGAAATCAAGCAGTACCTGTTACATCCTCCGATCCTGATGCCACCCATTTCTAGAAAGCTACTAGTCCATTATGTGACCACCCTATAATGATATCTTGGCACCCTTATCACCCAGAATAACAATGAGGGATCAAAGAATAGTCTTCACTACCTCATATGCATGCTCCTCAATACAGAGACTAGATACTACCCTATCGAGAAGAGCTTCCTTGCACTGGAATTCACAGTGCAGAAATTGCGACATTACATGGAGCACCATGAGATACAGTTAGTGTCCTGAGTGGATATTCTAATGTACATCCTGAACTGCCCCATGTTGACCGGCTGTCTAGATTGGTGGGAAGTAATCCTTCAAAAGTTCGACATCAGGTTCATCCCCTAGAAGGCTATTAAGGGTGAAGTATTGTCATAATTACTTGTCACCCATCCATCTCCCATGGACCTATTTCTAGATCTTTATTTTCCCGATGATGCAATCCTCTTAATAGACCAAGACATTTTGTGTTAGAAAATTCACTTTGACGGTGCTTCCCTAAGTCCTACCGATATAAGACTCAATGAACCTAGACTGAACAAAGTGGGCCTGGGTATCGTCTTCATCACACCAGCACAAGATGTTCTACCATATTCATTCCTGTTGTCAAAAGGTTGTACCAATAATGAGGTAGTGTACCGGGCTCTCATCTCTGTCCTCAAGCTGGCCCTCAAGAATGATGTTCCCCACTTTCATGTGAAAGGGGACTCAAAAATATTCATCAAACAGATCAAATGTGACTATGTTGTTAGGAAACCAAAGCTCGTACCACTGTTGGAATGTACTTGCTAGCTGATGTCCCAGTTCCAGTCTCAGACAAAAGTTACCCATGTCCCTCGATCCAAAAAACAGTCGAGCCGACGCCTTGGATAGCCTAGCTGTATCTCTTGTGGAGCTTGATCAGGATGATTTGATTATCCACATGACACACTGGAGATTCAACACCCCTGTCACTCCAAATGATGATGATAGCCCATATGTAAGCCACCTTACCACCAGAGCCTCCACGTCATGACCCCCAGTTGCCTTTGATGTAGTGCAGGAAGTGGCTCCTGACTCGAGGACCCCCTTTACCAAGTAACTTCAACATGGTAATCTCTCGGTTGATCGAGCTGATTGCGAGTGAATCCAACATTCCACATTACAGTTTATCCTCCAGAGTGGTCCCAATCTTGAGAAAATCCTCTATAAGTGTGGGTTTGATGGGGTTCTCCTTTGTTGCATTCAAGAAGGCGAGATTCCTCATGTCATGTAAGTGGTTCATGTTGGTTCCTGAAGGGATCATCAGATCATGTAGAAACTATCTCACCAGATCTGGTGGTTGGGGTATTTTTGTCCCTCTATGTTACATGATTGTATTGAGTTTTACAAGAGGTTTCATGCGTGCCAAATTCATGATAACTTTGTGTATCGGCCACCAGATCCTCTTCACAAAACCAAGTACTATTGGCCATTTGCAGTCTGGGGACTTGATGTCATGGGACCATATCCATTGGTGACAGCTTTCCAGTGTTGGTTTATCTTGACCGCTATGGATTTTTTTTCCAAGTGGACAGAGAAAATTACTATCAAGGATGTCAATTCTCATTGTATCATTGAATTTGTGAGCTCCAAAATCATCCACCGATTTGGAGTCCCTCACACCATCCTCATCGATAACGACACTAACATCTGGACATATGAGTTGAAGAAATTGAACACCAAGTATAACATCCATTATAAGAATACCTCCCACTATCACACACAAGAAAATGGGAAAATCAAGAGTTCAATAAAACATTCTATAACATTATGTAGAAAATGGTTATCTAGAATAAGAAGAGCTTTCTAGAGAATCTCCCCAACACACTTTGGGCCTATCGGACGACGACATGTTATTCCACCCAGGTGACCCCATACTCCCTGGTGTATTGAAAGGAGGCCGTCCTACCCATAGATATTCAATTTTCTTCATTAAGCACAAATATATATGTTCAGAAAGCACCAGATAAGGTAGTTGAAATCCGTCTGGCTAAATTGGAAGCGCTCTATGAGAACATGCTTTGTGCCCTGTATAATCTAGAAAGGCATCAGAACAAGATAGCCAAAGATTTCAACAAAAGATTTCACCTGAGTTCTTTCTTACAGGGAGACATGGTGTTGGCCCTGAGAACACCAATGATACCTAGTAGGAAACCACCCAAGAAGGGGCCCAAATGGGAAGGACCTTACATTATTCACAAGGTTTACCCTAATGGAGCGTACTCCCTGGCTACCATAGATGGCGAGCATATAACTCCTCCCACCAATGCCAAATTCCTCAAGAAAAACTTTTCCTAAGTAAACAGTACTAAATGACCTTAAAATGTTTTGTCTTTGCCACATGAAATTGAAAATGTGATTCATCCAAGATAAAAGACGTAAAACTTCTTAGCACTCATCCTGCATGACGTTAAACTGCGAGCGGCGGATATAACATTATGGTCTGATCTATAAGACCTTAAAATAAGATCTCTCTATACCCACATCCTCACCACACAATGTTAAAATGCATGGAACCTTCAATAAATATGTATGGAATGATTCTTATCCTTATGGGATACATAGGAACGCTCAGATGCCTCATCTTAGAGTCCAGCCCCAAACTCTTATCTTTTACTATCCCCTAGGTGTAGATATCTTGGAGGATCCTGCATGGTGTAGTTTAAGACTCTTTGGACCCCACTCATGTCAAGATTATGATGATCACACCATGTGCCCCTCCTTGTTATTCTATCCTCCCACATCCTCACCACACGACTTTAAAATGCATGGACCTTTTAGAACTACGTATGGATTTATTCCCATCCTCATGGGATACATAGGAATTCCTGGACATTTCATCTGTAGGCCCAAAAACAAACTTCAGGATCAATCTTTGGGTCGAAACACACGGCATGGTGCAGAATTTTCCCCTCATTCACGTAGAGTTCATCATAACCGCACCATGCATCCCTTTTCCTGGAAATCTCCACCTCTTCCGTCATCCCTCATGACGTTAAACTACATAGGAAAATTCATGCTTCACAAATTCCCTTTATTTGGGTCTTCATCATCTTTCACATCCAAAAGGACCCCCAAAAGGAATGTATTCTAGGACCTAGGGCTCTCCTACTATTTCGGGCCAACATCGTCAAGGATCTCGAACGAAAAATTGATACAAGTCCTTCATTGCAAATATGGTCAGCATTCGACACTCATTTTTTGTTCTATGTCAAATGATGTGGATGTTTTGTTTTTAATGCGGTAAATATCCATCCTCCATCATTGTCACCACGCCTATATGTCCCAAATATTAGGTGAAGTGATTCATTTTGTCCTTCAATCCCTTCAAACATCAGTTTGCCTTAGGTAGGAGTGTTAGTCTAGTCATGGTCGACCCTACCTAATCTCCATCCCTCATTGTCATACCCTTATATGATGTGAACAGCCTGATCCTATTCTTTATTTCCCACACCGAGCATTGCTCATGTGGGATTAGGATCTTTGGTAAGAAAATACCCGCCTAAAGGGTCATGTATCTATGGTCTGAGCCATATGACCTTAAACTAAGATCACCATCATCCTCACCACATGCATTTAAACTATGAACTGGCTGGGACTTCCCATATTATATCCCATAACCTTTTCATACCCTAGCCCTAGTTCTCATTTAGGATTGTACGGTGTCGTATGTGATTATGTCCTCATTCACATAGGGTTACTCTCCATGTCATAGAAATTCCACGTCGAGATACCTTTCCCTTATTAGTGTCCTTGCTGCATGATGTAAATCTACACAACATCTTCCAGAACTATGTGTGGATTTATTTCCATCCTCATGGGATATGTCAGACCGTCCGAATATTTAGTTTTTGGGTCCATCCTTGTTTCTAAGAAACCTCCTCATCTTTTTGGCCCCCTAGCTTGAGTTCCTTGGGAGGAGGTATGTGGTGCAGTATGGGATTACATCCTCATCCACGTCGGTTTTGTAACAACCATTCCACATACCTCTTACTAATGAGAGCTATTCGTCCCCCAATTTTATAGTCCTCTTTTCAAGATGGCTACTCGTGAGTTGATCCCTCGACCCTCTTTGGAAGTTCACCAATGTGCCCAATAACACTCTGGTTCAGGACCTGGAGTGTTGGATTCTACAGACATGTTATCACCCATTTTCATTCTTCATGTTCCCCTTAATTTGGGATTTCATTATCTTTCACTTTTGAAAGGACCCCTGAATGACATGGATACTCGGCCCTAGTGCCCCCTACCATCTTGGGCTACCGTCCTTGAGAATTTTGAATAAAAAATTGATACAAGTCCCACATTGTGAATATGATCAGTGGTCGACGCTCATTTTTTGTTCCCATTTCAGGTCACACGATATGGATCCTGTTTTTTTAACATGATCAATAGCTATCCTTCATCATCATGCCACCCCCATCAAGCTCTAAATGTTGGTTGCTTGATTCACATAGTTTTACACTACATCATGTCCAAGTGGAATTTCAACACTCTTGGTGCTATCCCTCAATGTACGTTTGCGCATTAGGACAAAGCCATAGTGAGGTTTCATTTGGGAGTCCGTATCATTTTCCCATTTTCATGTATTACACATGTTGCAAAGACCTTATCCACCCTTATTTCCCACATCGAGCATAGATCATGTGGGATTAGGGATATTGTTGAGGTTTGCGCCCGTTTAGAAGAGTCTCGCTTCTCTATGGTCCGAGCTCTAAGACCTTAAAACTAAGATCTCTCTGCATCCTTACCATAATATATAAAACCGCCCGACACTCCTAGAACTACATATAGCTTGATTCCCATCATCATGGGATACATAGGAACACCTGGGCATCTTGTCCTCGGGTCTAGCTCAGGTTTGACTAATTACCTCTTCTATTCGGCCTTTTGGCCTTGACTTTCATAGGATTTCATGGTGTGGTGTGGGTTACGTCCTCATTCATGTTGGGTTTTCAAAATCTGCATCACGTACTCCCCTTCTAGGAGCTAGTCTCTCCTACCTCTTGTCCTACATGATATTAAACTACACCTTCAGAACTACGTACGACTTGATTCCCATCCTCATGGGATACATAGGAACACCTAGATGTTTTTTCCATAGGTTTAGCCACATATACTTTGACCTTTTATGGCCCCTTGTCCCAAGGCCTCTTCCCCAAAATTACACATGGTGTGGTGTGGACTTCATCCTCATTCACGTCGGGTACGCTTTATCATGCCATGCACATTCCCACATAAAACTACATTTCTTATGTATGTGTCGAAGCCATATGAATTTAAACTATGATTCCTAGTCCCACATGACTTTTAACTGTTAAGTCTTTACTACAAGACGTTAAAATGTAGGGGTTGGTCCTATCATACGACCCTAAACTATGAAATTATTGTCCTAGCCTCAAGATGAAAAAATGACACTATGGTTATGTACTCACTCGAGGGGACATCTTGTTTGGTAGTCGTTATCAAACATACCATTTTTCAATGCCTACATATGGCTTTATTACTATAGGGACACATATATTCTCCATTCTAGGTTTATCGCTTCACAAAAAAACACACATCCATCCTAAAGAATAAAAAAGATCTGCCAAATGCCGCATCTTTTGGTACGTGGTATAAACCCACACAATAGTATTTTTCCTGACATTGGTACCCTACCATGTCTCTTCTAGAACATCGTATGGCTTGATCCCTATCACAATGGGGTACTAGTAATTCCCATGCACTTTTCCTCAGGCACAATCCAACTTTCATTTTTAGTCCATCAACCTAAAACCTCCTCCGGGAGCACATGCTATGATATGGAATCCTACCACCCTCATCCACATCAGGTTTTGAAATTACCTTACCATGTGTCTCCCTCCCTCCTTTCTATCTATGGTCTGAGCATTAATACCCTTAAAGAAAGATCTGAACGTCTTTTTCACAGGACACCAAACCGGGTGAAATTTTTCAAGAACTATGTGTGGCTTGATTCCCATATTAATAGGATATGTAGGAACTACCAGAAATTCCATCTGTAGGTCCAACCCCAGGAATCATAAATCCTACCCCATTTTTTCGGCCCCTTAGTCTGAAATCCTTTGGAAGCATGTGTTGTGGCGAGCACCTCTTGGGTATCATTTTCATTAGGTTTTACGAGAACCACACCATGTTTCTTCCTTGTCTCTTCCCAGCCTGGTCTGAGTTCTATGACCATAAACTATGATCTACCTATCAGAACTACACATTTGGCTTGGATACTTCGCCACCCTATACACATTGCATTAAACTAGGTCCCCTCTTAATGGTCAACTCTACAACCTTACGTTAGGAGCATGTGACCCCAAGACACTTGTCCTTGGAAAGGGATTCAACTCCCTCTATCTGATACATCTTATTGTTGTACTCAAATGCGTCATGAAAAAGATCCCAAAGTGTGGAATTCTCACATGGACATTCTCTCGTTTCATGTCCAAGCTTCGTGATCCCTTTATTTGGATCCCCACACTCTTCCATGTCTAAAGGTACCCTATTTACGGCCTGGTCTCATGCCACATTGGCTCACCTACCATATTGGGCCAATGCCCCTGAAGACCTCGAACAACATTTGTGACAGGTACCATTTTTCGAACATGGTTAGTGGTCAACCCTCATTTGTATTTCCCCATTCCAGGCTAACGTGATGTGGATACCATGTTTTGAACATGGTCAGTAGTTATCCTCTATCATCACACTTCTATCATTGTGATCTAGTTCTCAGGCATCAAGATTCATGTATTTCCACTCCTATATGTTTATGTGGAATTCCAACACACTCAGTTCTTCCCCCTACGCATGTATGTGCATTAAGAAGGCGGGTCAGTAATAGTGTAACTTTACTCACCTAGTGGCCCATCACTCCTAATGTGTGCCTCCCTGTACCAGGGAAATACCATCGCTACTCCTTATTTCCCACACTGATCACGACTCATGTGGGTTTAGCAGTTTTGGTGGGGCATGTACTGGTGGAACTGTGCCACACAGGCTTTTCATCCCACATGACCTTAAACTGTGATCCCATAACTACATGCAGCTTGATTCCAATCCAGATGGGATATGTAGGAATGCCCAACCACTTTTCCTCGGGCCCAGCCTAACTTTCACTTTGGTTCCCTTAACCTAAAAAACTTCCTCTAGTGATACATGGTGTGGTGCAGACTCCTTATGTCCTCATCCACATCAGTTTTATAGATACCGCATCACGAACTCCCTTCTTGGGATATCCCCTTTCACTCCCCGTTATACTATATGATGTAAAACTACACAAATCCACATGTCCTCAATGCATGAAATTAAACTGAGGTTCTACCTTGTACTAGTTCAGGATGCCCATGTTAACTATGGGATGCATTAGCTTCCTCACCAAAGAGGATTCCCCCTAACAGTGTTGGTCTCTGGCCACGCTGTGCTCAATAACTATGTTTGGATTGATTCACATCCTCATGGGATATGTAGGGATGTCCAGGAAATTCACCTTGGGCCCAGCCCTAGGTCCTTTAAACTATGTGCACCGTCCTCACCATATGACGTTTAAACTATGTGTTTATCGTCTTTATTGGTATGCCATAAAACTTCAAGTCATTCTAGGTATTTTCCAGACTGATCTTGTCTAGAAATAGGTATGATCCCTGATTAAACTAATGTGCTCACCTAACATGTTTCCACCATGGTGGAATAATTTCAAGAGTGTTGGACTCCATTCGAACAACCCATCACTCCACCCTCCACACTTAGCGTTCCATTTATTTGGATCCTAATCCTCTCTCATGCCTGAAGGAACCCCATAACAGTACGAATTCTTAGCCTATGGATCACCTACTATCCTAGGATAACATTCCAGAAGGTTAATGGATATAATTTTTAGTTAGGCCCTGTGTTTCAAACATGGTCAGCGGTCAACCCCCATTTTTTATCCCCCATTCCAGGCTAATGCAATAGGGATGCTATGTTTAGAACATGATCAACGGTTATCCTCCATTTTCATTCCAACCCTATAGTCTTCTAAATTTTTGGTATCATGATTCACACTTTCCATTCCCCTATGTTCATATTTATTCTAACGCCTCTGGCATTACCCTGCTCGTGCACTAGATCATATTGGGAAAATAACAATTCAACTATTTTGATAATCTCATTCTCCAGTCAAGCATCCCTCTTTCTTCTCGAAATCCCATATGGGTCATTTACACTTCGGATTCCCAAAGAATGGTTGTCACTCCCACGTTCAAATAAGGAAATGATATGGCCATCACTTATGGCTCACATCGGGCGCAACCCACGTGAGCTTAGGGATCGATTGTTAATCACTTCACGATTGTGGTAAAAATGCATTGAAATAAACAAGAAATAAAGTGATCCACCCATGCATGTAGTTCAGAATAAAAAAACAAAGAAGGATAGGTTTATGAGTTAATCCAAAATAGGGCCCTTAAGGACTAACGTCTTTGATAGATTGATCCATTATTGCCACCTTCTGGATTGTGGCCTCCAGGACTGCCTCCCTCCCCCTAATATCTCTCTATTGATAAGTAGATATAGATTTTAACTCATTATCCCTAGAATGTGCTTGCACTTGATCAACTTGGAGCTTAATCATTTGGAAACTTTCCTGCACTGCCAGCTCCTGGGCATCTTCCAGCTGGGCCCTCAACTGTTCAATGAGATCCAAGAAAGTTGTGTGAAATGTCTTCCTTTCTTTTTCTTAATCTTCTAGGCTTAAAAATTCTTTATCAACCTTAATGAATTATAGGGTATTCTATGACTCATTCAGGAACCATGCAATGTTAGATTATTGGCTATTATCCCTTATTTTCTTATCCATGTAATCACAGATCATTATTTGAAGATGGTGAGAATCTACCCCTCCAGTGCAAAGAAAGTGTAGCTAGGCATGAATCGACCCCATAATGTTTATCCATTTTTCATGTGGCTGACTGAGAATGTTTTAGAAGCACTTACTTTCCTTGAGTCACATCATGTGGCTCTTCTCAGCCACGTCTGGGCCAGAATCGCCAATCTCTTTAGGTTATGTAGGCCTATACTCAGGAAAAGCAGCCAGGAGTACAACGGTAGAGTACTCTTTGGAATTATTTCTTATTCAAAAAATTCACCCTCTCTGGACCAGAGTTCCACCTTGACAGCATTATCACCCATGATTGTATCCTCTGGCACACCGAGAACTAGGGAGGGGCTGGCTCGAATAGTTGGCTCTGTAGGAGCTGATGTAATCACTAGCAGGGATCCTGCAGATGTTCCAGACTCGATGATCTGCCGAGCCTCCAATCTCATGATCACTGCATTTGGAATCATTATCTTGGTTAGCTGAATTTACTAATAAAAATGATATCCAATGAAGATAAAGACTTATCGGAACCAAGTGCGACAGTATCCTGTGCCTTTGTCGTGGAGTGCGCCGCTGCCATAGGGGATCCCTTGGCACTTGTTAACTCGATAACCAGCACCAAATCCTCCTGAATGACCGTAGGGGTGGGAAACTCGGGGGCCACCGCTTCAAATATTCCTTATATCTTATCACCACCTACTCTAACCATAGCCAGTTCCCCACTTTTCTCGATTCCAAAGACAGGTTCTTGAGGATGTTCTCTTTCCTTCATGATCATGTTTTCATACCCTGAGGGGAAGGTTTCTTGGGTGTCATCATCCATGTGTTCCATAATAGGATAAAATTTTGTAGATAAGTTAGGATTTTGAGAATAGAAAGGCTAGTGGAGACAAGAGTTAAACGTACCTTGACTTGCTCAGCCAGCTCTATGTCGGAGCCTGAAATTTTTCCACTCTCACGGGGGCTTCACTGGAAAGCCTGTGTTTATAAAGGTCCTTCCCCACTGAGACCTTCAAACTATTATTAATATTCTTCTTCTTCATCATCTACTTCTTCTTCATCTTCTTCCTCCTCTTCCTCTTCCTCTTTCTCTTCTTCCTTATCCACATCTTCTTCCTTGGATGACAGCTTTTATGGGTCATGTTCCGGGCTGAGAATCAATTTCACCAGGAGGTATGTCTCTTCATACCTACCCTGTGGGCATGTGTACATATCCATGAATGTCAGGTATGAATGAAAGTGATGAAAGTTTACCCTATCCACCACGTGGATGTGCCCCATGTCTGGAAAGTCAAGCCCAGTACACACCAGCCTCCGAAACAGATCTTAGATGGACATATATTGTCACAGAGTCCTCCAAGTAGACCAAAGAGATGGGAAGATAGAGTTCGTAGTTGGATTCAGGAGGTTACTGAGCTTATTTCCAAGAAGATCCCTATCTGGTCCATGTGGTCACCCGCGGGACCACCCCTCCTCAGAAGGCAGAGGCACATTCTCTCCTTGCAATTCTCTTACCGATGAAGTGGCAGCCCATGCCGTACTAGCAACCTGGCCCGTTTTTTCTCTCACCTCTCCCGTAGAACTTCTTCTACCTCATCGCTCTTCAGGTTCCACACTAGCCACTTTTATTTTCCAGATGGGTTTATGTAGAATCCCCTCGGGGTACTTCTTTGTCTAGTATTCAACATACTCTGTTGATGGTCCAACAATGACATCTCTAGGGTGGAGAGTAATTATTTCACCCAGACCTACAACCATGAACATAAGCTATGGTTGGCGGATAATGTAGGGATGTCACTCCTCAAGAATCTCTATATATACTTTCTTGGGAATCTGGAGCATGGACCTAAACTTCTTAGAAAACCTGGTCAGCATATACGGTTGAAAAAAAAATTTTCCATCAATTCGGGCTACCAACACACATTCCCTGATGATCTGCAGGTACTCCCTCTAATTCAATGGGCCCCAAACATCATCTACCATTTGACCAATGGGTGTCCCGAATGGGTGAAAGTCTAAATGGGTATGGCTGTCGATCTTGAGCTTGGTCCCTTCTTCTTTGAGCATCAGTGGGCGGATTCCAGCAATGTTAAAGAAGGATGGCTGCATACCGTCACCTAGAGGGTGAATGACATTCGGGAAGTCATATCCCCTATAGTGGGCTGTGACCCAACCATGAAGAATCTATAATTTCCCACATATCTTTCTAGGTGTACTTACCCTTGAGATATTCCCCTGAATGCTGTATAGCCTATCCAATATGGGCACCCCCCAGGTTAACCTTTCTCTTCACCGCCATGATCCCGACCATCACTAGTGTCCCTGGGCAGACCCTCATCCTTGTATCCCTCACTGGAAACAACCACCCACTCAAGAATGCAACAAGGAACTCAAAATATCATTTATCCTGGTCCCAAATTTCATTTATGATGAAGCCCCATGATCAATACTCTCCTGCCTCTAGGACCATCCAATATGATCCCACCTTTCCCCTCTAAGATGTGTTCGGGCATTACTTCCTTCGGCCTGGCATCTTTATAGCCATGTCATATGCCAGAAAAAGACTAAACCATCCCAAATAAGATATGTCCTTCAAAACATATTTTATTTTGAACTCCTCCTTAGCCAGCTCCAGAAGATTCCTTGTCAGAATGGGGGTGCACATCCTATCCCCCCATACATTCCCTGTTGGGAGGAACTCATCATATTGGTACCCCTCCGAGGGGATTCCACCAATATAATGGATGTCCCAAAGACTAATACCTACCTCCCCGTGGTAGAGGTGGAGGTTTTTGGTGTCAGGAGGCCAAAAACTGAATAGTTCTCATACTAGGTTCTACGGCCAGAAGAAGTGAAATTGGGATTTCCAAACAGCTTCAAAAAGCTCGATAGACCACATCTTTGGCCCAAACTCCTCGCATGTTTGGCATACCTAGTACACCCATGGCCATTATCTTGTGAAGTTTCCTCAAGACCTGAAGTCCCATTCCTTCCAACCCTTCATCTCATCAGTAATGTTGCTTCTGTATGTGCTCACATAAAGAACAAGAGATTCCTCAGGAGCCATATTGATCCCTATGATATTCCTAGTATTCAGATTCAGGATGTAGATGGATGTGTTCTGTGTTTACCTGGAAGGATGGCCATTTTTGTGATTTTGAACTGTGGGAGACTATCCTTGCGTGTCACCCATGACTGCGGTGTATCAATTTCCAAGCCAGGCATCAACAACTCCTCCAAAATTCTAAAGTTCAATATCGATAGGCTATCACTCAAGACTTAATATTTTCGAGCTTGCATAAGCATGCCAAAAAGCATTTGATTATTTGAAACAATGCTCCTCATGTAAAGAATTTGGGGATTCCTGATAATATGTGTCATACTTGCAGTTGCGGTGGCCTCCCTCTCGGAATCGGTATGTTGGGAGGCCATTTTTGTCATGTTTTTAGATATCCAAATGACTGTGTGTGAAAGAATAGAGAATCGGTATGCAAAACAGCAGGTGGCGTGCAAGAATTCCAGTCTGCGTGAAAATAGTTGACGACACAAAAGTGACCGGGGCACACCCAAAACTCAAAATCGTCGACGATAACTTGCGCGTGGATGAGGAGATTTTTGCGCATGAGAGAAAAATCATGTCATACAGAAAAGTCAAATTGGGGACCTAAGGGGGGTCCTTATAGAATATATAGGCATGGACCAACCCTTTCACGCCCACGAAAGGGGTTTGCGCACTGAATCACCATTTTTTCACACCCTGACTAGGCGCTTACCTATTTTTTTGCATGACCCTATGAATATGACCTTCAGGTCCCCCTTCAGCTCTGATTCTGATTGGGGCATTTATTGACGCATAATTTCAGATAGGACCAGGAGTGGAATATTTAAAAAAAACCAAAATCATATTGAGAATGAATGGATTATTCCATGATGAAAGTGGGAGTTTCTCACAAGAATTATGGGGTGCTCATAAGATTCCCCTTGGCGTGAAAACCCTTGCATGCCCAATGCAATGTCAAATGAAGGCTTCTGCGGTGACCTGCCGCAAAAACGCTAAGGAATTAGTGCACAAGAGTCTAGGTGTGTGCGCAATATTTCCTGTGGGGAACAAACCCTTTCACTCCCAATGCAACGTCAATGGGACCCTTCTGTGGAAGACTTCTAAAAAAACAATCCAAGGAAAGGGCACGAAGGAAGAGTCCGATGTGTAAGTTTCTGCTAGGCACGCAAACCCTTGCACGCCCAATGCAACATCAAATGGTCCGTTGCACGCAAACCCTCTTGCGTGATTCCTTTGGGGTTTTCAGCTATAAAATGAAGCATACCCCCTACCCTTGAGGGATGGTTATAGAAGATGAACTGACGCTCTGCTGTGTGAAAGATGCCTCTTTCACGATTGTATGAAAAACACTATGGCATCAAGGTATTGGATCTTGCACAACAGGTCCCCCAGGGATCCTCCTTAAGGTGGTCCCTCTTAGGATTGATCCTCATCCATTTCCTTTTACCCTGAGTTATTGTCCTGTATAAAGCCCTATTTTTTGAAAGTTTCCCCTTCATCAAACCTATTTTGCGCACATCCATCCAATTTGCATGCATCCGTTCCATCTTGCATGAAACCTCTCATCTTACGTGCATCCCTCCTTGTGCACTCCATGTGCTGTTTTTACCCCAAGGCACCATGTTTGAGCCACTCTTATGTGCAACACACCTATGTCGCATACCTTTCTCCCGTACGACCCTCCCATGAAATTGCTGATGCCTTCCCTTCTAAAAAGGTGGGTGGGTACCAGTTATGTAAGTCCTAGGTGTGCGGAGTGAACCCACCTCATCCAAGCTACATTATGTTAAACTGCCAAGAAATATTGTCCTCATCACATGTAATTAAAATATTTCCTCACCTCATGCAATACACACGGGGTGCCCCGCCTTGGACATTATCCACACCCGCTCACCTCCGCAGGAGTGAGATCATCCTCACATGGAATGAGATCCTCTTTACGGGAGTGGCGTCTATCCATGAGGAAGGGAAACCATCTTGGTGTAAGACACTAACCTTTCTTGTAGGAGGTAGAATCCCTACTCCTCCATTCTTCTTCAGTGCCAAAGACCAGAGGAGAGATGAGAATAAGGACCTTTGTTACCCCCATCCCTCTCCCTCTGGGATTTGTAGCCATCAGACCTCCATCCTAGAGTAAGTCTGAATCTTCATCTCCCTGAGCCACTAACCACGCATAATACACTGTTACCTATTTGGGCTTCTAACCACATGTAATCCCCACTCCACTTCCCGCAGACCCACCTTTCGCGACGTGATCGTCAGGTCTTTACTGCCTCTTATTTCTCAAACCGAGCATGAATCATGTGGGATTAGAGTTAGAATTTACCATGGAATACTTCTTGGGATGCCTTAACATGTAAGACACAAACTATTCCAAACAACGTGGACTTTGATCCTTATCTCCCAGGAAAGGTACATAGAAATCCTCCCTGAGGTTCAAGCCCAACACCTACTTGTCCCAACCACATCATGTCAGTTCACCTTCATACCGTATGATGTTAAAATATATACTCGCTTCCAAACTACATGGAATTTTATCCTTTTCTCCTAGACAAGGTATGTAGGAAGCCTCTCTGAGGTTCAATCCCAACACCTACTTGTCCCGACCCATTCACGTCGGTTCACTTGTCCCACAAGACGTTATACTGTATCCACCATTCCAAACTATGTGGAATTTGTTCCTTGTATCCTAGAAAAGGTATGTAGGAAGCCTCCTTGAGGTTCAAGACCAACACCTATCAGTCCTGACAACTTCACGTCAGTCCACCCTCATCCTGCATGACGTTAAACTGTACACCCCTTTTTTGTTCCGCATGATGTAAAATTTTACCCATTCGAACTATGTGGGATTTGATCCTTTTATCCTAGACATGGTATGTAGGAATCCTCACTGAGGTCTAATCCTAATCAACGGTAATCCAATATGTTCCCCAATTGACGGTAAACTGTTGTGATTACCAATCAATGGTAAGACATTGGAACCCCAATCAAAGGTAAGCCATTTTCGACCCCAATCAATGGTAAACCGTTATTACCCCATCTCGCGGTAAGACATTATAGTGTGCAATCGACGGTAATCCATTATAGTCACCTTCACTGGATCCCACTTCTCTGGTCCTCCCTCATGACGTTAGACTAACCCAGTCCACTAACCACACGTAAGCCCCAGTATATCATTGGGTTGCTGTCCTATGCGTACACCCCGATTCGATACCCCCCATCCTGAACTATGTGGACTTTGATTCCATTCTATAGGGACACATAGGAAGCCTCCCTGAGGTTCAAGATTTTCACAAACGTCCTATCCATGTCTCTCCCTCAAGTCTATGTGTTTTGGGAAGGTCATTCCCCAACCTGGAGGTTCTACTTCCCCCCAAATCCCATCCATGTGTCCATTCTCACGTGCCGCCTCCTAAGGTGTCCCATCACCCCACAGAACTACGTGGACTTTGATTCCCCACCATGGGGATATGTAGGAAGTCTCTTTGTGGCTCAATCCCAACATCACCATCATCCTCACTTTGGTTCTATATCATTCTCCATCCACTCTCAAAAATCCATATCCATCTTGATTCATACATGGGCCACCACATCCTAGTGAGATCATGTCACCCACTTTCTCGCTACTTATAACAGTAATCGGGTGACTAACCATGTGTTATCCCCACTATCAATGTTTCTTGTTGGGTTTGAACCCATATAATCCACTCCCTTTAGTGTTCTAATCAATCTAATCCATCTATTCAAGATGTTAATCTTGTAGCATACCCTGTGTTAAACATGGGAATATAAGGAAAACCTCAAAGACATGCCTATGGAATAAAATTCCCCGTATTAGATGTGGGATTCCTCGGGATTCTGCACCATCAAGAAGACCTATCATAAGGGGAAGAAACTCAGATGCATTAGTGTTCCAACATCCAGACACACCAGCGATGTCCAACGTTACTACTCCCCTGACCAAAGGTTGCTTCCCTGACTTGAACCCTTATAATGTCCTGACAAAAGTTGCATAATAAACCGGAATCCATGAAGACATGGCACTATGAAGAGTTTCACGAACAACATATTAAGTCTATGATAGAGACCCGAACTTGGTAACAAGTTTCTAGGAAGAATCTATAGAACGGGGAACTAGCATCACATCACCCCGTTTCAATCAAGGATCAAACGTCCATGAATATGTGACATATGCCACTCGCCTTTGGAAAGCGCGAATTAGAGGAAAAAATCAGTGCGTCCTCCAAAGAGATGGATGCACGCCCCGAAGAAAGTATTAGAAACAATGTTTATTTGAGATGGTCTTGGAACAACTGAAAAAATAAGATACACCTATTGTGTGATTTTTTGATGTTTTTGTATAAATGTTTCTTATTTTTCAAATGAATTTTGGATTTGAGTGTCTAATAAAACTCATACATGGTGCTACACCTATTTTAATGTCTCTATATACAATAACCCTAACTGAGTTGAAGGAACTGAAGAAGAAACTATAATATAATCTTAAAAAGTGACTAATTCATCCATCTATGTAATAATGGGGTGGAACTATTATTTTTGTCAAAAATAAATATTGATTGATGTGACTCTGTATTGATTATATGGAACTTAACAAGATCAATATTATTAACAAATATCCTCTACCCTATATTGATGACATATTTGATTGACTACACAAATCTCAATACTTTTCTATGATTTAAATTTGTTACTAATATCATTAATTTAGGGTCAAACAATGAGGATATACCCAAGAAGTCATTTTATACATCTTATAGACACTATGAATTTATAATGATTCCTTTTGGTCTTATTAATTTCCCCCACCAGCTTTATGGATCTAATGAATAGAGTCTTTATATTTTACCTTTATCATTTTCTGTTAGTATTTATAAAAAAATATTCAGAAATATTAAAAGAAAAATTAAGAGAAAGGAGATCACTTGAAAATTTTACTGAAGACCATATTGAAGGAGAATTTGTATTCAAAATTTACCAAGTGTTAATTTTGGCTATTGAAAGTTTCATTTTTGGGTCATAAAATATCATGTGAGGGTATTTAAGTGGATCCATCAAATATGAAAGTTATTTAATGTTGGACCACACTAACCATGGTGGATGAGATCCATATTTTTCTTGGTTTGGATAGATATTATCAGCACTTTAATGATAATTTATCACTACTATATTATCCACCCACCATGTTAAATTAGAAGGGAGCCATGTTCATTTGGATAGACAAAAGTGATATAAATATCAACGAATTTAAGAGAAAGATAGTCATGAAACCTTTTCATACACTATCCTATAACACAGAAGGGTTCATGATATGTAGTAAAGCATCAAAGAAGGTACTGGGATTAATCTCCATATACAATGACATGGTGATAGATTATACCTCATAATAATTGATGGTTCAGGAGACAAATTACCCAACTCATGATTTAGAGTTATCTACTAAATGTTTTACATTAAATACAAGGGGGAATTATATTTATGATGAAATGTGTGATATATTTACTAATTATAAATGATTAAAGTATAAATTCACTGAAAAATAATTGAATAGGTATAAGAAGAGATGATTTGAGTCTATGAAAGGTTATGAATGCTCAATATATTTTCACCCTAAGAAAGTGAATGCGGTGGCTAATTATTTAATTGAAAATGATCATGGTAGCTTATATATGATTTGGATAAAAAAGATCTAATGATTAATTATTTTCAAAGGATGAATCTAGAAATCTTGAAGCATAGATAGCATATTTGGATTAAATAAACGTTCAAACATCTATCCATCTAAGGATTATGGAGGAAAAAGGAGGATCTTGAACTACATAATAAGGTTGTTAATTTTCATGAGTTCATCCTTAATTGTGATGGAATTATATGGTTCAAGAGTCGTGTATGTGGCCCTTCAATATACGACTTGAAGATGGAGCTACAGGATGAATCTCATAGTTCATCATTTTCTAATAATCTTGGAAGTATGAAGATATATAGGGATCTAAAAGAGTTTTTCTAGTGGGAATACATGAAAAGAGACATTTCAAATTATGTTTCATAGTTATTGGTATGTTAGAATGTTAAGGATGAGATACAAAATTATAAGGGGATGTTATAACCAATACCTAAAACAGAATGGAAATAAAAAAACATAACCATGTATTTTTTTGGATTCCCCAAAATGTTTAATGTCTCTAATTCTATTTAAGTTATAGTAAATATCCTAAAAAACCCAGAACAATTCATTTCTATTAGGGAATATTTCTCTATTGATCAACATTATAGAACATACATTTAAGAAGTGGTATGGTTTCATGGAGTAACACATTCTATTATATCTAATCAGGATCTAAGTATTACCTCGATGCTCTGGGGAAGTCTTCATCATGATATGGAAACAAAGTTGAGATTCAGAGATAATTATTATCATTAGATAGTTGATAACTCTGAAATAACCATTAAAACCCTAGAGGATATGAATAGAATATGTTCTATGGATTTGAAAGGTTGTTGGGATTAATAACTTCATCTAGTCATGTTTTCTTACAATAATTGATTTTACTCGAGAATTAAAATAGATCCTTATGAATACATCTGTTGAAATAAGTTTACAACTACAACATTTTGGGATTGATGTTGGATAAAGAATGATATCAAGACCGAATATATCTAAAGAAATGGTATATAAAGTTAGATCTATTGCCCAACAAATAAGTGCAGCTAAGATTTGATAAAAAAGTTATGCTGAAAATCATTAGTGAAATCTAGAATACAATGTTGGTGATAAGATATTCTTGTGAATTAACTCATAGAATAAGGATATGAGATTCAAAAATAAGGGATATCTAGGCCCTAGTTCTATTGGCCCATTATAGATTTTTGATCAAGTAGGGATGATAACTTATCACTTTGTGCCTCCATTGAACCTATCTCATGTTCATGATGTGTTCCATGTTTCTATCAAGATGAATTACATGAATAATACTTAAAATTTACTAAACATATATGTTTTACAACTATATCATGATATTTCCTATGAATAAAAGTTGGTGGAAATCATGGATCGTAGATATAAAGTGTTACAGAACAAGACTACTCACCTCATTAAAGTACTCTAGAGGAATAAAAAATTCTAAGAAGCTACTTTGGAACCTGAGGATGTTACGAAATAGATATATCCTTATTTTTTTTCATAGTGATATAATTTCAAGGGATAAATTCATTTTAGGTTGGGGGGGGGGGGTAGAATGTAACACCTTATGATTTTATGAATATTTATTTATACATAAATTAATTTTCTTCAATAGCTTTTGATACAAAAAATGTTTAAAGGAATCAAGATATACTATTAAAATATCATTGATTTTTTTATATATTTATAAAATATATTCATTTATTATTAATTAGTTATAAATGTAAATAAAAATCATTTTAAAGTAAATGAGATTTGTTTTTCAAAAACTATTTTTACGAACCCAATGTGTTTTCATATTCATAACTTAAATTAATCACTATTGGTGAATGATTTTAATGATATATATATATTATATTTAGTGAAATGTTTTGACAATAATTTAATTTTTTTATTGGAATGATTTAAAAATATATATATTTGTATCCTTTCAAAAATATCTTTTCTAAAAAAATATTATCATTGTTTTTTGCACTTTTATATTAAAATGAGATTCTTAAAATTATAGAAATTGAATATAGAAAAATTGATTCCAAATTTGGAATCCAGGGGATAAAATTTGGTAAATAATTTCATCTTATTTTTTGTCAATATGAATAGTAAACTAATGATTTTCGTCACCCCTGTATGTGTAAAACGAGTAAAATGGGGATAAAACATTCAGATAAGTCTTAAAAATTTATCTAAAACATGAATTAATCAAATCTGATTAGTGTATTTCATAAATATAAATATAATTCTAAAATATATGGACACTTAGTTCCATATATCTTTTATTATGATCCTTATATTAATTTGAGAAAATAATAAATACAAAATCTTACTCTCTTGGATTTAATATCTCTCATTTTTTACATAAGGATAAAAAGAGGAAAATTTTTGTTATAAATGTATATTTGAAATATAAATTAATTTTTAATATCTTAATAATTTATTCCTAATTTTTATTAGTTGAATAAATACATTAAATTATTACTCAATTCCAACACACTATTTATTCAATTAATAGAAAAATAAAATAAATGTGTTTAAAAATATTAAAATTATTAAAATTGGAAATAATTATTATGTCACATGAATTTTATTGATTAATATAACATATTTATCATGAATCATCCCAAAGGGGCCTATGTTGTGACAACCCTAAGCCCACTCTAATAGGTTATAGGCTGGTGAATAGAACCAAATTGGTATATCCCACAAATAGGAGGCATTTTCCTAAGCACATGTACAAACACACACATCCTTAAGCCCAAAATGATGAAATGTTAAAACACAAAGTAATCAATGCATGAATACACTAAGATACCAACCAAAGAGTATGGTAGAAAAAAATAGGAAGGTAAACAGGGCCAGAATACAAGCCCACTGAATGAAAGAGTCTGTAAATGTGAATTCACAAGTTCTTGAAACTCATCCGTAGAAAACCCTACCTGAAGGGAAAGGTACTGAATAATTGTTTGAAGCTATAGGAGAAAACCTTGAAAATATAGTCTCTCTATAAGAACCACCTTTTCTTAGTCTACCTTGGACTCCGTCAAAGTGTCGATCATCTATATAAGATACGACATGTGGGGGAAAATCCCGTGTAGGGGTGAGTAAAACAATACATAGTAGGATACCCCGAAACCACAAAAGAAGTACATGAAGAATTCCACAAAGAAATATAAAAATTTCACCACAAGGAAATACATAAAGTGTACCATAAGAAAATACATGAAGTATACCACAAGGTAATACATGAAGTATAATACAATGAAATACAAGAATTATACCACAAATAAATACAAGAAGTATACTACAAAAAATATAAATATTCATCTCACACAAGTATAGTTATATAGTATGAAAAACTGGATTATCTTACGTAAACCACAAAACACCCAGTATTTATAAGATGAATAGTCCAGATTAGAAACTGAGTCTTGATAAGATAAACAATCTTGGTAAGACACATAGTCTCGGTAAGATGCATAGTCTTGGTAAGTAACATAGTCTCAGAAAGCCATGTAGTATTAAAGAGTCACATTGTATCAATGTCACATAGGTTCAAATCACAACTAGCTATAGGATTCCACTCATAGTGTGTTCATTCTAGGAGAACATACTACTCAAGCCATTAGTTTGTATGAACACTTCCAAGAAAACTCACTTAGAGTATCTCAAATGTTCTATCTTGTTGAAAGGGTCTCAACGCAACAAACAACTCATCAAATAGACACTGAGTTTGAAAGTTGTTTCTATTTTTGTCAAAATGTCTGACCCAGGTTCGGTCCGGGTATGATCTGACCCGTCGGCCGTCCCACCCGGTCCGACCGACTGGACCTAGCCCGGTTTAGCCTGAACAGTCCCATCCTACTGGGTTTGTTGGACCATGGCCCACTAGAGTGGCCCAACTCCTCTGGTCTGGCCCACAAAAATGTGGGATGGTATTGTCCGCCTCATGCAGTCCCCCTCGATTGCATGTCCCCTATCAATGTGGCCCTATGAAATGTCCCACATGGAAAATCCACTACCTCTGCGCATGCCCTGCGTGCTCTGTATGCCCCGTGGCTTCACCTCTGCACGACTCAACAACCCATACAACACCAATCGTCACACTGTTGTGTGCCTGATTCTAGTGCCCCTGGTTCCGTGGGCTTCCCACCTTGCCCCACTACTCCATTTTTTAAAACTAAGACACATCTTTGAACCTCAGGTTGCAATCTTCACTGCCTTGGGATCTGATACATTTTCCATTAATCTGTGGGTCCGATCATGTTTGGAGCCTACTAAAAAGTTGAACTGTGACCATAAGGGTCCAATGGTGAAGAATACCATGAACGGGGGAAGGTAGAAGCACAAAAACACCAGGAGGAATGAACCTCATCCTTTTTTCATGTCAGACTCAAATTGTTCCCATTATAAAAAAAGACCGAATATGTAATAAATCACATAGAATATCTCCCCTTTTAAAATCCTGTAACATAAAACCCATCCCATGAGCGATCAAACCACAAATCAACTTGTTGATGGGTTGGTCCACGTATATAATCAAATTCCAGAATAGAGAAATATCATAAAGAAAAATACACTCTACCTGGAATTTGGTTCCTTTGTTGAAAAAGAATAGAGGTTGCATCGTTGTCGATCCTCGATACTACAACATTTATTGGAGAGAGCTCATTATATTTTGTTCATTGGAATTATAGGGTTTTGATAATAACCATAAAGTCTCTAATTTTTTTTATTAAAAATAAATCCATTGTTGAGTCACCACTTAACATTAAATAAAATAAAATATCATTTATTTTCTTTCTTTAAATGTCAAAAAATTACATTTCACAGTCAACTCGTGCCAATCGATGTTAGGAACTTCTTAAGGTAAGTTTTCTACTCTAAACACAATGGTTCCCTTAGATTTATAATTCGTCAATCCTCTTAGATTTTATTCCCTTTTTTCAGGAAAGCTGCACATGTGTGCTAAAAAATATTTTAATATTTTTCAAGAAATTGTTCCAGGAACTTCGAACCTCAGAATCACATGCTTTCTAAGCTCCATGTATCTTAATAATTCCATATTTTATTTAAAAAAAATACATGGAAATTATGATTTGTTATATTCCCCCCCCCTTAGAGATTTATATCCCCAAAAGGAAAAGAAAAAGGCTGTACAAACAAATAAGTGTACTAAGCATGAATCTAAGCCTCCAACTCCCATGTGCTTTTTTGGAGATTATTGTGCTGCCACCAAACACAGACCAAAGTAATTGACAACCCATTAAGGATCCTCTCACGTCGATCCTCAGTCTCTTCCATGTACTCCACAAAATTCCCCCCCAAAACAATGTCTAGATCACCCTTATCAATGACCTGTGATGGATCCGTTACATATCTCCTTAGCTGTGACACGTGGAAGACGTCATGCACCTGCTGTAACTGCATAGGTAGATCTAAGAGGTATGCTACCTCACCAAATCTATGTAGTATCTAAAAAGTTCAAATGAACCTCGGAGATAGCTAGCCACTCAGACCAAATATTCATACCCCGTACTAAGGAGAGACTTAAAGGAACACATGGTCTGCATCATCTAACTCCAAAGGACTGTTTCGCCGATCAACATAAGACTTCTAATGGACCTGTGGAGTCTTAATTAACTCCTTAATGACATAATCCTTCTTTGTAGTCTCCTGCACTAACTCTAGGAAAATGAGTGCTGACTCTCCTGGGTCTATCCAGCAATGTGGTGACCTATAGGGTTGCCTATACAAGGACTCAAATGGTGCCATACCGATGGTGGAATGATAAATTTTGTTGTATGGAAACTCCAACTGGGATAGGTGATCCTCTGAACTGTGACTAAAATCTAGAATACACGAACATAGCATGTTCTACAGAACTTGTATGGTCTACTCAGTCTGGCTATTCGTCTGTGGCTGAAAAGCTATGCTTAAGTGTAGTTGAGTCCCAAACACTGACTACAATCCCTTCTTAAATTGGGATGTAAGGAGTATGACATGATCTGAGACTGTCATCGATCGGAATCCATGTAGTTGAATTATATCCTTCATGTAGAGGCTTCCCAAGCTATATACTGAACTCTACTCCCAAATTATTAGGAAGGGGGTTGACTTGGTGAGTTGGTTAACGATCACCCAGATGGTATCATGCCCCCTGGATGTACGTGGTAACCCTATCATGATGTCCATCAATATCACATCCCACTTCTACTCTAACACCTCTAGGGGTTGTGTCAAACCCACTAGAACCTAGTGCTCAAACTTCACTTACTGACAAGTGAGACATCTATAAATGAACTCTGTCACTGCCTTCTTCATCCCCGAACACTAGAACTGGCATCAGAGGTCTTGGTACATATTTTCCCCACCAGGATGTACTTCCAAATGGGATGTATGGTACACCTTTAATACCTCCTCCCATAATTCCACTGGTACCACTATGACTCCTTTGAAAAGAATAATGTGCTCCCCACCTTTCTGATATCCATTAGGGGTCTGCCCTATGGAAATATGAGCACGTAAAGTCTCACAGTCGGTATCTCAAAGATGTTCCTCCCTGACTAGATGTAAGAGTGGAGGGGTGAAAACCATCGACTAGAGGTAAGTTGTTTCATCTCCATACAGAAATGATATCCACAATGAGGCCAATTATTTTGATTCCTTACTCATCAACTGCGAACTAGATCTCCTACTGAGAGCATCTTCCACCATGTTACCCTTCCCAAGAGTATAGACTATATCAAAGTCATAGTCATAGAGGATCTCTAGCCATCAAATCTATCTCATGTTCAGATAATTCTAATAGAAGATATACATGAGACTCTTATGGTCAGAGTAGATGATAAATCGCTCACCCATCAGGTAGTGTTTCCACATATTCAATGCGAAGACTACCACTACTAACTCATGATAATGGGCCACGCAGTTCTACTCATTTGGTCTCAACTATTTTGAACCATATTAAAGCACCTCTTTACCCTATATTTGGACATAACCAAGCTTGGTTCCTTATGCATTATAGAACACCATGTACTTGAAACCATCCTATGAAAATCTCAATATGGGAGCGCTCGTCAATCTCCGCCTCAACTGCTGAAAACTCTATGGAAACTTCTCTATCCACACAAAATGTTTCCCCTTTCAGGTCAAAGATATAAAGGGTGCTTCTACTTTAGAAAAGTAAGGTACAAACCTCTGATAGTACCCAACTAGACCAAGAAAACTCTACACCTCGGTAACACTCTTGGGTGGTTCCCATGTAAGAAACACATCTATCTTTTCTAGATCCACTACAACTCCAACATATGAAATGAAGTGTCCCCTAAAATTGACCTAACATATCAATAATTGACATATTGAGATCTTTCCATAAATTTGGTGCTCTTATAGTGTGTCCAGGACCATCCTTAAGTGTATCGTGTGCTCCTCCTCAAACGTCGAGTACACTATGATGGCATCAATGAATACCACCATGAACCGGTATATGTTAGGCTGGAAGACCCTGTTCATGAGTCCAATGAACACTATTGGGGATTTCTTCATGCCAAACGACATGACCAAGTACTCTAAGTGGAGGCAACGACACCTGAAAGCCATCTTCTATATATATTAATCCCATAATCAAAGATGATGATAGCCACATATGAGGTCTATCTTTGAGAAAAACCATACCCATTTTAACTGATTGAAGAGGTCATAGATCCTCAGTAGTGGATAATTGTACTTAATAGTCATCTGGTTTAGGTGTTGGATGTCCACATATAACCTAAATCTCTTATATCCCTTCTTGAAAAATAAAACTAAGGCTTCCCATTGTGAATCACTAGGTCTCACAAATCCCTTCCTTTATAGGTCCTCCAACTGTACCCTCATCACATGAAGATCTATGGGATACATCTGATATGCAGGTGTAGATATTAGTTTTGTCCTGGGATATTGATCCATGAAGAGGTCTACCTCACTACGTGGAGGTAATCATAGATCATCCTCATGAAATATGTCCTTGTATTCCTCCATCACTACAAGAAACTAGGGACTCATATCATCCAACGCACTGAGGTTCAGGATAGCCAACTAATGTGTGATCGGTTTCACCCTAATATATGTGAGTCCATTATTAAATTCTTGGTTTTCAATTTTTCCAAAAAATGAAAACCTGGTCCCATCACTATGGATAAACCTTACTCTATGTCTAGAAAAGTTAATCTAATCATGGAATGTGGAAAACCAGTCTATACTGGGAATGATGTCGTAAGGCCTTGATTCCGCTACCAAGAGATCCCAAAAAAAATTATCACCTCCAAGAGTAAGGTCACACTGTCATTAAATGTGTGTGATCATCGAATCACCTCATGTAGGAGTCTCCAAATGTAAGGTCTGAGTCAATAGTTCCACTAGAATCTTTTAGTCTTGAACAAGGGTCATTGAAAGAAAAGAATGAATGGAACCTATTTATATCAAATATATAGATAAGGTGGAAAATAAACATATCATAAATATAATCATCCATGGATTATTGAGGTTATAAGCCTCTATCATCATAATCTAGCCTCATCCCTATCCACAAGATCCCTAAGCCTGCTGTGAACCACTTGGGGGTGGTAGTGGTAATAAATTGAACCTATGCCCACCTTTTGTTCCCCACTTGCTTATAGGATATGTTTTACACCACATAGACCACCCTTATCCTGCCTCCACCTCCATATCGATGGTCCCTTGACCATACCCTGATCGTTTGTACGATGGTTTTGAAAATCTCAAGCCAGATGTCCTCGACCACCGCATGAGTAACACAGTCTATCCATTAGCTGGCTTTGTCTTCCCTAGGAGTTCTACACTGCTGATCCTATGTCTCGGGGTCTTCAAATAGAGTTCCTGGCCTACTTGGGTCCCTGAAACTACTTTCAGCTACCTACTACCAAAGTCTCAACTACTTGGTTCCTGGTGGCAGCTGCTACGGACGGTGTTTGCTCTGCTAGAAAGCTCTCTACAAGCAGAGCTCACTCCAGTACCCCAACATGTGTAGGAATGCTAAGGGATATCAAGGATGCCTTGATCTCCCAATGTAATCCCTTATTGAAGTTACAATACCTAATGAATGGGACTTGTACCATATCCGTGGATTAGTGAGAAAGATCAATACATCTTTCTGAGTAGTACGCCACTGTCTAATAGCCTTTCTATAGATGCAGAACCTCATGTATATGAAATGAGTGTAACATAGCTAGAATGACTTCCTCTATGAAGGAACACATGAATTATTCCCAAGAGAGAGTCATCTCATCATTTTTCTAGGTCACTAAGATCCACCATACCCCTAATTTGTCCTGAAGAAGACTCGAATATAAGACTTCTATATGATCAGAAGGCATCCTCACATAGAGAAAGACATGTGAAACTTCCTCCATCCAATACTCAGCTACCTGGGGGTCTGTCTTACCCTAAAACCTAGGATTTCAGTACCTTTGGTACTCTTGCAATGCACTCAGCTTGCATGCATCCTCAACCGATAGCGCTGGTAGTAACTACTAGTCGATGGGTTGAGGTATCATTGATAAAACACCCTGAGGTTCTCTCACTGGTACAAGTACTAATACAGATTCCCTGTCACTAGGAGAGTTATCCTCATTACCATGCAAAGGAATTGTCGTTGGATTTCTACATAGAGGCATCCTGAAATAGATCAAGATTTTCCACATTCAATAGAGTAAACCTGGTGAGATGACTCAAGAAGGACATGAGAACACACCCAAATACTATTTGTTGCATGTACCATTGTTTTCCCTGCAACATGTGTTTTATTGTACCGAGTCGATAATTAGGTGTCCAGAGTCTTGGTGTACGGATACGTCGCACACCACACCAGCACTGGAATCCTTAGCTGAAAAGCTGAACTCGAAAAACTTAAAACTGTTTCCCTAAACCATCCTCGCAAACTCCCATTCCTTAAGTAGAACCGACATTCCCTAATACCACTCTATCACAAACCCATCCCAAAGGGAACTATTCCATGACTACTCGAAGCCCACCTTCAGTGGCTAGGGATTAGTGACTAGCACTGAGTAGGCATATCCCACAAATGTGAAGCATTTTCCTATGTACCTATACAAATGAACACATATCAAATCTCAAAAAACTGAAATGTAGAAACACTACATAAAAAATGCATGCATACACTGAGATACCAACCACATAGTACGGTAGTAGAGAAATAGAAGGTAAATAGGGCCAGAATACAAGCCCAACAAAAGAAAGAGTATTTAAATGGGAATGAACATGTTCCTAAAACTCATCCACAAAAAAACTACATGAATGGAAAGGTACTAGAAAAATATCTTAATCTGTAGGATCACACCTCGACTATATGTTCTCTCTAAAAAGCATATAGTCTTGGTCCACCTAGGACTCCATCAAAGAATCAATTTTCTACACAAGACACAATATGTTTAGGAAAATATTGTGTAGGGGTGAGTAAAACAATACTCAGTAGGAAACCCCAGAACCACAAAAGAAGTACATGAAGAATACCACAATGAAATACATTAAGTAAAACATAAAGAAATACACAATGTATACTGGAAAAGCAATATACAAAGTATATCATATGAAAATACATGAAGTATACCCAAAATAAATACATGAAGTATACCACAAGGAAATAAATAAATTTTAAAACAAAGAAGATACATAGTCTTCTCGCACAGGTTTAGGTCTATAGTATGCAAAACAAGATTATTTGACGTAATAAAAAAACCCCCTATATCGATAAGACATGTAGTCCCGATGCAACACGTAGTCCTGATAAGTCATGCAGTATCAGTAAGACATGAAATATAGATAATATATGTAGTATCAGTAAGTCATGTAGTCTCAGAAATTCATAGTCTCAGAGTCACGTTGTCTCAAAGTTACAGCCTGCCACATGATTCCACTCAAAACAAGCATGTTAAAGGAGAACCTACTCCTAAATACATTAGGTTTTATGCACCCTTACACAAAAACTAACTTACTATATCTTAGAAGGACTGTATTATTGTAAGGATCCCAATAATACAAATATAAACATGGTTTGAATGTTATGGATGTTTTCCTAAAAAGGTCTGACCCAAGCCTAGTATGAGTCCAATTCGACATTTTGGACCAAGTTTGAACCTTTTTCCAACCTGACCCAGTCCAATCCATCTCTAACCTGACTGGCCCATAGGGCCGCTAGAGCAGCCTGGCTCCTCTAGTTTGATCCACATGCACATGGACCGGTCTATTTTGTGGCATGAGGTATACCCCTAACATGTTCTCCCAGTCAATGTGGCCGTTATTCCAGGTCCGAGCCCATCTTGTGCGCTCCTCATGCCCCACATCTTCACCACCGCCATGGGCCATTGATACAGCCCGGACTCCATCCTCATGGAAGAGACTACTCCCATGAAATGTTGGTTTCCATACTATCATGTGCTGCCAGATACTACTGTTTGTGCTGAAAACTAGCACCCCTAGTTCCACAGGTCACCCACATTTCTCTACTGCTCCATTTTTTGAAACGGAGACACATCTGTGATACTCAGGTCTTTATTTTCATTGCCTTGGGATCATATCCATCTTTCCATTACTATGAGGGTCAGATTGAGTTTGGATCCTCCTAAAAAGTCAATCCATGACCATGAGGTTCCAATGGCGATGAATACCAAGAAAAGGGGAAGGGAGAAGCATACAGATTCTTAGAGGAATGAACCTTGGCCTTTGTTCATGTCATCTTGAATTCATTCCTTTTATAATAATGAATGAATAAGTAAGAAATCTCACAAATTATCTAACTTTTAAAACCCCTCAACATTACAGCCATTCCAAAAGCGATCGAACCACATATCGACATGTTCATGGGTTGGTTTCATGTTCATCTTCGAATTCAGAAATAGAGAAATATCACAAAGAAAACTACACCCTACCTTGATTTTGGATCCTCTGTTGATGAAGAATGGAGGTCGTGTCATTGTCTATCTGGGATCCACCAACATTTTTTTGAGAGAGCTCCTTCGCCTCCTTCAATAGGAATTATAGGGTCATGAAGATAACCCAGAATTCTATGAAAAATTTTATTAAAAAGAAAACCATTGCTGCATCGCCACGTAATGTTAATTAAAATAAAACTTCATTTATTTTATTTCTTTAAATGTATAGAAATTACTTTTCATAGTTGACCCACACCGGTTGATGTTAGGCCCTAGATAAGGTAAATTCGCTTATCTAAATGTAATGGTGCCCCCAGATTTATGATCTTGGAACCTGTTTATAATTTATTCCACTTTTTCTGGAAAACTATGCATGTGTGATGAAAAATATTTTAATATTTTTCATGAAATTGTTCAGGGCCCTCTAATCCATGAAATCATATTCCATCTCAGCGCCTAGACTAATTATAATTACATATTATTTTTAAAAATAATACATGAATATTTTGAGATGTTACAATATAATATTTTTCTAAATAGTTTATAAGGAAATTACATTATTTTTATATTTCTTTTAAAGTCAAATTAAATGATTAGTGTCCCAAAGTTCATCAATGACAATTTATGAAAATGATATTTTATTAAATCATTTAAAAATAATAAAATTATTAAAACAGGATAAGGAGGATAATATATTCTTTAAAATTACATCCATTGGAAATTTATGAGCCAATTTTTACTTTATAATTAAAATTATAACATTTTAGTATTGAATTTTTAATATTGAAAAATGTATTACATAAGTTAAGGTTAAAATCAGTTAACATATAGGCTAACAAAAAATTATGATTTAAAATGAAAGAAATACCTATATAAAAATAATTGGTTAATCATATTTAGAAATTATTTTATTTTACATCAAACATCCAGCCATTTTAAAGCATTTGGATTGTGAATTACTCAGTTATATTACAATACTTTTTGTAATTCCAAGAGTGCCCCTCACATCACTTATAAAATTACACCCCTTCTCCCCTCTTCATAACATCTTTTAGCCTTATATATTAGCCAAAATATACCATAATACCTTACTATACAACTTTATGACATCGAAGATATTATGTTACTTCCAAAATACCCACCCTTCAAGGATTATGGTGTAATAAAAAAGAGGGTTTTCCCTGAAGAGGCATAAATCTTAACCTAGTGTTTTCAATTTTATTTCATCCTAAAACTCTTATAAATCTTTGGAATCAATTCTAAAATAATTTATTAAGTATCATAAATATAATAAAATTTTATTATCATGATGTAAGAACCAATATTTGCCTTCCTTCCATCATACAAAATATAAAAACATCGCTCTTGCATATGTAAGGCTTACCTTATCAATTTAGTAGCGTAATTCATTTTTTTGAACGACATTAATTGGATTGTTATAATAGTATATTTAATAAATATATATTTTATTTATAATAATAATATTATTTTTTAATGATTAATTATTATTTACCTTTCTTTTTTTCTATACATTGAAAAATGGAAACAACTTTTATTCATACAAACGAACTACAATCCATTTGAATGGTGTAATTCATTTTCCAATATCTAGCATTTATGTATTAATCTCTCTCTATATATATAATATTATATTAATATCATTGATAAAGTTATTTAGATTATGTAACCATGATAAAATTATAATGACCAAGATTGTTGAACAGAAACATGCATTAAAAATGAAGCAGTCTCCACCCGAAACATGGATTTAGAAAAAGTGTTTTCAATAAATAGGTGATAATAAATTTTTATAAAGTCACATATGGTATAATACATTTGAATATGGTTATATAATAAATTCTTAATAAATATATATTTATTATACTGGTGTTTTTAATGTGTATAATGAAATAAGATTCTTAAGGTAAGGGTTTTATGTTATAATCTAATTATTTATTGGGATTGTTCGTGATTAAGTTACTAATGATAAAATTTTATATCCTATCTCTCATGATTCTAAATAATTTCATCTAAATATAGTTATTTTTTGAGAAGACAGTTTTTTCTTTCATTTTCCTCCCTTTATGTACTCAAAACACCCAATAAAATTTTTAAGGAAAAACGTCTTTATTCCACTTTTTAGTAGTAAATAATTTTTATTCAATGTACATGATTTCTAAAAAGGTTTTAAGGGATATTTTTATTATACTATGATAGTTTAAATTTTTTTCACCCATGATTTAATTTTTATAAATTTTTTTCAAAGGAATATTTCTTTTCATTTTATCAACAAGGAACTTTTTTAATTTTTACAAAAAATGTGGAAGGAATCATTGTTATTACGTAAATGACATGAAATTAATTTCCCACCATCACTAAAACTCAATGTTTTTTATATTACATTAAAATTGTAAAAGTTTAATTTGAATGAAAAATATTTTATTAAAATTTGTGATTTTTTTATATTGGAAATAAGTAATTTCAAAGTGAAAAGAGTATTTCCCTCAATAAATAGTCTAATGATATTTTAAAGTAATTTTTCATATATGATTATGTCTATTGATGTTACACAATATTTACTAGTGATATGATCCAATTATACCATCCAGATTATTTATATGGATTGTTTATGATTATGATGACAAGATTTTTAAGAAAATCGTTTCTGTTCTTATTGTTATGCTATGATGGAATGATTAAATGGTTAGAAAACCCATTTCATTTCCATGGGTGATGCTATGATGACTATTGTATGATCTTATAGAAAAAAATGTATGATTTCAATTATGTGATGGGTTTTCCTAGAATTATTTATCCATCCAATTCATTGTCTAAAGATGGATATATCATGAGATAATCATGAATGGAATGGGGAATGGGCCCAATTGGTAAGGGACTCTATCCACTATGATAGTCTTAGGGTTAAACCTTGACTAATATGACAAAATAGTGAGTGAACCCAATCCACTATGATAGTCTTGGAAAAAAGACTTAAATTTTGAGGAAATGATTTTCTATACTTATGTGTATTCTAAAAACTTATGTCTTATGAAAATGTTATGATATCATGGATCATGTTATTTGATTCCTTTAGGATTAATGCCTTATGAATTTACCTGATTTATTCTATAACCTAGGATTATGATGTATGATATATAGGGTTTGTTTTTCAAATTTTATTATCATGTTCTCATAAATTTATACTCATGTTTTGTTTAAGTGATAGTTTATACTCTCTTGTTTACCCTTAATGAGCATATGATACCACCAATTCTTATGTTTTCCTACCCTATGTTATGAATAAATATTTTATGTCGGATATGTCTAAAATGGTTCTATTTATAAATAAACTTGTAAGAGATGTCGTATTTCACATATTAACCAGTTGCTTATGTATCCATGTTTCCAAAAATACCAAACCTTTACAGTTTTTTCATGGATCACAATATTATTTAATGAATAATTATATAATATGATGTGATATATATGAATAAAAATTATGGGTCTCTATAAATATGTTTTGTTTTTTTAGATGATGCACATATTTAGAGATGTTTTGGGTGGGAGTATAGCTATTAAGGCTTATTTGGATATAACACATAGTGATGCTTAAAAAATAATTGTGGTTCATGTTGGAGGTAATATCCATTATTTCTGGAGGACAATCTAGGAGTAAACATATCAATGTAGATATTTCCATTGATCGATGTCGGTTTGATTCAGGGATTGGTTTGTTGTATATATTTATTATTTTTCTTATGTGGGCAGTGAAAGTATATATTGTCACATTCATGTGATATATTTATATTTCAAATGTTTATATTTTTTTTAGTTTGGTGATAGTATTTGTTGTTATGCTATGGTGATATGTGATTTTATAGGTTCATTTTTGATAAGGCATACCATATTGTAAATTTTTCCTACTCAATTATAGTCACCAACCCCTAACCTTTTGGAAGTGGACATGAGTGAATCTATTGGAATATATCCAGATCAAGAGAGGATATGATTTTTCAAGTCATGTTAGAGTGGTGTCAAAGAAGGATTACCCTTTGAATGGAGTATAAATATAGTAGTCATTTAATCACTAGTTTGGGTATACAATGAAATGATTATAGAGGGTCTTGGGTTTGTCTATCTGACCAAGTACACCATCATAAGTGTGAAGAATAATGTATCTTGTTTATAGGATTCATATAACTTGTTAGTCAACCCATTTCTCTAAGTCAACATTTGATGTTATAATTAATTTTGTATATGAATCATATAGTTGTAGTTATGATCTGTCATGTCCTTATTTTTTTTAGCACATGTAGATAAGCTCCAATATACATGGGTTTAACCAATAAAATTAAGGGTTATAACTACTAATAATCAACTCATGTGAACATGTATGGTTAGGAAAATCCCATCCATACCATTAAACCTCTTGATATAGATTGGTGATGCAGTAATGTTTCTATTTGGGTAGCTCATATTTTCATAATCCATGTAACCTTAACTACCATGAACTCTCATATTATATGTGCCTCCTAGCTAATTGATGTTTTTTATTCAATGAAGAATGGATTCTATTTTGTGATTAAATCAATATATCATTTATTATTTGCTACACTTGATTTCAATTTTCCACTTTCAATAGTTGTGTTTCATTCGATGTGGTGTGGGATCTATCTTGTTTGTTGTGTGCCACACTCAATTTTTGTGTACCACCCTCATCTATTATGTTATCTATAAAGAGGTGTGGGTTTCCATTTATAATTCTAGAGGGGTGATGATGCATTGTTATGAGAACTGACAGAGGGACATTATTTCCCAAAATACAATGTTGTTATTCTTTTCATTACACTTAGTGAAAAAATTATTTCAGAGAAGACACATGTTTCCACTGATTTGGTCATGTCTCCTAGTATACAGATTATACTAACTATTTTTTAATATTTACAGACCTAAAGGTTTACTAAGGAAATATAGAACCTAAAGCGACAAGGGAATGACTGGAGCATAAGAATCACATTACCATTTGGTTCAGACCTTTTCTGAATAGATGAGGTTTCCTACATTATGCTCCCTTCAATGCATAGAAATCTATTAGTGGATTTCATTTCACTACTACAAATATGGCATTTATAAGTTCTATAAAAGGGCATTAACAACTCTAGAAAAGTGCTGTTAATCGAAGTGAAGATAGGGGGTCCCTTTTATGAGCACTCAGAAAAGTGTTGATAAAGGCCCCTTTCATCAATGCTAAAAAAGTGATACAAAAAGGTAACTTTTATCAGCCCTAAAAAAGCACTGATAAAAAGGTCCTTTATCAGTACTTATTTAGAACTGATAAAATAGCCCTTTTATCAGCACTTTTTTAGAGCTGAAAAAAGTAAAAAAAATTAAAAAAAGATAAAAGGAAAATAAAATGCCCAGGGAGATTTTAACAGCACTTGACTTCCCCTTTTATCAGTGCTTGGCGGACCCCCTCCCACTCACCGCATGCTGCAATTTCCCATGCAACCCGCTCCTACTTGACTGTTCACCCTACTAATTCCACCCTAACTCAAACCCAAGACCTCCCCTATAGCATCCCGTCTTTTTATCACATAATCATTCATTACATTTTACAAAACCGAGGATCTTTAAGGTTTAGTGTCTTGGAAACCAGGAACATAATACATGAAAAGAACAAAAAAACTCTTCTTAAACACTTTAAAGGCTTCTCCTTAAGTTCATACTAGGTTCATTACTGCATCTCATAACCTGGGGACATACATCAAAAGAAAGGGTGAGCAGAAATCCCAGTAAGGGAAACAAGAGAGACATTTTACATGTGAACTTGAGATACTTCAATAAGGAAATGAAAAGAACTTTAAGGAATGAGAAAGAAATAATGAGATACATCATAATAAAAATAACATTTTTCATAACTTGAAGATGTGGCTACTACATTTAATATCGTCAATCGTTTTGTTTCACCAAGGTCCATCCCCAAGGTGTCGTTAAAAATTACCAAGGTTCTTCACCAAGGCGTCATTAAAATGGTCATCTCTAGAGATTAAGTCTTTACCCAATGCATTGGAGTGCTATCAGGGCGCACCCTTAAATTTTCCTTTATTATCATGTGAGCCACATATATCATCATCAAACATTTCATAAATAACCCATATAGCATAAAATAAATGGGTTTCATTTCATAATCACAACATTTTAAAAACTGCTTTAAAGACATGATCTTTACGTCACTTTAAAACCCACAGAAAAGGAAGGTGGGTATCATGTATGTAAATCCCAGAATTTAAAATAGAACATTTTGGTATATATGTGAATACCCATTTAGAAGAAAGAGATTTGAGTATTCACTTAATAATATAAAAGAACTTTAGAAAAGGAGAGAGACATTTTGAGACGGAAATTCTGCAGCATAACGGCTATGTTACGAGGTTTTAGAAAACATTAAAAAGAGAGGGAAAATGGGTCAAACATTCATAAATGACCCATAAAACAGTATATGGACAGAATAAGAAGGATACATTATCATGGTAATGAAATTTCAAGGACATACCATTTGAAATGAAAAACATGGAAGGAAGACAAAAATTAGATTTCTCTTATGAAAGTTCGGCAGCCTAACGACGTTACTTAAACTTCAACAAGAATGATTTGAAAAGATCAAATAAGGTCTCTCATCATGTAAAAATAAGAGTTAAGTATGATATATATAGAGATAATTCCCCAACATAATTAAAAAAGAACTTGAAAGACTTGACATTAAAGTAGAACTTTGAAAAGAAAGAGAAGGGTGAAAGAATCCCCTAAAAACTTCGGCAGCCTAACAGCACCACTTAAAACTTCAAAATACCGGATTGAAGAGATAAAATGGGGTATCTCATCATATGAACATAAGATTCCAGTATGGTAGATATAGAGATCATACCCCAACATAACAAAAAGGAACATGAAATAATTGACATGAAAGTAGAACTTCAAAATGAGAAGGGTGAAGAACCACTTAAAAATTTGGCAGCCTAACGGCGCCACTTAAAACTTCAAAATACTAAATTGAAGAGATCAAATGGGGTCTCTCATCATATGAACATAAGAGTCCAGTATGATAGATATAGAGATCATACCCCAACATAACAAAAAGGAACATGAAAGAATTGACAAGAATGTAGAACTTCAAAACGAGAACGGTGAAGAACCACTTAAAAATTCGGCAGCCTAACGACGCCACTTAAAACTTCAAAATACTTAATTGAAGAGATAAAATGGGGTCTCTCATCATATGATCATAAAAGATCAGTATGATAAATTTAGAGATCATACCCCAACATAATAAAAAGGAACTTGAAATACTTTACATGAAAATAGATCTTGAAAAATGAGAAGGGAGAAAGAACCCGTTACAAAAATTCCGGCAGCCTAACGACGCCATTTAAAACATCATAAAACGAAATAATGAGAGTAAGAGGGGATCTCTCATTATATGAACATAAAAAGGGCAGTAGGAGGAGTATAAAAGAACATCCTCCAATATATGAACATGGAGCATAAAAGGAATGACATAAAAGAGATTACTTGAATGAAAGCGAGAGGTCGGATCCCTTACCTTAAAATGTAACTCTTAAACCTCAATGTTTGGGACCTTGAGGGCCTGGGGGAACCTTGGGAGGACTCCTTGGGAGGTAATGAGACCAGAAATTCGTTGGGTATGAGTGGGGAGTCGAATGGATGAGAGGAGGGCTTGGTATTTATAGGGAAAGTGAGGGGACAAGGCATTAATGGCCAAGGGACACCTCACATGTGCTTTTCTCAAACCCAGGTGCTCTCCCTTGGCATTTTTCATGGAGTTAGGCCACATGGGGCCCCCAAAACAATAATTCATCACCATTTGCGGGAAAACCCTTAAAAGATCTCATGAAATCATCATGACACAATTATGATGTCATTAAACATACCGAAACCCTAAAACTGCATTGTTACTATTCACTGAAAAAATTCATATTTATCAGAAAAATCCCAAACTTTCACCTTAACTAAATATCGATTCCCTAACTACATTTATGAACTCCATTTTATAAAAATAATTTTCTAAATATTTTTAATTTAATTTTTAAATAAAAACACTATTCACCGAAAATTCATTTTTTTCAGAAAAAACCCCAAAAATTACCATAGCATAATATCGGTGCTCTGAGTTCAAAAATGAAATCCGTTTTATAAAAATAATTTTCTAAATATTTTTAATTAATTTTTTAATTAAAAAACACTATTCACCTGAAAAAACTAATACTTGAATAATAATTAATGAAACCGTTATTTAACTATTTTATTGAATCACATTACTTAATCAAGGTGCCTATATTATTTTAAAACATTCTTTAAGTGAGATTACTAATCCATTTGGTCATATTACTAATCCTAATCATAAAATCACTATTCATAATTTACTATTCATCAAAAATCAAGTTGATCTTATTAGACTCCAAATTTTGTACTGAACATAATTGTAGAAGACCATTTTTTGAAAATCATTACACATTTTTAATTATTTAAGGTTTACATAAACATTTTTAAAATATCCTTTTTCTAAAATTCATCAAAAATATGCATACTATATTTATCCGGTCATTTCAAAATTCATAAACTTCATCATAAGAAGAAATCCCAATTTTTATTTAAAACAAGGATTACACAAGGCAGTTACGGTATCGTTACATAGCCCCTTATAATACCAGCATAGGACCTAAGAGTAAGGTGTGCTAAGGTGATAGAATCTTGGGGCGGCTCAGTCAACATTGCCCGAGTAGTAATTTCTATCAGTTTGAACTTCTCACGAAGGAGATTCCGTTCTAGCTTCACATGATGAAGTTCGGCTTGGATTTGATCCAGAGCAAAGCCCAATGGTGCTACCTCCTTCCCAAGCTCTGTTAGATGGGCTTCGATCGGTCCAAGACTACTAGGTGAGGCCATCGAATCTTCTTTCTATAATAATTAACCAAGATTACTTATATTTAGAGACAATAATCAAAAAAATTTGTTCACAGCGGTCATATTGACCGATGGTTATATAATAGTCAAAACCCACTGGTCTCATTTTAGTTATAATCATGTTTATCAAATAAAACATTTTTGTTGAGTATAAAAATAAAATAAAATAACACATGAAATTAGGAAACAAGATTTATTCAAAATTTCGGGTCGTTACAATCTTCCCCCCTTAAGAAATTGCGTCCTCGCAATTTTTAAAATTGGGTTTTGAAATTTCATTGAAAGTACCACATCGGAAAAAGAGTCAGTAACACCATTACTTTAAAAGAACGAAAATGAAGTACAAAGGCCACCCGAGTTTACTCATACTAGGATTCCATGTTGGAAACATGGACATGGAGGAGAAAACAAAGGGTCACATTCTAAAAGAGAGTGATAGAAAACATGATTAGGAGGAAGTTAACCACCAGAAAATCCCAAAATTATGATATGTGTAAGCGGTCTTTGATTACCTAGTAGGAAACGTAAACCAACAACGTTTTTGTTTTACGTTCCTTTTAATAACTTTGATGAATTCATTTTCAACATAGAACAAAAACATAAGGAAATATATCTACCTTCATGTAGATTTTCATACATTAATAAGTTTCTACCAAAACTAATCTTTTCTCAAAACGATGAGCATTCAAAACTACTTGGTCTCACCAAAACACAAGAATCATCTTCTAGAGAATCACATAATCCACAACAGATCAACTAACTATTTATTCTATCTTTAAACATTATCCCAAAAATAGAAAGAGTAAGGAAAAAAAACTCTTCAAAAATAAATAATCCCATAGGAATGGAAACTACTTTTAAATCTTCAATTTCCATGGTACTACCCAAAGTTCATCATAGTCCATTCCGTAAATAATGGTCCTTAAGATTCCTCAAAATAAACCAAACTAAGATTGAAACCCAAATACAAGAAAGATTTGATAACATAGTCTTCCAAAATAAACTTTATTGTTCATCTCCAAACAACATCAACCACTCCTAACATCTTATAACAAAAGTAGCTAACCTAAACATATTTTACCCAAGATATGTTAATCATTCCCATAAGTTCCTAAATTACTATAAGTCCACCTTAAATTCATCGATTCTTCAAAATATAAGTCAACCTTACTCCTCAATGAAAATACCGTAGTAATCTATTTACCTCGATCAAATATGGTTCCCAAAATAATGAACGTATTCCAAAATAATAATCATATTTTAATCCCCTAATCATCCCTGTCATATTGATACGACAATCGTTGCATTTCCTATCACATTGGTTGTCGGGACATGTTCTTCCATTTCCCTCCATTAACTAAGAAGAGAAAGCATAATTAGTGGCTTTAGTACTTAGCTAATAATCATGAAAAGGAACTGAAAGCATATAAGGATAACTTGTAGATGAAAGGTATACCCTAACTTGTGATCTCCTAGGTTCCCATCTAGGTTATGCAGGATCATATATTCTTATGTGAATCTTTATTTTATTTTATCTGTGTTCCTTTAACAATGGTTCATACTAAGCTTATGAATTTACCAAAGCATATCCCCCGGGAGTGTCGTAACCAAGAGTGAAGCAAGGCCCGTTGTCATGTACCGGTTCCTGTTCGAGTCTAGCTCAAAGCGGTGTTTTCGGGTATTCCCCCTATGTACATCTGTGCCAGAGCCACCTCTACCTGCTCGTATCCAGACATGGATGTATTTGATTGGCAACCCATTACCCAATACTCACCAAAATACTAGGAAGATTTCCTATATATAAACTTTTCTATAGGCTTCTTCCTAATGTTTTCATATCCTAATTTCCACAAATAACTAAACCATCCTTTGATACCAACTATAGCATCCCGTCTTTTTATCACATAAACTTTGATTACATTTTACAAAACCAAGGATCTTTAAGGTTTAGTGTCTTGGAAACCAGAAACATAATACATGAAAAGAACAAAAACACTCTTCTTAAACACTTGAAAGGATTCTCCTTAAGTTCATCCTAGGTTCATTACTCCATCTCATAACCTGGGGACATACATCAAAAGAAAGGGTGAGCAGAAAGCGCAGTAAGGGAAACAAGAGAGACATTTTACATGTGAACTTGAGATACTTCAATAAGGACATGAAAAGAACTTTAAGGCATGAGAAAGAAATCATGAGATAAATCATAATAAAAATAACATTTTTCATAACTTGAAGATGTGGCTACTACATTTAATATCTTCAATCGTTTCGTTTCACCAAGGTCCATCCCCAAGGTGTCGGTAAAAATTACCATGGTTATTCACCAAGGCGTCGTTAAAATGGTCATCTCTAGAGATTAAGTCTTTACCCAATGCATTGGAGCGCTATCAGGGCGCACCCTTAAATTTGACTTTATTATCATGTGAGCCACATATATCATCATCAAACATTTCATAAATAACCCATATAGCATAAAATAAATGGGTTTCATTTCATAATCTCAACATTTTAAAAACTGCTTCAAAGACATGATCTTTACGTCACTTTAAAACCCACAGAAAAGGAAGGTGGGTCTCATGTATGTAAATCCCAGAATTTAAAATAGAACATTTTGGTATATATGTGAATACCCCTTTAGAAGAAATAGATTTGAGTATTCACTTAATAATATAAAAGAACTTTAGAAAAGGAGAGAGACATTTTGAGACGGAAATTCTGCAGTATAACGGCTATGTTACGAGGTTTTAGAAGACATTAAAAAGAGAGGGAAAATGGGTCAAACATTCATAAATGACCCATAAAACAGTATATGGACAGAATAAGAAGGATACATTATCATGGTAATGAAATTTCAAGGACATACCATTTGAAATGAAAAACATGGATGGAAGACAAAAATTAGATTTCTCTTATGAAAGTTTGTCAGCCTAACGGCGTTACTTAAACTTCAACAAGAATGATTTGAAAAGATCAAATAGGGGCTGTCATCATGTAAACATAAGAGTTAAGTATGATAGATATATAGATAATGCCCCAACATAATTAAAAAATAACTTTAAATACTTGACATGAAAGTAGAACTTTGAAAAGAATGAGAAGGGTGAAAGAATCCCCTAAAAACTTCGGCAGCCTAACGGCGCCACTTAAAACTTCAAAATACCGGATTGAAGAGATAAAATGGGGTCTCTCATAATATGAACATAAGAGTACAGTATGGTAGATATAGAGATCATACCCCAACATAACAAAAAGGAACATGAAAGAATTGACATGAAAGTAGAACTTCAAAACGAGAAGGGTGAAGAACCACTTAAAAATTTGGCAGCCTAACGACGCCACTTAAAACTTCAAAATACTGAATTGAAGAGATCAAATGGGGTCTCTCATCACATGAAAATAAGAGTCCAGTATGATATATATAGAGATCATACCCCAACATAACAAAAAGGAACTTGAAAGAATTGACAAGAATGTAGAACTTCAAAACGAGAACGGTGAAGAACCACTTAAAAATTCGGCAGCCTAACGGCGCCACTTAAAACTTCAAAATACTGAATTGAAGCGATCAAATGGGGTATCTCATCATATGATCATAATAGATCAGTATGATAAATTTAGATATCATACCCCAAAATAATAAAAAGGAACTTAAAATACTTTACATGAAAATAGATCTTGAAAAATGAGAAGGGAGAAAGAATCCGTTACAAAAATTTCGGCAGCCTAACGACGCCACTTAAAACTTCATAAAACGAAACAATGAGAGTAAGAGGGGATCTCTCATTATATGAACATAAAAAGGGACGTAAGAGGAGTATAAAAGAACATCTTCCAACATATGAACATGGAGCATAAAAGGAATGACATAAAAGAGATTACTTGAAATGAAAGCGAGAGGTCGGATCCCTTACCTTAAAATGTAACTCTTAAACCTCAAAGTTTGGGACCTTGAGGGCTTGGGGGCACCTTGGGAGGACTCCTTGGGAGGTAATGAGACCAGAAATTTTTTGGGGATGAGTGGGGAGTCGAATGGATGAGAGGAGGGCTTGGTATTTATAGGGAAAGTGAGGGGACAAGGCATTAATGGCCAAGGGACACCTCACATGTGCTTTTCTCAAACCCATGTGCCCTCCCTTGGCATTTATCATGGAGTTAGGCCACATGGGGCCCCCAAAACAATAATTCATCACCCTTGGCCTAACAACCCTTAAAAGATCTCATGACATCATCATCACACAATTATGATGTCATTAAACATACCGAAACCCAAAAACTGCATTTTTACTATTCACTGAAAAAATTCATCGTTCTCAGAAAAATCCCAAACTTTCACCTTAACTAAATATCGATTCCCTAATTACATTTATGAACTCCATTTTATAAAAATAATTTTCTAAATATTTTTAATTAAATTTTTAAATAAAAACACTATTCACCGAAAATTCATTTTTTTCAGAAAAAACTCCAAAAATTACCATAGCATAATATCGGTGCTCTGAGTTCAAAAATGAAATCCGTTTTATAAAAATAATTTTCTAAATATTTTTAATTAATTTTTTAATTAAAAAACACTATTCACCTGAAAAAACTAATACTTGAATAATAATTAATGAAACCATTATTTAACTATTTTATTGAATCACATTACTTAATCAAGGTGCCTATATTATTTTAAAACTTTCTTTAAGTGAGATTACTAATCCATTTGGTCATATTACTAATCCTAATCATAAAATCACTATTCATAATTTACTATTCATCAAAAATCAAGTTGATCTTATTACACTCCAAATTTTGTACTGAACATAATTGTAGAAGACCATTTTTTGAAAATCATTACACATTTTTAATTATTTAAGGTTTACATAAACATTTTTAAAATATCCTTTTTCTAAAATTCATCAAAAATATGCATACTATATTTATCCGGTCATTTCAAAATTCATAAACTTCATCATAAGAAGAAATCCCAATTTTTATTTAAAACAAGGATTACACAAGGCAGTTACAGTCTCGTTACATAGCCCCTTATAATACCAGCATAGGACCTAAGAGTAAGGTGTGCTAGGGTGATAGAATCTTGGGGCGGCTCAGTCAACATTGCCCGAGTAGTAATTTCTATCAGTTTGAACTTCTCACGAAGGCGATTCCGTTCTAGCTTCACATGATGAAGTTCGGCTTGGATTTGATCCAGAGCAAAGCCCAATGGTGCTACCTCCTTCCCAAGCTCTGTTAGATGGGCTTCGATCGGTCCAAGACTACTAGGTGAGGCCATCGAATCTTCTTTCTATAATAATTAACCAAGATTACTTATATTTAGAGACAATAATCAAAAAATTTTGTTCACAGCGGTCATATTGACCGATGGTTATATAATAGTCAAAACCCACTGGTCTGATTTTAATTATAATCATGTTTATCAAATAAAACATTTTTATTGAGTATAAAAATAAAATAAAATAACACATGAAATTAGGAAACAAGATTTATTCAAAATTTCGGGTCGTTACATCCCCCCTTGTGCGCTTGCACCTTTACCACTAAACCATTTAGTTTTTTTCTCCATTTAATGATATATATATATATATATAGTTAAATTTATTCGTATATAAATATAGATTCATATTAATATAAATATATTTATTTATATTAATACATATATATTTATTCATATATTAATATATATATATATATATACATACAAATATTTATTCATATATTGATATATATATATATATACAGTTATATTTATTTGTATATTAATATATATTCATATTAATATAAATACATTTAGTTATATTAATACATATATATTTATTTATATTTTAATATATATATATTTTTTCGTATATTAATATATATTTATACATATAGTTATATTTATTCATATATTAATATTGATTCATATTAATATAAATATATTTAGTTATATTAATACATATATATTTATTCATATATTAATATATATATAGATATTTATTCATATATTAATATATATTTATATTTATTTATATATATATATTTAGTTATAATTTTTTATCCTTATATTTATTTGTATATTAATATATATTTATAAGATTTGTTTTAAATACATTTATAAAATATGTTTTCATGTGTGTTTATAAATAAAAAAATAAAAAAAAATACATACACATATACAACACACACTCACACACACACATATATTTATGAATAAATATATATATATGTGTATCTGAAAAGCCATAGAATGTTAAAATGACCATAACTTCTAATCCAGAAGTTTGTTTCAAATCCCAAACTTGTAAAATAGAAGAAAATAAAACAATATTCGATATGATATGTGGTAATGGCCTACCAAACATTCAGATCAGAAGTTATAGCTATTTGAATGTTAAACAAATCAGGGTATCCCGACCAAAAAATCAGTTTTGGACCCCTTATGGGCCTTTTTTGGCCTAGAAAAAAGTGACAAAAGGTTCTCTTTGTCACTGGAATTTAGATCTTGTTGCAATCTTTGATTTGATATGCTGTAGAGCTCAAACAGACAGCCATATCAAAAGTTATGGTTGTTTGAAGTTTCAGTTACATTTTCAACTTTTTATAGATCTTTTAATAATTTTATTAACTTTTTTTGTCTTCATATTTTTATTAAATTATTATTAATTGATGATAATTAGAAAATTATTAACTAATAATATTTTATGAAATATTTTAAATCCATTTTCACTAAATTTCTTATATATTAAATGTAATAATCTATTTATACTTATCTAAAACATATTTTAAAAAAAAATATTATATTTATTTCAATATAAATATACTTATATAACAATATATTAATTTTCTTGATTTATATTGAAATATACACTTTATCAATGCTATGAAAAAGCACTGATAAAGCCCCCCCATTATCAATGCTACTAATAAAAGCGCTGAAAAAGGGGTCCCCTTTAACAACACTAAAAAAGCGCTGATAAAGGGTCACTTTTACAAGGGCTTTTTTAGCGCCGATAAATACCCCCTTTATCAGCACTTTTTTAGCGCTGATAAAGGGTTTCACTGTGGAAACCCAGTTCTATGGTAGTGTTTTCTCAAACTGATAATAATAATTCTCTATAGTGGCTACTGTTTTATTTCATATCTAGTATAGGTAAATTCACGGGTGATTAACCCTATATAGGTTTGTGTGAACATGTTTTATTATACATAGAGGAATATAAAATACCCAAGGTATTCCCTATACTTTTTTTATTATGGAATTTTTCAAGCTCTACTGTTCAAGTGGAAATAATAAGAGATGAATTATCGATCCGTGGCTGTGTGTTCATGAAACATCACATGTTCTAGATTTACTTAAGGGATATTTGGATGAATGTGGATAACTCAGGTTGAATATTCACCTCAATTATATAAATACAATAGATTTTCACTAGAAAGAAGAAAAAGTGGTGTTATGGATGGTCCCTTCAATAGTGGATAACATATAGGCTATATGCCTCTCTTTGATAAATCTGTATTCCTATCAGAAATCTACTTAGTGGAAGATACAATGGTGCGAGATCATTTATATATGGATGATACAATAGTCCACTCTCATTAGTTCCTAACATGTTATTGTTGGAACCAAGGCTGTTTGTTGATGATAACAGAGTTTGGTTTGTGTTTATTAGAAATCTTCACATGGATGAATATAGAGTTTACAAAGAATGGGTTCATACATTTGAGGCTGAAAGCAGTATTGAAGATGGCACAGTTTCCCAGCATTTTCCAAAAATTTGTGCTTCAAAATCAGGAGTTTGGTAACGGTTCACAGCAATGGTAGGCGATGAAGGCATGCGGTACGCAGTGAAGCCATGCAGTATATGGTGAAGGCGTGAAATATGCGATGAAGGTGTGTAGTACATGGAATGGTGTCAAAAAATGGTTCATAGTGACGATATGCTGTGAAATCATGTGGTACATGGAATGTTGCCGAAAACAGTTCGCAGCAATGGTACACGGTGAAGGCGTGCAGTACGCGGAATGTAGAAGGTTCGCAGGATTGCTGTGGTTTAAGAAACAGTAGTGGTATGCAGTGGAGACTAATAGTATGTCGATGGAATTTATTTTATAATGATGATTTTCCCACATAGAAAATTTGGGTAAATTAGATTACCAAAATTTGTGGAGATATGTGGCTATTTTAAGAGAAATAATCCCCATTGTTAGTGACGAGATAGGATATTAAAATTTTGGGATGAAATCTGGTGAGGTCCAAAGTGGTTCACAGAGGATAAGATGATACATAGAGATAATCATATGTGTAAGGAAAGTAGTCCGTGGAAGAGAGCGCAGTTCATACAGGAATCTCTCATAGTACGCGATCGAGCAAGGTAGTATGCGGAGCAGGACGATATGTGGAGGGGTAGAGCAATACGTAGAGTAAGGTAGTATGTGATGTAATACGATACGTGGAGGAGTGGAGCAGTGCTCAGATTAGGGTCGTACTTGAAGAGGGACATTTCATGGAGTATCTAGATGGTACATGAAAATAGCAGTGGTACACAGAAACATCAGTGGTACACAAAAATAGTAGCATTACGCAGAACACCCAAGGAAGCCTAAAAATTGACCAAATCAGTTTCCGAAATAAATTTCCATAACATATCAGTATACTGGGAAATAAATCACATCTTTGGGTGATTATAGGACTTCAACAAAGCATCCATTTACAGTTGAGGATGCATGATCTATTGCTAAACCATTGAAGCAACCTTCAAGTAAATAAATTGAGTGAGACCTCTCCCAAGGTAGTGAGCTAGGGGGAGTCAACGACAGTGATCTGAGGGAAGTAGTGGGCTATCCCTGAACCTTTGTAATGGAGGTTTTCCTGGGATAGAGTGATTGTTCCCAAACATTTATAATCTAGAAATTGTGAATATTAGTGGTTTTTGGTATGACTTACACACTTTCGGTGTATGATCCTTGGACACATCCCTTAGTGGTGAACCAAGTAAAATTGTTGTGTCATTTATTTTCATGTGATTGTTTATTTTATACACTTCCTCTTTAGATAGGTTTAACAGGTTCCTACCAATGTGGGAAAAAGATCCATCAGTTTAAAAGAAAAAGTTGACACCTTGATTCACCCCTCCCCTCTTATGATGTTTCGGGGTCCTTGAAGTGGTATCAAAGGGTAAAGATTACTGGCGTTAAATATGTCTTGTTTTTTCAAACATGGAGAATAAAATTAATTTCAAGGGAGTTACATTTGTTTTATGGAAGTAACTTTTAGATATGGAATAATAGGATGAGATTTCATCTAAGGTATCTTGTAATTGATGTACTTTTTTTCACTACACAAGTAATATAGGTCACTGATCCAACCAGTCTATCTATGACATATACAGATAGGAAAATACTGGATGCTGATGCTAAAGCATAGAATGCCATAAATGTAGCTCTTTTTGGTCAAATATATTTGAAGGTGATGAACTATACATTAAAAAAGTATTTATTGGAGAAACTGGAGAATATATATGAAGGTGAAAACAATGTGAAGGAGGAGAAGATCCATGTTTTACACAACATGTTTGATGATATGAAGATGCACCCTAACGAAAATGAAGATTAATTCTTCAATCGAATTACTGAAGTTGTAGGAGAAATTTTAGGGCTTGGTGAAGAGATCAAAGACAATGATATTGTAAAGAAAATATTGAGAAGTATTCTTCCCATTTATAATGCAAAGGTTTCATCTCTTGAAGAAAGGTATATTTTCAAAATTTCTCTTGATAATCTGCAGAGCATCCTAGTGTTATATGAGATGAGATTCAACCTAGAAGATGCAATGAATCCGGTATAAAAGGAAATAGAACTTAAAGTCGCAGACAAAATGGAAATTTCAGGATATTATGTTTATGAATATGATGAGGAAAAATAAGTTCTTTCTCTCATTTCCAAGAAACTCAATAAGGGAACAGTGACATTTGAAGGAAAGGGCTAGTTTTCGCTATGGAAGAGTTGGGTATATTGCCTCTCATTTCCCAAAAAAGTTCAATGATGAAGAAAGAAAATATGGGGACATTAAAAGGCCCAAGAAAAGGTTTTTAAAAAAGAGAGACTTCAAATTAGGAAAGACATTTCAATGAAAGAGTTTTGTTTGTGAAGAATAAGATGATGAGAATTAACTCTTTGAGGAAGTGGAAACAAAATTCAAATCTGGAAACCATGCTTCCATAATGGCTACAATTGAAAAATTAAAACCATCAAAAGATAAGGCTAGTGATAATTTGTTGACTGTAGATTCCAATACAAATTTTATACATAAAGATGATTTTTTTAATCTTAAGAATCAATTTAAGAGATGAAATTAGTGCAAATAAATGGTTGAGGAATCATCATAATATATTGATCAGATGGAAGAGGAAACTGAACAACTGGAAGAACTGGTGAAATTACAATCATCAATCCTTGAAAGAAATGATGATGTTGTGGAAATAAAAGATAGAATTGAAGAATAAGAAAAGGTCATAAATGACCTTACCTTGAGACTAGAGTAGAATTCCAAGACCATTGAGGGGCACAAAGTAGAATTTTTTACTATGAGAAGAAAACTTGAAAGTGAATCAATTTCAAAAGAAACAAAAAAGAAAATAAAATTTGGAAGGTTCTCATATGATGAGATGCTAGAGAGAGAAAAACATGATTCTAATGGAGTTGAAAATATCTTGAGTGATCAAAGACCCACATGCATGGGATATAGTGGAATTGGATGTGATGTCGAAACGTCAAATGCTATAAATAAAGTGAACCAAAATAAAGGAAAGATGAAAGTTGATCATCTTGAAAAGACACTAGAAGTGCTGAAAAGGAAACACTTAAATCAAATTAAAAGGATAATTGAATATTATCCTCATGTTTCCAGAAATGATATGCATTCAAAATGTTTTCTTGAGGAAGAATGCATGAATAGAAATAGAAGTGAGAATACATTTCCTTTCATGAAGTGTCAGTTTTGTGGATATCTGGGCCATACCATGTCATAATGTAAAGAGGCAAGGATCTATATTAATGGGGAAGAGTTAGGAGTTCAACAAAGAAGAACATATTCATATCATACTTCTTATAGAATAAATATTTTCTATGGATATTGTTTTATCTCTTCTATCTTTTGACATAATTCTATGTATTGTAGGTAGAGTTATGACATGAGATATTCCTTCAATGATCAGAGATAAGTCAATTATCATAAAATATATGATGTTTATATTTTGAACAATTTTCTCCTCTGGAAGAATAATTTTAATATAAAGAACCCATATACACGGAAGAGAGAATTGAAAGGCCATCAATGTCCTACACTCAATCCAATATCTCATGGAAAGAAAAGAGGAAAAATGAAATATCCAATTTTGTAGAAGTATCCATCAAATCTAAAAAGAAAAAAAACCTGTATTCTTGATAGTGGACGTTCATCCCACATGACAGATAATGAAGACATATTAATTAATGTCAAGAAAAAATTTGTTGGAATAATGAGGTTCGGTAACGATGGTAATTTGAAGATAAAAGGTAGTGGAAGTACTGAGCTAGCTAATGGAGTGCTGAAGAAAACTGAAGTCCTTTATGGGGATGGTTTTCATCACAATATTCTTAGTTCGAGTCAACTATGTGACTTATGTCTTGTTATGAAATTCCATCAGAATGGATATAATATAAGAGGAAAGTCCAAGAATTCTCTCATGAAAGGCTACAGAATAGATGACAACTTATATTAGGTCAAAAACAAAGAAAACATTTTCTATCTAGCATTTGAAGTGGAAAAAAACATATGGCATCAGAGATTGGGTCACATCAATCAACAAGACATGGAAAATATATCTATGTTGAATATAGTCATGGATATCTATAATTTGAAGCATGAATGAGAAAATACCTGTGATGCTTTCATGCGAGGGAAACTAGTCTGTAGTTCCTATCGACCAAAGAAGAAAAGAGAATCGAATCTCCTTGACCTCATCCATACAGATTTATGTGGCCTGATAAATTTTTATAGAACACATAGAGAAAGGTAATTTTTTCTTTTCATAGTTGATTACATTAGAATGGAATGTGTGATCGTTATACACAAGAAGATACAAGTGCTTGATTTCATGAAAACCTATTATCAAATTTCCAAGAATGATACTTGATAGAATATCTAAGTCTTATAGTCTAATAATGGAGGGTAATACACATCCATTGAATTTGAAAATTACCTACAGAAGCATGGGATATGACATGAGGTGGAAGCCATGAGAACTCCACCGAAAAATGGAGTTGTTGAACATAGGAATCGATAGGTAACCAATATATCCCAAACTATACTGATTGAGAGTCATATTACTCAACATTACTAAAAAGAAGCAGTACAAGTTGTAGTGTATATTCAAGATCAAATAGGGATATATATGGGTGAGACAAAGACACCATATGAATTGTGGCATGGAAGGAATACCTCCTTGAAATATTTTCATGTTTTCGGAAGAAAATGTTCCATCCAAAACAAATAAGTAAATCAAGGGAAGTATAGTGACAATGAAGATGAAGGTGTATTTCCTTGATACTCAATGAACTGAAAATCCTACAAGTGTTTCAATAAGAGATTAGGAAGAATTGTGGAAAGTAGTGATGTTAAGATCATTGAATAGAAAAATACGAAAGATTCCAGGAATTCTTATGTTGATGTGATAGAAGATGAGGAAGAATGTGAACATTGAACAAATGCTAATACAGAGGTAGAAGATGGTGTACAAAACTTTCAAAAATCACATCATGATGTTGACTGAGAAGAAGAATCAGAAGAGGAAGCCATAGCTAGTTAGAATTTGGTCAAACCACAAAGGAGAAATCGAAGATCAGAGATTTATTAGTCCAACATTATCAAGGATCAGAATGTACCTACACAGATGAATAGAATAATGAATAATGAACAATCTCTATTTCTATCAGTTGTGGAACCATAATCATTTGAAGAGGATACAATTCATGAGTCATGGTTAAAAGAAATGATTGAAGAGTTATATTAGATTGAAAAAAATCATACATGAGATCTTGTCAAAAGACCTAAAGGTAACAATGTGATTGGTACAAAGTGGATTTTTAAGAACACATTTGATGTTCATAGAAATGTGATAAAAAATAAGGTACACTTGGTTTTCAAGGGATATTCACAAATCGATGGTGTTTATGTTGAAGGGAAATTTTATCCAGAAGTGATACTGGAGCCAATTAGACTATTTATTTACATGGAAATCCAAATAGGTTATAAATTGTATCAAATTGATGTCAAGACACTATTCTTAAATAGAGTATTGGAAGATAAAGAATATATTGAACAATCCATGGGGTTCTTTTTTGGAAATGATGAACTGAAGTTTTGAAAATTAAAGAAATATCTCTATGGCTTGAAATAAGCACCACAGGTGTGGTACTATCAGTTGAACTCTTATCTAAGAAAGCTTGAGTTTAAAATAGGAGGAGTGGATCACAATATCTATGTGAAGAATTAAAAAAGGATCAATTCATGGTATTGGTATATGTGGATGATATTATTTTCAGTGGAAGTAGGAATGGATCAATGGATGAATTTTCCAATCACATGAAATCAGAATTTGAAATGTCTATTATTGGTGAACTCACATACTTTTTAGGGTTGCAGGTGATTCAGAAGAAGGATTACACTTTCATTTACTAGGAAAAGTATGCAAGAGAGCTGCTAAATAAATTCAATATGCATGATTCCAAACTAATGTTGACTCTAATTTCAGTTGGAACAAATCTTGGGAAGCATGAGTATGAGACTTCTATGGATCCCACCATGTATAGAAGAATCATTGGAAGCCTATTATAGCTGAAAACGACTCAACCAGATATTGTCTTTGTAACTTTCCTTGTGGACCAATTTCAGAGTAATCCTAAGGAAGAACATATAGAGGCAGTGAAAAGAATCATGAGATACATTAAAGGTACACATAATTATGGGATATACTTTGCTGTAGGAACCGATAGTGAACTGTCTTCTTTTTCTGATGATGACTGGGTTGGAGATGTAGTGGATTGAAATTCTACTAGTGGTGGAGCGTTATATATTGGGAAGAAATGTGTGGGATGGTTATGCAAGAAATATAAAGTACTTATCTTTGTACTACTGAAGCTGAATATATATCTAATAGCAAGGCTTACGCTTAGTTACTTTGGATGAAGCAACAACTGATTGACATATGTGATAAGGTGAAACAACCAATAGTGATTTACTGTGATAACATGAGCACAATTTATCATTTGAAGAATCCTATTTAGAATTCTCATATGAAACATATTGAGATTAGATATCACTTTATCAATGAAAATGTTGAACATGGCATGATCAAAATGGACCATGTGGGAGTTGATGATCAAGTGGCTAACATTATGACCAAGCCACTATCAACAGCTAGGTTTGAGAAACATCAGTTGAAACTCAGTGTTCAGCCAACTCCTATTGCGTATGGAGGTTATGATATTCCACTCTCCCTAGTTTGTTTAACTGTTTTTAATATATTTGTGGAAATGGTGCATGTTTATGGGGGGATAAGTTCCAAGGGGAGCATGTTTTTCTCTCTCCACAAGTCAAGATTTGGTTCATTGGGGTTATTGGCAATGGGGGAGCATGGATAAATTCAATGAAAAGCGATCTGTTTCTTTCAAGATATAGGAAATATGAAGAATAGAAAAATATAGAAATGAAACAATGGGGGAGAAAAGAAAAGGATGAGAACTCAATTCATGTCCTCTGTCTTGTTTTCTATATTGTGAACTTCTTATGTAGACTTAGACTGATGGATGAGTTATTTCTTGAAGGACCGGGTTTTGGTCATGAATGGTACATCAGTGAATTTATCTGGATATTTTCAACAAACCCAAAGTGGGAGATTTTTGGAACCAAGGCTATTCGTTGATGATAATTGAGTTTAGTTTACGTTTTTTGTTAATCATCACATGGATGATTATGGAGTTTACAAAGAATGGGGGCATATGTTTGAGGCTAAATGTAGTTATTAAGGTGGTGTAATTTCCCAATGTTTGCCAAATTTTTGGGCCTCAAAATATGGAATTTGGTAATGGTTCACAACAAAGGTATGTGGTGAAGACATGCAGTACGCAATGAAGGCATGTGGTACACGGTGAACGTGCACAGTATTCGGTGAAGGCGTGTGGTACACAAAATGCTATAAAAAATGATTCACAGTGACGATATGTGGTGAAGGAATGTAGTATGTGGAATGATACTGAAAAAGGTTTGCAATGATGATACACGGTGAAGGTGTGTGGTACACAGAATGCAGAATGTTTGCGTCATTTCTTCTATTCCTGGAATAGGAGCGGTACGCGGGGGTGGTTAACAGTACACAGATGGAGTTTAGTTTATAGTGAAGATTGTACCACATTGAAAATTTGGGTAAATCAGTTTTCTGAAATTTGTGGAGATATGTGCCTATTTAAGGAGAAATAACCCCCTTTGTTAGTGATGATATTGGAGATTAAAATTTTGGGATGAAATCCGGTGAAGTCCGAAGTGGTTCATGGAGGAGAAGACGGTACGCGGAGAGAATCATCCACATAAGGAAAATAGTCCATGGAAGAGAGTGTGGTTAACATAGAAAGCTCTCATAGTATGTGGCCGAGAAAGGCAGTATGTAGAGTAGGAAAATACAAGGAGGAGTGGAGCTATACGTAGAGTAAGGATGTACATGGAGCAGGATGATACATTGAGTGGATATGTACACGAAGTAGGGTAGTACATAGAGAAAGACAATTTGTGGAAGAGTTAGACAGTACGTGGAAACAACAACAGTACGTAGAAAAAATAGTGGTATATAGAAACAACAGTAGTATGTGGAACACCCAAGGAAGCCTAAAAATTGACCACATCAGTTTGCGAAATTAATTTCCATAACAGATCAGTGTATAGGAAAATAAATTACATCTTTGGGTTATTACAAGACTTAAATAGAGCATCCATTTATAGTTTAGGATTCATGATCTAATGATAAACCATTGAAGTGACCTTCAAGTTAATAAACTGAGTGAGACCACTCCCAAGGAAGTGAGCCAGGGGGATTCAATGAAAGTGATCTGAGGGAAGCAGTGGGTTATCCATGAACCTTTTTAAAGGCAGTGTGGCTGGGACAAAGTGACTATTCCAAAACCTTTTTAATCCACAAATTGTGAATATTAGTGGTTTTATGTATGACCAACATACTGTCAGCATATTTTCTTTAGACGTAGCCCTTAGTGGTGAACCAAGTAAAATTTCTGTGTCATTTCTTTTCATGTGATTGTTTATTTTTTGAACTTCTTCTTCATATAGGTTTAACATGTTCCTATCAATATGGGAACAAGATCCATTAGTTTAAAAGAAAAAGTTGACACTCTGATTCACCCCTCCCCTCTCAGGATGTTACGAGGTCCTTCACTACTATATTGATAGTTAGATATTTTGAATATTCACCCTATGGATGGTTGTGGTTACGAATTAACAGCTGCAATTTAGGGTATGATTCATGTAAAATATCATTGAAACCTCATACCTGTTTTCAATGGTATGTGTTTTTTATTTTTTAAAATATGTCCATGATTTGAGAATCATCATGGAATTCTATTCAAAACCTTATAATCTAGAGAGTTTCCACTAATTATAACTAATGTTCACTAACGTTTTCTAGAAGAGTGAGTTTATCTTCAGTGGAGAAGGAGGTATTTTCTGAGAATACATCTTGGTAGAGATGATATCCAGTGGTACCTATCTTTGTATGGATTGAGTACCAATACTAGAAAAATTCGATGATACAAAGTTGGGTGAGTGTGGTGATGTCCACCCCTAATAGTAGGTAGGTCCCTCACAGGTCTGGTGGGTAGTGTCGAACCACTATAATATTGTACCCAAATTTATTTCATAGGGTAATATTGTATTTGTGTTCTATGTGTATGAATGAGAAATTCAATTCCTATTAATGTTAAGAAATGAACATATTCTTCCAAAGGGTGATCCATGATTGACCAATATTGAGAGGATGATATATGAATTGAATTACATTCCAAATATCATCTCTATATATTTATAAGTTGAATAATGATCCCCCAATATTATTTTATGATGTTCTTGGACCCAATACATCCTAATATCATTCTAGGGAAGAGCTTGATTAATTTTTAGGAAATTTCCATTATCATACATTGAGAATACCAACCTTGCAATAACCTCTGATACAATGATATATGGATTCATGGATTAATATTATTATTTCTATAATTGAAAATGTGGTGGTTGATGATATATTATGGGTTCTATACTGGCATGGTAGTTAGAATTGCAAGTATAAGACTTGATATATAGATAGTGGAGAAGATTCATGAGATTTTAGCTTCAGAAAAAGTATTATTACGTGAAGAGAGAGATTTTTCTCATATTAAATTGAAAATGGTGTCCCCATAATCATTATTTTTTCCTAAGTGGTCCATAATAGTAATATCAACTTAGTGGTCCTATGTTACCAGATGTCGTTAGGCATTTGACTCGAAGGTTTTTTAGAAGGAGTGGAGCACATCAACCATTTTATTAAGAGGATAAGGTTTTTTTATTGTTAAAATATTTTCTTTGGATATACAATCTATATGGGGACCTTCCTAGTGTAGCTCTAACCTTAGTGTATTGTATCTAATAGATCATATTTGGTGTTCCCATATCATGAGAACTCATGTTATGCAATGAAGGAGGGGGTTTTCTTTAGATGTTTTAGATGTTTATTTCTCAAACCTATGTTATCTTGGAGTCTGGGTTATAATGTATTTTTGTATAAAGGGCTAGGACACTCCACTTTAGATAGTGGTGGAATAGGAATTCCTATGGGTAGTTGTGTTGTATTAAGTGGTTTGATGTGTTTTGAGTTAATTTTCATATGATATTAAGAATATTTTATGAAAGAGAGATAAAAACACAAACAGGTTACCTACTTCAGTGAAAATAAACCTGTTGGATGTCAGGTTAAAGTTAAAGGATTTCCACAGATTGATTTCATATAAATTCAGGGAAGTAAACAGATATTGATCTTGTGTCATGGAGAAGAGATTAGGGTTCTTATATCATTCTAAAATTTTATGGTAGAAAATATGATTTGGGTCTGGGGAAATATGCAACTTTATATCTATTTTAGATATAGTAAATAATCTTGGTAAAGTATCCAGTGGTAATATGTGGTATAGGTGGGTTGATACCATATAATTACCTTTTATACCACTCTTTAAAGGAGGAGGACTGGTGTGATCCCACTAAAAGTTCCCTTGATAGTGCATATTATCGATATTGGAGTTAGTATTTAATGGAATATCTTTTCCCTTTGTGGAAGGATGATTTTAGATAAGGAGTGGTTTTGTGTGTAAAGTAATAACATGTCTCAATTTGAGGGGATTAATATTTTCACTGAGTTCATGTTTTGAGTTGGGATAAACCTATTATCGTAATGGGTTAGAGTGGATGATTCCTTCTTAACAAGGCATGTATTGCGTTTACCTATAGCTTACATCTCCAAATTTATTTGGTATGTTTGTGATGTAGTGTTGATACTTTCATATAATATTTTAACTATTTTTATTATTTATAGATCAAGCATTATTATTTTCAAGGTTGAAAAAGGGTTAAAGTTGGGACGATGTAGTGACCCGAGTTTTCTCAAAATGATACACAACATAGTTTTGAGTTACAGATTCTCGATACCTTTGAATGGAAAAAACAAAAATTGTCCCTTTAATAAAACATTGTAACCAGTATATGAAGGTTTATTTGATTATAAGGGGTGCTATTTACCAATGGGTTGGATCAATATGGTATTATAAGAATGAGATAACCTAAAAAATGTGTATAAAAATATAATATTTAGCCAGCACACATGAATTTTTGTTATAATGATATATCTCTAATAAAGAGAATTAGATGGGAAAAATGATGTTATGGTTGAATTCTCTATGGTGGGTTTTCCACAAGGAAAATGTAATTTGAGTTCACATTGGGAATTAGGGGGTTAGCCCATCTTTCATGTGTTAATTAATAAACAATTTAATTATTAAATAACTAATTTATTATAGAAACCCCCTTATTATTTCCAATTTATTCATCTTTAACCCTCTAATCTAGGTTCAGTCGCATTAAAATATTGATGTAGAGGGAGAGGAAGGTGGAACATTGGAAGATATTAATGAATGAAACCCCAAATTCTATATGGTTTAAGTGGTGATAATTCACCATTTAGGAAGGGATTATTAGTTATCTATACCCCATTATTCATGGAAATCAATTAAAATAAGTATAAAATTGGATTTCCCCTTAATTATTTGTGGAAATACTATATCTTTAAATAATTTATGAGACTAATGTTATTTTCCTATATTTTTGGTTTATGTTTCAAGTCATAATTTTTAAAACTATTTATAAATTCATCACATGAATTAACTTTGTTCTTGTTTTTAATTTTTTTTAGGAATAGGTCACAATTATAATTCCACCTATCTTATATCTCCATTATTTTTCCCTTTATCTCTTTCTAAAAACCATCTCATTTATTCCCGCATATATATGACTAACCACCATCCCTAATGGTGTACTACAGCTACATGATTGGAAAGGTGAAGTAGACCCGAGTGAATGTATTGATGAACCTTTGGTGATAGAAACCCTAGGATGGAGGTAACATAGAAATATCAGGAGTGGAAGGATATGTTAAAGGGGAGGAATACATGTTTTAGGGTTACTGCAAACTGTGATAGGTGAATTGGTGGTGACCAGAAAACGATGGATAGTGGAATGGATCTAGGTGATGAGTGATTGAAGTTGGAAACATTGGCAGCTATCAGTGAGGAGGGATGAAAACAAGTTCTATGCCTCCATGGTGTGATGAGTGTGGTGACCTCTTGGCCACCATAGAGTGAATAAAATATAGTGGGGGAAATATATGGTTTCCAACCACAATCCAAAATAAAAAACAATTCAGGAAAATAAATTACATAGAATTTAATTAAATGAAAATAAAAATAAAAATAAAAATAGAAATATTTTTCATGCAGTTCAACAGGACACCATTCATGGGATAGGCTTGTGGTACATCCCATAGTACTGAGTGTTTTATCCAGGCCTGTGATTGAACAAGGAACCTGGTAAGGTCTACCCAGCTCGACTCGGTGCAAAACACTTATAATCCAAAATCTCCCCCACAACATGAAACATGGTAGGAATTAAAGGCCACCATCTGTACTATGGGTATTACCTTTATGAAGTCTTTATGAATTCTTCACATTGTTTCCATTTCAATCTTGTGAATTAACTATCCCATGTTTTTCCACCAGTTAGATCATAATGTTGAAATTTGTTTGGACATCCAAGGCTGTTTGTGAGGTAAGGTAGGTTTAACTTTGAAAGTAACTTCATGGGACTATTGATAGGGTTTGTACATGGTAATAAAATTATTTAGGGGTGTATTATAATGTATCTTAAACTGATTTCCAATCTCAATATGTAACTAAAAAACCTAGGTCAACCAGACCAGTAACCCAGGTCATCCCATCATGAGGTGGGGTAAAAAAAGATTACAAAACAAGTCTTTTAAATAATAAAAAAATACATACAAAAAAGTATAAATAAGATACAATAAGAGATAAAAGTGATGTAGAGATGTTAAAATATAATGAAATAAAAGTCTATAAAAAAATTCTCCATTTGACCAAATTTCACATCTATAAACTATCCCAAAATGAAACAACAACATAAAGAGAATCATGCATGATATAGAATGCTCTACCTTTACTTGAATCCTGATAAACAAGGTCTACAAACACCACAATAATTTGTTGGGTGTGAGAAATAGAATCCATTTGGATGCCACTAAGAGATCTATACATGTTCTAATAATAGGATTGAACAAGTCCATTCTTAAAAAAAAAGTTCTACAAGAATTATTATAAATAAATAATTTTAAATAATTTTTCATACAGGCCCTGAGTTTTCAAAAAATTTCATCCCATATATGAGAAATCACATAACAATACAGTAAATGTACTGAATATATATAAATATACTTGTGATCCAATATCCATGAAATAAAATATCATGAAATAAACAAGAATAAACAACAATGCACCTACAATCTGAGCTCTAGCCTATAAGATAATACATACAAGACACTCACAAGCCTAATAAGGAATACAGTTGTATCCAACTAACATAAAGGACTTCCATAGACCATAAACATACAAGAGGGTTACCTTCTAGTGGTTTCACACACACTAAGTCCACCCATGTTTATTTTTCAACATACCTAAGGTTCTCGCTGTGAAATGTTTATCAATTTACATTTTAAAAACCATGATCAATCTTTTATAAAATAATTTCAAAGTCAATCCAATCTACTATATGGTTTGAAAATAATTTTTTCATTCCAAATCAAAGAAATTACATTTTCAATGAAAACACCTTTTAAAATGAGAACCCATACCCTTTTAAATTTTAGTAGATTCAATTCCACATAAAATATCAAGAAATAAATATGAACAATAAGAAATGAATGAAATTAGAACCATTAAATAGATCCATCCACCTCAAGAGTGTATAATACCTAACTACCCTTGGAAATTGGGATTGGAAGCCACATGATCTGACTTCAAAATACATGGCATGGCTAGATACTTAAAAGGATTGATAGAAAAAATATCCAATTACCAATTACCACAACAAAGAGTCATATAACCAAAAACAAGGGAGAAAGTGAGAGGAATGATTAACTAGGTAGATGAAGAACCTAACCCTACTAATCAATTGTAGAACGAATTTATCTATAGGGTAAGAGGATTGACCGAGAGGAGAAATCTGTACAATTGCTTGAATCCTTAAACACCTGCACGACACCCAAAAGAATGAAACTCAGGGAATTACACTCTTTTTAATCCTTTACACATTTTGAATCCATTTTATTTTAAGTTATTATGAAAAAAGTGTCACTATAGATTAAAAACATGATTCTTCACATTACATGATGTGTAACCCTTACATGATATGTACCTTTCTCATGTTTTTTAATCTATTTCAAAAAATATATCCAGAGGCCACTATGTTTCATGTAATACCATTACACATCATGTAACTTTATAGTGAATAGAATAAAATTATAAAGAAAATTCTAAAATACAAAAAATTCCTAACTTCACCATTATAGGTATCCTCCCAATTAAGGGTTGAAGATAATCACCCAATGAAAAAAGAGAAACCAAAAGTAGAGATCAGAACATACATGATGGAAAGGTATCATGGTGTTACAATCTACCCATCATAAAATATTTATGTCCCCAAAGATACCTCATGATCCTAGATACACAAAAAGACAAGGCCATTTACATCTCATCAAAGACTTGCACTCCCACATGATGTGGAAATACAATCCGAAATGCCACATTACCCAGACCAGGGGGATCATTTTACCACAAAATAACTTATCCTGATGATCGATAATCTGAACTGGATTCTCAACCAAAGTGGTATTATGTGGTAAAATGATCCCCCCGGTCTGGGTAATGTGGCATTGTGGATTGTATTTCCATAAGATATCAGGATGAAGAACAACATCCTCTCATAAAATCACATGGGGATGATTTTATATATACCTCCTAAACTTGGAATCATGAAACACATTTTTTATAGAAAACAAGAAAATGGTAATAGTAACCAATAGGACACAAAACCATGCCTCTTAATGATCTCAAAGGGTCGTATAGACATCAGTGACAACTTTTCCTTTTTACCCAATCGACGATGTACCAAGAAAGGTGAAACTCTAAGAAAGATTAGATCACCATATCTAACTCTATTGGCCAATGATGAAAGTCTGTATAAGATTTATGAAGACTCTGTGCCATGTTAAAATTCATCTGGATCATCTGAACCACCACTCTCATTTCCTAAAAAACATTAGGAGCAACTAAGGACCTCTCTCACAACTTTGACCTTTACAAGGGAGACCGAGATGACTTCCCATACAAATCCTCAAAGGGAACCATCTTGATTAACGTCTGGTAAATATTATTATAGGTGAACTCAACAAAAGAAAATTTTATATCACAAGATCCATCGAAATCAAGAACATAATCCTAGATCATATTCTCAAGAACCTAGATACCCCTCTCAGCATGTCCATACATCTATGGATGACATGCCATGCCCATTTTTAACTAGGATCCCATTTCCTTCTGCAAATATTTCTAGAATCTGGATGTAAACCTCGATTCCCTATTAGAAAAAACTTCATAAGGAAACTCATGAAGTATCATAATATCTCATAAATATATGTCCCTAATCTATTCAACTTTCATTGTCTCTTTTACTGGTATGAAATGAACTGATTTAGTTAGTCTATCAACAATCACAAAAATCACATCCTTCCTACTTGGATTCAATGGTAAACCAATGAATATATATTTGAAATCTCATCCCACATAAATATAGGAATAGGAAAAGGATACAATAGAAATTCATGTCTTTGCTATTTCATCTTCACTCTTTTACATGTGAGAAACCATACAAAATCTACAATTGACCACCTCCTCCCTAGCCACCAATACTGAAATCTAAAATAATGGTACATCATTGTATTTCCAGGGTGCATGGATGAATGTGATTGGTTTCCACTACCTAGAAACTCCTATATCAAGGAAAAAAGACTAACCAACCTACTCTATAAGCATAAATCTTTATTGGGAGAGTGAGACAACACATACAGGGTCTCTATACCATTTAAGATTTCTCATAAGTGTCGGCTCTCGATGTCTATTTTCTACTCAATTCAAACTAACTTATCAAAAGATGAGTCAAATTTTGTCTAAGACAATAAAAACATTCCACAAAACTCTTCCACTCCCAAGATCATATCAACAAACAAACTCATCTGAGACCACAGTTTAACTAATTCCTTTACAACATGTGTCTATAATTTTCTTCTCAATACATTATCCAGTATGATCCCTTTCTCGATGGAATAAATGATATCAAAATGAACAGACTGAAGATACTCAACCCACCATCTATTTCGAAAATTTAGATCAGTCTGAGGGAAAATATAATTCATGCTTTTGTGATAAGAATATAAAATAAACTGCTCTATAAAGAGATATTGAAACCATGTTTTGAGTTTATTCAAAACAACTAACAACTAAAGATGATGGGTAGGCTAGTTATTCTCTTGCGGGTGTAACTAGAATGATGCATATGCCACTACCAATTTCCCTTTTATCAAGATACATCCCAAACCATGAACATAAGTATCGTAGAAAACATAATAACCTAATATAGGTTCTAAAAGAATGGAAACTGGTGCGGGAGTCAACCACATATTCAACTCCTCAAAATATCTCTGAAAATTATTTTTCCACTAAAAAATTTACACCAATATGGGTTGAATCTATCATCAATGATGTGAAAAAGAAGTTGCCTCAATCAAACCTTCTATAGTATCTAAGATGATTCAGATCTCAAAGATGCTTTTGGGCTACTATAAAGAAATTACTACATGAAACATTTTAGGATCAACTAATATTCCCCTCTCAGATATCACATGCCACCAAAAATACATTCCCTAGATCAAAATCTCAAATTTTGGAAAGAATACCATTCATGAAATGTTCCCTCAATGTTCTATGAATAATATACAAATGGTCTTTGTGCTCCTCCTCTGACTTAGAGTGCCCCAAGATATCATCTAAGAACACAATAAAAAAATTGTCCAAAAGCCAATGGAATATTTAGTTAGTAAAATCCATGAACACCAGAGCAGAATTAGTGAGTGTAAATGGAATAACCATAAAATTGAAATTCCTATATCGACTAAAAAAACATTCTTGGGTATATCATCTTCTTAGACTCTCAACTGGTGGTTCCCCAATGACAATTCAATCTCATAAAACCAAATATCCCCCTTAATCTATTCAAAGAAATCATCAATTCTGGGTAAATGATACTTGTTCTTAATGGTCACCCGATTCAACATTTGATAGTAAACACAATGTCTAAGGTTATTATATAACTTCTTATCAAATAGTATTGGTGAAGACCAAAGTGACATGCCATAATGAATAAATCATTTAACCTCTATGTCTTCAAGAATAGCATTAAGTTCCACTAAATCGGTATGTTCAATTCGACAGGATTTCATAGAAATTAGCATCATTACAGGTAAGAGGTAAATAGAATACTCATCCTCTCTCTGTGGTGGAAATGAAAAAAATCATTTGAAAAGACCTCAGGGTATACACACACAATCACTGAGAAAAATTTCTTTCAACTAGCATGAGATTAGACCGACCTAAGGAACAACTAGATCAGGCATTCCCCATATAGATTCCCACTCACCCTAGAAAATGTGAGTGACACCATAGGTAGATAAGAAATTTACCTATGGAAGATAATAGTATATTTGGTCCTTTACTATAATAATCCAATCCATGTTGTTGATCAATTAAAATATGTCAAGATAAACCACTAAGAAGTACCAAATCACCTCAAAGTGGCATATCAGCATCCGAAAAACGGAACATTTGAAACATTATTCGAACCTCATTCCAAAAGGTGTGGAATGATCCAAAAATAATGAAAAAATCTCTAAAAAAACACATCAACAAAAATTTATTATATAAAATAATGAGTAGAACCGATATCAATAAAAGATATCATGATAGAAGAAGAAATAAACATTGTATCTCTAACAGTGGCTGGCCCTGCTTTAGATTCCTTTGGCACGCACTACACTGTATAAATATGTCTAGACATAGCCACCTAGACATCCCATTTGGCCTAAGAATGAGACAAACCAACCTTAGAATAAACAAATTGCCTCAAAACCCCTTGGTGAAAGTGGATCCTGCCTTATTAAATTTGGACATCTTATAATAGAAATGGTTCAGATATCCAGATCACCCACACGAATGAAAAGTTATAGGAGACTCTAAACACTAAGGTATGGTATGAAAAGTCTTCCCAAACCTGTAGAAAATAACCTATTACTCCCATATTAAATCCACTGAAATTGATCTTGTAGAAAATTGACTACTCTTGTGATTTAATTTTTGACTAGAAGAAACACCCTTGTAAACTGATGCACCCACAAAATATCCAACCAAACCTATCCTTCTAGTTATGTATTATTCATCCAAATATTCTTTATACACTACCTCCACAAAATTAAAAAGTCACAAAATAACTTCCATTGACTGAACATCGCAGCTATTCACCATATCAAATTTTCAAGCCTTTAATTAATCATTGGTGAAATGCTTTGGTGATAGATGTACTAATTTATCAAAGTAGGTGGAGTAATCCAGAATGGTACACTCCCCTTGATCCAACTTCAAAAAATATTGAGCCTTTAAGAGACATAAAATATCATAACAAAACTACTGAATAAATACCTTATTAAAATAAACCCATCTAAGGCATTTATGTGACCTAGAATTCATTATAGAGTCCGAACATCTTCATCCGGGTCCCTCGAGAATCTATGTGAAAAAACCACTTTAGAATCCTCTACATTCTTCAAAAATATGAAGATGTTCTCAATACATTCAAGCCACTCTTGTTAATATTTGGGTCCTTGGTCACCACAAAAGACACAGATATACTTCTTGGTAAATTTCAAGCAATGATCCACTTCCCATCCTGGGTTTACTATACCCACTAAACCTAGAGAATGAGTGGTACAGATCACAACTCTAATAAAAGAAGGTTCCACTAGAGGATCCTCCTTCAGAAACTACCTCAGAGATTCCACTATTATATTTTGAAGTGGTATTCTAAGAGGTATCTTTTAAAATAAAATACAATTACCAATTGGCCACATGAAAATTCAAAAACAATCAAACTAAAAAGTAGTATAAAAAATGCTTTAAAATAATAAAATTTTAAAGAAGTTATGAATCCCATCAAAAAAAAGACAACAACTTTTTAAAGAAATAGTTCCATATAAATAAAATCCCAACATAGTTTATTCCAAATAAATTACACATGCTGAGTCTTCAGACAATTTATATAGGTTAATTTAAATAAAATTATCTATAATTTATTTAAATTAACCTAAATACTAGATCTTGGACTTAGTAAAAAATCTTCAAAAACCCATGGAAACTTAGGTTTTGTAAAATGGAGTGAGTTGGCTAGGCCCCTTTTCCTCACTTAATATCCAAATTATGATGATACTAATACTATCCACCCAATAAAAAGAAATAAATTAGGTAGTTCTAAAACACTTTTGGTTGAGTAACCCCACTAATACCAAACTATAATAGTTCAAATAAGGTCAACCAGACTAAACACCTAAGTCTAAAAATCATGGGGTTGGGTAAAAATATAAAAAACTAGCCCCAGACAAAAAAAATAAGACATAAAACCAGATAAAAAATAGGGGAAAATGGGTGATACAGCTGAGTCTGACATGATTAATAATAAAAAATGGCTAGAAAATAGGTTTCCATGTGACCAAATTTCACCTCCATAAACTATCCCAAAATTAAACATCAACATAAAGAGAATCCAAAATGAAATCAAATGATATTACCATTACCAAAATCCTATCAAAAAGGTCTAAAACCTCCTATAGGAAGATGTAGGGTGTGATAAATAGAGCCGAATAGGATTCCACTACGAGATTTATTAAATTTCTAAAAACAGGAATGCATAATTCTAATATTTAAATAAAAAAAATTTCTAATAATTTTTATAAAAAAAATTGATATCCCATTTCAAACAATCATTGTGTTTTCAAAAATTGAATGCCATATTTTGAAAATTAAAAAATAGGTAAAGATATAGAATATCTATTAATATACATGTGATACAACATTCATGAAATAAACTATCATGAAATAAACAACAAGAAATAATAATTCACCTACCAACTAGGCTCCATACTATGGTACAATACGTACTAGACACAAAAAATCCTAACAAGGAATACATATGGGTCCAAACAAGATAGAGTACTTCCATAAACTATCATCATGCCATAGGTTACCTTATAGTGGTGTCACACACACTAATGCTACCAGTGTCTCTATCTTGATATAACAAAGGTTCCCGTTGTGCAATGTTTTTAAATTTTTGTTTTAAAAGAAATAATCAAACATTTATAAAAAACTTTCAAAGCCAAGACAATATACATTTGGGTCTGATAATATATTTTACATTTTATGTCATGGAAATTATATTTCCAAAAGAAAACCCCTTTTCAAATGCAAACCCATTACTTTTCCAATTTCAATACATGGAATTCCATTTCAAATCACTAGAAAAAATATGAACAACATGAAATTAATGAAATTATAATAATTGAATATATCTAATAACCACAAGATACTTTAGAACCTAACTATATTTGATAATGGGGATTGAAAAAAATATCCCTTCAGAAGACAAGGAATGAATAGAGATTGAAAATGATTGATAGAAAACACAATACGATTACCAATTCCCATAATAAATGGCTCCACAACCACAAACGTGGGAGAATCCTAAAGAAAATATTATCCAGGGAGATTAAAAACATAACCCTTTTGATCAATTATTGAAATAATCTATCCATATGGAAGGAATATACCCAAAATTGAATAGGGTAAGAGCTTTGACTGAGAGGAGAAGGCTGTAAAATAGTACGAAGCCTTAAAAACCATCACGAAAGCCTAAAAAATGAAACACATGGAATTATATGGTGTGTAATATTTTAAACATATTGAATCCAATTTATTTTAAGTTATGCCAAAAAAAGAGTCTCCTCAGATTAAAATCACTATTTTTCATATACAAGATATGCAACTCTTATACAACATGTAACATTACCACACTATGTAATCCAATTCATGGAATCTATACAGTCTCCATTACACATTTTGTAATACCATTAGAAATCGTATAACTTCCCAAAAAACAAAATAAAGGTCCAGGGAAAATATGAAAATCTATAAAATAGTGGACCTCACCATTACAGGTATCCTCCCAATGTAGGGTTGAAGATACTCACCCAATGAAAAAAGAGAAACCCAAAGTAGAGATTAGAATATAACTGATAGAAATGAATTGAGATGTTACAAAACATTTGTGTTCTTTCTCCACCAATTGAGTTAGACCCCAATATATTGTGCACCTGTTGTTTTCTATATAAATTATGAGCTATTTATCTATTATTTCATATCATTTCCATTTTTTGTGTGTTCTTATCATGGAATAAGTAATTCTATGTGTTCAGTTACCCAATGATTTTTTTCATTTCTATCATAGACATATGGGTTCCCCATTATTGTTCAATATAGGGTGATGTGAGTTTTCACAACTCCTAGGTGGTCATGATGATATGGTATAGTTCCCCACTAGCCAATACTAATACTTAGTGAATGGTTTCCCACAAGTATTTCTAGAATGATGACAGTATTGATAGTAACATATTAATGGGTGAATTATCCTCCTTGAAAGATAAATATTCTTATGAGATGAGTGTCACTACTATTGTTCCCTTTAGTGGATGTGTGGAATGAAGGCTAACTAGATTAGAGTCTTTAGGATTTGAGATTTATCAAGCACCCCATGGATTCCTTAAAGATCTGACATACAACTAAGTCACCTAATTTATTTAAAAATATCCATTATGGTAATTTGTATGTTACACTTTTTTTGTGATATGAACCTTCATGGAATAATGATGATATAATTAGAACCTTTTTAGGTAGTAAATAACATGAATATAACCTAAAAAAATCATTTTATATTTGTATGAAAAGAATATATAAATTTATATATCAATGATAGTTTCCCCTATGGGTGTCAGTGGGGACTTGATTTTGATCCTTACTGTGTTCTTCCTTGCATTGTTTGTTGCATTATTTTCTTTTTAATGAAAATATTTCTTATTAATTGATATAACTTACCATTCTTATCAACCTCTTGGTTACTCTATAGTATTAGAAAATGAGCTGGTCTATTTCTTCATGTTTACTTTATATGGTTTGGGGTGTCCTAATGGGTATTTTTATAATCCCTCATTCATGGGATATGTCCCCACATGTATTGTTTCTATGTATATGATACACAATATTTGAGATGGTCTATGTGTATGTGGTGCCATCATAGATTATTTAGAGCTGACAATTTTTGATTCTTAGGGGTTGAATGATGGATAATGGTGTTTCATGATAGAGGCAGTATACATTGAGGTTGAGGGAAAATCTAGGAGTAAACACATTAGGGTGGATCTTTCTAATAGTCATTATCAATGTAATTATAGGACATGCCATATGTACAGTTTCATTTATATTTTTTTATATGGGATATACTAGCATCTATTTCCACTTATATGTTTTATATTTATTATAAGTTTATTTATATTTTTTTATTGTAGATACTATAAGATGATACACTATGGTGAAATGTTATGGCATAGGTTTATTTAGTCTAAAGTCCCCAATAATATGAGTTTTACCTACTAAGTGTTAGTCACCAGTCGTTGGCCTATTGAGGAAAAACATGGGGGTCAGTCTTAGTGTACCACTGAACTAATAAGGACCCTAATGGTTCAGGTAATGTCATTGAAATTTTTTAATCATATAAATATATTTAAAAAAACCTAAAAAACCATATACATAAGATACAATCCTTCTGTTTCCAAATATATATGGTCTCGGAATGACCATATGTTTTGACGTTAGTAGAAGTTTTTTCAAAACTTGTCACATTAACATGTAATGAGAACATAAAAATGTTACTTCTACTCTCTCAATTTGACACAACATGAAAAATCAACCCACCCACTATTTTTTTTAATTTGATGATGTATATTGAAGAATGTGATTGGATAATATGGATATCTACACTCTTAATCATTTAGTTCATTTTATAAACTTTGTAATTTTTCATAATATTCAATGTACAAAGATTTTGGTTTCTAAAATATTAATTACTTAAATATTTTCCAAGATAACTATTTCATTGTTAACCTTTGGACTTCTTCACTCAATATTATTAACCAAAACTCAAACATTAACCCAGATATTTCATTTTGATAACTTTCCTCTATATTACTCTTAAAATGATTTATTTATTACCCAAAAATATCAAAAATTTATCCAAATATCATCTTTGTCACTTAATAATACTCTTGTTAATAATATAGTGATATCCAATAAAATGTTATTAGTATTTAAGTCTTTATAAAAAACTTATAATGAAGAAATGATAAAAATCATGTAATTTATCTCGAAGAATTTTACTTAATCAATTTATAATAAAATATCACATAGATTACTAAAATAGAATTTTACTTTGACTAAATAACTTATATACCCAGAAACGTTGTGTATTATGATTTAACATTGTTTTCATAACATCTTATGAAACCTTTTATTCCTCCATCATTGGAACATTTTTTATTTTCCAGTTATAAAAATAAAAAATTTCATACTTTACTAACATAATATTCTTGAACATTGAATTCATTCTCAAGGAATACACTTATTTGATTCATATAAACTTTGTGTTTATAGTATATTATTCAAAAAATGACCCCTAAATTTCATTGAATAAATATTTGGTATGTAATATTTCATGATTTAAGGTTTAAATTTTCAAATCCTTGAACATTATAAGTTCAAATTCCTAAATATTCTTTAATAAAAAATCGGTATATTATAAATCCATATATCATTTTCCATATTTTTTATTTGTTAAGTTAGAAAAAATTGGTTTGAATAGAAAAGTAGATATTTTCTAATATAAGTATAAAACTATTTCACAATCTTATATGATCAATTTTCCATCTTAGATTAACTATTTACTACCATGATATTCTCAATGTATCTAAACACATATTAAAAAATTTGAGTATATAATTCATTTTTAACACCATGAACATTTAAAATTTTATAAAACATTTGACCACCAATTTCATGTGTTATCATTTAACCAAATACATTAATCTGTAATAAGTTCATTAACTCATTGGATATTCCTCCTTTTTACAAAAAAGATTTTTTTTTAAATTTTATATAATAAAAAAACATAAAATTTAAAATAATTTAAAATAAAATGACCCCAATAAGATATTATATGGAATCTAATAATGAATTTAATATTTATATGATGATAAAAAGTTTTAGAATTGACAACATTTATCTTCTCTATAGATTAAACTATATTAGTCAATAATAATTTTTTTACATTATTTAAAAGATATTAATATATATATAAAAACATTGCTTTAATGATGAAAAATGAATTTATTTTCACATAATAAATAAAAATAAGACTTATATCCATGATATAACAAAATTCTTTAAAATCTAGAACCAATTTAGATGGTAAATATCCAATTCAATAGTCATAAATGAATCTACTCTTTTCTTCATTCAAAACATAAAGATGCATATTTATTTCATTCATGTATCTTATATATTTGAGTCTTTATACACTCACACACATAAATGAGATATAAAATCATTTTCTTATAACATTCAGTTATGAAAGAAATATTAATTTTAGTTATATATAGTTCTTTATTAGCATAATGATTCTCTCTATAAGTAAAAAAATTTCTCATGTTATAATACTAATCATGGAAAGTATATCTTTTGAGCTTATGTTTATCAAGGATGAAGAAAAATTTGAAATAAAATTTTTGATTAATATTATACAATAAATTTTTTGATTAATATTATACAATAAATTTTTATATGAGTATTATGTTTTAAAGTTATTCAATGTGTATTATTATACAATACACTCTCTCAAAAATAATTACCCCATTTTATACTTTGTTTATAAGGTGGAAAAGATCCATATTTCACTATAATTTGTGTTATATTTAAAATTTATATAATTTATTATCTATTTAGGAGAAAAATAATTCCAATTTTATATTATATGATAATTTCATTCTTTAGTAGAAAAAACCTGCCACAACCCGTCCTAGTGGGGCCCGTGCCGCAACTCCCTAAGCCTACCTCCAATAGGCCAGGGGCTGGTGACTAGCAACGAGTAGGCATGTCACTAACATGGGAGGAACTTCCTATAAACTTTAACACATACACACACACATCTACAATCCCCCAAAGCTGAAAAGTAAAAACTACTGAAAATGGAAATGCATGCATACACTAAAAAATCCCATCCTACAGAGTATGACAGGAAAGTAAAGTACAGTAATGTAAAACCTTGGGCCAAAAGTACAATCCCACCAAAAGAAAGTCTGAAACAACGTCCAACCTATAAATAAAGGTACTGGGACTTCAATCCATAGCTGTAGGAACACACCTCGGCCTGCCTGATCTCACTGAGCACCATCCGGTCCAGGCCCACCTAGAATCCTGTCAAAGGATCACTCGTCTGCACACGACACGACACGTGCGGGCAAAGCCCGTGCAAGGGTGAGTATAACAGTACCCAGTAGGACACCCTAAAACCACAAAGGAATACAACAAGGGAAAAATACCACAAAGGAAACATACAGTCAGCTCTACACAGTGTATGTTTATAGAACATATAACAAGAATATCGAGATATACTCATACATGATAGACTATCACGAAACCACCACTAATATCCTGCTCAAAGATTCCACTAAGCACGTTACTGAGAGAACATAATCCTAAGTCTATAGAAAGATACGATTCACACATTCCGGTAGAACTCACTCCATGAGTACTGAAGAAAGATACTTGATGCGTCAGATGAGGATCACAACCAGTAGTTGTGGGGTGATTCCAGAAACTCAGTCTGAACTAATCTTCTAAGAAGATGATTGATGTCCGGGTAAAGTAGGTCACGTTGATACCATGAAACTCTACCTAGGGTACCATGAAGTAATAGAGGATCCAGATCTAAGTCTCACAGAGGGGATTCCCACAACTCTATTCAGGAAGTCCTACTGAAGGGATCGTACTCCTATATGTAGGAGATGATACTAGAAACCATCAGGGGAATGACCAAGGGGACAAACCCTAATGAAACTAGTGCAAGTCACATAAGGTAGCTGGCTCAAGCCATGTAAAACAGGTTACACGGCGTGTAGTAGGATCACACACTGTGTTTCTTGACTCCGAGTACTACCCATGTAAACAGTCCATGTCTCCAGTCCAGGTGTGTAAAACGTGAGTACACAGCATGTAGAAGGATCACATGGAGTGTTCCTTGACTTCGGGTACTACCCGTGTAAATGGCTCGTGTCTCTAGGATTGTTTTATAAAAAGTAACTACATGGCGCGTAGAAGGATTACACCCCATGTCTGAGTGTCTAGGGTTTGCTCAGTGTACGCTGGCCATGTGCCCGTACACGGCCCCAACCCATGTCGCCTTACCCATGTACCAGTACACCGGGTATCCTGTGTATCTGGTCTGGTCTAGCCGGGGAAGGGTATACACACCGTGTCCTTGGCTGTGTACCCAACCCGTGTCCATGTACTCACGGAGTACACGCCAGGTAGTCCGCTGACGAACACACGCCATGTAGCCCATAATACATGTCGTGTAGTTGGGATTTCTCCAAAACCGTCGTCTTCCTCCTCGCGCCTCGGCCGATCTTCCGGTTTCTGTTTCCATGATTTGTTCACTGTGAAACTCAAGATCGAGGGTCTTACTAACACCCTAGCACTGAATCCTAAGATATGGGGCCTTAGATCAGCTCGACGAACAACATATGATCTTCTGATGAAAATACGCTCGAAGAGAGATTTCTTCCGAATCACTTAGATCCGTCTGTCGTCGTCATTATATTAGCTCTGTTGATCCATCCCAGTGTCGGATCTATATACTCGAATCGTTATGCCGTAGATCGAAGGCACAATCGATCTTTTTTCTTATCCCATGAAGAAAGAAGAACGCGTAGGCAAAATAATGGGAAACAGGATTCACAATGAAACAACCCGAGGAACGAACATCAGCCGTTGTTTGTTCCGACCTCGATCTGTTCCCGTAGGAATGATCCTCTAAAGAATTATCAGATCTAGATTACAGGGATTAAGATCTTCTCCCAAATCCCCACAAAATCCCATCCCGCACATACAATCGATCTGCGGCTAATATGTTCGTGTATTAGTCAGCGTTTGTTGTAGTAATCAAGAACGGGGAAAGGAAACCAAAGTCAAACATCCTACCTAGATCCGCGACATTTGTTGGTGAAGATCCAGTCGCCACGTCGTCGTTGCCGGTGGAACTCGTCAAGAACGTCGTCACTGTGTTGGGAGGTTATCTCTAGAGCTTTACAGAGCCTCTAGGGGAGATTTAGGTTTATGAAATCTATATCCCTGATATCCTGTGAAAACCTTAATTTAAAATAATTAAGAGATTTCTCTGTAGAAAGATTTAATAAAATATTTTTAATTAAATATTTTATTACGGTTACATCCAAAAACTATATTTCACCACCGACCTGCGCCAGTCGACGTTAGGTCTCGCCTAAGGTAAAATCACTGTTCTGAATGCAAATGAACCCTCAGATTTCTAATCCGAGCACCCATTCATGATTTATTCAACTTTTTCGAGAAAACCATATGAGCACATTATTTAATTATTTAATTAAATTTAAACATTTGTTCCAGGATCACCGGGCCTCGAAACTGCACGCCGTCTCAGATCCCGGTCTCGAAAGAATTACCATATAATATTAAAATAATACATGGAAAAATCTGGGACATTACATCCTCCACACCTTAGGGCTTTATGTCACCAAAAATCCAAAACAAAGGCTACTCAAAAAGATGTGGGTACTGTACACAAATCTGAGCCTCCCGCTCCCACATGCTCTCTTGGTGATTCCCGTGCTACCACCGGACATATAGCAAGGGAATAGCTCACCCATGAAGGATCTTCTCCTACCGATCCTTGATCTCTACAGGGTACTCAGCAGAGGTCACTCCATCGATGTCCAGCTCGCCCCAGTCGATAACGTGCGATGGATCATGCACGTACCTCCGTAGATGCGATACATGGAAAACATTGTGTACCCAGTCCATCTGAGGAGGTAGAGCCAAGCGGTAGCCACCTCGCCAACTTTACTCAGAATCGGAAAAGGGCCGAAGAACCTCAGAGATAGCTTTCTTCCCCATCCAAATCTCTGCAATCCCCTCTGAGGTGAGACCTGAAGGAACACATGGTCTCCCTCATCGAACTCCAAGGGCCTCCGTCTCCTGTCGGCATAAGACTTCTGCCGACTCTGTGCAGTCTACATCCACTCCTGGATGACCCTCACCTTCTCCATAGTAGCCCGCATCATCTCTAGGCCCATGAGTGACGACTCTCCTGGGTCAGTCTAGAAAAGTGGTGATCTACAAGGTCACCCGTAAAGATCCTCGAATGGTGCCACACCAATAGTGAAATGTTAACTGTTGTTATAAGAAAACTCCACCAGTGGTAGGTGATCCTACCATCTACGACCGAAGTCAAATATACAATCTCGTAGCATATCCTCCAGAACTTGGATGGTACACTCTATCTGACCATCAATCTGAGGATGAAATGCTGTGGTCAAGCGTAACTATGTCCCAAAATCTTCATGCAATCCCTTCCACAAACGGAATGTGAAACTAGCATCATGATATGAGAGGATCTTTGATGGAACTCCATGAAGTCAAACTACCTCTTGAACGTAGAGGCGTCCCAATCTCTATACTAAACTCTGCTCCCGTATGGCTAGGAAGTGGGATGACTTGGTGAGTCGGTCAACGATCACCCAGATGGCACCGTGTCCCCTAGACTTATGTGGTAAACCCATCACAAAGTCCATGGATATCCCATCCCACTTCCAATCTGGCACCTCAAGGGGCTGAGTCAAACCTGCTTGAACCTGGTGCTCAGCCTTTACTTGCTGACAAGTAAGGCACCGAGAAAAAAACTCTTCCACACTCTTCTACATTCCTGGCCACCAGAACTGACGTCGGAGGTCCTGGTACATCTTTGTCACACCTGGATGCACCGCCAAAAGAGATTTCTGGAACTCCCTCAGAACCTCCTCCCGAAACATCACTGGTACTACTGTGTGTCCTCTAAAAAGAACAATGTGCTCCCCACCTTTTGAGTATCTATCGGCATCATCACCTGCGGATATCTGAGCATGTATGGTCTCATAGATAACATCCTCAAGCTATGCTTCCCTGACTCACCATAAGAGTTGAGGGGTAACAACCATCGACTGAAGGTAAGATACCTCATCTCTATCCATGAAGGATAACTGTAAAGAGGCCAACTGCCTTGTCGCCTCATCTAGCAACCGTGAACTGGATTTCCTGCTAAGAGAATCTTCCACAACGTTCCCCTTCCCAAGAGTTTAAAGGATATCAAAGTCATAATCCTAGTAGAACTCAAGCCACCACCTCTATCTCAAATTCAGATCCTTCGAAGAAAATATATATCTGAGACTCTTGTGATCATAGTAAACGATAAAATGCTCACCCATCAGGTAGTGCCGCCACATATTCAATGCGAAGACTACCGCTGCCAACTCAAGATCATGGGTCGCATAGTTCTACTCATGTGGCCTCAACTAATGTGAGATATAGTCAATAACCACTTGCCTCTGCATCAGGACACAACCAAGCCCAGTTTCTTGATGCGTCACATAACACAACTTAATCGACACCCTCTTCTGGTAGTCTCAAGATTAGGGCACTTGTTAGACTCTGTCTCAACTGCTAAAAAACCTGCTGGCATCTCTCGATCTATATGAAAGGCTGCCCCTTTTGGGTCAAAGCTATCATGGGCGCTGAAATCCTGGAGAAATCAGGAATGAATCTCAGATTGTAGCCTACCAACCCAAGGAAACTCTGCAAATCCATCACGCTCTGGGGTGGCTCCCATGATAACACTGCCTCTACCTTGGATGGGTCCACTTCTACACCATCTTTTGAGAAAACTTGTCCAAAAAAGTGGACCTCCTGTATCCAGAATTTACAATTCGAGAGTTTCCCGTACAACTGGTGCTCTTGGAGTGTGTCCAGAACCATCCCTAGGTGCCTCATGCGCTCCTCCTCAGACGCAGAGTACACAAGGATATCATCGATGAATACCACCACGAACAGATCTAGATAGGGCTGAAAGATCCGATTCAAGAGTCCCATAAACACTGCCGGGGCGTTCATCACGTTGAAGGGCATCACCAAGTACTCATAGTGACCGTAGTGACATATGAAAGTTGTCTTCGATATATCCTAATCTCATACTCACAACTGGTGATATCCTGATTGTAGATCAACCTTCGAGAACCATTGTTCCCCTCTTAACTAGTCGAAGAGGTCATCGATCCTCGGTAGTGGATACCGGTTCCTCATGGTCACTAGATTCAAGCACCGATAATCCACACACAGCCTCAAGCTCCCGTCTGGATTCTTGGAAAACAAAACTGGGGCCACCCAGGGTTAAACACTGGGTCTCACGAAGACCTTCATCTGCAAGTCTTCCAACTGCACTCTCAGAAGGAGCCATCCGATATGCTGATGCTGATATCAGTGTTATCCCGGGTTGCAACTCAATGCAGAAATCTATCTCTCGATGGAGAGGTAGTCCGGGGACATCCTCCGAAAAGACGTCCTCATACATAGCCACTACTATTGGAAACTGGAAACTCATAACATCTGGTATACCAAGGGTTAGGCTAGCCAACTAATGTGAAATTGGATGTACCTTCCTACGCATGAGTCCATCCTGCGCTGCCTGGGTATCCTTTTCACTGACGAAGGAGAACCTCGTTCCATCACTGCGAACACACCACACCCTTCACCTAAAACAATCAATATGGGTATGAACTATGAACATCCAATCCATTCCAAGAATGACATCATAAGGCCCCAACGCTACCACCAAGAGGTTCCAACCAAAACTCTCGCCCCCAAGGGTCAGGTCACACTGTCTACAAAGGTGTGTGATCTCTGAATCTTCTCCTGTCGATGTTTCTAAGAGTAAGGGTCGAGTCAATAGCTCAACTGGAATCTCAAGGTCTCGAACAAGATAAGCAGCCAAAAAATAATGACTAGAACCTGTGTCTATCTTTACGAAAGCCAAAGTATAAAAGACACAGATTGTACCTCTAATCATTCCAGGAGTACCTGCGTCATAAGCCTCTACTGCCTGCAGCTGTCCCTGCCTCTGTCCACCACCTCCCTGAGCTTGGGGTGGACCTCCTAGGGGTGGCGGTGGTAAAGGGTCAAAACGCCAACCACCTACAGCTACTCTCCCAACTCCTCTACCATTTCCACCACCTTGAGGGTATGTCTGCTCCACACGTTGCCTCTGCCTTGGTGGTCCATCCACTGCTCCCAAGTCAGTAGTATGGCGGGTCGGAAAATCTCGAGCGATATGTCCCCTACCATCACATGAGTAGCATCACCTATCTCGAGGCTGGCTGGATGTGCCCTGTGACCCCTATATGGAATATCCTCTGTCCTGGGATCTCCTATGAAAACATCTCCCATGAATGGGTCCCTAACTTTGGCTCCCTACTGCCGAGGTCTCTGCTCTAGCTCGCTCACTACTGACAGCTGATGGTTGTCTCTGCTCTGCCAAGAAGCTTTCGACCACCAAATCCCGCTCAAGCACCCCAACATAAGTAGGAATTCTCATAGGGATGATGCTAGCTCGGATGTCTTTGCGAAATCCCTACTCAAAAGTCCAAGCTCTAAAGTATTGATTCGTGACCATATCCATCGAGTATCATGAGAGGTCGGTAAACCTCGATGAATAGTCAGCCACCATCATGGTTCCCTGCTGGAGCTGAAGAAGCTCTTATATACGTACTTCTCTCAGGGAAACTGGTGAAGACTCCTCTCTGAAGATACGCTCAAACACTGACCATGCAAGAGTCGCCTCGTCGTGAGTATGGATAACCAAAATCCACCATTTCCCTACCTAGCCCTGCAGAAGGCTTGCTGCCAGGATCACCATCTGTTCTGCTGGTGTCCTGATCAAATAGAAGACTCTGGCCACTGCCTCAGGCCAGTCCTCTGCTACCTAAGGGTCAGGATCACCTTGAATCCTGAGGGGTCACTATCTCTAAAACTCGTGGAGTGCGCTTAGCCTACACTCCTCCTCCACCGATGCAACAGACACTAAAAACTGCTCCACAGGTGGTGGAATAGCTGGCACACCACCCAAAGGTAAAACTGGGGGATCTAGTCCCTGTATCAAAGCTTCATCACTGAGGGGGTCATCCTCATGATCGAGCTGCTGAATCTTAGAGAGTGCGTGTCGCAGAGGCATCCTGCAAGGAAATAAGATGTATGACAGTCAGCGAGTATATCTAAAGAGCTGAATTAAGAAGGACATGGAAACCACAACTCATTATTATATGTTCCATGTACCATTATTTTCCCCTACAACTAGCATTCTCATGTTCCATGTTTGAAAAGCAAGTTATCAGAGTCCTGGTGTATGGATACGTTGGTCGCCAGTACCAACTCTAGGGTCCCTGGCTTGAAATCCGAACTGAAAACAGTTAACAATGTTGCCCCAAACCAACTCACAGACTCTCGTTCCTAAGTTAGATCCGACCACCTTTGATACCACCTGTCACGACCCATCCCAGTGGGGCCTGTGCCATAATTCCCGAAGCCCGCCTCCAATAGGCCTGGGGATGGTGACTAGCACCAAGTAGGTATGTCACTAACATGGGAGGCATTGCCTATAAACCTGTACACACACACACACACATCTACAAGCCCACAAAGATAAAAAGTAAAAACTACTGAAAATGGAAATGCATGCATACACTAAAAATCCAAACCATCAGAGTATGACAGGAAAGTAAAGTACAGTAATGTAAAACCCTAGGCCAAAAGTACAAGCCCACCAAAAGAAAGTATGAAACAAAGTACAACCTGTAAAGAAAGGTACTGGGACTACAATCCATAGCTGTAGGAACACACCTTGGCCTGCCTGATCTCACTGAGCACCGTCCGGTCCTGGTCCATCGAGAATCCTGTCAAAGGCTCACTTGTCTTCACAAGACATGACACATGTGGGAAAACCCTGTGTAGGGGTGAGTATAACAATACCCAGTAGGACACCCTGGAACCATAAAGGAATAAAACAAGGGAAAAATACAAAAAAAGGAAAGATACAGTCAGCTCTACAAAGTGTATGTTTACATAACATATAACAAGAATATCCATATATACTCATACACGATTGACTATCACAAAAACACCACTAAGATCCAGCTCAAAGATTCCACTAAGTACGTAACTGGGAGAACATACTCCTAACTCTGTACAAAGATACGATGCACTCATTTCGGGAGAACTCACTCCACAAGTATTGAAGAAAGATACTTGATAGATCAGATGAGGATCACAACCAATAGCTATGGGGTGATTCCAACAACTCAGTATGAACTAACCTACTAAGTAGAGGATCAGCGCATGGGTAAAGTATGTCATGTAGATACCAAGAAACTCTACCTAGGGTACCGGGAATGAATAGAGGATCTGGCTCTAAGTCTCACAGAGGGGATTCCAACAACTCTATTCAGAAAGTCCTGCTGAAGGGATCATACTCCTGTATGTAGGAGATGATACCAGAAACCTTTAGGGGAACGACCAAGGGGACAAACCAAAAGGAAACTAGTCCAAGTCAAAGAAGTAAACTTACTCAAGCCATGTAAAACAGGTCACACAGAATGTAGTAGGATCACACGCTGTGTTTCTTAACTCCGGGTACTGCCCATGTAAACGGCCTGTGTCTCCAATCCAAGTGTGTAAAACTAGAATACATGATGTGTAGAAGGATCACGTGCCGTGTTCCTTGACTTCGGGTACTACCCATGTAAACGGCCCATGTCTCTAGGCCTGTCATATAAAAAGTAACTACACGGAGTGTAGAAGGATTACACACCATGTCCGCGTGTTTGGGTTCACTCCGTGTACGCTGTCGATGTGCCCATACACAACCTCAACCCATGTCACCTTGCCTGTGTACCAGTACATGGGGTATCCCGTGTATCTGGCCAGGTCCGGCCGTGGAAGGGTATACACTCTGTGTCCTTGTCCGTGTACCCAACCCATGTCCGTGTACTCCCGGAGTACACGCCAGGTAGTCTGCTGATGAGCAAACACCGTGTAGCCCATACTACATGCCGTGTAGTCAGGATTTCCCCAGAACTGTCATCATCCTCCTCACGCCTCATCCGATCTTCTGGTTTCCGTTTCCATTATCCGTTCACTGTGAAACTCGAGATTGAGGGTCATACCAACACCCTAGCACCGAATCCTAGCCTTTCAGGCCTTAGATTGGCTCGATGAACAACATATGATCTTCCGATGAAAATACGCTTGGAGAGAGATTTATCCCAAATCTCTTAGATCTGTCTATCATTTTCGTCATCGCAGCTCCATTGGTTCATCCCGGTGTCAGATCTATAAACTCGGATCGTTACACTGGAGATCGAAGGCGCAATCTATCATTGTTCTTATCCTGTGAAGAATGAAGAACGCGTAGGCAAAATAATGGGGAAAAGGATTCACAAAGAAACAAACCGAGGAACGAACCTCGACCATTGTTCATTCCGACCTTGATCTGTTCCCGTAAGAATGATCCTCTAAACAATTATCAGATCTAGATTACAAGGATTATGATCTTCCCCAAAATCCCCGTAAAATCCCATCCTGCACATACAATCGATCTGTGGGCTAATTTGTTCGTGGATTAGTCCACCTTCATCGTAGGAATCAAGAATAGGGAAAGGAACCCAAATTCAAACATCCTACATAGATCCGTGGTTTTCGTTGGTGAAGATGTGGTCGCCGCGTCGTCGTCACCGGTGAAACTCGTCAAGAATGTCATTGCTGCGTTAGGTGGTTTTCTCCAGAGCTTTCTAAAGCCTCCAGGGGAGATTCAGAGTTATGAGATCTGTAACCCTGATCCCCTAAAAAAAACATAATTTAAAAGAATTAAGATATTTAAATATAGAAATATTTAATAAAATATATTTAATTAAATATTTTATTACGGTTACGTCCAAAAACTAGATTTCACCACTGACCTGTGCCAGCCGATGTTAGGTCTCACCTAATGTAAAATCACTGTTCTAAACGCAATGACGCCCTCCGATTTCTTATCTGAGTGGCCATTCAAAAGTTATTCCACTTTTTCGGGAAAACCATACACTCACATTATTTAATTATTTAATTAAATTCAAACATTTTTTCTAGGATCACTGAGCCTCGTAACTGCACGCTGTCTCAGAGCCTGGTCTCAATAGAATTCCCATATAATATTAAAATAATACATAGAAAAACCCAGGACATTACAACACCATTCCCAAATATTTATGAATAACTATTATAATATTTTTACTTTGAAATTATAACCAACAAACCACTGACCATGGATGAATTAAACTAAATATTTTTTATATTAAGAATAATTATTTTTCATTGAATGATATAACATTTAATAAATTAAAAATAAAAATATTCATAATAAAAAAAATAAATTACATATAAATATTAAAATAAGGAATAAATGAATATTTCAAAATTTATAAATTTAAATAAAAAGCACCTGAAAATTTCATATAATTATAAATAATCTATAATTCTTAAAAAATATTAACTTTCTATAAAATATAAATATGGACATTTCATTATTATATAGTAAATATGAACACTTTTTATAAAATAATTACATGGTATTTATAAAAACTTTCACACATATTAAAAATATATAATTTTATGATACTTTATTTTTCATAATTTATATATTTTTTATAAACACATCATATATAATAGTATAAATAATTAATATTATTTAAAACCATGTATTTTAATAATAATTCCTTGTAAAAGTGTATTTAAAATCCTATATATTGAATATTTTTAAATACACTATATCATAGATAATGATTTCTCATATTACTACCTGTGATAAACTCCAGAGCTATATCAGAATTCAAATCCACAATGAAATCATATTTTACTTATTATAATGTGTTCTATATCACAAAAAAATGATATTTTTTATGCTCCCCATGATAAAAATTATCACTTTTAATGCATTATAAGAATCACATTACACTAACCACATTTCAATCACATACAATGATATATCCATATAACTCTAGGAAATAAGTTGAAAAACATGCTTTAATCTATAACAAAAATAGAGACACCACAATAATTTTATAACATTACAGTCCCATATTTCAGATGAGGGACCCAAAAATACTATAAATGACGATATCAAATATTTTTGTTCATGTTATCATGATTAATGATTTATATTATTCCTCATAAGATCATAACTAATGATATCCCTATATAGATTTATGTAATATTGATAGTTCTTCTCATTTATTTAATGTTTTATATAAAATTCCTATTTCTCCAAATTTATGTCCTTAAATTTATTATTGGGATTTAATAACTTCTAAAAAGTCTTAATGATGTTGACGTACAAAACCCAAATGTAAACATTTTTCTTGGAGGGATTTATAAAAAATAAAAAGTAAATGAAGCACATATATTTATTGTTTTCTAAACCTATCTCATTTAATGTACTTGATCAAGATCCTTGAGTGAAGAAAATAATATTTCCTTAGTAGGTAATCCCTTACCTATGAAAATTTTAGATCCAATATGTAGTACCTACCTTCCATCACTATAAGCTTGCACCATAAGGTCAAATACGTAAGGAAAACAAAATAGTTCCTCAACATATATAGTTTTTCATTATTAAATCCTTGAAAAATCTTGTTCAAAGACTATAGAATAAAACTTCAAATTATGGAATTTTTCATGATCAAATCCATTACACATATTACTCAAAGAGTTTTTACTCCTTTAAATCCTTAATTCTTTAAATAAAATAGGATCCAAGAGAACAATGTTTTTCAAATGATTCCTCACAAATCCCAATGTGGTACACACACACACATATATATGTAACATTTACCATAATAATAAATTATACGAATATAAATACAATTAACACTAAAAAAATTAACACAAAAATTTATAAATTCATTTAAATATCTCATCTAATGATGTGATATCTATTTCAATGTTATCTCATCTAAAAAGAATAATCATGGAAAGAAAATGAAGGTAAAATATCAATTATCATTTTATGTCATATCCCATGACACATGCCTCGTGTATATCCCTTATAGAGATATACCATAATTTCATGGAGTGATATAAACTATATCACAATATATGATATAGGATTTAATACAAATAAATATTTCATAAACCTATATCAACCATGTAAAAAAACCACAACACATTACCACTAGTCTCAATTGGGGACATAAAAGTCATCAAAATTGGAAGCACATACCATGACATAACTAGCTAGAAAAAGAACTCACTATATTATACCCACATTCTTCCAAAAACATCGCAATTCATGTATGTGTATATATATTTCTAGAAAAATACCCTATAAAATAATGAATCCACTAAATATATTTAGAATAAGAGATAATAAATCACTACCATTATTTAATTTAAGAACTATCATTAGATAAATCAACCACTATAATCAACCTATCACCCTTTCATATTATCCATGAAGACAGTTACCCTCTGAAAAAATTATAATTAATTATTATAATCTATGGTTAAATTACTACAACAAACCATCTTAGGTATTCCCATAAGGATCCATGTCTATCCTTTATAATTATTATGAAAATAAGGAAAAAAAGAAATATAAATGAGGCCTATAAAATATGCATGATCATGTATAAATTTATATTTTTTGTACAGATTGGTTGTGTACTATTCATGATATTTTGAACCTTCCTTCATGAAAAGTTGGGCCATAAGACATGATCTACCAACCAGGTGAGCTATATGACCTTTTTTCCATGTTTATAATTTTTCGTTGAATTTATCCTACAAGAAAATTTCCACATAATCTCTATTTCAATACACTATCCAACCCCCAAAAATATTCCCTACATAGTGCTTCTCCTCTATAATATATACATTTTCTCGACATCAGACTATGACTTATTATACACGAGTTTCATTACCAACATGACTCTTTAGGTTGCTTTCCCATACACAACCATAGTGGTCTTATGGTGCTTAAAAAGTAATGTTCTTCTAAAAAAGAACACATGATTGGTCAGATAATTTTCATGCAATTTTTTCTATCCATTGATGAATTAAACAATATATAAATGGGATACATGACATGTAAAGATGAATTTCATGTCATACACCCATGTTTGTGAAATAAAATATTTTTTTCTAAGGCCATAACATTATACTTGACTCAAATGTGAACAAAATTATTTAGATCAAGGATCATATAAAAAATATTTATAATATTTTCAAATTTATTAACCTAAAAATATACCCCAAAAATATGGTCTACGATTTTAGGTTTTTTTTCATGTATAAATCCAAATCGTGATTAATGATTTATTAAATTCTTTATCATTATCAAAATATATTACATCATTATATAAATTATGATATTTTTATTGACTATTAGTGTGAATAAATTTAATAATGGAATAAAAATATATTATCTTATCTATTTTTATTGAAAAATGATTAAATCCATATTTAATAATCCAATCAACTTTCTAATTATAAAAAATTTCTAAAATTAATACGTGATATACATAGTTCTTAAGGAATGGGGTTAAGAGAAAATAACCATAATTATAAATAATTGTCTGGATCATTAGTGATGATTACCCTCAAATACAAGAGAAGTTATAAACATTGAGGTAATATATTAAAGATAATGAAGATAATTGACTAAATTATGATATTTAATGCCTCAATTACCGTGGATACTAAATAATATTAAATTGATTAGACTATGAGTGTTACAGGAATCACACCCCAATATAAATGTTTTTAGGTTAATAGTGTGATGAGAGACCCGATTTGAATCCATTAACATGGATATAAATGATTATTTTCTATCTAACCTCAAAATATCCAAAATTCCCAAAACAATTCATAAAATTTTAATGATGTAATTTAAAAGTCTCAAATAAATTTTCACTCATTTAATTATTCCACTAAAAAAGATAAACCATATCCATGAATGAGAAATATAGGGGATTAAGAAAAAATCACCTAGGTTTACATAATAATGATCATAGAAGAAACCAACATGATCAAAAGACAATCAAAATAAATCTAGAATAAATTTACAAAATTTCAGAACTGTAAAGCATCATCAATTTTTACAACCTAAAGATTAAAATTACAATGAAATACTCAAATAATCCATGGTTGTTTTACATGGATATTGAAGACCTATTTATTTGTTTTGTTTTATTTTTTGTTAAAACATTATTATGGGATTAAATATATAATTTGAAAAATTCATAAGAAGTGGAGGATAAATTAGATGTTGTGTGGAATGAAGAAAAGAATAGAGTAAGTAATGGGTACTACAAAAAACCTAATATGAGATGAATAGAAAATGTGAGTATTAGAATTTTCATTTTAATGGAAATTGATTGATAATGCGTGTAGAAAATGTTTTAATGGTAATGTATGGTTTGAGGGATCTAAAAACAATTTCATGATCTTGGTAATTTGTTTTATCTCTATGATGATATGTATTATTATGATACATGAGTCTGAATTGTTTTTTAAAGGTAATAAAATACTGTTATGTTAATTTTAAACATTGTCAGACAATTAATACTTATTTAAAAAGGATTTATATGATTTTTAAAAAGTTATTATTCACTTAAAAAAAGTAATTTTTAATTTTAAGTATGTAAAATTAAACTAATAAATATAAGAGTCACATAAGAGTAACTTTGATTTTTTTTAATTTTTATAACTTTTATTTTTTTAGTTTCTAATGCTGCATGTGATTGAGATAAGTAAAAGAGTGTTTTTAGGGGATTTATGTATTTATTTTAATGATTATGTGAAATTGATCACAAATCTTGATATCACTATCAGTCAGTATTAAATAACATGAATGCGAATTTATTTATTTTGTAGAATCTATATTTAAGAGATTAATCAATGAATAATTTGAAGGAAATTTTAATCAATATTAAAATAAAATAGAGGTTGTAATATTGGGAGAAATTTTTAAAATGTGGTGTATTTTAAATTGTAAAAATTTATGGTGATATTTGTAGTGATTTAATCATCTTTAAATTTACACAAACTATAATTGAATATCTTGGACTTTTTTTCTTATTTAAATAATTTTGTTAAGAATTATATAGAATAATGTGATGGAAATAATGTTTTTATATAATTTAATTTCAAATATACATTCTACCTCTAAGCATATTTGATTTTTTAGTTTTTTTATAATAATATATTAATAATTTAGTAGAAGGAATAAAATAGTTGTTACTATTAAATTAAAAAAGTGTCTATTGAGAGAGAGAATGGGTACTCCATTTGTACATGTCAATTTTAATAAAAATTAAATCTAGGGATAAAAAAATATGAGGCCTCAATATTTGAGATACATATATTTATAAATTGATATATGTGATCATATAATTAATAGAAAAATAAAATTCATAAGAGAAAATATATTTTTATAAGAATTATTTTATGATGGAAGATAAAATAATTTTATATTATTATATGAATTCACAATATAAACTATAAGAAATACTAAATTTATATAAGGAAATATATATAGCAATTAAAAATATTTTTCATTTTGGAAAATTATCATAAATAGAAGGTACTCAATGATTTACAGTGTTAATGAATTTTTTTTGGATTTTGGATGATATGTTCCTAATGAATTTGTAATTAAATATATTAAATGAGTGATATATACTCTACCACGGATGATAATATACAAAAATAGTACATAGTATTCCATAGTTATGGACAAACAATGTAAATAGATCATGTTTTTTATGTGATTTTCTTATTTTCATTATATAAATTATGAGTGAATAAAGAATATTGAGAAATAACTATTCCATATAATCATTTTAAGGATAATTTTTTTTAAATGATAAAAATTGGATAACACTAAATCAACCCCTTCTCATTGTTTCTTTCAAATATTCATGGGAATGATAAATGATATTAGAGAATCCAAGTTATACATATTATTAGATATATATTTATTATATCATGATTTTCATTGACTTTTTTCAACATATTATTTATCATATATATGAATAATCATAGATAATTTAAATTTAGGCAATTATAGAGGAATTACAACCTTTTATAGAAATAATTATCATGTGTGTAATAATATAATAAAAACATATTTTTTATTGCTTTTCATAGAGGTTATTAATGATTTCATGATTTTATTTACTTAAATTGATAATGGAGATACCGTAAAAACCACTAACTACTATAACTTTGATAATAATGATAAAAAAAAAGAATGCAATTATTATTAATTTTTATTTTTGAAAAATAATTCACAAAAGTGATGTGACTAAACAGTAGAATTGATATTTGGGAAAAAAATAAAAACATCTATAATGGAAAATAATAAATATAAGGGGGGTAAATTAAACCGTTTGAGATGAAATATTCAATATTCCATTCTATTTAAGGATTAAATTATTGATCATTTATTCAATGTATCAATAATGTTATTAGAAACACTAGAGGTTCTAGTGGAAAATATGAGGAATCAAATATGGTTAAAAAATTATTATGGATTATACCTAACATATTTTATATTAGTCTTTATTCCTTAAAAAATAGATACCTAAATCAAATTAATCTTGATGAAAATGAAAACATTTTAATTTATTATAAAATGGTGAAAGATCCAATTTTTAAGAATAAATTCCGTGAAGGAAAGGAGATAACATTGAAATCCATGAGGATACTAAAAATTAAGGAGAATAAGAATCATACGTTGACTTTGAATAATATCACAATTATTTTAATAAATTGAAATAACAATGTCTCCCATTTTAGAGAATTTTAGAAAATGAACAGGAATATACACAGGAAAAATATCTTTAAAATGTTTTTACTAATGGAGAATTGTGTTATTTGTTGTTTTTCTAAAGAAATGAAATTATATAAAGAGGGTCGATGATCAATAAGAATTATATATAATGATGAATTATAAAAAAATAATTAATTCAAATTTTTTCAAAAACTAATGCTGAAATAAAAAGATCTTTAATATATAAAAGGATTATCTTGATTAGGGATGTTGATGAATAAGGAGATTAAATCATTGATGAGAATGATTCTAAAGAAGAATAAGAAAATGAAAATAATAACCTCCAATGATTAATTTAAAAAATATTAAAAATCATTAGGTGAAGATGAATATTAAGCAAAGGAATAAGAACGATACATAGAACACATGATGTGTTTTTTACTGAAGGTTTTCCATCAATAATATAATGAACATAAAAAAGAAATTGTTGATTATAAATTTTTTTCCAAAATTTCTAACCCAATTCTTAAAAGAATAACATGTTTTCATAAAGTAAATGATTCACTAAATTTTATACATACACGGTTTTTAAGTATCCTTTTATATGAATAATGATTTTTCAGACAGAGGAATATCAATTTAATAGATGTAAGAAATTACCATATTTAGACAGACTTGTTTTGTTGTTTAGATAGATGGTCAAAAATTTATGGATGAATATTTATAACAGTTCCAAAGTTAGAATATAACTAAGCCCAAACTTATGACTACCTATGTTATGACAAGTCTATCATGATTTTTATTTCTTACCAAGAGAATATATTATAAAGATTCCTTATATTTTCATGATGATTATTAATAGCTTACAATCTATTAGTGATAAAGATCATACTGATGACATTTTGGTTTATTAGACAATTGATATTATTCCCAAAGAATATGAATCTAAAAAAATAATCATATATGATACTAATAAAATAAAAAATATGGTATTATATGATCTAATTGTTACTCTCAAGCAATACGAGGGTAGATTCAAGATAGATCCCGAAATGATAAAAATGAAAAATGGGGGATTAGTCTTTTATTTAATATCATATTCTTCTAAGAAAATTATATCCATAAAAAAAGTTTCGAATAATTCTAAAAGTAATAAAGTTATAGTGGACAATGAAAGTATTTCTTTTGAAGAATGTTAAAATGAACATGAAAAACTAGATTAGAGAATGAATAAGATAGTTATAAAGAGGGATTTTGGGTATATGTATAAGAAAAATTTCAAATAATTCTATGGGAAAAAGATTATTCTAAAATGATTTGTTATAAATTTTATAAATATTTTTTAAATTATTTACCATTGTATTGATTAAAAAGGTTATCATACATTATCTCTAAGAAGATCATATCCTAAAATATATTTTGGATATAAAGTTCATATGTTAACCTCTAGAAGGTAAATTTAATCATCTTATATTGGTAATTCTATCTATTTTATTATCATTAGGTTGTTTTGAATAATTTTAAATGTCTTTTCACATTTTCAGATATTATCAAAACAATTAACCTATAAAAAATATATAAAAAACATAATAAAAATCAAGAATGCATATTTTTATTTTCAAATTATGTGTTTTAGTTCATAAAAAGGGTTTTAATCCTAACTGTTAGATCTTAGGAATGTGATCCATATCTTTCCAAAGACTATAAATACGGGAGTGGGGCCATCTCTTTTCCCTCACTACTAATCATTACCACTAGCTCTCAGCTCTCTATTTCTTTTCTGTTTGAGCTTTGGTGATTTGTCTGATTTTATATCCAAAATCATGGATTATGATAGCCATATTTATACCATAATTATAGTGATGTAAAGGCTAATTGAGAATGTATTATTTGATAAAAATTAATATCTTGTAAAGAGGGTTATTATTTTACATGTTTGGGAATCTTTGTGCATTGGAAAAGAGGAATTTTATTTTCTTTATCATAGTTTAGTAAAAGATTTATTATACATATACTAATTTAATGGAATAATGTGAATTGAAAATTTTAAATTTTTATAGATTTGAAATGAGTAAAAATTAAATTTCAAGAAAATAATAGTGTTAGTCTAAATTCCATTAGATGGTGAAGAAAATTTATTTACATATAATTTGATTAAAAAATTGGTAAATTTTGAGAATGAGAAGTCACAAGTATCCCTATTAACATAAAAATAAAATTTTTTATGGTATTACATCTCAACCTAGAAAACCAAATAGTAGTAATTTTGGTGTATAATTTCAAAATCCCAAAGAAAGGTGATAGGGACACCTTAAATACTTAAGATATATTTGCGCTGGATTTCCTTTATAGTATGAGGAAACAAAATTTAGTGTAATATATTTTCCATATTATTGAGGAAGTGAAGGAAGGTTTTTTAATGTGAAATTGATTTTATATTTGGTTTTTATCAATTCATTATTAGTATAATTTTTGATATTTGGTGAAAATAAGAATGTTTAAAAATCTATGAGGGACAATATTTATTTAATTATTTAAGAGATTATTCTAAAGAAGATGGTAATGTGTGAATCTAATTAGAAGAATTTTATTGAAAAGTCAAGAAAAGTTTCATCATAAAAAATAATTGAACAACATAAATGTAATTTTATAAAGGGTAATAAAGTAGGGATGTCTCCTCCCATGCCAACAATGAAACAAAAAAAATTTAAGTTGATTATTTTATAGAATTTATCAAAATGAAAGAATATAAGAAACATGAGGATAAAAATTTTGTGTCCTGTAAAGTAAAATATCTAAAATAAAAAGAGAATAAATATAAAATACAAGTGAAGGGGAAAATAACAAAATAAAATATGAATAATAAAGACAAGAAAATATTTATAGAGACTTTCTTAAGAAAACCAAAGATATTCATGTAAGTGTTGAAGTTGTTACAAAAGGTAAATCACATTTTTTTTGAAATTCTAGAAGGAAATTAGAAGAAAATTATTGATGTTCATTCTAAAACTTAATTAGTGAACCTTTGAATGTGGATGATTCTAAGGTAGTTTTTGTGGTTATTACTTAAGAGTAAGATGATAAAACAAGGAAATAAATAGATATATATCTTTGAATTGTTTTAGGGAATTCAAGATTATAGGAAAAATATCATATTGTTCAATAGTTAAAGAAACAGTTAAAAATTGAAGAATTATTAGAGTTATAATCAGTTTTATTATCTCTGAAATCAATCAAAGGGAATTCTCTAAATATTATTGATTGATAATGTTCTTTATATGTTCATTATCAATGTAAAGTAAAAATTAGAGAAAAACATTATTCGAATCTTTGTGATGATGAGGATGATGATGCTAATTTTGGGGAGGCTAGTGATGATGTTGATGATGGAAGTGAAGGTGATAATGGAGGTGATGAAGATGAAATAGAAGTTATGTAAGTGTCTTATGATGGTAGTAATCCATAATTTTTATGTGGGTTAAAACTTCTAGGCCTAAAAGGTATCATGTCCCAACTATTTCACCTCATTTTAGGAATTATCCTCCATTTAAAAAATTTAATATTTTGGTAATGAAAATAAACTATCTCAATGTGGTTATTCGAATATTTGATGTTTTCATGGAAGTATTTATATCAATATAAGAATGGTGTAAGTATATACAAAGTATGTTTGATGTTTTGGATAATTATAATTTAGTGAAAAATCATGCTCATTTAGTTGTTTAAAATGAAGATGAATTCAATGATTTCAAAGGAAGAGTTCACATTGATATAAGAAGTTGAAATTGATCCTCATATGAATTAGAGGTTTTCAGAATTATAAGAAAAGTTATAATGATCTAATTGAGAAAATTTGGGGATCAAAAAAATTATCTTCCAAGGAGATAATATTTATTAATGTAGATGTCTATGAATCCACTAGAGAGATTAAAAGCTTATTTTTTTGTGGATAAAACAAGATGCCAATATTTTTAATTCATTTATATACGTTTGATGTTTTGAAAAAGGAATTTATAATTTTTCATAAAGTACCTAGAGTTTTAGTGGTTGATTATGTTAAATTTTCTAAAGTCCTAAATTTAAAAATTGAAGATAAATGTTTAATGAAATTAGATTCATTTTATAAAGGGACTAATGTTTAAAGGTTAAAAGTACAATATATGGAGGAGGAGAAATTAAATTTGAAGGAAAAATTTTTTAAGATCCTAGTGCTCGATGATGATGTTGCAAATTTGAAATTAGATTTTTCATAGTTAGTTATATACCAATTGGATATAAAGAAAATGAATACTATTATCGAATACCTTAGGAATAAATAATGAAATATTTTTCTATAAACTCTTGGGATTTTTTTTAATAACTCAAAATTATTTTGGTATGGATATATATGTTTCTGAATATTTGTTTAAAATTTTTTTGATGGATTTTTTTCCAATTTCATTGGTTATATCTTTCTAATATTTTTGACTAAATATCTATAAATTTTATACTAGAATTTTTTGTTTTGTGTAGAAATTTCATTACCTAACTTTTTAGGTATTATTTCTAGGTTATTTTAAACCCTTATTTTCTAAAATCATTAACGGGATGAAGTTTAAAAAAATTAATAAGATAAATATATATAAATTTTAAATAAAAATCATAAAAAGTTCTAAATTATAAAATAAAGGGGGAGAAATCAACGATGAAGAAAAAAATAGGAAGAAAAGAAATATAGTATAGAAAGGTATAATGTATGTTGAATAACATAAGGTTTTTATGATTTTATCTCTAATATTTTCTTTTCTTTTAAAAGATAATTTATATGATATTTAAAAAGGTGGATATTTTTAATTAAAATGTATTTAAACACTTTATAAAAGGATTTTTAGAGTCATAGTATGTTTCCTTAATGTATATGTTTCACTATATACTCACTTAGTTTTTAAGTATATTTTTATCTGTTTTTTTGGAAAGGGGAATACTAATTTATTAGATGGAATAAATTAATCTATAAAAATTTACATTTACTAAAATTCATATAGATGGTCATAAATTTTTGGATGATGGATTATAAAGGGGCTAAAGTCCAAATATAAATGTGTCCAAACTGACAAAGTTATATTGATAATTTTAGTCAAAATATTTTAATATGGAAGGAGACTTGTTTTATAGATGGACTTTTCATTTAGACTTTTAGATTAAGATATATAATATTTTCTAATGAATAATTTCATTCCACTAGATTAAATATTGTTACAATTTTATGGTGAATAGACTTATGAGAACTAAAAAAAAATGGGCTATCAAGAAGGAGTATTTTATGAGTATGTTGCAACCATCTTTGAGATTCAAGAAATATGTTTGTTGGGTATTTTCCTATAAATATGAGATCCGATCAAGGAGGAGGGTGATTTTGGACTACTGATGATCTAAGAGTCTCTTTTATGTTTTTTTAAAATCATGTAATCTTGAGTTCCCTTAGTATTATAATTTTTAGTGAGTCTTTTAATTATGGAATATTATATGAGGATATTTTGTAAATTCCTTATGATGTGTATTATTTTTAAATTTCAATTTACTCTCTTATTATCAATGGATTTTAGGAATATGAAGTTATATGATTATCCAATATTGATGACCAAGGGCTCTTGTGGTTAAGGATATAATGTTCTATCATTATTAGTATTGTTGGATTCCTTGCACAAGAAATAAATAGCTTTACAGTTTGATTAAAACTATGGATATCTACATTTAGGGTTATATAACTCCTTAACTCTAAAGGTTAAAGTGTCGATCAAGGTTATAAAACCATTTTAATTTTTCTTAATTTTTTTATATAACATCCATATTACTTATTTTTAAATGTTTTTATTTAAGATGTAAATTTTTTTATAGAGATGATTTCTATTTTACAAACATTTTAAAACTCATAAATTCATAATAATTTTATATATTATTTATAAACTTAGAATTTTAGATGAACAATTTGTCTAATATTTGAGAATAAATACTTTATAGAAATTGGGATATTTATTTTATAAACTATAATTCCACCACACTCGTATGAATTGTATTACTCATTAATCCTACAAAAATAAATAATTTAAATATGGTGGTTAAAAAATTTAAAACTCCTGTATTTAAATTTTAAAATAATAAAGTTGGATATGTTCTAAAACTTTTATTTTTTAAATCATAATTAGATAAACTTTATTTAATAAAAAAATATTGATGATGTGGTCACTTCTAAGAAGAATGAGTTAATGGTAAATAAATAAATGTTACTTGAAGTTGAAAATAATATAAATACATTGAGGGGTTAATTTAATTAATATAAATATACTTAAGATGATTCCTCTAGGGATTTTGAGATAAAGGAATTTGTATCCAAGAAATTGGAAAAGGGCATTATCTTTTAAAGGACACACTCTGAAGGAACAAATTACTATTGATTCTTTAATGTTTTTTTAACCTAAAATGGAAAATATGTGGAGGTAAAATTTTTCATTGAAAATTATCAAAATATTTAAGCTAGTTTTAATAATAGTAAAAGTATCAATAATAATTATGATTAAAGGTCGATGGAATGAAAAAGGTGAATCATTATCATTAATGTTAAATTAGAGTGGACATTCTATTAGTAAAAATATCATTCTAAATAGAGAAAAAAAATTCTTATTCCACATCAAAGTATGTATAAATCATTACCACACGAACACATAACAATTAAAAGATCAAATAATTTTGAAAATAAATTGGAAGATTTTTTTTCCATTTTTGGTACCATGGAATACATAGATTGAAATCCAATGACCAAGGGAATAATATTTCATTAAAATGATGATAAAGAAGAAAAAAAGTGTGGGAGATACAATATAGTTAATATTAGAAAAAATATATTAAATAAATAAATGTTTTTATACACTAAATAGATTTAATTATCTTCAATAAGTCTATAAAAATATAATTAGGATAACTATTGTATTGGAGTGTAATTAACTATACTACCTATGAAAGTAAACTATTTATCTAAGGTTAGGATTTGAAATGAAATAAGAATAGTTATAAATTCATATATATTTAAGTATTCTTTGAAGGCCAGTAAAAATAATAATCCATGTATTGTGGAAAATGATTATTATTTATATATAAAAGACTAAACCAATATCTTGAAGAATATTGAAAATGTTATTTGTAGATTAGTGTTTTTTAGAAATTATTTTTCATCGAAAATAAAGTGAGTTAACTTAACTAAAATAGAGGATTAAAAATTTAAATTAAATTAAATTATATTTTTTGATGGGTTTAACTATAATTTATTGAGTACACAATTATTCTTGATGATAAGAATTGTTAACAAAAAACATGGAAGAATTTTATTTTTTTTATTTTTAAAGCATGGTTAAAACCCTCTTAAAATTCACAGGGAATCAATTTAAATACATGTTGAGTTTCCTAAAGTTCATATATGACATAATAAATATTTTATAAAAATTATAATGAGATACATATAATATTTATGATATATAATTGAAAAAGTCCTACATAGTCTCACTATGATACGTAAAATCTTTATTGTGAAACCAAATATATAATAAGTGTTATGTATTGTTTTTGAAAACTTATATATGTTATTCTGAAACATATTACCAGTGTTACGTAAGGTTTTTTTTACTCTGACACATAACATATTCCATGCGGTATATAAGGTTTTATAAAGAATTCACATGATCCCATAGTCCAGAATAGGAAAAATATTGGAGGAAACAAGGATACATAATATCAATAAAGTGATATATATGATATTTATCATCATATGTAAGATATTATATTCTATCAAGGAGATTCATAAGTTTTTTATCTCTTATATAAGATCAAACTATTATTTAAATGTGACATTTTAAGGGATTAAATTTAGATTATTCTCATGTTTTTCTTTCAAAGATATAAAAATTATAATAATTCAAGATAATTTTGATTCAACATTAGATGATATGGATAAGACGTATAGATGGCAAAAATATTCTTTATATGCAGTTAGGATTTCAAAGGTGTTGGAGTTCGTGAAGAGAAAATCATGTAAATTATGTATATTTTTTACTTTCAAGATGTAATTTATGGTCTTTTATTTGGATAAAATCATGGTATATCTCAAAAAGGCATGACTCATGATTAATGGTGAAAAATATAACAAAAAATTTCAAACTAACTTAGAATGGAATTATTTTTATTTTAGGAGGGTAACCAATCTAGAAACATGTCTAAAATTGATAAATTATTTAATTTTTTAAATTAAATGAGATACTCAGGGAAAATGGAATTCATGGAATATTTTAAGAAATTAATGGAAAGGAAAATAATAATCCCTAGAATAAAAGTGATCAAAAATGAGAAAATATGAATAAGTGGGGGTGAATTATTAATACCAATGGTATTCTAGATTTTGTGTCATAAGGGAAAATGTGAAAAAAATGAGATGTTAGAGTTCATATCACTTTATGTTTAGGGAGTTTCATTACATGGATAAAAATCGAGTGGATTTATATAGAATCATTGGGGTAATTCTAGTTTTTTTCGTAGGAAAGGCATAATAGATTCATAATAGGAGCAGTGATATTTGTGTTGTAATAAGATCAATGAGTTCTTCATTTGTATTTTTGAGGTTTCTAAACATGGAGGGTCAATGAGGCCACTCTAAATTACAAAATAAGGACTGAAATTAGTGATTGTAGTTCATCATAAAATCATTATATATGATCCTTGGGTTTTCTAGGTGTATGCGAACTAAGTAAAAATACTTATGAACCTATTTATACATTATCTGTTCAATATTATTGTGCATGGGATAATATAGTTCCTAATAAAAATTTAATAATATCATTAAAAGGGTGTTTTATAAAACATTCATACCTAGATTCACCATCTCTTTATGAACTATCATTTTTAGGATCCAAAAGTGGCATCAAAGACAAAGTAGTAGTCTAGTTGAGTTTTAATCTCCTAAAGGCCATAAAATCTACTATAAATCATAAATTTTTACCATATTTTCATGGTAATAACATTCAACTGTGGAAGAATCAGTCGAAATATATTTTTCCAATCCTATAGAATTGAAGTATACAATAATTATATACATGATATTATATTTAGAAGTGATATTAGATCTATATCTAAATGATTTCACAAATAATTGGATGTTGTCAAACAATGAATGAATTATTTAGGGGGATATTTTTCAATATAATATGCACACTGGTTATTCCATTTAAATCAATACATTATAGGAGTTAATTTTTTTTTAATTTCTATGAAATTTACTTTAATGTTTTAAAAGAATACATGTAGGTCCTTTGGAAAAAGTATGAATAAATAAAGATCTATAATGAAAATTATAAAGAGGATCTTATGGGTGTTATATAAAATTCAGAAATAGAGGAATACAATAGTGGTAAAAATTATGATGTTTTGGGAATAATAAGATTTAAATTAGAGTTATAAGTTTCTTTAGAATAAATATATATTTGGAGAGACAATATAAAGAAATATAATAGAGTGGATCATGACTTCATACTTTATATGTAGCAATAATAAGAGGAGAATTCCAACTTAGTGGCTGAAATCAAAATATTAAATATATAAATCTAGAAAACTCCTAATTTGTTTGATCTCAAGATTAAGATCAATGAATAAGGCCATTTTATGAATGGTTTGAAGAACTCAATGAATTATCAATATAAACTCATTGAAGAGAGCAAAGGAAAAATATCCAGTTTAAAAAATATTTGAAGATAAAGAGGGACCCTTGAATCCCATAACAACATCAGGAAGTTAGATTGTTCAATATATGGGAAATTTGAAAGAGAAACATATATCTACAACTAAATATTTGAAGTATTTATAATAAAAATAAAGTGTTAAAAATGAAATAAACCTAGTGTGGGACTATATCACAAGAATTATATAGTCATAGTAAATGTAAAGAAACATGCAGCCACTCCATGGAGGTAGGTTAATTTGGAAAACACTTAACAAACCCAAAATATTACCAGAGTAGAAACAAAAACACAAAAAATAAAAAAAGTTTCAAAAGATCGATAACACTCAACTTGTGTGTTCTAAAAATAATAGTCACTTTACAAAATACAATTAATTAAAATAGAGGATCATAATTTTATACCATTGGTATATTTTTTAATGATTTTTAGTGTGATGGTTATGGAGAAAAATCTATGTATTACATGTCATTGGTTTGATGTAATGTGAAAAAGGACATTCAAAATGAGTTAAAAAAGTATTTTCATGTATTATCTGGCTTGGTTTAGTTCTCAACATTACATGATGAAATTGATCCATCTGATACAGAGGACGAACATGTGTTCTGACCACATAAATAAGTGAATAAGAGAATATGGATCATGAAATGAAGAGTTGGGAAACAAATCATATCAAATATATATTTTAGTGTAACAGATCAATCTATTTTTTGGATCATTGATTTTAGATGAACATATCATATGATGGGAAAGAATGATATCATCATGAGAATAAAATATGAAAAATAATGTTTCAATATATTTTTCAATGATGTTGACTTAAAAATCATTATAATAAGGAAAAAAAAGTTATAGGTAAAGTTATAGGACACACTCATAACTTTTTTTATTAATGGTATTAGGAAAAACATAATGAAATAAATTTCCCCAATAATACTTATATAGTCCAAGGAAGAGGTGGTGTTGTTGTGATTTGAGGAAATAGCCTGAATGAAAATATATACCATCTTAGTGGAGAATAAGGCATGTGTTTCCCTTAAAAAAGATGATAAAATATTGCGTCATAAAAATATTAGACACTTAAGACAATTTTTTGGAATATTTTTTAGATAATAAATGTTCCCATGATATCCCAAATTTCAATCATGATTATTCCCACATATATTTTTTTTCGAAAAAGGAAATATAATTTTGAAGAAATATATTCCAAAATAAAAAAAACTATCACATTTTTGATAATTGGTTCTCATTGATGTGCATGGGATAAGATAACCTAAATACATATATGGAAAAGTGTAATATGTTATATAAATTGGTGTTTATAACAAGATTTCTTGGTCAATAATTTTTACCCACAAATTTATAGTTTTTAATTTTATTAATCATTATCATATAATAGAATTGAATATTATTGAGTATAAAATGTTGAGGTTCTGGATTGATAACAACATGAAATTCAGAAATAACCATCTAGAGGATTATATCGAGAAACATGGGATAAGACACCATGTTTCAGTGGTAAGGGCTCCTCAATAAAATAGTGTAGTTGAGAGAAGGAATTAAATTGTAAATAAAATAAAATGAATAATGGTCATAAATAAAGTCCCATCATATATACATTATAATTAAGTGTTCATGACATTATTCTACATCACAAACAAGATTTTTTTTATAGGAGAATAAAATTGTCCCTATGATATGTGGATTTAGAAGAACCCATTTGTACATTTCTTTTAATAATTCAAAAGAATTTTTTTTCAACAAGGAAAAGATCCATGATAAGTTTTAATATAAAAAATAAGAATATATATTTATTAGACACACATAAAATACAATGTCATAAAAATTCATTAATTAAATTATTGGAGAAACCATTAAAATCCAAGATACTAATATTATGTAAAATTTGAATATTTTTCAAAATAGTGAACAACTTTTGGAGGATTTTGTTGAGGAATTGAGTAGCTCAAGTGGAGAAAAAGGGGATAATGATGATTTTGAAAAATATCCCAATAATGAGGATTCATGAATATGTTCTTCTATTGTAAAAAAGGTTGAGATGTAAGGATGAAATTGATAATAAAAACATCATTGGTTTCTAGATAACTCTTATGGAAGCTCAATGAATTAAGCATCTACACCAAAATATCTCTTATCATTGGTAGATCCTATGTGTTTTTATGATTTATGAATGGATGATAACTGGATCATTGTTAGAACTAAATATTTTGAAGATGTAGAGAAAAATCATACCTTGAAAATTCATTTGAGGTTGGAAAAAATAAAATCAAAAGTAAATAGGCATTCCGTAAAAATTCAATACACCTGAGAATTTATTTGAAACAAAAAATGTATTGCATGAAAGAAATTTTCCAAAATTTGATGAATATATATTAATGAGTGGTCCAATGTTTTTTAATTAGATATTAACTCTACATTCAAGAATAAATTACTTGAGAAAGACGTATATATTGAGGTGTTATATTGTTCCATTATTCATAAATATGGGAATAATGTTTTATAATTGGAAAAAATGTTATATCGTCAGATTAAAGTACCAAGATCATGGTATTTTGAGCTTGATCATTATCTAAAAAATAAAAATTCTTTATCATGTGGAGTTAATCATATTCTCTATACTAAAAAAAATATTTATCAAAGGATACAAATGCTTATTTATACTGATTACATCATTTTTGGAGGACTAAACGAAGAAAAACATATGTAGTAAAAATCCATGTGCTGTGAGTTTGAATTGTCAATGATTTTAGAATTGAGGTTTTCCCATTTTTTGGATGTGATACATGGAATCCATGGAAAAATTATTTATCAATCAAAAAATTACAAGGAGGTTCTAAACTAGCTAAAAATATAAGAGTCCAATTTCTTGAAAACACAAGTAGATACTATGATGGTGTTATCAATAGATGAATATTCAAAATTGGTTAATATCATAGAGTATTGGAAACTTTATTGATGAAATTGTAATTGAAAATAACATGATCAGAAATTGTGTTTTCTATTTATCTATCCATAAAGTACTAAAGCTATCAAAAATAAATATACATGATAATAGTTAAAAGAATATTTATTTATATTATAGTAATTCTCTATTTTAGGTTGTTTTTTCAGGATTTATCACAATAGGAATTACTAGGATACAAAAATATATCTTGGGATTATGTAGTGGATGGTGTAAAGTCCAATTAAGAGGGTTTTTTCTTGGAAACATGCATATTTTTTTGTTCATCCTGAAGAAAGTCTACATTTCAATAAATATTTCTAATGCTAAATAATTTTGGTTAATGTTAAAAAATATATATGGATTAATAGGAAAATTAAGAACATTGGAGTTGAAGTGAAATATGCCATTTCAACTTATTATGATAACTCAAGTTCTATTAATTGTAGTTTAGATATTTTACATCACTCAAGTAAAAATAACATTGAGATCAAATATCACTTTATAAATGAGAAATTTTATTATAGTTTGGTAAAATTAGACTACGTGTTAGTATAACCTGAAGTTGTTGACATCATTAAAAAGGAACTACCTAAATAAGTGTTTGAACAACACAGGTTTTCTATTGGTATCAAACCATTAACATTAATATATATATATATAAGAAGGTTTTCCCAGTCCACAAGGTATGTTTACCCTCATACTTTATATAAGGCCCCGACATTAAACATTTTATAATCTTGAGTTTTAGTTAAATAAAATACTTTCTTTCACATAGAGGATCATTTGAGGTTTAGATTTTTAGAGAATTTAGAAACGGATAATACATTAAAAAACATAAAATACAAATTAGAAACATCCAATTAGTATCATTTTTCCCATAATATAAAACTTTTAAAATAAGGATTTTTTTCTTTCAGGGAAAATATTCGTGACATTAAACTTGGATTCTTTAAATTTCATTAACTACCCTTAAATCATATGAAAAACATTTAAAAATGTTGTATGAGGACAAAGATATCATCAAGGGTTACACAAATATGAGAAACTATTAGTCCTCTAAAAACATGAAAAATCATATAACATTTACCTTTATCTGCAATGTTAATTGAGCATATGAAATAAATAACTTTTACATGAAAAAAAGAAACACTATTTTTATAAAATAAAATAATTAAGAGCCATATTAAGATATTAAATTTTTTTGGTGAATTATAGAATTATATATATATATATATAAACCTTTAAAACCCCTTTTAATTCTATAGACCATATGACCGAATTCCAACTTTATCATTACCCAATGCATTGGAGCACTATCTAGGTGCACCCATCATTTAAGATATTATGGGATTACCTGACACTATCTAGGACAACAAAATTTAAACTATAATGGGATTACATGGTGCTATCTGGTCCACCCCAAGTTAAGCTATAATTTGTTTACCCAATGCTATATTTTCCATCCCTTGTTAAGCTGTAACGAGATTATCCAAAACTGTTTAGGTGTAATAATTTATATTTTATAATTTTCAAGTAACATATAATGAATATGTTTTTTATTATTACAATATTTCATCATAAATATTTTCAAAAGATCTTTTAAACTCATCATAAAATCACTTTTGGTTATCAAAATACCCTTTTCCTTTAAAAAACTATTTTCAAAACAATAATAACCTCTTCTTTTGAAAAAAATTAAATTCCAATATAACCGAAAAAGGAAAGGATTTTTATTTTGAGAAAAAATTGAATATTGAAACAGAATCTAGAAATCAAATAATGGAAACATTGGTAGAAAATTTATTTATTCCATGTATCTTAAGAATAAAACATCCCTTTTATAGTTTTTCAAATCGTTCTAAGTAAGACATGTAAAAAGATTCCTTTTGAAAAAATTTAAATAAAAAAACAAGTTACATAAAATATACTCTATCAAACATTATTTCCATATAAAATGATTAATAAAATAATTTTTGAAATATATACATGGAATAAAAAGAGAGTTTTGGGAAAAACATTAAAATAATATTTTCAAATGAAAAGTCCCTTATCACTTGGGAATCACATTGATCATAAAAACCACTAAATAATGAAATTTAATAAACTTTATATATCATGTGAAAAGATAAAATTAAGATATAACATATAAAAGGGGCTGTATATACACCTTATAAAAGAATAAATATGCAAATCATAAGATATGCCTCAATGAAAGGAGATTGCGATGAAGTCCCTTACAATGAGTCCAATTAATCACGTGTTTCTTTATATTCCTAAATAATAAAATTATATTAAATATTTACATTAATGATAAACTTTTTCATGTTTATTATTAATTTTATTACACTTTTAAACATGTTATATACAATTACTTAATCAATTATGATTATATTGGATGTTTTGACCATATTAAGCTTATGTTTTGAAAAGGACTCTAGTTGGTCAAATATGTTTAAAGGGGTCATTATATAAAAATAAAAAGAATAATAATCATGAATTAGATATCATATTTATAGATCAATTATAATTTTAAAAAAATCATGGATGATGGTTCTGAAAAAAGGACTAACATTACAATCCTGGATACGGTAGGACATGTGTACGCATCAGTAACATTTTCATTTGTCCAATGATAATCATTGAAAGAAGGTAATTAAAATTTATCTTCAAAGAATGATAATTATATCATAAATACCATGATATTTAATTATATATACTTATATATATCACCCTTGTTATGTAAAATGAATCACATTGCATCAAGTTTTTGGTAGTCCAATCATCCACAAATGACATTATCATTTTTAGTATTTGAAAAGAAAGAATAAAATTATATATTATATTTATAGAATTATAATTATGTCATTATTATCATTATTTTTTCATTAAAATCTTAAATATTAATTTTAGTTACCCTTATTACCTTTTATTTAACACGTTAGTGAAAACGCCTCACATCACTTCTTGAGGTGGTAGTCCACCGTACACATGAGCGATGTTATTATATCACATACACTATGAAATATAAACATGGTGTATATTATATAATGACTCTTGAAGTATAATTGTTCTATAAATATCATAAATATCATATATAAAAAGTATTACCATCATTATTCCAAACCATGAAAGGTGGGAAGGGATAAACGAATGACTTTGTTTCGGGAGTTGGTAATCCACAATAAACATGAATAATGATTTCATATTGCCTTTTATGGATGTGTGTGTGGGTGTCAGTATTAAAATTAACATAAAAACATATATTTATATTTAGTACACATAATGTTTTATAAAATCATATTATAATATGAATTCAAGGGGTGGAAAAAGAAATAAAACAAAAACACATGTTGATGAATGTTTCCTCTTCTTCGAGTCACTCCATTTGATTTGCGATAAAAGACTTAATAGGTTGATTTTTTTTCCAAATTAAGGATTAAAGAGTGAGATTAAGGAATATGGGAAGTTATTTGGGAAGGTATTTTTTTTCCAGAGGGTTTGAGATGTGTGAGGAGAGGAGGAGAGTGGGTGGCCTTTTATAAGTGATTTGAGTGGAAAACATGTGAATTTTTAAAATATTGAATTCAGCCCATGTTTTTTCAGTGTAAAGTAGAAAAAATAATTCAAAAAACCAGATAATAGATGATATAATATCTAAATATTACCATCCTATTTTTTCTTGTTACATTTATAGGTCATTGTTTCCTTATGTTTAATATTTATTCACTTGGTAATTCTTATTTTTAACATATTCAATGTGATTAATTTTAATATTTTTCACTAATAAATTTTTAAAAAATAAGCTTGAACTTATTATAAATTATAAATTTTTATGATTGAAAATATGGAATCCTTTTGAAAAATTTTATTCTTAAAAGTGATAAAATTAATTTTAATATTATATCATTGTCACTGAAATACTATGGGTTTTTAAGAAGAGTATTTTTTAGAAAAAGATGATTATATATTAACTAAATGAATAAGTATAATCATTGTATGAAAATAAAATATAATTGAATGATATATATTATGTAAATTAAAATTTTAAAATTCCCAATTATGGATTATTTTGATTAATTTAAAATGTGAATCATTATGGATTTTAAAACAATTTTTCCAAAAACCCATCTTTAATCCAAAAAAATAATATATTAAATAATCAATATAATGTTGATTCAAAAGTAATTAATTTTGAATAAAAAAATAATAGTAATTACCTCTCTTAAAAACTTTTTTAAAACTTTTTTATACTTTTATATTACTAAATTTATTAAAATTGAAAGACTTTTTTTAAATAAAAATCAGCATTTTGAACTATCTACTAAAAACTCAATATTTTCTGAAAATTCAAAAAATTTATCCCAAATGAATTTTTTTTATTATGATTTCAAAAATTATTTTAATTTAATAAAATTTAATTTCTAAAATTTATAAATTATGAATTTATTGAAAATAGTATATGAAAACTATTAAATTAATTAATTTTGATTAAAAACAACTTAATATATTGATAACTAATGTAACAATCTAATTCATATTGATAAATTTTAAAATGATTTATTCTATAATTAATGGGGTTTTACATCCTCCCAAATTTTAGAAAGTTCATCATCAGAATCTTATATACATATTAAACAAGTAGAGACACATTTCTCTTATAGAATTTTTAGATTCCCATGTTGCATCTTCAAGCACCTGATTTTTCATAAAAATTAAACTGATAAATCACCTTATTACAAAAAACATTCTCTCTATTGTCAAGAACCGGAAATGGACGTTCCTCATAATAAATATTCTCTTCCAACTGAAATACTTCTCATATTAAAACATGAGAAGAATAAGTAAAATATTTACTTAACATTGAAACATTAAATACATGGTATACCTGAGGTAAACTCAGTGGAAAATTCATTCGGTAAGAAAATGATCCAACTTTTCCAAGGATTTTATATTGTCTAATGAACGGTGTACTCATATTACACTTCGTACCAAAACCCATCACAATTTTTCATAGAGAAACTTTTACAAAGGCATGATCACCCACTTTTAATGATAGATCTTTCATCTAGTTATCAACATAACTTTTTTTCCTACTCTGTTCCTTCTTCAGGTGTCACTGAATCAACTACAACTTTTAGTCCATTTACTCTAATAACTCTAGTACCATCAGCTTATATTCTCTATATTCACCCCAAAATCTACTGTAAAACCCTAATTCCCAAATAATTCCTCAAATTGTTCCATTTGTATACTTTAATGAAAACTATTGTTATAAGATAAAGGAACTAGTGAAACATATTAATCCCAAATTCCGAGGTAATACATTTAGAATGAAATAAGAAAATATTTCATGGTTTTAATTATACGCCTAGACTATCTATCAGATTGATGATGGTAGGATGTACTGAAGTTAAACTCAATACCCACAGACTTATGAAGCCCTGTCCAAAAAATAGATGTGAACCTAAGATCATGGTCTGATTCAATAGAGAGTGGCACTCCATATAACCTTACAATATCCTTTAGATATAGTTGATAATGTTTATCTAAATAAATTTTATCAATAATGGGAAGGAAATATATAGATTTAGTTAATTGATCAATAATAACACAAATCAAAATATTACCTTGAGAAGTATTTCTCAATCCTACCATGAAATAGATTGATATATTGTATCATTTTTACTTAGGCACTGTAAAATGGTTAATCATCTCCTTTGGTTACTTTCATTCTTTTTTAACCAACATATAAGTCGAACACTTCATGGTAAAGTTAATAATATATCTATTCATTCCATCTGACCAGTAATACACTCAATGGTCTTTATACATCATAGTGTTTCCTAGATGAATGGAAAATATAGAACTATGAGATTCAGTTAATAACTCTTTCTTCAAATGGGAATCAAAAGTCACACATAAACTTATTCCAAATCATTAAACACCTTGTTTATCAATATTAAAATTAGGTAACTTACCGTCTTAACATATTATACCTTTTCTTATGTGGATGATCATATATATGAGATTTGTTAATTATTTCTGACAAGGATGAATGCACTAAAACCTAAATTAAAATAGATGATGTCCCAATATCAAAAACTTGTAATAAAAAATTCAGAAAATCATTAACCAAATGGTAATGTTATGGACATATCATCGTTAATGTAGTATAATTTTTTCGATTGAAAGCATCATTCACATTTTTTCTTTTCTTGGATCGTAATGAATCATGCAATCATAGTCCTAGATTAGTTCTATCCATCTTCTCTTTCTCATGTTTAATTACTTTTGAGTGAATATATAATTCGAACATTTGTGATTAGTATATATTGCAATCATTAGTCCATAAAAAGTATGGCTCCAAATTTTTAAATGAAAAACCATATCATCTAATTCCATATTATAAATAGGGAAATTTCACTCATTAGATTTCAACTGACGTGAAGCATAATAAATTGCATGATAATTATTCATTAGCACACAATCAAGTAAATTTAACAAAGGAAAACTATGGATGAAAAAATTACTATTTCTAAAAGATAGGGATATAATAATATCATTCACTAGTATTTTTTTCTCTTCCTAAAAAGAATCATCACATTTTTTTTCCAGATCAACTTAACTATTTTTTGAGTTAACTTAATATGTGGGCTAGAAAATTTATTGAGGTTTTTAATTAACCTCTGGTAGTAATTCTATGATCAGTAAAAACTGAAATTCTCAGTCCTATTTCTAGGTCTTGACCATTATTCAATATTTTTTTATATGGGTCATTAGTTATTCCTTATTTAGAAATAATGTGAACAGGGACTTGATTTTTTTGAAACCAAAATTCACACATTCAAAATTTTCCATTCACTTTTTTTATATGGATTGAAAAAAATACTTAGGTTTGTTTCATGTTACTTTTGAATTTTTGAATATATCAAAATATCATTAATAAAAAACACAATCATATCCAAGAAATGACGAAAAATTCTATTAATAATGTCCATAAATAAAAAAGTTAATTAGATAACCCCAATGGAATAACTAACAATTCATAGTTCCCACATCCTATCTAAAATATAGTATTTAGAATCTTTGGTTCCTTCATTTTCAACTTATGGTACCTTGGACTCAGGTTAACTATCTATGAATACTGATCTCCTAGAGTTTGATAAAAAATCATTAACATGAGTCAAAGGATACAAGTTCTTAATAGTGATGTTATTCATGGCTCTATAATCAGTGAGAAGTCTCAATAAACTATATTTAATTTTAACAAACTAGGAGCATCCATAGTGAAGTTATTGGTCAATTGATACCTTTATCTAATAAATTCTATAATTTATTTTTAAATTCTAAATGTTAAACATGATCCATTTGAATAAGTGGTTTAAAAATAGGCATAGAATTAGGGACTAAATAAATAATAAAATCAACCTCTCAATCAAGAACAACCCCAAAAAAATCATTTATAAAAACATCAATGTACCCACATACTATTGGAACAAAAATAATTTGTACAATATCTTTATTTTTTAAAATGTGAGATAAGTAATTTTTATGCATATCTCTAATAAATTTATTAGCTTGTCGGAAAGTTGTCAAATCCATGAAATCATGGAACACAACTTTCTTAGAACAATATTATATCTTCACTTGAAAAAATGAAATACAATTCATACTAATAATGATATCATACCCAATAATGGTCCATTATACAAGATTTTCAATGAAAGACCATCCCACTGATAACAACAAGAATATTCTTATATATCTTTGTTTTCTTAATACTTTCACCTAGAGTTTTCAACAAAAGTTCTATATTACTATCATGAGGTGAGATTTCCAATTTACTTGATGATTTATAAGAAATAAAAGAATAAAAATATCCAATTTCAAATAGGGTATTAGCATAATTTGAATACAAAAGTAACATAACTTTCTCCACTTCATTTTATTTCCAAATATATATAGTAGTATAAGAAAATGAATTTTCTACACCACTATATTTCTGATCATTATAATTTCCATCTGGAGAAAATAACCTTATAAATGAATTATAATAATAATCCAAATCATTGCCACTAAAACATGTCACCATTGGATGGTTATTATTTACCACATTATTTGGTTGTTAAGGGATCTTTTCTTTATAATTAAAAATCTAGTGACAAAACTGACCACATTAGAAACACTTCCTAGATCCAATAAAACATTCTATAAATGTCATTTTCCAAACATGGAACATTTTAGGGGATTACCTCTAGATTAATTATCTATTTTTATCCATTTCCTATCACCCTAACCTTTTCATAATATTTTCATATCTAAGAATATACGTTTCATCAAAATCCATCTCAACATTCTCAGCACAAAAAACCTGTTTCTTATAACTTTAAAATTCGTTTATGTAAAATAATATTTATAAAACTTTCTTTTACTCTATTAAAAAATTATTAATCTTTCTATCATTTTCCAAAATAAAATCCATCATATAACAAGACAATATTGTGAAGTTTTCCTCATCTTCCATTAAAAAATCTTTTTCTTTCTACCTCAATTCTAGGAATTGTTTTTCTATTTGGAGTTTAATAGCCTTAGGGAAATATTTATCAAGGAAAATGTTCTTCAATGTTTACATTCCATGGAATTAAGACAATTTTTCTCTATTAAATTCATTATAAAAGACCACTATTCATTATATTAACCTTTAAAATGATAAACGACGGGGTTACCTTTGGACATTATAAACATCCCATGAAAGGAAATATTATTTCCAGAGAATTTACCCATCCTTAATATAATACAGGGTCATATTTTCCATTTATTAATATGGGATATTACCTCATAAAATTATCCACAAACAATATATTCCTTAAAAATAGATCATGTTCCTATATATTTTGGATACCACTCTATTTATTTCTTATTTCAATTGATCCGTCACTATAAAAGACTATTTTATTCTAATTTTAACCATTAATGGATGATGATTAGGAATGATATTCACCTCATTGTTCCCTATAAATAGAGTTTTCCTATTTTCTCAACGAAAATAAATTCTTGATATAAATAGTTTACATGAAAAAACATGGTAATATTTAAATGCTATATGATTTTAATCCAATGGTAAAATCATTAAATGGAATGTTATTAACATTTTCCTAACCTTTAAATCTATCTAAAAAATAATTTGATACCAACTATAAGTCCCTAACCTTTAACATAAAAAAATCTTGTGTTTTAGTCAATAATTTACATTATTTCACTTTGATAATATTTTTAGGTTTATAGGTTTAGAGAATTTTTCCATGACTCATACATTATAAAATCATATAATAAAAAGTGCACACTTCATATTTGTATCCATTTTTTCTAGAATATAAAACATTTAAAATACATATTGATTTATTTTAGGGGAAATCTTCATGAAAAACCACTTTACTTCTTCAATTCCCTTACAGAACCTTAAATCCAATGGAAACTATTTAAAAATTAGGGATGAGAAAAAAAACCTTGGAAAGGGTTACACAAAGAAGGAAAACTGTTAGTCATATAAAAAATAAAAAATCCTAAAACATATACCTTTATATTTAATGATTATTGAGCATATGAAATAAAAAAAATTCACATTAAAAAAACAAACACCATTTTTCTCAAAGATAATCATCAAAAACCATATAAAGCAATTAAAATCCATTTTTGTCGAGATAAATCACTATATATATATATAGAAAATCCATTCAAAAGTCTTTTAATTGTAATAACCATATGACCAACTTCCAATATTTTAATTACCCAATGCATTGGAGATCTATTTGGTGTCACCCATCATTTAAGATATTATTGGATTACTTAGTGATATCTGGGCCACCCCACATTAATATGTAAGGGAATTACATAATTCTATCTTGGACACCCCAAGTTAAGCTATATCGGGCTTACCTAATACTATATGGGCCCCCCAAGTTAACCTGTAATGGGCTTATTCAATGTTATCTAGGAACACACATTTCTCAAAAATAATTATCAAGTACTATATACTGAAATTAAATTTTTTATGATTTTATATTTTCATCATAATGAATTTAAAAACACATTTGAACTGAAAATAAAATAAATTTTGGATATCAAAATACTATTTTATTTTAGAAACCCATTTTCAATACCATTATAATTTTTTTTATCAAAAACAATTTTGAAATAAAAAAAATAGACAAACAAGGAAAGGGTTTTTATTTGAAGAAAACAGGAAATCTTGGAAATTAATCTAGAAATAAAATAATGGTCATGGTGGTGAAAAGGCCATTTTTATCATGTACGTTAAGAATAGAACATTCCTTTTATCATTTGTTAAATATTTTTATTCAAGACACATAAAAATATTCCTTTTGAAAACATTTAAATAAAATTATAAGATACATAAAATATATATTATGAATATTTTATGTCTATAAAAAATAATTAATAAAATCATTTCGAAAACATAGACAAGGGAATAGAAAGAGATATTTAGGGGAAAAATTAAAATATGATTAAAAAAAAAGAAAAACACCCTTATCACTTTGGAAAAACATTAATCACAAAACACATAAAATAGTAACTTAATAAAAACCTTAAATATCATCAAATAAAGAAATTCATGATATAACTTGTCAAATTCACTTTATATACACCTTATAAAATAATAAAGGTTCATAACATGAAGATATGGCTCACTGAATGGATATTGAGACGATGTCCCTTACCTTGAGTTTGATTCATCACATGTATCTTTACCTTCTAGAATAATAAACTTATTTTTATTTTTTACTTTTTTGAGATTTTTTTGATGTTTTTATTACTTTTATTTAACTTGATAACATGTTATATATAATTACTTAATCAATTAATATTAATTTGGAGGTTTTGACCAATTTAATCTTAGTTGTAAAAAAGGACATTGGTAAGTCGACTACGGTCAAAGTGGTAATTATTTAAACATATCTTGAATAACAATAATGATAAAAAATATTATATTTTTTTATAAATTATACTTAAAAAATATCATTAATGGTGGTTATGGAAAATTAAATAATGTGACAATCATGGAGATTATAGGCTGTATATACGTATGAGTAACAATTCCATTTTTCTAATGATCATTATGGAAAGAAGGTAAGTAAATATTATCTTCAAAAAATTATAATTATATCATAAATAACATGATATTTTTTATAAACATAAATATATCATTCTTGTGACGTAATAGGAATAACATCGCTTAAATGAGGTAGTTGTCCACTTGTCCACAAATGATGTTATCACATTTTTATTTTGTGTAGAGGTAAGAATAAAATTATATATCATATTTTAGGAAATATAAATATTTAATTAATATCATAATGGTGTCATATATATCATATATATTCATTATGGTTACCTGTATTGACTTTCATGCAACAAGTTATTGAAAACTGATTCACATCGCTTCGTGAGGCGGTAGTCTACCATACACACGAGTGATGTTATTATACCCCCTACAGTAAAAAATGTATAAAGGTTTTATATGATATAATTACTTTATAGGTATAATTATGTTATAAATATCATATATAAATATAATTTCCATCATTATTCCCAACCATGAGAGGTGGTAAAGGAAAAAAGAACGACATCAGCCCAAAAGGCGATAGACCACCATACACACAAATGATAATTTCATAACCCATTACATGGAAGTGTGTGTTGGTGTAGGTCATACCCTTAATATAAAAAAAGATCAGTTTATTTATGATATTGAGGTTATTATACTGTCTTGATATAAGAATAATTTAATGCATTGGAAAAATAAATAAAAAAATGCATGTTGATATGCATTACCTATTATTTGAGTCACTCTATTTGGTTTTCACCAAAGGACATCCTTGGTTGGATTTCTACCAAAATTACGAATTATAGGATGATAAGATGCAACAGGATTATTTATATGGATTGATATTTGATAATTAAAATGTCTTGAGTTTTTTGAATAAAGGAGGGGAGGGGGAGGGATTTTTTATGTTGGGTGAGTGGAAAACTTATTATCATTCGAAAGATGTACTTCCACCCAAATTTTTTCCATGTCAAGTGGATCAAATAATTCAAAAAAATAGACGATTATATATTAAATCCATTAATATATATAATAATGGTATGAAAAAAATATAATATTTACTAATATATATCCAAAAAATTTGAATTAAAAACATTTACTTACAGGGTTTAGTTTAATTAATTAAATAGGCAATTTTTTTTGGATTTTAAAATAGTTTATAGAAAAAACCATCTTTAAACCAAAAACAAACTTATATTTAGAAAAATAATATAAAATGATCAAAAATTAATTAATTAGACTAAGTATAAGTAAATAATACATAGGTTACTTATTAAAATATTCAAAAAAAAATTTACATTTAAATTACATAATTTATTAAAAATAAATGACATTTTTTAAAATATATATATATATATATATTAAACTATTTATTGAAAAGTAAATATCTTCCAAAAAATCCAAAAATATCACCCAATATATATTAAGATATTCATGATTTAATTAAATCATATTTATTTTAAATAATTAATGTTCTAAAATTAATAAATTCATATTTTAAATAAAACCTTATAATAAAAGTGTTTAATTAAACTATTTCCTTTTTGATTAAAAATTAATTAATATTTTTATAACTAATATAAATATATAATTCATATTAATAAATTTTAAAATTATTTCAATTGTTACCTATGTTGTTACAATTTAACTAGATTATCAAATATTTATCATTGATGGACCTTTATGAAATTTCTCTATAGGTTTATTAATGAATGGGGAGATATTGATTTCTAGGGTCACCATGTTTAAGTGTTTTATTCTCATATAAACTAATATTGAGAAGTATTTTTATGATTTATGAGTATATATGAATTTTTATTTAGGGTTATATGATGGGAGATGATTGTTTGACCCTCATACATGATAAGTGGTGTCAATAAGTATATTTACCATATGTTTTTAGTACATGTAATTCATAGTTAATTTCATAATAGTGGTATATGGATAATGGGTGTTGTGAACAAATAATTAAGGTCAATGGTGTGTTCTGGGGTCAAACATTAATTTCCATATTATTTCTCATTTCATGCGTAATTCATGTTATATTGAGTTGACAATTTAGTGAATAATTTAAAACACCATCTTTTGAAGGCCTTTAGTTTCTATAATTAGTGGATGGGATATTTAATTTAAAGTGGAAGAGGTGCGAGTGTGTCATCAAAACACCCAATGATGGAGATTGTGTGAAAACATATTTATAAGAAATATGGGTTGTATTTCTTGAGAATGGACCCATAAAATCCTTCTAAAAGAATCAGAGAATCATTGTCAATACATATTGAGTAAGATATAGTTTATATGTGATAAAATAAAGATGTGAAAAAATTGTAAAGGGGTATATATGACATTGAATATATAGAATCATAAAATTCTAAAGTGGTATCATTTTGATATGTAACATCCATCTGATGATATGCAATATAATATATTCCATGTTTTACAAAATTTTTCTAAAATCACACATATGGTTTTTCAAAACATATATGATTTGTTACTTATGGTTTTATCACTATCATATATAACATATTCCATGTATTACATAAGGATTTCAAATTCACATATAAGAAACTATGGAGAATAATTAGAAAATTATTTTAGGAAACTGATATATTTAATATTCATCAAGTGATTCAGAAGATATTTATTTCCATAAATAATATAATCTGATGTTTTAAATTTATAAGTATGTTTTATTATTCCCTATATAATATAAAAATGTATTGAAAATGTGATTTTTTAGAGGATTAAAATTTTATGATTCTCATATTGTTCTTTCTAATATATAAGTATAATGATTATTCAACATAATTATGATTAAATCTATGATGATATAAAGAAGTTATGTGCACTGATAAATTTTGATTCACATACCGTTACACAAGAGGATTTAATAATGTTTGAAATTTATGAAGAGAAAAACTTGGAAATTTATCGGTTACATTTAATCTGAAATTAATGGATTCTATAAAGGGGATAATAATTTTATATCTCAAGAATTCTTGACTCATGATTTATAGTAGAAATTATTCACAATATTTTATTCCCAATTTATAATTGAAAGGTGTTGATTTTGTATAAGGAAGTAATTCTAGAAACATGGATGGAGTTTTGTAATGTATTGAATTTATATATTATAGAAGCTTCTTAGAAATAAGGGGACACATGTAATATTTTAATAATGTTCTAAAATATAAATGATGAATCATATTAAGAAGAGTGAGAAAAAAAGGAAAAATCTAAAGAAGTTGGGGTGTGTTCTTAGGAAAAAGATTATTATATATTTTGTGATAGAATGAGAAGTTACACAAGGGGATCTAAGTGTCTATATTTAATGTTTGTTGCCTTTCTAACTCATTACATTTCATGAATTTCCAGTTAGCGGAGTTGGGAGAAAATTATAGTAAGTGAAGTGTTACTAGAGATTGAAATTTAGTCAGGAGATGTAATTCGTAGTGTGTCCTTAGGAGCCATGGCTTGAAGGAATCACTGTAGTAGATGGTAAATCTATAGGTGATACACTGAAGTATTATATGTTTAGTAAAAATGTGTTGGGTTTCATGGTGTATTAGTTGTGTGGTGATGTTGTAACCCTTAATCTTAGACCATAAGAGCTGGTGTACATTTTGAAATATTTGTTTATGTGTGATAGAATCTATTGTATTATTGTGTCCCAAAGTTTATTTTTAGTGGTTTTGAAAGTTTTTATGCCATATGTTTTTTATAAGTAATTGTAGGGAAATCTAGAGGCTATGTTTTATAGTTTTTGTGAGTATCATCACAAAATAGAGACCAAGACCTTAGTACGACCTTCACTGATGACATCAATTTGGAGAGATTTGATCAAATTTATAGAGGAGATATGGGGTATGTGAAGGGTTATTTTTAATGGGTAGTTCAAGATACCCCCATTTTAGCATGATGATTAAATATCATTCCATGGCACATTATGTTCTATCCAAGGTATGAATTTTAAATTCCACCTGAATTCACCCATTTTCCTTGTCTTATCTAAACCTTGTGTGATCAAAGGTGCAACTCTAGAGACATTGATCCCCCATTAATTTTTGTTTGATCTCAGATTCAAGTGATCTAATAATAACAATATTTGATCAGTTACCCTCTACCTTTATCTTAATTTTTCCACTATTATTAATATGTGATGGTTTTATAATTGGTTTATAGAGAGACCCTCTCTTTTCATACATTATCATTATATAAAATTTGTATAATACTTAAAACAATATACAAACAGATTCCCCAAGACCATACTAGTCTAGTTCCTTTGGAAACAGGGGAACATAAAATCTGATACATTAGTGAGCTAAATTGTCTCCCACTATGTTCCTCATTACTAGTACCCTTCTTAGAAACAAAAAACATAATAAAAATCTTCATAACCTAGGGAGTTTATCATAAAAAAGGGGTGATATCAAATGCTCATTAAGTGTAAAAAAGGGATATATTTAAGCATAATCATGAACATAAGGGTATTAGAACATGATCATGAGTATAGAATATCATACCCAAGATATAAAAGATCAGATACATGAACAATGGAATAAATATTTGTAGTTCATACATTAATAATCATAATGAAATAAAGAACATAATCCATGAAATCATAAAATAAGAATAAAACATGGAATTGTGGAAGACACAAAATCATATATAATGAAGTCCATAGTAGCTAAGGAAATTCTTCTGAGGCTATATTTGTTGAAAAATTCATTTAATGAACTAGGTTGACACCACATTCCATCCCTATATTACTTCACCAAGTTCATTTATCATTCTAACCATATAATACTAAACCGAGATCATTTCTCATCCATTCCATGACTGTATCATGAGATATAAATATTTACCCAATTCATTGGAGGTAGATATAAGTCCCACCCATCTCATAGTGATATCATATATACATGTTCCATAAGATCATAAATAACTATATCATAACCCATGAAATGAAACAAGTTTTTATAAACATGTAATTATATCATAAACTATAGAAAGAAACAAGTTTCAAAATCATTTCATTGTAAATATAACACACGAAAAAAGTGGGTTTCAAAAGCATATAACCGATGAAAGGTAAAAACGTTTCATAAAAATCATTACATCAAAACATAATCCATTTTAAGAAATAATATCAATTGAAAAATTGAATAATTTCCCCATAGAGTCATGAGTAACTCCATGAATGTTTTATTAGATGGGAAAAAATTCTGAATGATATTTTAAAACATTTCTTGAGGAAAATATCCTTTCTACTTTGATAAATTATTTTTGGGACATAAATCTGTTTCCAAAAAAAAATTTTAGGAAAGAATTTGGAAAAAATATAAAGGAATATTTTAAAACAATAAAAATATTCTCAAAATCCTTTTCTCTTGAAAATGGGCTTCCAAGATCTTTTGGAAACATTTTTGAAAACCTGATTTTTAAATACAATAGATTTTTCGACAAGAGAGAGAGAGACGGTCAGATTATACATAAAAATATTATATAAAGTACCAAAGAGTGAAAAAATGGTACAAATACTTGGATATATATTGAATAAATGGAGGTTAAGTAAAATCATGAGTGTTCTTGAGATATTAATCAAAATATTTCATCAAAGGAAGTATAAACATTAAAAATCTTGAAAAGCACTGAGATTGTCTCAATAGACTCTTATAACATACTAACATGGGATTATACTCTCCATGTAAGAAACAAAAATTAAATTTAGATTAAAATATCATTAAATAATCTAAATTCATGATATAAATTTTAAAATTTAAGTACATACACCTTGAAATAGAATTTAGGTTTATAACAAAAGATGAGTCTCACCGAAGGCAAATTGAGGAAAAACTATTTTACCAATTTGGTAACTTTTGAAACTCAAACCCCATGAAAGAAAAATCATAAAATGGAAATTTTAATACCCCTAAATCTAATTATTATATACATATAATAAATTCATGGGTAGTATATACACCACAAAAAATGAAAGAGTAGCGAACATTGCATGTATCTCATAGAAATAAAATGTGAGATGGAATCCCCATACCTTGTTTCTTAAATCTCACTGTAATAATTAAAACCACCAATATAATAAATATAAATTTATTATACATATTTTAAAGAACTATATTTTATATCTAATACCATATATGGTTTTATTTTTACATTATATTATGTCACTTATTAACAATCTTATGTTAAGGTTTCAATTCGGGTAATATTCGCGTTATTATTTGTATGTGTCTTATTTTGTTATATCTTTAGTATTTATACTTTATACTAGGATTTATAGAATTTGAAACTTGATGTAAATATCATGGATATTTATTATATTTTTATTATAATAATTTATAGAATATTTAAGTATGAAGCACAATACACTGTTTATGTAGACAATAGGCCGTACATATGCATGAATGCTATTTCAATTTATTTTTCGTGTTGAAAGAAATAAAGTAGAAGAAATATTTGTATATACATGTATATATATATCATTATTAAATAATATTTATGATATCATATGTGTTTTATATATTCACTAAATCTACCCTTAATACAATCTAGGTAGTATATGAATGAATCATATCACTTTGAGGGAGCGGTAGTCCACACATTCTCAAAAAAAAATCATATTAAAACCAAATAGAAAGTAACAAGAAATGTGTTGTTAAAACAATAATTAAGAATAAATAAATAATAAATATAATATATTACATATATAAATAGAGTTTCTATCATAATTTACACCATGAGAGGTGGTAAGGAAAATAGATCAATCATCGTTTAGTGAGGTGGTAGTTCATTGTGCACATAAATAGTATGTTTATTATCCATTAGATGGAGGTGAGTATAAGTGTAGGTTGAAAACATATCATAAAACCTCTTAGTGTATTTATGATAATAGTGTTGTTATAAAATAAATGAATAATAATATTTGAGGGAGTAGTGAATGAAAATAAAATAAATGACTTGAGAGAAGACGTTACCTCTTAATCGGGTAACTCCTTTTGGTTTGTTCCAAAAAGCTTATTTGGATTTAATTATACCGAAGGTAAGGTTTATATGAGTTAAGGATGAGTTTTTGTAAGTTTATTGGGAATATATAGGAATAAATTAAGAGGTTGATAAATGTGAGGAAGTGAGAGAGGTGGTCGAATTTTATAGGGAATGAGGAGTGGTGCTCTTATAAATATTTGAAGGGAGAATTCCAGCCATCTTTTTCATGTTTCAAGTGGATCCACTAATGATCAAAAGTATACCCAAGGGAGTATATGGTTTAAATATTTTAAGATAATGGATTTTGGACAAGTGTATAGGTCATTTTGGTCCTTAATGTTATGGTTTACTCCCTTACTAAACTTAATTTAACATTAATCGATGTAATTAATTTTAATCACATCCACTAATATTTTTTTTATCAAAAACTATGTTCAACATATTATCAATAAGAAATTATTCTGATTCTAAATATGGAATCTATTTCTCTAAGTTATAATCAAACAATTGAATGATATTAATGTCAAATTTATCCCTTAGTCAGGTCCACAATGCTGGGTTTTAAAGTAAAATCATTCAAATGTTTGCTATGTTTCTATATCCAATTTCAATGTGAAATAGATCTAAATAACCTACATTGTATTAATTTAAAGCAATATTATATAATAAATATTTTAAATTTTTGGGAAAAAAATCCCCCAAGGTAACATTGCAATATTTTTTAGTTGATTGTGTTTGTTGACAATGTTTATCTCCAAGGTATGTTATAGAGATCAAGAGAGATTTTTGACATGGAATGTTGATAAGGATCCAATAAAGAGGAACATATGACATGGAAACAGTGCAAAAACATTTGTACACAAGGTGACACTATTTACCTGTGTTCTCCACATGTTTCAGTTAGGATAGAATCACGAAAAGTGGATTTCCGTGAAGGCATTATTAAAATATAGTAAAGGCGTGAATTTTTTGAAGAATGGGCTTCAAGAAGGGTGGTTCATGAAGGAAAAAATATTATGATGGTGAGATCTATGAGTATGATGAGAATCATAAATGGAGAAGTTGGGGAGTATCATGAGTGGAGAATTGTGGCGCTGGTAAGAGTTTGACAACGATCACCTCAATTACGAAGAGCATCATGAATGAAAAATTCTTGTGGAGCATTGCGAAAAGGGACCATCATGGAGGAAAAGAGGGAGCCCCATGAAATGTTGATGACCTGGCTAAATGGTTCTAGAATCGGTGGAAACTGCAATGAATAGGCCTATACCCCCTTCAGAAAAGCAGTGACACTTAACGTAGATCTTCAGGCTCCAGATTCACAAAGGTGGTTTGCAAAGGAGTTTCATATGAAGATGTTTGAAAAGGCTATGATATATAACTAAATGATCCAAGAATTTCAGAAGTGAAGAATTCATGAAGTCTATGTAAGCATTACGAATGGAAGGAGATTCGTGAATTCTAGATGAGATTCATGAAAGTGGTGTGCTTTGTGAAGGCTAAGTGATATTCCTAGAAGGAATGTGTGATTTGCGAAGGATAAGTGAGATTCATGAAAGGTAGGAGCTTCATGAAAGGATATTTGAGTTTCAAAAAAGAGGATCTTAACAAAGTTATTGAGCATCATATAATTTCTTTAGAAGGAATTTCCTAGTACATCTGTGGTATAGTGGTATTAATTTAATGGTTTAAAGTGGGACTTCAATAGAGTATCCATATACAATTCATGATGTATTCATTAGAGATAATGAAAGGACCTACAAGTCTGTAAAATGCAGGTCAATACCTTCCAAATGTAGTGATAAATGGAAGAGGAAGATAGTGAACTTTTCCATTGGCAGTGATCCATAGAAAGAGGCATAGGGAGTGACCCTTAGGAATGTTTTGAGTAGACCCAAAACCTTGTAAAGGTAGTGAGCCTGGGTATATATTAGATCTAGCTTGAACCATCATTATTGGTAGGGAGCCTTAGTGAATTGGGTACAATCGACACATCACTGTTGTATGCTCCTTGGATGTAGTCCAGTGAGGGAGAACCAAGTAAAAATAGCTATTTTCTTATGATTTCTTTTTTTATTACATTTAATTCATCATCATTTGATAATGAAGTAATGAATAAGATCAACATTAACACTTAAGTTCAAATAAGATGACCCTTATAATTAAGTGGTCAAGATCTATTAGGGCAATAAAAATTTAGAAAAGAATATATATAACCTGAATCACCCCCCTTCTTATGGGTATATAGGCCCATTCTGACCTAATAGAAACTAATTCAAAATATTATTTATCCTTTTAAATAAATTAGACAAAAAATTAGTTTTGAATTAAAATCAATTATCTTCTATATTCATCCAAAAGTAACGTTTCTTAAAAAAATCCCAAAAATTCACCCTAAGATAATTTTGACATTCTAAATTAAAAAATGAAGTTTATTTTATCAAATTAAATATCTAAATTTGTCTAAAATTAATTTTATCAGTTTTTATAGAAATAAATTAAAATAAGTTCATTCAAGAAAATAGTATTTTTAAACATATAAGGACTTTACCAAAAATCATATACTTCATTATGAATATATTTTATTTATATATATATATTTAAAATATTTGAATATTAGTTATTAATATTCAAATTAAATTGTTTAGTGGATAGGTTAATTATTTTATTTAAATAATTATAATAGAAAAATTATGTTTAGTAGAAACATTGATGTTGCATGTAACATACGCCATGTCGTTGTTGCATGTAACATACACCAAGTTAGTGTTGCATGTAACATATGAAAATTCAATGTTATGTGTAATTTATTTTGATTTGGTGATGTGTAAGGCACCCCATGTTAGTTCCATGTGAAAGGAATGTTTGATTTAGTTCATTTCAATACGTAAATGAAAAATTTAATTTATTCAAAAAAATGGTCCATAAAAACATGGGGTGTTACATTCTACCCCCCTTAAAATTAATTTTCCCACAATATTCATTAATCAATTAAAAAAAATCAGGAGACTTATACTTCATCATATCCTCAAGTTCCCACATAACATCCTTTCACTGGTGATTTATACACAAAACCTTGACTAGTTGAGTGGTCTTGTTTCATAGAACTTTCTCTATACAATCTACAATTTCAACAAGTTTATCTATGTAAGAATGATCCTACTCCAGTAGTATGTCCTATGAGTTCAATTTATTTTAGGGTTCAAGTATTTAATTCCTCAGGAGGGATACATGGAACAAAGCATGGACTAGAGAGATATTTTGCGGAAGTGAATAGCGATAGGGTACCATCTCGATACAATTATGAATCTCATATTAACCAATATACTAAGAGATTGTTTTTCCTTTCTTCCCGAATCCCAAAACATTATTCCAAGGTGAGATATGTAGAAACACTTTTTCACTAACTTGAAATTATAGGTCACGTTGGCAGTTATCAGCATAAATATTATGCATACCATGAGATTCTTTGATATTTTGTGGCATGGTTCTAAACATCTTTACCATTTATTTATAAATCTCAGGTCCCAATAGCATTCTTTCTCAAACATCATCCCAACATGTTGGAAGTCAACATTTCTTCTTATAGAGAGCTTCATATAGTTCCATATGAATGCTTGAATGAGATATATTTATGTAAAAAAACTCAACACGAGGAAGGTATTGATCCAAACCTCATTTGAAATATAGATAACATGATCTCAAAATATCCTATAGGGTTTGAATTATTATTCCGACTGAACATCTGTCCGAGGATGATAAGATGTGATGAAAGTCATATTTATCTCAAGTTCCTGATGAACACTTCTAAAAAATTTTGAGGTAAACCTCAGATCCCAATATGATATAATGTAATGTGGTACTCCATTCAATATTAACACATCCATAATGTATATGATGAAAAACAGATTCAGAGAGAAGTCTTCTCTAAAAGAGATGATGTGTGTTTACTTAGTAGCACGATCAACTACCACCCATATAGAATTAAACCCTTTAGAGGTTTTAGGTAGTCTAATGAAAAACTTCATAGTGATGTTATTCCATTTCCATTATATTATGGTTAATGGATCCAACATACCTTTATAAATTTTTATTTCATCTTTAACTTGTAGGCATAACAAGCACCGAGATACAAACTCTGTGATAACTCTCTTCATACCATCCCACCAGAAGTATCCCTTCAAGTCTGTATACATGTTCATACTTCCAGGATGAATAAATAATGAATAACTATGAGCTTCCTATTAAATATCCTTCTTCAAATCATGTATGGAAAGAACAAATACACGATTCCTAAGCCTTATAATTCCATCCCGATCATGGTTAAACTTAGGAAAATTTTTAAATTTCTTTTGCAGCTTCTCTTCTTCCTTCAGTGCCACCTTAATATTCACTTGGATAGAGGGTTAAACATTCATTTAAAAAAGATAATATTTTTTCCCATTACATTAGAATTTCTAGATATATCCTTTGATAATCCATAAATATTGGATATTTTGTGATCCCTATCAGGGATAAGCTAGCTTGACTCTTACAACTCAAATCATCAGCCACCTTGTTCACATTCCCAAGATGGTATGGTTTTGCATAGTCATAATTTTTTATCAAATTTAATAATCTTCTATGGTGGATGTTCAACTATGACTATGTGAATATATATTTTATACTTTTATGATTGATATATACATCACACATTTCACCATAAAGATAATGCTTCCATATCATTAATGAAAATATTACCACCGCTAACTCCATATCACGAGTTTAGTAATTTTACTCATAAATATTCAACTATCATGAGTCATATTATATAACTAAGTAATTATATATAATAACACACCCCGATACTTTCTTGGATGCATCACTATATATTAAGAACCCTTCCCCACTATATGGTAATGTAACCACAGGTGATCTTACTAACATTCTCTTGAGTTCCTTGAAATTTTCCACCCATTCATCTTTCCTTATGAACTTGACAAAATTTCAAGTTAACTTAGTAAAAATATTATATAGTCATGATAAATTATCCAAAAAAATCTATAATATCAATCTAAATGAAGAAATATTCAAATCTTAGTCACTGTGGCAATTCTAGGACAACATTTAATAGAATCTGTTTTTGATGGATCTACTGCTTTACAATATCGTGCTATTATGTGACCAAAAAATTAAACCTTTTGTAGACAAAATTCAAACATTGTAAATTCCTCATATATATTGTCCTTCCTTAGGGTAGTTAGTACAATTTTAATGTGATCTTAATTTTCTTCCATTATATTTCTATAGATAACAAAATCATCTATAAAGACTTCTAAAAACTGATCAATATAATATCTAAAGACTCTATAAATTAAATACATGAAGATATAAGGGGAATTAGTAAGACCAAAATGTATCACTATATATTAATAGTGTTCATACCATGTATAGAATGCCATCCTGGGTGTATCCTCTTTCCTAAACCTCAATTGATGATATCCAGAATGAAGGTAGATCTTGGAAAAGTATTGAGTTCCACGTAGTTGATCAATCATGTCATCAATACGAGGAAGAGGATACTAGTTCATGATTATAATCTAGTTTAAATCCCGTTAATAAATGCCTAGTTGCATGGATCCATCTTTCTTTTTCAAAAATAGAAAATGTTCACTCTATGGTGACACACTTGGATGACTGTATCCCTTTCCAAGGATTTATTGGAGTAGCTTCTTCAAGTCCTGCAACTCAATTGGAGCCATTATATAGGGAGTCCTCGAAATTGGTGTGGAACCAGGTATGAGTTCTATTGAGAACACAACTTCACATTTTAGTGTAAGTCTAGGAAAATCTTTGAGAAAGAAATCAAAAATTTCCTAGATAATCATAATAACATCAATGTAAAATTTTCCTACAACCATTTGAGATAAAATACCCTTTTGAATTGGAGTTAAGACTCATATACTGGATGTAATATCTACAGGAAGTTCATTCTTATCATCACATTGATGCATGATTACAACATGGTTTTAATTATCAAATGCAACTATCCTTGAAAATTTATATAGTAATTATGAAGATAATGACAATCCATTCATAATATGAAATAAAATTCAACCAAAGGAAGAATGAAAAGATTCACAGTTATCATATTCCCACAAACTTCAAGTGGAGAGGAATCACATGAAAGAGATTAAATAATCATACCATTATGGATTTTCACTGCTGATTACACATATAATTGTTTTGGTGGAATCTTAACAACCTTATAAAATTCTTAAGATATGAAATATATGGAAGATCAAGAATCAAAAATGACATTAGCTATTTTAGAGTGGATGGTAATTTCACCTTTCATCACATCATTATCACTCCCCTCATAAAAATAGCAATTGAATGACATTTACCCTTGTACCTTAGCTTAAGAGGTTGTTGATGTCAATAATCATCACCAACCCCTATGATTGGGTAGTGGTTATCATAATGCCCGTTCTCCTAACACTTGTAGAACCGAATCATGGGAGGTGCATTCTGTGTAGTTTTCTCTCTATTATCATTTTCAGCTTACTTCATCCCATCATTTCGATAATAAATTTCCCAGTGACCTTCTTTTCCACACATAAAACATTTACTGGACCCTTAATAAAAGTTCCTCCATGATTATTCCCACATTTATAACATAAATGAAAACTCATAATCTTTTATCCATGGTTTTTAGAGGTTCCATTGAACCCCATCTTTCTTTTCTTATCAAAACCCTAAGGTTGAAATGTGCGTCCAACCCAAATTTCAACCATTATTTCACAACAAAAAATATCTTCATAGATACTAATGATTCTTATGGCCAACTCCCTTATGAGACTTGGCTTTATGCCATTGAAGAACCTATCATCTTTTCTTTCAGGTTGTATGATAATTCCTGAAGCGTACCTCACATGTTTAGTGAAATTAACCTCATAGGTACTGACAGATTCACCATTCATTTTATTTAACTAAAGGAAATCATTCTCCATTTTGGTATCAATAATCTGAGGAAAGTAGTCACTAAAAAATAATTTCTTGACCTTGCCACAATCCATGGATACAATATCATCTTACTGCATCATATTCATGATTAGGTTTCACCACTGATCTGTTTATCCCTTTAACTGATAAACAACCAAAATTGCTTTCTCATTATTCTATCATTGGATATTATAGAATATCATTTTTTTAGTAATAATCCATTGTTCATAAATAAGTGGATCATAAGACCCTATAAAATAAGGTAGATGTTTCCTCATAAAGGACTCAATAAAATGTTGTTCCCTCCTTTTCTCATTTGTAAGTCAACCGTGATTCCTAGATTTAGAAATATCTGTGAGAATAAAAATGGGGGTTTTCATTATAGCTCCCAATGAAATTGGTTTCTCAAGAGGACAATAATGTCATTTTCCATCACAATCACTATTAATGTGGATCCTTCGAGTTCCATCCACTAACTAAAACTAAAAAATAGAGTTAGAAATATTTATCATATCTTGGAACCACATAATCAAGAAAAGTAACTTACAGGATATATAATGTATGATACATTCCATAATCTATTACACCTTAGGTTTATCCTAGGTTATTCATAGAAAAACTATATTTAACTCATTCATGATGGTTTGTGAAGAGTTTGTGAATTGAAAAATCATATCCCCTAGGAGTGTCAAACTAGGTGTGCAGCAAGGCCTATTATTATGTACCATATTACCCCATTTTAGGCTCGGAACATCTTATCAGAGTTATTACTCCCAGGTACATCTGTTCTAGATTCAAATCCCCTTGTAGTATATAGATAGGGATGCATTACTAGGAAACCACACAGTCTATTCTTTAACGGAATTCAAGGACATTTTATTATACTCTTTCGTATCAATATACTAATATTTAGACATGTACATAGAGTTCTCACAAGGTTTGCTTCATTCTAACTTCCAAATTTCAACTACAATTTTTCTATGATACCAACATTAGTAACTCTCACCTTTTATTCATTAACATTACATAACATTTTTAGAATACTTAAAACATAATACAAACGGATTCCCAAAGACCATACTCATCTAGTGCCTTTGGAAACATGGAAACATATACACTAATACATAAGTGAGCGACATTATCTCCCACTAGGTTCTTCTTGATAAGAAACCATCTTAGAACCATAAAAATTTTTACATATGCTTATTACTTGGGGAAGGAGACATATAAATAGGTGAGATTAAATGATTAGTAAGGGTAAATAAGGGATATATGTTAGCATAATCATGTGCATAAGGGTATGAGAACATGATCATAAAAATATAAGATAATACCCTACATATCAAAGATCATATACACGAATCAGGTCATATATATTAGTAGTTAATAAGTCATGAATCATAAGGAAATAATGAAAATAATCCATGAAAGTATAACATAGGAATAACATATGGATTTCTATAAGACACACAAACATATATTACTATTTCAGTTGTATCCAAGGCATTGTAGTCGATATCATCTTAGTGGACAAAGTCCTTTACTGAACCGGGTTCACACCTTATTCTAGACCTATATTACTAAACCCAGTTCATTTCCTATTCCTACCCTATAATAAGAAACCGAGTTCATTTCTCATTCCTGCCATGTCAATATCATGAGATATGAATCTTTATCCAATGCATTATAAGGATATATAGTTACTGCCCATCTCATAGTGAAATCATACATAAATATGTGACATGATCAGAAATAAAAAAATTACAACCCTTGAAATGAAATGGGTATTATAAAAATTTAATCATATCATAATCTATGGAAGGAGATAGGTTTCATAATCGTTTTAGCATAAATATAACTTGTGAAAATAAGTGGGTTTTAAAAGCATATAAACTATGGAAAGAGAAACATGTTTCATAAAAATAATTCCATCAAAATATAATCAATTCTGAGAATGAATATTAATGGAAAAATTGAATAATTTCCCTATAAAGGCATGAGTAACACCAGTAGAAGTTTTTTTAGATGAGAAAAAAAATTTAAATACCTTTTAAAACATTTCTCAAGGAGAATGTCCTTTCTTCTTTGAAAATTTATTTTTAAAATATAAAACCTTTGGAAAACCATTATATTTGAAAACAACTTTGAAAACATATAAAAAGAGCTTGGAAAACAATAAAATATTATTAAAACACCTTTTCCATGAAAATTGTATTGAATGATCTTTTAAAACATTTTATAAAAACATGTTTTCTAAATACAATTGATTATTGAACAGAGAGAGAGACGAAAATATTTTACTTAAAAACAGTACCTTAAGTACAAAAGAGTTGAAAATGGTACTAATATATGTTTATATTTTAATAAACACAGGATGATGAATCTAATTAGTGTTGTTGAGATATGTATCATTAGATTTAATCAATGAAATCATACACATAAATAATCTCGAAAAGTGATGAGATTATCCTAATAAACTCTTATAACATGGAAACATTGGATCATACTTTCCATATAAGAAATAGAAATTACTTGAAGTATAAAATATCATGAAATAATGGAAATTAATGATATAACCAGTAAAATGGAAGTATATACTCCTCAAAATATAATTTAGGTGCGTAACATAACATGTGTCTCAATGAAGGAGAATTGAAGCAAAACTATTTTATCAATTTTTTACTTTTGAAACATAGTCATCATGAAAGAATGATTGTAAAATGGTTATTTTAATACACATAAATTTAGTTAATAGGTACATATAATACAATCATAGTTATTATATACACCCTACTTAACTAAAGAGTGGAAAACATAACATGTATCTCATGGAAATAAAAAGTGAGATGAAATCCCCTTACACGTGTCTTGAATCTTGTCGTACTCATTCAAACTACATGTATAATTAATATAAATTTATCATAAATATTTTAGAGAACCATATTATTATATCTAATACCTTATATGGTTTTATTATAAATGTATATTACTCTCTTGTTTACAATACTATGTTATGGTTTCACTTCGGGTAATATTCACTTTATTATTTTCATGTGTCTTAATTTGTTATATCTTTGGTATTTATTCTTTATATAATGATTTCCAGAAAGTAAAACATGATGTAAATATAATTTATATATATATTATGTGTTTTATAATTTTTTATAGAATATATATGTATGAAATAGAATACACCGTTCACAGAGACAGTAGACTGTACCTACGTATGAATGCTATTTTCGTTTAATTGTCATGTTGAAAGAAAGAAAGAAAAATAAATATATGTATATATATCACTATAATATTATATTTATAATATCATATATGTCTTATATATTCACTAAAATTATCATCCATATATTCCATGTAGTTAATGGATGAATCATATTACTTTGAGGGGGCGGTAGTCCCCATTTCCTCAAATAAAATTAATGTATTAACACCAAATGGAAAGTAAATAGATATGTGTTGTAAAAGGAATAAAGAATATTAAATTAATAATTAATATAATATAAAACATTTATAAAAATATTTTCTATCATAATGTCCTCCATGAGAGGCGGTAAGGAAAATTGAACAGTCATCATTTTGTGAGGCAGTAGTTCACCGTACACATAAATAGTATGTTCGTTATCCATTAGATGGAGGTGTGTGTAAGTGTAGGATAAAACCTTAGCATAAAAAATTATAGTATATTTTATTATTAGGCTATTATTTTTTATCTACTCAATTAAAAAAATGTCACATTGATAATGAAATAATTATTTAAATTCTCTTGAAATTTTAAAATCCATTGTTTTTAAATGAAAGACTGGTGTGGTGGTTGTGATCTCGAGGCAAGAACGTGAATGATGGAAGGCTTTTGAATTTTGAATGTTGTGTTTTTTTGGAAGGCATCAATGGTTGTAGATCGGGTTTACTGTTGTGTTTGTATGAAATTTGAATATTGTATGCTGTAATTTTCGGGGTGGTTCTGTGAGGGTCTACAATTACCCTTTAAAAGTGTAATTAGAAAATACAAAAATATGGATTTTGTATTTAATTTAATATTAATAAATAGAATGAATGGGTAATGTATGGATTAAATGTGGATGATTAATGATAATTGATTTTCATTAAATATGAAATTAAATATTATAATGAATTTAAAATGGTTTTTAAATGGTAATTATAGAAATTTTTAATTGATGTGACTAAATGGGAATTTGAATGGATATTATGGGTTTTTTTGTGTGGTAAAATGGACCGGTTGATAATGTAAAAATGGTAACCTTTTCTAGGAGAAAGTGTTGGAGGTAAAATAGTTCCCCTAGGATATGATGGTGTTGTTTGGTATGAAAAAATTAGTTTTGGGTCATGTTTGGATTTATGATAGTTTTTCTCAATGATTTCTTTATGCACTCCACTTGAGTTGTATACCTTTACTAAGGAAACAAATTTAGGGTTCAAGGTATTTTACTTGACATTCTGTTTTGTGAGGGAATAATTGTTAGAGTACTCTCTCTTCCCCACACTATCTTATAGCTGTGGTATGTTTATGATGTATAGAGTATGATAGTGTGATTGATGTGATGATGGATATATGGTGACGCGGTACATATAGAAGGGGATGTGCATGGTAGGGGGAATTAGGTTTATGAACTTCATGTTAATGATTACTTACTATTAGGAATAGTGATGGGTGGTTGATATGTAAAAATGTGGTTCTGGTTGTGTATTGGTGTTATTAAGTGGATTTGAAGTTCTGAGTGGTAGTGTAGGTGGGGATTTGATCTAACCAATATCCTATGTGACTTGATATGCTTGTTGTGAGAATATGATTTTCAGGATATATAAGGGATGAGTGCACCAAGATGTTAAAAGTGGGGGCATGAGAGCGACAAATCATTGGAAAATTATTTCTAATAATACATTTTGTAATACTATTATTATTATTATATCATTTTTTCATTACCTATTGGGTGAGTGAGAATTTTATGAATGAGTGTTAGTCACCTTTTTTTTCGGTTGTTGGTTTTACAATTTATTTAGTAGAGAACTGACATTATTCTTCCACTATTTTAAAAGTGGTCTTGTGGATGATCCAATTGAGTATTCAGGTTTTGTTACAATTATATATATATACTATATTTTAGGTTTATTTGAATGTTTTGGTGACTGAGTTGGATAGTACTAGTTCACAACATGGATATGTGGTAGGAGTCAAGTCCTTGGAGTTTTACCTTTGACACGTTGCTTCATAGAATTTTTGTTGTATTTAATTTCATTTATTATGTTTTATTATTGAAATATTTTTTAATTTTTATATTATGGTTTTGATTAGTGGTTTCATTTTTTTGTTCATGGTATTTAAAGTGGGAATGCCTCCCATATACCAATTTTATACCATTGGTGTTAGACTCTAACTTGAGGTCTTTTGGAGGTAGGCATCAGGGGAAACACAATTCATTACTATAGGTATTTTATAGGATTCAAATAAGGGAGGTTCATGAAACAATGGTATAAAATATATGGATGATAGTCACTATAGTACTTTTTGTTAGAAACTGGTGAGGATTTGATTAGTTTTATAGAGAAATAGTGTTACTTGAACTTTTTGTGTGATTTAGTAAGGGAGAACATCTAGGACATGGTCGACTATAGACCCATGTAAGGATCTTAAGATTATTGAATCCCCCAAGAATGGAAACAATGACTAAAAATTAAGAGACATTGGAGATGTACATACATCATTATTATTTTTATTTGTGTTTGAATGGGGTGATATTGGTGAAAATTAAATGATTCAAATTAAATGGATCTAATTATATATTTTTGATGATATTAGGGTTAGGGGTTTGTTTCCTTTTTGTATAGATTCCTTCTAGTCAACATACACATGTGGATCAAGTTGGAATGGATTTTTAGGATGAACTGTTAGACTATTAGTGGGCTGATTTGCTTGAGGAGGAAAGGGAAATGGATTAATATGATGGGTGTCTTCTAACATCATGTGTTAGAAAAGTATATGAATAGTAAATCTAATATGGAGATGAAGCACTAGATAAAGGAGACCAAGATCACCTTTAGTTTGATTTAATCTATGGAAGAGTATCATGTCTCACTGGTGGTTAGTCAGATGCACTAGTCTATGCATTAGTGGTGGATTTTATATCCTGTGGTTTAGAATGAGGAAATTTTTTTTGGGATAATTTCCAAAGGAAATTTCATGTTGGGATTCAATCATCATTGATGAGAGAAGTGATGTGGTAAGAGCTGCTCTCTATCTAACATGAAATCCTAATTACAATTGATATTTGGATCAGATTTAAGGACCTAATTATATTCACCTTGAATATTTTCCAAGTTGATTAGTCTCAATAAAATATTTATATGATGCAATTCACCCAATTATTTGATATATGGTCTCCCAATTTATAATGAATAATTCTTTAAATGTGAATAAGAAGGTTGAAGTGATTAAGACGATGCATGCACAAAAAAATCATCTCCATAGGGGAGTAATTTTAGTTCCTTAAGGATGAGGGTTGTACGTGGAGGATCTCAGGTTCCTGTTCCATCTTGAATTCAATTGGTGAGGATTCAAACCTAGTAGTTTTTTTCTTGATTTCTTTAATCTAGTTGTTCCCATCCACCAGCCCAGAGTATTGATTTAGTTTTTTGGAGATCATTCCCATTGAATATATTAGTTCATATCTATTCTCATCACTCATAATATATTATGCGGTCATTATCTATTATAGAAGCATCGAAATTTTCATTATAATCCAAATCAGTAAAAGTTAAAGTAGGAATATCCATTGTGAAGAGATAAAGCAGGTATAAGACATCCACATAATATTCCCCATCCTTTGAGAAATTAGGTTGATAATGGTTGTTGAGGTGGTCAGTAGTAGTGGGGAAAAGTTTCTTGATGTGGAAAATTTCATTCTATTGAAATTCCAACATCGTATGGGCCATTGATCATGTGTGGTTCCATCCAATTATTATCTTACATGGATTATGAATTATTTTATTCTAGGGTATTGAACTCTATTATTACATAAAACATGTTCTGTGAATTTTGACTCATGATGGAGAGGAATATTGTTTCCCTTATATTGACCACTTTAGTTATAAGTCAAATGAGATTTCATGATTTTTAGGGGTTATGATCAGATGATGGGGAAATATAATTCATCTGGGTATTTCATCTTAATGTTGATAAATCCATATAGCGTCATCCTAAGAATTGGTTAGTTTTACTCTATTCATATGTTTATTATTTTTTAAAGATTATAGTTGTGTTTTTTGATGAAGAGATCTAGTGCATGGTATTTGTTAGTTAGTGGAATTTTTTATGAGTCATAGGTCTTTAGAGACTCTATTTCCTTAGTTGGTGGTGATATTATTATATTTTGGGGAGGAATATGTGGATGAGTTTCAAAGTTTCATTTATGAGTTTTCAAATTTATTTACTGAGTTGGTTGTTAACCTATCTCGTTGGGGTGACATTGAATTTGGGATATATTTACAACCTAGTTCCCCTCTAATTTCAATATACCCTTATCATATGTAGCCTTATGGGATTCCAGATTTGATGATTCAAATAAATTATTTATGGTAGAACAGTTTCATCTTTCCCAGTGTGTCACCGTGGTGTGATCCAGTATTGTTTTCCAATAAGGTAGATAGTTTTTGGATGTTTTTTAGACTAACTTTTTGGATTCAATTTATGGTCGAGAACCATTTCCCATTTTAAAGGATTGATGATATGTCTAAAAAATTGAAGGGTGATATCTAGTTTTTAATGATCAATTTGTAGTATTGACATCACCAGATGAGGGTGAAGTGGATAATATCCTAAATTCTTCTTTCTGGCATCATTAAAGATAAATTGAGTTTGTTGTTAAGCCATTTATTATCACGAACAATGATTATTTTTATGGGAGTCATGAAATCTGTGTTCCGTGAGTTACCTGTTTATGAAAGAGTTCATCAATTCCATTCTCATATACTAGAGGATATAGTAGGAGTATGTCAAGAATATCAGTGTTGTTTTAATCACACTTTAATACCATAATATCTATAGAATTATTTCAAAGTGAATGTTTTGGATGTGACCGATGTATTTCCATATACATTTTTTGACTATGTAAGGAGTCATGGTCGATCCTTCAAAGACCAAGGTGATGGTTTTTTGGGAAGCAACCAAATTTTTTGAAGAGAACCATTGGGTGCTTTGTATAAAATGTCTTTATCAAAAGTTGATGGACTACTTCATTTCAGTTTCACCCCCATGGAAAAATCTAATATCAGTTTTAGGTATATTTTTTCTACTTGAATGTGATTTTTCCATGTTCTTTCATTATTTATTTTCCAAAGGATGTAGTGATGTTTCCAGTTTATATAATTATTCTTATCCCTCTTTGGGATGAATCTTGATGTAGTTGTTTCAAATGATTTCAAATGAGTCTAGGTAGCTACATCCACATGAGTGTAACTTTTACACCCATGATATTGAGTAAATTTAAGTGGTGTTTTCTAAGAATTTATGGTAATAATAACTCATTAGTGATCAAATTTTTGTATTCACAAATCACAAGATCCTGAGGTATATTTTTTCTTAGTTGGATCTGGATATGTGAAATTGGTGGTGAATAAAGTTGTTACATGAATATTATTTTGAGATCCCTAACTCCATAGAGAAAGGGAAAATAGTAGCTACCACACTAAGTAGAAAGTCACGGGGACATATTTTTTAAGATTCCACAAACGCCTGGAGGATGATCAAGGGTCATGAAATGATAAATCATTATTAAATAGTGGATGGTGATAGAGGATTCTTGTTTCAAATTATAGTGGAATAATCCTTGATGTAATGGATAAAAGAGTCTCAATGGAGAGATTCAGAGGTAAAGGTTATGGAAGATCATATATTCCATGGCAACACTCTGGAGGGATGGTTGATGGATATTCAACATAAAATTTTATACCAAGAGAGATTTTGTGTCTTTATAAATTAAACAATAGGTTCATTATAACTTTTATATATCAAATTTGGTAGTAAATTACGGTGTGATTCAGATGTATCATTCCATTAGGTGGAAAATGTAGTGGTATATAATGATTTAGTCTGTTAAATAGTTCTTATCATGATCTTTGATCTTATAGTAGGTAAAGGTGGGCCATTAAGTTTGGGGTGTATTGATATAACTTTTGGATTTCATTAAGTGGATGTGGGGGGATATCTCAATGGATTTCATCAAGGGATAACTGTGATCTCAGAGAGAGTTTAGTTTTATTTGGATGATTTTGGATCAATTATCTAATTTTTCTTATACCATGGTGATTGGGTAGATGAGTATTGTGGATGTTATGGTGAGGAGGTATGTAAATGAGATCTTGAGGCTTCATGGGGTACCAAGGACTATGATTTCTAATCAACATAATATTTTTAACTTATGAGTTTGGGGTGATATTCAGTTTTATTTAGGATACATATATGAATTAGAATAATTTTACATCCTCATATAGATAGATAAAGAGAGAAAACTATTCAAATGAAGGAGGATATACTGATTGAATGAATCTTGGATTTCATTATGTCATGGATTAATCACTTTCAATTACAAAATTTTCATAAAATAAAAGTTACCACTCTTCCATTACGATGGATCTGTTAAACCGATTATATGGGATAACTTTTTGATCACCACTATACTAGACCAAGATTGGGTAGTTGATAATTCTTCAACCAGTTGTGGTGTAGAGAATGACATATAGTTTTAAGATAATATTAGAGTGGATGAAGGTACTGAAGGACTATTATAAGTCTTATGATAACCAAAGGATGAGGTATATAGAGACTGAGGTTGGGGAACATGTATTCTTAAGGGTTTCCCATGATCATGGTCCTTGTATATTTTACCGTGGTAGCAATATATCTCCATGATTGACTGATCCTTTTGAGGTGTTGTAGTGCATTGGTTATGTGGAATTTCAATTGGTGCTTCCTCCATAATTAAAAAAGAACCATGATGTTTTGCAGGTTTATATGCTTTATAGATATCTACAAGAAGATTATTATATCATCTATTTAAGGAAGATGTACATTGAGAATGATGTGACATACATGGAATGATTGGTTGAGATTGAAGATCACTAGGAGAAGGTGTTGTGTAGACATGTTATTCCATTGGTTCACCTTATGTGGATTACTCAAATCCAAGAGGAAATAAGTGGAAACATGAGTTGCAGATTCACAAATAGCATCATTAGATGTATTTATCTTTGTTCTGTTGAAATTATTTAGAATTTTTATTTCATTATATAATTTGTTTAATGATTATTCATCAATGTGTCATTTTCAATTATTATATGGTGCAATTTTGTTCTTTTTTGGTGGTGTTATCTTTGTTTGTGTGGTATATTATGGAGAGGGTTGGTCTTGGTGGATGTGTTTTTCCTTTTTTAGGGTTGGTTTTCGATTCTTAGGTATGATAATCATATGGTAGGTATCTAAATTAATGGTATTATACTTTTAAACATATTCTATTGTGTTATTCAGCTGTTAGAGGTGTTGGGAGGAGATTATATTAAGGGAAATTTCATTGTAACATGAATTTATACTAGTATAGGAAATAAAAACATGGAATTGGGCATCAAAATGTGAAAACCGGGCAAGAGTAAAGGGTGAACCTGTATGTGATGTGTTATAGAATGGTATGGTCAGTTGAGGAATTTATATATTCATGGTGGATGAGTCCTAATGAGAAAGTGGTGTCACGTCTCTGAAGTCTTAGCATTGGTTCAAATGTTGGACGATTGGTCACAATGTGATGAAATTTATCACAACATAGGGCCTCAAGGATGATTTTTATTGGCTCTTTTATTTTATATGTCCTAATTTAGTATCATTTTCCTGACATGAGGACTGGGACGAAGAGTTTCGATGATTTTGTTTTGAGTAGCTTCACAATGTGGTAAAGATGGTGAATATGTAACCTTTTTTGATGATATATATTTTTAGAGGTTTGACTGAGTATAATATGTGATAGATATCAGGGATATATAATTTTATTTTTAGAGGAAAATTATGAGATAACTTTTCCATATCATGATAATGAAATATTTGAACAACCTAATAATTTGGAATAATTTTTTTTATAAATTTATAATATTTTTGATAGCCTCTTTCACACATAACACCAAACTAAATCAAGCCTCAAAAAATAAGATGCATATTATTAATGAAATTTACAATAATAATAAAATTGAATTAATATATTATAATCAATTAGAAAAAAATAAAAAATATGATTAACAACACCTTTTAAAATGTATGTGTTTAAAAAAGTTGTTATTATTTATATATTGACTTTTGATTTAAAATATAAATTTATAAATTTTGTAATTTTAATTTTCTAAAATTAATTTCATATTTTATTTTTGAATAAAAATTTTTCTCTATTATTTTTTTTTCTAAAATAAAATTTTAATGTGAATATTAAGAAATATAGTTTTTACCAAATAAATATATATTTTTATTTATTAATCCATAAGAAATAATTAATAATTTATTAATGATTTTAATTAATCAAAGATGTGTTTAATGGGTAAATAATTAATTTTGTGTATTATTATAAACATATAAAACTTTTTTTTAATTTTTATAATATAAGAAACATTTTCTTCCAACAATAAAATAATTTTGGGTCAAATATTAAATGAATATTTTTATTGTAGAATTCTATTTTTGATTTATTTATCAGACATGATCTTTTATTTGTTTTATTATCAACCAAATTATTTCATTGAAATTAATTAATTTTTTAATTTTAACCTAAACATAAATTTTAAGGATAAAGAACACTATTTTTAAAAAAATATTTTTAGGCATCATATGAATTAACTATAAAATTTAATTTTAAAAAAATTTACTATTTTATTTGATAAAAGAACATGTTTTTTTTGTAATAAAAATTTTCAAATTATTCACTAAAGATAAATTTTGTTTTGTGATAGGTCAGAAATAGTGATGCTAAATGATCAAGAGGGGGCTCAACTAAATTCCAAACATTTTTTTATAGAAAATTGATTATGTTTATATTATATAGAAATAATCCAATTAGAATAATTAAAAAAATGAAAAACATTATTAGGCAACCAATGAAATTAAATCATAATTTGTATAAAATTTAAACCAAAACTTCTAGTTTTAACACTAGAATCAATATTTTCAGTAATATTATCAATAGGTGTGTCTTTATGAACATTACAAGACAAAGGAAGAGAATGAAATGGAGTAATATTCCCCTAAATAGTTGTATAATCTTGAGGTTCTTCTTCACCAATATTCAAATAATTAAAATGATCTTGAAAATATTATAAAACTGAATCCTTTTTCAAATAATTAAAAAATGCAACATGAATATATTATTCTATAACTATAATTGTTTTATTATAAAAAATAAATTCATTACAATTATTAGAATATCCTAGATAAATCAGTCCATATCTTTTATAATATAATTTATCCTTATTATCCTTAGTATTTAAAATAAAAACATTATAACAAAAAACTATAAAATAACTAACATTTTGTTTTTTTTCATTTAAACAATTTATAATGGGTTTTCCTTAAAAACGTTTTAATGAAAAATATATTTAAAATATAATTAGTGGTATTAATAGATAAATCCCAGAAATATTTCAGAAACATTTATTTATTTAGCACATATATATCCATTTCAAAAATAGTTCTATTTATTTGTTCTAAAATACAATTTAAGTATGGTGTTCTTCGAGTAGTAAAATCCTAAAAATAATCATATTTCAAAAAAACCAAAAAAAAATCAAATTTCCCTCTATTACCACTTATAATAAAAATAATAAAAAATATTTATTTATTTTTCACCAAATTAAAAAAATTAATAAATCTAGACAATGTTTCAGTTTTAGGAGACATAAAGTCTAGGTAAATCTAAAGAAATCACCATCAATCAATTTGTTTCTTACCTCTTAAACTAGAAACATTAATATGACCAAATCATTGAAAATTAATAAGTTCTAAACTTCATTCAGTAATATATTCATTAGTGGATCTAATCTTATCTTATATTGTTTACCACTGAAATGAGAATCACAATTTTTTTACTGACTTTAAAATTTCATTGTTATTTTATATGTCCATTCATTGATAGTTTGTGTAATAGTGTAATGATTACACATTCAAACCTCTAATGAAATAAGATATTATTTAATCTTATAACATTAAGACACTTTAACTTTTTGTTATTTATTTCATAAAAATCAATATAATAAATATTTACTTTTTTATTAGCTTTAAATAAAACATTTTCATTTATGAAAAGTGAACAATTATTGTCATAATATTTAACAATCATTCTATTATATAATAATTCTTAAATACTAATAAAGTGTTTTTTAAACCTTAAATTTATAAAACGTTTGAAAATAAAAAAATTTAGAATTTCCATATTTACAAAATCACTTTACATTTTATGTTGGGTTGTCATCTAATGACATAAATCCCCCATTACATTGATTGTATGATAAAAAAATCGATGGATATCCAATCCTTTATCTATATTTCATGATTTCATTGTACCATATATCTTTAACACTGTTGAGGTATGTTTCCTGAAAATATTAATTAAATTTTAAAAAAATTTGGTACGCAATCTATCTTAGGTAGAATATAGTTAGTAAAAAAAGTCATTGGTACATATACAATTTTTTAAAATGTATTAATGGGTTTTCTAGAAGGTAAATTATCAAGGATGAAATTATTCTAATAACCAAGATATTGAGGAATCCTTAACAAACACTCATATTACATAATTCATTTTTATATAACATTTAAAGAGTTTAACATTTAATATACTTTCATTTTAAAATTTTAACAAATAAATTATTATATATCTGAGGTATTTATTTTTCCTATCAAAATAAAATTTTATCATTATTTTTTTTCATCATTAACATCATTTAATCATACTACAACTTTACATGAAAAAAAGTAGATCAATTTTCATTAAAATTAACAATTTGTTTCTTTAAATATCCAATTTCTTTTCTTAAAAACTCTAAATCATGGGAAAAAATTCATTTGAAGGAGAAGAGGAATTTTTAAATACTTAATTTTCAATTTTAAATTTATTTAAGAATCTCCCTAGACTATCACTTTTAATTATTTATATAAATCAACAATGGATAATTTTGTTTAGTAATTTTTAATTTTTCCCAATCAATTCATCTATATTAGGTTATTTAGATTAAGATTATTAATAATTTAAATCAGAATAATTAAAAAACTCATTATTACTTTGATCCTTTGAGAAGAATTTATCCATTTATTTTTCAGTTATCATTTCATTACGTGAATCATATTATTCCATAAAACTCTATCCACCAGTCAATGATCATTTCAAATTTTTCTTATAAATCATATCTTTTCATAAATTCATTAAATTCATAAAATATTCTTTATTTGTCCCTTATTTATACAGTCATAACATGTGTGTTTAGAAACATCCTTATATTGAGTTTTGTAATTCCTCATTATATAATCCTTTTTATTATCTTATAAATAATTTTTTGAACCCCAAGTTATTTTCATTATTTTGTAAAATGTTTTAATGAAACATTTTATCTATTTCTCACATTCATATGATTAAATGTTTAAAGAGTTGGTTGAAAAAAGTTATATTTTATTTTAATTATTTAATATTATTTTTTGAATTTTCCTCTACATCAATTTTCTTAAATTCCAGTTAGTTTTGAAGTAATAAACCAATGAGTTTATCAACTATGTATTCCGTAATGTTTTTTATTTCATTGATTTATTATTTAGTTCCATGAAACTTCTTGGGTAATTATCTTAATAATTATTCCACAAGAATATGATTACCTAAATATTCTCAAAGGAAATTCCTTCCATTCATGATGATCATGAATCAGGGAAATATTTGGTTAAAGCTTTCTTCTCCACTCATCTTGAAATCATTGATACTCAGTGCATAACATTCAATGTTTAGTTCTAATCACCTTATTTGATCAAAGGCGAGTTACTTATTGAATATTTTAGATCTTATGATCTATATTACACATATATAAATGACTAAAAAAGCGTATTTTAATATAAAAAACAAGACGTATTGATTAATTAATAATATAAATACCCATTAACCAGCAAAATTTCTTATAAATGAATCTGATTCAACTTATAGTAGTTTTTAATTTTTTCTATGATATAAAAGTGTTATATGATTATCTTCTTGAGGTATGAATCCATTATTGACTTCCAAAAACTATAGTTATTTCAATTAAAGTGAGGTGGGTTTTGAGGATTCTATGCATCATTTATGTTCTCTCCTTTCCTTTTATATTGATATTTTTCCTTAGAGAGTGAGGTCTTCTAAAATCAAGTTATCATAATAAAATATAAAAGACATAATCTATATAAAATAGGAATGAATTCATTATTCAAGGTATTTTATTTTAAGAAAATAAATATTAGAGGTATTTTATCCTTAATAATGTCCAATCTTCTCATACCAGCTGTTATTGTATATGATATTGAAACTAAATAAAATATCCTTACAAGGTCAACCATTTATAACCATTGTAAGGTAAAATATATTGAAGAAATATGTTCGAGAGTGGGGGGGGGAGTGAGTAGAATGATTAAAAATGTAAAACACTGGCTTAAATATCAAATTTAATTAATAGAGTTAATTTTATGTGGAAAATTAAATAATGAACACAAATAATTTTTATAGTAGTTTAGTCAAAAGTGAACTTACTACAATCTTACACCTTTCTACTCAGTGAAATATTAAATTTCAAAAACATATTTTTTTAGGGGAATCATAACTCAATTAAACTGTTATATTTTCTAATTGAGGTATAACCAGAAAGTCTCAAAAACATTTATATGGGGAGTCATAAACCTAATTTTTTTAGTAATCTATAACCTATCAAGAATTTTAAAATGTTGGAGTCACAAATGGAATGAATTATTGTATGAATCTAGGATTAATATCCCAATTTACTTGAATTTAGAATATAATAGTCACACAGTGTTTTATATGAATACTTTTGCATTTGAAAATCACATGAAAAAGTTACAACAATATGGAGGGGATATAAATAATTAGCATAGAAAGAATAACAGATGTAAAGAACTATGGGAATGTCGATGATGAACATAGATTCATAGCTTGAGGTAATTGAGTACTTGTTCAAATCAATTTATTAAGTAATTAATTAGAACATTTAGAGTATTTGTTTCAGAACCCTAGAGATCATCCATCAAATGAATATTATTTATACATGAAGAATTCCATAGCAATTAATGACATCACACCATAATTGTTTTTGCGCAGAATCACTTGAGAATATGAAATATCACATTTATGGTGTATTTTATCATTATTTCTATAAAAAAATCCAATGCGTGATAAAACAACATAGATAAGATAAGAAATCAACACAATAGAGTCTTTGTTTAGATAATTAAAATCCAAAATAATATTTATATAATTATTAGAGAGAGATATTATCATTACATGATAGTCAATAAATATTAAATAATAATAAATAATTCAAAGTGATTTTAAATCATCATTAAAGAGTTCAAATAATATCCATGATAATAGGACAATGAGATCATACAAACATCTCATAATAGTTTCCTTCAGAATTCAAAATTCCAAAATAAAAACATACAAAATAAAGGCATATATTTGTGAAAATAAAACATTTAATAATAATGCATTAATATCTCTAAAATATATTATAATAAATTTTTATAAATTTAAAATAAATTTAAAAAAAAACTAGGATAAAAAATATAAAATCTGGGAAACATCTACTGCATGATCTAGTGAAAAATAAATAACAAAACTTATCTTATTAATTTTTTTCATAACACTACAGAAACACAAAAAATATATTTTATATGTTATATATGAGTTTATTAATTCAAAAAATAAACTATAAAAATTTATATATGTCAATAAATTAAAATACAATTATATATGAAAAATTTATCACACTTTATATATCTTATGTGTGAATATGTTTGTGAGAAAGAGTGAGAAACATAAGTGTGTAAACACTAACATGAAAAGATAAAAGGATGTAAAATTATAATTATAATCTATGGGAAGTACAAATATGATGATTAAGGGTTGTTAAATAGGAAAAATAAGGTAGGATATTACTTATCATGTAAGGGGAGAATGATATTCATAAATTTTATATCATCTTATTAACAAAATTTTGGTCAATATTTGGAGGCTCTAAATATAACATTCATCTTCTTAAATATTTAAATTATATTTAGATAAATCAAATATATTTCTAATGTATGAATGAAAATTAAATATGACCTTCATAGATCAAGATATAAATGAAATATAGTGATGTATATAATAGGAAATCTATAAAAGATACAAATAAAATGTTGTAGAGAATATTTCAAATATTTATAAAACCCATAATACTATTTAATCATTAATTTTAGTTTAATGAAACCTAGTTAAACATTATATTTTACCAATGCATCAATATTTATGAAAATTATGGTTTTTAGATTTATTTATCCCTAATAAAAGAAGAAAAATAAAACTAAAAACTGTTGTAAAACCGGAATCATGTGGTAAATTTTAAAAATTGATAACATCTAGTGACTAATAAAACATCACTCTTGTTGAAGAAATTATATATAATATTTTTTACATTTATAATAATATTTGAGTTGTAAAATTCAATGTACTTTATCTCATGATACAATCAAAATATATTAGAAAACATAATATTAAATTCATATGAAACTTTTTTCTTATTTTTTGATTTACATAGGGTTAAATCAAAAAAATTATTACATAATTAAGGGTAAAAAAATTTGGTTTTGTGAAGGTAATAAGATTTTTTTAAATGTTAATAAATGGATAATATTTTTTTAAAATGTTAGATAAGGTTAAAAAGAAATTTCTATGTGTTAAGTATTCATAAGAAGTAATTTTTACATGTTAATTAATTGTAAAAAAGAAATATATACAAGTTATGTAAGGGTAAGATAAAAAATTATAAAATTATCCTGAAAAAATAATAAAGTAATTAGAGAATATGTTTAATATTAAAAATAAAAACAAATAAAAAATAGTTGAAATAATAAAAAACCCACAAAATTAACATTTTTATCATTATAAGTAATTACCAAGTTTAAAAATATTAGTTACCACAATAAAAGTGAAAAGTTTAGAAAGAGTTTTAACCAGTGTAAAATACCTAAAACCCTTAATAACATTACTCTAAGTGTATGTATGATAGGTGGTCATACAATATACATCCCCTCCATTATTTTAATTTTTTTGATCCTTTTACCCTTGAATAGTGACATGCCTATATTGAAATGTAATGAGTACTTCCAAAATTACCATTTAATTCACTTATAGAAGGGGATCACATCCACCACTACATGATATACCTATAAATACAATATTGATCCAAAAACTCTGCCATTATTCTACTCCTAGAATTATCTCTCAATTTCTTAATCCTTTGATCTCCATTACTTTATTAATATAGCCATTTCAAATGACATTTCCAAGAGATTTCCCAAGTTCTCAACATGAGTATTTCTCCCTACTTAGTCTTTTATAATTATTCTTCCTATTAATTGTTTTATATCCATACTAATATAATTAAATAAGTATTGCTAATATAATATAATTTTATTATATTAATCGATAATCCATTATTAAATCCTTTCAATCAACTAATAAAAAAATTACATCGATCATGCGTATGTGTGAGATATCAGCTCTATTAGTGATGCAGTTCATTTTTTATCACAAATAGTCATGAATAGATATAAGAATTGATTTTATGAATGAAAATAATGAATATTTAGTTATTATTTTTATAATATAATAATTCATCATATTCTTTTATTCAATCCCATTCATTGAGAAATGGAATCATTAATTGTGCATATGTGCAGACAATTGCCTCCACGAACAATGAATTACATTTTTCATCACCACTATACTTGGATTGTTATAATAATGAATTAAATAAAGGTAAATTATTTTTATGACATGTTTAATATTCTGTAAATATTATATTAACATTATGTAGAAACATGTTCATAATCATTAAATCATTATAACATGCTCTCCTTTGGGTGAGTTTAACTACCTCTGAAAACAATGTTATAATATTTCTACAAGGAATAATTAGGGAGTGGTATATAATACTAATAATATGTAGTAATAATTTATTTATATTTTAAATTATAATTTAAAGATTTTAATAAAATTTAATATATTTTTTAATATACCACCTTTCGATCAGTAAACATGCTAAACTAGTTCGTCATAATTTCTTTTTTCACAAAATATATTCATATCATTCGCATAATGAAATGGGACATAAGTAATAATTAAAAAATTATTATTATATCTTGAATAATCATTAATTTATGAACATTTAACAATTAATTGAGAATTGACCCTCTCACAATGAATCCCGTACGCAATAAAAAATAAAAAAATACTAACATCCGAGATGAAAATAATCTTTTACCGGGTAATATATTTTTGATATATTGTTATAAATGATGTCTATAAAAGGTAATATATTTTAACAACTGTCTTAAATTAATAATTAATATATTTTAGTTTATGGAAAAGGTGGTTATATAATGTTATACTAAGAGATATTTATAGTAATGTGTTCATTATGTCAAATTTAATTTCTTGACATATATTTCCTATTATGCACTATAATGTATTTGATATGGTGTGATTATTTATTAATGGATTTATTTTAATATATTCATTTTATAAAGGGGTTTAAATATTTATACCTTGTTATTTCATTAAATAAATATCGATTCAATGTATATCAAGGTATTTCGGCTTTTTACAACTAAATTTATCTTCATTGAGATATAATGTGTATTCACTAATTTATTTTTAATGCCTTAGTTCATAAAAAATTATCATTTTTCCATAGTAATGTATATTCCTATTATGTTTTTAAGGTATTAGTTTCCATAAAGTTATCATATTCCATCTTGGTCTCATGATTGCAGGTTGGCACTTGGTAGCAATCATTGTTGCAGGTTGGATCATTGTAGTAGTCACAGTAGTTGGTTGGATCATGGTAGTATATTTGATCATGATATTAGGTTGGATCATGGTAGTTGGTTGGCCTATGTAATAAGGTTATCTCACTATGGCAGGTCAGTCTCACTATCGTAGGATGGTCTCATAGTAACAGGATGGCTCACTATAGTTGGTTGTCTCATGGTAGTAGTTTAGTATCACAGTATTAGGTGGTATCATGGTATAATGTGGGATCATAGTAGTAGGTTGGATCATGGTATGAAGTTGTAACACAATTGTGGGTTTAATCACATTAGAAATCATGGTATCCTGCTAGTCTCACAGTAGTAAGATAGACTCATAGTCTTGTTTTTATAAATTTATTGTTTTTCCAAAATGTCATGAATACAAATTTCTACCATAAATATGGTTTTAAAGTATTAGATATGGGAACTAATGTTTGGTTGGAAATTAGATATTTATATTCATGGTTTTATTAATGATATAATATTTTTATATGTCTCTTTCAATGTGAATTTATTGAGATTCACATAAATGTTTAATTAAATATAGACATATAGTTTTTAAATCTTGATTTTATAATATACTAACTCTAAAATTAAGATCTATATTTTTTAAAAATATTTTCTTTCTATCTTAGAGTTTGTAATTTGATATTATTCATAACCCTTGAACATTCTTGTGGGTGTACCTGGAGCCACCCTATTCCTATTTATTATCATTTCAAATAACTTGTTCTACATAGTTTTTTCATGTATATTAAGTCACATTTTAGATAGTCCCATGTTCTCTTTCATTTTCCTCATTCTATTTGAAATTAAAATATTGTTAAAGCCCTTATATTTAGGTTATCCAACAAGTGAAAAAATCATATTCTATATCTCAAGTTTTTTTGTATTCTATTTGGGAATATCCTAGTAAGGTAGGAGATTCAATTATTTTCCTATTTTATATTAAATCATAAAGTTTTTCATGATTTATCTATTTTGGTTATGGTGGAATTAATCTTAATAAATATTTAACCAGATTAAACAATACACTTTCGTTTGGTTATAGTAATGAAATTAGTTTCCTCTATGATAACACATAAACTCTTGTATTCTATAGATAGTTCTCTATATATGTTTATTATATTATATTAAATTTATTTATTCTTGAAAATGTGAAAATAATCTAAAGCTATTAATGCTTATTTCATAAATATTAAAGAATCTTGTTAGAGTTATTGGTTAATTAATAAAGAGTCATTTTAATAGAATTTTTTCTTCCGTATAGTTTGTTGAAACATGATGTGATGATTGAAAGCATGTTTAAACAATTCTTATAACTATTGATTACTGATGCATTAGGTTATCTAAGGTTGTAACTTATTATTAAAGAGTTAGTTAATTTAATATGACAATGAGCTGGTTGTTAATAATAATAAATGTTTGGGATGAGCGAGCCTATTTTCCAATAAAGGATGAATTCCTTGGGTTTTAGTGTTTAGATTCTGAGTTTATTATTTATTGTTTCTTTTCAACCTTGGGTGTTTTCTATAGAAGAGGAATCTTTCTTCCTAATATGATATGATCCTGAGACGGCTGATAGTTTGGTGAATTATATGCGGGGAAAACAGAGTTTGTGGATGATGTTGATGCATATAATGGTAGGATGGGCAGTGATATACATGAAGGATTTAGCGATGGAACTAAGAATGATAGAATGGGTTAATTATGGCCTTACCCATTTTTTTATATTGAAATTTTGGATTATTTCTTATTGATAAAGCTTTTTAATGGATAGATAGAAGGGTATCTTGTTTTTTCATTCATTTCCCTATTATTTCATGTAGATGATTATACTTGGTCTATGAATATTACCTTTTGGTAGGTTAGGATAAGTTTTAGAATATATTGAATTATTAAATTACAATGATAAACAATTTAACATAATGTTATTGGTGTTTGAATGGAATGAAAAATGAAAGTTATTATTTATAAACCATGGGATCGGTTGGATTATGCATAGGGGGCATGAACTCGGATGGTAATTAATGTAATAAGAAATTTTTAAAGGTAGAATTTAATTAATTTAATGTTTTTTGAAATTTTTATATGATTATAGGATATCTAATATTTAGTAAAGGATGAAACATATCCTAAAGGCAACAACTATAGTTTATTACCACTACGTATTTTCCCATAGTGTGGTTGTGAGATATATATAAATGTTCTATTATATATGTTTCCATATGCTACCAAAAACATTTAGATAGGGAGACTAACACCATATGGAAATTAAGAGGGTGTTTTATTGATCATACACATTGTTAAGTAATGGATGGTTGACTACCCCCTCTTAAAAATCTATCTTCACTTGGTAGTTTTTTGCTGATATGGATAATTGTTATCTTTCCCATATATAGGTCTTTAGATGGATGTAATGTATTGTGGTTATTTCACACACATGTATCTTATGATATAGTATCATAATGATTCATATAGGTAGGTTGTGTATGGGATGTGATGGATTGCGGTATAACACATGACATATGAGTTGTAGTAGCTCCCCGAACCACTTGGATACTATTGGGAGATGACGATGATATGATGCATGTGGTGTTTGATATATGTTGGTGAAAAGATGTTGTAAATACACAAGACACATGATATGATAAAACTTTCCATGTGTCATTGGTCATTATTACTTTTGAAAAGATATGTCTCTAGATGTTTGGTGTTGGGATGGAGTGAAAAACCATTGGGGAAGTTGTTCAGGGGATACCATCTTTGATATTATATTGGTTATAATATGATTACTTATATGTGATATTTGGGGAGAGATCCTTGGTGAGGATGATGTAAGAACCCTATTTTTATCTCTAATGTGAATCCTTTTAAATTTTGTCTAGTTATTTATTTTTGAACTAATATTGTTTCCAAATGATTTCACGAACATTTTAGGGGTGTCCAAGATTGTTCAGAGCTCAAAAAACCAACCGGTTGGAGAAATAGGTTTTCTAGATGGTTAGTGGGAATTGTGTGGTGTAGGATGCATAGTATCTCCTTACTATGAGGGGATGGACAATGGGGCGGTGTAGGGTGCATAATATTCAATAATAAGTCCCTAAGGACCACACACCCAAGAAAAAAATACAGACATGTTATGGAGGTTTTTTTCATGGTTGTGGCACAGTTTCCCTTACCATGTAGCCTTTCCATGAAATGTTCCCTTTGAAGTAGTTTTGGCACACAATTGGTGCACATTTTTTCTAACCGTACAACCAAAATTAATGACCCCTATTTTTGGATGAAATTGCAAAATATTCCTCAATTAAATGTTTTAACCATATTTTATTTCCCCATTTTATTACTCCATCTCCATGAGCACTCCCCCCTCCCATTTTGATCCCACTTCAAGCCTAAGATAGTTTTTGATCCATATTATTGATCTGATGTAATTCGATCCCATTTCATCACATTGGATGTGAATCAGTTAGTACATGGTTTATTTTTAGCCATTAATCATTATTCTTCTTCTCAAAAATGCTATTTAGATGCAGGATCATATGACATATTTTTAGGTATTTGACCTATTCATTATATATATTCCAATCCATTCCAAACTAGAGACTGATACTAGACAAGGAGAGTCATATGAGTGTGAGGTTGGTGGTTTATAGATCATAACTCAACTTTCATCATTTTAAAAATTCTTCGGTGTGTTACATTTTCATCAATTATGATTTACTAAATTCTGGTTCCCTACTTATAGTAGTTAAACTTGTATTCTAGTACTCTTTTCAAAACATTTGTCCATCATTGGTTTTTTCATCCCCAATGCTAACCACACCATGTAGGGTGTTTCCCATAATTATGGTTTTCATATAATTTTAATCCAATCCACACCACTGTTGAAGTGTGACTTGACTTAACATTGTTAAAGCTTACTATTTAATTAAAACAGTTTAATGATAATTTCTAGAACATGTATGAAAATCACATGAACCTTCTAAGGTAAGTGATTAAAATTGATAAATCAATCTTAAATGGAATTGGAAAGTATACTAAGTATATGACTTGGACAAATTATTAGTTATTGAAGAACTTGGTTGCACATCTGTATCATTGCTTGGCATATATGATGGAAGGTAGAGGAGTGAACCTAATGAATTGAATATGAATTATATGAAATAAAATGAAATGATTTCATGTCCCTTAGCCTTGTCACACTAATGAATGGAAATGTATTAAACCCTATGACTTATTAAATGGAATTATTATTAAATAGAATAATTAATTAAATGAATCAATTATAATGTGACTTGAGTATGAAACTTGACATTATTGTAGGGATGGTCAGACTTGAGATCACCTTGGATTCCTAAGGGAATTACTTGACCACTCCTGTACGCCATTCTGAGTTAGGGATGCTGGATACTAAGGGTGAGACCCATCTTGGTACCTGATATTTTCTATATCAGTGGATGCCTAATATGACATCATATGATCCAAAAATTATTATTATGGGATTCCTTGGATAGAATCCTCGGATCCAGTGTGAAATTTATGGACATGAGGCACCATGGTTACACCCATCAGGCCCATTCACTACTTACACATTTTTCCTAGGATGAGATCCTTGGACTCATATAGAATTACTATTGTGGAATTCCTTGGGTGATTAACCTTGGATTACACTACTAACCCCTTCACCCAGGTCATAAGTAACTAATCAGTTGGCTTGACCCATCAGGCGATGAATGACATGGTGATTACATTGGGTCCATATCATTATTAATAACATTACTGGATCCCTTATTATATCTTGGATCCCACCACTATCATCATCATTGGGTTATTCCTTTTAACATACATGATCCTTTCTTATTACTATCATTTTAGGATTCTAGTGATGGTTTTACCTCTTGTGGATTATTTATTTTAACTCGAACTTAATTAATAAATGAACTAGTTACTTGTTCAGACACCAATAGAGGCTGAAACAGGTAATTGGGTATTCAAATTACAGTACTAATTTACATTCATATATGTATTATTTCACATAATTATAATTTACATTACACAGAATGGATGTTATAAACACTATTTTTGGTGTCCTACATTGATTTATCACACACCCTATTTGGTTTGCAATTCACACCCTATCCGATTACATGAATGATATTGTTGACAAGGGGAAGCATCCCTCCATGGACACATGATTTTTTTCTTTATTTATGATAGAGATTGGTAGCAGATAACTGAGTTGGAAAATGGGATTATTGGATATTTATTTATTTATTTTTTGATTATTTTTATAGAATTTATTTATTTCTACCTTGTATACATGTTTTCTAATTTTATAGAAACAAAACTTCTATCATCATATTTTGTATATTATTATTAGTTGTTTAGTTATTTATTATTCATGTATTCTTCTATTGTAAAATATATTTATAATTCTTTTTATTTTTACCTTTTATCTTATTTATCTATTTTACTATGCTCTGGAAATGAGGGAATAGTTTCTTCATAGACACAACCTTTCCCCTCACTGTTAGTCAGAATCCTCTAGTGTTTAGGGAGATGCGCTTGAGGCCATATGGAATTCCAGGATCGGGGAACCGTGGAGTGGAACCCAGGTCCGTGTCATAAAAAAGTGGTATCATAGGAGTTGTTTTATTTTCTATTCGGAGATAATAGGTAAGAGATTAGGAATGATTGGAACATGGTTAAAAGTTGTGTTTGTACATTTCTAACCCATGTTCATGATATATATAGAGCTTCCTGAAATGAGACACAATGTTATTCTTTTTCTTATTATAGTTGATATCCTTTCAAAGTTGGGTGACGCCCATGTTGTGTTATGGTTAATATTAATATTCTAATTGAGTATTTCTTTTTTCATGGGCCTAATTAAATTAGGGAAAGTATAATATATCATGAATCATTATAGGAACCTATAATTCACATTCCATGCATATTCCATGTCATATAGGTGCATTTCACTGCTTGAATTTTCCTGACATGCCTATGATTGTTAAGGAAGACTTGTTTATATATATATATATATATATATATTATTCTCATGGGATGCGACTGAGTAATTTATAGTATCAATTCACGAGGTGTATGGGCCCTTGTGGGTTGGAATGGGTAATTTATCGAGGCAATAAATTATAATGAAAATAAATGGGTGTTGATTTTGATGATAAGGTGTATGAGAACTAATTCAATTTTAATTAAAATCCATTTTAAATGATCTTTGATATATGAAAATAAGAAAATGTAAACAATAAATGTGAAAATTGACATATAAATGAAGTTGTTGCAGGTAAATGAAGAGGAAAGGTACTATAAAACTTTTATCTATGGGAAACCCTATAATTTATACTTAAGAACTTACTAATAAATAGCCTTCTAAGAGGATAGTTGGGGGTATTATACCATGTGTAGTGAGCCCTTTACTTTCATTAAAGATCCTCTATTTCTATCTATACAATTACATATTTATATGAGGTGTTTGATTGTAATTTATAGACCAATTCCACCATGATGTCCTAATGTCATGTTCTTGGAGGGTGGTGACAACCATGCTCCAGACGAGGTGGGCCCTGAGAAACCTATATTACCACCAGGTGTGCAACTTGAGTAACTACATACAATAATATATCTATGGACCGACTCTTAACTATGTGATAGTTTCTTATGCAAAATTCAGTCCATGAAATGCGATCCATGAAATGTACCTACAATGTATGATCTAAAAACATGAGTTCTAGCAACATCATCCTCCCACTATCTCATGGGATAGTGGTCCACAAGATGATGATTCTGGGATAGAGGCCAATATTTCTAAATTTAAGCATCTCAAGACTCCTCTAGAGCAGAGGTCAATATGGATGCATATACGTTGTGTCATTCGGTCAAGCACTGATGGGATGTAATTAACCAGGAGGGTCAACAACAAGGCATGTTATGGGATAAATCCATTATTTCAGTCTCTGATCAATTTTTTCCCTCAGTCACTATGAGATGACTTATCTAGGTATTTCATGCATATCGAGTAGGGTTCTATGTTATTCATGGATTATTCAGTTCATTTTATTGAGTTACAATACTTTTCACCACTTCTATCCTATGATGATCTTTTACATGCTAGATGCTCTGAGGATGAGATTCAATATGATATATGTACTCAGGTGAATGTATTTAACCTACCTAATTTCTATGGGATAGTAAATCATTATCTTACCACTGAGTGTAACCCTAGGGAAGGATAAAATATCGATCATAATGGATTTATGACAAGGAATTAAAATATTTATTTTAGTAGAAGAAAATGTTTCTTCATGCTTTCATGTCAAAGTAGTGGTGGTCATATTAACTTCACTAGTAGCTCTTTTCTATGCCATCAGTATGGATGATAGACGAATCTAAAGCCTGAGTGTGACAATGTTCCTCTAGAGTGATGAGATTGTAATCCTATTGTTTATCTTCAAATATTCCGTCATAAATTTCCTTCTGATTACAATGGAAGAGGATTTGCACCGTCTCATCCTTCAGGAGTAAGTTATTGTATTCCGCATCAGGTGAGGAGCTTGAGTAGCACCAACAGGACTGTTTACAGAGGTGGTCGTGGCCGCAATATCCATACATATGATTATTAGCAGTGCTAGCAGGGCGGTCATGATCATTTTAGTCTAGCTACAATATTTGTCTGTAGATCAGTGTAGTTTCAGGCCTTATATTTGATACCCAAGGATCATAGTGCGGGGCTATATATAGTATGAGGTGCTATTCTAGTAGCCTCTACTATAGTATCTTCTTTATTTGACATAGGTTCTTCACACTCCTTCATCTCATTATCTTTTATTGAATTTCTCATGTTGTAAATATAGTATTAAAGAGGTGTAATGGCCCTAGATACACCCTTGGGAGTGCAGTCACAGGGCATACACAAATGTTGTGACTACCACCATGATGAAGGAATTTTTCCTTTCTTGTGGGACCTATTTTTCCAATAGATGGCAGGATTCAATGTCATTATCAAGATGGATTGGTTAGTTCTTTATCACGAATATATATATTTATATCACCACAGAGTATCATTTACATCACCAGGGGAATCAATTATATACATAAGGTTGAGTGCGATGTCCAAGATGATCGATCTGGACATGAGCATCATGGTATACGTGGAGCATCTGTCTGGATTTCTAAAATCTTCATGGATTATTAGGGTTTACATAATTATTAATTCCATCTTGTAGTATATAATTTATTGGATGTGTTTCCCAATTATTTTTAATGCTTACCTTTGGAGAGATAGAGATAGGGGTAGATTTTAATATTGAACGTGTTCTAGGGGTAGCTCTATTGTCCACTCCTCCGTACAAGATGGAACCTACTATGCTCCAAGATCTCAATTGGTATTTGGAGGACTTAAATTCCAATTGTTTTATATGTCCTATCAGTTCCTCTTGGGGTTCACATGTTATTTTAATAAAAAGGGAATATGGGTCCTTTTGTTTATGCATGGAATAAAGATAGTTGAACTAGCTTATGGTCTAGAACAAATCTCCATAGCCTCATATAGATTATCTCTTTGACCATCTCTGGGGATCCTGGGTGTTTTCTAAGATCAACCTATGATCACACTTTTATCAGGAGAAACTGAGGCCATCAGACATACGTCATACAAATTTACATAGAAGGTATGGTCATTATGAGTATCCTGTTATGATATTCAGTCTTACAAAAACACCTACCATTTTTATGAGTCTAATGAATAGGGTGTTTCACCACTATCTATATTATTTATTCATGGTATTTGTGGATTACATATTGGTTTATTAAAATACTCATAGAGACCATTATAATTACCTTGAGATAGTTCTGAGTTCATTGAGATAGCAAGAACATTATTCCATGATTTCTAAGTGGCAATTTTGGATAGAAAAAGCTCACTTCTTAGGTAATTTTATCTTAGAATTAAGAGTCTCTATTAACCTTGAGAAAGTTAGTGTGGTAGTTTTTTGGTAGCATCCAAAGATCTTGTATGATATATAGTGTTTCATGGGGATGGATGAATATTACATTAGTTTCATTAAATAGTTATAATGACTTGATGAACCTATTAATAGTCCTAAAAAGATGGTTTTTAAGTTTTCCTGCTCATAATAGTATGATAAATCCTTATATAAGATGAAAGTGAGGATTTTGTTCACACATATTTTTATTCTTCTATAGACTAGAAGATGATATAGTTTATTCAGTGATAGATCATGCATCAGTCTAGGAGAAGTGTCAATGTAGGAGGATAGATTTTTTGTGTACGGATCATGGAAGTTGAGGCATCGTGAGTGAAATTTCCTATTTCACAACCTTGAACTAGAATCAGTTTTCCATCCCTTACATTTATATAGACCCTATTTGATGGGTGGGTGCTTTGTGGTTTATACATACCACAATATAATCAAATATAACATTATAGAATAATATGTGAACATTAGACAATGGGTATGGGTTTAATATCATTAGTCCTTTGATTTCAAGCCTGCCTATACGCCTGGAAAATACAATGCGATAAAAAATGTGTAGAGTCAGGAAACTCAAGCACAACCCATATGAGAAAATAATGATAAATTAAAATTTAAATACCTTTTCCTAAGAGGAATCCAGATTTTATTGAATGTCATGAGAAGTAATATCTCTAAGCCTTAATAATTACCTCTTATATCCTTAAAAAGGTGAAGAGTAGGCAATTTTCAGATTCTGAAGGCATTGTTCTCCATGAGGGTATTTCTGGAGATGACCCAAATCCAAATTGTTTTGTGGAAAAAGATGACATATTGTGTATACATGGATGGGTTTGGGTTCTTAGGGATATGGGAGACGAGTCTATCCGAGATTCCCACACTTCTATATGGGAAGTTTGTCCAAGAATCTCCATGATGTATTGATATATGTGATTCTGGTATTGGTATCCTGTGATTAAACATTAGATAAAATGATTTATCATTAGGTGGTCCACATATCAATAGGTTAAGGTAGAGAAATAGACACTAAGAGGATTGTGACATCCAATTCTAATACCACAATGGAAATGGGAAGATGCTTCCATGGACATTGTAATTAGTTTACGGAGTTCCCCAAGAGGCAGCAATGCTGTATGGGTTGTCCTTGGAATACATATGAAAGAATCCCACTTATTTACAATCTTGGAGACAATCCTAGTAGATGATTTGGGAATATTGTATGTCTATGAGATTGTGCGACTACATGAGGTCCCTTTTACTATCATTTTATATAGGGAATATCATTTTATGTCATGGTTCTTGCATGGTTTGTAGAAGGATATGAGTAAAAAGATGCTTCTGAGTGGAGCCTTTCACCCTCAGACCAAAGGATAGTTAGAATATACAATATAGGTGTTAGAGGACTTGCTCCAGGAATGTTCTCTTGATTTATGTGGGTCTTGGATGAAGCATATCACTCTCATCGAGTTCTACTATAGTAATAGATTTCATGAAAAAATTCAGATGGCTCCTTTTGAGGCATTGTATGGTAGTCCATGTTGTTCTATCTTATGCTGACTAGTGGTAGGAGAGGTAGACCTACAAGAACATCATATTGTGTAGGATACTTTTGATTATGTTCAGCTAATTAGGAATTATATGTATACATCTTAGTCTAGACATAAATCTTATGATGACTGCTATCAGTGAACTATGGAGTTTGAGTTTCGGGATCATGTTTTTATATGGGTTTCTCCCCATCATGAGAATAGAATGATATGGTGGAAAGGGAAGCTGTTGCCTAATTATGTAGGGCTATTTGAGAATCTTAAGAGAGTTGGGCCGATGGACTATTGGATGTCACTAACATAGAAGCACCATTCCATTGAAGACATCATAAATGTTTCACATCTTCACCATTATGATGCTGACCTATCTCATAATTCTGATCCTAAGGATGTTGTGCAAGATGTAGATACTTTTTTAAGGAGTATCCTATATGAATCATTTACTAGAGCACAAATTCTCTTTGTGACTAATTTATCCTTTTAGTATGGGTGCAATGGCGGCACATCCATTTATTTGATGACACATGGGAGTGGGAGGCCAACATACATGGAGAATGGCTAGAGTTGTTGTCATATTATGTTTTGGAACCCTTGGAAGGTGAAACCATGGAGACGTTCCTTTCAAAAACGAATAATGTTGGAATATAGTTTTTATCTCAGCTATGGAATTTTTAAATTTTGGTCTAATTCTTAATATTAGACCTAATACGGATTCTTAATGCCCAAAGGCCTTCTTTATTTTATTTTATTATGGATAATCCCCCTTTTAAGGGTTGAAGGGGAACCCAAACATAACCCGTAGGCCCAAGGGAGAAGGCCTGAAATGACCGGCAATACATGACCCGAAAGCCCAGAGGCATACCACGCCCAATACATGACCCATAGGCCCAACCCACTAGAACTTCCCCTCCCTAGATTCTGCATCATTGATTTCCTAGCTCCCACTTTTCATTGCTTATCAGCTAGCATTTCCCCATACAATGCTCCACGGTGCCTGGTCCGGATGGCGGTTTACATACCCTCTGATTCTTCTAATCCGGTTAGCTCTGCTTCTGGTGACTGCTACTCATATTGCTCTGATCCTCTTCTGGGGCCTACTATGTGAGAACTAGGCTACACCATGGTCTCTATAGCCCAAAGTCCATATACCCCAAAGGCCTTTGATGGACCAAAGTCCCTTGAGACCCGTAGGCCCAAACCAGTGGCTTGAAGGCCCAATTCGAGTGAATAGTTTTGGCTGCTACAATACCAAAAAATACCTGCTACAATATTTCTATAGTATTACTACAATGCCTACTAAAATACCCCCTATAAATTCACCTCAATCCAGTTTTGAACCTGGGTATCTTGGATGACTAATGAGTTCATCTACATTTTAGGGTTTTCTAGGGATTGTTTAGAGCTCAGAAACTCTTTGTAATGAGAAAGAGGTTGGCCCCACTACTAGTAGAAACTATGTTGGATGGAACACTTTGTATATCCTAAAAATGAATTGATATAATTTGGGGTGGAGTACGACATGCATTTTTTCCAAACCATTCACCTAAGGATGAACAACCTTTCCAAAAACTACAAACATGTTACAGAGGTGTTTTTCATGGTTGGACCATAGTGTCCCTAATCGTGCATCCTAACCCTGAAAAGTACCCCTTAATGTTGAAGATGCTGCATGGTTGATACACGATTTTTCCAACTATGCAACCAAATAATTTAACCCCTATTTTTGGTTGAAATTATAAATCCAACCTTAAAAAATTGTCTTAAACATATTTTATTTCCTCCGTTTTCATTCCATTTCCAAGAGTCATCCACTATCCTATTCTTGACCCCTATTCAAGATTATTCTAGTTTTTTGTCTCAAGGTCCTATCCATTGTCTGATTTGAGAAAAATTTATCATATTGGATGCGTATTAGTTATTAATTGATTCCTTTTTAGCTATTCATCATTATTATTACCTTCAGAGATGATGTTTAAATGCAGGATCATATGCCATATTTTCAGGGAATTGATTTGTTCTTCAGATATCTTCTTATTTAATACAAAATAGAGGCTGATACTAGATGAATAGAGTCATATGAGTACGAGGTAGGTGTACTATAAATCATCCTTCACGTTTCATCATCTTATAAATTTCCATGTGTGTATACCGATTCCATCAGGCATGATTTACTGAAATCATGTTCCCTTATTATAGTTATTAGAACCATATTTTATGACCATTTTCATAAATGCTATCCATTAATGGAGGTTTCATCCTCAAACCTAACCACCCCATGAAGGGTGTTTTCTATAATTATGTTTTTGTAGATTGATAAACATATCTTCACCGATGTTAGGTTTCACCTCATCTTAACCTTGTTAAAGGTGAATGTTTAATAAAATCAATAAAATGTTCTAGCACACATATTCCAATCAGTTGACACTTATAAGGTATGTTCTTCAACTTGATAAATCAATCTTAAATGGAATTGGTAAGTATACTATGTATATGACTTTCCCTAATTAAAAGTAATTGAATATCTTGGTTGCACATCTGTAGAACCAATTTCTACGTATGATGGAAGGTATAAGAGAAAACCTAATGAATTTAATACGAATTATATGAAAGAAAGTGAAATTGTTGCATGCCCTTTAGCAATGTCACACTAATGAAGGTAATGGATTGAACCTAATTAATTATTAAATGGATAAATTAATTAAATGAATAAATTATAAGGTTCCTTGTATATGGATCTTGACATTGTTATAGGATTCATCAGACTCATGCTTACCTTTGATTCCTAAGGGAATTCCTTAATCACTCATAGACGACATTCTAATTTAGGGATTCTATTTCCTAAAGGTTAAACACACCTTGGAACCCAATCATTATCTATCATTTGATGTCTGATATGACACCATATAATCCCTCCATTACAACTATAGGTTTCCTTGAATACACTTTATGTATGTAATTTGATGTATATGGACATGAGGTGCAATGGTTACACACATCCATCCTAGTCACTGCTTACCCATTTTATCTTGGATGAGATCCTTGGACTTTGATAGAATTATTATTATGGAATTCCTTGGGTGAGCCCCTTGGATTACAATCTTACCCCCTTTATCTTGGATAAAGGTTACTAATGAGTTTGTTTGACCCCTGAGGTCATGGTTTCCTTATTCATTACCATGGATCCCTTTTGTTATTTATAAAATTACCATATTCCATTCCATATATTAGATCTGTTCACAATTACCATCATTGAAGAATGAATTGTTACATCTTGGATACTTTTGTATTATTAACTTCTCGGGATGTTAGATCTAGTTACAACTCATTTGTCTTATTTAATGTGGAACATTACTTGTAAATGATCTGGTTATGTGTTCAGACACCAGTTGAGGCTGAAGAAGGTACTTGGGTATTTACATTACTATAATGATTTATATTCATATAGGCATGCTTGGACACTTTTAAAATTTCAAATACGTGATCTGGATGTTATATATGCTGTTGGTGGTGGCCTACTAAGAGTTATCTCACACCCAATTTGGGTTGCCAATGGAACCCGAGCAGATTACATGTATGTGGGTGTTGAAAAGGGAAGCTACCTTTTTTGGACACTTGATTTCTTACTTTCTTTAGAATGGAGCTGAGCAGAAGATCACCGAGATTGAGGTCATTATGCGTAGATAATTATTTGGTTTCTTTTTGCTACTTTTGTATTGCATGTATCTCATGCTACCTTGTTTTCCTTTTTTCCATTTTATAGGGACATGACATGTATCATCAATGTTTTTACATGAGTATTAGTTGTTCAGTAATTTATTATTATTTTCTTCCCCTATTGTACCATCTGTTTATACTACTTCTACAATTTACTTGTTATCTTATTTTTATATTGTGCTAAACTCTACTAATAAGGGCATAGTCTCCTAGTAGACACAACCTAGGACCTCACTGTGAGTTATAATCTTCTGGTGTTTACGGATATTCACTTGAGGCCCTCTGGAATTCTGGGCTCAAGACACCTTTGAGTGAAACCTAGTCCCAAGATGTTACAACTAAGAACATAGTATACTTGGCTAGGTGATGATTTAGCTTTAATTTTTGTTAGTTGGTCTTTAATATGATTTTTCACATTCTTCATGAGAGGATCTTGGGAAGACAATACTATGTATACATTTTATGATATCCTTATGTATATATTAATTGTTTTTAGGATCACAAGAGTTGGTTAGTGACTAAGATGGATGTTACTAACTCATGGTACTATTTAGGAGCTGTTTGTGCATCCATGCCACTCCAAAAAATTCACTTTTGGTAGGATTAATTAATTTTTAATTTTTTTCTATAACAACTTAATATTTTAATAGAAAACTATTTTTGATAGAGTATACAACACACAACACCAAACTTACATATACCTCAAAATATTTTTATTTAAATACGACCATTATAACCTATCCGTTAAATTGTTGGGTAAGAATAATTTTAAATAAATTATGAAATATTTTCATACAAGACATAATAAATAAAAATTATTTTCTTAATGATTATAAAATATAGACACAATTTTCATTAATTTTATTTTATGCTTAAGAAATATGTTTTACTCAATAATCGTTTTTATTTTTTTGTGTGAAAATGTTATAATTAATTTATGGAAGTCATAGAAATTTTATTTTTCAAAAAAAGTATAATTTTTTAAATCTTCATATCATAATTATCTTCGGGTGATTTTTTTTAATTTTTTCAATTTTTTTTCAGTGAATAGTGAAAAAATAATGATTTTTTTTTGGAAAAGTTATTTTTTCAGGAATTTACAAAGATACATTTCTTTAATTTTTTTTTCAAAGAATATTTAATTATATTATATTATGAATAATATAATATATATTAATTGAATCATTCTTATGGTTGAATTTTTTATAAAGCATTGTATACCCAAAAAGAAATGTTTTATTAAAACCTTCTTTTCATGGAATTTTTCTTTCTAATATTAAATTAAAATCCATATATTAAAACTGAACCTTGAAAAAGGGATTCCATATTTTTTATCATTATTTCCAAAATTTATTAAATAGTTCTTTTTTGGTTTTGGACAATATATATAATAACTTTAGTAATTTTTTTACCACGAGAAAGGGTAAATTCTGTAATTAAGGTTAAAATAAAATTATAAGGACTAAACAATTACCATAACACTTGGATTAATTTTATTTTACGAGTTTAATATATATATAAACTCATCAAAGAGTTGGTTATGTGAAATTTTTTCTCAATTTGGATTAATGTTTTTTCTAAAATATAGTAGGTAAAGAAAAGTAAAAAATGTCAATGTCTTGTTTTTGTTGACTATAATATTTTTTTCATTGGGATAACCGAAGGATATAATAGGCTATAATTAGTATTTTAAAATATTATTTTGTTAGTTATAATGGTAATTTAATTTGATCATGTTATGAAAAAATAATTTCCTTAAATTCTTACACAACATTGACATAATAGTTATTTATTTAATGGAAAATAAAATAAATGATAATAATATAAAAAAAATAATTTTATTGGAAATTAATAAAGTATACCACGAGTTATATATATATATAAATAACATATTATTCAGGGTTTTATTATTTTTAATAAAATTAATTTGTTTTCATTTTTTTATTAAAGTCAAGCTAAATAAATAGTTATAAAATAAACATTTTTGATATTATAATTATATAATTTTTTATTAAATGATTTTAAATTCATAAAAATAATATATAAAAAATGGTCTATATATGGTTAATGAAATCTAAAATAGTTCATTTATGGGTCGTTTGGAATTTATAGTAACATTATTGACCTCACATGGTTTAAAATTTTAATAGTATGCTAACTGACGAATGTTTTAACAGGGGGTTAAAGCTAAGAGATATGACTGAAAAAATATCCCAATCATTTAAAATTTTTATTTTATTAGATTATTTAGTATTATATTTTATTTATCATTTTGAATATTTACCCATTTGGACATTAAAATTTATTTATATTAATTTAATATTTTAAGAAATTCTAAAAGTACAGCTTACCCCAATTATAAAAGGGAACCTCCTCCCTCACTTCATTATAAAAACGTTTTACCATCTTGATCCACCGAAAACTGCCAATTATTATTATAAATATCATTATTTATCTTCTTGATTTTATATCCCTTGAAAAATAGTGACCCAGGATCCCTTAACAAGAGATCTAAGGGAAGTCCATAAAGAAGAACTAATCATCCTTACTAACTTTCTCAAGATTATTTTTTATTCTATTTACACCTAATTTACTATAATAACCATAAACTAAAAACCCATGTACCAAAGATATACTTATTTTTTATAATTATTATGGTTAAAGCATGTTCCATCTCTTTTTAATCCTATAAAAAGTGAAAACATCACTCTTGTGTACATAAAACTTCTCATCTCAATGTAGCATTGTAATTCATTTTTCATCACCAATTTAGGTGGATGATTATAAATATGTAAATAATGAGTATATATGATATTCATCAAATAATTATGTTTCTTAAGATATTATTTATCATTCATATTTCATTATTTCCATTTTTCAATAATCGAAAACAACGTTCATGCATATGTACGTCCTACCATATCTATGAATAGTTCAATTCATTTTTTGATATCTATATTTATGGATGATTATAAATATAAATATATTTAGTATATATGATATTTATAATGTGAATAATTTTATAGAGATGATGTAGCCATAATAATTGTATAAGGAGAAGAACTCTCAAATCAAAACTTACATGAAAAATGATTCATTATTCCCCAGAACAATGAATTAATAATTAATTGTTAATAAATTGGGGACAAAATATTATAATTAATTCATAAATGGTATGAAATATATATGAGTATAGTTATTTAATATATTTATAATAAATATGTATTTATTATATATAATTTATTAACACATACGACGAAATTCAAACTTGAGGTAAGGGTTTCTCATCTCACATTTACTTCCATGAGACATATACCTTATTCACCAATTTTTTATTTTGTGCTCTTAATATACTTCCCCATTGATATGTTATATCATTAATATCATTATATTCATGGAATTTAAAGTTTAATTTTTAGTTATTTATTTCATGGTGCTTATTATTCTAATGTTACTAATGTGGTGAGTATTTAGTTCACAATCTAATAAATATTTAGGATTTTTTATATTTAAGTCTTTTCCAAGGAATATTTCTCAAAAAAATAAAATTATTTTGAAAAAATTAATTTTTAAACAATATTCTCATAATATTGTTAAGTTTCATTTTCAACCATGTTTGAATTTAAAAAAATGGTTTAAATATAATTTTCCAATCATTTTTCATATGAGGTAATTTTAACAAATTTTAAAACACTGTGAAAGGAATGTTTTTTGAAAATTATAAGTAATGAAAATAATTTACCTCAATTATGTAACTTAATTGATTAAAAATTTCATTTACACTTTATAGGGTTATTTTTAATGAAATTTATTTCTTTATTATGTTCACCAATTTTATATTTTAAAAATACATTATTCAGAGTGAAAATGTTATTTTAATCATGAATGTTTTTGATGATATTCTTATGGAAATTATATTAATCAATGTGAACACCCCTTATTCATCTTATAATCCATAGGTAATATTTTGTAATGATACCATGTTTTTTATTTCTCCAATTGGTTTATGATTAGTAGGACATGGGATGTAATATTTTTATACAATTCCCATATTACACTTTATGATCTGTGATTTTCTTTACTGACTAGGGGAGTTATTATAATTTCATATTATAATTTTCTTATGAATATATATATTCAAAAATTTTAACCCTTTAATATGAATAATTAATTAGACTCAGTAAATTATGAGTGAGGCCTGCAATAGCCCCTTGATGCATTAACCAGTCTCATGAGAGAAACTAGCATGGGTCTTAGCTGAGGCCTTACCTATTTATATACATGTCTCGAAAGAAGACCTTGACGATATTTTAGATGTATTGGAAGAGTCCTTGATGTTAAGTTTCAGATGTCTGGTGTTATTAATTACTTCATTAAAAAATTATTTTTTATTCCCATGCAATCATATTATTTTAAACAGCATCTATGGATACGTTTTAAGCATATGAGATTATTTATATGTAGTTAGTTGATCATTATTTATTGTTGACATATTATTTATTACTTATTTAGATTATATTATGTGAATACCATTAATGGTCAACTAATCTCACAACTTTTTTATGTTTTCTTTTCCCCAGGATACCATGAATTATTTTATAACTAATACATATGGATTTTTTAAAGGGGAAAGTCATGTTCTTTAAGAATATTCTGTGTTTTATTTTATGTCATAAAATATAAATGTTATAATCCTGTATGTATCTAGTTCACCAAGACTAATAAACTATTTTTTTCAATTGGGATGTGATTTATTGTTCGAGATTTAAATTTTATAAATTAACCACTATATATGGGCTACTGGTTTTCGGGTAATGATAGTTTGTATCATAGAATGATTAGTGTAAACTATGAGAACAAGATTTAGAAAAAAATATATTATAGAAGATGACCCTAGGATTGAATTTGAGTATACTTCTTAGTATAATATTACATCCTAAAAATAACTAGGGTAAAGGTTTTGGGGTTTTCCACTTTTTTTATTTTTGGTCACACTATTGTTTTTGGTTTTAATCAATGCATGGAAATTTGAGGAATCATGCTAAAACCAAATGTTATGGAAAGTGAAGTAATTATGAGAAACAAAATTCGTAGATGACTAGAGTGAAATATATTGTGAGTATGAAAAATTACTTATCAATAAATATAGTTAAAACCTTTAATTTTAACCAACTCATTAACTCAATATGGAAGAGAAATATAGTGTTAATAGAGATAATGAGTAGTGGAGTCCATGGAGTAAAGAATGAAAAATTTAATTCATTTCAGAAATGAGGAAAGACACATATTTGGAAATGCATTAAATTCTTAAGAAAATATTTTAAGTGTGGAAAATAAGGGCCTAAACCGATTAATTTTTTATAAAAAATAAAGAGTATGATGGGATGAAATAAATTATATCCTACAACAAAGTGGTAGTTCAATATCTTATGAGTGGGGAATATGGGAGTTATCTGAGTTAATTTCCTAATACATGGGTTTGCTTCTAGAACAAGGAATGACTTATGCTATAGAAATCGTTGAAGTGTAAGGTTTGAAGTGTTTATGTACCAGTACTTGAGAATTATTTAGTAGATTTTTTATGATATTTTGGATATAATAATCATGAATAATATAAATATTTTCCTCAATAGTTATTATTTAATGATTTTAAATCATATGTTGAATAGTACTGATGACCTAGGAAACTGATTTACTGATAAGATATAATTTTTAGGAAACACATGATTGAGGGAATTATAACCCTAAATATGTGTTCGACATTAGGTTAAAACTAATATATCTTGGGATGAAAATTCTATTTTTGATCATAACTTTAAGGGTATATATACCCCTTTTAATGTTTTATTTAGTGGGATTTTATATAATTAACGATATTTTGGGACACATTTATGGGAATTTACCCATTTGGTTTATTATATGTTTTTAAAGCTTTATTTTGGGAATAATGATTATATATTTTTTGGAAATAATATTAAAGTCATTGATTAATTTTAAGGATAATTTGATTTTGAGTCATAGTTATTTAGGGATTATTTGGATAAAGGAGTTAGTACATTTTGGGAATATATCATATAGAAATATTTAGTGGTTAAAAAAAGTGATTTGATGAGTAATGTAATTTATAAGGATGTTCATAATTTTTTTTTTAATGTTATATAATTATAAAAAGGATAACCCCCCATGGTAGGCAACAACCCATTGAATCTGGAAAGGCCACAATGCATGAACCCACAATTGAATGGCAACAAGGGTGAAACACATACCACGAGAACTCCTGATTTCGTAGTTAGTATGATTTTTTTACATAAAAGATATTTTATAGATAAATTATATATTGATTTTGGGAGTCATATTATAAGATCAAATATTTTTTACTTTTTAGGGATTTTGATGTGATTAGTGACATTCTCAGAGACTCTTCATTAGGTTGAAGTATATATAACCTTTAGGTTTAATATAAAGGTTAATTTAGGAATAATTATTTTAGGTTTTTTTTCAAGTGAAATATGAAGGGTTTTAGGTTAAAAAATCTTTAATTTTTGTGTTATTGGTGTTATATGGGATATTTGGAATAAGGTTAAAGTTAATGGTGAATCAGGTTATTAGTATATTTGATCACGGTATTCATTTGTTTAGAATATGAAATCATTAACATATCTATGTTTTTAGGGATAAATTATTGATTAAATATTTTGGGTTTTTATCCTGGAAATTAATAATTTAGAGGATTATTAAGGTTAGTTACTCGTGGAATGTATTAAATGATACTTTGGATACAATATTTTGAGATTAAAGTATGATTTATCACATTGGATAACATGTGAAAACCATTTTTCTGGTAAATATTTAGAGGATTATGTAATGAATTATGAATCTTATTATTATTTAATATTTATTTAGGAATAATAATAATAATAATAATAATTCATTTCGAATACCCATTCCCTAGCATAAGAGATGAAGTTGAAATAGATCAAAGCACAACCAAAGGATGAAATTATTCTTGTAACATGGAAAGAACCACATAAGTTTATTTTAATGATTTCCTTAACTAAAAATTGAAATCAACCATTGAAATATTGAAAAAATTATAATTAAAAACATTATCCATTTACTTTTCATATTGAGAAATCAATCTCTTTTTGGTGCATCAAATATTTACGGTTTTGTGATGGTTTCCTTTTTCATGACCAAATTATCAATCACTATTTATTAATAGTTGGGTGTTTTTTTCTAATTTCATGTCTATATCTTTAAATCCCACCAATGTTCTCAGGTTTGGAATCCATGTTTTTTTGTGATACTTGTATTTTCATTTCCCTCTTTTTGAGAGGATGTTTTATTATCATTTTTTACGAAATGGGATTTCCAAAAATGTATTTTAGAATGTCAAACCCTTGATTAACTATAAGAAGTTAACATTGTGATTATGTAATTTATTTTGGCGAGGGGGGGGGGGGGGGTTCAGGGGAATGTAAAACATAGATATTTTAAAATAAAACTATGTTCAATTGTGTATACAACATGCAACATTGGGAAAAAATAAACCCCAGAATATAATTATTTAAATATAACCATTATAATCTAGCCATTAGATTGAAGAGAATGAATTATAGTAACCAAATTATATAATATATTTATAACATACCCACTAAATAAAAATAATTTTATTAATTTTTATTAAATGTGTACTCAATTCACAACAATGTAATTCTGAGATTCAGATATACATTTTTTTCAAAAAAAAATTTAATGATATTATTTTTGAGAAAAAATAATATAGTTAATTTAAGGAACTTATGAAATTTTTATTTTATAAAATTTTTATAATATTTTAAATTAGTATATCAAAATTATAATCGGGTGATTTTTTTAATTTTTTTGAAAATATTTATTTTCAAAGGAATTGTGAAAATAATGATTTTTATTAAAAAAATGTTTTTTTATTTCTTGAATTTAAATAGTTACATTTTGTTTTAAAATTGTATAAAGTGAAACTTAGTTCAATTATATTATTAATAATCCAATAGAGTTCATTTGAATAAATTTTATGGTTAAATTTGGTATATAAAAATTTTATACATAAAAGGCATTTTTTTGAGAAATAGCTATACCTGGCATCTTGCATTTTAATATTAAATTATCAACTCCCACTTATTGAAATTGAATCAATAAAAATGGATTCATATATTTTATATAGTTGTAAAAATTTTGTAAATTTTTCGTTTTTATGCCTGGACTGTATGAATAGTAACTTTAGTAGTTTTTGTTACCATAGTAAAAGGAAAATTATGAAATTAAGGTTAAAAATAAAATGATAATGACAAAAATTTCAATAAAATAAGAATTAATTTTATTATAAGAGTTAATATCATAAATACTCATACAATATTCACTTATATAGAATTTTCCTTCAATTTATATGAGATTAAGACCTTTATAATATTTTATGTAAACAAAAGTAAAAAATGTCACACTATTGTTTAAAATTAATATAACAAGTTTAACATAGATATAACTAGATGATGTATTCTTTTATAAATAAAATTTTTAAATATAAATTATTTTTCTTAATATTGGTAATTTATGATAATTTTTTGGATGAAATATTTACATAATATTCTTAAACAACGCTGACACATTAATTATTTAAATAATGTAAAAATACAATAAATGATATTAAAATCATTAAAAGTATTATGAATTTAAATAAATAATGTAACAAAAGATTTTTATACAGAAAAATGACATATTATATATTTTTGGTAAAATATATTCTATGTTATTTATTTTCTTGATGTTTTTAAAATCAAACTAAATGAATAGTTCAAAAATTGACATTGTTGATATTTTTTAGAAAATAGTAATGTATTAAATGACATTAGATTAAAAAACTAATTATATTAATTTAATAAATATTATATGTTAAATAAAACCTACTATATTCAATTTATTGTTTTCTAAAAATTTTATACTAAAATTAATGACCCTTATAGGGTAGAAAATTATAATAGTTTAGCAAATGCAAAAAATGGTTAATAAGGGGTTAAAACTAAAAGTTAAGGGTGAAAACATATCCAAAACATGTAAATTTTTTTATGATATGTTTCTATGTCATATTAATGTAATCATTTAATAATACCAATTTGGATCCATTTTCACATCAAAATAAATTTATATTATTTTAATTTATAATGAAATTCGAAAAGATCCCCTCATGTAAATTATAAAAGGGAACCTCATCCCTTACAAATTTTCTATCATTAGACCCATATAGTTTGACTAAAAACTGAAAATTACTCCTCTAAAATTCCTTATACATTTTTTTTATGTTATTGACCTTGCAAAATAGTGACCTTAGTTCCCTTAAGAAGAGATCGAAAAGGGTTCCACTGAAGAAGAGGTAATCAGTTTTACCAACTCCTTCATGTTTATTTATTCTTCTAATTCCTCTTAATTTTTTTTAATAATCGTAAATTATAAATATTTTATTATAAATACACTTAGATGTCATTATGATTGTGGTACAACCATATTCGATCTCTTTTCCATCTTATGAAAAGGGAAGTCATTGCTTGTGCTTATGTATGGCGAACCATCTTCACGTTGCATTGAAATTCAATTTTCATCATCACTATACTTGGATTGTTATAAATAATTAAATAATGATGATATATTATATTTATGACATACATATGTTTATTAAAATATTAATTATTATTCATATTTATTTCCCTCCATCCGTCGAAAAGTGAATGCATTAATGCATGTATATGGCTTATTGTGTCTGTGAATGGTATAATTAATTTTTCATTATCTATATTTATGAATGATTCTATATATATATATATATATTATATATATATATATAATATTTATAACATGAATACTATTCTTTAGATTATGGTATATAATAAATCTATAAGGACTGGAAATATCAAATCAAAACCTATATGAAAAACGATCCATATGTCACCCAATATAATAATTTTATAAATAATTTTCAATAAATGGGTGATAAAAGATTATAAGTAAATAATTTATTGTATGATATATATATATATATATATATGAGTAAATTTTTGGAAAACTTGTTTAACAAATATATATTTATTAAACTAGAGGTTCAAACTTCTACAAAGGAAGTCAGACCTGAGGTAAGGGTTTCTCGTCTCATGTTTACATCCGTGAGAAATATGCGATATTCACAACTTAATTTTTTTATTGTGGGTATACTATACATTTTATATGTTATATAATTAATCCCTTTACCTTAATGTATTTTAATTTTAAATTTAAATTTATTTCATTAATGTGGACTATGATTCGAAAGTTACCAAAGTGGTAAGTGTTTATTCCACAATCCAAAAAATATTTGGGATTGTTTATAATCAAGTGCCTACCCTAGAATATTTATATGAAATATCCATGTTTTATAATTTTTCAATATATTTTAATATTTTCCTAATATATTAAAAATTAATTTTCAATAATTTTTAAATTTTACAAAATGTTTTAAAAGGAATCCTCTTGTCATTTTATGAATGATGTACTTTTTAACTTTTTTTCAACAGTTTGAAAGGAATTTTTTATTGATAACATCATCATAATTTATTTATATTGTTTATGATCATTTCATATGGGGATGAAATATTTTTATACCGTTATCCATATTACTCTGGATGGTTTATGATTATGTTTATTTAATGGGGGTATTATTAGAATTTCATATGCTAGTTTCAATATGAACTTTTATATTGAATATGTTCCACCCCTTTCATATGAGGAATTAATTGGGATTAATAAGTAATGTATGTGTACTTCTATAATGCATTGATTCATTGGCAGGTCCCATGAAAAAAATATAGCATTGTTTTTGGTTGAGTAATTACCCATTTATGCATATGTCATGGAAGAAGGCATTGATGTTATTTCTAGATGTCTAGTCTAATGCCTCGATGGTATGTTTTAGATGTCTGAAATTATGCATTCTATCAATATGAAATTTATTGTTTTTTTCCATGTCAGTGTTTAATCTATTATGATATTCATGGGTTAGTTTCTAGCTTATAAGATTATTTATATTGAATTATTTGATCATAATTTAACCATTCCATATTATATATTCCTTATTTAGATTCTATAGTATGAAAACCCTAAATGAGAAATTTAACTCCCCAATTTCTTTTTTTTCTTTTCCCTAACACACGAGGATGGATTTAATGATTAATAATTAGGGATTGGGTAAATGAGATAATTATTTTATTGAAGAAAACACTATGTTTTGTTTTTATTTTTCAAAGGTAAAAGTGAAATTCAAGTATGTATCTAGTTCACATTAACTAATAAACTATTTGGTACATTAGTATTAAATTAATCTAGTAATAATTTAATAAATTAATCACCCTATCTAGGATATTGGAGTTAAGGACTTTATATTTATTTCTTGTTTACATTACAAGCATGTATTTGGGATATTTTATTTTTTTCATGAGTAGGAGTTGTATAGTGGAAATATCATATCTATTTCTTAATATTTTTCTATGTGTGTAATTCCTCCCATCTATGAGTATTGAATAACATCCATCCTTATTTCTAAAATGTGTCACATTAGAGGCATGCTTGGATGTTATTATCTCTCTTCTCTCACTAGTGAACTAGGATTGGTGCCTTTTTGGGGAGGGGTCATGATATGGTGGTATAAAAGGTTCAGGTTGAGGGATATATTAATGTTTTGAGGAAGGAAATGGTGATAAATGAATGGGTTGGTTGGGAAATGATGTAATTAAGACATAATAATCAATATAAATAGGGGAGACTAGATAAGAAATTGGTCTTTACGACCCCATGTGATTTTATACAGGGAACCTAATTTTATTGATCATACAAAAAGATGTGATATTGATTATGGGGTAGTGAACAAGGAAAGGATCAATTATAATTATTCATTGAGGTTATGTTTGAAATGGGTTGACCACAGTATTAGGTTTAACCTTAATTAAATAATTAATCATATATATTCTATATTATGGGTTTAGGTTTTCCTAAACATTTGTTCACTTGAAGATATAGAGGTTGGATGATTTCTTTTTTTAGTTTATGAAAAATACAAAAATAATGATGTTCTAATAGATCACCACATGGTAGAGGTCAAAGAAAATGAAACATGATGGAGTAAAGTTAAAGAGTTTCAACACCATAGTCTACAGAAATAAGAGGGTTACTTTTTGGTCTTAGTGATAGTGGGCTGTTTGGAGGAGCTAGAGATAACTTTTAGTTTGATCCCTACTCAGATGGATCCCTTGGCTTAATTGCTGGAAATAGTATTTCAAAAATAGTCTTGGAAGTATTTGTACTTATTCCCTAGGAACAGTAAGGGGATTTTGTCTCATTAGATAATTTTTGGAACCAACTTTGAGTTGAGTTTCTATAATCAACTAAAAAGGCTTCTAGCCACCATGAGATTCTAACCCTTCAACAGTGGATTTCCAACATGTAAGAGTTTATGATCTAATTTTGGACCCCTATACAGTATAATTTATTCATGTTTCAAAATGAGGAGTGTAAGGTGAGTATTTTCTTGGAGGCTTTTCATTCATAGATCTAGCACTAGGCTACCCTATTTATACTACAGACATATCAAGAGGCACCCTTGGGAGAAGCGGTTGTGTAGAGTATGATAGATTGGACTAGGTCATCACAACAATATAGTTTTCAAGATTTTCTATGTATCATAGCTATAGTATGGGGTTCCCAGTTTCCGAGAAAAAAGTGTTTTCCAATGGATAATGTAGATTTCATCCATCTCCAACTTTTTATAAACAAGTGGAGGCTTTCAGAACCCTTTAAAGGGACCAAATCTCTATTTTTCATGTGGAGGGTGTAGTCAAATGTGGCTAGAGTTACCTACCATTACGAGATGTATTTTTATAATAGGTGTTCCATTTCAGGTTTCATCAATATTATAGTTTTAACCGAGTTAATAATAGTATATAGGTCTAACATTAGACCAATAGAGGGGAGATAGGGTAAGAAGGGGATAACCCTATAACAGTCCTTGTCCATAGAGAACATAACGTGGTTTTGGAGGTTCCATAATTAGGGGAAGAGAGGTTGTGCAATATGTTGTGGAAAACAGCATGCTTTGGAATTACTAGTAACAAGCAAGTCAGAAATTGATCGAGGTACCCTAATATTCTTTATACTTGGGTGATTTTTTTGATTTATGAGCTACAAACTACTTCATATCATCTTCTCTAATCCATTATTTGGGACGTGAGGTAATGTGTCTTCATGTTACCATTCCATTTACGATTCTAGTTGGAGATCTAATATATCTGCATGAAATGTGTATAGATTGTGAGATAGTTCTAAGGAAGCATCACTCTGGGGGATAAATCTTTTGTTTCAGGATAAATGTATATGATATCATACTGGGAGAAAATTTGTTGTATTTGGTTCAAGATATCATGGATTTATTCAAGATGTTGGTTGTGTTCTATGATACTGACGAATATTCATTCATGTCCATTAGCAAGTGGGACCCCATGATGGGTTGTCGATGTGCTTCATCCTTATCATCCTTGATGGATAAGTGAATGTTGTGTTCGTCAATGCTTCAAATAATTATGTTTCATAGTCTTTTGTATGAGTACCATGATGTTTTTAGGTGTATTAGTAGTTACCCCCATGATTGGAGATTGAGTTTGTGATAAAGGTGTAATCGTGTGCTTCTCCATTCTCGATGTCACCCAATTGGATAGAGACTTCCAAGTTGTTGGATATGTAGGTGTAGATAGAGGATCTATCATAGTGATAATTTTTTTAGCCAGGCATGTCACCTTGGGGTGCATCAATTCTTTGCATGAAGAAGGTCAATAGTTGTTTTCTTCAATGCATTTATTATCATTTATTGAATGAGGTGATAGTGATTAATCACTATCATCTTTAATGGATTGATGGATTATTCGATCAGGTTAAGGGATCTAGTTTGTTCATGAAGATGGATCTATTTCTATGACATCATAATATATGGATAATGGATTATAATATTCCATTTAGTGATTTCCAATTCCATTATGGTTATTTAATGTTTTTTTGTGATATTTTTCAGTGTTAAATACACTCTAGAAATGTTCATGGGTCAGTTGAATGTTGGGTTTTGATAGTTCATGGGTTTGGTCATTCTGTTTTCATCTTTGAAATCACTATATACTCCACTTATGGGGATGACCACATAGTTAATATGTGGGAATTTTTGGGATTTTTTCATCATCTGTAGCTATTCAAGAATCTATCAAGCTGTGAGTTTTGTGATTATGATGTTATCCTTTTAGGGAATGTCTTATCCCAATGTGGTGTATTCATGGATCAAATGAGGATCAAGGATGATGATTTTTAGGAAACCCCAAAAATATTAGTGGGGTTTAGAAATTCTCTAGTCTTATAAGCTAATGTCGCAGGTTTATAACCATTATCTCATTGATTTTTACTCCTATAAAAAACATCACTATAATGTATCAGGAATTCACAAGGACTAATCATTGTTGGAAAAATTTTTAGTATCTAAAGAAGAATCCAGATATAACTCAAGCTAATAATTTTCCTAATGAGTGTTTTTAGTTCATGGGTTTTTTTGATGCTTCATTCAATTGAATTGGTAGTGTCCCAATGTAGTATAAGACAGTTTTATCTTATAGTTCTTGAACATTATGTTCCTATGAGTGTAATTATTCCACTCATAAACTCATATCCATAGATATTTTGTTTACCTTAATGTTATGGTGACATAAACACATTGTTGAATGCTTTATGGTTTTCATAGATCATAATATCCCAAGCTATGTCTTCTACAAGTGTGAACTAAACATAATATAATGAAAGTGGAAAAAAATTGTACAGGATTATGAATTCATTATTTTATGTATACTAAGAAAGGGAAATATTGAAGGTTATGTACTAAGAAGGAAATCAAAAAGTGATAATATGCATGAGTCTAGATATTCCCATACAGGAAAGGAATATCTATCAATGATGCATCTTGATATGATAGAGGTTTGTGGAAGAGGATTCATTTTTTAGATGATCGTGAAATTATATTTGGTGTAGTTACTAGAAGAATCCTAAATGGGGTATTCTAAGGTTGATGTATAGTGGAAATAAGTTGTATGTGGTTATGGACATGATGGTTGGTATGGGGATGGTCAATAATAGAATTGGTTTTAGGGCAGGCATTTTTTCCTTCAGTGATGCATGAGGTGGTTCTCCATGAATTTTGATGCTCACCTAGAGTAGTATATCGTGGTGTAAATAATATGTACCATGATTGTATAGTCTGGTTTTTTAGAATATATTAGAACCTTTAGTTTATGTGACTATTTTTAGAGGTTTATTCTTCTAGAAGGTGAAATATAAATCCCCTGTTCTTGGGGGGGGGGGGTTTCCCCAACCATTCGATGGTAATTAGTAGAGTTTTGAGGAGATTTTGATGGAATTATTCTCCAGTTTACCATAATCTCATAGGAGAATTTATTCTATATGGATGATAATGGATATTTTATATGAATCCATACCACTTAGTAGAGATCAAGGAGTCAATATCATTAGAGGTTTTGACAAGGAAATTTCTAGAGGAGGTGGTGAGGATCTGTGGAGTCCATAAGATAATTATATTTAATCATGATTCTTATTTCACCTCCAGAGTGTGGAGAGGTCTCTAGTATGATTTTGGCTATTAGTTGTCCAGTATCACTAATTTTCACCCATATATAGATGATTTAATTGAGAATACCATCCACTAACTTGAAGATATACTTCATACTTATGTACCAAATTTTTGTGGTTTTAGATGAGGCACCAAACATTGGATAAGTTTACATACAGTAATACATTTCCCTCCAAATTTATTATGAAATAATTTTTAGATTTTTATGACCAAACATTCCATTATTTATTATTCTATAATATGGTTTGAGAGTCATAAATTCTTAGCCTAAAACTAGTATAGAGCATGACAGAGATAGTTCAGGTGATTGACAAGAGGATAAAGGCAACACATGATCGATAAAATTCATATGATTACCATAGGAAAAGACATGTAGAGTTAAAAATTATAGATCATGTCTCCTTAAAGTTTAATACTCATTTTGGTGATTAATAATTAGGATAAAAAAGTAACATTTCCCCCTAGTTTTTGAGTCTTTTGAGGTGTTGGATCATATTGGAGCCTTCACATATCAGATAACACTTCCCCAGTAGATGAGAAAAATTCAGGATTTATTTCATGTATTGGGTCTTGAATATTATCTTCATGAGGACTATCATGTCACCAATTATGGCGAGATCAATGTTTATGTTGGTGAATATTTCAAGGATTAGCATGTGTGGATCTAAGACATCTAGTGGAAGGTGTCTCACAGATTTCATTTTCCCATTGATTGTGTGTTGTGGTGACATGGTGGTGTGTGGGAGAGAACCAAGGAATGTGAGTCATTGATACACACTTAGTATCCTTATCTATTTGATTATTAATATTGATTTGTAAAAATGTTTTGTTTATGTTTAAAGTTTTCAAGATTATGAGATATTTCTCATTTACTTGATTATCTATTTTTGGATTTACCATTTTTTAGAGGTATATACCCCCTGAAGATGGTTTCAGGAGTTTTTTCTTTTTTCTATATATGGGAATGTTGTGCTCCAGTAATTGAAATATAGAATATTTCCCCTATTTGATGATGTTTCCTTTTCATATGTTTTTTCCTTTCCATGATTAGTTCTGTTCTTGATATAGTGAGATCTGTAATATGTGATTATTATTAAGAAGCAATTTCTATTTTCCATTCATGATTAATTTTAATTATCAAGGATGATAATTTAATTATAGGTATCTAGTAAATCTACCCATTTACAAAAAATATTCCTTTGTATTTTAACAAGTCATAGAAGTTCCGAGGTGGTATTTGGGGTCTACTTTTCCATGAAATTCTCAGGTATTTCTTGGTATCATAGAATCATGTTTCCTTATCATTGTAGTCATGATAACTAGTTTGATCATAGTATTAGTCACGATAGTAGGATGGTTGATTGTATAAATCATTATAGAATATTGGTTCACGGTTGTAGGTTGGATTAAAATAGTTGGTTCGATCATGGTAGAAAGTTGGTCTCACTATAGCAGGTTAGTATCACAGTATCAGGTTGGCCCAGGGTAGTAGGTTGTATCACTATAGTAGTTTGGTCTCATGGTAGAAGGTGTTCTCATAGTATCTGGTTGGATCATGGTACTAGGTTGGATCATGATACCAGTTTAGCTCATGGTAGCATTTTGGCACATGGTATTAGGTTGGTTCGTGGTAGAAGTCATTTTGGTAGTCATGGTAGCATGATGGTCTCCTAGTTATAGGTGACAATCATGGTCCAATTTTTCAATATTGATAGTTTATCTGAAATATATTTTATACAAATATTTATAATAAAAATTATTTTAATACCATAAATGAGGGTAATGAAGGGTAATTTCAATGAGGATATTTGTAGACTTAGTTTCAAAAAATAATGATGCTTTTAATATATCTCTTTCTATGTGAACTAATTGAGATATAAATTAATGTTAATTAATGTTTGAAAAGAGATATGAAATTTTTTCGGTCTCATATCCTTACCAATAAAATAAATATCATCCCATAATTAAAATAATTTATTTATTTCTATGAGTTGAAATGTGCTAGTTATTTTTTCTTGAAGCATGAAGAGTTGTTTGTGTCCACCAAGATACACCATATTTGTGTTTCTAAATATGTACAAAAACGTTTTTCACACTTGGTTTTCCATATAATTATGTAAAATTTTATATAATAACTCATTATATTTAATATTAATGCTTTATTGTAAATTTTAAAGGTTGAGAAATCCCTTATATTCATAACATCTAGGCAGAGAAATCATTATCTTCTCTTTGCCCTATTTGTAGTATAGTGTGTTTGGGAGCTTCCCGAATGGTAAAAGATTAATTGCATATCATGTTTTATGTGAAATATTAAATAAATCATGATTTAACTCTTTCAGTGATGGAAGAATAAACCTTTATAAATATTTACCCTCATTAAAGAATAAACCTTTGTTTTAGGTATAAACATCATATGATTTTACATGGTTAAAATGGTTCACCTCTTGTTTTTAAAGGTTTTATTCTATCTATGTGTATGTTATTATTTTGAATGTTTTTATTATTTAAAAGTGATAAATAAAAAAAAATTAATTTTAATAAAGTAAATATTAATTAATCTGAATATGATTGTTGGATAATTAATAAATGGGAATGCGATTTGAATTTTTTCTTCCTTATAATTTATTGAAACATATATTGATGCTTGAATGTATTTTTAAATAATTATCGTAAACAATGATAGATGATGAAATATGTTAAATGTGGTTTTAAAACATGATAAATGTATCGATTAATTGATGAATGAAATGAATAGATTATTGATAAATATAAATGGTTGGAATTTAGTGATCTAATTTTCTTATGATGGTCAAATGCCTTATTTTGAGGGTGTAGATATGATGTGGATTATTTTATGTTTCATAGACGATTTGGGTGTTTTATCTAGATTAGGATCAGTGCATCATGTCATGATGTGATCTTTATATGGATGATGGTTTAGAGAAATATAGATAGGGAGGAATAGGTTTTTGGTAGAAGATAACACATAGATGTAGGAATGGATGGTAATATGCATGGGGTGTCAGGGATTGAACAAGGAATGATAGAATGGGGAAATGTGGGGCATTAATATTTTTATTATGTTTAAATATAGTATTCCTTATTATTGATGAATCTAATTAATGGTATAATGAATAGGTTACTTGTTTCCATATTCTATTCCCCACTGCTTGACACAACTAGTTGTGCTTGGTTTACACATCTTCTTTTATGGTGGCTTAGGTTGATACCAATAATACTTATATTTGTGGAATGAAAATTTTTAAATAATCAAACCCAAAGGGATAAGTTCTTGAATGGATATTCTAAAGATTATAATACTTGATGAATTATGGGATTATTTGGGGTTTTCATGGAGGGAATGAAATTGGATTGTAATCAATATAATAAGAATATTTTAAAGGAATAGTAAAATTGGTTGAACATTTTTTGAGATATTTCTATGCTTATAGGATACTTGGTGCTTAACAATTACAAATATGTGTCTGAGGGACACTAATTGTAATCATATAAGGCTAAGTGGTGTCCCATAATGTGGTTTTGAGATATATTTATATCTTGTATGTTATATAATTTAATATACTAAATAACCCATGTTGGTAGGGAGACTAACATCCAATGGAATCTCAGAGGGTGATTCCCCAAAAAATGAGGTTGGAAAGTAATTAATGGATAACTACCCACTATTGTCCCGCTCTCTTCTCTAGGTATTTTTTTTGTGATGGAATTAATAGTGGTTATCATTCCCATACATATGTGCATAGAGTGATATAATGGATTTTGTTTATTTGAATCACATGTATCTCCAGATATAGTATCCTAAAGATTATTATTGGTATGTTTTTTATGGGATAAGATGGATTGAGGTGTAATACATGATGTACCATTTGTAGTGGATCTAAAGAAAACTCAGTTACTATATTTAGATGTGGATGATGTGAATCATAAGGTGAATGTTATGTGATTCTGATGTGATGTTGTGACGCACATGATGGGTGTGATATAGTTGTTCAGGTGTCTTTGGGTAGACATACATTTGGAGAGAGATTGATCAAGAAGTATGATGTTGGGGAAGAATGTGAAACCTATGGGGATGTGGTAGATAGGTGAAATCATTGATAATTTTTGGTTATTTTATAAATACATATATGGGATACTTTTTGAGAGATCCAAGGTAGTGTTTGGAACTTAGTATACTTGAATAATTGATGAGTTATCTTTACTTGTTGTTCACTAGGCTTTATTATTATTTCTCTATATTTGTTGTAGGAGGCTCTAGAGAAGTTCCTATTGATTATATATGTTATAATCACATAATATATGTAATATGGTTTTCAAGACAAGAAGAGTATGTTAGTGATCTATCTAGACCTTACTAGCTCAAGGTGTTGTTTCGGAGTGGTTTAGGATTCAAAGTCACTACAAAGGATTTACTTCATGAACTTGTAATTTATTTATCTACTGTCTGAGTCAATATGGAACTAAATGCATGTATTTTTTATCTTTTATTTGATCTTAGTTAGTGTAACACACCAATATTTTATGTTTTTCCTTTTTTCTAATTTAATTTTTTTTAAAAAAATAGGTTTCACACAATAGCAAGCTTAAACAAAAAATGATATATAATGAAATTTCCTTATCTAAAAACAATTGTTATAAAATTGTCATTAAATTAGAAGGAATGAATTGTATTAAAAAATTATCAAATATATATATTTTAAATTGAATATTTATTTAAAATTCATCTTAATGATTTTATAGTAATAATATAACATTGAATCCAATTTTACGCATTAACATGATATATTTTTTAAAGGCTGTTTTACTGCCTCTTAAGGGTGAACTTGTTTTAAAACTAAATATTAAAACTTTTAAATATTATTTCTTGAAAAATAAACTTAATTTTTATATTGTAATTTCAATAATATATTAGGGGTGAAATTGTCTTATTTTTATGAAAATGTTTATCTTCTAATGAATAAGTGAAAAATCCAAATTTTTATAAAACTGTCATTTTGATTATATTATTAGACTATTTAAGAATTTAATAGTAACCTCACCTATGAAATTATAAATAAAAAATAGGAATCTTATATATATTAAAATTATAAAATTATATGAGAGTATAAGTAAATAAATGTTTTATAAATTATTAATTAAGTGTTGATATTTTTATAAAACATAAATGTTTTTTTTTTAATTTTATAATTAATATAAAAATTTAAAAGATCTTATTTTTCATAAACTATTTTTTAAATTAATTTTTTCTTTTATTATGATTATAAGATGGTTTTATGAGACCTTAATGAATTTTTCAAAGTGTCATAAAAACATAAATGATATTAAAATCGTTATATTTGAAGAAATTAATGATTTTATTTAAAAATTAAAATTAAAATAATTAGTTTTTTTATAAATGAAATAACATTTTTGAATTATACAGGTCAAAAATTGGATGGGGTGAAATTTTTGGATTTTTCTAAAATAGTTGATTTTTGGTGAATAATGAAATACAATAATTTACCATATTTAATAATTACATAAATTATTGAGTCATAGATGATTTATGGATGATGTAATATGATAATATTGAACTATACTCCATTATTTTAATATATTTACTGATAATTATCATAGATTATTCATTGTCCATAGTGAAAATAATAATCAAATGAATAAAATATTTAAAAAACAGCCCTCTCCTCCAATATAAATACCACCCATGACCTCATCTTCTCCTCACACCTATTAAGCCTAGAAGATTATCCATTATCTGATAAATAAATTTCACAAGTATCTTACCCACTTTCATGAGGATCTAGTCTAAATAATAGAAAAAAACCAATTTCTCTAAGGATGTTCTCAAGAAGAATAATTCAAGAGGTAAAAACCACTTTCCTTTTACTTTATTTTATTTTCATTTTATTTCCTATATTATCTTAACATAACCTCCTATTTACAAGAATGCATGATAAATATATGTATTTTATATATGGAAATTTTAATATTTAAATGGAAAATCCACCGTTAATTCTCTTCTCCTTTTCATTTCATTTTAAAGTTGAAAACATCGTTCGTGAGGTATCGATTTACCGCGTTTTAGGGATGACATTTTTTCATTTTTCAATTGCACATTCAAGGGTGGTAATAAAACCATTAATAAGGTTAAATTAAATTTTAATATGTTTAATATAACATATATGACATTATGGAACCAGTATATATACATAATATTAATTAATAATACAAAATTAGTGCATGATGATCTAAAGATAGCCAAAATAATCTAAACGATTATCACTGACATATTGTATAATAATTCATCGTTACAAAAAATAAGAAAAAAATATCTAACCATTTATTATTATTTAATATCACTTATTACATATAATGTCAATTCTGGAAAACTATTTTCATTTTACATGATATTCTATATGCTAATAGAAGTAAACCAATTGTAAAAACAAAGGAAACGAACACTCATGAACAATATAATGTAATTTTAAAACTCATAAAAAATCCATAAATAAACATAATAAAATTTTTATTAACCAAATAAATATATAAAGGTTAATTAATTAATTAATGGATTCAACTTGAATTTCTATGACATTAAGATCATGTGCAGAACATATTCAAACATAAGATAAGGGTTTTCTCATCTCACCCTTATTTCTATGAGATATACCTATTCACCACTATATCTTGTGTGAGGTGTATTTATACTGAAATATTATTTATTATATCTTGAATGTTTTTATTCATGTCATTTAATTTCTTATCTTATGATTATTAATTTTATGGGGGATACAGTTTGACTATTTAAAAAGTGGTAAGAGATTCTTCCTGAACCTCCATTTTTCATTTTAGTTAAGCTTTATCTCTATTTTAACTAATGAAATTTTTCATTATTTCTATATAATTATTATAAATATACATATATGTTAAAGAATCATGTATCTAGATTACTCCATCTTTATTTGATGGGGAAATACATGTTTTATAGGGGGTCCCTTATCAATTCTTCCTGTTAGGAAAACCAGATTAAGGCGAACTTCCCAGTTTCTTTTCCAATTTCAATTATCATTCATAATCTATTTTAAGAAACCATTATTTTTATATAATAACAATTTTTTTCATGAATAATTTTTTTTTTCATTCTGGTTTTTATGCAAACAACAATGAATTTTTATGTTTTAGACGTTCTTTTAAATTTTCCATTAAACCTACTTGAAGCAGCCCTTTTCTAAATTTTCTCAAAAGTAGTTTTTACATGTTTTAATTTTAGTTTAACATCATTTATAAATGAAACATTATTTCATTATCCCTACCATTTATATTCTTGGATATCTTTGTTTACAATATGATTTTCTAAAAAATAAAAATTATTTTCCCAAAGATATCTTCTTTTCAAACTAAAAGGATATTTCTCTAAAAAAATTATCAATGATATTATTTGAGGATTTTAATACTTGATTAAGAATAAAATATAAAAAATTGTTTTGGGAAACATTTATTTAATGATATATTTTTAAATATATTAGTTTACATATGAGGAATGCATTGAACTTAGTAAGTGACGGGCATAGCCTGATATAGCCCCTCGATGTATCGATTGGTCTAATGAAAAAAACTAGACCGGGTTTTAGAGAAGACCATACCCATTTATAGAGAATTCTTGGATGTGGAATTGATGGTTTGTTTATGATGTCTGGCATTATTCATTACTTCATTACGATATTAGTAATTGATAGCCCATGTTATTATTCAATTATTTTAACATTTATAGTTATGTTTCATTCCCATGTGATTATATATGTGACATTATTTATTCATATTTTATTCCTTCCATATTATTCTCAAGATTATGTTTTAATGGAATGTGTTATTAGTTATTCACCATGATTTACTGTTTATGTTTATTTTTGATAGCATACTTTATATTTATTTACCCCTACTGAGCATCGGAGCTCACCCATTTATTATGTTTTATTTTTCCTAGGATATGAAGATGTATACTATGAATGAATTTCATGGATAATCTAAGAGTTTATGTATGTTTCCAATGGATTTTATTTTGGGTTATTCTTTTCAAGTTTTAATGTAACAATTATATATGTATTTGGTGTTCTAAATATACTAAACTATTTTTTCCTCTAGGATGAGACATACTTGTTTATTATACCAATGTAATTCAGTAAGGCATCAACTTCGGACTACTCGGGTCGGGGTCTATACATGCAGGAGTTATAAGGTTCTTTTATATTATATGACATTGCACATGTGTTTATTAGAGGGTGAAACCTCCCATATTTTTGTATGATATACCCTTAGTTCTTTTTATCAATTTGTGGCCTATTTGATGGAGGCTTTAGGCATTATTATGTTTATTCTCTCACTGACAGCCTAGGAGGGGTAGCTTTGGGGGAGGGGATCCTGACATGTTTCATTTCTAAGGTATATATATATAGAAATCCATTTATTTTTTAATCTTAATTTTAATTAAATCTATGGGATTTATAAATCCATCTTGGGATCCCTTTTCAAGATTTTTTTATTCATGTTTTATTAAATATATAACATATTTTGTTGACAAAGATCATTATTATTTGTGTTGTAACACCACTTCTTAATATTCTTTCAAATATTTTATCCTTATTCTACAATAATATTTAATTTTATAGTATTTTATCTTCCTATATATGGAGAAATAATCATTAATTCAAATATTTTACCTTGATGAATTTCATCCTCAAATAATATATCACTTTTGAGAATAATTATCATCCATTTTAAGGAGGGTTTCCCATCTTTATCCTTATTTCTATTTCCATGTAATTCTATTTTTAACTTAATTATAAATTTTCCCAAGTGATATTCATATTTTTAATCCACTTTAAAAAGGCTATTTATTACTATTTTCACGATGTGATGTTTCATAAAATGTATTTAAAAAATACTAATACATTTTTACATCATTTTAAAATCAAATGCTTTATCCCCCACCCCAATTTTCTAATAAAAACATTTATATAATTTTTAAGTATTAATTATTGAAGACCATTTGTAAAATTATATTTTTATAATAATATTACTTCACCTTTTGGAAAATTAATCTTGAATCTGATCCATGAATTAATATCTTACGAGTATGTTATTTTTTTTCCAAAATTAACTTTTTCTGTTTCTCTAACATTATGAGAAATATTATTTATAAAACATAATTCCATTTTTTAAATTAGTTTTATAAATAACTTTAAATATTTATTATTTTTAATAGAAAAGGAAATAATCTCATATTTTTCAAAAGTAAAATTATGAATTTTAATTTTTTTTATTTTTAAATGGTATTTTAAAGGATTATGCATTAAGAAATAAAATTCATGCGTTTTTATATATTATTAATGAATATTTTTGAAAGAATATTTATTTTATAATTTTTTAAATGAATCATTTTATATTATTTTAGTGGATAAATTAAAAAATGTTTTAACTTTTTTAGAGTATTAAATTTTACTGAATTTTATTACAGAGTTTCCAAGTCATTCAAATGGAGTATTTCCTCTTATTTTTTTTAGTTATTTATCCAATGACCATAAAATGTAAATTTTCATTTATAGAAAAATACTTAATTCTCTCTATGTTACTCATGGGATATTGTTGAATCCACTATTCAAAATTTTTCTCTAGTTTTCTAAAGGAATGTTATATGATTGTTTTTCATGATACTTATCTCGTTTCCATTGGTTGAATAATTGATGTGTAAAGAATGAATTTTTTCATGTTCTAAGGGGAAATTTATGTATGGATGATTATTATTATGATGGTTATGGTCCTATTCTACCATCAAATAAATTGAGAAAGTGTTTATATGTCATAAGATATTTATGGTAATCGAGTATTGCTGCTCACTCTACTATTAGAATATGGAATTGATGTATACTACACTAAGTTATTGGAATTAGGTAGTGATGCTTGATCCAATATGTTTATGGGAATCGATATTGATTCATGATACACTATATGAATCAAGTTGTGGTAACTCCTCCACTATTTTATGGGAAATGGGATGCGATTATTACTCCACTATTTTATGATTTCTACACCAATGAAAGATCTATTGTTTACTATTATACTTCATTTCCATGACATTCCACTTTTTATGCCAATAATTATACTACATGGAGTATGTTTATTGTCCCATATATCAAGATTTGAGTCATTTTATTGATGGTTAATTTTTTTTATTTTAAGAGGTTTCATTGGTAGATTTAGGCAAAGTGATCATACTTACCTTTCTTTATCCTTCCCAAAATAATCATGAAGATTCAATTAAGGAAGGGTATTTGATAAAACTATTTATATTTATATGTTCTGTATGTTTAATGTAATTTATTTCATTGGGTATATTGTAAGTATTTATTTAAATAAGATATTTATTTTAACATAAAAGGTAATTAAAGGGAATGGGTGTTTCAAAGATTTTTACTTTTTTATGAAATTACTCATGAAATTTATGCATGATTGTTTCCATTTTAATAAGTTTTTTATTTTAGTTAAGATAATGTGGTATTTTTTTGAGTATACTATTTGTAATAACATTTTATAAATAAAATAACATAGTGTTAGTAATGGATCCATTATCTAGAATCTGATACTGAAGTGAAGTTCCTTTTGAAATAAATGGAAGTGAGAAAGTGTGTCGATGTTGGAATTGGGTGTCTATTAGTTTTCCTTTTACACTTATAATTTTTTGACTGATGTGGATGTTGTGGGGGATGCTGTGTTGAAATGATTAAGTATATTTTTTAGAATTTGTGTGTGATTTGTAGATAGGTTGTGAATTCTATTCAATATTTGGAAAAAAGAGAGGTAATGCTTGAAATGGATGGTGATATAGGGGATTGTGTAGTAATTGAAATGGATGTGTTACTGATGAGAAGGTTTTTGACATATTGTTGGGTGGTGGATTTTGTGTGTGGTTTCCATGGTTTGTGTGAGATGTGTTAATGGATTGTTTTTTGGTTTCTAAATAGAAAAAAACTGTGTTGTTGAAAATGAAATGGTAAACGGGAGTGGGATTAAATTTAATAAACCATGGCATTTGAATCTAATAATAATAAATTTTATAAATGGGTAATATATGGGATAAATTTGGTTAATGGATGATAATGGTTTTTAAATTTAATATAGAATATAATGACCTAATGAGTTTAAAATGTTTTTAAGTAGTTATTCAAGATATAGTAAAATGGTGTGATTAAATAGTAATTATAAATGGGTTTTTGTGGATATTTTGGGTAGTAAGTGAACTAGTTGATAAGGATGAAGTTTGAGTGGTTTCTAGTGGAAATTGGTTGAGGTACTATAGTGCTTGGGGGATATGATGTTAATGATAGGTATAAACTCATTATGATGGCCTAATGTGTGGCTTTATTATTCTTATATTTTTTTTATTTCATTATTCACTCCACCCATGTTGGATTACCTTACCATCACCAATTATTTTGGGTTCTAGTTGTCTCAATAAACATCCAGGTTTTCAAGGGAACAGATGAATAACTATTCCCTCTTTCTATATTTATATTACATACATGGTATGGATGTGATGGATAGAGAATGACATAGTGATTTATTTGATGATGGTGGGATAATTATTTGATATAATTATTAAGGGTTATTAATGGTGGGAGTATGGAATGAGGTTGATGTCTTTCATGTTACTGATACCGTACTATTGTTTAATAGTGATGTGTGGTTGAGATGTGGATATGTGGTTGTGGTTGTGTACTAGTGCCAATGAGTACGTTGAACCCTATGTAGGTTGGGGTAGTTACGGTTGAAACCATATACACATTACATTTGAAATTATCGGAATACTATATGGATATGGTTTTGATTATATGGAAGGGATGGGAGCACCATGAAGTTTGAATTTAGGGAGTGATAGAAATAAATCAGTGGGAAACTTATTGTGGGGTATTCTTTCTAATGTACTATTTTATTATTTATTATTATACATAGATACAATATTACATAAGTGTGAATTGGTGAGAATGGGTGTTATTTTCAGTTTTTTCTATTATTAGATCGACTATTTATTTACTAGAGCATTTGTATGTTTCATTTATAATTTCATGAGTGGTCTCGAGGGGCTCTTACTAAGTACACATGTATACTAACCTATATATATACTCTATTTTCAAGATTATAGGGAATGATTGGAAATAGAGCATGAAATTTCTAGTACATAGCTTGTATATGTGGTTAGAGTAACTATAAAGAATTTTTAATTTGATTAATTTAATTTATATATATATATTTTTGAATGGAATATCACGCATTGTGTTTTATTGTGAGTGTTGATTTATTTTTATATTATGATGTATATTTTTCTTTATATTATTCTTTATTTTAACACATGTAATAAATCTCAATTTAATACTTTATACCTCTATATTAGCTGATAACCCAAGGCCTATTGATATCCAGACTTGGGGGGTCACTCTCATCTTCACTACAGGCCAAGGATGGTTCATAGTTGGGGATTGTCATTATAATATCTCACCGGAAGATCAAAGTGTATTATCCTTGGGTTAAAATAGATCAGATTTCTACTCCATCACATGTGTGATCTATATTCATTAATCAGGGAAGTCAAAATAGATTTATAATTAGAATAGTTAGTTCTTCTATAAATGAGAGAGATGAGATCATTATTTTTTATAAAGGTTGTAAACATAGAGGACTAGTGCAACCACAACAAATTTTAAATTTTTTTATGTATGGATTCATTTAAAACATCACATTGTTGATGTATTCTCCTTGAATTAGCTTAATGTTGGTAATAAAAGTAAAAATTCTTTTTTCTCTATTTAATACATTTTCACTTTAGTGTTATTTTGGAAGAGAAGAGAGGGATCCTACTAGTAGTAGAATAATATCATTGAAAATAATATTTTAACCTATTGGTGTACCCTAACTAACCACCATCACATGTTATTATCCTTATTAATTACTAATAGGATTGAAGTAATATTATTAGAAATATTTTATCATCAAGAGATTAAAATATGGATGAGTCTTAATAGTATGTGACATATAAAAGGGTAATTTATTATATGAATTAAAATATTTTTAAGCCTTGGAAAAAGGATTATGGGATAAATCATAATTATTGAATCTATAGGACATATTAAAAATTTTATCAGAGATATATATTTCATGTTTGAGCCCTGAAAAATGGGAAAGATGGTCCTAAGAAGTTAATAAAAAAACTAATATTAAATTTAAGAGGAAATTCTATATTCTTTATTTTTATTTGCGTGAAACAATGTGAAATTAATAAACCAAGGATAATTTTTTTCATTATATTAATTAATGAATACACAAGTGTATCAAATGTGATATTTAGGAGACACAAATCAGAATAAGAAGTTAAATTCAAAATTTTTATAATAAATTTTGAGAAATATCTTGTTATATCAATTAAAAAGTATAGTATTGGTAATGTAAGTGAATTAATATATAATTACCTTGATTATTTAGAAAATTCTGTAATTAAAAAAACTAAAAAAATCCATACACACAAAAAAATATAGTGTCTAAGAGGGAGAATAAAATAATTATTGAAATTAGAATAACTATTCTTATTGAATTTAAGATATCAAAATATTTTTGAATAAAATATGCATAAAATATTTTTGTATTTTGGAATAAGTTGTATAAAAGAAAATTTGAGTTTCAGTATAAGATGAACCCATCATTGACCTATTTTTTAGTGTTTCTAAGATAATGTTTAATTAAATTTTTAAAAAAAATATGAAAAATGATGAAATGGATGATGAAGGCACATTAATGGTATACAATTATTATAGTAAAGGATATATGATTTGGAACAAGAATATTCCTAAAATGGTGAATTATTGTAATGTAAAAATCATTAAGCAGCCTATGTTGAAAAAATTATATTATTTATAAATTGAGATGATATAAAAAGAGGTAATTGAAAAATATTTGGACTGTAAGAAAGAGGAATGAATAGATGAAAAACCCACTTACAGAAATGATTTTTATTAAAACAATGATAATTAATTAAATTTTATTAGAAGTTAAAAAAATTACAAGAAGATGAAAAATCGAGAGGATGATGAAAATATTATTGGAGATTAATGGGAACTAATACAAATAAAAAGGATATTGTAATTTACTGATAAAAAATTTATTTTTATCAAACTAAACCATGTTATATTAATGAGGTTAATAAGTATAAAAATAGTCTAATTACATATATAAGGAGTTAAATGAAATTTATATAGTTTATATTTGAGATATTATACTTTTATAGAAAGATAAAATGTAATTGTAACCTAGTGGGTATTTTTAAATATATTCATTGATTAAGAATAATTTGTGAGAAGTCAATAAGAGCTATTTTTCAAGGAATATTTATAAATTAAAAGAATCTATTTTGAGATTCCTTTTCACTTATTGTAAGGTTAAATTATGTAAATATATTTTAAGAAGTATCAATTATAAAAAAATTTAATGTTAATAAAAATGATGTAAAGTATTTATTTTTATATGGTTAAATAAAATAAGATGTTTGTGATGAGAAACCCAATGTATTTATTCTTGAAAAATATTACACTAGGGTTTGAAAATAGTATAAATCCCTATATGGTTTAAATTAAACATTAACTTAATTGTATTTCAATACTGATGGATATCTAAAACACTTCAATTTCAAGAATGTAACTATGGAAAATAACCTTTATCTGTACCTTATTCGGATATGTACTAGAACTTTAATTTTTATAATCATGTTTTTTTTCTAGTGAAAATGTGTATAATTTCATGGAATTTATTGAATAAATGATAATTTTTTGAATTTTGAATTTTTTATGATATTTAAAATATGTTTGCGTCTTTAAGTGGTGAAAAATAAGAATAAGAATTTTATTTATCAAAAGATAATTTTAGGACTCTATTAAAGAAAATTGGATTCAAAGAGTCCAAATATTATTCAACAGCTATCATCATTGGGGTGAAATTTATCACATATGAGAATAATATAAGTGTTAATCAAAATAATGGCAATAATATCATTAATTTTTTTAATATAAAATATACTAACCTAATACTTTCATTGTGGTGACTGTTTATATAATAATTTATCAAGATTCCAATAATGAAATATTAATTATGTTATAGTAATTCCTATAAATATAAAATCTACAAATAAATACAAGTTGTACAATGGAATATAAAATTTAAATGTTTATGAAGGAAAATACAATTATAAAAAATATAATTTATGTTTCTATTGAAAAAAATAAATTTGAGTGACACTACACATAATACATGGTAATTATGTGGTTGTAAAACAATCATACGTATAAAAGATATGAATTAAGGGAAAAATTGATGAACTAAAGGAGTATGTTAATTTAGCATTGATAAATATTTTGGGATAATATAAGTGTAATTTTTTTAAAACCTAATTGAACACTAAGGGTAAAAAAATTAATATTAAATATCATTTTATCTTAGAGAAGATTTCAATATATATGGTGAAGATAATATATATTCTTACAAAATTAATTATAACACTTTTTACCAAGGAAGTATCAAAATAAATCTTTCAATAATTAGAATTGATGCTGATTTTTCAATATACCCCACTTAAGAATAGAGGTACAATGACTACATTACCCAACTGTCTATGTTTCGTTGGATATTATTTTCAAATGAGGAGAAAATATGTAAATATTTTTCAATACCATGTGATAAAATTATATAATAAATGGGAAAATAAAATTTAATTTTAAATGGTACATATAATTTAGGGGGATAATTTAGCGATTTATTTCAATGAACATATACATAAACATAAGTTATAAATTTTAAAGGAATTATATTATTAATAACAAATCTAAATGGGTATTTTGAAGAACCCAATACTATTTTATGATGATATTTATGTCCCATGACAATTTAAATTTTGATTTATTTTGAATATTTTCATATAATATTAGATATAGAATTTGAATATGTTTTCAGAAGATAAAAATAAATAATAAATTTTTTAGCATGAAAAACAAAATATTGTATGTATAATATTCTAGATAGAACCTAATATAAATTACACAGTGTATGTGTGTATAATTATTTATATCTAGATGTAATTTGATTAATTATATTTTTGGAGGATTATTTAAGTGTAATGTAAGGTTTTATGAAGTTGTAAACCCTTTAAAGAGCAAGATCTATTGGTCTAACTTACAAAACATTGACTTTATTATGATGCGTGATGTTGAATTATCTTTATAAAAGGATATGTAATAATGATATATGCTTTTTAAATACTTAATGACATTAAAATAATATTTTACATGGGTTTTTAAGATTCATAAGTTATTTTTAATCTTTTCATAAATTTTTTCATTAAATTTAACTAACTGCAAAAAAATCAAACTAAATATTGAATGAATTTCCTCAGAATAATTTTGAGACTTTTAAATTCATATTAGTTTTGTTTTGATTTTTTTGAGATTACGTGTCATTGAGATATGAATAATATAATTTTTATATTTTTATTTTGAATATTTCACGAAATAGATTATTGTGCTTGAAAACAATATCAATTAATAGTGGATGATGATAATGATTTTTTTATTTATTAGATGACATTTTTTTATAAATTTACTTATTAATTATTTCATGAATATTTGGTCCATAATTCCTATCAAATGGATTTAGAAATTTTAGGATATATTTTTGAAATATTTTATATTTTAAATACCTAATATTTATAAAGATGAATTTAGACATTTTATGTGATTAAAATGGTGAAATCCTAGAATTTAATAGCTGAGATATTTGGATTTATTAAAATATAATGGTTAACAATTTTGGATAAAAAAGAGATTTAAATAAATCTATTTATATTATTTATTGTCCAATCAAGATCCCCCTTATCCAAAACATTTACTTATGAATTGTCTGATCAATATTTATCAATAATTTAATGTAATAAACACAATGGTAGGCATTGATATTTTTTAAAAACTGTAAAAAAAGAGTACGTGTGATAAATGTGGGAATATTAATTATCGTGATACATAATTTTAGGGGTTATAACCTTCATTATATTTATAAATGATATATAGAGATTGATAAATTGAGAAGTCTGAGCATATGTTAATGAATTGAGAGATAATTCTATGATCAATGAAGATACAGTTTTTTTATTATTTTAATTAAAAATACAAAGAATAATAATATTAAAATTTATATATTAACATCATAATCTTAATTGATGACAATTTTCATTCTAAATTATCCTTTTAAATAGAAGGGACTCTGTGATTCCTAGTGGTAATCCATTTGATTCATTGTGTCAAAGAAACTCTCCTACGTTAAGGATAATACCATTCCACTGAAATTATAATTCAATTTATTAATTGATTTATATAATGTGTTATTCAAATTATACAATTATTAAAAGGGTGAAGTATTAAATATTGTGTGTTATAACATTATAAAAACATTATTTTATTTCTGTTATTGATTTTTTTCCATAACATATAGTGTGAGTAGAAAATATTTCAAAAAACATTCCCCCACTCTAACCACTGTGTGGGAAATTTTTATTTAAAGGAGAAAACTTTTATAAGTTAAGTTTAACCCCCCAAAAGTTTCTTCAAAATATTCCTTATATCCTAAAAAATTATGATAAAATTAATATTGACGACATACATCATAAACCACAACTATTTAATTTGAACACATATATTCAATGAAACATCACCTCTAAAATCTAAAACAGATAAACACCCGTGGGGATAATTAATCCCTTAATAGGTATAAATCAACTAAAATTTAACAAGAAAACCACTTATGTACTAATCCATAAATTATTTCATATAGTTTCTATAATATATGGGGATGTGATAGAGTATACAAAAATAAAATTTTAAAATTGCACAGATCCATATATATTATGTCCCTAATGGACCATATTGAAACACCACTTGATTTATTTATGTGATAGAAAATGAAAATAAAATCTTTCTACCGATGGTACATGGGATAATAACCAACATTGGAGGTATAAATAAATAAATAGGAGATAATTATTCAAATAAACCTCAATTAAACAATAAAATAAAGGAAATGAAAATTTTAAATACAATTTATGAATGTGAATTTTATATTGAAACATCAATATTCAATAAATAAAACCACATTTAATGAATTTAAAAAAATGTAATTAAAACTCATTATAACTTGAATGGCTTCGATGGTTCAACAATTCCACCAAGTCTTAAATGATCACATTCTAAAATAATTTTTATCACCTAGGTCTACCCCATAGTCTCTCCTAATGAATTTCAATCATATAATATTGATGAATGGATTTTTTCTTAAAGAATTTAACATATATAGAATAAATAGATTCAATCCCAAATCTAACATGTGTACATGAAAAAATAATATATGTAAATGATAAAAATGTAGTGAAAATAATCTATCAAGATAATTATCCCATCCTAAGGTAACATAAACTCTCCAACAATTATCCATTGATCACCACAATAATTCTCTCCAAAATAAAAATTTAACAGACTGATAATATACATGTTAAATGTTTTAAAATTAAAGAATGAAATCACAAAAAAAAACTCCCAGTAACTATAATATCATTAATCCCAATGTAATATATATTATTTTTAGCAAGAATTCAGTCATGGGATAGTGGTATGGTTTAAAATTCATCTAAAAATATAGTAACAAAACATATAATTTAATGACTTATGACACTAAAAATTATATCCTTTGTGGTGAATATATAGATAAGTATAAACACCCATAATCAATTAAATAAAAAACAATGTATGATATCATAAACCAACCTATATCAACAATACCAAATCACTATCAAATCTAAACCTCAATAAATCATCTTCACCAATTGTAATAATATCTATGATAATCACACCATAAGATAATCTTAAAACATGTCAGGCATTATCAAATTATACCATCACAGAATAAAATATAATAACCTCTGATAATCTTAGAGAAATAGAGATCATGAGTGATAATAATATCATAGTGAATAACTTGATCCATAAATCAAAAATGGGAGGAGGTAAATCTATGAAAAATAACACACAACTTCTTTAGGTTGATATAAAATTATAAGATTCAAGATGAATTCATTAATATTCTTATCTATATTTACTTGTATACTTTGATAAAGGAATAAAAATTATGAACTAAAATCCCATAACCCCAACAACTTCCTTACCAACTTATCTACAACGTTCCATTTATATTTTCCATACCCAAAGAACAATGGTCCATTTAGGAAAAAAACGATTCCTTATATAAAATAAGAGTAAATAAACATTAACATATATATTTTTTAATAATTTTTAAAGGATATATCAATAAAAAAACAATTTTATATTGGTTAACGAAAAGAATTTCAATATGATTTAAACACTAATAATATATATTTTCATTTTCTTGTAATGAGTTTTCATTTGAATACTAATGGTTCTCATTAAATTTCTCGATTTGAAAATAATATTCATTTAAAATTATTATGATCCTAAGAGAACATATTCATATAATTAATAAAAAAGCTCACAAAATAAAAAATGTGACCCGAAATATTAAATTACTACACTCATTTTAATAACCCATAGTCTTGGTTTCATTTCCCTCTATCATCATCATTGAATAATTTTAGGGTTATCTTATTTTTTTTTGAAAACCTTCTAGACTTTCTTGAGTTGCACCTTGTGCCAAACCTCCTCATTTGATCCAACCTGTATATAGATATATGTTTATTTCGATATATATATATATATTAAACAAATTCAAGTGCCCAAATTTATTGTGATGAAGTATGTTATATTTTTTGTCACTATACCAATAATAAATGAAGACAATATGTGTTGAAGTTGGGTGACAATGAAGATATAAATGAATAATGATGTTGAATTATTGAGACATTATTGGGGTTCTTATGAGTAATTATTTTTATATTTCTACCATAGTTCATGTCAATGTAGATCCCTTAAAATAAAGGTAATAAATATAAATAATGAGATACCACACTAAGAAATGGGTAAAGTATTGCTTCATCTTAGTGATCTATAAGAAAACTTAATAGAAAATAAATTTTAAGATGAAATTAATGATAATTAATGAAAAATATTGATGCATGATGAAATCAATATGTATAACACGTTACTTATAAATCCGAGGAGTTGTCTAGGTTGGACAAGAATCATGCTCTATTAATTTGATGAGAATATATCCTTGTGTTATCATGATTTAAGACTAATATATGTATTGATTAAAACACACAGATAATGGTTATAGAATTATAACTTTGAAGTTGATAGTGGTTATTAATTTATTAGTAACTATTAAATGACAATCAATTATGAAAAATTAAATATTTTTAAAGCTATAATTGATGATGTATTGTAGTGTAAGGTAATTATCAAATGGAGTACTTATATGATACATGATTTTTTTAAATATTATTACTTTTTTGAAAAGGTTTGACAAATTCATAATGTCATTTGAAATGTTTTGAGATGAACTTTTGTGGTTGGAGAAGGCCATAGATGATTCGAAGAAGTTTAAAACATAGATTAAGAAGTTCTAAAACTCTGAGTTGGTGATTAAAATTAAAAAAAGTTGTATGAAATGATACCACATGACCATAACACACACACACATATTAAATAATTGTTTATAAATATTACTCACATATGATAATAAATCACCCACATAAAACCTATTAGTTTAGTGAAATTGAGGATTACAAAAATAAATAATTCATTAAAGAAACATTCTTAAATATCTCTCACAAATATTCTTCACACATGATACCCTTATGGATATATTATACATAAAATTATATTTCATAACCGAGTGAAAAGGAAAAATAAAAAAGGGTGAGATGAGGAACTTAGTAAGGGGTGAACATAACAAATTTTAGTTAGAAATCATAAGTGAGAATAAGAAGAATTTGAGGGTATGATAAGAAAATCAATGTTTATATTAATAAAAAAAGGAAATAATATCCAATAAAACAGCATAAAAAATCATGAATCATGACATAAGCATTTTTCTATTGCATGTAAAATTTCATAGATGAATGCACGATAGTGTAAAAATTATCATAACCCAAGAAAAAATAACCTATAATTGTGGCATAAAATAAAATATTTGAATAATAATGTGTCACATACATAAGTTTATAAAATAATTTCTTATATTAAGGATCACATTAAGAGAATTATTATAAATTGGATGAAGCCCCAAAATGGATTGGGTTTACTCCCAATTCATATAAACATAGTAGATAAATACCCATAGTGGATTGAGTTCACTCCATAGTCCCTTACATGTCATATCAGGAGATACAAATATTAAAAAAAATAAATTATATGGTGATATTTTTTTTCACCACTAATCATATAAATAAAAACCATACATATGAGTGACACATAAACATATAAATGTTCATAATTCAATCATAACTAAATAAACCTATTAGAAATAAATGATTTTCATGAATATTTCTATAAGATATGATCATAAGACATCCCAATATATATTGGATGGTATACATAATAACACAGGTACATATAAAATATTATTTTCATTCTGGAAATAAATATTAAAATTCTTTATAAATTTAAAATGAAATAAGTGGTATTTATTGAAAATAATAAATTTATACTCATGTAAAAACAACTTTACCTTAGTAATAGTAAAATTAATTTTAGGAATAGTAATTTAGCCAATAGAATAATATCCTCACCAATGAAAGTATAAATAAAAAAAATATATCTTATAAGTCCATTATTCATAAATTTATATCACGAAATAAGTAAATAAATGTTTTGGAAATGATAAACTAAGTGTTGGTATTTTTTGAAGTAATAAATATTTAATATTTTTTAATATAATAAAATGACTTAAAAAACTTATTTTAATAAAATGATCTCATAAATTTATTTTTTATTGTCTTATGATTATAAGGTAATCTTATTAGACCTTGATTAATTTTATAATTTGTTACAAAATCAATTATAGCTTTAAAATTGTTATTTATCAAATAAAATTTGATTTTAATTAATAATTAAATATAATTGATTTAGAAAATTATTTTCAAAAAATGTAGTTAATTTTTTTAGTTCTATATGTTGAAAAAATGTTGGGGTGAATTTTTTGGATTTTTCTAAAAGACATGAATTTTTTGTGATTAGTAAAATACTTTAATTTACGGTATATATAAATTATAAGTTAAATAAACTATTAATTGGGTAAGTAATGATTTATACACCATAATCTCAAACATAAATTAATTGTTTAAATATATTTTATGATAATTCTAATACTATTCTTAGTTTTGATCCAAAATAAAAACCTAATGAATATAATAATTATAAAACAATGCTCTACACCACTATAAATAACACCCATCACGAACTATTCTCCTAAAACCTAAATCCTTTTATATTGCCTAACTTTATCCCAAATAATTTCCCATTCATCCTAGACATGTCCAAGAACATTTTTTCTCCCTAAATGGCCACAACAAAGGGCCTTCACGAGGTTTTCAGGGAGGAAAATTCAAGAGGTAAAAAACCTCTTTCATTTTCATTTATTTTCTATTTAATTCATTTTAATTTCTTATATTCTCTCAACACCCCTTATCTAGGAGGTATTAAAACTCTATTATCTTATATATACATTAATTTTATTTAGTTTTTTGGAAAATTCATCATCATACTTCTTCTCTTCTTACTTTTTTTCTAAAAATAAAAAAATCACCTGGGATGTGACGATTCACCGACATGGTGGACGATGCATTTTCAATTTCCATTACTACCTCCAAGTATGGTCATAAAAAATTAATATTGTTAAATAATATTTTACTATAAATATTATATGTTATATTATTCTCTTGAACTAGTTTTTATGTATAATATTAATTAAAAAACAAAATTTGTTCATATTGATCAAAATTCACCAAAATAATATAATGTTCATCACAAATGTTTTATCTAAGGATTCATACTCATATCACATAAACACATTAATATATAAGAACATTTAATATTTTTAATTTCAATAATAACATGTAATTATAATTATGGTGTTGTTCTCTATTTCAACAAAAAAATCTATAATAAACCAACCATGGAAACTATGAAATTAATTCACCCAAAAAAATAAGAATAAAAAAATATTATAATTAAATGGGTTGAAATATGTTATAAGAATATCATATAAGTAATTAAAAATATCAATATTATTCTTTACTATGTTAATATCACTATTTAAACCATTATACTATAGGTTTGAACAAGTTTGAAGAAAGATGAATCTGTGGTAAGGGAATTCTTAACCCAATATCCACTCATTGTTTTAAACGTCTACGACATTGATTGTGTTGTACTAAGATAATTTGTGTAATTAATTTTTTTTATATTTTATTTAATTATATTTAATTATATTTAATTACAGTGTATGAAAATATTCCTTTTAATTGATTAATTCTCACAATAATTATATGATATTTTTAAGGGTCTTTTTTTTTAATTACAATTTAAAGTTTCTTTTTTTACAAATTCAAAGAAGAATCTTTTTGTGATGAAAATGTTCATGTTTTATAATTATGTTCTATTTTTTAGGAAATTTTTTATGATTAATGATGGGACCTATATCTTTCTATAATGAATTTTTCAAGTTTATGTTGGAGGTCGACCGTATGGTCACTCCAAGTGTAACTGTGATGGTTAAACTATAAGGTAGCACGAGGGTTACATTATATGATATTTGTGATAGTTAAAAATCATATTGTATCCATGATTGTATCAATAATAAGTAAGTTATTCCCCAATATACCATTATGGTCTTATTTATGTTTTGTATGTTTTATGGAAATCTTATGTCTTTACAAAGTAACTCTATGATACTTATAGGGTGAGAAGTATGTATTTGTGAAAATGATATTATATGTTTATAAGTATTAATTTACTTACTATTTATATCCTTATTTTTATATCCCATATTGAGATTTTTATGCTCATACTAAGTTTCAAATTGAGTTTCACAGGGTTTAAGGATGGGTAAGAGAAAAGGGGAAGATAATATGATTGTTGTGAAGAATTTTCACGAATAGATTTCAGGTTTTTTATTAAAAACATTTTTATTAGGAAAAAGATGATATTTTTAAGAAGTATCCATTTTTTATGAATATGGGTTGATATTTATAATTTATTTACTAATTTTCTAATTCTCTAAACTGAAAAGATATTTCAGAATGAAATGAAGTAAATTCTAAGGGACTTTACTAGATTGTGTAATTTTTAAGGACAGAGACTTATAGTTGGTATCAGAGCATGGTTTACATTAATTTAGGGGTTAGGATGATGTTATTATAATAACATAAATTATTTTCACCTTATTTTTAAGATGAAATGATATATAATTTTAATATTAGCGTGTTACTTCATCTAATATAAGTCTATTCGGAAATATTTTCCACAAAATAAAAAAGGAAGCTAACATAGGAAGCCACCAAGAGGATGATAACTTTCCAAATACCCAACCTAGAATGGTGGGAATTGGAACTGAACATCCATTTATAGTAATTTATCAGTTTAATATGGCTATAAAAAGTAGTGTCATACATGAATGTGAATAATTAGATCTACCACAAAGGAACATGATGATAGTTGAACATTTTATGAGGAAACACCCTCCTTCTTCTAGTGGATCTTTAGACCCAGTAGTATCTGAAAAATGGATTAAATCTCTTAAAATGATATTTGACATTAGGGGGTGTTCGGATATTCAAAATATTATTCTTTCCATTTATCATTTTGATGGTGAAGCTGACCTATGGTGGTTGATGCTCAAGAATATATGGTATAATGATGAGATTTATTCCATGGAATGGGAAGAATTTTAAAATATTTTCTTCAAAAATATTTTCATAAGGTTGTTTGAATTAGTATTGTAAAGGTTTTCCTTGAATTGAAATAAAATGAGGGGGATTCAATGGCCATGTATGAATAAAACTTCACCCGATTGAAAAGGTACACTCCAAATATTATACGTGATCTTGATATAAAAATCAATAATTTTTACTTATGATTGAAACAAATACATTGAAGGGCATTAAATTCCTATGAATTAAATTATTATAAGAAACTTTTTTAATGTGATGAGAGGGTAACAATAGAGTTTTCTTATGATCATATTTACATTGAACCCAACAAGAAGAATAGGTACAGATGGAAGGTGATGGGTAATAATCCACCAATGAAATATGATTGTTAGAATGTCCAGTTTCTAGTTTGGGAAAAGTGTGGTAAAAAACACCTTGGGGAGTGACTTAACCAATCTGGGAAGTGTTTTTGATGTGGTATGTTTATAAATACGGCCTGATATTGTAATTGAAAATATCTTAAGATTAATTTTTGTGAACAAACTATAAAATGTTTTAAATGTGTTGAGATAGGTCAATATGATAATACCTATACAATTAAGATTTTAAATGATGGAAAGAAGAAAAATTATAAGTAAAAAGGTGTGGTGTAATCATTTGAGACTACCTTAGTAGATTTTGGGCCACCCAATGAAGTTTTATCAGGTACTTTTTTTGTTTACTCATATTTATCCAATGTCTTGTTTGATACAGGGTCTACAAATTCCTTTGTTTATGAGAAATCTTCTCGTAAATAAGATATTTCACCTCAAGAAATGAGACTGGAACTTATGGTTAAAATGAATTGGGGAATTATTACATCAAAAAGGAATTATAAGAATCTTCCTTTTGTTTTCTATATAAATATATTACCAAAAATACTTTTTGTTTTTCCCTTAGTAGAGTTTGATGTTATTCTGGGTAAGCATTGGCTATTTATTTATCATGTTAAGATTGATTGTAGAGAGAAATATGTTGTTTTTTAGAAAGGATTTTAGTTTATATAGATGAATCAAACCATGTAATTAATAAAATATTAGGAAGCTGAGAAATTATTAAAACATAGAAATTAGTTTTATCTTACCCATATTTTTGAAAATAAGGGAACTATTTAGATTAATGATGTGACTGTGATAAATTAATACTAGGATGTTTTTCTTGATGAGTTTCATGGAATAATGTGTAATCAGGAAGTTAAATTTACTTTTCAATTATTTCCTAATGAAAAGACAATTTCATAACCCCCTAATTGAGTGGCTCAAGTGGAACTTCTTGAATTGAAAAATCGGTTGCAAGAGTTTATTGACAAAGGATTCATTTATCCCAGCACTTCACTATGGGGTTATCCTATTTTGTTCATTAAAAAATGATGGTTCCATGAGACTTTTCATGGATTAAAAAGTATTGAATAACATTAAAGATAACAATAATGATCCATTTCCTCATATTTATGACTATTTTGATCAGCTCTAGGGAGATCAATATTCTTCCAAGATTAAATTGAGTACCAGGTATCATCAGCTGAAGGGGAAGGAGGATGAAATCATATAAACAACATTTCAAACTAGATATGGGAATTATGAGTCTGTTTTAATTCCCATTGAATTGAAAAATTACACTGTTGTATTCATGGATCTTATGAATATAATATTCCTTGAATATTTTGATAAGTTTGTTTTTGTTTTTATTGATGCATTTTTCATCTTTTCTATATTTTATCAGGATCATGAAAAAATTTAAATAATGACTTTCAAACACTAAAAAAATGAATTTATATTGGAAATTTATTAAATGTGATTTTTGGTTGCAACATATTTCTTTTCTTGGGAACATTGTAAATAAGGAAGGAATAATAGTTGATCATCCCAAAAAAAGTTGTGGATGAATGGATAAGACTTACCAATTCTATAGAGATTCATAGTTTTCTTGGATTAATAGTTTATTACCAATAGTTTGTTAAAAACATTTAATGGTTATCTATACAACTAAATATGTTAACAAAAAATGGGTTAAATTTTTTTCGAATGAATATTGAAATGTGTTTTTTCGAGGAACTAAAGAAGAGTTTAGTGAATGGTCCTTTTTTTCTTGGACTTCTAGAAATAGTGAATTTGTCATATATAGTATTTATTTATTGAAGGGACTTGGTTGTGTTCTGATGTAGAATGATCCGATAATTGCTTATGCTTCAAGACAACTGAAACACCATGAGTTAAATTATCCCACACATGATTTGGAATTTGATGTTGTAGTTTTCTCTTGGAATATTTGGAGGCATAATTTATATTGATCCAAATATTTAATATATATGGACCATAAAAGTATGTAGTATATATTCACTCAAAAAGAATTAAACATGATGTAGTGAAGGTGGATTGAAATGATAAAGGATTATAATTACCTGATCAATTACCATCGTGGTAAAGCAAACAATGTGGTAGATTCAGTTGAAAACATCATGATGCATTAACCATGTTACGCTTGGAACATAACCCCTTGAATAATGATTTGACTAATTTTGTCTTGTAATTTAATGGTGTAGGAAATTATTTTATTTTATTTTCTAGTGTTAGTGAAATCATATCTTTCATATTTAATTAATTAAGCATAGAAGGGATATCATGAGTTACAGATAATGGTGGAATTGGTTAAAAGGGTATGTTTCCATAATTTAATACTGATTAGGATTTTATTTTTATATTTTAAATGATATTATGTCTTTTTATTATTTCTATCTGATGAAATAATTGTTGAGTGAAGATTATAGTTCTCCATTTTCAGTTCATCTTGGTAGTATAAAAATGAAAGAGACCTTCTAGAGTATTACTGTTGGGATGGAATAAAAAGAAATATTTTAGATTTTACTGTGAAATGTTTGAAATGAAAATAGGTTAAAGTAGAGTGACAACTACCAAAGGGGATGCTTTAGTCTTTACCAGTGCCAGAGTGGAAATGGAAAAATATATCCATGGAATTCATTGTAGGACTATCAAATAATTATCTACATAACTATGCAATTTGGGTTATTGTAGATCAGATGACAGAATCTACACATTTATTTCCTATTTTAGATACCATGTATTTGGATATGACTTCTTGACTACACCTCAAAGATATTATCATGTTATATGGAGTTCGTCTTTCCATTGCATCTGACCATAATATATGGTTCATTTATGTCTTGGGGAAAAGACTTTAGAAGTCATCAGGAACAGAATTGAATTTCATAACAGCCTTTCATCCTTAATCTGATGGATATACTGAGCGAATAATTTAGGCATCAGAGGATGATCTTTAAGATTATTCTATGGACTACCAGGGAAGTTTTTATTATCCTTTCTCTTTAGTTGAGTTTTATCATAATAACAATTATCATTCTAGAATATATATGGAACCTTTTGAGGAATTATATGGGGTTTAGTATCAAACTCTATCATTTTAGTATGAAGTCAGGGAAAGGAAGTTTATGGGACCTAAATTAGTAGTGGAAGTGTTTGATAAAGTGAATATAATCCTGCCACACATGAGGATAGCTTAGATTTGGTTGAAAAGTTATGAATATAATATAAGGAAGGAGTTCTATTTTAAGGTAGGTGATCATGTTCTTCTTTGAATCTCACCATGGAAAAGTGTTATGCATTTTGGTAAGAAAGGAATGATAAGTCCACAGTTCATTGGACCTTATGAAATCATGGAGAAAGTTAGACTAGTTTCATATCAAGTTTCTTTTCCTATGACTTTATCTCAGGTACAAAATTTTTTTCATGTTTTTATATTTAGAATGTATGTTCTAGATTCACTTCATGTTTACAAAATAGAAGCAGTTCAACTGGAAGATAAAATTTCTTATGAAGAGAAACCTGTTTAGGTTCTTGAATGTTGAGATTTTTTTTGAAATAAGTTAATTCACTAGAGGTTTTGTGGAGAAACCACATGGTTGAATAAGCAAAATTGTAATCTTAAAATGCTAGGAGGGAAAGGTACCCTCACTTGTTAAATAACTAAATAAAAATTGTGGGGATGTAATTTCTAGAAAGTGCAGAGAATGTAACATCCCAGGTATATATAAAATAATTTCTTTTCATTTTGGAAGAAAATAGTCAAATTCTTTATAAATGTATATCAAAATAATTGGTATTTATAGAAATTATGGAATCTATAATGATAGAATAGTAACTTGACCTTAGGAATAGTTACATCACCATTAGGAATAGTAACCTAGAAAATAGAATAGTAATATCACCAATGAGTGTGTAAATAAAATCTATGTATCTTATAATTGTAATCAGGATATATTTATATCATAAAATAAGTAAATAAATATTTTTGAAATGATAAATTATGTGTTGTTATTTTTGTAATTAATAAATATTTAATTTCAATTTTATAATTTATAAAATGAATTAAAAAAATTATTTTCATAAAATAGAATCATAAATTAATATTTTTTTATGATTATAAGTCAATTTTATTAGATCTTGATTAATTTTTCAATGTGTTATAAAATCAATTATAGCTTTAAAATTTTTATTTTTGGAATAAATTATGATTTTGAATAAAAATTAAACTTTGTAGATTTAAAATAATATTTTCAAAAAATGAAAACCAATTTTTAATTCTACATGTAGAAAAATTGTTGGGGTGAATTTTTGGGATTTTTAAAAAATACTTGATTTTTTGGTGAATAGTAAAATAAATTAATTTACATTATATATACGTTATAAGACAAATACTCTATTCATTTAGTCCTGAATGAAGTAGAAAAAATAATCTCAAATTTTAATTCATTAATTTAATATATTTTTTTCATAGTTTTCAATCTATTCAAAGTCTTGAGACAAATTATTAAACTAATGAATATAATAATGAGAAAGCACCCCTCTCATCGACTATAAATACCACCCCTCAACACCTCTTCTATTCACACCTCAATACATTTTATCTAGATTAGTTTCTACCAAAATTCCTTCCTAATACAATTCAAAACTTCCAATACCTATTATTATCACTAAAAGGAAGAAACCTAGGTCCTTTAGGAGGATCTCAAGGAGGACAATTCAAGAGGTAAAAATCCTATTTCATTTATTTTATTTTATTTTTAATTATTTTTCATTTAGTTTACTCTCTTCACCTAACCTCATAAAATAGGCATGAAAATTTTATTATATTCTATGTACTATAATTTTATCTTTTTTATGAAAAATTTAATCATCACACACCTTCTTCTAACCCTTTTATTCTAAAAATAAATACATCGTCTGTGATGTGTTGATTTACCGACATCGTGGACGATGTGTTGTCAATTTTCCTTACCACATTCAAATCATTTCATAAAAATATTAATTCGGTTAAATAATAAAATTTATACATATTAAAGGTAATATTATGTTTTGGAACTAGTGTTTATACATAATATTAATTAATAAAATAAAATTCGTTCATAATGATCAAAATTCACCAAAATGAACTAACTTTCATCACTAATGTTTTATATAATGATTAATACCCATAAAATATAACCCAAGTGATATATAACACCATTTAATATTTTTTTATGTTAATTAATAACATACAATTTCAATTCTGTATTTTTTTCTCCCCTTTGTAAAGATATTCCATAATAAACCAACCACGAAAACCATGAAATAAATGCACCCGAAACCATGAAAATAACAATATATTATTAATAAATGAGTTAAAAGTGGTTATGAGAATATAATATAAATATTAATAAATATTAATATAGTTCTTTTAATATACTAATAACTCTATTTAAACCATTATACAGGAGGTTTGAACATGATTGATGTAAGATGAACCCGAGGTAAGGGAATTCTTAACCCTACATCCATTATTTTGCTTAACCTTATACTTTATTGAATATGTGGTATTAATATTATTTTTGTGATTAATTGATTTAAATTATGTTTTATTAGGTTTATTTAAATTGTATACATATATTCATTTCATTATACTAATTCCCTATTTTTTATATGATATTTGTAAGTGACGTTTTCATTAAAATCCCACTTATAAATTTATTCTTTTCCAAATTCAAAAAAAAAAAGTTTTTGTGATGCAAGTATTCATGTGTTATGAATTTGTTATGGTTATGGGAAATTGTTTATGTTGAAGTGTGGGAACCATATCACCCTCTAATTTATTGGTAATGTTTATGTTGGAGTTCGACTGTATGGTTACTCCAAGTGTAACTCCAATGGTTACATCATAAGGTAGCCGTGAGGGTTACATTGTAATGTTGTCACGAGGGATACATTTTATTTTAGCTGTGAGTGTAAAAAATAATATGGTATCCATGAGGATTACAATATTAAGTAAGTAAATCCCCAAGGTAGCTTTATGGTGTTATTTATGTTTTATATGCTTTATGGAAATCACGTGTTTTTACAAAGTAACAATATTATTCTTATTGGTTGAGAAGTATTTATTTCTGAAAATGATTTCTTATGTTTATAATTATTAATTTTATAATGGTTTCTATCCTTAAATTTTATATCCCTTACAGATATTTTTATGCTCATCCTAAGTTTTAAAATGTTTTTTTGATGGGTTTAATGATATGTAAGAGAAAAGGATAATCCAAGATGAATGTCATAAAGACATTATATGAATATATATCAGTTTTTTTATTAACTACTTTTTTATTAGGACAAAATTGATAATTTTTTTAGTCTTATACACATTGTATGCTAATAGGTTGATATGTTTGATTTATGTCGTAAAATTTTAAAACTCTAAACCAAAAATATATTTTGGAATGTAATGAAGTTAATTCTTTATGAATTTAAAATATTATGTAATTTTTAAGGTTATGTCCTTATAATATCCTTATCTAATATCCCTAGTGAATCATAGAAAACATCAATGTACATTAACATAGCTGAGTGAAAATATATAAGAGAAATTGAAAAATTCTTTGAAAAATGATAATAAATATCCTTTACATTCTAATAATTTTTTTAATGAAATAATTTATAAAATTGTAGTTTTATACAAATAACGAGATAAGAAATAAAAATTATTTTTGTAAAAAAAATGGAAAAATGGAAATAAATATTCAAAAAGAAAACACAAGAAAATGATGGAAGAAGGTTTCTATGTTGAAAATATTAAAAAATATTCCTTTCATACTTTTTATAGAAATAAAAAATCAATTGAAAATAATATTAATAAATCATAGAAGTAGGGATAATTAAAAATGATTAATAATTTTAAAATCATAGAAAAGAGGGAGATATATTCACAACTAAGAAAAATTGATAAGGACAAGTGCACTTATATGATTCCATTCAATTGAATTGTGTACCAATGAAAGATAAAATGGTAATGAGACATGTAAAAAATTTAAAATAGTAAATTATAATAAACTACATGGGGTTTTAGTGAAACATAACATATAATTTTCCTACATTGTAATTTATACATATAAAATTTTAATTTCAAATTGATATTGGAGAAGAAATAATTACCTTGGATTTTTGTTTTTTTAGATGTGGTCTAGATCCTAGTGTGATAAATCTAGATTTAGTATTATTATTTATATGAACATTATTCACATTTATATTAATTAATACCATTAATTTATAATTCCTTAATACAGACATATTAATTGTTTGTAGATAAAATTAATATTTGTGTGTTAATTATCCTATTTTTCTATGAATGCAATGTTTCTATGCCTTTGCACCTTACACCATGATCATGGGTTCATGAAATAAAAAATTTTAATTAATATTTAATTTATTTCTGTTTATGGTTTTGTATCCCCATGTTAATTTCATGGAACTTATGGTGATCTTTATCATGGAACTCATAAAAAATTTAGTTATTATTGAATTAAAAAAAGAATTTAATTTATTAGTTAATATAATTTAGCTAATTTCCATTAAATAAATATAAAAACATAATAAATTAATAATTTTTATTACAAATCACCATTATTAATTTTTATTATTCCTCCATGATGTAAATATGACAACATAATTGTGGGTAGTGGTAAAACTAACCCAAAAATGAACACAATATAATGAAATAATGTGTAATAACATGTTATCGTATAATAATAATATCACTTTTAAGAATATTAATGATTCAAAAAAAATAATGTATTAAATAATATTTAGGAATAGTTGGATAAAGAATATAAATAATAGGGATTAAGAAGAGGATAACACTTATGTTTAAGACTTGAATCTTCTCTTAGATATCCTCTTGGGAATAATATATTTTATACCCATTGTGGTAATAGATTCCCGAATATGGGAGTGGGTTTTTATGGAGATAATATTGGAAATGATTAAATTGGAAACCTAGGGAATGTTATGAGTAAAATGTGACTAATTTAATTTTGTAAGGTAAAAAAATACACAAGACATAGATAACCAAATTATTTGAAAAATATCCCCTTTTAAACATAATGATTTTAATCACATCCCATTATTTATTCAATTTTATCAATACATTTATATTAGATTCTATACATACGTTTTTAAAAACATTTAATCATTATTTAATTATATATATAAGGTTCTTGGGTGTATAATTACATTTAAAAACCCACACACCTCACACATAGGCTGGAAAGGCATGGCATAGCCCCTTAGGGGATAACCCATCCATAAAGCCTCAATTTTTCAGTACATGTCTCATAGTCCTACTAGGATTTAATCCCATTACACAGACCAAAGGCCCAATAACTAGCTTTAAGACCCGGTGCATATCATGATGATTAGAATTTCAACCTTGTAATAGTTTTATTTTCTTGTTGTTTAATTCCATTAGTAATTTTGGGAATTATTTTTCATTTAGTTATATCATAGTTTATTTCATTTTTATTGTAATACTCTTCCATAATAAATCACTATTCACATTATTTTGGTGGATTTTGTATCACAAGAAAATGAAAAAATATATATTTAAAGGATAATACAGACTAAAATCATAGGGTGTTACATGGAAGATCCATTAAACTAGAAAATTGGAAAAGTACCAAATATTGTTAATATATGAAAGATATTACTATATTAGGTAATAATTTTTTGATTCAAAATATTATACATAAAATATATAATATGTAACATATGAATTTATTGATATGGAAAATATCTCGTTGCATATGGAAGATATATATTTATGAATATTATACAATATAAAAAAATATGTTATGTTATTTAATATATTTGGACAACAGGTAAGATATTTAGATTATATATAATATATAATATATTTTTTCATAAGTTATTTTAGAGTGTAATTTGACGGTGTATCAGAATAGTTGTGATATATATGATATTGTTTCTGATATGGAAGATATGAAATGAAAGGTGTATGATTCTGTTGAGAGTATATAAAATTATCACAAGTATATAGAAGATAATATTTAGAATTTGTATGATATTCAATCTCAAAACAGTGATATTTATGTTGTTCCATTTCATATATAATTATTTTCATTTTAGAAAAACAATATGATTCTATGGATTAAATCTAAAAAATGTTGATCTGTTCCTCATGTGTTAAATAATACAGTACTAGTGATTTAATTATGATTTATGCCAAGTTAATAGGATAACTAAATAAGAAGAAACTGAGATGATATTTTCAATTTAATTTTGGGATCTCAGTTTTTATATTATAGATTATTATTATAGATCATAGTTGTATCTTTTATTAGAATATCCTATGAGATGTTTTAAATGAAGAATAATAATACCATAACTTATGAGGATTTCCAATTTTTAATATGTTAAGATAATATTCATGTGATTCCATAAATAATTAAAGTTGAGTAAGATAATGAGTAAGTGTAACATCCCATACAATTCAATTAGCTTAGGCTAGGACAAAGCTACTATTGAACATAGGTGATGTCTGAAGGACACCAAATGAATGAAACATGAACCATGGGATTTTAATATCATTGGGGGATGATTTTACATAAAACATGAATGGAATAATGAATAAGAAACAAATAAAAACAATTCTATATGATTCATTAAATGTAATACAATGAAACATAAAAAAGAAAAAAACATCATAATAGTATATGGAATAAAAATATATAACACACACATAATAAGGGAAATAATATATCAATGAAACCAAAGAGGTATTAAACCAAGAACCCCCCTAAAAATCTCGAAGATCCAAATATTATTCCTAGGACCACTAAATCATTATTTAACAAAATAAATGAATGAAAAAATTCCTTTATTTGTATCTCTATACACAACAAATGAAAATGCACAAATGTGCCCAAGATGGGGGTGAATATAAAGCATAGTAGGTCATCTACAAAGAGTTCGCAACACATGCCACTAGGAAAAAACAAGCTATCTCAAATATATATATATATATATATATAATAAGATGATGTAATTTAAAAAACCCATAATAATGAGTTTAAACATGAGAGAAAAACCATATCCACTTGGCATCAACATTCCATAACTTACTCAACTATACATGCCCAATGATATTCCTAATACTCAAGAGAGGTGAACCATCCTATAACCATGTCATTTCCTAATGGAAACTACAATGATTAAATTGGGAACCAAACCAAATTCTATACCAATAAGTAACTAAAATGAAATAAAATGAACTCACAACAACAACAAAAACGTGTTTACAATAAAAACATTGTCTTTTGAAAAAAAATTCATTCGAAAAATTCATCAAATACCTTAAGTTTATCATTTATAAAGCAATTATTTTTTTTAAAAAAACTGATAATTTTCTTTCTAAAAAGAAGTTGAGATTGATTTTGGCATAAATCCATTAGGTTTTAAAAGGTTTAGGGTGGAATAGAATCCACCAACCTCACAACGTTAAAAAAATGAAGAACAAAACACAAAACATCTAGATCAGGCCGTGAAACATATTCCCTTGAACATAACTCAACACGTTATCAGAAAATAAACATCATAAGACATTGATATATCCATTATATATTATATCAATGTATCTATGAGAAATGAGATGGGTATATCTATAGGGGAAAATTAATAAAAAAGGATTACTATCTATTCAATATATCCAAAACAACTTAATTACAAAATCCATTTTCCAAATAAAAAAATTAGAACACCTTGAATAGGAGAGGGGTTCAAGTTCATGAGAGGATAGGAGTAAAATTATGTCTTTAGGGCATAAAACTAAGTTAAAATATACGTTTTTTTGGGTCATTTAATATATGTTTTCTGATTATGACACACAATTTTGGAAAAATTTTACTCTCCAGGTGAATTCTATTATCTCTAAACAACCCCACCTCATGCTTGGATTGTATGATTTTAAAATAAATTTTCTAAAAATTATTTTTCCCAATGTATTAAGTCAATCAGTTTCACCTAGATCATATATGGTTCATAATAATCATCTTCCAACCATAAACTTTCTTAGAAACATCCAAAACCCCTTGCATGGTTTTCTGGGGAGGTTTAAATATTTCCTATAACTATTTTCAAATTGTGTAGACTTTAAAATACATCCCAAACACTCATAAAACATCTAAAAAATCATAAAACTCAACCAAGTACCATATAAATTCAAAATATATAATAAAAGGGTAAATTAATAGAAAGTGGTTGGGGAAAAATTCTCTGAACATTTTTTATTTCTGTCTTTGAATGTTGGATATTTCTGATGCTTTGGAAAACATTGTGTCATTGACCTAATATATAGATTTATTGTTCCAACCTCCCATTCTAAATTTACCATGCTTCTATAAGACTCATACAAAACTGATACATTTCCTAGGAAAAAAACTTATTCTAACTGTCTATATTCCATATCTGCACATGAATCAATATATAACCATGCTCAATATCAACATGGTATAATCAAATCACATTGTTATGATTAGGCTGATACTTATTAATATGATATATAAGAAATAAATCATACATTTGGTTGAATCATAGTAGTAAATATATCCAATAATTCACATCACCAAATAGTTCTAGTATCTAAAAATTTCCAATGTACCGAGGAGACAACATACCTTTCTTAGCCAAATAATAATTCCCTACCCTTGGAGAGACTCTCAGAAATATATGATCACCCACTTAAAATAATAATTGGTGATGGTGATGATCTAAAAATTATTATTTTTTTTATATTCCTCCTCCATCATCATCATAGTCATCATAATATTCTCCATCATCTTATGCATGAGGCTAGCTCTGATAAGCGAAGTGTCACCCATCTTTACCAAATAAATTAATAGAAAACTAGGAAGTCCATACTAAGATTCAAAAGGATCTGTAAATATTAATAGTTAATAAATTTTATTGTATGTCAACATCACTAACAATATATGATCCTACCAAGACCCTTAAAAACATAAAAGGCAAGCTTATATCATGACTTATAATGATTCGATCATCCATTTAATGAGTTCATCCATTTGAGGATGATAATTTGTTCTTATGGTCATATGGGTTCAAAGGTATTTCAATAAATATTTATAAAACTGATATGTAAACCTGATCCCTCAGTTAGACACAATTGACATTTGAATTCCCTGAAACAATACATTCTCCAAAAATAGAGATTTTCTAAGTATGTAACTCTATAAAAAAATAGTAGATTAGCGGCTGTTTTTAGAGGGGATTATACAGAACCCCCTAATTTAAATTTAAAGGGTTCTATTCAAAACCCCTACTAATCATAAAATTTATAGGTGGTTCACAACCCTCTCTAATTTTTTATCTTTATACTTTCTAATATTTGTTTGGATTTTTGAGGTAGTTATGTCAAAATCATCACGAATTTAATAATTAGTGGCACTATATGTTCAGTTGTATTTTAGAGGTGCTATATATATATATATATAATTTATTTGGATATTAATTAGGGGCTATTAATATATAACATGTATTTTTTTTGTTGACAATGAAATAGTGGTGCTTTACAACCCCCTCTATTATCTTAAATTAGTGGGGTTTCAAAACACCCTCTAATGTTTTGAATTGGGGGGGGGGGGTTTAAAATCCCCTCTAATATCTAACAACATATGGGGTTGTTACCCCCCACTATTAAAAAAATTCCATAATATATATATATAATTAATAAAATATATATAAATGTATTTAAATATATTGTGTGAACATATTATATAAAATATTTATATGTATACGTAAATATGATTGTATAGTTTTATTTACATTAATATATACTTATTTGAATAAATTGTATATCATTTAATATTAATTATATATAATAATAAATCCTAATACTATTATATAAATATATACATAAATATAATTTATTTAATAAATATACCATATAAAAACAGAAGCCTGTAGTTTTTATAATTTAAATTTTTAGAATAATAAATATATTTTTAAATAATTGGTTTACAATTTTATATGATTTATAATAAATATTTTTTGATATAAAATTTATATATATAAATATATATTACTATAAACAAAATTATTCAATTATATTTATTTAGTATATAAAAAAATATAATTTATTTAAAAATATATATATCATATAAAAACCCAATCTTGTAGTTTTTATAAGTTATACAATAATAAAAAATATATTTTTAAATAATATGTTTATACTTTTATAATATAAATAATTAATAATATATGAAATACAATTTTTTTAAAAAAATATTTTAATGTACCAAATATTATACAATTATATTTATTAAAATAAAAATATATTGATGTATATAATAATAAATATATGTATTGAAATACATTATATAAATTTTATTATAAATTTTATTTCATATAATATTTATTATATATTGGTAAAATTATATTTCATATTAGAATAATTATATATAATATACATATTAATTATATATAATAAAAAATTTAATTTATTATAACATTATATAAATATTTGTATAAATTTTATTTCATATAAAATATTTGTGTAAAGTTTATTTTAAATCATATTAATTATATAAAATATTAATAGTTGTATAAATAGCAAATAAATTATATAATTATATTTTATAAATATTTTTATATAAATACATTATATAAATTCAAATATATATAAAAACATAAATTTAAGGATATACAAATAATTATAAAAAGAAAAATATTAAACAATATTATATATATATATATTATATGCAATTATTAAATATATAAATAAATAAATTTACATTAATATGAAGAAAAGTATTCAAAACTATATATTAAATATATATGTGTATACGTGATATAACTATATAAAAATAAAAATAAAAATATGTATAGATGTATAAATATTAATAAAATTTTATCTATATACGAATAGTATTTTATATTATATGTATATATTTATAAAATATATAATATATTATATTCATATAAATACGTAATATATATTAACATCTTGTAAATGTGTATGTTTAAATATAACACACACACACACACATATAACATATATATACCTGTATAAAAATAAGTATAAATATTTACAAATAAATATATAAATACAAATTTTGGTTTCTCTGTGTGTTTGATATAAATGTATTTATAAAAACATACATACATTTTTTTAATTAAATAAAATTATATAATTTAAAGAGGTGTGCATAATATATATATGTATATATGTATATATATACTTATATAAATATACATATATGTATTTATATATATGTACTAATACAAATGTAGACATATAATTTATTTAAATGAATATAATGTATTTAAAATTATCATGAGAATAATATTTATTTTATTAACATAAAAATATATATAAATAAACTAATATACATATCATAAACAAAAAGCCATCTGTCGTGGTGGTTCATGTGTTAGCCATTGTTCAAAGTAACCACAGATCAAATCCGTGTGGCTTCATGTTTTAGAATGAGGTTGGCATGTTGACAAATCAGGGAGGAACTGGACATTCATTGCTGGAGGATAGGTTTGGCGTACACACACGGAAACAGGAGGTGGGAGGGTTGGGTTGGTGTGCTGATAAAAATTGGGAGGATCGTTTGTTGGGGTACTGGTTACAACAATGATGGGGGAAGGGGTGAGGCACATGCATAAGAGAGAGGTGGAATGGGTGACAAGAGGGGTTATAGGGGTGGCACATGAGGTTTGGGGGAATTAGAGAGGCATGATGACAGGGTTTAAAAAATAGAGGAGAGAGTTAGGGGCGGTTGTGAAAATGCACCTAATTTAACAAAAATTAGTGGTGGGGAAAACCACCCCTAAAATTGTTCGTGCGACTCAATTGGAGGCGGTTAGAAACCACCTATAATTCCATAAATTCTCCTTTCACAAATTAGGTGTAGTTGAAACTGCCTCTAACTGATGAATTTCATAAAATATAGACTAATATTAGAGGTATTTTAAAACCCCTATAATCTTACAATTTCTAATCTAGTCAATTATTTACCAGCGGTTACTCTAAAAACCTCTAATAAGATTAGGCAGGCACATTAGCAGCAATTAATCATAACCGCTTCTAATGTGTTTAGAAGTGGTTATAAACCCTTCAATACTTAAATATAACCCCTTTTAATTGGGTCATTCATTGTTGTGTCACCATATTGGATTCATGAATATGGATGAATTGATTTGAATTTGAGAGCTTCCCCATAGCCACCCATATAACATCATGATTAGAATACATTATTTGTAAACCTATGACAAAATACATAGTTATATATTCTAATTTCCATATGAGTATAGGTAAATGTTGCAATATTCCAGTTATCCATTGGTGGTCCTCCTTGACCTACTAATTGGTTATGTATATCAAGATATACTCTGCCTTCATTATTTACATACTAGCTCATTAAAACTATATTCTCTTTGTCGTATAAAACTTCTCAATACATTGATGTAAAATGCCTCTCTAGTAGTAGATGGTAGAAATTAGTTGTACTTGATATCTCCAAGAACCACAATCTGATATCTAAAACACAACATATATCTCCCATCTAACATCCAACCCTTTACAGTACCCCCATTATTGAGTTTATACCTTATATATTGACATTCATGATCGATTGTCTAAGAATATATATCTTTTTTAGTAAAATATATAATAAGAGTGAATAGAATGAAACTCACAACATCAACTTTCTCAACACAATCCAGATGCATGTAATCAATGACTACCATCAACTTCCAATAATCTGAAGCCTTTATAGAGAACATAATATATGAATTCTTACTTATTGAAACAATAATTTAATTCCATTTACCCAAATTATAAATTAACTTAATGTTAAACATCTAATGTTATTTAATCCATCTTTATTTCCTTAGATTCAAATATCTATATGAGAAGATGTGTTTCATGTTTTTTGGATTCATGAAAATTTTGAACTTCTCTCCAAAGAGATAATTATGCCATGTTTTCAAGGCAAGGACTATAAAAAAGAACTCAAAATCAGGTGTCAGTTAATTAATCTCATGTACCAATATTTTTTGTAACCCATAAGCTGTAACATTATCACCCTACATGAGGACACATTTGAAACCAGATGGAGATTCATCATAATAGACCACATAGCCTCATCCCAAATCTAGAAATGTATGAATGGGTGTTGATGTAAGATAATTCTTAGGATCATGAAAATATTTAAGTCACTTATCACTTCATTTAAAAGCAATCACTTTTCTCATCAAATCATTGATCAAAGAGGCAATTCATGAAAATTCATGATCAAATCATTTGTAATACCAAGTTAAGAACATGAAACTCTGTATCAAAATGGAATAATTAAGTGGTTTTCAAGAGATAATGACTTCCAAATTTCAATATCTATTGAAACCAATATTTCAAAAAACAACATTGATAAGGAATCATACCACTTGTATCAATAAAACACTCTCTAAAAACTTATCATAAAGGTAATTTTCAAAAAATAAACCCAATATTGTGACTAAGAATTTTTCATAATCAGAATTTACCCATTAATACACTAGAATATCATCAATGAATATCACCAAATTAGAATATAGAAACCTGTGAAAGATACAATATATCAATTCCACAAACACCACTAGTGAATTCATAGTACTAGAGGGTATAACTACATATTCATACTGACTATAATTACTCTATAAAGTCATGTTTGGAATATACTCCTTCTATACATAATGTTGGTGATACCAAAATCATATATTAATCGTAGTAAACCATTTGGATAATCTCAACTGATCAAACATATCATCAATTTTTTGAATAAGATATTGATTCTTCATCATTGCCTGGTTTAGCTAATGATAGTCCACATAAAGTCAAATATTTTTATCCTCATTCATTAAAATAAATAACCGGTGTTTCCCATGGTGATGTAATAGGTCGAATTAATCTTTTACTATCCATGTATTATAGTTAAAAATTAAATTTCATTAATTTAATTGCTGATATCATATATATTATAAGTGAAATAAGACTATCCCCTGAAAATAGATCAATAGTAATTTCCTCTTCCATTTCTAGTGGTATCCTAGGGATAATGTCCTAAAATACATCATGAAATTGATCCATAGTGGTTGAAAAATATCCCTATTAGATTATTCCAACAATTTAAAATGTAATTTCTACTAATTGGTACAAGATAGTCCTAACTATCGATAAAAAAGTTCTTGATCCACTTTCATTCAAATTTCAATCTCTTTTAATGAGATACTCAACACCATCAAAATATGTGAAATCAACCTCTACATCATAACAATCGATGCCAGTCTTGAAGGATGTCAACCAATCCATTCCAAAAATTTGGTAAAATATATACATATCAAGAACAAATAAATCAAAATAAATGTTGACTTCCTTGATATTTATAGAATGTTCTATACAATTAAAGTCTTAATATTCTTCTTTTTCTGAGAGGTTCTTGATTTTCATTACATGATTCATCATTTCAATATGAAATTTCTTATGATCCACAACATGATAAGTAATAAAAGAGTGGGAAGAACTAGAATCAAAAAAATCCTTCATGATAGTAGAGTTCAAGAGAATATTAACTTCCAACATCGATGGACCACATTTATCCTCTATGATCATACACTTGGCACCATACAACTACATATTAGGTGTGCCTAAAAATTATTTACTACTCCAATATCACTATGAGGATTGAGGCGTTTTGTGTTATGAGTTTCACCCAATATATCCTTCTTTTAGTGGTGATTAACATTGCATCTTGATTGATCTGTATGAACACATGAAGACTAGGAAACGTTTGATCCATTTCCATTAGTCATCCTTAAAGTCATTGTACAATAACATTTCAAATGTCTTAACACTCAACAATTGTTGAATTCCTATAGAGGATCCATTCATTACCTCTTGTTGTTCTCATAATATCTACACTAAAATCATCATGGTTTATTTCTATAGATATGTTGAAAGGATATTGATCCAACTAAATTGTCTCCATTTTCCTTTCTTAGTTTATAATAATTACTCATATTCCTCTTGTTCTGCATGTTGGAGTTTCTTCTTGTTCACTGTAGGTAAAAGTTTTTCTCCCTATGTAGGTTCCTAAGATATAATTTTATTCTACCTTCATCCTATTAACTATATCCAAATTGTTTTAAATACAAAATAAAACCATATTGGGGAGTATGTCTAGTTTTATCCATACATCAAATATCCTCCAATTCAAGAACTCACTAGAAAATACATTATAAGAAAAAATGAGAAAAACTCAAGAATTGATCCACATAATTCATCAAAGAAATATTTTCCTACTTCATAGAAAATAAATATATCATCCTTGTGATCTTAAAGGGTTAGTGCTTAAATTTTTCTATTAAAAAATTAATCAAAGCCTAACCATTTTCGGTGATGGTCATTTTTATTCTAGAAAATAATAGCCCACCAATTCCCAATAGGACCCTCTATTATATAAACCACCATCTTCAAATTCATTTCCAATAGTGTTACCAAGAAATATAAAACTCAATTTATCATCCCTATCTAAGTATCTACTAGTTCTTTTCATGAATCTACCTGAAATATTGGTTAGTTCTACTTATAAAATTGAATGGATAGATTATCATGGATTGTATTTGGAATATGATTTCCAAAATCCACTACATGAAATTCATGGACTATTCTTTAGATGAGCTATATAACTACATGTGATTTATATTGAAAAACATTCTTAGATTGATCCACTAGCGGGGTTACTAACCATTGAACTAGTTCTATTCTTCAAAATTATATAATTAAACACCACTTAGTCATAACTAACTTGAATATAAAGGCATATAATATTAAAAAAAGTATAAAGTAACAATCAATATAAAAAATTACAAAAAACATCAATCATAATAGGAACAATTTATACCTAGTGGGAAGTTCTATTAATACTGAATAATCTTCTAAACTCAATGGATTAATCTTTGACAATGAGAAGAAAACACACGTAGAAGTGTCTAAGAAATTTTGATATAATCATACCACCCTAGTAAATTAAAGATCTTTATAAAGATGATATCTATGTATTTTTATGATATAAATTTAATGTTATTGAATTCATATAATCTTTTTAACGTCTTAATATTATGGAATGACCAAGAATGATACCATTTGTAACATCCCCAACCAACCCATTAGCTTAGGTTAGGTCAGAGATGTTATTGAGCATAGGGGACATACCTATAAAATAAAAATACAAAAAAAAAGTTCCATGGGAATTAAAGATTGTTGGGGGATCATTTTATCTAAAACATGAACAACATTATGATGATGAAAAAATATGAAAAATTTGATATATTGCAAGAAAAGTAATTAAATTCAACTCAAAATATAATCAAACATCTGAGTATGAGGTGGAATAAACAAATAATAACCTGAACATAATAAATGAAATACTAACTGAATGAAACTAAAGTGGCATAAACCAATGAATAACCAAAAACAATCTCCAAGATCAAAATATATGTACCAATCCCACTGTATCATGATGAATCACTATATAAGTATGAAACCCTTACTTTTCATATATCTTAATACACAAAATCTGTAAACACACCAAAATTCCCCACCATATGGTGAGTATAAAACTAATTAGTTAAGCCTGATTGACTTACCAATACACCTCTAGGAATATGAACTTGTAATGACATAATTATATTTAAATATAAAAATAATTATATGTATCTTAATATATTAAAAAAATAAAAATAAAATAATTTACTAAAACCAGAACCACATGAAATCATTATTCATTAACTCACACACACATGCATTCCCAATGATATTACAAAAAACTCATGAGTAGTGACCTGTCCCATAGCCAAGTTATTTCCTGATGGAATATTCCCTGTTCCAATTTAAAACTAGCACCTTGTTCGTACCAATGAAACATTATAATGAAACTACATGAACTCATACTAACCTCACAATCCAATGTTCTCAATAAAAATATTTATTTTAAAAACCATTTTATTTCAGGTAATTTATAAAACACCTTATGTGTATCATCAAAAACCAAATATTTATGTTCTAAAACCAATAATGTTTTCCAAAAAACAAGATAATGTGATTTAGATATCAATCATTAAGTTCTAGAAAAATTATTTTTGGAGAGAGTCCACCTAAATAAAAATAATTAATAGAAATAAAGAATATCCTACAATCTCTCTATAGTAGATTAGATCTATTTCTCCAATAAAGAGAATATGAGTCCCAATTGTGTGTTTTAGTATGTATCTAAAAACCACCCTTACACAGTTTTATTATAGTTATTAAAATAACAAACACCAATCATGTTTTTACCACTATCTCTACTCGCATGGTTTCATTTCTCAACTGCATAGTCTAGAAAAACAATGTGCTACCCATGTTCCATCCTAGAAACAACCAAAACCACTTTCATAGTTTAATGGATAAGATTCATGGTTTCCCTTAACCATTCCCAAACCATGTACTCTCAGTAACTCTTCCAAAACACACTAAAACCATACCTAAAATCCAAAACATCAAATAAAGTATCATATTATTTAAAAATATGTTATAAAAATATATATCACCTAATATAGTGGTGTTATAGTAAGTGTGATAGTAACTGAAGATCACATTCTACTGTTGATTTTTAACTGGGTCAAGTAAAGCATATTCATGTGACAATAAACAAAAGGGTTATTATTGAGGAGGAAGAACACACCAGTGTTTTTCTTTTCTCCATACATAAATTGATAATTATTAAAATGAGAGGAAGAGGATGAACTGTACAATAATAATTGATATCTATTGGTTTTAAGAGAACAAAAGTTGAGGAAGAAGAACATAATATTGATATAGTGACATGATAAGGAATCATAAAGATCTTCTCCATGAATTAACTTTTAGAACAACATTGGTGAAACAACTTCTAGGTAAATAGTATGATTTATTTATTTATTACTAAATTATTATAACTTCTTGGATTTAGAGGGAAGACATTTTTTTGGATATAATATTCCTTGGAGCATGGGTAGCACATATTTAAGAGTAACTATGCCACTAACTATGCAAGATGAATATTTGAGGGATCATGGGATTTTCATAGAGAGAGTACAAATATTCTAACAAATATGTGGTCTATAGAAACCATGTTACTATTTTTAGGGAGACCAAGCCTCTCACACTTTTAGCATAAAATTTACCTAATAGTGATTCCAAACCTGATTGATTGTGAAAGTCATTATTATTTTGGGGTTTTACCAAAATTACATTATGAAATTTTCTTAAAATCACTCCACTTACTTCCAAATTAATAAACTACATTCTCTATTAGACATTGAGATTACCCCTTCTAATTTATGTATATTCCATGCCTCTTGTGAATTCCTTTACGTTATACTTTGTTTTTTTATTATGGAAATGCTTTTTTAAGGAAATTGGAACTTTTAATTTGTTTATGATGATTTGTATGTGTGGAATATAGGGAAATTGGGTGAGTTCATGGGGAATTATACACTTGAAAACTTGGACTAAGTTATGATATTCCGAGCGTGAGTTATCCAAGTGACTGAGCGATTCATTGGAAGGAAGACCTAGGGAGATTAAAAAATGTTCCTGTAGAGACCCGAAGCTTATCGTACATGGACATTACATTACTTTTGCGGAATACTTAGTACATAACAAAAACAAACACTAAAGGATCGTAATAGTTTAGTGTCTTTGGAAACTCGGAACGTAATCTTCTAATCGTGGTGAATGATCTTCAATATATCCCATAAAGATCTTCCCCTTTTTTTACCTAAAACCTTTCTTTATATCCTGGGGAAAAGAAAACATAAAAGGGTGAGCTCAAATGCTCAGTAAGGGTATACAAAAGAAATAAAAATCATATCTTATCTTTTTGAAAATCATAACCTGCAAAAGAGATCATAACATATTAACATGGAACAAATCATAGAAGTGAAAATGTGATCACCATAATCATAACATGAAACTTGAAACTTTGTGTCATGCACACATAATCATGGAAAATCATTTCTTGTTAGTCATGACTCATTGCCAAGACTATCTTAGTGGACAAAGTCCCTTTCTGAATCGAGTAACCCTCGTTTCAGTCCTGTTTCACTGAACCGGTATAACCTACCATTTCAGCCATGTCTATCTCATGAGATATAAAATCTTTACCCAATGCATTGGAGGGAGATATAGGTCCCACCCATCTTATAATGAATCCTTTCTTATGTGTGCCACATAATCATAAATCATACATCATCGCATAACCCATGTAATAAAAAATGGGATTCTTAAACAACATGACATCATAAAACAATTAATATAAGATAAAGGAATTCATAAAAATGTTTCCATCAAAACATAATCAAATCCATGTAATAATAGGGATAAAAACAGAACCCTTTTATTATCTTAGATGGAAAATAATTTTAATAAAACACTTGAACTTCATTCTTGAGGAAAATATCCTTTCTACTTCAAAAACATTTTTCCTTTCATAACATGTCATAAAACTTTAAAATAAAAGAAGTTGATTAAAAATAAACTTGAAAACTTGTAAAGGAAGCTTCTTGGAAATAATGTTTTAAAAATCCATTCATGTCGTATAAGTTAAAAAAACATTCTTCGTACCTTTGTCGGAAAAGTCAAAAACTACCTCGTACGAAAACAAAACGACAAAAGATTCCGTTCATATTCTTTACTAAAAACTCACCGAAGGGTAAAATTGGATTTAAACTATTGTAAGTTTATGGAAACAATATTACATATTGAGGGAACATGGATGTGGATGATAAAATACACCCCACTAAATACTTACGAATAAACAATCTCGGATAAAAATGAGATTGTGGTATTTTCCCTTACCTTAGGTCCAATTTGCTTCGTATGTGTCCAAACCTCCTGTATAATGATTTAAATAATTTCATTGACTTATTACAGAATCATATTCATTGTTATGATATCATATATGGTTCACTTATGACATTATATTACCCGTTCTTTTGTAAATTCCATGTTAAAGAAGCGTTTTGGGTAAAATCGTTTCATTTATCGTAGGTGTTTTGACTTGTTGTTCTTGACATCATTATTAATTATATCATGATTTACTTACTTCCAGAATATAAAATATGATTTATATATCATATATATTCAGTATATATATATATATATAATAGATAGATAAATAAAATGAAAAACACCGTTCATGGAGACGGTAGTCCGTACGTACGCATGAACGCTGTTTTTCTTTCCTTATTGTCTTGAAATGGAAGTAAGTAGATGACATAAATATGTATATATATACATAAATCCAGTAGCTTTATAATGTCATATATTTCATTATTATTTCTTATATATACCTTATAATCATTCTTAAATGGTTAACATGGAGAATGAATCTCATCGCGTCGTGGAGACGGTAGTCCGTACGTACGCACGAGCGATGATATCATTTCTATAAATATTGAATTGAATTGGAGTGGATTATACAATATATCAGTATCAATATGATGTTGTAATAACTATGTATAGTTATTCTTTACACCATTATACCCATCCATGTAAGGTGGTGGTGGAAAATAGATTACACCACGGCGTGGAGACGGTATTTCGTACGTACGCACGCGCGGTGATTTCTTTTTCCGTAGGATGGATAGATGGTGAAATAAGGATGTTTCATACTTATAATAACATATCAGTATATGAGTGATACTGATGTTATTACTTCATAATGAAACAACCTAATAAGAAGAAGTGGAAGAAGAAATAAAGATGAATGAATTGGTAACGGTAATTACCTCTTCTTTGAAGCGCCTCTTTGAGACCTCCTCTTAGGGCACTAAAATTGGTCTTTGAGGAAGACCAGAACCTCTAGGATGTTGCTAGGGAAGTGGAGAAGAGATTTTGGCAGGGTTTGGCCGAGCTTGAGAGCTCAAATTGGTGTGAGGAGGAGGGGGAGGAGGTGTCCTTTTATAGGGGAGGAGAGGGGCACCTTAGGAATATCTCAAAATATTATTTTATATTAAAGTCAAAATCGGTTTATAATGGTTCCAAAGGGTCTTATATCGAAGCTAAAGTGGGGATGGGTCGAAATCCTATCAAAAAATATAATTTAGACAAGTTTAGGATATTATTTTAACCTTATCAATTAGATTTAACTCTAAGTTAAATATTTTAACTTTTACCATGTCTTTTTGTTTTCTTTCACTATATGGTTAATACACTTACTATAACATGCCAAAAGAACCCCAAATTGTTTATTATTAATATATATATCCTTATCTAAGTCATTTGGCCGAACCTTAGATTTTTAGGAATACAATAACAATTAATAATATAATATTTTATTTAAAAACTATTTTGTGTCAATTTTGACACTATTTGATATATGATTTTTGTGAAAGTCATAACAGAATTAAATGTTCGAAACAAGTTGCTTAAATCAACATTAATATATCATAGTAACCTAAAAAATTAGTGGAATTCATAAAAAATGTCAAATTACATTTATTTTGGTGTTTATAACATCAATTATGTCAATATTTCATTAATAAGATAATTATTGCATCATCGTTGTGTCATAAATAAATTAAATTATTTGATGTCTAAAAATTACAAATAAAATACCATCATGTAGGAAATAGTTTTAGCTTTCTAATGAATATTTACAATTGAATTTATCTTATGTATAACCCCATATTAAAAATTATTTACTTATTAAACTTTGATTTTAACTATTTTAACCTTTCTTTAAATAAATTAATAATAAATGTCCTAATCTAATCCAAGTGGGCCTAAATGGTCATATTTTATTCCTAAGTTTGTTTTTGGTCGAATTAAACTCGTCCAATAGAATTAGTACATGTGTTAGGGTAATAGTAATATCATATTTACCCTTAGTTACCCTATTTACTATTAACCGCGGTAAAAAAAGTAAAAAGTTACTATTCACCAAATAATTATTTTCATCTCATTGAACCACATTTTAGTCCTTGATATTAACCGTGTCTCTCAGATTTTCGAAATTCCATTCACAGAAGCGGCAAAATTATGTTTTATGAAAAAATCAGTTTTTTTAACTACCACTTAGTAGTTTCACTATTCATCAAAAATTGATGTTTTTCAGAACAATGCCAAAATTTAATCCTAAGCTATATTTCATATTCCGAATTCAAAAATGAAATCTATTTTACCAAATTCATAACATAGAAGTTGCATTAATTAATTTTATAATTAAATCCTGCTGTTAAAATAAATAGCGTGTTTTTAGGAAACAATATATATCAAAAGATTGACACTTGATTATGTCTGGTTTAAATGTGAAATTACAACCAATGACCAACATTGTATTAAATTGTAAAAATATATTCTAAATATACTTTAAAACCACTCAAATTAATAATTTATCACTATTAATTATTTCGATTAAAAAAGTTGTTTTTAATTATAATTTAGTAATTTTCACTATTCATCAGAATATGAAAGTTATCCGAAAAGTACCAAAATTTCACCTTAGGCTAAATTCGATACTCCGAATCCAAGAATGAAGTTCATTTTGAAAAATAAGATTTACAAAATTTTAAAAAGTGGTTATTACTATTCATAACGGCTAGTTTTAATAATATTTTAATAGCACATCGTTCTTTAGTGAAACTCGGTATTGCGTATTACACACGCTATCGAGGAAGGTCGCGATTGCGTGTAATGCAAGTCAAGACAAGGATGCGTGTTGTGCAAGATCCTTTTGGTGTAGCGTACAACACAAGACATTAGTGAAAAAGAATATTTTTCATAAAATCTCGGGCTGTTACAGTTCCAAAGTGGGCTTAGAGTTCCCTTGGAATTATTATTGGGCCCAAAGAATATAGAGAGATATTCTAAATATGATTCACTTTTTTAAGAAACTATAAATCCTTATCCTAGTATAAAAATAATGGGAACTAATATTTAGTTCCCATGAAGCATTTTCAATTTTCCCATTTCAGATTATATACCTTTATTATCATGTTTATGACCCTATTTTCCACTTATAGGTCATATGATTTATTATATATATATGTTCATTGTTATAAATATTATCATGATGTTTTTAGGGTGATCTAATCATGTAAATTCAATGTAACATTACTTTTTTCAAATGATACTTATTTACATATATTTTTAAAAATAATTTTTTTAGAAAAACAAAAGGGATTTTAATGTGATTTTTAAATTGAACTAGTTTTTTATAAGTGAACTTGTTTTTAAAAATATGTTTCAAGCTAGGAGTAACGAACCCTACCTCCATGTATACCACTCCTACACTAGAAATGAAGATAGGGATATAGTAACCCCCTAATTCCTGCCTCCAATATGACCCAGGATGGAGACTATCACCAAGGGTATAAAAATCTCACAATATTGGAGACATCAACCTTTATCAGGAGAAATTATCACAATAAATGGCAGATCATATAGGAACAACTCCAAGACATATATTATAGAAATCCAAATATAATCCCACAAACATGCATAAAATAGAACTGGTAAAAATACAATACAGATCCAAATAAAAGTACCAAAAAGCAAACTAAAGTAGAAACTCAAAAAATATCCAAAATCCAGATCTAGAAACACCCAAAAATATCCATTTAATCCTTATGGAAATATAATTTTTTAATATATGTAGGGTGAGTATACTTATATTCCTATAAGGAAAACCAATTTTCTTGATCACATGTGGGGGAAACATACTAATTCTCCCATGAGAAATTAATAGAACCAAACATCGCCTAACAGGTATACTAACCATCCCAACCTCACCAAGTCACGCCCACAAAATAATGAAAATCAAGTAATGTAATATAAGTAAAGAACATATATTATAGGGTACCCCACCCCACTTTCCCACCGATTAACCGCTCTTACACCCGAATGACTGATGTCCTGCAACTCCCACCTATTCAAAACATACCATATCACAACCCCCTCGAAGATACATGGTCCACAACCACACCAAATCCTACCCACACACACCCGATCCTCAACCAAATCACATCCAACCCATAGAAACTTGGGCTGCAACCACATCAAATCCTTCCAGAAGACACTTGGGGCACAACCACATCACATCCCACCTGTAGAGGGTTAGGCCAAAAACCACACCTCATCTGGAAGATACCTATGAAAGAACAACACATCTCACCCCAAATAAACCTTGGAGGGTATACCCACATATCTTCCCAAAGACACCTAGGCATGCACAAATCGACCACACACACCCGAGCCTCACACCTCACCACAACATTCCTGAAAAATCATGGGCCATCACCGTATAGATGTGGGAGAATATAAGAGAGGGTGGCCATACATCCATCCCCACATAAGGATGTTTGGGAAAGAGACCCTCCCCTACGATGAAGGTGGTTTTCGGCAAACAGTTCTCAACTAGGGTGGGGTTCATATATAAAACACAAGGAAAATACATATATGATACAAAAAAATAAATCCTAACCTATGGGTTTAAAAAAAATTAACTCATGAGACTACTACAATTACTAATACCTCTAAATGAATAACACCAAACAATAATCTACGACCTCTTTTCAATTTCCAACCAATTTCATTTTAACACACCCATTAATTTTATTGTTTATCACTAATCACATTTAACGACACAAACCATAATTTATTCATCAATTAACCATTTCCATCTCATTAACTAATCAAACCCTACTCATTCCATTCTTTATTAATTAATTATTCATTCTTTCCACCACCAAATGGGAAAACCCTAAGCACAAAACAACACATGAAATAGAGAAACAATCATTTCATAAGCTAATGATCTTAATAAATTATCATGGATCAAAATTAAATACACATTGTTCCACATTCTCCATGTTTAACTCCAACTAATAGTATATCATATATCGATATCTAGATACGAGGTGAAGGTATTTGTAAGTTATTAATGGAAAAGTACTCATACCACACACTATTGTCATTCTTCAAATAGATCCCCCTTAGATCACATATCAACAAAAAACAAACCCAAAATTACAACCCCATATGATAACACATTACCACACAACTAGTTCAAAACCCTTTTATACAATAGTTTTCATCCATGCCACAATTAATAAATCTCTCAACCCAATATTTTATTATGCCATCCAAACTATTCAAAAACACAAAACTGTGATCACAACCACAATACAATACAAAACTGAAAAATCCCACATGCCACCTCACTGCACGTACCAAGGAAAAACAAAAATCTAGATTTAACAGGGAATCCCTTAATTAATTCAACCTTTCAATTCCGGGGTTATTACATAAACTATATTATCATGGGGAATCCATTCATTATCTTGATACAGGTGGATATCCAATTTAATTTTAGGATGATTCCAAAAAATATCATATAAAAAAATAACCATATTAGATTTATCCAACACAATTAAATCCACCAACATCAATAATTTTCAGATGGTCATCGAGCCCAAACAATCAAAATATCATAATAAAATCTAGGCTGTAAAAACATACAGAGCATACCCTATGAAATTCAATTTTGAATTCACCAATTTTATTTCTTTGATTAGGCTTCCACACCCATGATCCATGGATAGAAAAATTAAACACCACTCATGATACAGAATAAAGAGAATGGATGGAAATCCAACCTCAAGGAAGCTTTGCAATTTATGCCCACTATAGGGCAATGAAGAATTCTCATGAACCACAACCACACCACAACCACAAAATATCAACCTATACCACACCAAGGATCTATCAGAACACAAACCAATGCATCCACAAACCAAAGAAAAAAAATAAATATGTGGATCCCCAGAAGAAGAATATAAGAAAATTTGTTAGGAAGGGAAGGTAAATCACCACCGATCAATAAAAAATCTCCAATGAACATCCCCCAGGATCAACGGATTGAAGGTGGAGTAAAAGGAACCAATGAATACTCTAGGGAACCTAGGGGTCACCCATAACAAGAGTAAAAAGGTAACCATAGAAAAATGAGTGATGTTTCAGCAGGAAATTATTTTGAAAGCTACATATGATTGGAGTATTACAAGACATGTAATCCCCTATCACCTTGTGTAATACTTAGGGTCCAGTTTTTCAGAAATCCACATATCTTATCCACTTAATTTAATTTTTATAACATTGGAATATTACATGTTCTGAGACCTCTAAGATAACATATTAAATAGAGTTTCGATCCATGTAGTATAGTTACATGATGTGTAATCCCCCTTTTTGCATCCTTTAGTAACTGAACTTCTTCAAAACCCCACAGAGCCTCCTTCGAACACTTCCAATGATCAAAAACCACAATGTAATAGACTGAGAAGGCATGAAAGGTTACATATAATTCCTCTCAACAGATTCTTTCCCTTGAGAATCCAAAACACAACACATATGAAAAGGGCTCCAAACAACCACCATGCGAGATACCTATCAAGGATCTCATCACACCTCAAACACTACCACTAGTAAACACAACAAACCAAACAACCACAACCACACTACCACTTGAACACTACCCAGCCATCGAACTAAAATATCATACAACTAGAATACCGCACTATCCTAAACATATGAATCAAGGAATTATGCCTTCCATGTCAAGATACTATCCACTCTGGGTGACACTAACTCACCCACACGGGTTTAATATCATCATATTTAATATATCTCTATTAGGAATAAGGTATTACCCTCTTTATATGTTAGGAAATTATCACACATCATACCACACACATCATGAACCAAGGAAAATAGATAATTACATAAAACAAAGTGTTAAAAACATTACATTACTTGGAAAAATAGGGCAATGAAAAACTCAAAAAAACTCTGGGTATTGGGAACACATATGTGTTTATCACTCAAAATTACTCTCCTATTAGATACTATGTCCCCACAACACAAAAACTAAGGGAATATTCTATCCACACAGTGCCTTATCACAATGATCCTAGATCTCAACTACCCATTCCACACACATCATTCCATCCTCGATATCCAACTCTCCCTAGTCAATGATAAGGTATTCTTCATGTAGATACTGATGAAGTTTATATAAGTGAAATATTTCATGGATCCTTTCCAACTATAGTGGAAACCCCAACTAATATTTCACCTTTCCCACTGTCCCAACACCTAAAAGGGTCCAATGAACATGGGAGAAATATCACTCCCCTTTCCAAACCTCCAATTCCAATGTCATGGGGAAACCTTCAAGAACCCGTAGTCCCCAACCTCAAACTCCAAGGGCCTCCTCCTATGACTGACAAAAAACATATAATGGTCTTTCATTGCTATCATATTCTCACAAATGAGCTGAAATTTTTCTGTCATGATCTAAAAAACATCATGACCAAAAATAGTTGTATCCCCAACCTCTATCTAGCACAATGGAGAGTGAAATAGTCTTCCATACAAGGCTATAATGGGACCCATACCATTAGAAGTTTTCTAGATATTATTATAAGAAAACTCTACTGAAGGAAGGTGTTGTACCTAAGATCCACCATGGTCCAAGTTGCATTCTTTCAACATATCCCCCATCATCTAGATAGTTCATGCCATTTTCCCATCAGTCTAAGGGTTGAATGAAGTAATAAGGTGTAACTAGGTGCAGAAAGCATGTTAAAATCCCTTATAGAATCATGAGGTGAATCATGTGTCCCAATTTGAGACAATGGACATTGGAAGATCATTTAGACACACCACCTTATCCACATACCTCTTTTCTAAGGCATCCACTACACCTGACTCATTGATCGCAATGAAGTTGGTCAATTTCATCAACTGATCCACTATCACCCAGATAGAATCATAACCTCCTTGAGATATGGGTAACTACATGAATAAATTCATTGATATTTCATCCAATTTCCATTTGGGAACATCCATGGGATGAAAAAAACTACCATGAACAAGGTACTCAACCTTTACCTGTTGGAAAACCAAGAACTTCACCATAAACTCTGTCACCACCTGTTTATTCCATGGACACTAAAACGGTGTCTTTAACCAAAAAAAATCTTATAAAATCTTGTATGTACTTCCAATGGTGAGATATGAAACTCATGAAGGACTTTACTATGCGTTGATACCAGAGAAGACAACTTCCCACGAAACAACATCTGGTTCTGACCATCTTTCATCCATCCATTCAGAGCATCACTGTGGACAAAAAAATCTCACAACACCTCTACCTCAAAGTCCCCCACTAAGAATCCTCCACCAGCTCAACCATAGAAGACAACAACATCATATAAAAAATACCCTCTAATATATTCCATTCTAGCATCTATGTCCAAGGCTACCAACTCCTCCATCACCCTCAATGTGTATGTAGATTCCCAAAAAACATCCTTCTATGACATTATGCTCAAATAATAGACCACGAAATTACCCATTCACAAGGTGTAAGAGATATAAAAATTGAATTATAGAAGTAAATCCATCCAAATCCCATATTGTATGTTCAGATGCCATTGGGAAAATATAAACCTCAATCTCTTGTGATCTGTGAAGACCATAAAGAACTCCTCGATGTGGTAATGTAGCCACAAATTAATCAAAAAAAAATGAACCCTAATAGTGCCATATCATGGTTGGAATAGTTATTATCATGGGGATATAACTTCATAGACTCATAAAAGATCAGTTCTAGCTACTGCATTAAGACTCACCCTAAGCCCAATTGGGAAGCATCAAAAACTACCACAAACAACACACCCTCCTTCGATAGCTAAAGCACTGGACCACTAACTAAATTCCCATTTAGGTAACTGAATACAACCTAAAACTTATCAATCCACAATAATCTTGGTCATTCCAAGTCAATGTTGTCAATGGGGCTACACCTCTATAGAAATTGGGTAAAACTTCTAACAATATCCTGCAATATGAAGGAAACTATAGACCTCTTACATGTTCTTGGGAGATTCCCAATAATCAACTACTTAAACATTCGTTGGGTCTACTCCCACACCCTAAAGACACATTAAATTCCAATTGAAATTCATCTCTTGTGTCCAACACTTACAATTTGACATCCTTCCAGAGAGTTGGTGGTGCTGATGAACATAAAAAATTGTTCTACGATGCTCGGTATTCTCCTCCTATGACTTCGAGAAGATTAAGATATCATCGATGAAAAAAATTATGATCCAATCCAAGAACTCATGGAACATAGTGTTCCTAAACCCATAAACACTATTGGTTTATTCGTAAAACCAAATGACTTAAATACAAATTCAAAGTGGCTATACTCGCATCTAAAGGTAGTTTTAGGATATCTCCCTCCTTCACCCTTAAATGGTGATATCCAAACCATTGATTGACAATATAAAACCAAATATCCAATCTCAGTAGATCTAAAAGATAGTGTATCCTTGGGAGGGGGTAATGACTCTTGAGAATCACCTGATTCTGTAACACCCGAGTATTTTATGTTATATAAATCATCAAAGGAATCTTTTTCTACACAACACTTGCTTGGCTTGCTTTACACGCAATCGCGACCTTCCTCGATAGCTTGCGTCGTACATAATACCGAGTTTCACTAAACAACAATATGCTATTAAAACTAGCCGTTATGAATAGTAATAACCACTTTTTGAAATTTTATAAATTTTATTTTTCAAAATGGACTTCATTTTTGGACTGAGAATATCGAAATTAGCCTAGGGTGAAATTTTGGTATTTTTTTGAAAACTTGCAATTTTTGATGAATAGTGAAACCACTAAGTCGTAGGTTAAAAACTGAATTTTGCATAAAACTTAATTTTACTGCTTCTGTGAATGGAATTTCAAAAATCCGACAGACACGGTTGATATCAGTAAGTAAAATGTGGTTCAATGAGATAAAAATAATTTTTTGATGAATAGTAACTTTTTACTTTTTTACCGCAGTTAATAGTAAATAGGGTAACTAAGGGTAAATATGATATTACTATTACCCTAACACATGTCCTAATTCTATTGGACAAGTGTAATTCGACCAAAAACAAACTTAGGAATAAAATATGACCATTTAGGCCCACTTGTATTAGATTAGGACATTTATTATTAATTTATTTAAAGAAGGGTTAAAATAGTTAAAATCAAAGTTTAATAAGTAAATCATTTCTAATATGGGGTTATACATAAGATATATTCGATTGTAAATATTCATTAGAAATCTATAAAGATTTCCTAAATGATGGTATTTTATTTGTAATTTTTAGACATCAAATAATTTAATTTATTTACGACACAAAGATGATGTAGTAATTATCTTATTAATGAAAGATTGACATAATTGATAATATAAATACAAAAATAAATGTAATTTAAGACTTTTTATGAATTCCACTCATTTTATAGGTTACTATGATATATTAGTGTTGATTTAATCAACTTGGTTCGAACATATAATTCTGTTATGACTTTCACAAAAATCATATATCAAATAGTGTCAAAATTGACACAAAATAGTTTTTAAATCAAATATTATATTATTAATTGTTATTTTATTCCTAAAAATCTAAGGTTCGGCCACATGACTTAGATAAGGATATATATATTAATAATAAACAATTTGGGGTTCGTTTGGCATGTTATAGTAAGTGTATTAACCATATAGTGAAAGAAAACAAAAAGACATGGTAAAAGTTAAATTATTTAACTTAGAGTTAAATCTAATTGATAAGGTTAAAATAATACCCTAAACTAGTATAAATCCTATTGGTTGATAGGATTTCGACCCATCCCCACTTTAGCTTCGAAATAAGACCATTTGGAACCATTATAAACCGATTTTTACTTTAATATAAAATAATATTTTGAGATATTCTAAAGGTGCCCCTCTCCTCCCTTGTAAAAGGGCACCTCCTCCCCCTCCTCCTCACACCAATTTGAGCCCTCAAGCTCGGCCAACCCCTGCCATTGTCTCCTCTACACTTCCCTAGAATAATCCTAGTGGTCCTGGTCTTCTTCAAAGACCAATCTTAGTTCCCTAAGTGGAGAATTCAAAGAGGCGTTCCAAAGAAGAGGTAGTATCCATTACCGATCTTTTCAATTTATTTCTTCTTCAACTTCTTCTTCTTTAGTTGTTTCATGATAAAGTAATAACATCAGTATTACTTACATACTGATATGTTTTTATAAATATGAAACAACCCTAATTCACCTTCTATTCATCCTACGGAAAAATGAAATCACCGCGCGTGCGTACGTACGGAATACCGTCTCCACGCCGTGGTGTAATCTATTTTCCACCACCACTTTACAAGGATGGGTATAATGGTGTAATGAGTAACTATTTATGATTATTATAAAGTAATATTGATACTGAAATAATATATATATACTCCAATATAGTTCCACGATCATAGGAACGATATCATCACTCGTGCGTACGTACGGAATACCATCTCCACGATGTGATGCGACTCATTCTACATGATCATCATTACATAGTAATTATATAAATGAATTGAATGAATAAATATGATATATGTTTCACTAATACCATTCTGGATATAAGGTATCTATAACCTTAAAATAAGAATAAGAATGTATTCGGCAAAACACACATAAGAACAAAAGGCAATAAAGACCCGAGTAACAAGTAACAATGAAATATTACTAACAAGAATCTAAGAATATGACCATATATGATATCATATCAATATTTATGATTCTATAATAAGTCAATAACATTATTTAAACCATTATACAGGAGCTTTGGACACATACAAAGCTAATTGGACCTAAGGTAAGGGAAATATCACAATCTCATTTTTATCCGAGATTGTTTATTCGTAAGTATTTACTAGGGTGTATTTTATCATCCACATCCATGTTCCCTCAATATGTAATATTGTTTCCATCCACTTGAAATATTTTAAATCCAATTTTACCCTTAGGTGAGTTTTAGTAAAGAATATGAAAGGAATCTTTTGTCGTTTTTCCGTACGAGGTACTTTTTGACTTTTCCGACAAAAGTACGAAGAATGTTTTTTTTAACTTATACGGCATGAATGGATTTTTAAAACATTATTTCCAAGAAGCTTCCTTTATAAGTTTTCAAGTTTATTTTTAATCAACTTCTTTTATTTTAAAGTCGTATGACATGTTATGAAAGGAAAATGTTTTTAAAGTAGAAAGGATATTTTCCTCAAGAATGGAGTTCAAGTATTTTATCAAAATTATTTTCCATCTAAGATAATAAAAGGGATCTGTTTTTATCCCTATTATTTCATGGATTTGATTATGTTGTGATGGAAACATTTTTATGAATTCCTTTATCTTATATGATTTGTTTTTTTGATGTCATGATGTTTCAAGAATCACATTTTTGTTACATGTGTTATGCGATTATGTATGATTTATGATTATGTGGCACACATAAGAAAGGATTCATTATAAGATGGGTGGGACCTATATCTCCCTCCAATGCATTGAGTAAAGATTTTATATCTCATGAGATAGACATGGCTGGAATGGAAGGTTATTTTGGTTCAGTGATACAGGACTGAAACGAGGAGTGAACTCAGTTCAGAAAGGGACTTTGTCCACTAAGATAGTCTTGGCAATGAGTCATGACTAACAAGAAATGATTTTCCATGATTATGTGTGCATGCCACAAAGTTTCAAGTTTTATGTTATGATTATGGGGATCTCATTTTCACTTCTATGATTTATTCCATGTTACGATATTATGATCTCTTTTGCCGGTTTTGATTTTCAAAAAGATATGATATGATTTTTATTTCCTTTATTTGCCCTTGCTGAGCATTTGAGCTCACCATTTTATGTTTTCTTTTCCCCAGGTTAGGAAGATGGATATTAAGTAGAATATGCTAAAAGGGACTCTAGATATGATGAAATAAATGGGAGACACTGTAGAAGATTTATGAACCAGTTGTTTATGTTTCCCAGTTTCTAAAGACACTATACCTATACGGTCCTTTGTGGTTTTGTCATATGTTGTAATAAGTGTGCTTCAATTTTGAAGTATTAACAATGTATGTAAAGTATGGGTCGTTATAGTTGGTATCAGAGGAAAGGTATAGTCAACCTTTGGAAACTAGGATGTGAAAGCCTTAGTAAGAACCCTAAGGATAAGTCTAAGCATAGAACACAATCTTAGTGTTTTCGAAATGGCCTTGAATAACCTAGGATAAGACCTTAAGCCTGAAAATTTTATTCTTGAATTATGTGGTTTTCCTATTATAATTAGTGTTGCTCACACTATTCTTCTTGGTTTTAGTCAATGGCTGGAACCCAAAGGAACCGTGTTAATGCGGAATGCGATGGGCAATGCAATGATTGTCCCCCTGAGCAACCAAATGATATGGGAGCTGGAATAAAAAATCTTGTAGCCATGCTCACACAACTTTCTCAAGCTATGAATCATGCAGGACTTCCAAACGAGCAAAGGAAGGAGCAACATTCTGTTGAATCCTTCATGAGGCAGCGTCCACCTTCTTTCAGTGGGTCTACTGATCCATTTGTTGCTGAACAATGGATTAGTACTACTGAAAAGATATTTTCAGTTCTTCAATGTTCTGAACATGATAAAGTCATCCTAGCAATGTATCGTTTGGAAGGAGATGCTGATCAATGGTGGAATCTTATTAAGAATACGAGGGAAAGGGATGAAATTGAGTCTATGGAATGGGACGAGTTCAAGAACTTATTTTTCAATAAGTACTTCCCTCGTATTCTCCGAACAAAGATGGAGAAAGAGTTCCTTGAACTGAAGCAAAGGGATGATGAATCTGTTAGTACCTATGAAGCAAATTTTACAAGACTTGCATGGTACGCTTCTGGTATTATTCTCCAACCTGAGAGTAAGATCGATCGATTCTTTAGTGGCTTAAAACCAAGTCTTCGAAGGGCGTTAGCCATAAGGGACTTCAATAGCTACGAGGAAATCGTTCGATGTGCTCTCAATGTCGAGATGGAGATTGGAGTAACCCATCAGTCACATGGGTTTGATAAGAAGAGGAAGATGGAATTCAAAGAAAAATCTAAAGAGCACACGGAAAAGAAGATGAACTTTTCCTTATGCTCAAAGTGTGGAAAGAAACATGGAGGGAGTTGTCTTAAAGGGACAAGTAAATGTTTTAAATGTGGAAAGGAAGGTCATCGGGCATTTGAATGCCGTGATAATGGGAAGAAGATGTCTAATGATGCAAACAAAGGAAGGGATACACAGAATGAACCTACTACACTTCAATGTTTCAAGTGCAAGGAGATGGGGCATTATGCCAATCAATGCCCAAATCCAAGGGTTGATGATGATGGTCGACGTCAACAAAATCTTAAGGCTAAAGACAAAGGAAAGCCACATGCAATTTCTATCAGCGATGTGGAGTACGATAACGAAGTGGTGAAAGGTACACTTACCATCCACTCTAAAGTAGAAAATGTTTTATTTGATTCTGGATCCACCCAATCTTTTATTTCTAAAGAATTTTCTAAGGGTATCACCGTATTACCTCAACAATTAGATGTTGAGTTAGCTATGACAACACCTAATGGAACAACAGTCGCATCAAAAGTTTATAATTCTTCTCCGATCGAAGTTTGTGGGAAAGTGCTTCCTGCAAATCTTGTGATCCTTCCTTTAGTGGAATTTGATGTGATTCTTGGCATGGATTGGCTTTCCCTACATGGAGCTCATATCAATTGCCAAAGAAGGGAAGTCACATTTCATATTCCAGATCAATCTACGATCGTATATCAATGCAAGGATGAACATAACCTTCCAGTGGAAATTTCTTCCATCTTATGGGTATTGATTCCACTAAATGAAGGTTATTTATCTCAAATGGTTGGTGAGAAACTCACGATTAAGAATATGCCCATTGTACGGGAGTTTGATGATGTCTTTCCGGAGGAATTACCGGGTCTTCCACCAAATCGTGAAGTTGAGTTTTCAATAGAACTCGTACCGGGTTCTTTGCCGATCTCAAAGACACCTTATAGAATGGACCCAATTGAGTTGTAGGAATTGAAGAAGCAACTCCAAGAGAATCTTGATAAGGTATTCATATGCCCTAGTGCATCACCGTGGGGAGCACCTATTCTATTTGTTAAGAAGAAAGATGGATCAATGAGACTCTGTATTGATTATCGAGAACTTAACAAGATCACTATCAAGAACAAATATCCTCTCCCACGCATTGATGACTTATTTGACCAACTACGTGGAGCTCAATAATTTTCCAAGATTGATCTTCGTTCAGGGTATCATCAATTAAGGGTCTAAAGGGAGGATATACCAAAGACGGCTTTCCGTACAAGGTATGGACACTATGAATTTATAGTGATGCCATTTGGTCTTACTAATTCCCCTGATATCTTCATGGATCTAATGAATAGAGTATTTAGAGACTATCTTGATCAATTTGTGGTAGTCTTTATAGACGATATTCTTGTCTATTCAAAGAGAAAGTAAGAGCATGAAGATCACTTGAGAATTATATTGAAGACCCTGAGAAAGGAGAAGCTTTATGCCAAATTTACCAAGTGTGAATTTTGGCTTCAAAAGGTTTCATTTTTGGGTCACATAATCTCAAAAGAGGGGATATCTGTGGATCCAGCAAAAACAGAGGTTATCAAAAGATGGTCGAGACCAACAACAGTAACTGAGATCCGAAGTTTTCTTGGTTTGGCTGGATATTATCGACGTTTTGTAAAGGATTTTTCACAATTATCTAATCCACTCACCAAGTTGACTCGGAAAGGAGTTAAGTTTGTCTGGACAGAGGAATGTGAAGAGAATTTCAAGGAGTTGAAAAGAAGGTTATCCAGTGCACCTGTGCTCACACTGCCTTGTAGTGGAGAAAGGTTTGTGATCTACAGTGATGCATCCAAGAAGGGATTGGGGTGTGTTCTTATGCAAAATGATATGGTGATAGCTTATGCCTCACGACAGTTGAAAATCCATGAGCAAAATTACCCAACACATGATTTAGAGTTGGCTGCGGCAATCTTTGCATTAAAAATTTGGAGGCATTACCTTTATGGTGAAAGGTGTGATATTTATACTGATCATAAAAGTTTAAAGTATATTTTCACACAAAAGGAGTTGAATATGCGTCAAAGAAGATGGTTGGAGCTGATTAAGGATTATGACTGCTCAATCCATTACCACCCTGGGAAAGCAAACAAGGTGGCAGATGCATTAAGTCGACAAGACCATGCTAGTTTATCCATGATGAGGATCACAAAAGATCCAATATTTATGGATTTACAAAGGATGGATCTTGGAATTATAATGGATGGGGAAAAATCTTATCTTTCTCAAATGAATGTTCAACCATCTATACATGTGAAGATTAAAGAGGCACAGAAAGAAGATGTAGAGTTACAAAAGAAGGTGAGAAATGTTCCTAAATTCAACCTTGATTGTGATGGGATAATAAAGTTCAGGAATCGGGTTTGTGTTCCTCCCATCCCCGAATTAAAGAAGGAGCTGTTGGATGAGGCTCATAGTTCATCATTCTCTATTCATCCTGGAAGCACGAAGATGTATAGAGACCTGAAAGAGTACTTCTGGTGGGATGGCATGAAAAGAGATGTTGCTGAATATGTCTCTCGATGCTTGGTTTGTCAACAAGTTAAAGCTGAGAGACAAAAGTCTAAGGGGATGTTACAACCATTACCCATACCCGAATGGAAATGGGAAAACATCACTATGGACTTTGTCACAGGACTTCCTAAAACATCCAAAGGCAATAACGCTATCTGGGTCATAGTTGATCGTCTTACAAAGTCTGCACACTTCATTCCTATTAGAGAGGATTTCTCTCTAGATCAGCTTGCCAGGATATATGTAAAGGAAGTGGTAAGATTGCATGGAGTACCACTTTCTATTATATCTGATCGGGATCCGAGATTTACCTCGAAGTTCTGGCAAAGTCTTCAGCATACTCTGGATACAGAGTTGAGTTTCAGCACTGCTTATCATCCCCAGACAGACGGTCAGTCTGAGAGAACAATTCAAACCCTAGAAGATATGTTGAGAGCTTGCTCTATGGATTTCAAAGGAGGTTGGGATCAACACCTACCTTTGGTGGAATTTTCTTATAATAATAGCTTTCACTCCAGTATTCAGATGGCTCCTTATTAAGCTCTCTATGGAAAGAAATGCAGGACTCCAACTTACCGGGATGAAGTTGGGGAAAGAAAGCTATTAGGACCTGATCTCGTTGATGAAATTGCAGAAAAGATTAGATCTATTCAACAACACATAAGAGCAGCTCAGAGTCGACAGAAAAGTTATGCCGACAACCGAAGAAAAGACCTAGAGTTTGAAGTGGGTGATAAAGTGTTCCTATGAATATCTCCCTGGAAGAGGGTTATGAGATTTGGAAAGAAGGGGAAGTTGAGCCCTAGATATATCGGTCCTTTCGAAATACTGGATCGTGTTGGGAAGGTAGCTTACCGATTGGCTCTTCCACCGAATCTCTCTCAAGTTCACGATGTGTTCCATGTATCTCTCCTGAGAAAGTACATACCAGATCTTTCACATGTACTCAGCTCAGAAGTTGCACCGCTGGAGCAAGATCTCTCTTATGAAGAACAACCGATAGAGATTCTGGATCGTAGCGAAAAAGTCCTACGAAACAAGACCACTCGCTTGGTGAAAGTTTTATGGAGGAACCACCAACTTGAAGAAGCTACATGGGAGCTTGAGGATATGATGAGGGAGAAGTATCCTCATCTGTTTGTTACAAAGTGACGAATTTCGAGGGCGAAATTCTTTTTAAGGGGGGTAGAATGTAACACCCGAGACTTTTATGTTATATAAATCATCAAAGGAATCTTTTTCTACACAACACTTGCTTGGCTTGCTTTACACGCAATCGCGACCTTCCTCGATAGCTTGCATCGTACACAATACCGAGTTTCACTAAACAACAATATGCTATTAAAACTAGCCGTTATGAATAGTAATAACCACTTTTTGAAATTTTATAAATTTTATTTTTCAAAATGGACTTCATTTTTGGACTCAGAATATCGAAATTAGCCTAGGGTGTAATTTTGGTATTTTTCTGAAAACTTTCAATTTTTGATGAATAGTGAAACCACTAAGTTGTAGGTTAAAAACTGAATTTTGCATAAAACTTAATTTTACCGCTTCTGTGAATGGAATTTCGAAAATCCGACAGACACGGTTGATATCAGTAAGTAAAATGTTGTTCAATGAGATAAAAATAATTTTTTTGGTGAATAGTAACTTTTTACTTTTTTACCGCGGTTAATAGTAAATAGGGTAACTAAGGGTAAATATGATATTACTATTACCCTAACACATGTCCTAATTCTATTGGACAAGTGTAATTCGACCAAAAACAAACTTAGGAATAAAATATGACCATTTAGGCCCACTTGGATTAGATTAGGACATTTATTATTAATTTATTTAAAGAAGGGTTAAAATAGTTAAAATCAAAGTTTAATAAGTAAATCATTTCTAATATGGGGTTATACATAAGATAAATTCGATTTTAAATATTCATTAGAAAGCTAAAAAGATTTCCTACATGATGGTATTTTATTTTTAATTTTTAGACATCAAATAATTTAATTTATTTATGACACAAAGATGATACAATAATTATCTTATTAATGAAATATTGACATAATTGATAATATAAATACAAAAATAAATGTAATTTAAGACTTTTTATGAATTCCACTAATTATCTAGGTTACTATGATATATTAGTGTTTATTTAATCAACTTGGTTCGAACATATAATTCTGTTATGACTTTCACAAAAATCATATATCAAATAGTGTCAAAATTGACACAAAATAGTTTTTAAATCAAATATTATATTATTAATTGTTATTTTATTCCTAAAAATCTAAGGTTCGGCCAAATGACTTAGATAAGGATATATATATTAATAATAAACAATTTGGGGTTCGTTTGGCATGTTATAGTAAGTGTATTAACCATATAGTGAAAGAAAACAAAAAGACATGGTAAAAGTTAAATTATTTAACTTAGAGTTAAATCTAATTGATAAGGTTAAAATAATACCCTAAACTTGTCTAAATCCTATTGGTTGATAGGATTTAGACCCATCCCCACTTTAGCTTCGAAATAAGACCCTTTGGAACCATTATAAACCGATTTTTACTTTAATATAAAATAATATTTTGAGATATTCCTAAGGTGCCCCTCTCCTCCCTTATAAAAGGGCACCTCCTCCCCCTCCTCCTCACACCAATTTGAGCACTCAAGCTCGGCCAACCCCTGACATTTTCTCCTCTCCACTTCCCTAGAATAATCCTAGAGGTCCTGGTCTTCTTCAAAGACCAATCGTAGTTCCCTAAGTGGAGAATTCAAAGAGGCGTTCCAAAGAAGAGGTAGTATCCATTACCGATCTTTTCAATTTCTTTCTTCTTCAACTTCTTCTTATTTAGTTGTTTCATGATAAAGTAATAACATCAGTATTACTTACATACTGATATGTTATTATAAATATGAAACAACCCTAATTCACCTTCTATCCATCCTACGGAAAAATTAAATCACCGCGCGTGCGTACGTACGGAATACCGTCTCCACGCCGTGGTGTAATCTATTTTCCACCACCACTTTACAAGGATGGGTACAATGGTGTAATGAGTAACTATTTATGATTATTATAAAGTAATATTGATACTGAAATAATATATATATACTCTAATACAGTTCCACGATCATAGGAACGATATCATCACTCGTGCGTACGTACGGAATACCGTCTCCACGATGTAATGCGACTCGTTCTACATGATCATCATTACATAGTAATTATATAAATGAATTGAATGAATAAATATGATATATGTTACACTAATACCATTCTGGATATAAGGTATATATAACCTTAAAAGAAGCATAAGAATGTATTCGGCAAAACACGCATAAGAACAAAAGGCAATAAAGACCCGAGTAACAAGTAACAATGAAATATTACTAACAAGAAGCTAAGGATATGACCATATATGATATCATATCAATATGTATGATTCTGTAATAAGTCAATAACATTATTTAAACCATTATACAGGAGCTTCGGACACATACAAAGCTAATCGGACCTAAGGTAAGGGAAATATCACAATCTCATTTTTATCCGAGATTGTTTATTCGTAAGTATTTACTGGGGTGTATTTTATCATCCACATCCATGTTCCCTCAATATGTAATATTGTTTCCATCCACTTGCAATAGTTTAAATCCAATTTTACCCTTAGGTGAGTTTTTAGTAAAGAATATGAAAGGAATCTTTTGTCGTTTTTCCGTACGAGGTACTTTTTGACTTTTCCGACAAAAGTACGAAGAATGTTTTTTTTAACTTATACGGCATGAATGGATTTTTAAAACATTATTTCCAAGAAGCTTCCTTTACAAGTTTTCAAGTTTATTTTTAATCAACTTCTTTTATTTTAAAGTCGTATGACATGTTATGAAAGGAAAATGTTTTTAAAGTAGAAAGGATATTTTCCTCAAGAATGGAGTTCAAGTATTTTATCAAAATTATTTTCCATCTAAGATAATAAAAGGGTTCTGTTTTTATCCCTATTATTACATGGATTTGATTATGTTGCGATGGAAACATTTTTATGAATTTCTTTATCTTATATGATTTGTTTTTTTGATGTCATGATGTTTCAAGAATCCCATTTTTGTTACATGTGTTATGCGATTATGTATGATTTATGATTATGTGGCACACATAAGAAAAGATTCATTATAAGATGGGTGGGACCTATATCTCCCTCCAATGAATTGGGTAAAGATTTTATATCTCATGAGATAGACATGGCTGGAACGGAAGGTTATTTCGGTTCAGTGATACAGGACTGAAACGAGGAGTGAACTCGGTTCAGAAAGGGACTTTGTCCACTAAGATAGTCTTGGCAATGAGTCATGACTAACAAGAAATGATTTTCCATGATAATGTGTGCATGCCACAAAGTTTCAAGTTTTATGTTATGATTATGGGGATCTCATTTTCACTTCTATGATTTATTCCATGTTAAGATATTATGATCTCTTTTGCAGGTTTTGATTTTCAAAAAGATATGATATGATTTTTATTTCCTTTATTTGCCCTTGCTGAGCATTTGAGCTCACCCTTTTATGTTTTCTTTTCCCCAGGTCAGGAAGATGGATATTAAGTAGAATATCCTTGAAGGGACTCTAGATATGATGAAATAAATGGGAGACACTATAGAAGATTTATGAACCAGTTGTTTATGTTTCCCAGTTTCTAAAGACACTATACCTATACGGTTCTTTGTGGTTTTGTCATATGTTGTAATAAGTGTGCTTCAATTTTAAAGTATTAACAATGTATGTAAAGTATGGGTCGTTATAGATTCAACCTCTGGTAGTCTATGCACAACCTCAGACCAACATCCACCTTCATTACCAACAACAATGGAGCACCCCACAGTGAAACACTTAGATGAATAAAACCCTTCTCCATCACATCATCTATCTTAATCCTCAACTCCTGTAACTCAGAAGTTTCTATATGATAAGGATCCTTCAATATTGGAGAAGCACTGGGATATAAGTATATTCAAACTCAACATCACATTGAGGGGGTATAATCACAAACTCCTTGGGGAATACATCAAGGGACTCCCAAAATACATTGGCAATATCTACCATTTCGGCATCCACAAATTCCACTGAAAACGAATCCAATAGAGAGAGTAGGGGATCCACATATTGACTACCCATCGGAAAACCCTTCTCACCAATGAAAACTACACTTTGGCCATCCACATATGAAAAAACAAATCTTCTCCTAAATAATTAAATAATAGAATGCATATAATAAAACTATTATATTTCATTGATGACATTTTATGGCCACATATATAGCAAGAAGAGACCTGCATGAGACTACGCCTATCCCATCATCTGTCTACATCCCCATCACACATCAAAAAATCTAGTCTGGCATCCAATTGGCATGATAAACATTAGGTGAATGAGAATCCTCTCTGAATATTTTCCTAGTGAATGGGCTGAAGTGGGAGAATTAATGGAGTGTGAAGCTCCTGAATCAAACAAGGAATAAAGAAGGATCCTAAACCAACTGATCATACCTCTGAAGATCTCCGGACCTGCTGGGACGGTATCCACCACTGTGTGAAAATGTCCCTGACCAATTCCTCTTCCTCTCTATGAAAGACCACTTATATGACCATGCTTGGGTTGAGGCCCTTGAACATGAGGATCATCGTATAAGCAGCCACTACCTGCTCTATATCCCCTAAGTGGAATATGATCCTATTTCCCTTACTACTAAAATGACCTGACTGCCAACTGTAACTGAGGCTGGAACTGGACTAATCCACCTCCACCAGTTTGAGCTCAAACATCCATTGGGAACTAATTATAATGATGACCATGAACTCTATAAAAGAAATACTTCGGGACCATGTTCACACGATATCCACAAGGATTAGATTCTCAGAAAGGAATTTGTTGAGGTAGAATCCCTACCAGAAAAAACATTGAAGGTCCTAGGGACTGAGACCTTCCACTGGTAACCCTACCTCTCGATAAACCCTAATAAATCCCCTCTCTAGGTAAACCTCCTCGTAAGTGTGTCTGCTCGATCAATTTTTCCTTCTTCTAGACCTCCATGTATATATGAAACAAAAAAGGAGTAACCACTTATTGGATACAAGGTTGAAGTTCCACATTAAGAAGTCTCACATGATAATCCTTATTTAGGAATAGATATGGGATAAAATGAAGGAGATCCTTCAACGTGATTCCTAGAAACCACATTAAAATAATCCCTTGTTGAAGGGTGTATAGATCCTAAATATTTTCAGCCTTCATGGTAGATGAAAGTAACTCTTCTCGGAACATCTTCTCAATGTCAACCCAAAAAAATCATATCGCATTCTATTATACCAAATATAGTTTCCACCACTAACACATAGCTCCCCACGTCTGGATAATAGACAATGGAACCTAGTACTCCATCGGGGGCCTAGATCAACGTAAAGGTGATCTCAATCCCCTTGAGCCATCTTTCTTTCTCAATTTCCAAAGCAATGCCATCATACATCCACAGAGACTGCCACTAGAAAATGAACAATGTTCAATTCAATCGGTCGTCCTCCTCAACTGGATCAACCCTTTGTTGATCAAATGGTTCAACCTTCTAAACATTTACTGCATGATCCATGCATGAATGATTACCAAGTGCCATAACTAAAAAGTTACACAATGATTTTCTATGACTGAGTAGTATGTAGTCTGTATTAATATATATTTAAACGCATTTAATACATATATAGTTATTCATTCAAACAACTTCCATTTTTTTTCAAAACAAACCTATTAAAAGAAGAACACAAGTCATTATGGTGAATGTACCTTTCCTAGGGTCTCTACCATGAAAATGGTGTAGTCTCACTTGGTCATTTGGTAGGCTTAGTGTCCTTGCGTTGGATCATAGGGCCCCTATAAATCCCTTATTCTAGCCAGCCTTTCCTAACCTATGTCACATACCATGACCACCTGACACTGTTTTTATACCAACCCATGTAATCCTCCAGAAGTCTAACTCTAAACAACATCCTATCTCTTAACCATAAACTCTGATACCATTCATTCATGACCCCACCCTCCTTTTATACCCCTCCTTGGATAAAAATAAAGAAACTGAATAGTGACCCCTAAGTCCCTCCGCCAATAGGCCATGGGATGGGGAGTAGATCCAAGGGTATACAAATCTAACAATATGGGAGGCATTACCCTTTATGAGCAAACAAATTAGGAGATATGATGGATCGTCCAGAAAACAACTCGAAGACATATATAAAAGAAGGGAAAAAATCCCAAATGCATGAATTAAATAGAACTTGTACAAATACATTACAAATCTAATGTAATGTTCCCAAAAGTAAGCTGAAGCATTGACTAGACAATTGTCTCAAATACTGTGCTAGTAATGACCAGCATGGTCCACATAATCTTCCTGGAAACCTAAAAGAAATTTTATATACATAGGGTGGTCATACATGTATAATCAGTAGGAAAACCAAAGTATCTCGTTCCCATGTGATTGAAACATAGTAATGATCCCATGAGAATACCACAGAACCAAACAATGCCTAACAAAAATACTAACCATTCCAACCTCACTAAGGAACACTCACCAAATAGCACATGTCAAGTAATGTATTATAAGTAAATCACATCAATGATAGGGCACCTCACAATAACATTCCACTGATTAGCCACTCTCACTCACTAATGAAAGACATATTGGCACTCCCACATCTTCCAAATATACCATATCACAACCCAACCACAGACACCTGGGCCACAACCATGCCAATTCCCACCCGTAGACACCTGGGTCACAACAATGTGACATCCCACCTATAAAAACATGGTCCACAACCATGTCACATCCCTCCCACAAACACCTAGGCCACAACCAAATAACATCCTACCCACATAAACTTAGGTGGCAACCAACTCACATCCCACACGAATACACCTGAAAAAAAACCACCCTCACCCCAAAGACAACTCATAAAGAAGAAAACATATCATCCAGAATTCACCTTTCAAGGTAAACCAACATCTCATCCCTAAGACACATGTTAATGAATAACTCACCCGCCTACACTTGGGCCTCATGCCTCACCACGACCTACCTAAAGAATCTTGGGCTATCACCACCTAGAAGAGGGAGTAGACAAGAGTGGTTGTCCATCCATCCATCCTCCAACCATGATTGTTGGAAAATACACCCTCCCCCATGATGAAGAGAGTGTAGAGAACACAGTTCTCTACTAGGGTGGGGTGCATATAGAAATCAAAAGAAAAATACAAGTATATACATAAATGATACCGAACAAACAATCCCAACCTATGGGTTATCAGATATAAATCAACTCATGAGACTAACACCTTTGATTCTACCTGTAAATAAATTCCACCACACAATAAGCCACAATATGTTTTAAATTTCTAAATAATTTTATTTAACCACCCCATTAACTTAATTTTCCAAAATTAAACACATTCAACCCCAAAACTAGTCATTGAATCATCCATTAACCTCTTTCATTATTTTAACCAATCCTACCCAAGTTATTCCACACTTTATTAATCAATTATTCTTTTAGTCCACCACTACACAAGCAACAACTAAGAACAACACACCACATGAAACTTAGAAACAATAATTTTTGAAGGTGACGAGCCTCATAAATTAAGGGGGATCCACATTAAAGACACATCATTCCACATTCTCCATGATTAACACCCACTCTTGGTATACCATATATTGATCTCTAGATACAGAGCTAAGCTTTCTATCTGTTATTAATGAAGAAGAACCCATACCAACACTACTGTCATTCTTTAATCGAATCCCATTCAGATCACATATCAATAGTACCAACAACCAACTCACAACCCCATATGTTAACACATTACCGCACTACTAGTTCCATACCCTACTATAAAAAACTTCTCATCTATCCCACAATCAGTTAATTTATCATCCTGATATTCCATTGCACAACCCAAGAAATTACAAATCACAGAACCGTGCTCATAACCATGCTACATCACAAACCAAAACAAGCCCCCATGTTAACTCACCACACCTACCAAGGAAAAAAACAATTCCATATTTAACAAGTAATCCCTTAATTAATTCCACTTGTTAATTCAATGGTTATCACAAAAACTGCATGATCTAGGGGAATCCATTCATTAGAAAAATATATGTGTTTAACCAATTTCATTTTAGGGTGATACCAAAAAAATATCCAATAAAGAAAAAACCATAGTAGATGTATCTAGAAAAAAAATACACAAATGACCACAATTTTTATTAGGGGAACGATCCTGATTAATAACAATATCACAATCTTACTGAGGCTATAAAACATGAAGAGGATATCCCTCTACCCTTCAATTTAGAATTAACCAATTTTATTGTCTTTGATTAAGTATAAACAACCATGATCCATGTATAAAAAAAGTAACCACCGATATGATACAAATTAAAGATAAATAAGGGAAATATGTCTTCAATGTATCATTACAATTTTTATGTACCACATGGAAAAGAATAATGCTCACGAACCATAATGGAACCACAAAAATAGTGGATCAACCAACACAACACCAAGGATCTGTACAAACAAAACCCAACACATCCACAAACCAAAGAAACACTGATAGATTGGATCCAAAGAATTATAAAAGAATAAAATAGGTGAGGAACGGATGATAACTCACAATCGATCGACTGATGATCACTAAAAAACATCCACTAGGATCAATAGATCAGAGAGGGAGGTAAAGGACTCAAAGAACACTATGAGGCACCTAGGGTTCACCCCACATGATAGGAAAAAGGAAACCATGTATGAATGAATGATAGTTCGTAAAAAAATATATATTAAAACTACAAATGACTGAGGTATTACACAATGTGTACTACCCTTTCCTGTCATGTAAAAACCAGGGTTCATTTTTTTTCCAAAAAAAAACTTTGTCTCTTTAAATTATTCTCATTTTCTTACCTCAAAATATTACACATTGTGAAACCTCCAAAAATGTTTTTAAACATAGTTTCACATCATTTAGTATAGTTATACGATATTTTATCCCCCTTTTCCTATCCTTTAGCAACCAAAATTCTCCAAACTCTATCATATCCTCCTCCAAACACTTCCAACGACCAAAAACCACACAATAATAGACTATGGAGGACTAAAATGTTACACTAAGATTATTATTTTTCATGGATAGTGGAATTATATATATTAATTTTTGTATCCTACGTGTCTTTGTGTCTCACACCCTGCATATGAATTTGGGTATATGAAACGCTATTGGATTTGACACTTGTATGGGTGAGGGACCCAATTAGTTCAATCGACCTTTATCATTATTAATGTCCATGATTTTTTTTGCGATGATGGATATAATACTAAGAAATTATTAATACTTTTTGGTCAAGTTTTAATTTATTTTTTGGGATGCTATGCATTAGTATTTTGGTCTTTTTCTTTGAATTGAGATATATACTATATATATAATATTAATATCTTTTATTTATAAATTTTTATGTGTCAATGTTTATAAAACATGTTCGTAGTCATGTTGTGTATACTATATTGAATGTTGATATTTTCTATTTTTTATTTTTTTTGGTGTTCAAAATTAATGGATGGGTCATACTAGAGTTTAAGGGAGAAACCATTCTAATGCATTGTAGTGTGATTCCCAACTGATTATATCTATTCCTTGGTGATCGTGAACATGCTTCAGGCCTTATGTAAATCTTTTTTGGGTGGAGAGTGTAATGAATCAATCTTATTATACATAAATATAATATCTTAATAGATGAATATTAATTATATAACATAATGAAACATTCTATAATCGTCTATGTTTAGTTCCATGGAACCATGAACATGTAAACAGCTGGTCTATAAGTGAGCTACATCATCCCTAAATTGTTCTTCATAAGTAGCACAATTCGTAGACAAAAAATAAAATTACATTTAATCATAACTTGGGGAAAGGAACCATAATAAAGGCTGCTATTATATTCTCAATAGGAATAAAAAATGGAGATATAAGCATATCATGGGAAGAATGGTATGAATACATGGTAATAATATCTTAAAATCACAACCTACAATAGCATAGATCATAAAATTGATTCATGGAATAAATATTAGAAGTTCACAAGGAGTGAATAATAATGGAATCAAATAAAATGATCCACGAGAAAAAAAACATTATCATAAGACATTGATTTGTTTCATACATATAATCATAGAAAACAATTTGTTAGTAGTTCAAGGCTTAAATATAAGACTATTATAGTGGAATGAGATAACATCAAAAACTATCATAATAGACAATGTTTAGTCAAAAGACTATAATTGTTGATAGTGAACCTTACTGAACTAGGTTAACTCCCTATTTCAATTCTAGTTATCTCATAAGATATCAATCTATGTAAAATTAATTGGGGGTATATATAGGTCACTCCCATCACATAATCTAAATATATGTGTGTAATAAAATGATAAAACATTAATTACATCAGAACCCATGAAATGAAATGGGATTCTTAAAATAATTCCTATCATAACCTATGAAAGGAAATGGGTTCCATTATCATTTCATCATAACATAACACATGTAAATGAAATATGGTTCATAAACATCCTTTTTTCATAAAAAAAACCATTCCTAGAAAGAATAAGAATGGTATCATTGGATCATATTCCCAGTAAAGCATATGTAACATAAAATATGTCATCTAAAATGGAAACTTATTTTGAAATATCACATTGGAAACTTTCAGAGGAAAATAGTATTTCTATTTTGAAAATCCCTTATCAAAACTAAAAAATCATAAAAAATATTCAAAAAAAATATCATTGAAAATAAACTCAGAAACATATAAAGAAGGACATAAAAATAATCTAAAACATTTCTTGAGTAAAATATTCTTTCTAATTTGAAAAACACTTATGAAAACAAAAAAAATTTACAAAAATAATTGTATTAAAAAAACCACGTAAAAATATAAAGGAATTTTTAGAAATCATTTAAAAATTTTCTTGAGGAAAATAACCTTTCCTTGAAAAAAACATTGTAATACAAGAAATTCCAATTTTTTTTGTAAATCCATTTCTATGAAAATAAAAATGAAACTTATAAATTAATCCGTAAAACATTAGGTGTCATGATGGTGGTAAATACCATACACATTAAAGCTGCGATTCCTTTCACATTTTCAGTAAAATCCAAACATGCCTAATTTGGAAAATGAAATGAAGATTACATTAAATTTTTTTATAATTAAAATAAGGGGTAAAAATTTATATAATTTATCATTTGGATAATTTTAAAAAGTATTTTTTAATAAAATATGATTTTTGTTGAAAAATCATTTTTGACCAAAGAGAGGGAGAAAATCAACTTTTCAAAAAAACAATATTTTGAGCTATTGAGAACATAAAGAGAGTGAAATGAAGGTAAAAAATGTATTCTAGTGAAATAAATAGAGGATAAAAAAATTAACGATATTAAATAGAGGTGCATAATAATATTTGATCATCAGATTCATAAACATAAATAATCCTGATAAATAATGAGATTGTAACATCAAACATTTACCATGATGGAATCTTTTGAATTGTAGGACACATTATGGAATTACATAAAATGAAACTTTTAATATAATTAAAATAATTATATTCATTATATAACAAGTCAAATGGGTATTATAGACACCTCATAGAATAATTTATATATATAACATAACTTATGTCCAAAAAAAGGAAAATTGAGACAAAAATCCCTTACCGTATTTGTAAATTTTATAAGATAAACCACATGAAATAGAGATAAAAAAATGTAAATGTAAATCCCAATACTATTCATGATAATAAAAATAAAATAAATTCATGGATAGTAAATATATCTCATAATGAAAAAGGTAGTGAATATGGAATGTGTCTCATTAAAGTAAAAAGTGTAACATAAATCCCTTACATTATGTCTCCACTTCCTTCATAAAGGTTAGATAATAATATATTATAAATTTATGTTCATTATAAATATATTTACTAAATATATTCATATGTATCAATCTATATATGATTTAATTATGACCATTTATTATCTATTTATCAATAATTCCTTGTTAAAATCACATTTTAGGTAAAAACTGCTTTGTTTTTCAAGTATGTTTTGATTTTTTGGTCCTCCTACTTTGATAATTATTAAATTATATAATGAATTTAATACCTGATATAAATATTATATATAGTAAATATATATGTATTTATATTTTTCCATAAAACATTGATATTGTAATGGAATACACTATTCATGGAGATGATAGACCGTATGTATGCATGAACGCAGTTTACTTTTTATCAACGAGAGAAATGAAATAAGGAAGAAAATATTTTAAAATTACATAATAAAATTTATTTCCTATATATATAATTTATTCATTAATGTTACCCTAATTACCTTCCATGTAAATAGTTAATGATAAAAATGACATCGCATTGTGAGGTGGTAGTCTGTTGTACACACAAATGATGTAATCATATCATCCACAGAATGAAAAGTAAAAACGTTAATTGTCATATAATAACTTATAAGTATAATTATGTTAAAAATAACATATATATTTATTAAATCTATCATTATTACCTTCAACATAAATTTGAAATGGAAAACACATCACCTCGGTTCTTAAGGCGGTAGTCTGTCGTACACATGAGAGACATTATTATCTTCCAAACGAGTTTGGAGGTATTATTTTATATGTGTTATTATAATTATAAGGGATTAATAATATCATATATATCATATAAAAAAATTAAATCCATTAATATATCCATCCATGAGGGGTGGTGATAGAAAATGAATAATATCGGTTCACGACGTGATAGTTTTCCATACACAGAAATAATGATTTACAAACCCATTTTATGGAAGAGGATAATGATTTAGGTTATGAAATTATAATATTAACATTTAAATATGTGTAATATACTTATTTAATTATATAATAATATTTTATTAACAATTTAATGATGTTAAGGGGGAAATATACTAAAATTATTGATTGTGGATGTTACCTATTCTTCGAACACTTCATTCGGTTAACCCTAAAAAATTATTAGGTTGTATTTATGAACAAGATAATGAATATAATATTTTTGAAGGAAATTATGTATTTTATTTGGGTAGTTATTTTTAATCAAATGGGGTTTTTAATAATGAGGAAGAGAGGATAAGGGGGTGTCCTTTTATAAGTGAGGTGAGCGACACACTTATAATTTTTGAAAATAAAAAGGTGTAATCATGTTTTTCACATTAAAAATGGCTCCAAAATGGGTAATTATCAAACCTTAGTGGTTATAGTGTTAAAATATTAGCATAAAATGGTGTCTATGAATGTTTATAGGTCATTTTAACTGTTATCTTAATAGTTATTCTTCTAGTAAATCCATATTCACCATAACCGTGATAATTATTTTTTATATTTTTTACAATTATTTATGGTAAAAAATTATGGTGAAATTATTAGATAATATAAATATAGATTATTGAAAATATTTTATCCATTTTCTGTTATTAAATTTACCAATGTGTCAAAGTTTAATTTAAAATTAATTTAACTAATGCAATGAACAAGTAGTTTTCCATAGAGAAAATTTTCAAAAGTTTTAAATGTTTTTATATAAAATATAAAAATAAAAAATGATTAAAATGAATTATATATGATTAATATATATATATATAATTTATGTAATTAAAATTTTAAAACCATATTAAAATAATATGGATTTCTTTAAATTTTTTAAAAGAAAAGATAAATCTTAATAAAAACAACTATTTTTAAGTACTCATCGAAAATTATGCTTCTTAGAATATTATATCAAATTAACCCTAATATATATTTAAAATAGTGATTTAGAAAATTAATTTAATTTTTTCATTTTATATTTATAAGAAATTTAACAAATAATTTTTTAAATAAATGCGTAAAATGTGACGAAAATACTTTTTAGAAAAAAACTTTTTATGTGTAAAATTCAATTTATTCTTATATTTTCTAGAAAAAAACATAATATGAATGTTAATTTTTGTTGGAATATATAATATATAAATTAAATTAAAATAAATCACCAATATTTATTTGATAAATTTGTTGTGGTAAAACCAGTTTTTTCACATAAAAATAATTTTTCATAAAAATATTTCATTTTTTTCAAATAGTTTTTTATCATTTATTATTAATTTGTAACCAAATAATTTATTATATATACATGTGTAAACCATATATTTTTTATAATTTATTCATTCCTCTTGATACCCTCCATTCGAATGGATATGTGACTACTATCACATTAAATAATATTATTTCAATACTATGTTATGTTTCGTTTAATCATAGTGTTGCGTATAACACAAGATACACAAAATGTCGAATGTAATTAAAGTTAAACATAGTGTAGTGTGTGTAATTAAAGATAAAATTAATGTTTTAGGTAATTAAAAATTTAAAAAATATTAAATTTATTTTAAAAAATTCACTAAATTTAAAGGTGTTTTATTATAATCCCTTAAATAAATTACAACCATCCAATTAGAACTTATACTCTGTAAACAAGGGTTTAATATTTAATTTTTTTGGTAATATCAAATCAATAAAAGGGTTAATGGAACATCCTTTAGAAATAATATAAAAGGATGTGTAGTGGTCATCTAGAATAAAACATACTAGGTTACTAAATAAGATATTATTGGAGGATGTAAAGACTTGGTCATGGAAGAAAAAACATAATGTCTAAATAGATACGAAGAGTGATATATGTCATTGATCATTAGAATGTGAATTACTATGCGAATGTAAAAAACCACATAACCTTAAACCAAATAGGTTTAAAAATGTTCATTCATATCTTCAATAAATATGGTAATAGGATAACATTTTTTTCATGATCCATTTCTAAAGGTTGTGAAATTTTAACAAGAAGATACAATTATTTTTTTAATCTCATTTAAGAAGGGAAATATAATACTTTCTTATGCTAAGATAAATTTCTACCTCATCTCTTAATTTAATAAATGGAGAATAATTTTTTATTCCTAATGCACTAATAGATCATAAGATCCATACAAGAATGAATAGTTATTCCTTGTTTCCCTAGTTATTATCAAAAAACGAATTTTTATCATAGGTTATCAAATAATATCCCATGTTAAACATAATACATTTCATATATAGATAACCTTAAGGTTACACCTTGTTTGACAAAAATTTAAAACCTAAAACTTATAATTAAGATCACTAAATTTTCAAAAATAAACTTATAATTAATCTCCCCAAAAAATGAAATATATATTATTGTCAGAAACAAAATTTGGGAATACATTGATTGTATATTTTCTTAAAAAAGGTAGAAAATAAAATTATAATAAAAAAATAATTAAAATATAGATACACCGTCATTCCATGAATAAAACCTCATAATATTTAATATATTGCATAAATCTTGTAATTCTGTAAACTTTATAAATGATAATATAAACCAATTTTCCACAAACGATTAATCAGTTCTAATGTCATCAATGCTATCAAATTTAATTTATTCATATCCATATTCTATTTATTTGGTAACCCTTATCTCTAACATTAGGATCATATTAAGGGTTATCATCCCATAACCATATTGTTTTTATATAATTTCAATTTTCCATTAAGTCATTTTCTAGGTCATTATTATTTCTAAACACATGATTTAAAATGTTTAATGAAACAATTATACCTAATAATCATTATATATATTTACTAATTCACATCACATTATCCTTAAATTATAATACCTAACTATTCAATCATTCCACTTCACTCTTAAACCATTAACTAGGATTCATCTTCATATACCTTAATACCAAATTCTTTACCATTATATTTGTAGTGTCATCATCATCAATAGAAAATATTTAAGACATTAAATATTTATGATCCTCTACATGATATTTCTCCTAAGGACATTGAATTGAATAAATCCTATACTCACCACATTTAAAACATTAAACCGTTGATAATGTTGAGGTAGACCAATATTCCCATCGATTGTGTAAACTGAACTTTTAATTTTACCTCATCAATTGTTCAATATGTTCCCTTATCTAAATAGATAAAACTTATTATTGTTACTTTCATACATTCAATTGAGTGATTTTCCAAAAATTTAATCATATAGGAAATTGATTCTTATTTCCTCTATGGTCTTTACAACCAAAAAACTCAACGAACTATGTACTTATCTTTATTTTTGAGTCTAAGAGTTTATTAAGATTCATGTTATTAATCATCTATTACGATAATTGAATAGTCTTAATCTCAATAACAATTACATCAGTAATTTACTGATTTAGTTTCTCATCATCAAATTTTCCCTCACATTTATTGTAAATCCAATTCCTTCTTACTTCCATCATCTAAACTTAAAAAAACATTTTCTAGGATATAATAATAATTTTGGGATTCCATATAATAATGAAAAATAACTTATATGTGGTCTAAATCATGAAACATTATTCTCAATATGGTACACTTTTGGTTTAACCTAGGAAATTATTCCAATCCTTCATGATTATTTATAAATACATTTTAAATTTTTAAGAATATCCACTGGGAGTTTGAAATAGGTGTTCATCATGGCCCATTTTCATAACCTCGGTGATTATCATGTCCAAATCAATGTTCCATCTACATATTTATTATCACTAGGTAGATCTATTCTAGATCCATATTTGCAAGTATTATCTAGAATGTTATGTAATTCTTAGAAATAAATATCTACACAGTTTACTAAAATTCAAGGGAACCTTCAACTGATTTGACTAATATTTAGACTTATCCTTGTACATATACCTAGGAATGTAATTATAAGTATCCATAGTGATCTCACTAATTTTTTCTCATCCTAGTTTCTTGAGGGTGATTAAATATTTATCTGATACCTATAGTATTTATCCAAAATTCTCATACATAAATATTATTTATCAATAGTTTAATACTCATTACATAACATAACGATCCATGCTTGAATTGTTTAGGTCTAGTTCCATTGGAAACATAGATGTGTAAACAACTAGTCCATTAGAGATATAAGTAATCTCCCACTACATTCTTCATAATAAAAACACTTCTTTTAAATATCATATAAAATACATTTTATCATGACCTAGGGGAAAGAAAAATAAGAATGCCTAAGCATAGATTCTCAGAAACGGTAAAAAAGGAGATATAAACATAGCATGATCATAAGGGCATTAAAACAAGATAAAAACATTTAAAAACCATGCCTTGCATAACACATATCTTAAAATTGTGTAATGGAATATAAATTTCTATTTCAGTGGACTTGAGTAACAATTTAATGAAAGAACCTGATCCAAGTGAATATAAAATTTGAATAAGGAATATATTTTTCGCATACACATAATTATAGAAAATAATTTGCTTAGTTGTTAAAGTATAATTTCTAAGACTATCATAATGGATTTTGTTTACCACCAGGCCGTTAAAGTTATTAAGGTTAACTCCAAATACTATAGTTGTTTATAGAGTCACTTACTAAATTTGTTTCACTCGACATCTCTATCTTATTTATCTCATGAGATATAAATCACTACCCAATGAATTAAAGGGATATACAGGTCCCACCCATTACATAATCCAAACATATCTATGCAATAAGATCATAAAAAATACTCATATTAGAAATCATGAAATAAAATGTGATTCACAAAACATTAATTGTATTAGAAACCACGAAAGGAAATGGGTTTAATCAAAACATCATCATCATATTACCTGTGAAAAGGAAATGAGTTTTATTAATATCTTTTCATCATTAACACAAACCTTTTTGGGAAAGAATAATAATTGTATATTTCGATCATATTCCCATCAAAGCATAAGTAAAATCAAAGTATGTCATTGTGGATGGAGAATGACCTTTAAGTATCACCAGTACTTTTCTTAATGAAAATAACCATTCTATTTTGAAAATAAAATTTGAATAATAAAAATTAATTAAATATTTTATAAAAAATTTTGATTTTAAAATAACATTCAAAACCTAAAAAAATATTATTTAAAAATAATTAATAAAATTTCTTGAATAAAATAAAATTGTATCATGTAAATACAAATTTTAAAAAATAAAACATTTTTGAGACCCTTCTAATTGAAAATAACCTTAAAAAAATACAAAGGATGATTTAAAATTTATTTAAAACATATCATTATAAAATAAATGTTTTTTAAAAATTAAATTTTAAAATTTAAAATTATAATTATTTTTAAAATAATTTTATTTGAAAATAAAATTCAATAAAATAAGGGAATAATTAAAATATCGAGTGGTCATTATGGTAGGAAATTTTGTAGATGTGAAAGAAATTATTCCTTTAACATGTTCAGTAAAGTAAAAATGGGTCTTATTTTGTAAAAGAGATGACTATTTAATTCAAAATATTTTCAAAAAAAATTAAAACATGGGTTGAAATGTATTTAATAAATCACATCGACAATGTGAAAAACATTATTTTAAAATATATTTTGAAATCAATTTTAGAATACATAATTTTGGAAGAAAAATCATTATCGAAAGAAGAAATAAATAATATTGGATTTTTAGAAAATCATTCTTTTGAACTATTCTGTATATAAATATAGGAAAATAAAGTAAATATAATAATAAATATTGAATAACTAAATAATATTAAAATTATTTATTTTCATGAGTTATTTATCAACTTATTTCATTATCTGAAGCATAAAAATAAAAAATCCCAATAAAAAATGAGAATGTAAGATCAAATCATAACCACTTTTGTATAATTTGAATAATAAGCCCCATTAAATAATAACAAAAAATGAATATTTTAATATAATTTTAAGGAGTATATTCATGATATAAAATGTAAGTGGTGGTAGTATATATACCTCATAGAAGAAGATATGTACCAAACATAACTTATGTACCAAAGAAATCGAATTGAGACAAAAATCCATTACTTCTTTGGTATCATTAAAAAAAACCCCCTAAAAATGAGATCCTAAAATAGTGTTTTAAATACTAATAATTTTAATTATAATCACAGTAAAATACAATATAGGGATTTATACACACCACATAAATTAAATAAGTGGTGAATATGGCATGTGTCCAACAGATGTAAAATGCGAAATAGAGATCCCTTACCTTAAGTATCAACTTCCTTTATAAACATATTGATGTATTTTGAAATAAATATAATTTTACTATAAATATATTAAATATAAAGTATCATATTTATCATATCATATATGATTTTCTTATGTCCATTAATTTCCATTTTATCAATAATTTATTGTTAAAATAATGTTCTGGGTAATAACTGCTTTATTTTTGAAGATTGTCTTGATTTGTTATTTCTAATCCTCTTAAATTGATCATGATTAAATAATATAAATAATTTTAAAAATTATTTAAATATATTATATATTAAAAATATATGTATTTATAGTAATCTATAAATGATAGTGATAGGGAATGAAATACATCGTTCATATAGATGAAAGTCCATAATTATGCATGATCACTGTTTCCATTTCATTGACAATTGAAATGAAAGAATGATAAATAATATATTACCATTAATAAATCCTTATAATTTAAAATATATCACATATAATCATTAAGTATTCTCTAATTACCTTCCATCCAAAGAGTTAGTGAGAAACGAATCACATCACTTCGCGAGGTGGTAGTCTAACTTAAACAAAAACAATGTTATCATATCCCCTACTGAATGGAATGGAATATGGTATATATGATATAATAATAAAAAATTCTAATTGTGTTAAAAATATCATATATATTAATTTGATATATCATTATTATTATCCATGTGAATAAGAAATGAAAAACACATCACATCGGTTCGTGAGGCAGTAGTCTTCCATACAGATGGGCGACAATATTGTTTTCCCAATGGGTTTAGATGTAACAAGAAATATGTGGTATTATAATTACATACTTAAAATAACATAATAAGTATCATATATAAACAATAAGTCTATTATTATTTCTATTTATGATAATTGGTGATAGATAATGAATAATATGGGTTTGTGAGGTAGTTGTCTGTCATACTCAAGTATAATGACAGTGTATCCCATTTAATAAAAGTGGAGAAATGTTTAGGATATAATATTAACATAATAAAATAAAATTTTTTGGAATATAATATTTATTTATGAAATAATTTTTTAATAGTAATTGGTAGCTATGGAGGAAAAAATAAAATAAAATGCTTAGTTAGAGATGTTACCTCTACTCTAGACAACTTTAATTTATTACCCCAATTGGAATCATCAGTTGAATTTAGGATAAAAATAAGTCCTATAGGATTATATAATTGATTTAATGAAGTTATTTTGTAAGTAACTTGTTGAAACAATTGTTTTGGAAGTGTGAATATGTGAGGATAAGGGGTGGAATTATGTTTGTTAGGTTAGTGAAACTCTATAAATCTTTGAAATGAAAAAGGTGTCCTACATTTTTCACAAGACAAAAGGATCAAAAATAAAACATTTTAAACCTTAGATGTTATAATGTCTTAATATGTCAATAAAATGATTATTTACAGGTATCTAGGCCATTTAACCCTTATCTCTTTAGTTCAACCCCAAATAAACCCATTTTCACTTTAACCATAGAAATTGTTTTTTAATGATTTTTCTTTTCATTATGTTCTAAAATTAAGTTGTAATTATTTGATCATATAAATTATGATGATTAAAATTGTACAATCCATTTCTCTAAATTCCTTTCATAGAATTTTTAGAATTTAATTTAAAATAAATCCCACAAACATGATGATTAAAGATGTTTTCCAATGAGAAAATATTCAAAATATTAAGAATATTTTATGTAAACATTTAATATAAAAATGAATAAATTAAAAAATTATATATATATATATATAGTTTAATAATTTTACTTTTTAATCCATCTTAAAATAATTTTTATGTTATTAAGTTCTCTAAAATAAATGTAAATTCATAATATAAACCTTTATATTTCACTATTAATCATAAAAATTGTCTTCTCAGTAAAATTTTAAAACATATCACCATAACATAATTTTTACATGATGATTTAAAAAATGAATTTAATTTTTACAAATAAATTTTATAAAAGATTATAAAATAAATTATAAAATAAATATAAAAATTGTGAGAAACTATTTTTTAGGAAAATACAGTATTTAATAGGAAAATAGGATTTACTATTATATATTGTTTGGAAATCACATAAAATGTATCTAAAGAATTTTATTTAATATAAAATATATAGATTTTATGAAAAATGTTTCACTAAATATGGTTTTTTAATTTATTGAGTTTAAATGACTTTGTGCGTATAAACAATAATTATTTTGAAAAATACTTCCTTTGCTCTCAAATGATTTTTTATTTTAGTCACTAATTAATTGGTAATAAAATAATTCATTATATATAAAATTTTAAACATGTTTTTGTCAAAATTTACTTATTCTTATTCATATGAACCATTTTTGTGACAACTATCATATTATATAATAATAATAATGTAATATTATATCAAATGTCTTTTAAACTCGGTGTTGCATGTAATGAAATCTACACACAGTGTTTCATGTAATTAAAAAAAACATAGTGTATTTTGTATTGAAACCTAGATCATTGTTTCTTGTATCCGAACATATTGATAATATTAAATTTATTTAAAAAAGTACTAACACAAAATCTCAGAGACTCGCAACGAGTCAAGTTAAACTGGGTGGGTTCATTATAAAATGTTATTAGAACACTATTTTTTGGGGGGACAGTTAGTGTTGTATAATAGATAGGGCCATCGAGGCTCAAGAAGTTGATATGAAGGAGTAAATTCTTAGATCTTCACCATATTAAACCTTATTTTTCCATGGGTGGGTGGGAGAGTTATGTTTCAAATTTCAACTGATTTTGGGTTATATTAATGAAATTTGATTTTTTTGATAATTGGATATGGGTTTTGAAAAGAACCCATAATGGGTTTTGAGAAATTTCTAGTTTCAAGGTGAAATGAAGTTTGAATATAGGGGTGAATTATTTTGGTTGAAGGGTATTGGATCTCATGTATCTATGCTTGGAATACAAATATTGTTATTTGAAATGGTCAGGAAATGGTCTTTTAATTTTTTTTCCAAACCATGAATAATGGAAAAACGTTTAAATTTTTTATGTCTTCACCCATTCCTAATGAGTAGGTGTTATTTATTTTTATTTTTTTATTGTGACCTATTGTAGGGGAATCTTTTGGACTAATTGATGCTGGTAAAGATTCTATTTTAAATTTATCGAGTTTTTATCTTATGTTTTATATATAATACATTACATAAGGTCCTTTTATAGATAATGGGAGGGAGATTTAGAGGATATCCTATTGAAAAAATATCCAGTTGATCATTTATTTGTATAATTAGTGTTATAAACGACTCATAATTTAGTCCAAGATAGTGAAAAATGTCAGGAACTAATAGTGGATGAGGTGAATAAAATAATACATTCATAAATATTACATCATTTTAGATGAAAATTCAATATATTTTTCATTAATAAACACCCAAGGACCATAATTTTTTTTGATTATTTGAAGAGTAGATACATAATAATATTATTCTATGAAATATTTTCATTATCACCCATTATGTTTTTCTAACATATTTCACATATTATTCCTAACCTACTTATAACTATTCCTCATAATCAGGTCAAATACAACATAATAAAGTGTGAGATCAGACACTCTATGTGGGTAAGCATTAGAGATACTAGTCAATGATCATATATAATCATAAAATGAGTATATGTTTATAATAAAATGATCTTGAAATTTAAAAACCATACCCATCAATTCATATATCATATTCATGTCATAATTATTTGGTAATTTAAAATACACGAATCATAGAATAATTAAAGATCATGATCACAAGAACATAGTATTTACATAATAACATTTCATAAGAGAGTGGAATAAAGTGTCCCATAATCATAATCAATGATATAATTTTCAATGTTGTTTATCAAGACATTAATCATCTATTGGTCTTAGACTGACTACCAATGTAACATCTTTGGTATTGAAATAACATACCATGTACCCACTTTTAGGCCTGAGAGAACCTCTTGTTTACCCTTTGAGATCAAAAAAACTAAACATTCACAAATTCATTAGAGGGATATAATAGACCAACCCAACGTATAATCATAATCCAATCATATGAATTCCATAATATAATAAAAATAGTTTTTATTTCTCATAGCCTAAATGAAAGAATATAAAATGGGTTTCATTAATATTTTATCATAATAATAATAAATGATTTAGTAAATGAATAAATATTGTATCATTAGATAAAAACCTTAGTGAAACATAAGTAAAACAAATAGACGTTGTCAATGATGAAAATTCCATTAGAAGATCAATGGAATATATTCTAAAGAAATTATCCTTTTGAATTTGAAGTGACTTACTTAAAATCTAAAAATTTCTAGAATTTTAGGGAAATAATTTTCATTTACAATAACTATTGAAAACATGTTGAGGAATATTTTATTCAAATAGTAGTCATTGGGGTGGGAAAATTCATCCATGTGAAATATTTCAAAAAAGTATTATTTTCACACCATTTTTAAAAATTACCTTATTAAAAAAATAATATTCATTTTTTATTTTTTTTACAGAAATTAAAAAATGGATAGAAATAAATTAAATAAATAATTATGGAATATTAGGAAAATTATTTAAAACACTTAAATTAAATCATGGATATGGAAGAAAAATAATCTTGACTAAAAAAAGAAACATATTCGTTCTTCCATAAAAACATTATTTAGAACTATTGGGTACTTAGAGATAGTAAAATAGAATAAAAAGTATTAATTTATACCAATAAATATAATATAATAATATAATTAATATATTAAAGAGATAGATCATATAAATTAATTATCACATATTTTAGAATAAATAATCTATGTAGAATGTGACATTTTAACACAAAGCCCTTAACAAATTTTATTCTTCTGAATCACATCCCCATGAAATATATAACATCACATGAAACAATACAATAAATTATTATAAATTTAATCAAGATATGAATTATCAAATGGGTGGTATATAAACTATATGAATTAAACAAGTGGTGAAAATGACACATGTCTTATAGAATCAAAAGCGAGTGGAGAAACACTTACCTAAAGTAAGACATGATTTTTAATCACTATAAAATAATATATAATAAATATAAAATTTTTATAATTCTACAATAGAACAATATTTATAATTATAATACTCTAAATGGCTTACTTATAACATCTTGTCACCCGTTCTTTAACAATATTACATTATCACCATCTTTTTTATTGTTAACTACTTTAGTTTTCATATATGTCTTTATTCAAAGATTTCAGTTCAATTATTATGATCATATATCCATAATATAAAACTAGTTAATCATGATATAAATATTATTTATAATAATATTATACCTATTAATAATCATCCATAAAATAAAGGGATATAGAAATTATTTACACCGTTCATTAAGATGGTAGTCTGTATATACTCATGAACGTTGTTTTCATTTTATAACAAAAAAGGAATGAAAGATAAATAATAATGTATCCTTAAATATTAAAAATTATATCGTAAACATTATATATATCTATTAAATACATTATTATATAATTCTATGTGAGGTAGTGATGGAAAATGCATCATGTCGCTATGTGGAGGTAGTAGTCCACACATATGTATGAGCAATACGTTCATTTTCTATTTAATGGAAAGGAGGTGTAAAACTATTGTATCATAATGATAATAAAATATCAATATATTTTTGATACATTATTAATTATTTTATTACGTATGTAACATATTTAGAATAAGTAGAATAATAAATAAACTCAGAATGAGTTTGTAAATATGATTACATTTTCTTTGAGACACCTAGTTTGTCTTATACATCAATCCCTCTTAGTTTAGTCATAGGAGATGAAAAAAATATCAATATCTCATTTAATTAATATATGAAGGTTTTTATTAGGGATTTCAAATGATAGTGGGATCAATTTTGTGAATAAGGGTGGAGAAGAGGTTCCTTTTTACAATTGTGGAGATTGACACAAATGGAATAACATAAAAGATTCAAACAATATAAATTCTTGTTCTTGTGAATGTGGTAAAAATGGAAAATAATTTTAATTCATTATAATAAAAGTCTAAAATCTCTTTAAAAAATAATATTGAAACATTTTGAGTTTCAATTTACAATTATCTCTTAGTTTAACCCACAAAAATATAATTTTAACCATAATAGTGGTAACAAATGTTAAATGATTTTACAATTCATTATGACCAAAAATGAAAGTGGCCTTATTAAAAAAAATTACATTAAAATTCAAAATATTAAATCAATTTGATAAAAATAAATTTCTACACGTGATATAAATTATATTTAAAATAATCTCACAAAAATAAATAAAACTCATTTTTTGAAAAAATCAGTTTGAACCTAAATCTAAATTTAGTATCATTCCTTTACTAGTAAACACAATTAAATGAATGTTAAAAAATAATAAAAGTATATAATATATATATTTATTTAAATTCATTCATCATTATTTATTTATTTAATTTATAAAAATAAAAACATATAGTCCATATAGAAACCAATTTTAAAAAATAAATTATTATACCTTCAAATAATTTTATCTTCATTATTAACCATTAGATAACTAATTTATGAAATATTATTCATAAAGTGACAATAATTTTAATTTAAATTATATTAAAATAGTGATCACTATATAAAAATAAATGATATGTTAAAAAATATAATTCATTAAATAATAGGACTCTAAATCATGAATAGATTTAATGAAAAATTTAATGACTATTTCTTAGACATTAATAAATACCTTATAAATAAGGAAAAAATTTATATATTCATATTTCATAATGTTTTTAATCTTATTAATACCCTCTAAACCAATTGTTATGTTATAAATATTATAATATATCGTGGTTCATTTAGACTTCATGTTGTGTGTGTAGAAAACAATTTAATATTTAGATTTTATTTTAGTTGAATACATATAAAATACTAAGGTGTTTTAGTATAACATTATCATGAGTTTACTAATTATAATCCACTAGTCTTATGTGGTGAAATAATTTGTAACCCCCCAAAAAATATAAAGCAAGAAGATTGTATTTAATAGCATGTGTGGCACAAACCACGATACGTATAAATGAATATAATATCCCGAGACATTAAAATATATTTTATAATTTAATTAAATCTATTCTATATCCTGTAATGCACAAAACACTGAGTTATATTGCGTTACATTCAAGAACAATATTGTTCGATAGTTTGGGTTATACAAAAGACCAAACTATACCAAACGACAATATATTATTAAAATATTATTATTAAATATAATAAGATATAGACTAGAAATTAAATTGGTGGTTATGAATAGGATTAAATATGTTATAAAAATATTTTATTTAATTCATTTGTCGAAAATTAAATTGAAATTAATATGATAACCAGTTGAAAATATTGGAAATGTTTTTATAAAGAACTATTTTTAAGCTTTAAAAGGTGTTTGATCATAATAAATGTAATTAATTACTAGTAGATAATTATGTTAAATAAATTTATATATTATATATTCAATAAAATATTTTTTTACACTCATCCAATAGATTTGATAATAATAAGATAAGAATAAACCCAATATTTGTTATAAAAAGATATATTTTTATAAAAGTAGTTTTGACGCTTCGTAATGAAGAACCAATTTTAATCATCAATTTTATAACTTTGAAAAATTTTATATGTAAAAATAAATGTAATTTTTGAAATTTTAATTTAAAAATTATATTATTGTGAATTTTTGGTATTTTTCTATGAAGTTTCATTTTTTGATGAATACTGAAAAATACTGAATTTTAATTAAAAATAACTTCTCATATAATTTATATATAAGGATATATTATATTTTAAATTTATTTTAATGTAATATTATATCAATTTTACATCGATTAATTCTATGTAGACAATTTTAATAAGTTTTACAATGAAATTAGATACAAAAATATTTCATAGTTTTGAACATTTTACTTTAAGAACCCGCTTTGTCATCCCGTATGTGGGATTAATTTTAAATTAATTTCTACCAAATATATGATATTAATTTTTAATAATATATTCCATATATGTAATAATAATAATTTATAAATTATAATAAGTTAAACATATTTTTTGACCAAAATGATTAAGAGAAGTAATTAAAATTAATTACAACGATTAAATTAAAATTTTTCTTAATAGAGGGAAAAGCCATAATCTATAATGAAACAATGACCTATAAACATGTCCAAAACATATTTTAAGCACATATTTATAACTAATACTCCATTTTAATGAAATTTTTTTCACTAAAAGAGAAAATCAACAAGGAAAAAAATTGGGTGGAATTCCCTCTTTAAAAAATTAATTGGAATGCCACTCCCCCTCCACTATAAAAATGAACTCATCGCTTCAACTATTTCACACCTATAAAAAAGTTTTTAACACAATGAAACTACCAAAATAGCCTCACCAAATATATACTATTCTATTATAGGACTCAGATTTTTTATAAATCCAACCAAGGAAGACTTTTGGTATAAACCAATAGGAGTTACCTGAATTGTAGGTAATGTTATTCCACGATATCTTTTGTTTCATTATATTATCCTCCCCTTAAATTATTATTAAATAGTACTATTATAATAAAATAATTACACTAAATATAATTTAATGTTTTTATGATAATATTTTTACCTACACTTTCAAGGAAAACCATCAAATGAGATATACAATCAACGTTGATGTTTACGGCGGACTACCGCATCGCGAACCAATGTAATTAATTCTTCTATTTTCCACCTATAAAAGATGTAATAATGATGTATTTATAGTTTATATAATATATATATATGATTTTTAGGATTCATTAATTTTTATATAATTTTAATATAACACATATCTTTATGATTTTCAATTATTTTGTATACGATAACATCGTTTGTGGATGTGTGGACCACCATCTCCTCAAAGCGATGTGATTCATTCAAACAATACATTGAATGCATAAAGGATGATTTTAATTATAATATAGGATATATATGATACAATTATTATATTGAAATTATTATATACATATATACTATTTAATTTTCATTCTTTACAAACAACAAATAAATGGAAGCAGCGTTCATGCGTAAGTGCGACCAACCGTCTCCTTGAACGATGAATCTCATTTATGATATTAAAATATTTTAAATTTCACTAAATAAATATATTATAAATATATATGATATTTAAAACATTATTAACCTTATTTATATGATTAAATGATGATCTATGTTATAGAAATTAAATATAACATGTCAAACAGAGTCGAAAAACATGACAATTTACCCAAGAAATGATAAAAATAATGAAAGATTATTTACAAAATGGAAATAAAATATTATAATAAGATCATATATGATATTAACAATATGATTATGGTTATGTTATAATTTAATAAACTATATAAAAACATTATATAGGTTGTTGAAGGACGTTCACCTAAAAGAAAACACAAGGTAATAGGTTTTCATCTCACTTATTAAATCCATGAGATAATTGTCATATTGACCACTTAATTAATTTTTTTGGTTTATCTAATTAAACCTTTTAATTTTATATCATTATTCCCTCATAAATCATGTTATTTTAAATTTCATTTTAAATAACCTCATCTAATGGGTTTTATCCCTAAAATTACCTAGTGGTAAAAGTTATCATTGAAATATAACATTCGTTTATGATTGTTCACCTTATATTGAAGTAATCACTGATGATAATTTTTTATACCATACAGATCCATATTCTCATTCAATATATATTATTATTTCCTAAAATTTATTCCATATTTACACATGGTGTTCACATTGACCGTTATTTGTTTAACTATTGAAATACTGATAAATCTGTACCTTTTTTTCAATACTTATATTTGATATGGGACAATGTTCATGAATAAAATTTAATAATTGATATATGAGGAATTATTTGGAAAATTATGACATGGGTGGGTCCTGGTTATAGAAATACCATCAATGCATCAATACTATCATCAGACAAATCATTTGGCCAATCAGACGGGGTTTTACCTAATATGTTATAAAATGTCTTGTGAATGGCCTTTGAGGTAATGGTACCACATACCTAGGAGACATGGTATCCAATAATTAAAAATTTAAATAATACATACTTAGATTTTATTTACCCATGATAATATTGTTTCACATTATCTATGGATGTACTTAATTATAATTTTATTGACTAAATGACATGTATTTCAGTTACTTACCTTACCATATTTATTTTGAATTATCCATTTATATAAATTGAATCAGTTATTTTTTATTTACTATACCATGAATGTTATACACATTGATTGATTATTGGTTTCATTGTACTTACCCTTATTGGGAATTTGATCTCACCCATATTTTCTTTATTTTCCATAGGATTTAAGGAAGAAATATTTGAATGTGTTTCAAGGATGCTGAGGTTTTATTTATTTTATGATTTATTTTCTATTTCCAATGAATAATGGGTATCATGTAAATAATATAGTTTTCAAAAAATTCTAAACTGATCAGTCATTAAGGATTTAATTCTTGGTAATTAGATCAATTTAATAAAGTAATTCATTAGTTCTGGGTTTCTGGGGTAGGGGTGTTACAGTTGGTATCAATGGTATTTAGTGGAAACATTGTTAACTAGAATTATAAATCATAGATATGGGATCATAAACATATGATATAATTTGAGGATAAGTATAAACTAATATACTAGAATTTTGGTAAGGTCAAAATTATGTGGGTCTTCCTAGGAATACATCACTATCTAGAAACTAAAAGTCGATGTGGTTCTCATATATATGTACTGTCACGACCCGCCCTCAGGACCCGTGTCGTGACTACCCCAAGCCCACCTTCCATAGGCCAGGGGCTGGCGACTAGAACCAAAGGCGTAATCCCAATAACTGGGAAGGCATTGCCTTTATAAAAGTAAACAAACGCCACAGAGTACAAGCATAAGTAAACACTATGTAAAGTTGAATACAAAAGTAGTGCTGAAAGTAAAGGGGTCTGGAAATACAAGCCCAACTATAAAGTACAAGGAAAAAGAAAAAACAACTAGAAGGTGAAAAGATGTTCCTGGATCGTCCACCACAGATCCTACCTGAAGGGTAGGTACAGATAGCACAACTCCTAGATCGTCCAACACGGATCCTACCTGAAGGGTAGGTACAAATAGCACAGCTCATGGATAGTTTACCATTGATCCTACCTGAAGGGTAGGTACAGATAGCCTCTTCAGCACCCTCGTCCGTCAACCTCCTTTGGGAACTGAATTATCGTGAAGTCCACCTCCAAGTGCCGTCCAGTCCTCATACGGTCGGCCTCCATCAGTGTTGTTCATTTTCTGCTTCCAACACAACGAGGTGCGGGCATAGCCCATGCAGGGGTGAGTATAACGATACTCAGTAGGGAACCCGAGACCCTCATGTTCTCTCCATGTCCAACAATGATAACCAAAAAGAAAGATCTCAATATATTACCTTTACTTAGGTATATGCCCATACATATACCTAAGTTATCAAGTAACCCATCTCAATCCTGAAGAAAACACAAAGGTTATTGACTCAGCTCAAACCAGAATTTTCATTATCGAAACCACAAATACTGGAGAACTCCACATCTGTCGAGTTCAGTAGCCCTGTCACGACTTCGAGGTGCTACTCACTAACACTAGGCTGCTGAGGTACTACTCCTGTCGAGTACCGCGGGTCTACACCCAAACACAGTATTGCTCCCCACCAGGGGTATGCCGCCCAAACACATTAGCAGTTCACCTAATAGCCTACAGAGGTACTCCTCCTGTCGAGTACCATGTGTATACTTTCAACTACCAGGCACTTCGTCCGCCGTGGGTATGCCGCCAAATACCAGGCGCTCCGTCCACTGGGCTAGTGGACTCACTCCAACTCGAATCAGTCAAGCAGTCATTAGGTCCACAACTACTAGGTCTCCGCACTCCGTACACTCGTCTCCGAGAGGATCCACTCCAGGAGCTACTGTTATTTACTCAAACTATCTCAATGTCCCAAAATAAGTATAACAAAGGACCACCTCATCATAGGGGTCTCAACGCAACAGACGGCGCGTCAATCAGTCGCCCGGTTTGTGAGTTATTAGCCTTCTCGTCCCTGGGGCCCAGTTGGTTTCGTGTACGAACCAACCCGACTGTATCTCAACTGTTCCCGGAACACTCATAGGGTATACTCATAGGGACCGTTTCTCAATGTGATTACCAATGCTACAGACGGTTCGTCAAACAGACGTTCGGTCTGAAATTTATCAGCTTTTCCGTTCCTGGGGCACGGTTGGATTTCGGGAACAATCCAACCCGACCTTACTCCAACTGCATCCAAACCTCAGGTGAAGTATCCCAAAAGATCTCTCTCATCAAGGGGAATCTAACTTAATTAATGGCACGTCAATTGGTCGTACTATCATTAAGTTATAAGCGTTTCCACTCTGAGGGCTCGGTTGGATTCATGTTCGAACCAACCCGGTCGTACCACAAAAGACACATGTTAACCAAACCGGTCAGACCATTGCGATCCATAATGAAAAATACAAGAGATGGACTACCCATTGGTACAAAATTGATACCCGGTGAAAAATTTACATTTCACCGCAGCATGCGCGAACCGGGCCTCATGGGGACCACGCCCTGGCCTCAACTTAAATATCCAAAAAAATTCTTGAAACATCCGTCTTAATTCCAGGGTTGCAATTTCACAGACGGTTCATCATTCCAACACCGTATGAGAGAGATATGTCAGATACAATATTCTGTATTAATAATAATAATATTATTATTCGGTGTTTCGTGGGCCCGAGCCACGAACCAGAATTCAGTATCCAACATTAGACTTGAACAGACCATATTAAAGACAGGATTACATCGCCACTGACGGCAAGCCAATCGGACGTCACACACATGAGTTATGGCTGGTCAATGTTTTAATAATAATATTAAATCTATTATTTTCCGAGTGCTTCGAGTACCCGATCCAAATACCCGAAGTAAGACATTCAATATTGGACTCAGAATGTCTGTATCAGAATCTGGGTTGCACTGTAGCTGACAGTTCGTGAAACTGAGGTCGCACGAGGAAGATACTGACAAAAAGGTGTTTTATCATCAAAATTAATAAGAACAATATTTTATTATTATTATTAATTAATTAATTGCTTATTTTTCTACTCCAAATTCAAACCACGCCCTAAATGCTCCTTGTTGAACACGGAACACAAATTACATCATTTAATTCTTTTCTTTTTATTATTATTTCACCAACTTAAACTTTCTCTCTCCAATCTAGCAATCCCTTTACGTTTTAGCACCTCCAAACCCTACCTGCCAGGCCTTCACGCTGGCAGGCTCCTCCGCTGAATATGCCGCATCCGGCTACCGCCGTCCCGACCTCCTACTCGTGTCATCGCACTGCCGCACCACCTTACTCTCCACATGAGATCCTTCCACACTCCATTCCGACTTCGATTTAACTCATAAAAAAGATACGAAAGCATATCCATGATCATTGGGTTGAGATCGTCGCATCTGTATGCTGCGCTCAACGAAACTTCAATTTTTTGACACTCTTAATTGTTTGGCACGAACGAATGCATGGAGAATGTGTGAAGAATGAAATATAAAAGGGTCATGGACTATGTCTGGATTGATGGACATGTTTGTCTGGCCATCATCTTTGAGAATCAAGAACACATGTAATTGGAAAATAAATATTTATCACACCTCAATATTTTCAATCTCAAGATAAATGAGAAGAAAATTAATTTATTCAATTGTTTATCGATCTGCGAATTAATTTATTTAATTCGCGTTCATCATGAGAAATTAAATCGGGGTAAGGAATCCACAAAGATAGATCCTATAAATAAACACTAAATCTCGAGTGTATAAACCACATAAATGATAAATATAAAATATTCCCCTAATTCTCAAAGATGTCACACATCGTCAATCCGCAGAAGACGAACATCGCGGTAGATGGAGTTGTGAAGAATAGAGTCACGAAGAAGAGAAAGGAAGGCACGTCGTTCTTTGTTGGAGGCGTTCTTCGTTGAGGGAGAATGTCCTTCGTCGGAGGCATTCTTCGTCGAAGAAGAACACTTCCTTCTCTAATTCTCAAGAGCTCCCCAAAGTTCCCACACAACAAAGAAAAAATAAAATAATAGCTAAGATATTATTTTATTCACCCAAGCTACTCAAAATTCAAACAACTGAAATTAATTATAAGTGTCAGCAATTTTAATTGGGTAGAAGGTGGAGAGGATCCACTCCAATAAATGAGGGGAGTTTTCATGCATTAAAAAAGGGGTGAGTAAGGGGGAGTTTATGAGAGTTAAAAGTGAGTTAATGGAATGTGAAAGGTTGGGGCTCGTGTGGGCCCCACCTCACATTTATCCTCATATGGGTAGTTAGGAACTAGTGGGTCCCAATTCAACTCCCTCACTTAGGATATAACCACTTAGATATAAATAAAAATTGTTCCCCAATTTTTATTCACTTCTAATTTAATCCACAAAATTTAACTTCTCATCTCGCACAAATGAAATTGCGGTAATGGTCCCCTTATGAAATTACCGGCGTTGCTAGTTCATCGGTGCCCTCAGATATCAATTCTGAGCACCAGTTTAAAAGATAGAAAAACTTGCTCATTCGTTTACTGAACGTACCTGAGATAAACGTCGGAAATTGATTCTGAGCACACCGGGCCTTAGAATTAGGTTCCGTCTGAAACTACACACTCGTAAAATTCCAAAGAAATTAAGAAAAAAATTTCCTTGAAATTTTTGGGTATTTAAATTACTCCCTCCTCAAGGATTTACGTCCCCGTAAAGATACAACACAATCTAGGGAAACTAAAGGAGGTACCTGGCATTCATCTGAGCCTCCCACTCCCATGTTCTCTTCTGAAGATTCTCGTTCTGCCAGTGAAAGAGCACAAGAGGAATCGACCGTCCCTGTAGGACCCGCTTCTGTCGATCCTCAACCTCTACTGGAACCCTATTAAATTCACCCCGTCATCGATATCTAGCTCTCTGTGGTTGATTATTTGTGATGGGTCATGCACGTATCTCTTCATCTAAGATACGTGGAAGACGTCATGCACCCGGTGCAACTAAGGTGGAAGGGCCAGACGGTAAGCCACCTCGCCTACCCTACTGAGGACCTGGAAAGGTCTCATGAACCTCAGATATTACTTGCCGCCTCGGCCATATCTCTTTAGACCTCGACGAGGTGTGACCCGTAAGAAGACGTGGTCGCCATCCTAGAACTTCAGTAGCCATGAGGTTAAGGATGACCGATTCCAGAGTGATCAGCCGCACGCTCCTAAGCATGAGTTTATCCTATGCGGTCTGGGTTTTCCTTTTCTCTGACCAAGGAAAACCACTTCCCAACGTGGTACATAAACCACAACCCTCTTTCCTAATACCATCAATATGTGTATGATCTGTGGTTGCCCATTCCATACTCAAACTAACGTCGTAAGGCCTCGATGCTGCCACCAAGAGGTTCCAACCGAAACTCTCGCCTTAAGGGTCATATCACACCATCGGTGTAAGTGTGATTATCGAGTCTCCTCCTAAAGGTATCTCCAGACGTGACGTCAAGTCAACATCTTAACCAGAAACTCTAGGTCTGGGACATGATTCATGGAAGGTAGGAATTATTGGTACCTATGTCTATTTATACGACAACTAGTAGTAGACATAGACCATATCTAAAGTCATTATTAGAGCCCTTGGGTCACACTCCTTGACTGCATGTAGCTATTCTCTTTCCCTACCCTCCAGCTCCCTGATCCTGGCGGGGACTACAAAGGTGGGTTGTTGTAACAAGTTGAAATGTACACCACCTCATGCTGGTCTCCCAGCTCTGCTTCCACGTCTGCTGCTCTACAGATTAATCTGTCCTTGAACTTCCTCTTCTTGAAACATCTTACACGTCCAAGTCTCTGAGACTAACACCAGTTCGTATCTTCCCACTGCTAACATTCCCTGGCTATAACCGATCAGCCAAAGAACATTCAACCAAAAAGGTTCTCTCTAGCACCCTAACATAATTCGGAATTCATAGAGGAAAGAGTGCTTACTCGGATATACTTTAAACACACCTCAATCTGAGGTCTGAGCTATAAAGCACTGATCATATCGTAGTCATCAAGTACCAAGAACGATCGGTACGCCTCGATGAATACTCAGCTACCGACATGTCATCCAGCCGAAGCTGTATAAGCTCTAGAAAACTCTCAGCCACCTCCTCAAGCCAGTCCTCAGTCTCCTATGAGTCGGGATCTCCTCAGAACATGATGGTATCAGATGTTGGAACAATTATAAGGTAGTAATCCTACATGTGTCACCTACCGGTACCACCGGTTGTAACTGCTGACCAACATGTAGTGACGTATAGCTGACACACTACCCAAAGGCACTATCTCAGGCATCGGTCCACGTACCAAAGCCTCATCACTATGCAGACCATCCTCATGGTCACTCTCTGGAAAACACTAGTATCAAAGACCACCATCCACTCTACTGGTGTCTCAGCTAGGCAGAAAACTCTAGAAATCGCTTCCAGCTAGTCCTCTACTACCAGGGAATCTGTCTCACCTCATAACGTTGGAGGCCTCTGCTGCTGGAACTCATGCAACGCACTCTGTCGGCATGAACGGTTCACTAACAATGCTAGTGGAATCTGATGCCCAATAGGTGGTGGTGCTGCTGGTACACCACCTGAGTGTGCCAACATAGTAAAAAGGGCCCTGCACTAGAGCCTCGTCGCTCGGTGGGCCGTCATCTGTACTATCTCAGAACTCCAACTAACTGTCTGCGTGGAGACATCCTAAACAGATGCCACATGGTAAATGATTTATACCTGGTGAGATTACTTGGTTTAAGAAGACTTTAAAACTTTTGGAAACACACACGCAATCAGTGTTTTCGTACAGAAAGTCAGAAATCAGTAGTCAGGGTCCTGGTGTATCGATACGTCAGCCGGGACACCAACACTGGACTCCCTAAACTGAAGACCACACTCGGTACCCTCAACACTATTGCTTCACAGAAAAGAATGGTCAGAGTTTTGAGTTCTGCAGTAGAACCAACTCCTCTGATACCAATTTGTCATGACCCGCCCTCAGGACCCATGCTGTGACTACCCCAATCCCGCCTTACATAGGCCAGGGGCTAGAGACTAGAACCAAAGGCGTAATCCCAATAACTGGGAAGGCATTGCCTTCATAAAAGTAAACAAACACCACAGAGTACAAGCAGAAGTAAACACTCCGAAAATTTTAATACAAAAGTAGTGCTGAATGTAATGGGGGTTGGAAATACAAGACCAACTGTAAAGTACAAGGAAAAAGACAAAACATCTAGAAGGTGACAAGAAGCTCTTGGATTATCCACCATGGATCCTACCTGAAGGGTAGGTACAGATAGAGAAACTCCTAGATCGTCCACCACAGATCCTACCTGAAGGGTAGGTATAAATTGCGCAACTCCTGGATCGTCCACCATGGATCCTACCTGAAGGGTAGGTACAGATAGCCTCCTCAGTGCCCTCATCCGTCAACCTCCTTTGGGTACCGACCCATCGTGGGGTCCACCTCCAGGTGTCGTCCAGTCCTCATACACTCGGCCTCCATCAACGCTGTCTGTTGTCTGCATCCAACACAACGAGGTGCGGGTATAGCCCGTGCAGGGGTGAGTTTAACGATACTTAGTAGAGACCCCGAGACCCTCATGGTCTCTCTAAATCAAACAAGGATAACCACAAAGAAGGATCTCAACAGATAACATTTACTTAGGTATATGACCATACATATACATAATTTATTAAGTAACCCATCTCAATCATGAGAAAAACAAAAAGGTCATTGACTCAGCTCAAACCAGGGTTTTCATTATCAAAACCACAACTGCTGGAGAAATCCTCCTCTATCGAGTACAGTAGCCTTGTCACAACTGCGAGAAGCTACTCACTAACCTTAGACTGCTGAGGTACTCCTCCTGTCGAGTACCGCGGGTCCGCACCCAAACACAGTAGTGCTCCCAGCCAGGGGTATGCCACCCAAACACAGTAGCGGTTCCCCTAATAGTCTACAGAGGTACTCCTCCTATCGAGTACCGCAGGTCTGCTGCCAACTACCAGGTGCTCTGTCCGCCGTGGGTCTGCCGCCAAATACCTGGTGCTCCGTCCATTGGGCTAGTTGACTCACTCCAAATCAAATCGGTCAAGCAGTCGGTAGGTCCACAACTACTAGGACTCTGCACTCTGTATGCTCGTCTCTAGGAGGATCCTCTCCATGAGCTATTGGTCGTTACTCCAAGTATATAATAGTCCCACAAGTATTATCACAAAGGACCGCCTCATCACAGTGGTCTCAACGCAACAGACGACACGTCAATCAGACGCCCGGTCTGTGAGTTATTACCCTTTCCATCCCGGGGGCCCGGTTGGTTTTGTGTACTAACCAACCCGACCATATTTCAGTTGTACCCCAAACTCTTATAGGGTATACTCATAGGGACTGTTTCTCAACGTGATTACCAATGCCGCTGATGGTTCTTCAAATAGACATTCGATCTGAAAGTAATCATCTTTTCTGTTCTAGGGGCCTGGTTGGATTTCGGGTACAATCCAACCCGACCTTACTCCAATGGCGTCCAAACCTTAGGTGAAGTATGACAAATAATCCATCTCATCAAGAAGAATACAAATTAATTAACAGAATGTCAATCAGACGACCGGTCATTAAGTTATAAGCGTTTCCACTCCGAGGGCCCGGTTGGATTCATGTTTGATCCAACCCGGTCGTACTAAAAAAGACACCGGTTAACAAAACCAGTCACACCATTGCGATGCATAGTAAAAAATACACGAGGTAGACTACCCATTGGTCAAAAATGGATAGCTGGGGAACAAGTTACATTTCACTACAACACGCGCGAACTAGGCCTCATGGGGCCCGCGCCCCGACCTCAACATAAATATCCAAATTTGGTCTTGAAACATTCGTCTTAATTCCAAGGTCAAAACGTCGAAGACGGTTCGTCATTCCGACACCGTATGGGAGAGATATGTCAGATACAAGATTCCGTATTAATAATAATAATAATATTATTCGGTGCTTCATGGTCCCGAGCCACGAACCAGAATTTAGTATCCAAAATTAGACTTGAACCAACCATATTAAAGATAGGATTACATCTCCACTGACGGCAAGCCAATCAGATGTCACACACATGAGTTATGGCTGGTCAAAGATTTAATAATAATATTAAATCTATTATTTTCAGAGTGCTTTGGGTACCCGATCCAAAAACCCAAAAAAAGACATCCAATATTGGACTCGGAATGTCCGTCTCAGAATCTGGGTTGCACTGCCGCTGACGGTTCGTGAAACCGAGGTCACACGAGGAAGATACCTACAAAAAGGTGTTTTATCATCAAAATTAATAATAAAAATATTTTTTTTATAATTAATTAATTATTTGCTTATTTTTCTACTCCAAATTCAAACCATGCCCCAAATGCTCCCTGTTGCACGCCGAACTCAAATTGCGTCATTTAATTTCTTTCTTATTATTATTATTTCACCAACTTAAACTTTATCTCTCCATTCTATCAATCCCTTCATGTTTTAGCGCCTCCAAACCCTACCCACCAGGCCTTCACGCTGGCTGGCTCCTCCGATGTATATGCCACATCCGGCTACCACAGTCCCAGCCTCCTGCTCGCGTCGTCGGACTGCCGCATCGCCTTACTCGCTCCACGAGATCCTTCTGCACTCCATTCCGACGTCGATTAAACTCACAAAAAATATACGAACGCATATCCATGATCATTGGGTCGATATCTTCGCGTCCGTATGCCGCGCTCAACGAAACATCGATGTTTTGACGTGCTTAATTATTTGGTGTGAACAAACACATAGAGAATATGCGAAGAATGAAATATAAAAGGGTCATGGACTATGTACAGATTGATGGCCATGTTTGTCTAGCCGTCATCTTTGAGAATCAAGAACACAAGTAATTGGAAAATAAATATTTATCACACTTCAAGATTTTCATTCTCAAGATAAACGAGAAGAAAATTAATTCAATCAATTGTTTATCGATCCAAGAATTAATTTATTTAATTCATGTTCATCATGAGAAATTAAATTGGGGTAAGGAATCCACAAAGATAAATCCTATAAATAAACGCTCAGGCTCGAGGGTATAAACCACATAAATGATAAATATACAATATTACTCTACCTCGCAAAGACGTCGCACGTCATCGATCCGCGGAAGATGAACATTTCTGAATATGGCATTGCGAAGAACAACGTCGCGGAGAAGAGAAAGGACGGCGCGTCGTTCTTCATTGGAGGAGTTCTTCGTCAAGGGAGATAGTCCTTCGTCGGTGGTGTTCTTCGTCGAATAAGAACACTTCCTTCTCTAATTCTCAAGAGCTCCCCAATGTTCCAACACAACAAAGCCAAAATAAAATAATAGCTAAGCTATTATTTTATTCGCCCAAGACACTCGAAATTCAAACAACGTAAATTAATTATAAGTGTTAGCAACTTTAATTGGGTAGAAGGTGGAGAGGCTCCACTCCAATAAATGAGGGGAGTTTTCATGCATTAAACAAGGGGTGAGTAAGGGGGGAGTTTATGAGAGTTAAAAGCGAGTTAAGGGAATGTGAAAGGTTGGGGCTCGTGTGGGCCCCACCTATCATTTATCCTCATATGGGTAGTTAGGAACTACTGGGTCCCACCCCAACTCCCTCACTCAGGATATAAACTCTTAGATATAAATAAAAAATGTTACCCAATTTTTATTCACTTATAATTTAATCCACAAAATTTAACTTCTCATCCCGCACAAATGCAATTACGGTGAAGGTCCCCTTAAAAAATTACCGGCATTTCGATTTCATCAGTGCCCTCATATTTCAATTCTGAGAACCGGTTCAAAAGATAGAAATAACTGCTCGTTTGTTTACTGAACGTACCCGAGATAAACTTCGGAAATTGATTCCGGGCACACCGGACTTCAGAATCAGGTTCCATCTGAAACTGCGCACTCGTAAAAATCCAATGAAATTAAGAAAAAAATTTCCTTGAAATTTTTGGGTCTTTACATGTACCTAGGGGTAACAACTCCAAAAAGTTGTATCTAGCCTGACTCGGGTTTAACATAGAACAAAATAATGTGCCTAAATGTAAATCTTGTTTGAAAATCCTAGGGGATATGATTAGGATATTTATCATTTTTTAAGAACTATTATGAAGGATTTATACATAATGATATCCTCTAATAAACCAAGTTCTTTATTTTTAGATTAGTTATCGAATATTTCTTCAATTTTTGATAATTATTAAATAGTTTTGGGATTAAACATTATGTTACTGATATTATGATATAATCTAGAATATTACAATATTTAGAAATGGTACATGGAAGTATGAATGGTATCAATACTCATATAAAATGTAGAGGTTTACCTATTGGGAGAGCAGATGTTGCTGGTATTGGAACTGAGCAAGTTATCGATATATTAGGGAATCTTAATCATCTTTTGACACATAACCATTCCAAAATGGAGAAACCTATCCCAAATTGAGATTCTAGGATGTTGGATTTATTTATGTGAAAAAATACCCCATCCTTTTTTGGGAAAAATAATATTATTATAGCTTAGTAATGGATTATGCCTATGGAGAAGATATTTGCAGTGTTGGGATGTGGTGAAAAGTAAATGGTTAAAAATTTAGAGTTTTTTCTAAATGGATATTATGATCAATGGTGGTCATTGATAAAGAATACTAGAAATGAAGAGGAAATATAAATCATGTAATGAAATGTTTTTAAGGATACATTCATTGAAAAATATTTCCCTCATGAGAAAAATACTAAGATGAAGGTAAAGTTTCATAGGTTTAAAAATGTGGAATAAATTATTTAAGATTATGAATATTCTATTACTAGGTAATCAAGGTATGATAAAAATTTCATATGCACCATGTAATGGAATATTGATCATTTATTTGAAGGGATTAATTAAATTAGTTAAATGTAATTGCTATCTGAAACATTTTCTTAATATGATGAAATATATTAATATGTAATCAAGGTATACAAAGGTTTTTCCAAGTCTAATGGATTAAAATAGAAGAAAGATAATAATATGACATGAGAGAAAATAATAGATAAAGTGTTTAAGGTGATTTTTTTTTCAACATGTGATAACTATGAAATGAATCATAATATGAAGTTATTGAAAGGATTGAGAATTTTTTATAAGTGTGGAGAAAAGGATCAAATATCAAAAGAATGCAATGGATATAAGGAAATGACATCTATTTAGAGAAATAACTACAAGTAGATGGGACACTAAGAAAATGAATTCCGAAAGAGTATTGGGAATATACCTTAGAAGAAACTGAGTGATAAAAGTCAAGCACATGTTATTAACACAACCTATGTGTAATGATTAATTTTCTTATGTATTTGAATATATGAAATATGTTCTAGAAATATTTTATTGATGATTTTCTCATCTTATTATTTATTAAATATATATGGATTATAATTTAGTAAATTTTAATTAAATATTTGATATCATGTGCTGAATGGTACCAAGAAATGTAATTTTGTATCAAGTTAATTTTTTTTAAAACACATGTTTAAGGTAAACATAATCCGAAATATGTTCCTAATTCTAATAAAATGATGTTTTTATAACGTTATGATAGATATGGATTGAGTAATTTGGATACTACCAACTTACTTGGAACTAATTATAATGTTTTGGATTCTAATACTTGTAAGTGTCACAAGGTTAACCATTTATGAAAAGGGTTAAATTGATGATTGGATGTGGTTTCAGAGATTATTTTATTACTTCAACATATAATTCAACATGTACTAGGATAATTTTTAGAATTTTTTGAAGGAATGACTAGTGATTATGATTGCTCTTATATAAATGTATCAAGTAAATATATTTAATTATATTCATAGAGAGTGAAATAATTACTCAACTCTTGGAAAAAGGGTATGGGAAAAAAATTATTATCATCATTTTTGATGACATCATTGAAAATTAATCACACATCTTGTTTAATATTTTTTTGTCATTTTTTTCTGATGATTTTCTCTATAAATCACTTTCATAACTTAATAGTTATATTTTCTTCCATCTCCATGTTTTCACTAATGTTCTTCTATTTCGAATCATAGTTTTGTAGTGACCTTCACATTTCCCTTTTCTTATTATTAAGATGATGTTTTATTAACCCTATTTACATTGTGGGTTTTCAATAATAGTATTTTAAAATTTAAAATACTTAATTTCCATGATCATGTTTAAATTTCATAGATGCAATTTAATTAAGGCTAGAAGAATTTAACACCTCTAAATTCTAAATTATGAATATTTAATTTAATAGCGTGTATGACACACAACACCAGCCATAGAAAGGAATATAACATCCTGATACATTAAGATATTTTTAATATTTTAAATAATATTTTTCTATAGATTATAATTAACAAAACATTGAGTCATCTTTCATTACATTCAATAATGATTTTTTTGTTTTTTTCTTTATACGCATGACTAAGTTCTATTGAACACTTACAAAATTATTTAAAAAATTATTATTTAATATAATATGATATAAGATACACATTAAACTGGTGGTTATTATTAAGATTAAATAAATTTTTGGAATATGTTATATAATTAATTGGTTAACAATAAAATAAAAATTAATACCAAAACAAGTTGAAATTATAAGAAATATATTTGTAAGGAACTATTTTTATGCCTCAAAATTCATTTTGGTTTAATAAATGAAATTAATTATTATTATTGAATGATAATATTTTAGTTTATATATTATATATTCATAAAAATATTTTTTACACTCATACAATATATTTGATAAGAACAAGAAAAGAAAAAACCCAATATTATGCATAAAAGCTATATATTTATAAAGATAGCTTTCCTTGATTTTAATGGAGAATCTAATTTAAAAATATTTTTTTGATATTTCATAAATTTTATATGTAAAAATAATCATCATTTTTGAAATTTTAATTTACAAATTATCTTATGGTGAATATTTGGTATTTTTCTGTGACATTTAAATTTTTGATGGATAGTTAAAAAAAAATTAATTGTAATTGAAGAATACTTATTCATCTAATTTATTTAAAATAATAAATTATATTTGAAATTAATTTTAAATTATATCAATTTCAAATCAATTTTTACAATCTAGATCATTGGAATTAATTTCACATTGAAATTGGATATAAGAAAATTTCAAACTTTTGAGCATTTTACATTAAAACCTGCTTGGTCATCCCATATGTGGGATTAATTTTAATATAATTTTGTTGAAAAAAATCTATCAGAGTATGAAATAATGGATTACTTATTTGGAATCAGAATAATTTATTATTTATAATAAGGAAACCAATGATTTTACAAAAAATATTTCTGAAATTAATTAATTTAATTACAGTGATTAACGAAAAATTATGCTTAACAGAGGATGAAACTTTAATATTATGAGACAAAATGACATATAAACATTTAAAAACATATTTTATTTACTTATTTAGGTGTTACTCTCCATTGTATCTAATTTTTATTCATTTCTAGTGAAAACTGAAATGGAAAAAACATGGGTGTAATTTCCTCTTTCAAAAGATTATAAGAATACCACTCCTCCTCCACTATTAAAAGGAACTCACCCCTACAACTTATTAACAACTATCATACCATTATTAAAGTCTAAATACGGAAACAATAATACCCCAAAATCTCTATCCTCCTTTAATAATCCAAATTGTTTTCATAAATACACCAAATGAAGTCTTTTGGTATAAACCAAAAGTACTTACCTGAATATGAGGTAAGGTTCTTCAATGATCTATTTTGTTTCAGTTACATATTGACACCTTAAATTTTTTTATATAATTATATTATAATAAAAATAGAATAAAAAATTTAATTTAATTTTTTTATGCTAAAAAATCTACCCACACTATCATATACATCAATCAAATGGGATACACACTCATCATTCTTGTGTACGGTGAACTACTGCCTCAGGAAATGATGTTTTCAATTATTCTATTTAACTCCTTTAAAGGCTAGAATAATGATGGATTTGTCATCTATATATGATATATATTATATTTATTATTTATTTAAGCTTCTGTAATTTTTAAATAACACATGACATCATGCTTTCCTTTTTGTGGGAATATGATAACATCGTTTGTGGATGTGTGGACTACCACATCTTCAAATCTATGTAATTCATTCATGATATTCTTGAAATTTATAATGGATAATTTTAATTAATATATATGATATATATGATACAATTATTATAATTTAATTATAATATACATATATACTCATTCTTTTAATGTAAAAAAGTAATGGAAGTAGCATTCGTGCGTAAATATGACATGCCATCTCCAGGAGCGATGCATTTCATTTCCTATCTCAAAATATTATGGATTAATATAAAAACATATATAATGAATATATATGATTTTTAAATCATTTTTTACATTTTGTATATGATTAAGTAATGATATATGTAATAGGAACAAAAAACAAAAATCGAAACATAATCGAAAAACATGAAAATTAACACACGAAATGACGAAAATAATGTATGATTATTAACAAAATTGTAATTAAATATTGTAATAAGATCATATATGATATTATAAAGATTATTACTGTGCTTTTATAATTTAATATAATTTTTAAAACCATTTAATAAGATATTAAATGATGTTCACCCAAAAGGGAACATAAGGTATGTGATTTTCATCTCACCTTTTAAATTTGTGAGATAAATGTCATATTCAGCACTGAATTCTTTTTTTGTTCTATATATACTTCCCCCTTTTCATTTAATATCATGATTCCATCATAATTATTGGTATTTTACATATCAATTTGAACTACTTCATCCAAGGGGTTTTAACATAGAAATTATAAAGTGGTTAAAGTTATCTTTGTAATATAACTTTACATTGTAATTGTTCACATTATCTTGAAAAAATCACTTTATTTTGAATTTTTTGGTAAATTAGATATACACATTTTCATTCAGTGTATATTATTATTTTTTAAATTGTATTTAATTTTTACATATGGTGTTCAATTTGACTATTATTTTTTAACTGTAGAACAATTGACAAATTTGTATCATTTATTCAATAGGGATATTTGATAAGGAATATTGTTCATGAATTAAATATATTATTCGATATATGGGGAATTATTTCTAAATTTATGACATATATAGTTTCATGTTATATATATCCCCTCAATTAATTATTATTCTCATGTGATGAATCATTTGGCGAGTCTGACAAGTTTTTACCAAATATATTATAAACCATCTTGAAAAAGGTCTTGACGGTAAAGGTACCAAGTACCAAGTATACATGGTATCCAATAATTATGAATTTACCTCATTTATATTAATTTACTATTTATCAATGATATCTTTCTTTGACATTATCTATCAATGTATTTCATTCTTAGTTTTTTGATTAAATGGAATTCATTTTAGATACATACCTTTCTATATTCGTTTTTCCTTATTCAGTTATATAAATGGATTTTTTATTAGTTATTTATATTTATAAGATATTTTTCTCATTGATTCAATATTTCATCCATTTTATATACCCTTACTAATCATTTGAGATCACCTTTATTTTGTTTCTTTTCCTCAAGATGTGAAGAAGAAATCCTTGAATGAGTTTCGAGGATGTTGAGATTTTACATATGTTATGGTTTATTTTCATTTAAATATGTAAAATAGGTATCATGAATGTAATCCAGTTTTCCAAACACACTAAAATGGTTGGTCCTTCTTTATTTGATTCATTTTAAACATGTTAATGTAATAAATTAATACACGAGCTCTGAGTTTTTAAGGTCAAGGTGTTACAAAATCACCCAGCATCCTAAGGACTGGTTAAGAGGATTGAGTGTAAATTTCTATTTATAAAGTCCCATGAGACTTAAAAAGTCCGATTCACCTCCTATATAATGGAACAACTCGGTAAAAAGGGGTGGGGAACCATGGGAATATTTAAGAGGCATGGGGAATTCACCTATACTTTTAACAAAAAGGATTTTAATTAGACATTATATCCTAAGACTTTGAGGGATTATAAAGTATACAAGTTTTTAATGATTCATCATGGAGGATATTCGATGAAGAAGTATGGTACATGGTTTTACATGTATGTTTATTTGTTTCCTATGATCTTGATGAATGACTATGTATATGAGAGACATTTTGAAATGGGTCAAAAATTCATGATTTTATCAATTCTTATTCTACATCTCCAAAAAACATACATTGATGTAGTGGATAATTTAGATGTCGATGAGGCCAACATAGAATGAAATATGTGGCTCATTGGGGTTTCTTAGGTAGTGATTGGTAACTAGGTATCTTCCTATTAAAAGAAGAGGAGGCAAGATGAACTACATAAAAGTAGTAGAAATTGTGTTGAGAAGATATCTAGTTTGGTAAAAGTGGGTTATTTTAGGTGTAATTTGTTAACTGTTTATTATAAATGCAAATACATGGAAATTCCCTATAAATTTTTTAATATATGGGAATTTTACGAGTCCGTGAAAATTGACGGCGCATGATTCGGAGGCTCGGAGTGCCCAAAATGAATTTCTGAACTTTTTTTAAAGTACATTCAGTAAACGTGCAAGTGGGTTTTTGTAACTTTTGAACCGGTGCTCAGAATTCAAATCTGAGGACACCATTGTACTCACAGTGCTAATATTTTCTTATGGAGACCATCATATCGACTGTAGTGGGTCAAGATTGAAATATATTTTTGTGCTTTTCGTGAAAGAATTAAAAAAAATGTCTAACATTTTTTTTATAAACCCTTAACATGGGTTATGGTGGTGGGGACCACCCAAGCCTAAACTTCCCACGTGAGTGTTAAGAGGTGGGGTGTCATGACCTGCTCTAGTCGATCCTCGATCTCCACCGGAATCTCCGTAAAAGTCGCCCCATCGTCAACGTCAAGCTCCCCATGGTCAATGATGTGCGTCGGGTCATGCACGTATCTCCTCAGCTAAGATACGTGGAAGACGTCGTGCACCTGGTGCAACTGAGGTGGTAGAGCCAGGCGATAAGCCACCTCGCCAATCCTGCTGAGGATCCGGAAGGGTCCGATGAAGCGCGGAGATAACTTGCCGCCTCGGCCAAATCTCCGAATACCACGTCGAGGTGAGACCCGCAAGAAGCCGTGGTCACCATCCATGAACTTTAGTGGCCTCCGACTCCTGTCAGCGTATGACTTCTGCCGGCTCTGAGCTGTCGTCATCCGCTCCTGGATGACTTGGACATTCTCTGTCATGGCCTGGACCATCTCCGGTCCCACAAGTGCTGACTCCCCAGGGTCTGTCCAGCACAAAGGAGATCTACAAGGTCGGCCGTACAACGCCTCATACGGTGCCATCCCGATGGTGGAGTGGTAGCTGTTGTTGTACGCAAACTCCACCAAGGGTAGGTGGTCCTCCCAACTGTGACCAAAGTCGAGGACACATGCACGGAGCATGTCCTCAAGAGTCTGAATGGTCCTCTCTGTCTGACCATCCGTCTGAGGGTGAAACACTGTGCTCAGATGTAGTTGCGTCACGAACACCTCCTGTAACCCCTTCCAAAGCTGGGAAGTAAAGCGAGCATCTCGATTGGAGACGATAGATGATGGCACACCGTGGAGCTGCACAATCTCCTGAACGTAGAGACGTCCCAAGCTCTTCACTGAGCCCTGCTCTCTGATGGGTAAGAAGTGTGCCGACTTGGTGAGTCGGTCAAAAATCACCCAGATGGAGTCGTGACCTCTGGAAGTGCATGGAAGTCCAGTCATGAAGTCCATAGATATGTCGTCCCACTTCCACTCCGGGATCTACAAGGGCTGTACCAAGACTGCTGGTACCTGATGCTCTGCCTTCACCTGCTGGCAGGTGAGGCATCAAGAAACGAACTCTGCTACTGCCTTCTTCATGCCCGGCCACCAGTGCTGTCGTCTGAGATTCTGGTACATCTTCGCCACTCCTGGATGTACCGCCAAAGGAGAAGTGTGAAACTCTCTCAGCACCTCCTATCGCAAAGCGACTGGTACCATGGTACGTCCTCTGAAATGGATGTCGTGCTCTGCTCCAAGGGAGAAACCATCAGGTGCCTGTCCCGAGGATATCAGTGCACGCCGTGTCTCATAGTCAGCATCCTCTCGCTGTGCCCCTCTGACCCACTGCAGTAGTGGAGGGATGACTATGAGAGACTGAAGGAAGGATGCTCCATCTCTATCCACGAAGGATATCTGCAAAGAGGCTAGCTTCTCCATCTCCTCCTCAAGTAGCTGAATTCCCGTCCTCTTGCTGAGGGCATCGACTACCACATTCCCTTTCCCAGGAGTATAGACTATCTCAAAGTCATAGTCCTGGAGGAACTCGAGCCATCACCGATGTCTCAGGTTCAGGTCCTTCTGCGAGAAGATATACCTGAGACTCTGATGATCAGAAAAGACTGTAAAGCGCTCACCCATCAAATAGTGCCGCCATGTCTTCAGAGCGAAGACCACCTCTACCAACTCCAGGTCATGGGTAGCATAGTTCTGCTCATGTGGCCTCAACTGTCGTGATCCATAGGCAATCACTACCCTCTCCTGCATCAGGACGCAAACGAGTCTGATCCCTGATGCATCACAGTAAACTACGTACCCTACTCCCTCCTCAGGCAACCTCAAGATAGGTGTGCTAGTCAATCTCTGTCTCAGCTCCTGGAAGCTCTACTGACATCTATCTGACCACTCAAAGGGTTTCCCCTTCTTCGTCAAAGCTGTGAGTTGTGCCGCAACTCTAGAGAAGTCTGGCACTAATCTTTGATAGTATCCAGCTAGTCCCAAGAAACTCCGAACCTCAGTCACGCTCCTGGGTGGCTCCCATGCTAACACAACCTTGATTTTCGCAGGATCCACTGCAACTCCCACCTCAGAGATAACATGTCCCAAGAAGTGGACCTCCCGTATCCAGAACTGGCACTTAGAGAGCTTACAATAAAGCTGGTGCTCTCGGAGTGTGTCTAGTACAACTCACAAGTGATAGGCGTGCTCCTCCTCAGTCGTAGAGTAAATCAGAATGTCGTCGATGAAGACCATGACAAACCGATCAAGGTATGGCTGAAAGATCCTGTTCATGAGAGCCATGAACACTGCTGGAGCATTGGTTACACCAAAAGGCATAACCAAGAACTCATAGTGGCCATACCGACATCTGAAGGCCGTCTTCTGCACGTCCTCGTCTCTGACTCTGAGCTGATGATAGCCTGACCTGAGGTCTATCTTCGAGAACCACCTTGATCCCTTGAGCTAATCAAATAGGTCATCAATCCTCGGTAGCGGATACTTGTTACTCACAGTCACATGGTTCAGGCGACGATAGTCAACACAAAGTCGCAAGCTCCCGTCCGCCTTCTTGGCGAACAATATCGGGGAATCCCAGGGTGAAACACTAGGTCGGATGAACCCCTTGCCCTGCAAGTCCTCCAACTGTACCCGTAGCTCTCGAAGCTCGGCGGGGGCCATCCAATATGCTGGAGTGGATATCTGGGCTGTCCCGGGGTACAAGTCAATATAAAAGTCTACTTCTCTGCGAGGAGGTAGCCCTGGAACGTCGTCGGGAAAAACGTCCGCAAACTGATCCACCACTGCAGGAAAACCAGGACTCCGCACGTCAACTGCTCCAAGGATGAGGCTAGCCAATTGATGAGTAATGGGTTGTCCTCTCCTCCGCGGAAGTCCATCCTGTGCTGCAAATGATCACTTTTAACTGGTGAAGGTGAACCTTCTCCCGTCGGTGCGTACACATCGCACCTTGCGCCTAAAATAGTCAATATGCACATGGACCGTAGATAGCCAATCCATGCCCAAGATGATGTCGTAAGGCCTCGATGCTGCTACAAGAAGATCCCAGCCGAAGCTCTCACCTCCTAGAGTGAGCTCACACTGCCGGAACCAGTGTGTAATCGTCGACTCTGCTCCCGTAGGAGTCTCTAGCCGTAAGGATCGAGCCAACGGCTCTGTCGGAATATCCGAGCTCCGAACAAGGGCAGCGACTATGAAAGAGTGACTCGCTCCTGTGTCTATAAGTTCTAAAGCAAGGGTGGAATAGACACAGATAGTACCTCGAATCATCTCGGGTGGGCCGTGGTCGTAGGCCTCTACTGCCTGGAGCTGTGCCTGTCTCTGCCCGCCTGCACCCTGTGGTCGGGGTGGACCTCCTGGTGGTGGTGGTGGTAGAGCCTCAAAGCGTCGCCCACCACCGGCTGCTCGTCCAGCTCCTCTGCCTCATCTGCCTCCTCCCTGCGGACCGCCACGGTCGACCCTCTGCCTCTGCCTCGGTGGTCCCTCAACCGTCTGCTGCTCCTCGGCACGGTGGGTCGGGCAGTCATGAGCAATGTGGCCCTGCCCGCCACACGAGTAGCACTGCCTGCCTCTCGAAAGACTGGCTCCTCACTGTGTGCCCCGCACTGCTGAGCCAGTGTCCTGAGGTCGTCTGCCTGAAGGTCTGGTCTGCCTGAACCCCTGAGTCATCCGTCGACTGCCTGCTGCAGATGACTCTGCCACGTGCCGCCCTGCGGTGGATCTCGGCACTGGTGTAGACTCAGCAAGGAAGCTCTCGATCAAAAGGGCCTGCTCCAGTACTCCTGTCTGAGTTGGTATGCTGAGGGAGATCCGCGATGCCCTGATCTCGTGTCTCAAACCCTGCTCGAAGGTCCGGGACCGGAAGAATGGGTCCCGTACCATGTCGGTCGAGTAGCACGAGAGATCGGTAAATCTCGCCGAGTACTGAGCGACCGTCATTCTTCCCTGCCGTAGCTGAAGAAGCTCCTGGATACGCACCGCACGAAGGGTGGCTGGGACGAACTCCGAGTGGAAGAGGCTCTCAAAGTCCGTCCATAGAAGAGATGCCTCATCGTGCACCTGGAGCATCAAGCTCCACCATCATCCTGCTGCTGCATGTAGTAGGCTCGCAGCGAGGATCACCATGAGGTCTACTGGTGTCCTCACTAGCCTAAACACACGTACCACTGCCTCCAGCTAGTCCTCGGCTGCTTGGGGATCCGTCTCCCGCGAAACCTGGGTGGTCGCTGGCGCTGAAACTCATGCAGTGCGCTGAGGCGACGTGCATCGTTAGCGGCTGGTGCTGGAAGTATCGGTGGCTCGGTGGGTAGAGCTACCACCAGTGCCACTGCTAACAGAGGGCCCTGCACCGAAGCCTCGTCACTCGGTGGGCTGTCGTCACACTCGACTCTCGGAACCCTAGCTGGCTGCCGTCATGGGGCCATCCTGAAAAGGAAACATGTGCGCCACGGTCAGAACAGTATACCTGGTGAGCTGAAATAAAGTAATCACAAAGAAAACTTTGAAACACACACGCAATCAATGTTTTCGTGCATTAAGTAGGAAATCAGAAGTCAGGGTCCTGGTGTACGGATACGTCGGCCACTACACCAACACTGGACTCCTTGGACTGATAACCACACTCAATACGCTAAACATTATTGCTTCACATAGAAAAGATCAGAGTTCGCGGTAGAACCGAACTCCTTTGATACCAATTTGTCATGACCTGCCCTCGAGGTCCGTGCCGTGACTACCCCAAGCCCGCCTTCCATAGTCCAGGGGCTGGCGACTAGCACCAAGGCGTAAATCCCGGTAAAAAGGGAAGGCATTGTCTTTGTATAGTAAACAAACACCACAGAGTAAGCAAGCAGAAAAGTACACACTAAGTAAAAACAGATTACAAATAAAAGTGCAGAAAAGTAAATGGGCCAGTATACAAACCCAAACTGAAAGTAAAGTACAAATCGAAAGGGAAAACAACAACTGTAAAGTAAAACCTTCTACACCGAGCTGTCCACTTGAAATCCCACCTGAAGGGTGGGTACAGATAGCTCCACTACTCCACGGGTCCCACCGTCCACTCCGAGTACGTGCCACCCAGTGGTCCACCTCCAGGTACCGTCCTGCTCTGCAAGCCTCAACCACGATCAACACTGTCCGTCGTCTGCAACCAACACAATGTAGTGCGGGCATATCCCGTGCAGGGGTGAGTATAAGCTACTCAGTAGGGACCCCGAGACCCCCGAAGGTCTCCCAAAATCCACAACGGATAAACCACAAAAAGGAAGATACAAACACGAAGTAATAACCGACACTACTTAGGTATATTCCCATACATATACCTAAGTCATCAATTCCAATACGCTCCAACCACCGAGCCCAAGTACAACTCAGTCCACACAGGAAAGTAAACGTATTCCACACAGGAAAGAAAACAAAATCCAAACAAGATAGCACAACACAATCCACACAGGATAGCAACAGGATTCAGCTCCCACAGGTATACTTCTTCGAAAGACGATAAAGATGATCTCTGATCAATCTAAGTCGTCAGACCCACGAAGGATCGATAGGTAACTAACCCCCGCAAAAGACCCACATAGGATCGGGCCCACACAGGACCGCTGAGCGCAAAGACCCACACAGGATCGGGCCCACACAGGACCTGTAGCACTGATCCACGTAGAATCACTGAGTGCTGTAGTCATCATCGAATCCACACAAGATCTCTGTACTGTCGTCGTCGCAGTCACAGTAGCAGTAGCAGTAGCAGTCACAGTCGTAGCCAGCACTAGGGTTCCCGCACACAGCAAACTCGTTCGGGAGGGTCCGCTCCATGAGCCGAGAGGCTGATACATCAACTGTCACTAAGTCCAGAGTTGATGTATCCAAATGTTCCGTATCGTCAACAGGAACTCAATGCAACAGACGGCGCGTCGATCGGACGCCCGGTCTGAGAGTTATTGGCTTTTTCGTCCTAGGGGCCCGGTTGGTTTTTAAGGCAAAACCAATCCAACCGTACTCCACCTACGTCCAAACCTCGGGTGGAGTATGCCAAAAGATCCGTCTCACTAAGAGGAACACAACAAAGCTGACGACACGTCAATCGGATGTCCGTAGCTCAAGATACGAGTGTTTCCGCTCCGAAGGCCCGGTTGGTTTCGTGAACGAACCAACCCGTCCGAACTCAATGTATTCCGAAACTTTGAGTGCGATATACCGAAACGACCGTCTCGATCCAAGGATCTCATTTCCGCTGACGGTTCATCAATCAGAGGTCTTTGGCTCAACATATGGCCAAAAGACCGAAGTTGTTTCGAAAACGGGGGGTCCGGGTCTAGGGTGACCCGGCCCGACCCCCCTGGGTCGGCCCGAACCGGGTCGAACCTAAACCGGGTCGACCCGGCCCGGACGGCGGCGCGGCCTGGCGCCGTTTGGTGCCACGCGTGGGGGGAAAGGCCCCCGCTTCTTATTTGCTGGCGGCCCGGCTTTTAGCCGCGCCTTTGGAGAAACCGGCCCCCCCTCGTGGGGGCCTTCCTTGAGGGAAACGGGGGGGCCACCTGCCCCCCTTTATGAAACCAGCCCCCCCTCATAATGGGGGGGGGGAAATTATCCTGGCCGGGGGAATTTAATTCCCCCGGTCTTTCCACTTCCGGCCGGCCCCGACCTGGCCGGCCGGTTCTTCTTCAACGGACCGGCAAAGCCGGTCCCCTTCCGGCTTCCGACACCGGCAGCCCGGCGAGCCGCCAGTCCTCTCGTCCCGCCGCGGCCCGGAACCGGCCGCGGTGTTCGTCGTCCGGCGCGGTGCGACGGCACCACACCCCTCCGCCGCGGCCCCGCTCCGGCCGCGGCGCCTTCGGTTTTCTTCGACGCGGCGCGACAGCGTCGCGTTCATGATGATCCTTCCACGGCGCGGTGCGACGGCATCGCACAATATAACCATGCGAATTTCAGCGTGGTGCGACAGCACCACGCCATCTCGTTCATCCACAAGATAATCATATCAAGAACAAAGGGGGGGGGGGGAATTCGGCCGTGTTTGTGCGGTCCGGCCCCCCCTCTCGTTAGACGATAACACTTAAATAATTATCCTCACGTTTGTCATGCTAGAACCAAGAACGAGAATAAATAAATAATCAACAACACCCCCTACCTTGGTTTCAAGATCAATGATCGTCAACGGCCCGCGGAAGACAACGTCGCGGAGGTCGGGTGTCGCGGTAATCGTTCGTCAAATCCGTTGACGAAGAGGTACATCCGAAGAGGTACTTCATTAGCGAATCTTCGTAAGCCGATGAAGGAAGTCCGAGGAGGGAGCGGCGTTCCCTTTCGTTAACATGGAAGACGTCGTCGATCTTCGGAAACAACCGGCTACGAAGAAGAGAGGAGCGGCATTCTTCGTCGAACCTCGAAGGTTCTTCGCGTTCTTCGTCAAAGTTGAAGAAGAAGAAGGAGAACCAAATTCTCTCAAGAAGGCAAGAGAAATCTAACCAAATAAAATAAGCTAGAGTCTTATTTTATTCACACACTTAACAAATTGAATTTCAAAGGTTTGAAATTCAAATAAAATAACTCCAAATTAATTAACAAGTTGTCATGTCATTTAAAGAGTGTTTAAAGGGAGTTTTGAGAGAATATGAAAAGTTGGGGTTCGTGTGGGCCCCACAACACTTAATCCTCCCAAGGGAGGTTAAGTGGATGTGGGTCCCACCTTTAACTCCATTTGGGAGAAGTTAACCAACAAAATAAAAATAAAAAGTGTTTCTACATTTTTATTTAACTTCTTATAAAATCTCCCAAAACTAACTTTCGTCTCACATAAAACGCAACCTCGGAAAAGGTCTCCTTAAGCGAATATCGGCGCTGTGAGTTCATCGGTGTCCTCAGATTTCAATTCCGAGCACCGAGTCAAATGTTAGGAATTCCCGCTCGTTCGTTCACTGAACATACCCGAGCCAAACTTCGAAAATTGATTCCGGGCACTCCGGGCCTCGGAATCAGGTGCTGTCAGAAACCGCGTTCTTGTAAAATTCCAAAGAAAATTAATTTATTAGCCTCATTTGTTTTGGGTGCGGGAGGCTCAGATGCGTGCTCAGTACCCTCATTTGTTTCCCTAGTTTTTGATTTATATTTACGGGGACGTAAAGCCCTGAGGTGGGAGTAATGTAAAGACCCGTAAAATTTAATGGAATTTTATTCTTAATTTTCTTTGGAATTTTACAGGAACGCGGTGTCTGAAGGTACTTGATTCCGAGGCCCGGAGTGCCCAGAATCAATTTCCGAAGTTTGGCTCGGGTACGTTCAGTGAACAAACGAGTGAGAATTCCTAACCTTTGACCCGGTGCTCAGAATTGAAATCCAAGGACACCGATGAACTCGCAACACCGATATTCGCTTAAGGAGACCTTTTCCGAGGTTGCTTTTTATGCGAGACGAAAGTTAGTTTTGGGAGATTTTATAAGAAGTTAAATAAAAATGTAGAAACAGTTTTTATTTTTATTTTGTTGGTTAACATCTCCCAAAGGGAGTTAAAGGTGGGACCCACATCCACATAACCTCCCTTGAGAGGATTAAGTGTGGTGGGGCCCACTCGAACCCCAACTTTTCATCTTCTCTCAAAACTCTCTTTAACCCCTCTTTAAATGACATGACAACTTGTTAATTAATTTGGATTTATTTTATTTGAATTTCAAACCTTTGAAATTCAATTTGTTAAGTGTGTGAATAAAATAAGACTCTAGCTTATTTTATTTGGTTAGATTTCTCTAGCCTTCTTGAGATAATTTGGGTTGTCCTTCTTCTTCTTCAACTTTGACGAAGAACGCGAAGAACCTTCGAGCTCCGACGAAGAACACCGCTCCTCTCTTCTTCGTAGCCGGTTGTTTCCGAAGATCGACGACGTCTTCCGTGTCAACGAAAGGGAACGTCGCTCCCTCCTTGGACTTCCTTCGTCGGCTTACGAAGATTCGCCAAAGACGTACCTCTTCGGACGTACCACTTCGTCAATGGATTTTACGAACGATTACTGCGACACCCGACCTTCGCGACGTTGTCTTCCGTGGGCCGTTGAAGATCATTGATCTTGAAACCAAGGTAGGGGTTGTTGTTGATTATTTATTTATTCTCGTTCTTGGTTCTAGCATGACAAATGTGAGGATAATTATTTAAGTGTTATCGTCTAACGAGAGGGGGGTCCGGACCGCACAAACAGGGCCGAATCCCCCCCTCCTTTGTTCTTGATATGATTATCTTGTGGATGAACGAGATGGCGTGGTGCCGTCGCACCACACGGAAATTCGCACGGTTATATTGCGCGACGCCGTCGCGCCGTGCCGTGGAAGGATCATCATGAACGCGACGCCGTCGCGCCGTGTCGAAGAAAACCGAAGGCGCCGTGGCCGGAGCGGGGCCACGACGGAGGGGTGCGGTGCCGTCGCGCTGCGCCGGACGACGAACACCGCGGCCGGTTCCGGGCCGCGGCGGGACGAGAGGACCGACGGCTCGCCAGGCCGCCGATGTCGGAAGCCGGAAGGGGACCAGCTTTGCCGGTCCGTTGAAGAAGAACCGGCCGGCCAGGTTGGGCCGGCCAGAAGGGGAAAGGCCGGGGGAATTAAATTCCCCCGGCCAGGATAATTTCCCCCCCATTATGAGGGGGGGCTGGTTGGATAAAAGGGGGCAGGTGGCCCCCCCGTTTCCCTCAAGGCAGGGCCCCACGAGGGGGGCCCGGTTTCTCCAAAGGCGCGGCTAAAAGCCGCGACGCCAGCAAATAAGAAGTGGGGGCCTTGCCCCCCGCACGTGGCACCAAACGGCGCCAGGCCGCGCCGTGCCGGACCGCGCCGCCGGCCGGGTCGGGTCGACCCGGTTCGGGCCGACCCGGGGGGGGGGGGGGGGTGTCGGGCCGGGTCACCCCGGACCCAGACCCCCCATTTTCGAAACAACATCGGTCTTTTGGCCATATCTTGAGCCACGGACCTCCGATTGACGAACCGTCAGTGGAAATGCGATCCTTGGATCGAGACGGTCGTTTCGGTATATTGCACTCAAAGTTTCAGAATACTTTGAGTTCGCCCGGGTTGGTTCGTTCACGAAACCTACCGGGCCTTCGGAGCGGAAACGCTCATATCTTGAGCTACGGACGTCCGATTGACGTTCCGTCAGCTTTGTTGTGTTCCTCTTAGTGAGACGGATCATTTGGCATACTCCGCCTGAGGTTTGGACGCAGGTGGAGTACGGTCAGATTAGTTTTTCCTTAAAAACCAACCGGGCCCCTGGGACGAAAAAGCCAATAACTCTCAGACCGGGCATCCGATCGACGCGCCGTCTGTTGCGTTGAGTTCCTGTTGACGATACGGAACTTTTGGATACATCAACTTTGGACTTAGTGACAGTTGATGTATCAGCCTCTCGGCTCGTGGAGCGGACCCTCCTGAACGAGCTTGCTGTGTGCGGGAACCCTAGTGCTGGCTGCGACTGTGACTGCGATTGCTACTGCTACTGTGACTGCGACGACGACAGTAATGAGATCCTGTGTGGATTCGACGATGACTACAACACTCAGCGATCCTACGTGGATCAATGCTACGGGCCCTGTGTGGGCCCGATCCTGTATGGGTCTTTGCGCTCAGCGGTCCTGTGTGAACCAGCACCTACAGGTCCTGTGTGGGCCCGATCCTGTGTGGGTCTTTTGCAGGGGTTAGTTACCTATCGAACCTTCGTGGGTCAGACGACTTAGATGGATCCGAGATCATCTTTATCGTCTTTCGAAGAAGTATACCTGTGTGAGATGAATCTTGTTACTATCCTGTGTGGATTGTGTTGCGCTATCTTGTGTGGATTTCGTTTGCTTTCCTATGTGGAATACGTTTACTTTCCTGTGTGGACTGAGTTGTACTTGGGCTCGGAGGTTGGAGCGTATTGGAATTGATGACTTAGGTATATGTATGGGCATATACCTAAGAAGTGTCGGTTATTACTTCGTGTTTGTATCTTTCTTTTTGTGGTTTATCCGTTGTGGATTTTGGGAGACCTTCGGGGGTCTCGGGGTCCCTACTGAGTAGCTTATACTCACCCCTACACGGGCTAAGCCCGGACTACGTTGTGTTAGTTGCAGACGACAGACAATGTTGATCGTGGTTGAGGCATGCAGAGCAGGACGGTACCTGGAGGTGGACCACTGGGTGGGACGTACTCGGAGCGGACGGTGGGACCCGTGGAGCAGTGGAGCTATCTGTACCCACCCTTCAGGTGGGATTTCCAGTGGACAGCTCGGTGTAGCAGCTTTGACTTTACAGTTGCTGTTTTCCCTTTCGAGTTGTACTTTACTTTCAGTTTGGGTTTGTATACTGGCCCATTTACTTTTCCGCATTTTCAGTTGTACTCTGTTTTTACTTAGTGTGTACTTTTCCGCTTGCTTACTCTGTGGTGTTTTTTTACTTTACAAAGGCAATGCCTTCCCTTTTTACCGGGATTTACGCCTTGGTGCTAGTCGCCAGCCCCTGGCCTATGGAAGGCGAGTATGGGGTAGTCACGACACGGACCCCAAGGGAAGGTCGTGACATAGGGAGCACTTGAAATAACCTCCCAATTTGAATTTAGAGGCGAGGACCACCCGGACCCCCTTTATTTAGAGAAAACCTTTCAACTCCCCTACGTTTAATTTTTCAAACACAATTAATTAATCGGGCCCATTAATTTTTCCAACGTGGTTCAATTAAATGAGCCATTTAATTTTCCCAACATGCCAACATAATTAATCTACTTAATTTAATTATATTGGAACCTCTTTGTTTGGGATGATTTTTGGGTTGGAAAAGAAGTTCCTTGGTGGGAGAATGTTCTCCAACAAAGAACGCCATCGAAGAATTTTCTTCAGAAATCATGGAAGAGGATGATGTACGAGCTCGATATCGAAGCGTGGTTTCAGAAGTGATGATCATTGGCACCCTCTTCGCCTTCTTCGACTCATTTCTCGCACCAACATCAACAAACAATTGAGGTAGGGTTTTTATTATGTGTGATTATGGATTACCATGTTCTTCCCTTCTAAACAAATAAAGCAGATCAACACTCTAACTAGTTGAACCACATGTGATTTCTTCTCTGCAAGTTTGGGAATAATCATTATAGCTGGTTGTAGAGTTTGAAGTTATTCATTCAAGGTTTTTGTTGAGCCGATTGCTACCACACTAATGCAGAGGGTGCAGGACAAACAAACATGGCCTGAACCCTCCGTCGTTCTTCATCATTGTTGTGTTCTTCGCGATGGAGGAGGACGACAGCCAACCTCCGTGGGGCACGAGAAAGGCATCCAGCATCACCGCCAGCTGCGACGATGGCGACGACGTTGAATTGTGGCCCCGTGCCACCCACGACATCCCCCTCCCGTGGCGGCCACCGCAACCCGTGGCACGACGTCCCCCACCCACGACCCCCGCCGCCCGTGGCCGCCGCCACCCGCCATTTTTGCCACCACCACCCCCGCCCCGCGGCTCCCACCACCCCACATTGGCCACCACCCTGCGGCCACCGAGGCCCCCCCACCCCACGGCCACTGTCACCCCCGGCCCCCACCACCCTTGGCCACCGCCACCCCCGCTGCCGCAACGGCTTGTTGCCCCTGCGGCCCCATGACCTCCGTCGCCCAAGGCCTCCGCCGCACGCAGCCCCCACCCCCTATGACCTCCGCCACCTACGGCCCCCGCCGCCCCGAGGCCTCCGCCACCCACTTCCATCACCACCCCACGGCCTCAGCCGCCCGTAAACTTCACCTCCCTATGGTCCTCCGCCATCCCGCAGCCTCACCGTCCTACGGCCTCGCCGCCTTGCACCCTCACCCCTCGCAACCAACCACGGACCGCACGACCTCGCTGCCTCGCATCCTTTTGCGTCCCCCCACGGCCTCGCTGAATCACAGCCCTTCGCTTCCCTTACGGCTTCACAGCCCTCACAACCCCCATGGACTCACCGTACCACATTCCTCCATGGCCCCTGTGGAATCGCAGTCCAACGAACTCATAGCCCCCCACGGCCTCGACGCCCTCATAGCCTCTCTGCCCTTGCGGCCTCCGTGCCACCCTTGTGGCCTACGCACCACCCTCGTGCTGCTCCATGGCCCTCGCGCCGCCTAGTGCATGTCGGGTCGGACGTGGTAGGCCGATTCAGACCTAACAGGCCGAGTAGGGCTGGTTCGGTTCGAATGGGTCAGACCGGACCCGGACCAACTACAATCTTTTCGCTCTATCAGCCATAACTTTGGCACCGGGCGTTCGTTTAACAAACCGTCAACGACATTGTAAACCATATAGCGAGACAGTCCTTTTCATATACCCAACATGAAATGGGATGGTCCCTTTGGTATACCAAACATGAGATTTGGATAAAGTTGGGATACAGTCGGGTTGGATAGAGCCCAAATCCAACTGGGCCCTCAGGACTAAAAGGCTAATAACTGACAGACCGAGCATCCGATTGATGCACCATCTATTTCATTGAGACCCCTATGATGTGACGGTCCTTTGAGATACTTCTTCATGGGAATTTGTGGTAGCTAGAGTATCAAACAACGACTTAAGTTGCAGACTCTCCCAGAGACAAGCAAGATTAGTGCAGGAACCCAGTAGCTGGCTGTGACGTGAAGAATTAATAGCGATCGAGTGTGGGTTAGTACCGAGGGATCCTGTGTGGTTCAGTGCCGAGGGATCCTGTGTGCGTCAGCACCAAGAGATCCTCTGTGGGTCATCACCGATCGATCCTGTGTGGGTCAGCACCTAGGGATCCTTTGTGGGTCAGCATCGTGCGATCCTTTGTGGGTCAGCACCTAGCGATCCAATGTGGGTCAATACCGAGCGATCCTATGTGGGTCAGCACCTAGCGATCCTTTGTGGGTCAGCACTGAGAGATCCTATGTGGGTCAGCAGCGAGTGATCTGGTGTGTGTCCGCACCGAGCGATCCAGTGTGGGTCAGCAGTAGTGCCTCTTAACAGAGTAATATGATTCAGTAGTTACATATAATCATCTCTACTACTATACCTAAGAAATACCTGGTGTGAGTTGAGTCTATACCTTGTGGTACTTTCCTTTGTGGTAATAACTTCGTGGTATTTTTCTGTGTGGTGTACCTTTGTGGTACTTACCTTCGTGGTATTCCTTCCTTTATGGAACGATTGAGATTTGGTCTTTGAGTGGGACTTTGTGTTTTACTCATGATTGAGATAGGTATACTTGATAAGTTAGGTATATGTTTGGGAATATACCTATGTAGGGTTGTCACTGGTTTAAATGATTTGTGGTTTATCCTTGGTGGAATTTTTTAGACCTTGAGGGTCTCGGGGTCCCTACTGAGTATCGTTATACTCACCACTGCACGGGCTATGCCCGCACCTTGTTGTGTTTGGTGTAGACGACGGACAACGCTGATCAAGGCTGAGGGTACCAAGGCTAGACAATGCCCGGAGATGGACCATATGGCGTGACGGTACGTAGAGGAGACATGTGGATGTGGAGTGCTAAGGAGGCAATTTGTGCCTACCCTTTAGGTAGGAACCTTGGAGGATGACCCAGTAGCTACCTTTCTTTTTCTTCAGTTGTATTTTATTTCAGTTGTACTTGTACTTTTACTATTGGGATTGTATTTGGGCCCCTTTTTACTTTCTGAACTCTTTTTTGTATACATTTGACTTGTGTTCATATCTTGAGGTGTTCTTGGTTGCGTATGTTTATAGGTTATAAAGGCAATGCCTTCCCGATTATAGGGAATATTCCTTTCAGTGCTAGCCACTAGCCCCTGGCCTATGGAAGGTGGGCTTTGGGTAGCCACAGCATGGGCCCTGGTGGACGGGTCATGACAAGTAAGAGATGTATTTCTACACTAGAACTGATTTCATACAGGCTCTGAGGATATTCCATAGATATGGGAATCTTGGACATCTTCAATGATTTTTTAAAACATAAATTCATTGGAGTGGAGTTGATTTTTATTTCTCTAAGGGTTTGTTGGTGTGATCATATTCTTAGAAGGGAATGGGATCTCAAACTCATTATATATGGGATTCTTAACTTGGAAAGAATGAATAGGGTTGTACCAATTTAAGATATATTTTTAAAATAGAGAGACAACAAAAATACACTATGTCCAGAATAGTAACAATGAGAGTTATGGTGTTTATTACATCTTCAATAGGATTATATAGTTTTTTTTTATTGGTGGTTTGAATTTTTTTATATAATTCGAATTTATTGATTATTTACATATGTGATTGGAGATGATTCTATTTTTTATGGATCTACTTGCCCTATTGGTAAAAGAAAAATTTTCTGTGCATGAGGGTTGATGTTACAATAACTAATGTGGAGTTCATCTGGGACATAATGATGTTAGACCTTGATGTTTTTGATCTCATTATGGGTATGGATTGGATGATCCATTTAAATTCTATGATTTAATTTTATCACTAAATGGTTTAGTTTATATCTCTTAAAGGGAGAACTCACATATTTATGGTGAGTGGGTTATAATTTCTCGGAGGGAATGACTCATTTATTAGGTTGTGGGGTTGATTTTATTTCAGTAATTTTTTTATTTTTGTTTTATAGAGTAGGTTTTAGATGGATGGATTCTAGTGGTTATGGACTATTTAACAGTGCTATTTGTAGAAAAGTTTCTAGTTTTCTTCCATAGATATTGGTTGAGTATGGAACTGATCTTGTCCCTATGATGAGCTCTATCTCAGCACCATTATTCCAGATAGAATATATCAAGTTGAAATAGTTGATAGTTTATCTAAATGGTCTCCAAATTAAGGTATTATTCATCCTAGTGTTCCACCATAATAATTAGTAATTATTTTTTAAAAATAATGATATTGATATTATCCTACAATGAAATGATTATCATAAGCTGAATCGGGTGACTATTGAGAATTTATACTTATTGACTCCAATTTATGATCATTTTTATCAACTAAGAGGAAACTAGTGGTTTTAAAAAATTGACTAATTGTTAGGGAATCATCAGTTTAGGTCTCAAGAGGATGATGATAACAATATATCCTTCAAGAGTTGGTATAAGAACTTTGGACATCTGATTATTCCATTTAGACTAACCAATGCCCCTAAAGAATTTATGTAATTGATGAACAATACATTTCATCACTTTTTTGACCCCTTCAAGGTTTTCTATATAGTATATTTCATGGTGTACACCATGATGGAGGAGAACTACGATGACCACTTGAGTGTTGTTTTGGGAACCAATAAAGAGAAGCAAGTAAATTTTATGTTGTCAAAAATCTAGTTCTGGATCCATGTGGTAATGATTTTGTGTCTTATGATTTACAAAATTGGGTTCTTTGGATCCTATAAAGATCAAAGAATTTATTTCTTGGGAGAAGACAAAAAATATATATTAAATTAGGTTATTTTTTAGGCATGGTAAGATATTGAAAGCTTCTTGTTTGGGAATTAACCAAGATAGATTCTCCATTGACTGCTCTGACTCAAATATAAATGAAGTTTTCAAGGTGTGGGATGTGAAACCATATTTTAAGGTGTTATAGTTTAACATTATAAAGTCTTCTAATTTGATCATTGTAGATCAAGGTAAAGGATGAGTAGTGTATTTTGATTCCTTAGGTGTGAGATTGTGGTGTGTGATAACGTTGGATGATCTTGTGGTGGAATATAGATATCATTATCTATGAATATATAATTGGAATTACCAATACAACAACTTAGAGTTTATATATTTGATACATGAATTAAAGACATTGAACCATTTATTCATATCATAAGTGAATGATTTATATCTTCACCCAGAGATACATAACCCTTAGATAGATATTATGGGTGTAATTAATTTAGAACTTTGATTTTTGACATAGAATATACACCTAGGAAGGGTAATGTGGTCCCTAATTTATTTGAGTATAATGTTACTGATATAGATATTTAAATAATATTTATATTAGTGGAGTTTGATGGGGTTGTTTATTAATATAAACATAGAGGCGAAGGAGGATATAGAAGAGGTATTTTTGAATAGTTTTCATTTTACACATTCTCTTATCAATCAGGTTCTATGTGAGTGGTAATTTGACCCTAATATCTAGTAGATTAGAATTGTTTTAAATGGTGGGGAGACCTTTGGTTATTGGTCTTGGCCTCTCAATGGTACCCTCTTCATCAAGAAATGAATAGAGGTTAATTTGCCATAGAGGTATAAGGTGTCACATGAAGGGAATTATTATAGTTGGTGTGTTAAATTGAGGTAAAAATATATGTATAAACTAATGAGTTTTTATTGGATCCATAAGATCATATGGTCGATTATCAATTTTGTGCTTGGTTTTATTACCTTCTAGAGGATAAAATTAGAGGATCATAGGCTAGCCAAGTTTCTTAAATTTATTCCTATTCATGTATAGAACTGGGATAAGACCTATATGGACATTGTGACCAATTTAACTTTTTAATATAGTAGAAATGATGTTATTTTACTGACTATAGATCAATTGACTAAGTTATCTCTCTTTCATCCAATTAGAGTGTCAATGATAGTCGAGTATCTGTGACACCTGTATGTCCAAGAGATCATTAGGATTCCTGGGGTTCCTTTAATGATAGTTTCTAACTAGGATAAAAAAATTTCTTCATGGATTTGGAAGTGTCTCCAGTAACCCATGGGAACATATTTGATGTTGAGAAAGACTTATCATCTATAGACAGATGGTCAGAAAATGTGATCCACCCAAATTATTTTGGATAGGCTTTCTGCATGCGTTCTTGAATTTAGGGGTTCTTTGGAGAGATATCTTTCCTTTATTGAGTTTTCATATATCAATTGATACCAAGGATTGAACATTATGGCCCCTTTGAGGTAATTTATGGATGTCCATTTCATTTCATATCGTGTTGGGTTTATTTGGGTGAGTTTTCCCTACTGGGACCAATTCTCAATAAGGATATGATGAATAGATTATAGTTGATTAGATAATGGTTAATGATAGATTATATTCACTAAAAATATTATTTCACTTATATTCATTTCCTTATAGATTTTTATTTTTGTGAGAAGGTGTTTTTCAATGTATCTATTTGAATAAGGAATCATCACTTCAGAAGTTATGGGAAATTGATGCTCTGTATGATAGAAAATTTAAAATTATAGTGAATCATGGGAAGTTAGCCAAATGTTGTTATCTTCCATTATAGTTTACCTTGATTTATGAAATATATTATATATCATAGTTGAATAATTAACATCCCGACCCAACTCATGTGATTGAGTGGGATGACATAGAGTTGATCTAGACACAACCATGTTAGAGCTACTTGTTTATATCTAGGATCATCAGAAGATTTTCTATCATTTTATTTCAATCGCCTTGGTCCATGTGATTTGGAATCATGGTGGTAATAAATTCAGGACATGGGACTGTGATGTTTTTTTGAGGGAGTATTGTCCTCACATGTTTTCTTTTTTGGATCCTTGAGTACATTCTTGGTGAATAAAATGCAATTGTGGGTAGAATTGTGACACCCACTAGGTAACTGATATTCATTATTTTGAGGTTTATCTATTTATCAACGAATTCTTGGAGTTCTCAAGACATAAAGTTTGAAACTATATTTTTGGGAGAGAATAATTTTTGGTTTATCAGTTTCACATTGTTTGTAGTATCCATGAAACTAAATGTGTGATAGTGTTGTTTAGGGGATAGTGTCGTTTTTGTTGGTTTGAGAATATTTATTCTAATTGTGTGGGGGTTTTTAGAAACCATTTGACTTGTTTTTTGGAGGAAGTTTCCCTAACATGGTTGTAACATATTTTTCTTGGATGTGTTGATAAACCAGGAAAATTGTTTAGGTTATTTTTTTTGTTTTTTAAAAAATTACATTTTGGGATATTCTAGATTCAATCCCCTTCCTTCAAAACACGTGTTTCCCAATACCATATCTTTATAGATTATCCCCTTTAGTTTTTTGTATATTCCCTAATTATTTTGTGATTTCATTTAAGTTATTATTGGTTTAATATGCATTTCATCATTCTTTCTCTTTATCATTCTTTGTTCATCCTTTTTCATGTAGTATAGAAACCCTAGCTTGTAATTTTTATAAACATAGTGTTATTTATTCGGTTTTTTATTTTCTATTTTTCGTTTTTGTGTATGAGTAACTATGTTAATTAAATAATTAATTCTTTTTTGAAGGTTATGAGTTTGAGATTGATTCCATGGTTGGAGTTCCTATTTAGAGGCACTTTTTCTTTTATAATCTTTGATTCTTGATTTCCATTGGTTTTATTAATCTAATTTACTATAATTTATATTAATAATTGTTACTTATGCATTATCTAATGTGAACCATAGTGTGTGTTGAAAATTTAGTGTTTTAATATTGCCTTTAAAAAGGGATGTTGTTTAAATGCTTAGAATATGTTTGATAAAATTCCCCAAGTCAGATATTTATTTTAAAAGGACTTATAAAGTGGTTATAAAAAGATATTTTCCATGATAATAGTGTTTGATTATTATATTCATGTTTGATTTATGAAATTTGAAATAGTTATGTATTTAATATTATTTATATGTGTGGAATATAGGAGACCATGGGTGTGGGGGGGGGGCATAAGAATATGAAAACGTATCCAATGTTGTGGACTATTTACGGTGAGTTATCAAAGGGACCGAGAGATCCTTAATGGAGAAAAACGTGGGAGGTTTGAAAAAGAGTAAATATAGAATGTGAGTAATAAAGGAGGTATTATTGGGAATACAAACAAACAATAGAGAAAAAAACATGTATCAATAACATAACTAACTATAAACCATGTTTTATATTATGCCACACAGGAACATAATGGTTAGAGGACATAATTCATTTTAATTATTCTTAGTTTGGACTGAAAACCTTTATACTTTTATTTTTTCCTGTTTTTTCCCATTATAGGTTATATGATGTTGTTTATGGATATATTTATTCTTGTAACGGTGCTTTGTTGGATAAGCTGGGAATTCAGGCAGGTATAACTGAGAGTACTGTTGAATCTGCTAGTTTGCATATTGCTCAAGGGGAGGACTGTCTGCATGAGACAGAGCCCCCTGATTATGTTAAGAAGGTTAGTAAAGGGTAACTGGAGCAACAAGGAAATCAAGAAATCTTAATTTCTTCCGAATCTGTAAACTCACAAGGAATCCAGGGGAGGACTGTCTCGACAGGACAAATTCTTCCCTGGTTAATGTGGAGTAGGGAAATTTTGGAAATCAGGAGCTGGACCCCTCATCGGTGGTGGATCAAAAGGATTCAGTGGATGCGTATAAACCAACTGCTAATTTATTCTCCATGTTAGAGAACATTAATAATCTTGAATTTGATTTACTTAATTTAGATGGTTTGAAGAGTGCAGGATGCAATAATAGAAGGTGCACTGGGATATCTGATGCTGAGGATGTAGCTGATGCCTTGGACAGGGATGTGCATGTCACAAAAGGGGTGCAAGAAGGGCCTCATGAATTGAAGGAGTAGCAATCCACTATTCTTTAGGATGAAATACTTGAAGACACAATGCATGGGGACTCCTCTTCTAAGATTCTTGTGATGGGGAATCAAAGGGGGGGGGGAGGTCGACATCCTACTGATCGGGGTGGAGCCAGGGATTGTGGTCAGCCTCAGAAAAGGTAACATCTGGATATGCACTTGTGTTTTGTTTAAGATGTGGCTTACTGTATGTTAACATCTACTAAACTCTTGTGTAATGTTTCATTTTTCTTTTCAATAAATTTTGGATCCATGGGTCCTACACCTTTGGCTGAACCTTCTTGGTATTTATTCTTGTAACTGTGCTGAATCTATGTTTTGGTCTAGTTAAGAACATTCATACTAGGTGGATTAATATTTATTTACTTAGGTCCTGTTTAAATATATTTTTAAAATATGGAATATATTTGTTAAAAAGGTATTTATAAAGTGTTTATTTCATGTGATATTTTTATAATTGAATTTTTTTTAAAATAATTTTCAAACTAGACTTATTGGATTGTATTTAAAAAAGCCTTATAATGATTCTTGGTGGCTTCCTCCTGGCATTTGTGCCTCACTCTATGCATATTACTTTAAAAATATACATACATTATTTTGTAGGATATAGGTAACAGTAAGGGAAACATTCTATTTGAAGGCCTTTATTGATTTTCTATGTTTTTGGTTGTTTTGGGAGGTGGAGGGGATGGTCTCAAGGATTTCACTAACATGGAGAAGGTTTTGGGACATTGTTCTAAAGATGATATGTATTTTAATTTCAGACTTATTACCTCTTTATGGATTTTGAATATTGGTATCATATGTATATTCCTTATTTATACATTATTATGTGACGATGTTTATGATATTATTTATTTCTATGCTTCATATACTGTGTCTTTGGTTTATATCTTTTTTTTGTTTTATTTCAATTAGTGTGACCATCCAAATAACAGATGGGTCAAGCTAGGTTTTAAGGGATAAACCATTCCCAAATGCCTTAGTGAAATTCCATAGTTATTATATACATATTTTCAAGATTAAGATCATACATAAGTTGTTGTGGCATGATGAATTGGGTTAATTCATTATAATTTAATACTGGACGAGTTCTAGTATGAACACAATTTTAAAGATGAAATACCATTGAAGGACAATTATTTTCCGAAGGAAGTGGATATCGAAGATCCACTATGATATGCAATTAATTAAAAATCATCATGTGCATGTGTTGGGTTAAGGATGATTCCTTCCCACCTATTGTAACCACTATTCTATACTAGTGATAAAATATGTGTTTTAGATTGGACCAGAACACAACAAGAAGCTAATACACACTTTAGGTTGAAAAAAATATAAAAATATTGCTTGATGCTAACATTTTTTACAACTTTTAATATACTATTGTTTGATGGTAATTCATATACTGACCCAGTTATATTAATTTATTTCATGGGTCAAATATTAATAGTGTAAATTACATGTTTAATGAATTTTGCAAAATTGCTTTACATTCACTCACCCCCTAAGAATGTGGATAATTGTTCCTACTTGGTATAACTAGTGCTATTAGAGTTAGGATCCCTATGATTAGATATATTTTCTATTCCATTTTCATTTATTCGTCTTATATGAAGTTTATATTTGATTAAGTTTCATTGTTTTCATAGATAGAGAATGAAATTTTTATACATTTAAATAAAAAAAGGATGTTCAAAAAAACATTAACGGGAAAATAAAACAGAGTATAATTAATTGATAAAGATATAAATGGAGAAATTGGGAACACAATTAATTGAATGTATTAATAGTCTTTATTATTCTAGTTTATACGTTATAAATCATCCTCTTGACGAATTAAATTCTTATTTCGAAGGCAATGTGTAGAATGGGTATCTTAATGATTTATATTAAATAGTAAAAATCAAACGAAATGTGTTATAAATGAAGATACCAATAATATGATTTCATAAATCAATGATCCATAGGATGAAAATTCATAGCTATATTTAGAATCTGATTCGATAGAAAAAGAATTTAAAGACAACCTTTAGAAGTAAGGAACTCCAATTAAAGAAGTAAAAGGAAAATAATAGTTTTTAGAAATCTGTAATGAAAAGTTCTTCCTAGATAATTATTTATTTCAAAGTATCATTTATATAAAATATAAGAAAAGTAATTCTTCTAAATAAAGGATCTATTCACTAGAATAAACTCAAATACCATTCATGGAGGTCAAAGATGTGTAGTTAGGGATCAAGGAAATAAAGATAAAGGATAATATTAATTAATTGAAATAAAAGGGTAATATATATGAATATAATGTAAAAAATATTAATAATGAGTAGGTAGATATATTTTATCATTTAAGGTTGATTAAAAATACCCTCAATATGAATATTCTTATACTAGAAGTAAATGTATGAAATTTAGAAGTGATATAAGATAATCCTTCCCAAACTGATGAGAATAGAAGTATGAACACTAAATATTCTGATGTAAGTATTTAAGTTAAAATATCTCTCATATTATGTAATAAAATAGAGAAAAAATGTCTTGATTTATCCACTAAAATCTACTGAATTTTATAAAATTCTATTTCCCCAAAAACTATTCTACTTAAAAGTTCAAGTTATGACTAAAAATATGAAAATATATTGGTGGAAAAAATGTGACCAAACACACCACTGAATCTTGGGATAATTTAATGAATGTTTAATAAGAGAATTTACTAAAAATAAGACTAAAATAATGATGATTTTTAAAAAAAATAATTAAATAAATCTAGTTAGAATAAGTTCAAAATAAAACAAATCAGGGTTTTTTAAACATTGTTTTTTTGTGGAAGATTTATCCATAAACAAAGTTATTTTTTTATAAAATATTTAATTTCTTGGAGATTATTTAATTCTTATATAAATAGAAAAAAATTATAAATTAAGGTAAAATACAAATATGATTTAAATCAAACCACTATAAATATATATGAATGGTTGGAGGATTTCATTGGAAATTTAAATAATAATGGTTATGGTGATGGTGAATGATAGTATAAACCCACCAATTAAAAATCATTAATTGTTTTTAAAAGTGGACCACATGGGATGAAATGAAATCAAATAAATAATATGACATCCTAGTGGATTAAAAATAAGAAACGCGTTGATAAAATTACACCCATGATGAATGTTGTGATGGTTTAAACACTAAGGAAAATATGATTCTACTATGGAAGTAAAGGCCATGTGTTGGATTATTTCAAGCTATACATTCACCTAAAAGGTGATGAAATAAAATTTGAGAAATAAGTACAATCACCTAAATAAATAAATAATAAAATTGTTTTAGTGGAATACATATATGTGGAAGAATTCAATCTTCATTATAGGTTTCTGAAGAAGGTTGATACAAGGATTCTAAAAAGGTTATGATGAAAATCTAATAAATATAAGAAAAGAAAAACGGAATGAATGGTAATATAGAAATCACATTAAGGGAAATCATGAAAATTATATCATGCATAAAATAATATTTTTTCATTTCTGGATAACATGAGAAGATCAATTCCATATAAGAAATCCATGCTACCAAATAATATTCTTGTTCAGAAAATCAAAAAAGAATAAATAAACATGTGTTTTCCACAAATCCAAGGTACAATGAAAATATTTCCTTGGATGAGAAATTAATATTAACCATGATGGAATCACTATAATGAAAATAATGAAACACATTATTCCCAAATATTTCTTTATTTTTTTCCTATATAGGTAATTAAATGTGATAAAAGTAAATGGTGAACTAGAATTATATAAAAGTAACATTACATGGAGTGTTATACATCACATAGTTATTCAACTGGTATTATGATTTAGTTTTAATATTTCACATTTTATCAAATAATTTTTAGATTTTATTTTTAGGAATACCATCCATGATGAGGATTTTTGGTCTTCATCCCTTGATGTAGAGTTAAAAAAAAGAAATATTTTGGATGATGTAATTTTTTTTGAAAATATATAATTATTGGAAAATCATAAATGAGGGTACTCCAAATACTATCATGTTTCAATTTTTATTGAATCAAACCTAATTATTAGGGGGATTTGGCTGAGATGAAAGGATACTTGAGGGTGGGGAAACCTTCTTACACTTGAATATTTTTTATGTGTTTGTTTAGTTGAGTGTAGGTGACAAGTAACTTGAAAAATATTACTGGGAAAGAACTATAATGATAAATTTGAGTTTTTATAACACAATAAATAGTTTAGTGGTCAAATTTTATATATAAGTTATCTAATAATGTTTTCTATATCAATATATCTAATTATAATAAGATTTTATTAATGTATGGATCATTACTTATAGAAATATGAGGCTACACTCACTCAAGTAGATATTTTTTTACTAAGTGGGATAAGATGAAATCTAAATTATGGGGGAAGCATTGGAAAAATATGAATTTCCCATACCCCTTATACTTTTAATTCATTTCCTATAAGGTTAAAAATGATATACATTGTATAATTGTAATTGGTATTGACAATAAATCCAAAGAGAGTAATTGATGTTCTCAAATGGACCGTGTTGAAGAGTGTTTGATTTAGTTTCCTTATTTCAATGAGAAGTTTATAAAATATGTTATTAATTTGGGTGATGATGAAGAGACCCAAGAATGACGAGGTTGAAGGATTGAGATAAAAATAGAGTTTCTATGAATTATATGTCTTTTTTCACTAGAGAAGTTTCTTGTGAATACCCATTAAAATGTTAGTGATAATGATGAATATTGAGATATTACCCTTAATAATGGGGAAGGTATGATTATGTTTGGTATTTTCAATGAATCATTAACATTTGATAGTTATTGGGTTAAAATTATTGAGGATAAATTATAAGTCTTGTTGGAAGATAAATTCACTATCTATAACATATTCCAAAGAAAGTTGAGGATCTATATATTCTAGAGATGAATCAATCAGAATAATTTTTTTAGAGTCCATCCATGTGTTATCAATCCAAAAAGATATTGTATATATTTATTTACACAATTGGTTGATGGGATGATAACTCTATGATTTTTGATGATTAATTTTATACATTTACTAATTAATATTTAAACTCTATAAATTGATGAAAAATTATATATATTGAATCTATAATTTATGAGGTATTGAATTTAATTGGAAATAATTCAATTAAAAAAATAATATGTCCCAGGATAAATTATGAATATTTATACAGAGTTTTGAAAATATTTTCTTGATCCCTAAAGTAATTTAAACTTTTTTAAGATTATTTGGACTGGCTAGAGAATCGTGGAGAATATTTGAATATGTTCTAAGCTTATTTGAAAAGGTTTTGTAATTTTGAGTTGGAGATGAAAATTTGAAAAAGGTTAATAGAAGATCCCTTATACCAGAAAATTAAAAAACTAATGGAGGTTACTGAGAAACAAATAATATTACTAGGATTATATAATAAGCTGATGGGTTCAAGATTTGGTATGTAAAATATTTCATATCAGGTGTAAGATATTTTAATGATAAATAATTTTTATTAAAGCATACACAAGATATATAATGAGTATCATGTTATAATGCAACATAAGAAGAAAACCATATTTTTTTGCATAATAAATTTGGGTCATACTAAAGAATGTTAGACCATATTTAATATATAATAGTTGGTATATAATATATCACATAGTTACATTGGGTAATTCATTACAAATAATGTGATACATAAGATATTATGTCAGATACATAATAAAAAAAAAGACATACACAAATTTTTATTAAGAATATATAATATTATTATAAGAATATGGAAGATATTATTGATCATGTGTAAGATATTAGTGCTCATAGAATTTAGATTTAATATATTACATTCATTACACAAGGTTTATCATCCAAAAAAATATGAGGATCTTATAGATTAATGTTAGACGATGCTCATATTTTATTCATGGATTAAAGACCATGTTTCTAGTGATTGAGCTATGATTAATGCGAATTGATAAGGGGAATTATATTAGATGAAATTTAAAGGATATTTACATTATAATTAAAGGATATCAAATGAATATTTGATAATATAATGGAGGAGAAAAACTATAGATTTTATCATGATATCCTTGAAAATAATATCAAATATATGAAAATGTTATAAAAATTAAAGGTGGTTTTTAATGTTAATATTATATAGATAGTATTAATTTTATTATATGGATAAAGAAATATTATAAAAGGAATAAGTATTTATAAATCATGATAGAGACCAATGATAACCTTATACTTTGAGTTTTTATTTATATCAAGATAAGCATATTCATGTTCTTATCAGGATATGTATTTTTGTTGAGGAAGAGAAAGACAACAATTGTTTTTATATTCCGATGAATACATTGATCATTTTAATGTGAGAGGGAGATTTTGACCTATAATTTTATACCACTTAACATTTATTGGTTTTCAAAGAAGTCTTGTTGTGGGAAAAGATCATACAATTGATGTAGTGAAATGATGAGGAAAACTATTCATCTTATATGAGAAGGACTGTTTTGAACACCATTGATGACTAGATGGATTACAATATGAAGATATCATTTCGAGACCATTATTTTCCTTTGGAAGTGTATATCAAATATTCCTTTTTGATTATACTCAAGTAAAAATAATCTTCCATATATATTGGGTTAAGTATGATACCATCCCACCTATGGAAATCAATTTTCTACACTAGTGACATAATTTTAGTGTCAAAATATAAACCAAAATAGTAAAGAGTAGATATCCACAATGGGATTGAACTTTAGAAAAATTTAATTTTTTCCTTTGTTTATTTACTAGTTTTCCTGCGGTGTTGTGTGTTAGGAATTAATTGGTACATCCATTCGTATAAACTGATGAATATTTTCAAATATTAAGTAGAGGAATTATAATATTAACGAATTAAATAAACCTGATTGAGGCTGATTCACCCCCCACACTCTATGTGCCCGAATGGCCTGAAGGCCTTCATTTTTATTGATTATTTTATAACCCCCCATTCAAGGGATGAGGGGAACCCTTACAAGGCCCAAAGGTTCATAGATTACATGGCCCATAGGCTTACGATATTTCATGACCCGAAGGTCTTAGGGAATTCAACCAGACTATCTACAAGGAACTGCCCCTCCCCAGTATCTGCATCATGACAATAGATCTCCACCTGCACATGGTCGTCTGGCTAGCCTTCCCGTGCAAGTACAGGCTGGTCCTGAAGGCATAGAAATACCCTCTCATTCTAAAAAATACATTTGGTTCTACTCTGGTAAGTTCACATGCTCTGAATCTTATTCCAGGGACAATCCTTTTTTGTAGTGTGTCTAGGGCAACTGCATGTGGCCTGAAGGCCTTTAGGTATCCCGAAGGCCTTAAAGGTGGCTCGAAAGCCCTACTGACCCGAAGGCATGGGTGGCCCGAAAGCCTTAAGGAATCCAATCCCAAACCAGTGGCCCAAGGTGAATAGTTCTAGCTGCTATAGTACCGAATAATACCTACTATTGTAACTACTACAGTGCCTGCTACAGTACCCGCACAGTGTACAGTTCTGCTACAGTACCTGTATAGTGTATAGTTCTGCTACAGTACCCGCACAGTGTATAGTCTACTACAGTACATCTATAGTGCCTTCTATAGTACCTGATACAGTACTACTATAGTACCTCGAAATATGCCTCTACCTGGTTTTGAACCTGGGTCTCGTGGATGCACTTAATAATACCTCACCAATTGGGCTAAGGATCATGTGGCCCCCACACTCTATGTGACTCCATGATCTTGCAGGTTATAACACAATACTCATTAATGAACTAGACCACATAATAATATGAATTTTTATATCATTATCAAAATATTAATCATACCAAAAATAATAACGAAAATAATAATTTAAGAACATATTAATTACACTTATATATGATTCCACAAAAATAAATTATGAAAATAAGAACACATTAATAATTTTTTATAAACTCATTCCACCCTCGAAATAAATTCAATTGAAAATTTTTATCCATATAATCATAGTATACATAAAAGTAATAATATAAAATCTAATAGTTCACCAACACATTTATTTCTACGACATCCTTAAATTATCAAAAAAAAATTATTTGGAAAAAGATTCAATACCTTCAATGTTAATAGATGAAAAAATATATTGAAATCACTTTATTAAGGTTTTCTTATCAAATAGTGGTCAATATAAAATAATCATATTTTTTATATTATATCAGAACACATTCATCTTGAATTTACATTAGATTAGAATGAAATTTAATAAATTTTATCTCGAAAATAAGAACAACATACGATCCATAAAGTGAAATTTTAAATTATAATTTTACCATATCACTAATCACTACAACAAGTTATTATAAAGGGTAATCCAACCTTATAGGACTAAAAATTATAATTTTATAATTATTTTATAAAAATTGGAAATCATATATTTAATAAGATCCTAATAAAAAATTTGTTTAGAAATGAAAATATTTCAATGTATGTTTTATATTAACCATGAATTTGTGATGTATATTATAATTTAGTAATAATGAAAATTATTAAAACATAATAAGTTTTTCTTACAAGAACCAATGTGTTTAAATTTAAAATTTATTTTCCAAAAACATTATAGTAAAAAATTGAAAATTAAAGAGGGATAAATATAAAAGTAATATTACTATATCATACCCATTATTAAAAAAATTTAAATAATAATCATTTTCATTAAATGGTTTGAACACATATTTTGATGCAGTAAAGGGATGGTGGAAGAACTTATTAAAAATGGAATATCTCAGTTAAGTAATCCTCTTCAAGGTGATGAAATAATTAAATTTAATCTTAAAATATTTAATCATTTTCATCACCACCACACAACTAAAATAAATATTATTAATAAAATAACGTTTTTTGTTAAATTTTTAAAATTTATATTAAGAGAAAAGGTGTTCAAAATGTGAACCCATAAACACCCATTGACCAAAAAAAATGTTATGAAATTAATCACCTATATTTGATCAAATGTGTTCATCATTAGTTATTTAAATTAAAAATTAAGAAACCACCCCAAAATAAAGGGAGAGAATATGTTAAGGAAAATAATAATGAAAGAGAGAATATTTTTTGGGAAAACAATTTTTTACTCTTTAATTATTAATTCTCCATTCATGGTTGACTAATGGTTATCAATATATTCAATTAATAAGGATTAATTACACTATATTAAAATTAATTACATCATTTAAATATATATATATATATATATAATATATATATATTTGAAATGAATCTTTATAAAAAATTTACATATATATTCAAAATAAATCATAAAAATAAAATTCATAAACACTCAGAAACATTGGTGATTAATTATCAGGATAATAAAACTATCTAAATATATATAAAAAACATGTCTATAATATAAAAAAATATACAGTATTAATTTTTTAAAATGTTTCTATATGAAATTCATAGTAATTATGAAGTATCAATTATAAATTTCTTAATAAAATTCCAATGATTCTCTGTAAGAACCCTATTTTTAACAGAGCTATGAATCCTTGAAATTTCTATCTAGGTCTTTAATTTGGTCATAATATGGATTTATAATGGGTTAGTAATGGTCTCAGGGTTTTTGGGGGAATTTCAAAGCCTAGAACCCATTTTTTGGGGAAATTGGATAGGTCACACAGTTAGTGCATAATTTGCACACAATTTTTCTAACAGTGCAGATTTATATTTCTAGAAAGAACCACCTAGTGTGGTTTGCACTTGGCTATGTAGCCTAGCTATGAAATGTTGCCCTTATAACCAGAAAAACTGACATAGTTTGCACACAATTTTTCAAACATTGCGGGAAATTATGAATAGGCTAATTTAATAGGTAAATTTATTATTTTACCCTTAATGATCTATTAATCCTTCTTATTCTTGATAATATGAGAACTAGTGGGGCTGAGCCATTTTCATCTCAATTTGGAGATTTTTTAAGGCCAAAGATCGGGATCAAGAGATCTCCTTCATCTGGTATTCATTCGATCTTCTGTTTTTGAGTTGGATGCGCAACATTATCCTCTGTTGACTGAGTTATCAGGGTACGAGAGTTTTTCTCTTTTTCATAGATATACTTTGATCCGAGCCATGTCAAGGGCCAATACTGAAGGAGGAGAGTCGTACAAGACTTTTTTGGTGGTCTTAACTCATCCCTAAAGTATGTTGATTTTGGAATTATTGTGTGGGGCCAACCGATTTCATTTTCTTCTGTTTAAGGAATTTATATCCCATGTTAATAATCATTAGAAATATATGGTTATTATATTTCCAAAAATATTATTAGTTATTAGTGGTTACACCAACAACTACATACATTCCATGTTGAAGGCTTTTCCATATTTCATGTTTAGTGTTTGGACATGTTTGATCCACCATTCGGGTGTGACTTGGTTTAACCACTATAAGTGTAAGATTTTCTATATTAAATGGATTGATTTATATTGTGAATTTCATAATGGAAAGTACCATGTATGAATACCTTTTTACACAGCTAATTTTAGTGATTCCATAGATAATTAAATGTGAAATGTGAATTGGAAAGTTTACTATCTTTATGACTTGGCCATAAATGTAAATGAATTGTAAGTAGCATATCCATATCACCCCTTTCCAAATTATTGGAAGGTAGAAGAATTAACATCAAATATAGAAGATAAATTAAATTATTTAAATGAATGGTTTCATACTAATCAACTATATCACACTAATGGAAGGGAAGGGTTGAACCAAATTACTTGAGTCAAAGGTTGCTTGCTACTCGAACATATCACATGAATGAAAGGAAAAGCATAAACTAAAGGAAATATTAAATGACTTCATAATTAAATAGAAATGGCCTGACTCAAGCTCACCATGGATTCGGATCGGAGAATTCCTTGAGCACTTGGGAACCCCATTCTGAATCAAGGATTCAACTTTCTTTGGTTGACACCCACCTAGTTCCCAATCCCTTTATATTCTTGGATAAATGATATAGCATCGTAGGATCCCACCATATTTTCATAGGTTACCTTGGATACAATCCTTGGATCTATCATTTAAATGTTTCTTCTATGGTTATAACCCATAGGGCCCTATCTCTTCTTAGCCCTGTTTTACAACAGACATGAACCTTAGTTTCAGTAGACTCCTTATTATGGAATGAAATGGAGAAATATCCTTGGATTACACTATTATCCTTAGTTAGGTGACTATTATTATATAGTTGTAAACCCTTGAGGTCTATGTCTCCCTGGTTATTACCTTGGGACTTCATTATTAAATATCCTAAATCGTGGTTTCCTTGTGACATCTTTGAACCTTCAATTTTTTAACTATCATGAGATGATGTTAGTGTTGGATATTCCTCACATGAATTATCAACATGAATTAGTAATTACATAGTTTAATGAATTGGTTAAATGTTTAGACACCAAATGAAACATGTAATTGGGTATCTAGTTACATTGTACTTCATTAATTTATATATGCATGCTTGCACACTATTACATTTCCATTACAAGAGCTAGATGTTATAGACACCATTGGTGGTGGATCAATGAGTTTTATCTTACACACTACCCATGAACCATTATGTACACAGAGTATATTACATGGTTGTAGGTGTTAAGAAGGGAATCATATGGCTTCAACCACATGATTGCGTGTAGTTTATTATGGATCTTGATAGCAGACGACTGAGTTGGAGCTCATGATGCTTCAGATAGTCTTTGATTTCATTATACATTATGGAAAATGTTATGCCTATTTTTATTATCTATGTTTTCCAATATTCTAGTACATAACATATCATCATTTCTGGTTGAATGATATTCCAATTATTTCAGTTATTATTACTATTTTCTCTATTTTCCACTATGCCTTCTGTTTACTTATATTGCTTCCTCTATTTAACTATTTTTACATTATTCCACTACACTAATCTTGGTAATGATGGAATAGTCTCCCCACACACACACCCTAGTCCCTCAATGCAAGTCGAAAGCCTCTTGCATTTGATGATATGCGCTTTAGACAATGTGGCCCACCGGGCTTGGGGATCCCATTGAGTGGCATCCATACCTTGGACGTCACAAAGTGGTATTAGAGGAGGATTAATTTATTTCCTTATTATTTGTAGACAAAAGAATGGAGATTATGAATGCTTGGGACTTGGTCATAAGCCAAGCTTGGGCATTGCAAACCCATGTTTGGGGTAAAATATATGTTACCCAAAATGTAATTGTTGTTCTGCTTTTCATGATTACATTTGATATTATTTCACCTTTGGGTGACACAAAATATTTTTGGTGTTGTTAATTATTACTATGTTTGAGGATTTTACATCAACCTTGGCCTGATGATATGAAGAAAATTGTAATTGTTACATGCATCATTTCAGGCACCTAGAATTTACATGTCATGCATATTGCCATGCCATATAGGTGCATTTCACTATTTTGAATTGCGTTATATACCTGTGATTGTTGAGTGCTATTATTATAGTAGTTTATGATTGAATTACATCTGGATAAAATTGAGTGATTTCCTATCTCAAACTGAATTTTCATGTTTATGAACGGAAAATGAGTGAACTGGAAATTAAATGTGAAACCAAATGAAACATATACATGAGCACTTACCAATACCTAGCTTTCTAAGTGGGTAGTAGGGTTAGTATACCTTGGGTAGTAATTTTTCTTACATTCAGATTCAACTCGGGATCTTATATCCTTTCTTCTATGAATTTTCTGAGAAGTGTTCTTGGATTTTGCAGACCAATGATTCCATGATGTCCTTGCATCATATTCTAGGAGGGTGGTGACAACCATATTCCGATCATGGTTCGCCCTGAGCCTCCAGTCTTACCCCCAAGAGATCCACTTGAGGCACCACCTGTTAAACCTGACTTGGGAACTGATGCCCATGTTCATGATAGTTACCTATGTCTAATGTAGTCCATGCATGGTGCTCCATGGCTTCCATCTACGATGGTTGATCTCACTCATGAGTTCCAACAACAGCATCCTACTACCTTTTTAGGGGACGATAGTCTGTAGGATGCTGAGTCTAGGATAGAATCCACCCTATGTATCGTTGAGAATCCGGAGATGCCTCCATGTAGAAGGTTCAAGCTTTCCACATACATGATTCAGGATTCGACTAAGAATTGGTGGGATGTGGTTAACACAGGCCAGCCATCCTCAGGGCATGTTATGGGCTGATTTCCAGAATTCCTTCTCAGACCAATTCTTTCCTCAGACGCTGAGAGATGATAGAACCAGAGAGTTCATGCATCTCGAGTAGGGTTCTATGTTAGATATGGAATATTCAACATGTTTCATAGATTTATAGTAGGTTTCAGTACTTATAGTTAGTGACAAGATTTCACATTCTTGAAATTTGGAGGATGATCTCCATTACGCCATCCGTATAAAGGTGAATGTCTTTTTCCACCCAAAATTTTCTCTAATAGTGAATCATGATCTTATCACTGAGCATAACCTAGGGGATGGAAATTTTATCAGGAATATGGGACCAGTGCTGCATCAGGCTAGTAGTTATTTTGGTAGTAGGAAGTGTTCTCTTGAAGTTTCTCATCAATGAAATGGAAACCAGAGTTCCCATTTCGATAGCTCCTTAGTGTGTCATTTGTGTAGATAATGTGGGAACAAGAAGCATGAATGTGATAGAGACCCAATGGAATACCAAGATGGTGGCCATATGGGGTATCTCTAGAGTATCTATATGACCTTTCCACTACCAATGAGTGGAAAAGGATCTGCACCAGCTTCACCTACATGAGGGAGTACATATACGCCACATCAGGTGGGGAATTGGGATAGAACTAGTAGTTTTGGCTGAGGGGGAGGTCATCGCTATGGTAGTTGGATCCCATATCAGTAGTATTCCCACATTGTAGTTTTTATCATGGTAGTCCATCTATTGCATATGGATATCAATCAAGCCAGTTTCGTGCACTAAAATCAAAACTCGAGTATCATGATACAAGAACATTTATAGTATGTGGTTCTATTCATGTAAAATATACTATATTTTCTATTTTATTTGACATTGGTGCATCAAAAATCTATTATCTTTGTATATATCCTGGAGAGTCTTGGAATATATATACAGAATTACTATGGTGTAATGACTTAGGTATGCTGGTATGGGTACTAATAGAGGGAACATGCCTGTGTAAGGACTTTCCTCTTAAGGTAGGGAGTTACCCTTTCTTATAGAACCAATTTGGTCTTGAGATCAAAATATTCGATGTCATTCTTGAGATGGACTGGTTGGTTCACTAAAATGATTTTTTAGACTGCTATCATTATAGGGGACCTTTTACATCACTAGGGAGAATAAGTTATCTACATAAGGGTGAGTGGGATGTCTAGGCTAGTAGAGATGGACTAGAGCATCACGGGCTAGGTGGAGTGAACACCCAGATCAGAAATCTATTAATGGTGGATCCGAGCTTTCACCGAACTGATTTCCCTCTAGTAGTGGATCATTTCAGGGATATCTTTCTAGATGATTTTTCTCTCTTAACATCTTTGGGAGAGGTAGAGTTTACAATTGATCTTTTTCTAGGAGATTCTCTAGTGTCCATTCCTACTTATAAGATTCCACCTATAGAGCTTCAGTAGATCAAGATACAATTAAAGGGTTTAGAGGCCAAAGATTTTATATGGCCTAGTACATTCTCTTGGTGTTCGAAGGTGCTTTTCTCCAAGAATGTGGATGAAACCTTATTTCTATTCATGTTTTATAGAAGGTTGAACCGGTTTATTGTCAAGAACCAGTATCCACTGCCTCAAATATATGATCTCTTTGACCAGATCCAAGGAGGAATGGTCTTCTCCATGATTAAAATCAGATTGGGTTATCATCATGTTCATGGAAGCACATAAACATACCATATAAAACTTTCGAAAGTAGGTATTGATATAGGATTACCTTGTTATTACATTCAATCTTACGAACGCGACCGATGTTTTCATGGCTATTATGAATAGGGGCTTCCACCCCTATTTGGACTATTTTTTCATGGCCTTTGAGGATGATATCATCATGTATTCTCACACTCATAGTGACCATGTAAACCATCTTGAGATCATTCGGATTACACTCAGAGAGCATCATATTTATGCGAAGCTTTCCAAGTTCCATTTCTAGATTTGAAAAGTACATATCATGGTCATATAATATAAGAATTAGGAGTATCTGTTGACCCATAAAAGGTTAGTGCTATAGTATCCATGGAGTATCCTAAACTTGTATTTTATATAAAGAGTTAATTGGGGCTAGATGGATATTACATAAGTTTCATACAAGTCTTTTCTCTACTTGCTTCACCTTTTACTGGTGTCAAAAAATAAGGGTGAAATGTTATTATGGTCTAAAGAATGTGAGATTTCCTTTCAAGGGATTGATGGGGGGGGGTCTTATATTGACACCTATTCCAACTCTTCTAGAGATAGTTATAGGGTATAAAATCTTCTATGTGAAACCAGGAATCGTCTTAGGATATGTTTTGATGTAGGAAGATAGATCCGTTGTGTATGGATCTCTCTAGTTGAGGCCTCATGAGAGAAACTACCTGACACACAAACTTGAGCTAGAAATATTTTCCCATGGCTTATGTTTTTAGATACATTAACTAATGGGTGAGAAATTTGTGGTGTATACGGACCACAAGAGCCTAAAATATATCTTTTAATAATATGAGTTGAACCTTAGATAGTGCAGATGGGTTGAATACCATCAATCCTTTGATTTTGATCATGCCAATCAACCTGGGAAGGGAAATATAGTTGTAGATGCACTGAGTCAGAAAACTCAAGCACAAGAAGTATGAGAATCCAAGGATTAATAGAAGTTAATGAACCCCTTTTCTATGTTTCATCTAGAGTTCCATGATAGTCACACGTAGTATTCTCTCTCATCCATGAAATTTAACTATTCCCTCCAGGAGAAGGGGAAACATATATAGTTTTCAGATCCTGAAGGATTGGTTCTTCAGGAGAGTATATTAGCAGATAACCCACCTCTGGATTGGTTTGTAGATAATAATGACATTATATGTATTCATGGACATATGTGGGTTCCTACAGACATGAGAGAGGATTTTATGTGTGAGTCCCACACTTCTCATTGGTCACTTCATCTTGGAATCTCCATGATGTATGAAGATATGTGACACCAACATTGGTGGCCTGAGATGAAATGTCAGATAGCAGGCTTTATCACTAGGTGTTCCACCTGTTAGCAGGTTATGGTAGATCACTAGAGACCTATATAATTACTACAACCGCTTCCAGTTCTATAATGGAAATGGGATGATGTTTCCATGTATTTCATTTTTGGTTTACCTAGGTTTCCAATGGTTTGCGATGCTATTTGGGTATCCATTAACCGAATAATGAAATAATCCCACTTCATTTATATTATGGAGACTTTCTTAGTTGATTGATGAGAAGGATGTATGTCCATAAGATCATACGACTACATGAGGTTCCACATAATATCGATTTAGATAGAGATTCTCATTTTATGTCACAGTTTTGGAAGGGATTGCTGATGTCTATGGGAACACAGGTGCTTCTAAGAACATCTTTTCACCCTCAGACTAATAAAAATTCAAAATAGACATTACTAATTCTATAGGATATGATATGAGCATGTGACCTTGATTTTGGATATTATTGGGAGAATGATATCCCTCTCTTCGAGTTCACCTATAATAAAAACTGTAGGAGACAATTAAAATAGATCCTTTTGAGTCCTTATATGGTAGGTCATTATAACTCCACATACATTACATTGAGTTAATACATAATAATTGAAGAATATTTATTACATAACATAAAAAAACCACACCAGGACCGTATAGGTTTATTGTCTTTAGAAACTAAGAAACATAAACAACTAGTATATAAAACATCCACATTATCTCCTGCTTATTTCTTCATAACTGGACTCCCTTTTGAAATATCTTACTTAATACCATTATTCATGACCTGGGAAATGAAACATATGAAAGGGTGAGATCAAATGATCAGTAATGGTAAAAAATGGAAATATCAATCATATCATAATCATAAGAACATAACATTTGAAAATCTTATCCTATATATAAAAGATAATAATATCATGTCATGGGATAAATCATAAATGAAATGAAATCCCAATAGTAATAACATAAGACATGATATTTTGTGTCATACAAACATAATAATATAAAATAATGTCATATTAATCAAGGCTCACTGTTGATACCCTCATAGTGGAAAAATTCCATTACTGAATCGGGATCACTCCTCGTTCCAGCCCTATATTACAGAACTTGATTTATTTTACATTCAAGTCATGTCTATCTCATGAGATATGAATCATTACCCAATGAATTGGAGGGAGATACAGGTCCCACCCATCTTATAATGGAACCATTATTATGTGTTCCATAAAAACATAGAAAAACATTCACCATAGCATGACCTATGAAATCAAATGGGTTTATTAAACATCATTGAATCATAATTGATATAAAAAAAGGATTTATTAAATAAAATTCCATCATAAACACAATAATATCATAGTAAAAATAGGGTTATAAATATAACCATATTTAAAGAGTGTCATATTAGTTGGAAGATAATTTTGGGAAAGCACATGAAATTAATTCCTGAGGAAAATATCCTTTCTTTTTCCAAAACATTTTCCTTCTCCATAATGACGCACAATTTTAGATTAAATCATTTTAAATGAAAAAAACCTTATAATATTGTAGGGGAAGCTTCATGGAAATACGTCATTATGAAATTGTAAAAATAATCTCATGTTGTACATGTTAAAAAACATTCTTCTCATACTTTAGCTAGAAAGGTCAAAAAGTACCTCATACTAAAAATGAAAAAAATATTCCTTTCATACCACTTAGTAAATATTTACCAATGGGTAAAAATTACTTTTAAAAATTATTGAAGTATATACAGAATATTTTGAAATACATATTTAGGAAACATGGGTGTGGGTGATAATTTTAACCTAGTAAATACTTACTAATAAACAATCTTGGATAAATTTGATATTTAAAAATTTATCTCTTACCTGATGTCTGATATGCTTCGCATGTATCCAAAACTCATATATAATGATTTAAATAATGTTAATGATTTATTATATATTGATAATAATTTTTATGATAAAATTTATGATCGTAATTTCATCCATTATTTAGTAACATTTAATTGTTACTCGTTATTCAGGTATTAACGGCTTTATTTTTTATGCTTGTTTTTTCTGATAAGTTCTTATTGCTATTTTAGGTTATAGTCATATAATTTAAATCGATGTATTAGTATAATATATATAATATTTCTTAATTCAATTAGTTTATATAATCATGGTTTAAATAATATTATGTAGAATAAATCACTTCACACCACAGAGATGGTAAGCCGTACATACGTACGAGTGACGATACCGTTCACATAATTGTTGAATGGTATTTAATTAGACGATGTATAGTATCTCAGAATAAAAATAATTTTATATAAATAATATAAATATTTATTAATTCCGTAATTATACCAATTCATGTAGTGTGGTGGTGGAAAATGGATTACACCACGACATTGAGATGGTAAGATGTACGTACGCACGCGTGGTGATTTCATTTTTCGTAGGATCGGTAAGCAATTGAATTTGGTTGTTTAATATTTATAATAAAATATATGTATATGAGTGATTCAAATGTTATCACTTTATAATTAAACAACTAATTAAGAGGAAGTAGAAGAAGAAATAAGTTTTAAAGAATCGGTAAATGATATTACTTCTTCTTCAATGTGTCTCCTCTAAATCTCCTCTTAGACCACTAGAGTTGGACTTTGAAGATGAACAGAAACCCAATAATTAAAATTGGGAAGTTGAGAAGGATCAATTACAGGGGATGGCAGATCATTAATGATCAAAACTAAGTAAGGAGGTGAGGGAGAAGGTGTCCTTTTATAATTGACGTAAGGGGAACTTTTGGAAAGTCAATAAATAAATTTTTTAGTAAAATAAAACCCTACCCAAAATGTCCCAATTTTGAAGATGAGGTTAGATAGGGTTGTAATCTAATCAACCAAAAAAAATTTTACAAGTAATTTTTTCAATTTAAACAATACATTTTTAACTGACACATAGTTATTCTATTTAATTTTAATTGAGGTAATAACATTCTATATATTTAATTGTTATAAATATTTACATATATGGTGTTAATTGCCCATTAATGGACATTTTGTGAAAATTTAGACATTATAAATATCCCATTGTAATTTTTATATATATTTATTATTTTTAAATAATTTAATTAAATATTATTTGTATAAAATATGAATAGTGTCAATTTTGACACTATTCATTTATTTGACTTTAAAAAAAATACACATAGGATATAAATTCGAAATAATATATTATGTACACTAATAACAAGACATATTCACCTAGAAAATTCATGGATCACATTAATTAGTTCATATTATATTTATTTTAATATGTTATAAAACTATTTTTTTGAAATTTCTATTAATAAAATAATTTTTACATCACTATTGTGTCATCATTAATGTTAATTATTTAATATATATAAATTATAAATAAATTCCTAAGATGTATTTAATTAATTTTTTTTTCAAATACTATCTTTAGTAGATATTATCTCCTAGTTATCCATATGTTAAAATTAATATACTTATATACAATGAGATTGTGACATTTTGTCACATTCATTAGTTTTTGTTACATTCATGACATATTCATAGTTAAATGGTCAAAAAGTGATTCAATTTCGAAATATTGATTACATGTATAGAATTTAATCATACAAGAAGATTTCTACCGGTGTTAAGGTATTTTTATAACATTATTTTTACCCTTAATTACCCAATTTATCTTTAACCGTGGTAATAAAAATAAATACCAAAGATACTGTTCATAATGCCCAAAAATAAAATTAGCTTATTAACATAATTTAAAACTACTAATTCAAAATATGGAATCCATTTTTAAAAACTCAAAACATAAAATTTGTAGTAATGAATTTAAAATTAATCCTGTTATTGAAATGGGGAAACATGTTTTAAAGGTAAAACATTGCAAAAGATTGCAATGTTTTTACCAATGAATTCAATGTAAAATTAACGATGATGAAATATATTTTATTAAATGATAAAAATATATTCTATTTATAATTTAAAATCATTAAATATTTAAATTTAATAATATAAAATGTCTAGATGAAAAAAGTTGTTTTTTATTAAAATTTTGCATATTCTTACTATTCATCAAAACATTAAAATTAACAGAAAAATATTACAAATTTATCCAAAATAAATTATTATATACCACTTAAGAATTACATGTTTACGTTTTAATATATAAATCATTAATGTTTTAAAATATTAATTTACAATGGGTTCCCCATTCAATGGTGTAAAATTAACCTTTTTTAAAAAACAGGCTTTTATTCATCGAATAGGGTTTTATTCCTACCCTATGACTAAAATAACCATTAGATGAATACCATAAATATTTTATTAAGTATATAACACATATATATCCCATTAATTTAATTTCCTAATGTAATTCACTCAAAAATAAAAATATCTAAATTATTTATATTTTTCATAAATAATTGATAGACAATGAATTAATAACTCATTTTCACAAGGTAGTTATAATTATTACTGCTAACCTAATGACTGGGATATAATGGTAAATTTATAATTATGTCATCTCATAGTTTATTTAAAATCAATATTGTGTGCAAAATAATCTAGTGATGAATAAAAAGTATTTAATGAAAATATTTCATAAAAACATCTGGGTGTTACAGTCTACCCCGATTAAATTGAATTTAGCCCTCAAAATTCGTCACTTAGAAACAAACAGATGAGGATACATCTACATCATCATATCCTCAAGTTCCCATGTAGCTTATTCAATTTGGGAGTTTATCCATAAAACATTAACCATGCGAGTGGTCTTGTTTCGTAGAACTTTTTTGCTATGATCTATAATCTATATCGATTTTCCCTCACAGGAATGATCTTTATCAAGAAGTAAAAATTATGAGCTTATTACATGTGTAACATTAGGTATATACTTTCTCAGGAGAGATACATAGAACACATCATGATCTTGAGAGAGATTCGGTGGAAGTTCCATTGCATAATATACCTTCCCAACACGATCCATAATTTCAAAAGGACCAATATACCTAGGGCTTAACTTTTAATTCCTTCCAAATCACATTATTCTCTTCTAGGGAGATATTCATAAAAAAACCTTATCACCCACATTAAATATAATGAATTTCTTCAGTTGTCAGCATAACGTTTTTGTGGACTTGGACCTGATTTTATGTGTTTTTGAATATATCTGACCTTTTCTCCCATTTCTTAATAAGATCATGTCATACTAATTTTCTTTCCCCAGCTTCTTCCCAGCAAGTTGGAGTTCTGCAATTTTTCCCATAGAGGGCTTCATAAGGAACCATCTGAATACTAGAGTGAAAGCTATTATTGTAGGAAAATTCCACCAAAGGTAGTTGTTGATCCAAAAAACCTTCTAAATCCATAGATAAAGCTATCAAAATGCCTTCCAATGTTTCAATTATCTAATCAGACAAACTTTCTATGTGAGGATGAAAAGCAATGCTAAAAATTAAATCTACATCAAGAGAATGATAAATACTTGGAAGAAATTTTAAATAAACCTCATATCCTGATCGAATATAATGGAAAGTGGCTCTCCAAAAAATCTTACCACTTCTATTACATATATCCTAGAAAGCTGATCCAAAGAGAAATCCACTCTAATGGTAAAGAAGTGTGCTGGATTTTTAAGGACATCAACTATAACCCAGATAGCATTATTGCATTTGGACGATTTGGGAAGTCCGATGATAAATTCTATAGTGACGTTTTCACATTTACATTATGGTATTGGTAATGGTTTTAACATCCCCATAGACTTATGTCTCTTAGCCTTTAGTTAATGACAAACTGAGCATCGAGAGTCATATTCAATGACATCTCTTTTCATTCCATCCCACCAGAAGTACTCTTTCAGGTCCCTGTATATCTTTGTGCTTCTAGGTTGAATATATAATGAAGAACTACGAGCCTTATAAAATAGGTCATCTTTAATTCTTGTATGGGAGGAATACAAACCCAGTTCTTCGACCTTATTATTTCATCACAATAAAGGTTGAATTCAGGAACATTTCTCAGCTTTTTTTGTAACTCTACATCCTCCTTCTATGCCTCTTTAATCACCACTTGTATAGATGGTTGAACATTCATTTTAGGAAGATAATATTTCTCCCCTTCTATTGAAATTTTATGATCCATAATTTTCAAAAACATAAATATGAGATCTTTTGTGATCCTCATCATGGATAAGCAATCATGGTCTTTTTGACACAAAGTATCGTTCACCTTGTTCTCATTCCCAGGGTTGTACTTTATCGAGAAGTTGTAATCATTAATCAAATCCAACCATCCTCTTTGGCACATATTCAACTCCTTTTGTGTCAAAATATACTTTAAACTTTTATGATCAGTATAAATATCACCCCTTTTACAATAAATATATTCCCTCAATATCTTTAATGAAACAATTACCGTATCTAACTCCAAATCATGAGTTGGGTAATTTTGCTCAAGAAATTTCAACTTCTGTGAGACATAATCTATCACCAAATAATTTTTCATGAGAACATATCCCAAACCCTTCTTAGATCCATCACTTTAGATCACAATCATTTCTCCACTACAAGGCAGTTTGAGCACAGGTGCACTGGTGAACCTTCTTTTTTGTTCGTTGAAATTCTCTTCAAATTCCTCCATCAGAACTAACTTAACTCCTTTCCAAGTCAACATAGTGTGTGGATTAGATAATCATGAAATATATTTCATAAAAAATTTATAATATCTATCCACACCAAGAAAACATTGGATCTGAGTTACCATTGTTGGTCTCGATCATATTTCAATAACATCATTTTTGGCTGGATCCATAATTATCCCCACTCTTTAGATTATGTGACCCAAAAATGAAACATTATGAATCCAAAATTCATAATTGGTAATTTTTTCATAATTCAGCACCTTTATTTTGTCTTCATTACAATTCTTAATGATCATCATGTTCTTCCTTTCTCTTTTAAAGTAGAAGAATATCATCTATAAAGACTACCACAAACTGATCAAGACATTCTCTAAATACTCTACTCATTAGATCTAGGAAGATATTGGGGTGATTAGAAAAACCATAAGGAATCACTAAAAATTCATAGTATCCATACCTTTTATAGAATTTAGTTTTTGTTATATCATTTTTTTACCCTTAATTGATGCCATCCGGAATGAAGATCAATCTTAGAAAAGTATTGAGATTCACATAGTTGGTCAAATAAGTCATCAATGCAGGGAAAATGATATTTTTTCTTGATAGTGATATTGTTAGGTTCTCGATAATCAATAAAGAGTCTTATTGGACCATCTTTATTATTAAAAAATATAATAAGTGCTCCAAAAGGTGACGCAATGGGGTGTATGAAACCCTGATCAAGATTCTCTTGGATTTTCTCCTTCAATTCCTAGAACTAAATTGATGCCAGTCTTTAAGGTGTCTTTAAAACAGGCATAACACCCGATATGAGTTCTATTGAAAACCCAACTCACTATTTGGTGAAAAACATGGAAATTATTATGTAAATACATCATCAAAAATTCATTTAATGGGAATATTCTTAATCCTGAGTTTCTCCCCAACCAATTGTGATAAATAACCTTCATTTATAGGAATCAAGACCCATAAGATGGATGAAATTTCTAATGGAAGGTTATATTCATCCTTGCATCAATAGATGATCATACCATAATGTAGAATATGAAATGTGACTTCCAAAAATTAAAAACTGATATAAGATCCATATAGAGAAAGCCAATACATGCCTAGAATCCCATTAAATTCTCCTATATAAAGGACCACAAGATTTATAGGAGGCACTATCCCACAAACTTCAACTAGAGAAGAATTATAAACTTTTGATGTGACAGCTGTGCCATTAGGATTTTTCATAGCTAACTTGATATCAAATTGTTGAGGTAATATGAAGACACCCTTAGAAAATTCCTCATAAATGAAAGAGTGGGTGGATACAGAATCAAATAAAACATTTTCAAATTTAGAGTGGATGGTAAGTGTACCTTTCACCACTTCATTATCGTACTCCATGTTGCCGATTGTGATTTCATGTGACTTTACTTTTTCTTTGTCCTTAATATTTTTCTGATGTCGATCATCATCAATAACCCTTGGATTAGGGAATAAGTTGGCATGATTCACCATTTCCTTACAATTGTAACATTTAAATGTAAGAGGTGCATTTTGTGTAGCCTTTTCATTTTTCACATCATTAGACATATTTTTTCCATCACATCGGCACTCAAATGCTCGATGACCTTCTTTGACACACATAGAACATTAAATATTATATTTAAGACAATTCCCTCCATGTTTCTTTCCAAACATTGAGCATAAGGGAAAACTAATCTTTATTTAGTGGGGTCTTAATATTTTCCTTAAATTCCATTTTTCTCTTCTTATAAAACCCATATGACTAATGGGTTACTCCAATCTCCATCTCAACATTGAGAGCACACTAAAAAATTTCCTCGTAGCTTTTGAAGTACCTTATGGATAATTCTCTTTGGAGACATTGTATTATGCCACTAAAGAATCAATAAATTTTACTCTCAGGTTAGATAATAATTCCAGAAGTGTACCTTGAAAATCTTGAACAATTTTATTTGTAGGTACCAATGGATTCATTATCCTTTTTTTTAAGTTCAAGGATCTTTTTCTCTATCTTTCCTCAATGAATATGAGGAAGGTACTTATTGAAAATAATGTTCTTGAACTCGTCCCATTCTATAGAGTCAATTTAATCTCTTTTACTCATATTCTTGATAATATTACACAATTTATTAGCTTCTCCTTCCAAATGATATACTGCTAAGATGAATTTATCATGTTCATCACATTTTTGAACTGAAAATTTCTTTTCAGTGATACTAATCCATTGTTCATCCACTAATGGATCGGAAGACCCGCTAAATGAAGGAGTACATTTTCTCATGAAGGAAATAGAATGCTTCTCCCACCATTGATCATTTGTATTTCCCACATGATTGATATATTGAGAAAGGTGTGTGAGAATGGATTCAATATTTTTCATTCTAGTTCAAATAAAATTTGGTTTCTTAGGTGGGCAATCGTTGCATTGCCCGTCACATTTAGAATTAACGCAGTTCCTTCGGGTTCAATCCCTTGACTAAAACTAAGAATCATAGTGTGAGAAACAAAAATTATAATGGGAAACCCACATGTTTCAAGAATAAAATTTCAATTTCAGACACTTTTGGTTTTTCCAAAGGTTATTCAGGAACATCTTTAAAACACTAGGATAGGATTGTAATTGATACTTAGACATATCCTTAGGGTTCTTACTAAGGTTATATCATTCTTGCTTCCAAAGGTTACCTATACCTTTTCAATGATAGAAATTACAACATCGCATACATTACATATAAATATTACTTCAACATTGAATAATTTTAATTACATAACATAACAAAACCATGCCAGGACTGTACAAGTTTAATGGCTTTAGAAACTGGAAAAATAAAAAAAAATGTTTCATAAAATATCCTCATTATCTATTTCTTATTTCTTCAAAACTAGAATCTATTTTTACATATATTACTTAATAAACTTCTTCATGACCTGGGGAAGAGAAACTTATGAAACGGTGATCTCAAATGCACAGAAAGTGTAAACAAGGGAAATAAAAATCATATCATAATCATAAGAATGTAACATTTTAAAATCTTATCCTTCATCAAAAATATCATAATATCATGTCATGTGATAAATCATAAAAGTGAACTTTAATTTTAGTGGTCATAAAATAAGACAAGAAATTTTTTAGCATAAACAAATAAGAATAGAAAATTATTTCATATTAGTTAATGATCATTGTAGAGACCATCATATCGGACAATGTCCATTACTGAACCAAGTTCACTTCTCGTTTCGACCCCATATAACTGATCTAGATTTACATTCAATTCCATTCATATATATCACATGCGATATAATCATTACCCAATGAATTGGAGGGAGATATATGTCCCAACCATCTCATAATGAAACCATTCTTACGTGTAACAGAAAATCATAAAAAAATATTCACCGTAGCATAACCAATGAAATCAAATGGGTTTCTTAAACATCAATCAATTAGAATTGATATAAAACAAATGGATTTACTAAATAACATTACATTATAAACACAATAAAATTATATTAACAACAGGTTAATAAAAATAACCCTATTTAAATATTGTCGTCTTATATGGAATATTATTTTGAGAAAACACTTGAAATTAATTCATGATGAAAATAGCCTTTGCTCTTCAAAAATGTATTCCCTCCTACAAATGACACATAATTTTCAAAGAAATAATTTTATGTGAAAATAATTTTATGTGAAAATAACCTTATAATCTTGTAGGGAAAGATTAAAGTAAATAAGTAATTATGAAATAATAAATATCCATTCTTTTCATACAAGTTAAAAAAACATTCTTCTCGTTCTTTTTACAGAAAAGTCACAAAGTACCTCGTATTGAAAACAATAAAAGATTCCCTTCATACCATTGAGTAAAAATTTACCAATGGGTAAAATTGACTTCTAACCATTATATAAGTATATAAATATTTTTTTGAAATATATATTTAGGAAACATGTATGTGTATGATAATTATACACTAGTAATTACTTACAAATAAACAATGTTATATAAAAACGATATTTGAAAATTTACCCCTTAACATAGGTCCGATATGCTTTTTATGTTTCAAAATGTTATGTATAATGATTTAATTAATGTTAATAATTTATTCTATAATCATAATCATTTTTATGATAACATTTATGAACATATTTTTATATATTTGATAATAACATTTCATTGTTACTTGTTATTCGGGTATTAAATACATTATGTTCTTATGCATGTTTTGTTCAATATATTCTTATTCATATTTTAGGTTATAGTTATATCATTTATAGCATGGTATTATTATAATACATATCATATTTATTCATTCAATTCATTTATATAATCATTCTTTTATTAAGATTATGTAGAATGAATCACATCAAACCGTGGAGACGGTATGCCGTATGTACGCACGAGCATCAATATAGTTCTCATAATTGTTGAATGATATTGAGGTGTATAGTGTATAATATCTTAGAATAAAAATAAGATTATATCAATGATATATATATTTATTAATTCCACCATTATAACCATCCGTGTAAGGTGGTGGTGAAAAACAGGTTACACAACAGCGTGGAGATGGTGAGTTGTGCGTACGCACGCGTGGTGATTTCATTTTTTAAAGGATGGTTAGAAGGTTGAATATGGTTTCTTCATATTTATAATAACATATAGGTATATGAGTGATACTTATGTTATTACTTTATAATGAAACCACTAATAATGAGGAAGTACGAGAAGAAATATGTTTGAAAGAATCCATAAATGATATTACCTATTCTTCAACGTGCCTCCTCTAAACCTCCTCTTAGAGCACAAGAGTTTGTCTTTGAGGGTGTACCGAACCTCTATAATGAATATATCAATGTTGAGAAGGAAGATGGTAGGGTATGGCCTAACATGAAGCCTAAAAATGAAGTGAAGTGGTGAGGAAGGAGGTGCCCATTTATAATTTAAGTGAGGGTCACTTTGGGAAACTCTATATACAATAATTTACAATAAAGCCAAACCCTACCAAAAAACCTAAAAAATTCCCTAATTTAGAAGATGAGATGAGATAGGGTTGTAATATCATCAACCAATGAATTTTGGGTAGGTCATTTTTCCAATTTAAACCATACCTTTTTAATTGACACTTATTTATTCTATTTAATTTTTAGTGTTGTAATAATATCACTATGATGCAATAAAGTCATTGAAGATATTTACTTCATCTACATAAGATTCTTCACATGTGGGAAAATACCATATTGGGGTTATTTTATACATATCCTGTAGGATACCCCCCAAAAAATAAAGGGAGAAATAGAAATATACAATAGAGATCAGATTAACCCATTGAAAGAGGAAATAATGACTTAGCATATATGCTTATAAAAAATCTTAGATTAGGGATAAAGGGGATATCCATCTCACAACCCTGATAAGAATAGTGTGTTTTACTATATCTACAATGTTACAACTTCGATTCATAAAATCATGAAAAACCACACAATAATCCATTTTGAGGGCCCAAACATTGGCACATCGCTCCATAATCATGTGACGTAATCTTCAGTGGAGTACATGATCCCCACTAAATTTTGAAGACATTGGGGGGGGGGGGGTAGCCTGTAGATAGAAGATACATGAAATTTTTAATAAGGGGGTTTTTAAACCTACATGGGAAAATAGTACGGTGGACCTGTTCCACAGTACATCATGGGGAAGACAACCCCCGAATGTATTTAATAAACTTCCCTGATCAATACTATTATCCAAGAATCATTGAAAGAAACATCACACATTCATCACCTTGTTTCATATCTATAATTCCAAAACAAAGGCCATTTTCATATATTATATGGAAAATAATTATAATAAGACAATTGAAGTAAAAAATATGAATCTAGAAAAAGGATACAAGCAAGGTGGATGTACCTATGGGAGGTACATAGTTTATACCTTGGGTTACATGGTGTCTCACCTAATCTAAACACTTGGCCATGTCCCCACATTCAAATGGCATGGATGAACATGTGTGACGACATGGATTATATTGGTGGTGAATGATAAATCCTAGTATCTTGGGGCATTCCCATGTGCTTCCATCCCATTCCCATGTACACTCTTCATTTATCTATAATTTGGATATGTTTGGGAACCCTGGTCATGTCTGAGTACATGGCCGTTGTCATGTACAATGTCATTGAATGTGTTCCTGGCCATGTCTATCTTCGTCTTCCCCTAGAGTCTAAAATTATCTTCCATCACTAAGTCAGACAACATGTAATATTCATTTAAAATATGTAATAATTATCCATATATGAAACCCTATTCCCCACAATTATGGGACTACATGGTATTTATTATTCAGGTTTTTATAGTGTGTAGCTAGGTTTGTTTCATCCAATAAGTTATCGTCTTCACAAATTTTCTTGATTTAAAATTTATGTAGAAAAATTCACAATTTTATAACATGAAATCTAATGTGTCCATGACCAATATTCTACCTATAACATCAATTGGATTGAAATTAGAAATATAATCACCAATGCGAAGTCATAATGCCTCCCGTTGCCTGTACAGATCAAAAATCCAGAAATAGATCACCTGTATCTTGCATCAATCCTCAAACCATTAAAAAATTGGACTCAATACATCAAGAACAATTTATACATAAATATTAGGATCTATTGCACTTGATCACACCCTGACAATGTCAAAACATGACCCTATAGTCCATCAATGATGAACATAGTGAAGAGTGGGGGAAACTGCACATAAAAAGTGTTCTTTTTGTTGGATTATGTGAACCCAAAAAATGACCATGATGATTTCAGACCATTGGTGGAATCCGGGCATAAAAAATACAAATTATTTTTGACAGAACAATTAATGTTCGACATCATGCAAAGAAAAGGTAATCACATATCACTTATATAGACAATAAAAATTCAATCATAAAAATTTAATAAAGGTATTAAACCATAAATAATAATCTCTACCTCATTTATTGATCAATCATTACTGATGAACACATCAACTTGATATTGGAAATAAGATCTAACACATTAACAATATATCTCATGATTCAACTCGATCATTTTTTATTGTTCATCCATCCCAATCTTCCAACAAAGAATGATGAATGATCACTCCTATTATTATCTCATGGTTATGTAGCTAACCATAGAAAAACATTATAAAGAATTATTTATATATAATTATTAGAAAATTTTTAATTAAATTTATGAACTAAATAAATAAATAAGTTCACTTAATGCATCGGCCAATGACTATCTCAACCGAACATTTGACACTAACCAAAATTATGTTCCACCTTTGTTAAACCTCACATTAAATAGTCAAGTAGGATATAATATTTCCCATCCAAGGTCTCTATCAATGTGAAAATTATTTATTTTAAAAGGATGTGGATGGGTGTTTTAATATATATTAATATTTTTAATATATTAATTTTGGGGTCCCCTAACACCCAAACACATTACCAACTCTGTTGAAAAATACAAAGACATTTATATACATATATAGAAATAATCAAAGGAATATATCCACAAAACTGATTTCATTAAACCATTTTATTTAATTTTTTCACATCCAAATCATAATTACAAGCCTATTGAGATTAATCATGTTTTATTAGGTAAAAAAATTATAAATTATCTCTAACAAGAATTTATCATGATTAATTATGTATTAAATGAAAAATTAGTTACATTATATATATATATATATTAATAAATAATATTCAATCCATTTTGAACTATAATTTTACTCTATATAATTAATCTGTATACAATCATTAACTTTATTATTCATAATCCCTCTAACATTTTACAATTATAAATTCATAGTATTTTGAAATTTTTTAGAGAACAATAGAATATATATAATTTATAGAAATTGATAAAAAATAAGGCCTTTTATTTTATTGGATATAAATTCATTTAATTATCTACACAATCATGTTTTAATGTCCCTTCTATTTTGGGGAAAACACATCAATGTGTAATTTTGTTCCATTTTATATTATAATTCCTTTTAATACTTTTTGAGCCCTATTTTTCCAGGCCCTACATATAACCCTCCCCTTCATCCACCATTAGGAAGAATGTAACAACACAATAATGGTCAAGAAAAAATTTCCACATATTATTAATATTTATTAAATATATTTTATAGAGTTATAATGATTATATGAATACTTGGTAAATTTTAATCAGAAATGAAAATTATTTATTTATAAAAAAATTTGGTTTTTGTGTATTATATAGTTTTATATAAAATTTTTATTTATGAACTATATATTTTTAATTTAAAAAAAACTTAATTTTTTCAAATAACAATATATAAATTATCTTATCGGGATTTTTTTTATTTTTTTGAAAAAAATTATTTTTCGTTGAATAGTGAAAATACAAAATTTGGTTGAAAAGTGAATTTTCCTTTAAAAAGTTTAGAAAGTAACATTTAATTTTGGATTAGTTAAAAAAATTATTTAATTGTTTTTTATTTAAAAATTCCAATTTTTTATCTATAATTAATTTTATTCTTAACTTTTGTAAAAAATATGTTTATTATTAAAAGGAATTTTTTGGAAAAGTAGTTTTTGTCTCATTTGGTGTATTTATTTTAAATTAACTTCTCTCACTATGGTGAATTGAATATTTAAAAATGAATTAAATTTAAATAATTAGGAGATCCAATGTTTTTAAATATGCCCCTCTTATTTTTGGTCATTATTAATAGTAACTGTAGAAAATAATTGTCACCATGGTAATTATAAACTTCGTAATTAAGGTTAAAAATATTACGATAATGATTAAAAATGACTATAACACTTGGTTTTATCTTATTTAAAGAGTTTTTTTTAAAAAAATTAAAAATATTTTAAAAAAATATTTCATCTTGGTTCCATATTTCATTTATTTTTACCCATAATATATATTTATATTAAACATAATTCCAAAAATCTGACATTCTTTTGTTAAATATCAATAATATTTTGTGAAAGGGATTTAAAAAATATGTTCAAATATAAATATTAATTTGAAATAAAAATTAATTTTTCATCATTGTATTTTTTTTCAAATTTATTGTGATGAAATAATATCATCAAATTCTTTTGAAATTTGGACATTGTATTTATTCAATTTGTAGAAATATAAAATAAATGGAATTGAAACTATTAAAAGTATTATAATTTAAATTAATTATTTTCATAAAAATGTTCAATATATAAGCATAAAATGTTAGTTATATATGAATGGAACATATTTAGATTCCTTGGCTGTCAAGATTTTTTCAAAGAAAATTAAATTAATTGTTCCAAAAAATGACAATATGGATATGATATAGAAAATATTATTTTATTAATTGATTTAAATTTCCTAATAATTATCTATTTGGTCAAGGTATTAATATGGAGCTTAAAATAAAAACCATGGTACATTTATTTCCTAATTATTCTTTTATAGTAACTATATTGATCCCTAAAGATTAAAAAACCATGTTATAATGGTAATCCTCCAAAAGGGATACTATTGGTTAAAACCAAAGGATAAGGGTGAAAAAATTACATAAAATTCAATAAATTTTATGATATGATAATATGTATAATATAAACCATCTTCTGTTTTAATTCTATATGTTTGGATCAATTTTTCTTTCAAAATTAATTTATATTAATTCAATAATTTAAGTAATTCCATGGATGACCCTACCCTCTCTTATAAAAGGGCACATCCTTGTATATATTATTTACACATAAAGGGGCTTTTTTTACCAATACCTAACCAAATTCCATTCTCAAATACCCCCAAATTATATAGGTCTTTTTTTAATCAGAAAACGAACCCATGAATGATTTTGGTGTAAACATTAAGATGTTTTCAGAAGAATAGGTATAGTTTTTAAATATATAATTTTTTATTTCTTATTATCCATCCTTAAAATACTCTACAACAACTATGGGATAATAAAAATATAATCATACATATACAGTGATGTTATTATGTTAATTTTGCGACCTATAAACTTCTCATCCTCCATAAAATTTTAAGAAAACCCCTCATTCATGTGTACGGTAGACTACTGCCCCATGATTTGATATAATTCATTCTCTATAAATGACTCTCACATCTATTTATGATTATTTATTTAATATATATATATATATATATATATATGATATTAATAATTTTTTTATCAATCTATAAAAGTAATGTATCATATATTTTCTTACCATTTCATTCATTAAAATATGATATCACCATTCATGCATATGTGGGTATTAAAACATCTATGAAATGATATGATCTATTTTTCATTACTGAATTATATGGAAGGTATATATAAGATTATTTAATGAAAAAATATTTTTTATGATATAATTATTATTTTTTTATGATAAAAAAATACTTAACTTCTTTCATAATGATTATTGAGAAATTATAACATTATTCATGCGTATATACTACCTAACAACTCTATGATTTTATCATAGTTCTTTTTTCTTAAACATCCATCATTATGGTCTTAAAAGTATAATTTATGTATAATAATGTAAATTATTTAATTTTTACTAATATAGAGATGATTTATTAATGAACCCATTGGCCATAGTCATCTTACAGAATTAATTTTGGACATAATAGCCAAATATCATCAAATTGTGAACAATGAACCAAATTTATTAAGAAATTGATTCACTACAAGAAAAGGGGCCTATCCCAAAAGATCTATACCCATGGTTAAGAAAAACTGTGGTTATAGAGGTGCTTATCGAAACCTATACCAATATTTTTTTAAAACCATTGGAATAGGTAGGTCTATACCAACAGGTTTTTGAAACTGTTGGTATAGACTTATAAAAATTGGAATCCTGCTCGGGCTCCTCCTCCTCCCCTCATTAAAAAACTACCTCCTCCTATGTATCCACACATACCCCCTCCCATCAAGAAACTTTTTCCACTCTCCTCCCTCCCCTTTAATGATTTCAGCCTCCCCACTACCATCCTCAAGCAACATTGACTTCCTCACTACTCTTCTCAGTCGATTTCATCCACCCACTTCCTTCCTCACATTATTTAAGCATACCCACACATCCAATGTTTTTTTATCTGGTGTTTTTTATTTCGATCATTGAGGAGTTATATTTCTTACTTACTATTATTTCTTTTCTATTGTTTTTTAATATTTTTCATCTGTTTTATTGAAGGTGACATAGTTTCAATGACTGATGTTCATGTTTCTATTCCATTTTATTTTATTCAAGAGTTAACATTTTACAAGATTTTTCTAAATTCATATTTTTACTAAATATTCCTGGCATAGACTATATAAAGGGTCAATTGACTATTGAAGTCACTTATTTTGATTGTTTCTCTTATGGAAAGTGGGTGGAATTTCCTAATTGAAATGGTATCTTAATGGGGAATGATTATTTATTAACTCCTTATATTTGATAAAATTATACTGTTTTTTTTTCATAATTTAGAACAAATGTTTTTTAGTATTATAAGAAAAATTATTCTTCAAATGTGGGTTAATTTTTTGTCTTAATATAATGATTTCATGTTTTGATGGTATTTTTGGATTCAAAATATGAATAGAGGTATCCTACAACTTGTGTGGTTATAATTGTTGATGAATATATATTTTTTTATTGTGATTCATGGAATGTTGTTTTTTACACAAATTTCCAATTCTATTTATTGTATGCATAAAAGTGGAGGCCTGGATGGTACCATCTAACGAGGTGATTGCTGATGGTGCCCTTTTTACTCTATATTTATTTTCTTTATTATTTAATATCTATGTGAAAAATTCTTGGTTACACGATTAATTTTATGATTGTGTGTTTGGGTCACATAGATGGTAGTTTTAGAGGTGGGAAAGACGTGATAATGTTTTTATCCCTAGAAGATTAATATTTTCTCGTGATGATGTCATTGTACATGGTCTACTTAAATTTTTTTCCATGAGGATATTGAGGTTTCTATGTGGTAGTAGTGGGAAATTTTTAGGCTACTAAGGGTTGTGCATTGGCTAGACCCGCTTAGTTGTATGTAAGGGTTTTTCATTGAGGAGACTATATATAGGGATTTAGTGGATATATGTATGATTGTACACTACTAACGACAAGGTCTATGTATTCATTTATTGTATGCTCAAGTTATTCATAATTATTTAAACTAATGATATGTAATTATGTTATGGATCATTAATTTATACATTTTCTTTGTACTGATTATTTCAAGGATGGCCTTTCTTGGTGAGTTGACCCTTTTATGGATTAACCTTGTTTTTAGTGTTATTCTAACCTTGTATTTATCAGGTTTCTTCTTGATTATATAATCTTAAATCCTTTTTTACCATGAGTAGGGTGTGTGTGTTTGATTTTAAATAAAAAAAGGTAAAAGTTGTTTTCATTGAGAAATTACCAAGAAAGGTGAAAAACTGGGAATTCCTAGTTCCCCAAATTTATTAGTAAAACAAAAGTGCGGATTAAAACAAAGGAAAGTAAATAGAGATTTAGACCATGCATGGTTTTAATTTTGAAATATTTATATTTAAATAATTTATCTTCCCATAGACATTTCATTGTTTTTAAATAGAAACAATTCTAGGAAAAGTTTTTACCACATGGGGATCTTTGATGAAGTGAATATCTTAATAATTTTTCCCCCATTCATTTAATGTGAAAAAGAAAACCTATTTTTCCACATCATTTCTTCAATATTTTTTATATAATAAAATAAATGGATGGGACTCATGGTGGTAACCTATGAGCTGTGGCTCACTCCAGGCGTACTCATATTTGTATGAATGTAGTCATCATGTATTGTGAATGTATTTTCATCGGTTGGACTTTTAGTCGCATATAGCGTCATAATTCCTTTGAAGTGTATGGTAATAGGGATTATGTTGGTGACTTGATTACCATGAGGGGATGGTCATCATAATATAAGTTTTTACAACTAATTGGATTGATTTTTTCCTTTTTGGTCATACGTTTTGTCTCATTTAGCTTACATTGTAGTTATGAAACTTTTTTACTTATTTTTATTTTATTTATACTTCCATTTCTGATTCTTGTGACTTATTATATATGTAATTCCATGTTTTTTCAGTTTTAATAGTTATTTATGGTGAAAACATACCCAATTGTTATGTGTTAAACCCTTGATGCTTGTCGTCAGCTCACAGAGATCGGGGAAAATCCTCAGGTATGTGGCATGACATCATGTATATCTATTGCATCCCCATGTTCATTGATTATTGTCCGGAACCTATGTTCTTGATGTTATCCCTTTTTGTGTGGGTTTAAATAATTGTTCCTAACTATGTAGTTAATTATTTTTGTGTGTGTGGTTTATATCTTTATGTTTTAAAGTGGGATTGAATATAATTTTAAAAGAAAGATAGCTATAGTGTAATCATATAGTTTATTCAAACTATTTTTTAAATGACTTTGACATGGTGTGTTCATTAATTTGAAAAATAGTGTGTCCAAAATAGTTTTGGAATAACTTTGATAGGAAACTATGTTTTGTTTGTTAATGAAACAATGACAATCTGCTTGTTTTAAAAACAATATTATAGGAAAATGTGCCATGTTTTAACACACTTCTATTTTGTTTTCATTTCATTTCACAAAACCTTAAAAAATTATTATTATTTCATTTCAGTCCATTTTCTAGCACATCTTGATCTTCATGGGGAGATGTTTGGATAGTGAACATTATAGTGAATTATTAAATTTTAGGGATACCCACCTTTTTTTGGTACATGTAGTCATCAATTATAACATACATTATTTCTCTTATTATTTGTTTTTTATAGATACTAGTATGATTCTATGAATTTAATATTATAATTAATTATCTTTAATTTTTTAATTTTGGTTTCCATTGATGATTTGAAGATAACTTTTTCCCTTCTAATAGAATGAATAGTATAAGGATTTATCATACCTATCAGATTTCTATTGAGTTTCGAATGAATTTTTATTTTTTTTAGATTTTTAATTTAATAATGCCTTATATGGAGCTTGTATATAGTTTCCATGCTATAATTTCATTGTAAGACCTTGGTTAATCTAGGAATAAGTTAGCTACTATATAATGAAAGCTATATTTCAAACAAACAATTACTTTTGGTATTAGTATGGAGAGATAGTACAATCTTTAACTATTCATGAACATAAAAAACAACTATTATAGAGAATATGATATTTGATTGGTTTTAATTTGTGTGTCATCATGAGAGAGATAGTATGTGAGTGCAAGAAGGTAATGATTTCAATAAACATAATGAAAAGGTTGAATATGATGATGTTGAAAGAATGAATATTTTAATGTATGATTCCAAAACTCCAGTATATTAGTAATGTACTAAAATGTCTAAATTGGAATTTTAAATGTCATTATATCATGGAAAACCCATATACAGAATATCTAATACCACCATTTACAATATTATAATATTTAGGAAGGACATTATTCTTGATGGTGCATATATCCCCTCAAATCATTCCAAGGCATGGAATTTAATTAAGCATCATGTATTTTTTACTAATAAAGTTCATGCTTGTCTGATAGATTTTAGATTATTATCATTAATCCATTTAATAAAATGTTGAAAGTACCCCTTTAGAATGGAAATTATGCCTAGTTTTCCAATTATCCATTATGCCTATTGGTCAATTAGGCATACTGCCTAATGGCTAATTGGCCTATAGTCATATAGGCCAATTTTCCATTAGGCCTATAGGAAAATAGGACATTAATCCTATAGGGTAGTAGGCTATTATGCCTATCGACCAATTGGATATTATTATATTGTTCCTAATTTATAATTGACATATTTTACAATAAGACTAATGACCAATTATACTACAGGCCTAATGGAAAACTCACTTATATGCCTAATAGGCCAACTGAAAATTATTCCATTAGCCATAATGACCAATTGGACTATAGGAAAAATGGGCAAGTGTATATAGGGCTAAGGGAAAATTCAACTGTTATGACTATAGAGAAACTTTCCATTATTCCTATATTCCAATTGTATAATATTCCACTAGGCCTAATGTCCAGTTGGCCTATAGGCCTAATGGCCAATTAGCCTATAGGGAAAATGTCTAATTAACCCATTAGGATTAATGGCCCATTAGCCATATAATGAATAATATAGTGTTAATATTATAAAATGAATTTATATAATTTATATTTTTTATTATTGAATGTTCATAATGAGTACCTAAAATTATAAAGTGTTTATGATTATCTTTTATATATGAATTTTACTTTAATTTTTATCACATTAAATATGAATTTTCATTTTTTTTAAATTTATTCCATTTTATTATTATTCGATATTATAAAATTTTTACATATTTAATATTTATTTTTTAATCAAAAGCATTTATAGAAATTTATATGGGGCATAGAAGTTCATCTACCAGGAACTAAATTATTTTACTAAATTTGGAAGAAATAAGATAGAAGTGCAGTAAATGAACAAACACAAGAAAATATTTAAAGTATGTTTATTTATAGTTCAAATATATATACAAAATTATTAATTAAATATCTTGTTTATATTATAAATATATATACCTAGAGGCCCTATATTATAATGAATATGACAACTTCAGTCTGAATTATAATTTGAGTCAGGTATTAGGTGAGGAGCATTAGAGAATAATTTGATGTCAATAAGGGGAAAACATCATCTCTATTTGGTATTGGTTATTATCTTGATCTTCTCAAGGTTCCTAGATCCCTGAGCTACATATCACTCATAAAAAATAATTTTAAGATAAAATAGATTTAGAGAAGTGTGAAAGAAGTAAATAGGAGCATAAAAGAAGTAAGATGATCACTGAAAAATTCATGAAATCTATATTGGTTATATGTCAATAACATCAATCAGAGGCTGCAAATACTATCGATTCATATGTAGAATCAATGTGTTTCTTAAATTATGCCTCGATTGATTCCAATTATGGTCCTAGTGGAGATTGAGATGAAGGTGGCAGAGATGATGTTTTATAGGAAGTTTCTGCTCTTGGTAATGATGTTGGGGAGGATGTTTCAACAATGGATGATGATAATGATGTTGAGGATGAGTATGTTGATGATGAGTGAGATATTGATCCCCTCCATTATTTACATATAATTAATAAGAATTTTTTAGTTTAGTAATGACTTAAATTGATTTGTTTTATGGATGTATATATATCTTCTAGTATGTAATATGATTTGGAAACTATTTAGTGTTGATGTTTGGATGTTAAATATAGAAACACTTTTCTAAATTGAATCTATATTGTATATTTTATCTGATTTATAGGATAAGAAGATGGTAGAATAATGCATTGTGGTGATGATGCTAAATTTTGGAAATTACCTATACCCACGGTTCTATAAACTGTGGGTATATGTTTTCTTTTCATAAAATACATACTAATAGTTTTGTAAACTATGTGTATTGATCTATACACATTGTTTTATTGAAACCGTGGGTATTGAAAAATACCCATGAACAATACCCTTGGTTTGTATAGGAACCGTGGTTATGGTTATATACCAATGCCTTAACTACCCACAGTTCGCAAAATGATGGGTATAACCTATTCCCACTATTTTGGGTGATATACCCATGGTTTAAATCCTTGGGTATAAGTTCCATTTACATTAATGATTAATACATGGTATTAAATAATATAGAATGGATAAATAACTTGGAAAAGGATATTTTATAAATTAAATATTTACATAACTATATTATTTAGGATGATAAATAATGTATAGGATGAGTCAAACACAAGGTAAGTTACACATTAACATAAACTACATTCTATTTTTTTGAAATTTTATTTTTCAGAATATTTTTATTCCTAGTAAATATTGTAAAAATAATAATATTTATGTATTTACATGGAAAAAATGAATAAAGAATAAAATTTTATGTTTATTTTTAATTTATTTCAAGGGTTTTCCGAAAGAATATTGTTTTAAGAAACGTTTCACCCTTATTTACAAAGAAAAAATGAATGTTCTATTTTTCATATATATGGAACCAACAAATTTTCTCAAAACCAAAACTATTATTTGATAAATAGATTTCTCTAGAATCTCTTAAATTTTCATCAAAGAAATATACTCTTTCCATTTGATCAAGGTATTTTACTTTTGATGATGATTATTAAAAGGAAATGTAATTTTGATACATGAATGTGTTTTTCATATGGATTTAAAAGTGTCTTTAAATAGTTTTATGATGAAAATGTTGAAGCATAAAATGATTTATAATTTATTTGGCACTTGAGAATTAAATTTGATGAACATTTGAGAAAAAAATAACATATATGATGGGTGATCTTGATACAACATATATGACAGGCGATCCCAATACATCATAGATGATAGTTGATCTCGATATAGATTATATGAGGGGTGATCCATATTTTATATATTTAATGCATTAGATAATATAATTGGTCTTGAAATTAAATTGTTTCGTAGTTAATTTCTTTGGTTTCTCCCATGGAATTAATTAGTCTCCAGTAATTTCTAAAAAGGGGTTTGACTATAATTCCCTATTTTACCAAAAATGGGTTTCTATTTTCTTTCTATGGGTTTAATTTTTTTACATGAGAAAAAAGTGTGTGTATTTCATGTGGATAAAACTTATTTCATACTAGAAAATACTATTGTGATAAAGGTCAAAATTTCTTGAGGGTTCATGTTTCTCATAGGAATAATAAATTTATTCATTTTATGACTCTATTAGAGATTTATGTGCTAGACCAATTTGTTAAAAATATTTCACATGTTTTAAGGATTTTAATAAAAAAGAATATTTCAAGTAGAATTTATAGAATAATAGAAAATGAGTTCTTTTATAAGGATTTAGTTTATAAATTATTTAAGGCTATGTCATTATAGCTGGTCAAATTACAACGCTTTAGATAATATTATATTATAGTATAATAATAATATCTTACCCATGAACTATTATATTTTATGGTTAAGTTGAAATGATATAGAATTTTTTTATTACCATACTGTTTCGATTAATATTTTTCTATTTAGAATCGTTTCAGGAAGATGATATATTGAAGAAGATATAGGATTATATCAGGAGGAAAATAGCCATTCAAATAAACATTTTAAAATAGAGGGAATTGTAACTAACAATTTTTATATTGAGGCTCCGTTGATGTAGGCTAAAAATAGTGGTAGTTTCCATTTTTGGGAGAAACATTATTAACCATTAAGGAATAGGTAAATAGATAAGAATTATATAGAGAAACTCCCTCAATCATTTGATTAAACTGAAAATCTTCTTGTAGCGAGGGGATTGATAAATGGGTCGTAAAAAATATTTGAAGTCAAGAGATGTATTTAAAATTAGTATTTAACTCATTATTTTTGTAATTTTAATTTTGAAGTTGATCGATGGTGGTCCTTGGTTATGAATACTAGATATAGAGTTGATCTTGATCCCATGGAATGTGATATATTTTAGAATATTTTTCTAGGGAAATATTTCCCTAACGGTGTTCAACTGAGGGTGGAGAAATAATTCTTGTAATTGAGAAAAAAATGAAGATTCAACAGTCACATGTGAAGAAAATCTTAAACTGTTGGTTAGGTACATACTTTATTTAATTTATAGTCTTAAAATTTATATATTTTACATATTTTTGAATCTTATTTTATAAATAAATTTTTTCTCAGAAGTATTTAATTTTTTTGAGAAATTTTTTCATTGCACTAAGAAAGTTGAGATGGAGGTTTCCAACAAATATGATCCAAAAGATGAAAAATTCATGAAATAGTCAAGGTGGAAAGAAATGAATTAGCAAGAAACTAAAAAATATTGAGGGAAGGCCACAAAATGTTCCAAGAGTTGTAAAAATAATTTAAAATAATGTTTGAGTAGATTTTGAATGTGTTACCTAGGTGGTATGTTTGATCATGAGGCTTGTGACTATAATGTTAAGAGGATAGAAAAATCCAAGAATGAGGTAAGATATATCCAAAAAATGATATGATTTAGTTATAATGAGTTATGAAATTATCCTCAAATATTTACAATATTAGTAAAATAGGGTGGAAATCTCCAATATTGAAAATAGATAGGTTTGGAAAAATCATTTTTTATGTCCAAAATTAAAGGTAGACTATAGAATGGAGTTGTGAAAAGTAGGTTACTAATTTATTTAAAATTTTAAATTCCTTTTTTGAATTTGGAAATTTGAATTCCTTAATTTATGAGAAATTATAATGTAAAATTTGAATTTCACCACATTAAAAAAGAGAGAACTTTTACATAAAACACTATGTGAATATTTTAAAACAACCAAGATTTATTATAATATTATTATTATTAAAAAATGGTTGGTATTTATTATAAATATTTTTGAACTACCTATAGTAAAGTTTTATATTAGTTTTAGTATGGATTATATTTTAGTTTTTTCATGATATGATAGATCTTAGAGAAAATAAAGGTATATTCAATGATTTTATACCAATGATAACATATCCAAAAGGTAATAAATTGATTACAGATAGAAGATAAATACACAAAGGTCATGCTGTTGAAAATAAATAAACAATTAAAATTAGTGATTCTCTAGAAGTAAATGAATATGTGGATACAATTATTTGTAAATTTACTATTTTTATTCCTGATTAAGAGGTCGAGTTTATTATTGACTTTGTTCTTGATACTAGGATAATCTCAAAAACCCCTTATCTAGTGGATCAAGCAGAACATTTGGAATTAAAAAAGATGTTGAAAGTGTTTCTGGATAAATATTCCATTTTTCCAAAAAATTCACCTAGATGATATACGATTTTTTTTAATTAAAAAGAAATGTTTCCAAATAAGACTTTACAATAATTATAGAGGCTTGAATAACATCACTTTTTAAAAAGCATCATATTATTTAGATCAATGATTTTTTAATCAGTTTATGAGAGTATATTATCTTTTAAAGATTGATCTCAGGTTTGGGTACCATTAGTTTAAGGTAAATGAGGAATATGTTAGGAAGAAATGTTTTTGGACAAGATACAGTCATTATCCTCTTTTATTTCTAAACCATGGGTTATGCAATTCAATTGCTGTATTCGTGGATCTTATGAATCGATTTTAACATGACTATTTAAATAAGTTTTTGGTAGGGTTTTTATTGATATATTTGATTATTATAATATTTAAGAGGATCATGAGAGACACCTATGTATTTTTTAATGTCATTAAAATAAATGAAACTATATTAAATATTTAGTATGTCTGAATTTTGGATGACATAAATTCATCCCCCCATGCATATTGTTTTGAAAGATGGAATAAATATTGACTCTAACACCTTGAGATTTTATGAATAATATTATTATAATTTTTTTGATGTCTTGTGTTGTACGCTACACCAAAAGGGAGATTTCACTACACACAACCTTGACCTGGCTTGCATTACACGCAATCACGACCTTCCGCGATAGCGTGTGTCGTACGCAATACCAGGTTTCACTAAACAATGATATATGGTTATAATATTATCACGAACTAGTAGTTATGTATAGTATTAAGTAAATTTTGAATTTTATAACATTATTATTCATCTTACTCATTTTCTAGAATATGGTAAGAGAATAAAATAAATTTTTCGGGTAAAATAAGTATTTTTTAAAAAATGCAGTTTTTCCACCTTTTGATTGCATGCCCACATTAAATCTAGTTTTTGACATGTTTATAAGTTTAATTTTACAAAAGAAAATTATTCTTTGGAATCAGGATATAAAATTTTACCTTGGATAAATTTTTCATATTATTCTGATAACTTTCATATTTTAATGAATAGTAAAAACACGCTATATTTTAATTAAAAACAACTTTTTTCATCGTAATAATTTATGTGGTTAAATTATAATATTTAATGATTTTAAATTATAAATAGAATATATTTTACCATTTAATATAATATATGTCATTAGCGTTGATTTTACATTGAATTTGTAGGTTAAATCAATTCAATCTTTTGCAATGTTTTAAACAAAAACCTGTTTTCTTTCGACAACAGGATTAATTTTAATTTAATTTATGCAACTTATGTGTATTGAATTATGAAAAATGGATTCCATATTTGGAATTAGTGGGTACAAATTATATTAATAGACTACTTTTTATTTTTGGGCATTATGAATAGTAACTACGGTAAATTTTATTTACCATAGTAAAAGTTCAATCGGGTAATTAATGGTAAATATAATATTATAGAATTACCCTAAAACTTGTCATAATACAATTGGATGATTATATATCATCTTAAGTCATATTTGGGTCGAAATGGAATCCATTATAACCCACATGGAGGTGATTAAGACCTTTAGTTTATTTTATTTAAAGGAAAGTGAAATATGCCCCACTCAAACTTTAATAATTAAAGAATTTTAATATAAAGTTATACAGAATATAAATTCGTTTATAAATACTAATTTGAAAGATAAATTTTTTTTAATTATCATGGTAATTTATTTGAAAATTTTAAGCATTATTTAATTACCTTATTAGCTTATACATTAATGATGCAAAAATCATTTATTTAGTAAAAAAATAAATAATATTGTTTTTATTGAAATATTGATACATATTAAAGGGGTAAAAAAATTGAAACAAACTTATTGGTAGTGTATATATACATCATAATCATCCAATGACCGAATATTTGACCGTTTGGAGTCTTATAAAAGTTATTATGACACTTATATTATTTTATTTTATATGATGTCAAAGTTGTCACCTTCATAATTAAATAAATATAAAATTTTACAATTTGGGGGGTTTAGAAGATAAATCCTACTAAATGTATTATAATGAAATATATAAGATTTATCTTCATCCTAGTATTTTATTTCTAATTTTTATTCCCAAATAAATGTATTTAATAATTATACAAAAATGTTGTAGTAATTATTTTATTAAGAGAAATATCAAATAAATGGTTTTAAAAATAGTAAAATAAATATTATATTAACTATTTAATGTGATCCAAAAAATTTATAGATTACAATGACATGTTAGGAACATATTAAATATTTTAGTTAGAATATATCCTCTATGTGGATTTTATTTAAATTCCAATAAATGAATAGTTTTAAAATTGACACTATTATTATTTTATAAAAATAACATATTATTAAATTGTTTAAAAATCACAAAAATATTTAAAAATTATAAATTTAAATTTATATAGTCTAAAATGTCATAAATTATCTAATTATGGATAATTCATAGCACATATGTAATTATTTATAACAATTTAAAATTTAGAATCTTATTACTATAAATAAAATTTAATAGATTAAATAAGGATAAATCAAGTTGATAATGTTTAAAATAAATTCCCTACAAGCCTAAATAGTATTGGTTGATGAGATTACAACCCTATAACCTATAATAATTTAATATGAGTTATTTTTGGAGGTTTTTAAGGGGGTTTATATTTATTATAAATTAATATTTTTAAAATTTCCAAAGGTGCCCCTCTCATCCCTTATAAAAAAGGAACCCCTTCCCACTTCTCTTCACACCCTTTTGAGCCTGGAAGCTTAGCGAAAATCTGCCAATTACTCTAATAAACCTCTCTAGTTATATCATATAGGTTCTCATCTTCTCAAAAGTCTAACCCTAGTGCCCTAAGAAGAAGTTTAAAGGAGGTGTGTCGAAGAAGAGGTAATCTCTTGAACCGATTCTTTCAAGCTTCTTTCTTCTTCAAATTATTCGTATTTAGTTGTTTCATTATAAAGTAATAACAAAATTATCACTAATATACTGATATGTTTTTATAAATTTGAAACAACCCCATTTCACCTTCTATCCATCCTACGGAAAAAAAATTACCGCGTGTGCGTACTTGCAGAATACCGTCTCCACGCCGTGGTGTAATATGTTTTTCCAAAACCATCTTACTTGGATGGGTATAATGGTGTAAAGAATATCTATACATAGTTATTATAAAATCATATAGATTTTGATATATTGTATCATCCACTCCAATTAAATTCAATAATCATGGGAACGATATCATCACTCGTGCGTACGTACGGACTACCGTCTCCACGACGCGATGAGATTCATTCTCCATGTTAACCATTAAAAAATGATTATAAAGTATATATAAGCAATAATAATGAAATATATGACATTATAAAGCTATTGGATTTATGTATATATATATATATGTCATCTAATTACAACCATTAAAGTCAATAAGGAAAGGAAAACATCGTTAATGCGTACGTACGACCTACCGTCTCCAAGAACGGTGTGTTTCAATTCATTTAACAATATATTATATATATATATATACTGAATATATATGATATATAAATCATGTTTTACATTTTTTAAGTAAGTAAATCTTGATATAACTAATAATAATATCAATAACAACAAGTCCAAACACGTACGATAAATGAAACGATTTTACCCAAAACGCAACATTAACATGGAATTGACAAATGAATGGGTAATATAAATACCTAAGTGAACTATATATGATATAATAAAAATTAATATGATTATTTAATAACTCAATGAAGTTATTTAAATCATTATACAGGAGGTTCGGATACATACAAAGCATATCGGACATAAGGTAACAGATAACTACTCCAATCTCGTTCTTATCCGAGATTGTTTATTTGTAAGTATTTAATGGGGTTATTATAATAATACATGTCCATGTTTTCTAAAATAGATTTTATGTATGCTTAAAGTCCTTTTTACCCATTTTTTACTTTTACTACATGGTATGTAAGGAATCGTTTTTTACTATACGAGGTACTTTTTGACTTTTACGACAAAAGTACGAGAAGAATGTTATTTTTAACTTATACGATGGGAATGGATTTTTAAGGTTTCATAACACCTCATTTTCATGAATCTTACTCTAAAACTTTTAATGAATATTTTCAACAAAATAAATTTATTTTAAAAGTGATGGCATTTTGTGAAAGGAAAGTGATTTTGAAGAAGAAATGATATTTTACTCAAGAATTATTTTCAATTGTTTTATCAAAACCATTTCCCATCTAAGATGACATTATTTCATATGTGTATGTTTCAAGTTTAATGTCTATATGATTTACATGGATTCACTTTTCTTATGATTAAATTTCCATTTGTTTTATATGGATTATGAGATGATGTGATGATATTTATGAAACCCATTTTATTATTTGGGTTATGATGAATGTTTTAAGTTTATTTTGTGGCACAAGTAAGAATGATTTCATTATGAGATGGGTGGGACCTATATATCCCTCCAATGCATTGGGTAAAGATTTATATCTCATGAGATAGACATGGCTGGAACAGAAAGATTATCCAGTTCAGTAATACAGGACTGGAACGAGGAGTGAACTCGATTCAGAAAGGGACTTTGTCCACTAAGATGGTCTTGGCAGAAATGCCTTGGCTACTATGGAAATCATATCATGTGAATAATGGTTTCCACAATCACAGGTTTTATTCCCATGCTATTTTATCATGATTGATGTTCCTTTCTGATATATGCCTTACGTACTTCCAAGATTTATGTCTTTGCTCAATATTTTAATGTTTAAACATTATGTTCATGTTTTTAAGTTAAATGGTATATGGTTTGTTTTATTTTCTCCATCCTTACCCTTAATGACCATTTTCGCTCACCATTTATATGTTTTATTTTCCCCAGGATTTCAAGAAAGGTTTTAGGTAAGAAAATAAAAGGGGAAGATCATTATTGGAGTTGTTGAAGATCTTTCACCAAGAATAGAAGATCATATTCTGAGTTTCCAAAGACACTAAACTGTTACGATCCTTGAGTTTTGGTTTTTTTATGTATTAAGTATTCCGAAAAAGTAATGTATTGTCCATGTACGTCAATCTTTGGGTCTCTATAGTTGGTATCAGAGGAAAGGCTTAGTCAACCTTTGGAAACTAGGATGCGAAAATTTTAGTGAGATCCCTAGAGATATTTCTATGGTATGTCTAGGGATGTCCCTAAGGTTAAGTATAAGTATAGGTTATAGTCCTAGAATTAGGGTAACGATATTAGAATTAAACCTAAGATGATTAGATGTCGAAGGTACTCCCCCTTGATTATGTTATTTTCCTTGTATGATTTTTGCCTCTCACAGAATTCTTTTTGTGTTTTGGTCAATGGAGGGAACCAGAAGGAATTCAGTTAACATTGAATACAATGGAAAAATTGGTGACTATGAGGAACGAAATTTCATAATGCCTAGAGAGAAAGATATTGTGATTATGCCGAATCAGTCATCGCGATATATAATTAACAAGGTGAAATTTATTGTCATTCCTAATTCATCAAATAAGAGGAAGATAGACTTTTATGAATGTTCGCATGTTGAGGAGCATAAAGAAAAGAAGATTGAGATTTCTAAAGAAGGTAAGAAGAACCTTGATGAATACATAAAATGGAGGGGATGATGTTATCTGTGTGGAGGGAAGGGTCATAGAGTGACCGACTGTTATGGAGTTCAATGTCTTATCTATGGAGAACATGGGAATTACCCAACTCAATGCCCAGACCTAAGAGGTTACTTCGAAATCAAGGATGGACTTATTCCATGAAAATCATTAAATAGGATGGATTGAAGTGTTTATGTATTGGTATTAAAGAAAAATGTTGTTGAGGTACTTTTATGGTATATTGGAATATCTATGTATTGGTCAATTGTGGTTTTCAATAAGAATACGGTACTGGTAACCATGAAAGTGACTAAAATATTTTTGGAAAGCAGATGATATGCGCATAATGAATGGATAAGGGGAAAATAATATGTTTGATAGTATTCATGAGCTCATTACTAATATAAGGAAAAAGTGATTACATGGTTTGAGTATATCGAATTTTTGGGATTTTGGTATGTGGAAAGAGTAAACTCTTGACAGCATTCATGTTTTTAGTAAGGTTCAATGGGTATTCATTTTTCCCGAGAATATAAGATTAAGGTATTCACATGTTTGGAATGCAATCAAAAAGATATATCTTGTGATATATGAGGGATAAATGATGGTATTCACGTGCTTGTTATATGAACTTTTTAGTAATCATTATCTTTATAATATAAGATTAGAAAAAAGTATTTTTGAAAAGACTATAGGTCGGAATGGATTAAGTTGGACATAATATATAATTGTTTAAGGATATATCTTTTTTATTTTATTATAGTATAGTTTTAGAAAAAAGGACAACCTGCTAGATGGGCAACAACCCATTGCGTCAGACAAGGTTGTGGGAATCGAACCCACAACCGAAGTGTGACAGGCCTTCATAGCCTACCACTGGCCTACAGGAAGTCCCTAGTTTGTAGAAATTAGCTTTATTTTATTACGTGGTATGATAGATGAAGTATAAGTCCATTTTTAGAACCATGTACGATTAACCTCATCATAGATGGACTTATGTATATTTAATATCTTATACTCACCTTTTATTGTGACAGAGATAGATGGAATGACCTATCATTCTATCGTGTGATCTTATAATACTTCAAGAATGTCAAATTCAACTTCATATCTTTAAATAAGATATGAAGTGAAAATTGTTCGTGGAATGACCAATGATGATTTTACACTAAAATCAAGTAAGTTATTATCCTTATAAAAAAATCATCAACATTAGGGAAATGATTTTGAAAACCAAAAATGTTGTCCTAGTACTCTCATATCCGATGAATCTGATGGTATCTTAGATCATCAAAAATTTATGGCTTTATGATTGTTGGATTTTTCATATCCATGTTCTCTACCACCCTCCATCAGATTTTGATGGTTAGATTTCTCTTTTATTTCCATATTTTTTACCTATGTTCTCCTATGTGGAAACCTAGTGATTAGTTAATTTGGGTAATGGTTACGTTTCATAATTTAGTTTTTAAGGTTAAGTTTTGGTATTCCTTTTTACAATGAGGGTTTATATTAAATAAACTTTAAAGTAGTAAACCATTTATAACCCCGACGATTTTCGGGGGCGAAATTCATTTTAAGGGGGGTAGAATGTAACACCCCGAGATTTTATGAGGAATATTATTATGATTTTGTTGATATCTTGTGTTGTACGCTACAACAAATGGGAGATTTCACTACACACAACCCTGACCTGGCTTGCATTACACGCAATCACGACCTTCCTCGATAGCATTTGATGTACGTAATACTGGGATTCACTAAACAACGATATATGGTTATAATATTATCAAGAACTAGCCGTTATGAATAGTATTAACTACATTTTGAATTTTATAACATTATTATTCATCTTAATTATTTTATAGAACATGGTATGAGAATAAAATATTTTTTTTGTGAAAAATATGTATTTTTAAAAAAATGCAGTTTTGCCGCCTTTTGATGGAGTGCCCACATTAAATCTTATTTTTACATGTTTATAAGTTCAATTTAACAAATTAAAAGTATTCTTTAGAATCAGGATATAAAATTTTTCCTTGGATAAATTTTTCATATTATTTTGATAACTTTCATATTTTAATGAATAGTAAAAACACGCTATATTTTAATTAAAAACAACTTTTTTCATCGTAATAATTTATGTGGTTAAATTATAATATTTAATTGTTTTAAAGTATAAATAGAATATATTTTTACCATTTAATATAATGTATGTCATTATCATTGATTTTACACTAAATTTGTAGGTTAAATCAATTCAATCTTTTGCAATGTTTTAAACAAAAACCCGTTTTATTTCGACAACGAGATTAATTTTAATTTAATTTCTGCAACTTATGTGTATTGAATTTGGAAAAATGGATTCCATATTTGGAATTAGTTGTTCCAAATTATATTAATAGAATATTTTTTATTTTTGGGCATTATGAATAGTAACTACGATAAATTTTATTTACCATTGTAAATGGTAAAGGGTAAATATAATATTAAAGAATTACCCTAACACTTGTATTAATACAATTATATGATTATATTTCATCCTAAGTAATATTTGGGTCGAAATGGAATCCATTAAAACCCACTTGGATGTGATTAAGACCTCTAGTTTATTTTATTTAAAGGAATGTGAAATATGTCTCACTCAAACTTTAATAATTAAATTATTTTTAATATAAGGTTATACAGAATATAAATTTGGTTATAAAAACTCATTTTAAATATAAAATGTTTTTATTTATCATGGTAATTTATTTAAAATTTTTAAGAGTTATTTATTTACCTTATTAGCTTATACATTAATGATGCAGAAATTATTTATTTAGTAAAAAAATAAATAATATTGTTTTTATTGAAATAGTAATACATATTAAAGGGCTAAAAATCCTGAAAAAAACTTATTTTAATTGTATATATACACCATAAGCATCCAATGACCGAATATATGACCGTTTGGAGTCTTATAAAAGAGATTATGACACTTATATTATTTTATTTTATATGATGTCAAAGTTTCCACCTTCATAATTTAATAAATATAACATTTTAAAATTTCAGTGTTTTAGAAGATAAATCCTACTAAATGTATTATTATAAAATATATAAGATTTATCTTCATCCTAGTATTTTATTTTTAATTTTATGCGACAAATATGTATATTTAATAATTATACAAAAATGTTGTATTAATTATTTTATTAAGAGAAATATCAAATAAATGGTTTTACAAATAGTAAAATAAATATTATATGAACTATTTAATATTCTCCACTAATTTTATAGATTACTATTACATGTTAGGAACATATTAAATATTTTTGTTAGAATATATCCCTTGTGTGGATTTTATTAAATTCAAATAAATAAATAGTGTCAAAATTGACACTATTCTTATTTTATAAAAATAACATATTATTAAATTGTTTAAAAATCACAAAAATATCTAAAAATTATAAATTTAAATTTATATAGTCTAATATATCATAACTTATCTAATTATGGATAATTCACAGAACATATGTAATTATTTAAAACAATTTAAAATTTAGAATCTTATTACCACAAATAAAATTTAATAGATTAAATAAGGATAAATCAAGTTGATAATGTTTAAAATAAATTCCATACATGTCTAAATTTTATTGGATGATGCGATGACAACCATATCTCATCTAATATTCAAATAAGAGTCATTTTTGGAGGTTTTTATGTGGGGTTATATTTATTATAAATTCATATTTCTAAGATTTCCAAAGATGCCCCTCTCATCCCTTATAAAAAGGAAACCCCTTCCCACATCTATTCACACCCTTTTGAGCCTTGAATCTTGTCCAAACCCTGAATATTACTCTTTTAATATTCTATATTTATATCATATAGGTTCTGGTCTTCTCAAAAGACCAACCCTATTGCCCTAAGAAGAAGTTTAAAGGAGGTGCATCAAAGAAGAGGTAATCTCTTCAACCGATTCTTTCAAGCTTCTTTCTTCTTCAACTTATTCTTATTTAGTTGTTTCATTATAAAGTAATAACATCAGTATCACTAATATACTTATATGTTATTATAAATATTAAACAACCCCATTTCACCTTCTATCCATCCTATGGAAAACGAAATCACCACGTGTGCGTAGTTACAGAATACCGTCTCCACGCCGTGGTGTAATCGGTTTTTCCATCACCACCTAACTTGGATGGGTATAATGGTGTAAATAATATCTATACATAGTTACTATAAAATCATACAGATTCTGATATATTTTATCATCCTCTCCATTTAAGTTCAATAGTTATGGGAACGATATCATCACTCGTGCGTACGTACGGACTACCGTCTCCACGACGCGATGAGATTCATTCTCCATGTTAACCATTGAAGAATGATTATAAAGTATATATAAGAAATAATAATGAATTATATGAAATTAAAAAGATACTGGATTTATGTATATATATATATATGTCATCTACTTACTTCCATTCAAGTCAATAAGGAAAGGAAAACAACGTTCATGCGTACGTACGGCCAACCGTCTCCATGATCGGTGTGTTTCATTTCATTTAACAATCTATTATATATATATATATGGAATATATATGATATATAAATCATGTTTTACATTTTTGAAGTAAGTAAATCATGATATATGTAATAATAATATCAATAACAATAAGTCCAAACACGTACGATAAATGAAACGATTTTACCCAAAACGCTACATTAACATGGAATTGACAAATGAACGGGAAATATAAATACCTAAGTGAACCATATATGATATAATAACAATTAATATTATTCATTAATAACTCAATGACATTATTTAAATCATTATACAGGAGGTTCAGATACATACGATTCATATCAGACATAAGGAAAGGGACAACTATTCCAACCTCGTTCTTATTCGAGATTGTTTATTCATAAGTATTTACTCGGGTTATTATTATCATCCTTTTCCATGTTTTCTAAAAGTGTTTTTATGTATTCTTAATGTACTTTTTACCCATTTTTTACTTTTAATACATGGTATGTAAGGAATCTTTTTTTTGTTTACCATACGAGGTACTTTTTGACTTTTCCGACAAAAGTACGAGAAGAATGTTTTTTTAACTTATACGGCGTGAACGGATTTTTAAGGTTTCATAACGCCTTATTTTCATGAAGCTTACTATACAAGATTTTATGACTATTTTCAACAAAATACTTTTATTTTAAAAGTGCATGGAATTTTGTGAAATGAAAATGATTTTGAAGAAGAAATTATATTTTCCTCAAGAATTCATTTAAAATGTTTTATCACAACAATTTTCCATCTAAGATGACATTATTTCATTTGTGTATGTTTCAAGTTTAATGTCTCTATGATTTAAATGGTTTCACTTTTCTTATGATGAAATGTCCATTTGTTTTATGTGGATTATGAGATGATGGGATGATGTTTATGAAAACCATTTTATTCTTCGGGTTATGATGAATGTTTTAAGTTTATTTTGTGGGACAAGTAAGAATGATTTCATTATGAGATAGGTGGGAACTATATCTCCCTCCAATGCATTTCCTAAAGATTTATATCTCATGAGATATACATGGCTGGAATGGTAAGTTAATCCGGTTCAGTAATACTGGACTGGAACGAGGAGTGAACTCGATTCAGAAGGTACATTGTCCACTAAGATGGACTTGACAACAATGCCTTGGCTACTATGGAAATCATATCACGTGCTTAATGGTTTCCACAATATCATGTTTTATTCCCATGATATTTTATCATGATAGATGTTCCATTATGATATATTCCTTACATACTTCCAAGAAATATGTCTTTGCTCAAGATTTTGATGTTTAAACATTATGTTCATGTTTTTAAGTTCAATGGTATATGGTTTGTTTTATTTTCTCCATGCTTAACCTTACTGAGCATTTGAGCTCACCCTTTATATGTTTTCTTTTCCCCAGGATTTCAAGAAAGGTTTTAGGTATGAAAACAAAATGGGATGATCTTTATTGGAGTTGTTTAAGATCTTTCACCAGGATTAAAAGATTATATTCCGAGTTTCCAAAGACACTAAACTATTACGATCCTTGAGTTTTGGTTTTTGTTATGTATTAAGTATTCTGAAAAATTAATGTATTGTTCATGTATTTCATGCTTTGGGTCTCTACATTGACACCACTAAATATATATATTTTTTAAGAATTGTAAAGACAAGAAAATTCAATATGTATCTTATTTTTCATATATTCGGTGGTTATGATTACTATTTTGTTGAAATTTTTTCACTATTATCTATACCATTGAATAAGTTAAATAAAAAAGAAGGTAAATTAATCTATAAGAAGTGTGATTATTATTTCTAGGAACAAAAAAGAATGTTGAGAATTTTTCAAATTTGGACCTACCCTAAGGAAATAGATACGCTTTTATATACACTTATGATTCATTAAAATTATATGGTTGTTGCATGATGTAGAATCGTTATGTAATTACTTGGGTTTCATGTCAACTGAAACCTCACAAGAGAAATTATTCTACACATGATATGGGTTTAGCTAATTTTGGGTTTTCATTAATAATTTTGAGCCATCATTATATAGAGTCCCTATCTATGTTATATATGATCATGATCCCAGATGAAATAATAATTTATGGAACAAACTTTAGAAGTCAAAGGTAACCAAATTAAATTGAAATAAAACGTTCACCATGAATATGATAGACAGTTTGAATGAATGATTTTGTATAAGGACTAAATTCTTTATAACTATTCAAATGATAAAATGGGAATTTGGGATCATTATTTTCAGAGGATTAGTTATCTTATAAAGAAAAGTTTTAATCTAGAATACCAATGGAACCTTTTGAGGAAATATAAAAAAGGTGGTGTCCGAATCCATATTTTTCGGATATAGTCTATGAAAGGAATTTTTTGTGACTAGAATTGGAAGAATAAATGGTTGATTAAATGAAGACGATTCAAAAAAATATGAATATTGTTCAAATTAGAAAGAAATGTGATATGAATAAGAGGATGAATGATCTTTATTTCATGGTAGGTGGTATTTTTTTCTGAAAGTATCTTTATAGAAAAGGGTTTGGAATTTTGGTATATACTGGAAGCTAAGTCAAGGGTTTAATAGAACATATGAAAACTTAGACATGTTAGGATTATTTTCCCACTGATTATACATTCATATGAGTTTATCCATGGTGAATAAAATATTTCATTTTTCAATGATAAGACATAGTGTTCAAGATTTATTTCATGTTTTCAGCCATGAAGTAGTTCCATTGAAACATATATTTTATTATGAGGAAAATACAATATAGATTCATAACCATACAGATAATATGTTTTAGAATAAGGTAGATCATCATTTTTTTGTTTCATGAAAAAATAGATGTTTGAAGAAACAACATGATTAAAAGAAAATGATATGATGGAAAGATATCCCCACTTGTTTTATAAGTGAATGAAATTATGAGGATACAACTTATAAAAGAGAGAATGAATTTTACTACCAATGCATGATCAAGATAAAGAATTTTATTTTCTTATTAATATTAATTAATTATATTTTTATGGAGTTATAATTATAATATAAATATTAGGTAAATTTTCATTCAATAATGAAAATGATTTATTTATAACCAAATTTTTGTATTAATAATTTTATTGTTTTATTTAATAGATTTATTTATAAAATATACAACATTAATTTGGCTAGAAGAAATTAATTTTTTTAAATCACAAGATTGAAAATGTTTCTATTTTTAATAATTTTTTAACGGATAATGAAATATTTTTATTTTTATTTTACTTTTTTTTAAATATTTACAAATAAAAGTTCAATTATGGAATAGTTTTAAAAATTAATTTATTAATTTGACTAAAAATAATTCAATTATGGACTTTGAAATTAATTTTTTACTTGAATTTGGTATAAAAACAATTTTATAATTAAAATTATGTTTAAATCCTCTTTTCATCAAGTTAGGTGGGATTAATTTTAAATTAAATTCTACCACTTATTTGAATTGGTTTTAGAAAAATTAATTACACATTGGGAATTCGAAAGTACAATTTTTTTAAATATGTCCCACTTATTTTGGGACATTATTAATAGTAACTGTAGTAAATAATTATCACTACTGTAATGGTTGACTAAGTAAATAATGTTAGAAATATTATGTTAAGTCTAATAAAAGGCCATAACACTTATATTTTTCTTATTGGATGTTTTCTTCAAACATGTTCATCCTAGTTATTAAAGTATTACAACACAGTGACATATTTGTTTTATTTTCACCCTTATAATATTTATGTAATAGATAAAACCAAACCTGTCACTTTTTTTAATATCTATAATATTTATTGATAATGATGAAAATAAATTATATTAAATTAAAAATAGTAATTTCAAATATTATTTTTTTATCAGAAAGTTTATTTATATTTTTTGGAAAGGAAATAATTACCTTAAATTATTATGGAACATTGTAACAATATTTACTTAATTAGTTGAAAAATATAATAATTTGTTTTAAAATTGTTAATAGTTTAATTCAAATGAATTATTTTGTTCCACAAATTTTCTAGAAAATATGATATTTTCAGTATTTATGAAATAATTATATATTAATTCCTCAATTTCTATATTATTTTTAATGTAAATTTAAATGAATAGTTCCAAAAATTACAATAAGGATAGTTTATAATAAATAATATCATGTTAAATGATTTGAAATTGCTAAAGACCATTTATTTGGATATGTTACTTGGATATGGTTTAAAATATCAACTATGGTCCATTTATAGTCCAATTATCATTTTATTGTAACTACCAATACCCCTAAGGAGTGAAAAAATCATTTTACCATAGTAATCCCCAAAAGGGGTTTATAGTGGTTAAAACCAAAAGATAAGAGATGAAAAATATCCTAAACTTATCCAAATTTCATTATGAGAGTATTTGGGTATGTAATAATATTATATTATAATAATATCATTTTTACTTTATTTTTACCATAAAATTAATTTATATTAATTTAATACATTAATTAATTCAAAGTGTTCAACTCCTCTCTCTTATAAAAGGGCACACCCTCTCTTATTTTATTCACTCTTCAGGAGCTTATTGGTCCATCCAATCCATCCCCAAATAAATTATCCGAATATCTATCCGCGTTTAGATGTATTAATTTATGTAGAAAACTATCCTTGGAATTATTCAGGTCTAATCCTTCACTTGTTGTCTGAATAAGAGGTATAGCTTTTAACCTAGTGTTTTTTATTTCTTCCAAAATATCCTAATTGTATTATCCACCCACGCATAGAAAACAAATAGTATCTTTTTTAATAAAATTTTATTATTATTTTAATTGAATAACCACTATTCACATTCTCTTCCAATAAATGGGAAATAAAACCATTGTTCTTATGTACAATAGACTACCACCTCGCGAAACGACATAATTTGTTCTATATCACCTCATAACCAATATTTTTATAAAGATGGATTTAATTTGAATATATTATTTTAATGAATTATTTAACATTTTTTAAAATTAATATATAATATATTTTCTAATATTTCCATTCTTTGAAAATGGTAATGTCATTCATGCATACTTGTAGATTACCACATCTCCAGAGTGATGTGATTCATTTTTTATTACCACATCATGTTGATGGTATATATAATTCTTTTTAAAGGAAAAATATGGTATATATGATATAATGAAAATTATGTAATGATAATATAACAATTATCTTCTATTCATCATTATTGTTGAAAAATGGAAATGTTACTCAAGCGTTGGTTTGACCTAACGTCTCCATGGTTATAATGTAGTTTATTATTCATAAACATATTTATGGTTTGTTTTAAAAGTATAATTTAAGTATAATATTTATAATTATGTCCTTATAATTATTAAATATATGTTTTATTAATGAACCCATTACCCATATTTGTAATAGCAAAGTCATTTAAGAAAGAAGATCCATATTTCGTCAAAATGTCCTACATGAACACAATTGATCAAGAAAGTGAATATAACATGTTTTTAAATAAAAAAGGAGTAATTAATGTGAAAATTGTTCTTAATAATGTTAAAAATTAACACAATGTAATTATTTAGAAATATAATGAATGTAAGTGACTAGTGAGACTTAAGGTAAGAAATAATTTCACTTAAAACCTCATTTTAAATGTTTTAATGATTAATTTTATAAATCATTTTATTCCATGCCATTATTCATAATAATATTTTATAAATTTATTTATATTTAAATTAATTTGATTAAATAGGAATTTTATTTTTATTTTTCATTTGTTTAAATTTATTCCCTAAAATATATTTTTTATAGAATGTTTTAAATTGATTTTTAAAAGGGAGAAAGAATTTTCTACTATAACATATACAATGTCAAGATATTTTCATGCCTCCACAACCATTATTTTTTGATGGGATATCATCAAAATATTTCATGTTTTATTCATATAAAAAACTCTTTCCCTTTTTAGGGGTATTTTATTTTTGAAAATGAGTTATGGAAATAGATGGTATTTCAATACCCCAAAGAATTTTTCATATTCATTTAAATGAATTTTCAAGTATTTTATGATTAAAATTTGGAGGCATAAAATTTTTTATTCTTAATTTATTACTTGAGAATTATATGTGATGAATTTGTGTGCCAGATATATCTAATATGTTGAGTGTGTCTGATATAACTTATACAACGATTTAATACAATTTATATGATGGGTGAGCCTGATATAGATTATAAGATGAACAAACCCCATAATAGGTATCCAATGGATTGGGTAATGTACCTTTTCTGTAAATGAATGAAATACAGAGTTAACTGGGGTTGTTTCTCCTATGTATTTAACTAAGCTATAATTATTTCAAATATAGGTTATGAATATAATTTATTATGTCCCCAAAAGTTGTTTCAATTTTATTTATATATATTTTAAGGTATTGTTTTTATACAGAATGGTGTGTGTTTTTCATTTAGATATGATTTATTTTATATTCTCAATAGAAACATTGATGATGGTAAATATTCCATGTGTTTTAATTATTTACATAGGACCAACAAGATTCTTCTTTTTTATGTCCCTACTGACTGATTTTTTGGTCATACCATCTTTTTAAAATATTATTCATAGGGGTTATGAATTGGTAAGAAAAGATAGTTCACTTATAGAGTGCCACAATGATTTTTCGTAAAATGGAATTTTATTTCAATTTAAATTTTTTATATTGTGGAATAAATAGATACAATGAAGTTGTGTAAACTTTATAATATTTAGGTTTGTTATATAATATTTAAGTCCTAATTGTATAAAACTAAAAATTATAAAGGTCATTAGGAATGAATCAAAATTAATTTTCATCTAAGGATTCAATTTATGGAATGTATAAGTCTGGGTCCTTATAGTTTGTATTAGATGAATTATTTTGACAACATTAGATTTTAGGATAACATTAAAAGCATAACCTTGAAATATTATACTTTATGTTTCAGTTGAATTCATATAAAATTTGAAGATTTAAATGTTTATTCAAATAATCTATATCTATTCAAAATTAGTTTCCCAATAGAAAAAAGGGAAAATGAATTAAAATGGATCAATAGGAGATTTTCCTTCAAAATTATCAGCCTAGAATTTTTGGAATTGGAAATTAATAATTTATTGTTGCGATTGTTTAGTAGACACATGTTATAAATATCAGTGGAATCCTTATTAGGGAGAAACCTAGTTTTCCCCAAAGTAACATTTTGATAGTTGAAATGTAACACCCCGACCCCAGTTACCCAGAGTCGATGCAATATTTTAATAAATTGGCATGATTACAAGGAATCAAGTCCCAAAGGACCGATCAGTTTAGCAATCTTGGAAAATATATTACATACATGAATGTTACATTACACTTCATAACATTCAAAACAACGTAAATAATCCTTCACGAACTTGATTATTCTGTTTTCTTAACCCTGCATATCAATCACAATACACTTCTTGGAATCCTGGGAAAAATAAAACAAACAAAGGGTTGAATTAAGATGCTTAGTATGGATAACAATACAACGAGAACTTTCATAAATAAGAATAAACATTTAAGGCAATGTATAACTAAAACAAAAGACTTTTAAAGTTGAACTTCAGCATAATATGGAAAAAATAAAATGAAGTAATGTGATTTTCTTATTCACATGGATATTCTACTAGTCGAATAATCAAATGCAATATCACTAACCACTTTCATAATGATGGAATACATAATGTCAGACTATCATAACCACATAGACAAGGCCTCCTGCCAAGACTACAAATAAGATTTTTTCAAGGCCTCATTCCAAGACACTAGTTTGTCTCATGAGAACTACTGATGTAATTTTTTATAAGATACTTACGTTTAAAATTACTCAAATATACTCCAGTGTTTTTCTGAAAACATTATGCAATCTTCTGAAAAAATAACTAATTCTGAGATTGATCGACTAATTACAGGCCATGATGGGTCCATGCCCAATCCATTCCTGTCTACCACACTCATTATTCAGGGTTACTAAAAACATTTTTAAGCTTGCGTTAAATACGTATATAGTTGCACTGGATTTTCATATATTTGAGAGAAATATCTCTTTTTTTGAAATAATTTAAAAATCACATAATTATAAAAGAAAACCTTTATTTTGAAAATATCCTTATAAGCATGTAAGGGAATCTTCAAAGGTGTAATAACGGTGGAGAATAACCGCACCTTCCATATAAGTTAAAAAAATATTCTTACCTTAGTTTTGTTGAAAAGGTCAAAAACTAACTTGTTTGGAAAACGACGGAAAGATTACTTTCAAAAACTTATAAGGTAAAATAAGGGTATAAATGAATTTAACACATTTTCTATTAAATTGTAAAAATGTTTTGAAATACAATTTTAAGAACCATGGATGGGGATGATAAAGATGTCCCAGTAGATAATTATGAATAAACAACCTCGGATAAAAAAAAGATTGTGAAATTAACCCTTACCAATTTGGTAACTTACGAAACATACACCCCATGAAAGAGGTATCATACAATGAATATGTAAATACACATAAATTAAAGTGTATTACATAAATAATACCATTATGTGAAGTATATAAACCACACAAAAGGTAATGGTGGAAATATTGCATGAGTCTCACAGGATTAAGGAGTGAGATGAAAACCCCTTACCTTGCACTTTTCGTTAGCCGAGGGAACGTTTAACCTCCTATATGAAGAATATAGTATGTTATTAAATTATACCAGAACCATATTAATATTTATGATATCATAAATTATTCATTTATGACTTTATACTACCCATTTAATAATAATTTCCATGTTGTATTAAAATTTTGATTAATAATCACTTTCTTTATCGTACGTGTTTTAACTTGTTACTCTTGATTTTATCACTTAGATCATGATTTAAATACTTATAGAATATAAAACATGATTTATTTATCATATATATTTAGAATATAAAAATTTATAATAGAAGTATATATGAATTAGAGAACACCGTTTATAGAGACGGTAGTCCGTACGTACGCATATACACTGTTTCTATGTTCATATAGTATTGAACGAAAGTAAGTGTATAAGATATATTTAAGTACATAAATATAAATATATATAAATATATATATCTACAGTAGCATTATTATGTCATATATTACATACTTATTAGTAATATATATTTTTATAATTGTCGATGAATAGTGAACATGGAAATGAATCGCATCGCGTCGTGGAGACGGTAATCTGTACGTAGGCACGAGCAAAAATATCATTCTTTTGATATTAATATAATATATAATTGTATGGTAAATAATATATATAGAATCCTTATCATGTTATATTTATTATTTACATCAAATACACATCATTATTATACCCATCCAAATATTAATGTATTGAATAACAATTACACCACGACGTGGAGACGGTAAGCTGTATGTACTCATGTATGGTGACATGTCATTCAAAGGGTTGATAGAATAATGAATTTGGTTGTACCATAATTATAATAAAATCACAGTAAATAGAATATACTGGATTTATTATTTTAGAATGGAAACAACAATGAAAAAGGAAGTGGAAGAAGAAATGAACTTCAAAGAGGGTGGTGAAATCGTTACCTCTTCTTCGGGTTCTTCCTTTTGATTTGATAAAAAGGGCTTCTTAGGTTGTCTTTCTGATCAAAATATGGCCTCTAGGTTTAAGGGTGGATAGTGTATAGGGTATTTTTTCAGGGGTTGGCCGAGCCAAATGACTTATAATGTGTGAATTAGAGAGAAGGGGTAGTTCCCTTTTATAAGAGGGGTGGGGGGAACCTTAGGAAAAACTTAAAATATTATTTTATAATAAATTCATATTCTGTTTCTAATGGCTCCAAAGTTGATTATTTAATGTCTAAGGTGGGGATAGGTCGAAAAAAACTCAACAAATAGGTTTTTGACAAGTTTAGGTTACCATTTTAACCTTATCATTTATATTTAACTCTAAGTGAAATAATTTAACTTTTACCGCGTCTTCTTGTATTCTTAAACTATATGGTTAATAAACATACTATATACTACCAGTAGTACCCCAATTGGTTCATTAATGTCATATATATTATTATATAAGTATTTTTTCCAAACCATATATTTTTAGGACCATTATATCATTTAATAATATAATATTTGTTTCAAAAACTATTTTATGTCAATTTTGACACTATTTGGTATTTGTTTTTTGTTAATATAATATAAACATGATTACTTTAAAAACAATACATTGAATCAATAAAAACATTTCATATTCACCTAGAAAATTATAGGATGACATAAAAACTTTGAAATTATATTTATTTTAATATTTATAATACCATTTATTCGATTCCTCCATGGATAAGGTAATTACTGCATCATCATTTTGTCATAAATAAATTTATTTATTTAATGCCAAAAAAATTATAAATAAAATACCATTATGTAGGAAATCATTTTATCTTTCTAAGGAATATTTATAATCGAATTTATATTATGTAAAATCCTTTATTAAAAATGTTTTAGTTATTAAACTTTGATTTTAACTCTTTTAACTCTTCTTTGAATTAAATAATAATAAATGTCCTAATCTAATACAAGTGGACCTAAATGATAATATATTATTCCTAAGGTTTTTTTGGTCGAGATAGACTTGTCCAATATAATTAGGACTTGTGTGAGGGTAATATTAATATCATTTTTACCCTTAATTACCCGATTTACTTTTAATCATGGTAAATAATAGTAAAAAGATACTATTCACCAAAAATTATTTTCATCTCATTGAACTACATTTTACTCCTTGATATTAACCATGTCTCTCAGATTTTCTAAATTAAGCTCATAGAAGTGGTAAAATTATGTTTTATGTGAATTTGCAAAAGCTTCTAAGAGGTGGGTAAAAGACGATAAAAAGGTCGAATATATATATATATATATATATATATATATATATATATAACTATTATAAACTCACTCCAATGAATTAAATTTAATTTATATAGGTATTTTGTATATATTATGACCTAAAATACATTTAAACAAAATAAATTATTATTTAAATAAAAAGTCAGTTTTAAATTATAACTCTCTGTTTTTCACAATTCATAAAAAATTGAATGTTTTCAGAAAAATACCAAAAATTAACCCTAAGCTATATTTGATATTATGAATTAGAAAATGATGTCTATTTTACCAAATTAAAATCATATAAGTTTACTTAATTAATTTAAATTAATTCCCGTTTGTCAAAACAAATAGCATGTTTTTAAGAAATAATAACTTTCAAAAGATTGACACGTAATTATGTCCAGTTTAAATGTGAAATTATGTCCAATGACCAACATTTTATTAAATGGTAAAAATATATTCAAAATATACTTTAAAAACACTCAAATTCATAATTTATCACTATTAATTATTTTGAATAAAAAAGTTGTTTTTAATTAATATATAGTAATTTTCTCTATTCATCAAAATATGAAAGTTATCTGAAAAGTACCAAAATTTCACCCTAAGCTAATTTCGATATTCCAAATCCAAAAATGAAGTTCATTTTGAAAGATAAAATGTATTAAATTTCAAAAAGTGGGTATTACTATTCTTAACGGCTAGTATGATTTGTTGTGGTGTGTTAGAACTCGAAGTTGCTTATAACAGATGCTATTGTGTTATTCAAAGAGAAGCGTACCGTGAAAGCTTGGAGTGTTACATTCTACCCTCCTTCAATAAATTGCGTCCTTGAAATTTATGCTCGGTATTGAAAACATGGGGTTGACATTTCAAAAATATCATAGTTGAAATCCCACATCGAAAAATGGATTAATGAGGCCTCTATTAAAAATAAAGAGTGGTAAGTATGAAGGTTCCCGAAAATAACACATACTAGGGTTCCATGTACGAAAACATGGATATGGATTAGAAATTTAACCATCAATATCTTATGGAGATTGGTAGAGAACATGGATATGAAAAGTCCAAAAATCACAAAAACATAAATTTTTGATGATCTAAGGTACCATCTAGGACAATGTTTTTGTTCTAAGTTCCTTTTCTTAAAGTTAAGGAATTTATTTATGAGATTAGCTAAGATCATCAGGAGATATACTTACTTTATAATTATAGTTTTATCCATTAATAAATTTCTACCACAAACTCATCTTTCACTACAAATCATAATACAACTCAAAATACTCTATTTATCCTAATCTTATAGGGTCCCAAATATAATGAATTTATAATTCACTTATTAGACCCTTTAAAAATAGAAACAACATTATACAATTCAGGGAATTCTCGTAGTCTAGTGGTAGGCGATAAATCCCAATCTTAGTATGGTTGTGGGTTCGATTTCCACATCTTTTTCCGACGTGATGGGTTGTCACACGGTCTGCGTGTTGTCCTTTTATAAAAATCCAAAAATAACCTTTCAAACTTAATCCATTCCAACCTTTAGACTTATCCAAAATACTACTATCCAAACTCACAGTCCAAAATTTATAATGAAGTTATACACAATTAAGATCCTTTTTTCTATGTAATAACATGTGAACACCTTCATCATGTATTATTTTAAAACATGGTAACATCCTGAATTACCATAAAACCTTATTGATTACATTCATGCTCCCATATTCTTTATAGAATACAGGATATACTCCTTCTATCCAAACATTTTGTAAACACCATGATGACAAATCATTAATCAGTTTCAAGGTAGTCAAGAATATCCAATATAATTTATTCAAATCAACCATCTATTATTCCAAAATCACTACCTCATTATCAGGCCCATATTAAGGATTACCTTTCCTTGAACCATGTATTTTACCAAAAGTACTTCTCACTATTATGTCACTTTTCATAGAACCTTATAATCTCAAATCCTCAATAAAATAGTACTGTAGTAAAATCTTTATTTATCCCCATAATTCATGTAACCAATATACTGTTGATACAACACTCAATGAAATAATTCTATAATAACAACATAAGAACACTAGACATTCCTTAATCCGAGGTAGTATCATAACTTGATTATTATCCAATAGTATCATTTGGTGCATACTCTGATTATTTGAACATTGGTTTGTATAGTGTCCCAACTCCTTGCAGATGAAGCATTGTACATTTGGAAACTTTTTCTTACCCTTGCAATCACGTACTTGGTGTCTTTTTCTTCACACTTATAACAAACTCTCATTCCCTTAAAGCATTTACCATGGTGATTTATTCCACATTTATCACATATTCAAAAATCCTTCATTCCCTTACTCCCTTAATCCATATTTCATTCTACCATCATTTTCTTATCTAGCTTCCCTTCAATTCCATAAGACTCAAATAATTATTTACTTATCTTATTAACACATGATACTATTTCTTCATATGATGATAATATGTGGGAGACTATTTCCCTTCTAAATTATATCTTAAGACCATGAATGATATGATGCTTCTTACTATTTGGATCTTGCGTATTGCTAGAGTTTTCATTCCTTCTACTAGGCACCATTTCTAAACAATGGCATACACTAGGTCAGTTTAGGAATCACAATTCATAATTCCAAACATGTAAAATACCTAATGTAAATTGAACAGTTTATAGATATAATCCATAATCAAAAATGTTTTCTTTGAGGATATATATACTCATAAACCCTTCATATTTGTTTGTAATGAAAATTAGAATTATCCTAAGCATTTCCCCCAGGAGTGTCGTAACCAAGAGTGCAACAAGGCCCGTTTTCGAGCACCAGTTCCCATTCTAGTCTAGCTCAAAGCAGTGTTTTCGGGTTTTACCCCAAGGTACATCTCTTCCAGAGCCGCCTCTACTTGCTTGTATCAAGACAGGGATGTATTGCTCAGAAAACTCAAAAAATCTATACAATATCAAAATTATAGGAAGTTATTCTCTACTAATCCTCAAAGTTTATCTTAGGGCTATGTTCTCTAATTAGAGTTTATCTAAATCTAGCTTCCAAGGTTATTGCTAAAATTCTGCTGATACCAATTGTAATGCCCCGAACCCAGTTACCCAGAGTCGGTGCATTATTTTAATACATTGGCATGATTACAAGGAATCATGTCCCGAAGGACCGATCAGTTTAGCAGTCTTGGAAAATAGATTACATAAAAGAATTTTACATTAGACTTTATAACATACAAAATAAAATAAATAATCATTCATGAATGCCATTATTCCCTTGGCTTAACCCTACATATCAATCACAATACACTTATTGGAATCCTAGGAAAAATAAAACATAGAAAGGGGCGAGCTCAGATGCTCAGTAAGGATAACAATACAGCAGAAAATTTTATAAATAAGCATAAACTTTTAAGGCAATGTATAACTAAAACAAAAGACTTTTAAACTTGAACTTCAGCATAATATGGCAAAAATAAAATGAATTAATACCATTTACTTATTCAAATGGATATTCTACTAGTCGAATAATCACATGCAATATCACTAACCACTTTCATAATGATGGAATGCATAATGCCAGACTATCATAACCACGTAGCCAATGCCTCGTTCCAAGACTACACATAAGATTTTGTCAAGGCCTCATTCCAAGACACTATTTTGTCTCATGAGACCTACCGATGAATTTTTTTAGAAGATTCTTATGTTTAATATTGCAAAAATATACTCCAGTGTTTTTCTAAAAACATTATGCATGCTTTTGAAAAAAAAACTAATTCTAAGACATCTCAACTAATTACAGGCCATGATGGGTCCACACCCAATCCCTTGCTATCTACCACACTTGAGAGTGAAGTTTTCTGAAATCATTTTCAATCTTGCGTTAAATAAGTATACATTTGCCCTAGATTTTCATATATTTGAGAGAAATATCTCTTCTTTTGAAATCATTTAAAAATCACATAATTATAAAAGAAAACCATTATTTTAAAAATATACTTATAAGCGTGTAAGGGAAGCTTAAAAGGTGTAATAATGGTGGAGAATAACCACACCCTCCATATAATTTAAAAAACATTCTTACCTTAGTTTTGTCTAAAAGGTCAATAAGTAACTTGTTTGGAAAACAACAGAAAGATTCCATTCAAAAACGTATAAGGTAAAATAAGGGTATAAATGAATTTAAACCATTGTATATTAAATAGTAAAAATGTTTTGAAATACATTTTTATGAACCATGGATGTGTATGATAAAGATGTCCCAGTAGATAATTACGAATAAACAACCTCGGATAATAAAGAGATTGTGAAATTAACCATTACCAATTTGGTAACTTACGAAACATACACCCCATGAAAGAGGCATCACACAATGAATATGTTAATACGCATAAATTAAAGTGTATTACATAAATAATACAATTATGGGTAGTACATACACCACACAAAAGGTAATAGTGGCAATATGGCATGAATCTCACTAGAATAAGGAGTGAGATGAAAACCCCATACCTTGCACTTTCCTTTAGTCGAGGGTATGTTTAGCCTCATGTATGAAGACTATAGTATGTTATTAAATTATACCATAATAATATTAATATTTATGATATCATACATTATTCATTTATGAAATTATACTACCCATTTAAAAATAATTTCCATGTTATATTAATATTTCTGGTAATAATCGCTTTCTTTGTCGTACGTGTTTTAACTTGTCACTCTTTATTGTATCACTTAGATCATGATTTAAATAATTACAGAATATAAAACATTATGTATTTATAATATATATTTATAATATAAAAATTTATAATTGACGTATAAATGAAATGGAAAACACTGTTTATGGAGACGGTAGTCTGTACGTACGCATATACGCTATTTCTGTTTTCATATAGTATTGAATGGAATTAAGTGAATAAGATATATGTAAGTACATAAATACATATATATATAAATATATATATCTATAGTAGAATTATTATGTCATATATTACATACTTATTAGTAATATATATTTTTATAATCGTCGATTAACGGTGAACTTGGAAGTGAATCTCATCACGTCGTAGAGATGGTAATTTTTACGTACGCACGAGAAAAAATATCATTCTTTTGATATTAATATAATATATAATTGGATGGTATATAATATATACATGATCCTTATCATGTTATATTTATTATTTACATCAAATAAACATCATTATTATACCCATCCAAATAATAATGTAATGAATAACAATTACACCACAACGTGGAGACGGTAAGCTGTATGTGCGCACGTATGGTGACAAGTCATTCAAAGGGTGGAAAAAATAATGACTTTTGTTGTACAATAATTATAATAACATCACATTATATATAATATACTGGAGTTATTATTTTAGAATGGAAACAACAAAGATAAAGTAAGTGGAAGAAGAAAGGAACTTGAAAGAGGGTGGTGAAATCACTACCTCTTCTTCGAGTTCTTCGTTTTAATTTGATCAAAAGGGATCCTTAGGTTGGCTTTCTGATCAAACTAATCCCTATAGGTTGAAGGGAGGGTAGTTTATAGGGTATTTGGGCAGGGGTTGGCCGATCCAAATGGATTATAAGGTGTGAATTATAAAGAAGGGGGAGTGCCCTTTTATAAGAGGGGTGGGGGGAACCTTAGGAAAAACATAAAATATTATTTTATAATAAATTCATATTCGGTTTATAATGGCTCCAAAGTTGATTATTTAAAGTATAAGGTGGGTATAGGTCGAAAAAACTAAACAAATTGGTTTTAGACAAGTTTAGGTTACCATTTTAACCTTATTATTTAGATTTAACACTAAGTTAAATAATTTAACTTTTACCGTGTCTTCTTGTATTCTTACACTATATGGTTAATAAACATACTATATACTGAGAATCTAACCGAAATTGGTTCCTTAATGTCATATATATTATTATATAAGTCTTTTCCTGAAAATTAGATTTTTAGGACCATTATATCATTTAATAATATAATATTTTTTAAAAAACTATTTTATGTCAATTTTGACACTATTTGGTTTTTGGTTTTTGTTAATATAATAACAACATGATTACTTCAAGAAATATACATCGAATCAATCAAAACATGTCATATTATGCTATAAAATTCTTGTATGTCATAAAAACTGTGAAATTATATTTATTTTAATATTTATAATACCATTTATCTAATTCTATCATGAATAAGGTAATTACTGCATCATCATTGTGTCATAAATAAATTTATTTATTTAATGTCTAAAAATTATAAATAAACTACAATGATGTAGGAAATAATTTTAGCTTTATATATAATGTTTATAATCGAAATTATATTATGTAAAACCCTATATTAAAAATGTTTTAGTTATTAAACATTGATTTTAACTCTTTTAACTATTCTTTGAATTAAATAATAATAAATGTCCTAATCTAATCAAAGTGGACCTAAATGATAATATTTTATTCCTAAGGATGTTTTTGGTTGAGACAAACTTTTCCAATAGAATTATTACATGTGTGAGGATAATATTAATATCATTTTTACCCTTAATTACCCTATTTACTTTTAACCGTGATAAATAAAAGTAAAAAGTTACTATTCACCAAAAATTATTTTCATCTGATTGAACTGCATATTACTCCTTTATATTAACTATGTCTCTCAGATTTTTGAAATTTATCTTAGAGAAGCGGTAAAATTATTTTTTATGTGAATGTGCAAAAGCTCCTAGGAGGTGGGTAAAAGACCGTAAAAAGTTCGATAAAATTTTATATATATATAAAATTATTATAAACTGACTCCAATGAATTTTATTGAATTTATATAGGTATTATGTATCTATTTTTACCTAAAATGAATTTAAAAAAAATAAATTATTATTTAAATAAAAATTTGGTTTTAAATTATAACTTATTGTTTTTCACTATTCATCAAAAATTGAATGTTTTCAGAAAAATACCAAAAATTCACCCTAAGATATATTTGATATTTTGAATTAAAAAATTATGTCTATATTACCAAATTAAAAACATATAAGTTGAATTAATTAATTTAAATTAATTCCCATTGTCAAAACAAATAGCGTGTTTTTAAGAAATAATAACTTTTAAAAGATTGACACGTACTTATGTCCAGTTTAAATGTGAAATTTTGTCCAATGACAAACATTGTATTAAGTAGTAAAAATTTATTCTAAATATGCTTTAAAACCACTAAAAATCATAATTTATCACTATTAATTATTTTGATTAAAAAAGTTTTTTTTTAAATTAAAATTTAGTAATTTTCACTATTCATCGAAATATGAAAGTTATCTGAAAAGTACCAAAATTTCATCCTAAGCTAATTTTGATATTCCAAATCAAAAAATGAGGTTCATTTTGAAAGATAAAATGTATAAAATTTCAAAAAATGGGTATTACTATTCTTAACGGCTAGTATGATTGGATGTGGTGTGTTAGAACTCGAAGTGTCGTATAACACACGCTATTGTATTATTGAAATAGAAGCGTACCATGAATGCTTGGGGTGTTACATGAAAATTTCATGAAATAATATCCCCCAGAATTTAATGGAACCTCATATCATATATATAAAGATGGATGGATAAATTCTCTGAAAAAATATTTGAATTCATGGGAAGTTTATAAAGTCAAAGGATAACTATTTCTATTTATAGTTTTTAAGGTGATGATTACTAATAGTGGTCCTAGGTTAAGAATAAAATAGGGATAGAGATGTGATTAATTCCATGAAATGTGGTATATTTAAGAATAATTTTTTGGAAAAAAAATTCCATTTTATTTTTTAACTTATTTAGGAGAACTAATAATTATAATTGAGGAAAAAATGTATAGATTAAATATAATCTTATAAAGAAAATTATTAATGAATAGAAAGGTTCATAATAGATTTTAATTGAAATCAAGATTGTAATTTTTTTTTATTTTACTTCTGATTGAATCAGGGATTATAAAGGTCTTTAGACACATGATAATTTCAATGTTATGAGATATTTGTTAAATGTGTTGAGAATGTTGTGATATATTTTTCTAAAACATATGTTCCATGAGATGAAAAATGTATGAAATAGTTAAGGTGAGAAGAAATAGATAATTTTAAAACTAATAAACCAATTGGTAAGCCCCTAATAAGATACAATTATTCTAAATTACTTTAAATTGAATGTTAAAAAGAATATAGAAAGTGTTATTGGTGTGGTAAGATTGGACATAAGGCACCTGAATATAGAGAAAACTATCCTGAAAAATCCTGGAATGGGTTAATATACAGTTATCCATTGATGAGATGTATTAATTACAATAACTTTCGGAAATATTCTAATGAGTGTTCAAATTTCGTTACATAGGGTTGAAGTCATTATTATTGAAAACAGAATAGTGTGGAAAATAAATTACAACTACTGTAGTTGATGATAGACCATAAATGAAGTAGTGAAAGGTATGTTACTTGTTTATATTGAATAATTCTAATACCCTGTTAGAATCTTGATATTTTCATTCAATGAATTATGGGATAATTTAAAGTAAATTTGGAAAATCACCCTATAGAAATAAGAAATAACTTTTTATTAAAACCCCTGGTAGAAAATTTAAATGAAACAATATTTATAAGAATTTTCCTAATCTTATCAACGAGATGGTATTTCCTTAAAATATTTATGAGCTTCCCATAATAGAGTTTGATTTTATTTTAGATATTGATTGTATTTATATTTATCATTCTAAGATATATTTTAGTGATATGAAATTTATAATCAAGGAATTCATACACTTGAAAAAGATTGAAGAAGCTGGAAAATTCATTAATGATAGTATTGAATGTTATCAAGATCATATTGTCAAAATGAAGGAAACTATTCAAATTAGTGGAATTCTAAAAGTAAAAGAATATGTGGAATTATTTGATTATAATTTTACATGTGTTCTTACTGACCATGAAAATTATTTTACTATTTACTTAGTTCTTGATGGTAAGAAAATTCTAAAACTCCCTTATCAAATGGATAATTTATAACATCTTGAATTTAAATAGTAGTTGAAAGAGTTTATGGATAATGGTTTAATTCATAAAAGTTCAACACCTTGGGTTTTATCTATTATATTTGTTAAAAAGACATATGATTCAATTATAAATTTCCTTGGTTAAAAATCATTGAATAAGCTCATTGTTAAAACATTTATCCTCTTCCTTATATTGATGATTGTTTGATCAGATCTATAGAACATATTATATTTCAATGATTTATCTCAGGTCAGGTAAAATAGTTTATGGTTAAAGAGTTAGATACAATAATTACAACCTTTTAGAGAAAATATGAGAATTATTAGTTTTTAGTTATTCTCTGTGGGTTCTCCAATGCACCAGTTGTATTCCATGATCACAAGAATAGTGTTTTCCATGACTATTTCAATAAGTTTGTGGTTTTGATAATTTATGATATATTTGTATATTTTAATATTCAGTAGTATTATTAATTAAATCTATGTATTATTTTTAAACATTAAATAAATGAACATATATAGAAAATTTAGTAAGAGTTAGTTTTTGTTACAAAAAATTTTATTCCTCAGGAATATTTCTTTTCTAAATATGGAAGTATTATTGACCCTATTAAAACTACTATTTTTTAATAATGTCAATAAATAAAAACAATTCATATATATTCATAGTTTTACTAGAATTTAATGTTACTTATAGTGGTATTTTGAAATCATTTATCAGTTATTTAGCCAAGTAACTATGCTAACTAAAAAAGGAGTTAAATTAATTTTGAAAAAAAATACTATGATGATTATTTACAGAAATGAAAAGATGACTCATGAATGATCTAGTTTTGGACCTATACACTAGAAATACAGACATTTTAATCTATAATATTGAATCATTAAAAGTAATTGGTTGCATTATGATGTATAATGATAAGGTAATTCTATATGCTTCATATTAACTGAAACCTCCTGAGTTAAGTTATCCTTCTCATATTATAGAATTAATTTCTGTGGGGTTTTCAATAAAAATTTTATTATGTAATTTATATAGAGTTCTAATCTAAATTGAATCTGATCATGATCCCAAATTAACCGTTAAATTCTGGAATGGATTTAAGATGTTATTGGTTACTTAGTTAAATTTATGTATAGTTTCTCATCCTCATTCTAATTGAATGTTTGAATGATAGATTTTGACCATAGAATAAATAATTCATGAAATTTCAATATATTAATAGGGAATTTCTGGTTGTCATATTTCTTCAGTTGAGTTTTTATATAAAAAGAAATTTCATTTTAGTATAGAAATTTTACTTATTAAAGAATTATATAGAAAGTAGTGTTGGACTACATCTTTCTAGGATGAAGTTAGAGAAACGATTTTTTGGGAAATTAATTTTTAGAAGAAATAAATGTGAATGTGATAATGATTCATCAACATATAAAGAAGTCTCAATATTGGTGGAATATTTATGCAAATAATGAAAGATATTTTTTAGGCAGTTGACCATGTTTTTCTTAAAGTAACTCCAAGGAAAACTATAATGATTTTTTTTGTAAAAATAGGAATCTAAATCCATTGATTATTGGATCATATGAAATTGAGGAGAACCTAAGATTATTTATATACTGAGTGTCGTAGACTTTGATTTTATCCTGGGAACATAACATATTTCATGTTTTGATGTTAAGAAAATATGAATCAGATTCATCTCAAATTTTGAGCCCAAATTTTGTTCAGTTGTAAAATTACCTTTCTTATATAGAACAACCAGTACCAATTATTGAGAATAGATAAAAACAATTTTGGAATAAGGTAATTCATAAAGTTATTGTTTTTTGGATAAACCTTATGGTTGAAGAAGAAACATAGGAAGTTGAAATTATTATGAGGGTAAGATATCTCCACTTGTTTAATTAGTGAATAAAATTATGATGATTCAATTTCACAAAGGGGGAAGAATGAAAGAGTTCATGTATATTCAAGATAAATTAATTTCTTATCTTATTAATATTTATTAATTATATTTTATGTATTTAATATTATTATAAATATATTATGTAATTTTTTAGTTAAAAATGAAAAACATCATTTCAATCAAAATTGGGATTTCTTTTATTATATAGTTTTATTTAACAGAATTATTTATTTATAATAGAATATGAATTTTAAAAACAAAATCTAATTTTAGAAATCACTATATCAAAATTATCTTATGGTGATTTTTTTATTTTATAAAAATATTAATTTTGGATGATTAGTGAAAAATACTATTTTTTTGAAAAAGGTATTTTCAATTGAAATATTAAAAAAGAAAAATTCTAATTTTTGAGTAATTTTAAAAAATATTTAATCCATTTTTATCAATAATAATCCAATTATGGTCTTTAAAAGGCATTTTTACTTGAATTTTTTATAAAAACATTTTTATACTTAAAAAGGAATTTGTACAAAAAATAATAATTATTGAATTTTGTGGATTTAATTTTAAGTAAAATTATTCATAATATATGAATTTTATAATAGTTAATTGGTTTTATATATTGAATCAGGATTTAATAACTTTGTAAATAGGACCTTATTTTCGGTCCTTATAAATAATAACCCTAGGAAATAATTATCACATGGTAAGGGTAAACTGGGTGATGAAGGTTAAATATTATATGACACAGATATAGAAATTACTCTAATACTTTATTTTATATATTTTTTTTTGAGTTTTTAAATCCATTCCCATCCAATTTCCTAAAATATAGAAACTTGGTGCCAAATTTCATTGATTACAATTATAATAATTAGTAAAATGATAAATACAAAAAAATTATCTTTATTTCGTCCAATATCTATAATATTTTAGGAAAAAGATTAAAAAAACATATTTTCTCCTTTAAATAGTTATGTTTAAGATAATATATTTTCATGGAAATTTATTTTGAATTTTTAGGTATGAAATAAAATCAATAAATTCATATATAACACCCACAATCTATTTATTCAATTAATAAAAAAAATAAAAAAATGATTTTATAGATAATAAATGTAAAATAATTTTATTTATTTTTTATTAAAATAATTATATATTTAAATAGAACATGTTAGTTTTGTTTTAATGTGTTATATTTTATTTTTCTGGTTATGTTGTTTTCAACCTCAAATTAAATGAATAGTTCCACTAATGGAATTATGAATATTTTATAAAATAAAATAATTTATCCAATGATTTGGAATTTGTAAAAATCCATTATTTATCAAATTATATATATATCTTTTAAAATATAATCCATGGTCAATTTATTAGAAAATTTTCCTTTTATATTAACTATATTGGCCACTAAATAGTAAAAAACATTGATATAATGGTAATCATAATAAAATGATAACCCAAGTTAAAAACAAAAGAAAAGGGTTAAAAAATCACCTAGAAAATTTCATATTTTATTTAATGATTATTTTATACCCACAATTTTATTTTTTTGATATAATATTTGGGCTACATTTTAATATGAATATTAATTTGTATTATTTTAGTACTCAAAGTAATTCTAGGAGTAACCCTCACATCTCTAACAAAAGGAAACCTCCTCTCTTATTTTTATCACAATTATAAATCATTTCAGTTCACCCATTTTCTACCCAAATACATTCCTTACATACCACCCCAAATCTTATATTTCATTTTTTGATCAAAAAAGAAACCCAAGAATTATTTTGATGTAAACTATAAGAGGTTACCCAGAAAAGAGGAAAAGTTTTTAGCTAAGCGTTCTCATTTTATTAGTTCCCCTAAGTCCTTAAAATATTATCCATCCATGATTATATAATAAAATAATTTTACTTCATATACTAGGATGTTATTTATTTAGTTGAGTATCCTATATCTATCTCTTCTTTAATCAAAGGGGAAGAAAAACTGACCATCCTTTGTATGGAGGAAGACCACCTCCTGAACCGATGACATCTATTTTGCATCACTGATACTATCATTTTTCTATGATTATAGATTTAATTTAAATATATTATGTTCATAGAATATTTATCACTATTTAATACTAATATATCATATATTTTTAATCTTTCCACTCATTGATAACTAATAACATAATTTGTGCATATGTGTGGATTACCACATCAATGAAGCGATGGGATTCATTTTTCATTACTTCATCACATGGCCAATATAAAAGTGTATTTAAATAAATAATACATTATTTATTATATAATTATAATTAGTGAGTGTTAAAATAATACATTACTTATTTCCATAATGATCATTGGAAAAATGAAACTTTACTCATGTGTATGTATGACCTATTGTCTCCATGATTATAATATAGTTCATTTCCTATAATCATCTTATATAGTTGGTTTTGAAAATACAATTGATGCATATAAATTATAATGAACTTATTATTATTATTCTTGAGTTTATGGATTAATAACCTCGTTTTCCATATTCATCATACCGAAGTCATTTTGGACATAAGAGTTGAATATCCGCAAAATGTCTGACATGAAATTAATTGGTTAATCGGTTGAATATAACATGTTATTAAATAAAATAAAATTTACAATTATCATTAAAACTATTCTTAATAAATTAAATAACAAACATAATTATATTATTCATAGAGATAATGAATATACATGATGAGTCAAACTAAAGGTAAGAGACACTTTAACAAAAAAAATCATTTTGAATTTTTGAAAGATTTGTTTTCTTATTATTATTACACCTCTTATATATTTTGAAAATTATTTTATAGATTTATTTATATAAAAAACTATTAAATAAAAAAAGACAATTTTTTAACTTTTTTTTTCCAAAATGAATATGTTTCCATGAATCATTTTCAACATTATTTACAAAAATAAAAAAACAATGACCTGTTTTAACATATATGGAATCAAATAATTTTACCCCCACTTGTACCATTATTTTATATTTCAATTACATTAAAATATTTAACTTTTTATTCAATGTAGATCACCCTTTCTTTTTTCTGGTTATTATATTTTTTTCAGATGACTTTTTAAAAGGATATTGTATTTCGATTCCCTAAAGTGTGAACATATGATTTTAAAAGAGTTTTTGAATGGGATCATTATGAAAAAGTTCAATAGAAAAAGAAATTATTCATGTTTTGGTACTTCATAAATTATATTATATGAATGGTTGAGCTCGATATAGCTTGTAAAATGGATGACCCTTATACAGTTTATATAATGGGAGAGCCTATGAAATCTTATATGACAGGTGAGTCTGATATAGATTATATGATTGATATGCTCAAATATAGCTCTCAAATAAATTCACTACGGAAAAAACGACCTATACCCATGGTTCAAAACAGTGGGTATAGCCCCAAAAACCATGGGTATAAACTATACCCACGGTTTTGGGAACCGTGGGCAGGAAAGGCGTTAGTATAGGGGTCTAAGCCTATACCCATAGTTTCGGAGAATCAAGGGTATAGGGGAGTCAAATGTGGCACACCTCTATTCCAGCGTGGCACCCAACAGACCCCACGGTTTAAAAAACCGTGGGGTATTTAAATTCAAAAAACTCGCGCCTAGAGGTTTCGAAACCGCACCTCCCACTGCACTTCGCAGCCGTGCAACACAATCGGACCAACCGAGCCGTGATTTTCATATGTTATATATACATAAATCTGCTTATATATATTAATATAATCCACATCCAATATTTAAATTCAAAAAACGCGGCAATGGGGTTTTGAACCCGCAATTCCGGCTGTGCCTCGCGCCCCACGACGGACCAACCGAGCTTTTATTTTAATATGTTATAAATAAAAATATCTAACTATATATATTAAGATAATATACATATTTAAATTCAAAAACGCTTCCATTGGGATTTGAACTATCCTCAGAAATTGCGCCTCAACGACTCTTTCCACTAAGGTACCAACCGAGCTAACATTGTTATTTGATATATATATATATATATATTCATCTGCATATATATATATTAATATGATCCATGAAATAATGTTTTCCCGCCAAATTTTTTTCGTGTCCCACCTATTGTTCTTTAATATCCGTAACATGGGGAATCTATACCCATGGTTCTCTAGAACCATGGGTATAAGTCTTCAAAACAAAACTGCAATACCTACGGTTTTGAAGAACCATCAGTATAGTCTCCAGAAAATAACCTATACCTAGGGATTTCTCCAAAATCATGGGTATAAGTCTTAAAAGAAAACAATACCCACAATTTTTTTCACAACCGTGGGTATAGGTGGCCTATACTCATAGTTTTGCACAACCGTGGGTATAGGGGTACCCTATACCCACAGTTTCTTTTTGCAAAACCATGGGTATAGACCTATTTTCCAGTAGTGATTAGGTAATCTTCCTTGTGTTGAAAGGAAATAATTAGGGATCTAACCTATGTGGTTTATCAATTTTATTTTTCTAGGTTTAGTAATTTCTGACATGTGTTAGGAATATAATCTTCTAAGTTTCCATAAGGGGTTTCTATTTTAATATAATAGATTTTAGTGGTTTTCATTGAGAAAAAATGTATTTATTTCATGCATACACAATTTATTTCACTATATATGTTAATATTGTGTTATAGGCTAATAGTTCATGGGATTTGATTTTTTTCAACGGACTAACATATTTCTTCCTTTTATATCCCATTCCAATATTTTTGTGCTCATACCACATTTTTAAGATGTTTTTTATAAGGTTTATTGATGGGTAAGAATAAATAAAAAGAGAATTTAACGTATTGACCCCAACCCTAGTATCAAATATCTTGTGCCTAATTTTTTACATAGGTATAAGATACAAGGAATTATATCGTATAGGACCAAACAGTTTTGTAGTCTTGGAAAAAAAGATACACACTTTAAATTATTATTACAATAGAAAAAATAAAATAAAAAAATAATTTTCACTCAGAACACCATTATTATCATTAGTATATCCCTTATTATTAATTACAAAACACTTCTTGGTATCATATAGGAAATAAAACATAAGAAATGTGCGCGCACAGACAGTAAGTAATGATACAAATATAGTTGAAGCATTTAATAAATAATCCATAATCAAGATGTAACGGTATATAACTAAAAAAATCTATTTAATCCCCAATATTAGGATAATATGAAAGGAATAAATGATAATTTAATAATTACATATAAAAAATAACAAGACCCTGAAACATGACCATATATATTCAAACTAATTCCTTAATCACATGGTATTCCAATAACTGAATTCATAATGATGGAAATATAAAACACATCATCGAGTCATTTTTCCATGAAATATAATCTCTTCACGTCCTTGTGCTGAGAAATCTATACTAATGAGAAATGCCTATACTAAAGCCAAATTTATTTTGTCTCATGAGACATACCCATGAATCATGGGGCTATAATGGTCCGCACCCATCACAAACTAAGAAAATGCAATAATCATATGAAAGTGACAAATCACAATGGATATAAAAATTCATATTCAAACTTGCTTATGATATTTAAATCCATTCATTAACCAATAAAATAATTCCAATCCATCCGAAGTAAAATAAATGGTATCAATATAGTACATCCCCAATCAAAGAGATGATAAATTATTTGGATAAATAAGAAGGATGATAACACTGGATTATATCCCCATTAAAGCATAGGTAACATGAAAGGACGTATTATTATAAGTGAAAATTATTTTTAAATTTAACATGGAGAATTAATTGATAAAAAAACCATTTTTAATATCACTATTTTTAGTTTATACTATAAAATTCATAAAATATTGTTTAAAACAAATTTTGAAAATCACTTTTAATAAATTAGAATTTATAGAATACCAGAAAAAAATATTCTTTTAAAATGACCATTAAAAAATAAAAATGAAGCTTTAATATAATGATGGTCATGATGGTGGTTGATTCTTTAAATGAAGTATATGTTAAAAAAGAACATTAATTCTACTCTTTAAGAAGGATAAAAAGGTTACTCATTCATTAAATAATAAGAGGATTCCTTTCAAACTATTTTCTTAAAACTAAATCATGGGAGTTTTATTTTAATAAATCATTCAAGGATTTTAATTTTTTGGAATATTTTTTAGATAATGTGGTTTTGGAAGAAAAATAATTTTCAAACGAAGACATAATTAATAGTGGATAATATTAAAAATATTTACTTAATCATTTTTTTGAGAAAACTATAGGAAAAAATGTTACTATTACATGAAAATTATCATGAATAAAAATAGGATAAGAAAATTGATTTATTATAGTATAGATATATCATATAATTCCCCCATGTGATGCTTAAAAAACCCATAAAATGATGAGATTATGAAATGGACTCTAACCACTTTATAAAGGTTTGTATCATAATCCCCTTGAAATAAATAAATTTAAAGGAAACTTTAAATACCATTAAGATAAAAAAATTCATGATATAAAAAATAAAACAAAATTATTTAGACCTAAAAAAATAAATATATGGTGAATATGGTGTTTTTTATGGAATTAGAAGTGAGATGAGAAACCCTTACCTTGAGTTCAACTCATCACATATGTTCTTTATCTTCCTCTTCTCAGACCACCTCTTTAGGATTATAACTACAATACACCTATAATAGATTTCAAACCAAAAAAAGGATTATAATAAGATGAGATGGTTGTTGAGAATTTATTTTGGTAGGAAATGGTAAATAAAAATAGGTTTGAATATGTTAAGAAGATAGGATATGGGTTTCTTTTCTATAAGTGAGGTGTGTGGCCCACATTTATTTTTTGAAAAGAAAAATGAGTACCCTAATTTTTTAATTTTTTTAAATGGTTAAAAATGGAGTATTATATCTCCTTAGAGATTATAAGGTATAAATATGTCCAAAAAATAGGTTTTAAAAATGTTTTATGTCATTTTAACCCTCATCTTTTTTTGTTTAACACTTAGAAAACCTATTTTTACCTTCATCATGATAAATATTTATTACCATTTTCACTATTAATTTCAATAGGAAATTAATTTGAAACTATTAGACAATTTAAATAATTTTATTCCAAATATGATATTCATTTTATCCAATTTCAATTCATATAGGTTGAAAAATATATTTTCAAAAAAATCAAACACACTCACTGAGAAAACAAGTTTTCAAAAATAAAATCTTCAAAGGATTATAGTGTTTTTATGTAAAAATTCAATATGATAATTAGTCCAATGAAATAAATTGGATATATATATAATTCAATTAAATTTAATTTAAAACCAATTTAATATATAATTTAACATGATAAATTATATAAATAAAAAGTCATTGTTCAATTAAAACTCAGTATTTGTTACCATAAATCGAAAAATGAAACATTTCCTAAAATTCCAAAAAATTCACCATAATATAATTTTGATATGTTTATATAAAAAAATAAATTTTATTTTATAAAATAAATTTTATAAAAGTGGAAAAATTTAATTACAAATTTTTTGTGTAAGATGCAACTAAATCGTCTTTTAGAACAGAGAAGTTTGTTCATAATTTTTTCATTTAAATGGTGCTAATTTTATCTAAAAAAAGATATATATTTTTTAAATTAAAAACCAGAAAATAAATTACTTCTTTATAATTTATTTATTTATATTTATACCTTATAATTTAACAAATAGGTTATAATGGTGTACTATATTATGGTTATTTATACTTGGGGTTTCATGTTCCACAACCAATCAAAGAGACTAAATTTAAATAAAATATATACCAGGGTTTTTTTATGTTTCGTGTTGAATGTTTCATACAATATCAAATAAAATTTTCTTATGTTATAATTTTTGGGTGTTACATTCTCTCAAAATTAAATAAATTTCATCCTCACAATTTGAACTTGTTCTCAGTTATCAAGGGATTTTCATTTGAAAATACCCTTATTGAAATTACAAAAATTAAGAAGGTATAATAAAATAGCCTCTTGATAATAGGGAATGTAAATACATGGGGAATACGGACTAATAAATAACAAGGTTTCTAAAAATGATATCCATGGTGAGAAATGTAAATATTGACATACAAGAGAATATTAACACCTAAGAGTTAATAGATAGTGATATATATCATTGACCATAAGAAAGTAAATGATAAATGAAATGTTAACAACATAAAAATAATAAATATGCGATGAATACCATCAATTGAAAATCAATAAAGGTATTAGGATAACATTTTGTTCCAATATCCTTTTTATAGGAATGGTTAATTCCTTTATTATATATAATGATTATATATGAAAATATACTTGACATATCTCTATTTCAAAATATAAATTTCATATTTATGTTGTTTTTATTATTATTTTCCATATAGTTTATTAATATAAGAAACTAATTTCCAAGAATAATTTTTTATTCTTGAAGCACTAAAATTAACATTTAGTGGAGTAAAAGATCCATAAAAGTTTGATAATAAATTCTATTTATATCTTGTTATTGTTGTGAAATAATGGATAGTACATGAAATCCAACATGTTTAAATCTTCATATTTTAAAGTAATACATTAATATGTAAAAACTTATCAAAATTTCCTCAAAAATAATTTTAGAAATTTTTATAAATTTGGCCCTTATAAAAGAATAATTACTAAAAATTAAGAAATAAGGTCACTAAATTTTCAAAATGAACATATCATTGATACCCCCATTAAATAAAGTATCTATTAATGACCACATACTAACTATTTTAATACCATAATCATGTAATCTCTTCAATCATTTTATTAACCTAAACTAGAATGAGCAATTATTGAAAACATTCAATCATACTTATTCCTTAAATAAAAAACATATTATAGGACATAATTCTTAAAACCAAAAATACTATTAACTCCCTAAATGATACCATAAACCACTTTTCCAACAAATCATTAATCAGTTCCAAGGTTGGCAGTACAGTCTAATTTAATTTATTCATATCAATTATATCTTTGTAAAAAAATATTTTCTCAACATGAGGAACAAATCAAGGGCTATCTTTCCTTGAATATTTTGTTTGTCAAGATACTCAAATTGCCACTGAATCATTTTCTTGGCTATCAGTACCATTAAAATTACTCTTTTGAATCCTTAATGAAAAGGTAATGGAGTAAAATACTTATATATTTCATAAAAATTAAAACCATGATGTCATTTATAACAAACTCAAAAGATACAATTTATGAATCCAAACACAAACATATTAATCATTATACTTCATATCTGGTAATAACTTAATCTATCCAATGATATATTAGATAATTTTTTGTTATATTCCTTTGATGCTTGTGGAATTCATTTTCATAGTTCCTTATATAATTATAGTTGAAGAAATAGATATTATTATCCTTTATATTTCCCTTTAAATCATGAGTATAGTGGAATTTAACTCAAATTATTTAGAAAACTCACATTTTGTTTAAGCAAGTACCTGGTTTTTTCCCGAATTACCACATGTTGGAAAATCATTAATTCGCTTCTTACCTTCATTCATATTTTCAAATTAATACTCTTCTTCTATTTCTTCCATTAAATCTACAATACAAGAATAATTATTTCTCTACTTTTTCATTATAAGATATTATTTAATCAAATGATGAGCATGATTGAGTGACTATTTCCCTTCAAAAGATCAGTTAATTCCTATCAAAGAAATGACCACTATTACTATTTAGAATACATTTGTTGATGTGGTTTCTATTCCTTATCCTATAGACTATTTATAATTGATGGAATGCACAGTATTAGATCATATCATTTTGAAATATAACGTATAATCTAAAAAAATGTGAAATGATTAACATAAATTGAAAATCCTATTGATAGACAATATCATAATCATAAAAAAATTTTCTTGTGGGATATCATTATTTTAAAATCCTTCATAATGGTTTATAATGAAAATGCGAATTACCCCATGCATATACCCTTGGAATGTCAAAAAAGGTTCATAGTTGGGCCTGTCTTCATGAATTATGTGATGATTGGGTCAAGACCAATACATGATTTTTAGAGTTATTATGCCTAAGTATATCTTTTCTAGAACAATTTACACATGTAGAATCCAAATAGGGATGTATTGGATATTAAAAAACATATAATAACCTCCTTATCTAGTATTTTTTATATTATTATATATTTATCCACAATTTATATAATAGGGTTATATTTATTAATCTGTATTTTCCTAAATATAATAAGCATGGTTTCTACTAAAATATCTCTAGTACCAACTGTAGTGACCCCATCCCCAGTATCCTGAAGCCACTTTCTACGTTACTATATTGGTAAAAGATACAATGAATCACATCACAAATGGATAAAATAGTTTAGTAGTATTGGTAAAATAAATACATAATTGAAATTCATATCACAATTAAAAAAATAAAATACAAACAACTATTTTATTTGAGAACACCATTACTCCCCTATGAATATATGTTATTATTAATCAGAAAAAACATCATGGAATCCTGTGGAAAATAAAACTGAAGAAAATGATGAGCTAATATGATCAGTATGGGTAAGAATATAACATAAGCTATGAATAATTAATGAATAATAAATATTATAATGTAAATAAATAAAACACATGTAATTTATTCAATAACATGAGAATAATAGGTAAGGATTAATGATAATTGAATAATTGAAAATAAATAATCACATTAACATGGAATGCGAGCATGGATATTATAACTCATAAAAAATCACATGATATATCAATAAATGAATTCATAATGATGAATTCAAAATGATGGACATCTAAAACGTACCATCATGGCCTTTTTCAAGGACATCTAAAATCATCATGTCCTTGTACCAGGAAACCTATTTAAATGGGAAATGCCTTTTCCAAAAAAAAATATAGTTTTTCTCATGAGACCCATCAATCAATAAAAATAATAAAATACCATCCCATGTAAAATGTATAGTACCAACATTGTACATACCCAATGAAACTGGTCATAAACTATCCAAATAAATAATAAGTATTATATTATTGAATTATATCCACATTAATTTTTAAGAAACATCTATATAAATCTTTTTATATGTAAAAATAATTTTAAAAGAACACTTGTATCATTCCCCGAGGAAAATAAAATTCCATTGAAAATAAATATATATTATTTAAAACAAGAAATTTTAAAAAATTCAAAATCCTTTTATTTTAAAATCAATTTTAAAACATATCATTTAGGAAAGAGGATGAATTTGTTTTAATTTAAAATAAAACATTAAAAATTAAAATCAATCATTAAGGATATTACGTTCATGGTGATGAGTAATTAAATACATGTTTTATAAGTTGAAAAATAAAATTTCTTTATCACTCTAAAACATTAGAAAAGCATCTTGTTCTAAAAACCATAAAAGATTCTTTTCAAAGCATTTTGTAAAATTAAGAAATGGTTAATTCTTTTTACAAATAAATCATTTTAATAATGTTAAAATATTACTAAAAACATATATAGGAAACATGTTTTTTGAATAAAAATGTTTTTTGATTGGAGAGAGAAATACATTTTTATTTTCTTAATAACATTTCTCTTATAATTTTATGTACTATAGAGGGTAAAAATGGTACCATTACATGAAAAATTTCATGTACAAATCCATGAGGAAAAAATAGATTGATTTTAAGATAAAAATATCAAATTATTCACCATTGGAATAGTTTTCCAAAAAAATCTTGAAAAATTATATGATTGTAAAATAAACCCTTATCACATTTGTAACATTTGTATCATAAGCCCCATGAATGAAATAAAAACAAATGAAAGATTAAATACCATGAATAAAAATTATTTCATGATATAAAATACAATAAGGAAGTTTATAGACTACTAAAAATAAAAATATGGTTAATATGACATATGTCTCATGGAAGTAAATGTTTGAAGAAAAAGCATTACATTGATTCAAATTCACCATGTTGGTTCTTTATTTTCCTCTTATTAGACCACATCTTTTGGACAATGAGTAATGTTTTACTAGAATGGATTTATGACCAAAACAAGGAATCTTGGATGAGGGGATGGATTATGGGAATTTATTTGGGTTTTTATTGGCCAAATGAAAAGGGTTTGAATGTGTGTATAAGAGAGAATATGGGGTGGCCTTTTATTAGTGATGTGTGTAACACACTTGTAATTTTTGAAAATAAAAACGTGTAGCCTCATTTTTTACATCCCACAAGGGTCCAAAATGGAATATAATCATGTGTTAGACATTATAAGGTATAAATATGTTCATATAATATGATTTATGCATGTTTTGATGTTATTTTAACCCTTATATTTTTAGTTTAACCCTCCCATTAAACTGATTTTTACCTTAGTCATGATAATAAGTTTTTACTATCTTTCAAATTAATTTTGGTACCAAAATTAAATTCACCATATTAGATAATATAAATGATTCTGATTACAAATATTAATTCCATTTTTCCAATTTCTATTGAAATAATTAGAAAAGATAAATTTGAAATCAATTTTGCAGGCAATATGAGAAAGTGAGTTTTTGAAGGGAAAATGTTCAATGAAATTCAATGTTTTTATATAAAATGTAAATATAAAAATGATTGAAATGACAAAAATTCTATTAATAGATATATAATTTAATTAATTTTACTTTAAAACCATTTGAAACTATATATTAACTTTATAAATAATTTAAAATATAGTTCTTAATTAAAAATTAGTATTTTTCACTATTCATCAAAATTGAAATATTTAAGAAAAATCACCAAAATTCACTCTAAGATATATTTTTTTAAATTTGAATATATAAATTATCATTATTTTTTTGAATTGTGTTTCTAAAATTTGTAAAAATGAATTATAAATTATGTTTCAAAGTGAGACTATGAAACCATTTAGAAATATATTATTTCTTCTGAAAAAATTTCTTTTTTATTTCAAATGTTTATAATTTTATCTCAAATAAATAAATATATATTTTATTTATTTTTTTTATGTGTTAAAAATAAAATTTTCTTAATTTAGATATTATTATTCAAAAACTATAATTTAATAATTAGTTTATAATAGTATACTATATTACGTTTCTTTAAGGATAAGGGTTTTATGTATCACAAGCTATCAATGAGATTAAACTTAATGAAATATATTTCAAGGGGTTTTTAAGTGAAGTGTTGCATGTAACATAGTCTATTTAATAAAATGTTCTTTTTTAGAATATTTCTTTGTTACCTGGAATTTCATGAATATTATTTAGGAATAGAATGCATATTTCCTTTTAAAAGCATAATATTGGGAAAAAATGGATAACAAGTAGAATCATCCAACTTGTAATAGTTGGGTTTCATATATAATTGATAATGCCTAATTATCTATAACTCTAATGTATAAATATCCTTAGGAATGAAAGAATATTGATTATAATATACAGAAAAATTTAATGGATTGGTTAAGTATGGATCCATATAATGAATATGTATATTTATGTTTGTGTGGGTGTGTGATTTCATATTTTTGTGTCCGTGTGTGTTTGTGGCTTTAAAAATAATAGTTAAATATTTTTTTGTTGGATTAAAATTTCACACCAAAATAATTGGAACAAATTTATACATACCAAAATAGTAACTATTAAAAATGATAAATTGATTAATAATGTAAAAAAACATTAATAATACATTTTAACAAATTCCACAATACTAACTTTAGAATTTTATAATGAATTATGAGACATTTCAAAAATATATCTCATAATATAAAAATTAATAAAAATAATTAATCAAAAATTCCAACTAAAAGACTTATCTAATTAATAAAAAAACAAAAAAAACAGCAATTTAAAATCCCAAATTGTATTGAAACATTGATTATTATCACATCAATAAATTATATTGAAATATTAATTAATATAAATAAAAAGTTTCCCATCCAAATTAACACATGAAAAATATATATTTCAATTCCCTTTTTTATATTTTTTCATGGAACATAAACACAATATAATATTTAATATATCATTAAAATATTATTAAAAATATTCATATAAAACTCATTTAAATTCATAAAATTATTTTTAATTAAAATTATGAGGACAATAATAACATCATTAATGTTGTTTGATCAAATTATAAAATAAAGTATAATCATCATGTTGAACACCACCAAAAATTTAGAATAACGAATAACAAAATCTTATGGAACTAAATTATATAATTATATTATTTTTTTATTAAAAAAAATATGTGAATATTTTATTTAATATGATTCTACAAATAATAGATATTCTATAAATGATAATCATTCCAATAATTTTTAAAAAAAATAATTAGACCATGAATTTCCTATATACATTGTAAAAAAATTATAGAAAAAGATTATAAAACACTAGTGAAAATTTATAGGGAAATTCAAGATATTTTATTTAGAAATTAATTTCCTTAAAAAAATTTTACATGAATTTGTAAATTATTATACTGAAATAATGTTCTACATATTATTTCCTTATCATCACACTTCCTAAAATAAAAAATTTAATAAATAGTTATAATTAATATATTGAATAATTAAACAATGTATTAAAAAATTAATATTAGTTAAAAAATACCATAATATTAAATGACATGGTCAAATTTTATACTATTAAATTTAATCAATTCCATCACTATTAAATTGAAAAAATACATTTTATTAATAACCACATTTCTATAATATTTGGATATTTTTTCAAGAGCATAAGTGATTAAAAAATGATAGCATAAAAATATATAAACCAAAAATAAAATAATTGAGTTTAGATCAACTACATTTGATATAGTGTATTCATTGTTTGTTGTTATTTTTTAAATAATAATATGATTTTTAAAAGGGCCACTCTTAAGGCATAAAGAAACAAAATTACATAAAAAATAGTATAAAATTAATAGGACTGACAAAATTTAAAATAACAACATAATCATTTTCTCATCTAAAACAATAAAATAATATATCAAAATTTGAGCCATTGAGTAGTTATGGACCATCCTCAAGGTAAGTTCATTATCATATTTCCTGATTGAATTCCATTTATATAATTTAATATTATGAAAATTTCATCTCTCTAGGTTATATGGTGAGAAATATTATTCTTCAATGGAGTTACAATGATAAAAAAAATATTTTTCATTAGGAGAGGATATATTCTATGTAAATTGTAATATATTCCATTTTAATAATAGTGCATAAACCATTGAAACATAAATTAGGAGAATTGGTGAAAAATCAACTTTAGCTTCCAGCACAATCATATGGATCCCACTACCCTTAACTGTGGCCTCTTTCAACATTTCTACAATATATTGAAAATTTTTCTCAAAAAAATGGAATTAGAATATAAGGATATTCATTTTGAATAAAATAATCATTTTATTGAATCTCTTGAATAATATTACCACCCTAATATCCTTAAAAACTCCTCGAACCATGTACCCCATTGATAGTCTCTAATCACTACACCCAGGGAGTAACAAAAACTGATTATATTATATATTTGGAAATATTTGGATCAACCATAGAATTCATGTTAAAATAACTAACACATAAGTTTATTGAAGCTATCATTATGATTAGAGAAATAAGATCTATATTTTTGAATGATGGTAACCTATATCATTATGTAAACACTTTTCATCTCAGTTACAGTGATGATTATTTTTAAGAAATATCCCAATATATGTTTCATAATGAAGTATTTTACTAAATATATCTTCCAATAACAAAATTAAATGATTCCAAGATGCAAAAAATTAGAAAATGTCCAACTCAACACACATATATTTTGAAATCAGGTGCTTCTGGTGACATATCATATCACGAACTCTCTGAACATGACCAAAAATATCATCAATACCATTTATAATAAAAGTGTTTTAGAATATTGTTGATAGAATTAGAAGAAATAATCGATGGGATATGATTTTGGGATCATGAACTTTTTAAAAACTAATATCATGTCAATGATAAGGAACCTAAAATGATTAAAACACGATACTTTGGTGGATATGACCTAATAAAATTAGCACTGGAAAAAAATTCACTATAGAGTGGTGTTGGTCAAGAAACATTTCCAACATTGGAATTTACATATCCTAGGTGGGTATGATTCACCTATCCAATATGTAAATTGGTTTTTTATTTGATAAAAATTTGGTTTTGAGAATTTGTGAAAGGTATGAAGTTGCATTTAGGAATTTTAACGGTATAAAATAAATATTAGGATTACCATTTTGTTGGTAATTAAATAAGTATAATAAAATTTATTAGAAATACTGAGATTTATTTAAATCTATTTCCTATAGATATCTCAGGAAATTAATATTAAACTATAAAAAAACATAAATTAAGAAAACCTCTTTAAAAAATTCATACCTTATAGCATATATCATCTAATATATCTTTACCAAAATATGGATTAAGAGTGATAACATGGGAAGAAAAATGCATCCTCTCTCTCGAGGTATCCATGGGTCATATTGAAAAATTTAATTAACAGATGGGATACAACCTTCCTCAATAACATTAAACTATCTCAAATATAAAACTAGGAAGAAAAAGTGAGCTTTGGGTGAAGATTATTTTTGACCAAGTATGAATACATCACAGAAAATATTCCATCACATGGAAGTGGAGTTATACAGATTTCAAGGAAACACATTGATGATTCAAAAATTTTCTAATTCATTATGAATCGTGATTTAATTTCTTTACTAGTTCATTCATCATACACATGAATGAAAAAATACAAAATATTTATCCTATGACATTGTATTATTAATTACATATTACATGGGAGAAAAATATAATTAAAGGCTACATTCATGAAATGAAAATTCTTGAATTCATTATGAGTGGATAGTGTACCATGAAAATCATATTTTTATGATTCCTTTAAAAATTAAATATAATGGAGACTATAGTATAATAAAAATAATTATTTTGATCATACTAAGTCATTTAATCACATAATTACACAAAGTCATTAGAGATCATATTTCATTTCATCTTATATTATGTCACATAAAATAATTTGTGAAATAATATCCATAACATATTCTGTATATTATTCTAAAATAAATTTTAAATGTATCATTTACATTAACATATATTACATTTTACGTAGTACTTTGTGAATTACCATTGATAATATTTTTTGGATTTACCCCAAAACAATTTTTGAGATTATTTTCAAGTAAAACATTATAATTTTTTAGTCAACCCTAATGTGCTACAACTAATGACATGATAGTGCTTATAAAAAATATTAATTTCATGATTCATAAATGTAATCAATGATATAAATCTAAAAAATAATCAATACTACATAATATAAAAAAGTATCTGATGTGACATTCATTAAACAGAAATATATTTATACTTGTGTCCACCCATATATATAATATAAAAACACGAATTTTAATATTTTACCTTTATATTATATAGAAAGAGTTCATGAGACAGAAAGCAGGTCAATCCCATATGTCTAACAAGTAGATTGTGAGTTATATCTTAGAGCCTGATCTTTTGATTGAAAACATCACATGTCATTCAACCTTACGCATAAGTACATCTCTTGACCCTCATATAAATAGAAAATCATATCATATGTTCTATGTAGTTGAATATTCTCACTCCACAATCTATCTAAATCAATGAATTTGATTTTATACTCATCATATAAGTATAAAAATCAAATATCTTGTTGTTATTTAACTGATAAAAGATCATAAACATACAAAAATACCCTTTATTTTTTATGTCAAATATGTATACAAGTTTATGTGGAGTATTAAAGTATGAATAATATCATGCAGGGTATCTGTAACAACCCGAGATTTTATAAGATATATTATTTTCTTTGATGTCATCTACTATACACTATGCCAAGATTAGATTGAACTATACGCAACACCGTATTAGTTTACAGTATACACAACACTATTCTTGGATCGTGTTACACACAATTTCAAGTTCATTTTGTGGAAAGTGTTCTATACAACATTAAGTATAGATTTTGTTTAATTTATAAATGAAATTAGTTATGATTATGTTATGCCCAACACCAAACGATGCTTTCACTACACAAAAACCTGACTTTGATTGCATTACACGCAATCAAGACCTTCTTCGATAACGTGTGTAGTACGCAATACCGAGTTTCACAAAATGATATATTATTATAATATTATTATGAACTAGCCATTATGAATAGTAATACCCAATTTTTGAAATTTTATAAATTTTATCATTCAAAATGGACTTCATTTTTGGGTTTGGAATATTGAAATTAGCATAGGGTGAAGTTTTGGGATTTTTCGGAAAAATTTCATTTTTTAATGAACAGTGAAAACACTGGGTTACTATTTAAAAACTAACTTATTATTTAAATAATTATTTATTTTATTTAAATTTAGTTTAGGTAAAAATTGATACATAATACCTATATAAGTTCAATTTAATTAATTGGAGTCATTTTATAATAATTTTAGATATATAAAAATTTTATTGAACTTTTCACCCTCTTTTATCCACCTCCTAGGAGAATTTAAAAATGTACTTTAAACTTAAATTTACCACCTCTATGAGTGAAATTGCGAAAATATGAAAGACACAGTTAATATCATGGAGTAAAATGTGGTTCAATAAGATCAAAATAATTTTTGGTGAATAGTAACTTTTTATTTTATTTACCACAGTTAAAAGTAAATAGGGTAATTAATGGAAAAAATGATATTATTATTATCCTAACACATGTACTAATTATATTGGATATGTATAATTCGTCCAAAAAAACCTTATGAATATAATATTACCCTTTAGGTCCACTTTGATTAGATTAGGACATTTATTATTATTTTTTTTAAAGAAGAGTTAAAATAGTTAAAATCAATGTTTAATAACTAAAAAATTTTTAATATAGGGTTATACATAAAATAAATTCGACTATATATATTCATTAGAAAGATAAAAATATTTCCTACATAATTGTATATTATTTATAATTTTTAGACGTTAAATAATTTAATTTATTTATGACACAATGATGATGCAGTAATTACCTTATTAATGAAATATTAACATAATTGATGTTATAAATACCCAAATAAATGTAATATTATATTTTTTATAAATTCAACTAATTTTTTAGGTTAAAATGAAATGTTATTATTGATTCAAATAACTTTTTTCTAAATAATCATGCTGTTATGAGTTTCAAAAATAACAATTTCCAAATAGTGTCAAAATTGACATAATTTTTTTTAAAACAAATATTATATTATTAATTGTTATTCTATTCCTAAAAATCTAAGGTTCGGAAAAATTACTTAGATAAGGTTATATGTATTAATAATGAACAACTTGGGGTTCTTTTGGCTTGTTATTGTATGTTTGATAACCATATACTGTAAAAAAACAAGAAGACATGGTAAAAGTTAAATTATTTAACTTAGAGTTAAATCTAATTGATAAGGTTAATATAGTAATCTAAACTTGTCAAAAAACTATTTCTTGGGAGGATTTAGACCCATCATAACTTTATCTTCTAAATAAATAAATTTTAATATATTATAAACCGAATATTACTTTATTATAAAATAATATTTTATGTTTTTCCTAAGGTGCCCCTCTCATCCCTTATAAATGGGCACCTCCTCCCTCTTCTCTTTACATATTTTGAGATTTCATTCTCATCCAAAACCTACCCATTTCCCTTAAAAACATCCCTATAAACATTATAGATGTAATGGTCTTCTTAAAAGACCAACTCTAGTGCCTTAAGAGGAAGCTTAAAAGTGGTGCGTCGAAGAATAGATAATCTCTTCTACCGATTCTTTCATGTTTTATTTCTTCTTCAACTTATTCTAATTTAGAAGTTTCATTATAAAGTAAGAACATAAGTATCACTAATATACTGATATGTTATTATAAATATGAAACAACCCCATTCCACCCTCTATCAATCCTATGGAAAATGAAATCACTGCGTGTGCGTACGTACGAAATACCGTCTCCATGCTGTAGTGTAATCTATTTTTCCACCACCACCTTAAATGGATGTGTATAATGGTGTAAAGAATAACTATATATATTTATTATGAAATCATTCTTATTCTGAGATATTATATCACCCACTACAATTCAATTCTTTAATTATGGGAATGATATCATCGCTCGTGCGTACCTACGGATTACCGTCTCCACAACACGATGTGATTCATTCTCCATGTTAACCATTTGAAAATTATTATAAAGTATATATAATAAATAATAATGAAATATATGACATGATAAAGATAATATATTTATGTATATATATATATATATTTCATCTACTTACTTCCATTCAAGTCAATAAGGAATGGAAACCAGCATTCATGCGTACGTACGGCCTACCGTCTCCATGAACGATGTATTTCATTTCATTTATCTATCTATTATATATATATATATATACTGAATATATAAGATATATAAATCATGATTTAAATTCTGGAAGTAATTAAATCACGATATATTTAATAATAATATCAAGAACAACAAGTCTAAACACGTACGATAAATAAAACGATTTTACCCAAAACGCTGCTTTCACATGGAATTTACAAATAAACGGGTAATATAAAGTCATAAGTGAAGCATATATGATATCATAACAATAAATATGATTCTGTAATAAGTAAATGACATTATTTAAATCATTATACATGAATTTTGGATACGTATGAAGCATATCGGACCTAAGGTAAGGGATAATTATTCCAATCTCATTCTTATCCGAGATTGTGTATTCGTAAGTATTTACGTGGGTTTTGTTTATCATCCATGTCCATATGTTCTCAAAATGTTTTCATAAAATGTTTAATTTTCATCCATGTATTTTAAAGTCATATTTACCGTTTTTTTGACTTTTACCACATTATATGGAAGGAATCTTTCTTTTGTTTACCATACGAGGAACTTTTTGACTTTTTCTGCAAAAGTACAAGAAGAATGTTTTTTAACTTATATGGAATGAATGGATTTTTACGGTTTCATAAAGCCTTATTTTCATGAATCATACTCTACAAGATTTCATGACTATTTAAAAAAAACGTTTTCTTTTCTAATTGAATGGAATTTTGTGAAAAAAATGATTTTGAAGAAGAAAAGATATTTTACTCAAGAATTCATTTCAAGTGTTTTGGAAAAACTATTTTCCATCTAAGATGACATTATTTAGTATGATTATGTTTAAATTATAATTTCTCTATTATTTACATGGTTTGATTATTATTATGATGAAATTATATCCATTTGTTTTATATGGATTATGTTATTATGGGATGATGTTTATGAAACCCATTTTATTCATTGGGTTAGGATGAATGATTTATGTTTATTTTGTGGCACAAGTAATAATGTTTTCATTATTAGATGGGTGGGACCTATATCTCCCTCCAATGAATTAGGTAAATATTTATATCTCATGAGATAATCACGGCTAGAATGTTAAGTTAATCCGGTTCAGTGATACATGACTGGAAGGAGGAGTGAACTCGATTTAGAAAGGGAATTTTTCCACTAAGATGGTATTGGCAGTAATGACTTTGATACTATGGAAATCGTATAATGTGCTTAATGGTTTTCCAAAATTACATGTTTTATTCCCATGCTATTTTATCATGATTTATGTTCCATTATGATCTATGCCTTACGTACTGCCATGTTTTATGTCATTGCTCAAGATTTTGATGTTTAAATATTATGTTCATGTTTTTATGATCAAATGTGTATTGTTTGTTTTATTTTCTCCATACTTACCATTACTGAGCATTTGAGCTCACCATTTTTATGTTTTCTCCCAAGGATATAATTAATGGCTTTAGGTAATAAAACAAAAGAGGAAGATCCTTATGGGAGATGTTGAAGATCTTTCACCGTGATTAGATGATTATTTTTCTGAGTTTCCAAAGACACTAAACTGTTACGGTCCTTGTGTATTTGTTTTTGTTATGTATTAAGTATTCACAAAATCAATTTAATGTGCATGTACGTCATGTTTGGTGTCTCTACAGTATCTCAGAAACCTCTTGTAGTAGGGACTCAATTATGACCCATTAACCCATACTATTCCAATGACATTTGTATAAAACTATAATTGGTATTCTATGTGGGTCATCCAGCACTCAAAACCCCATTTTTGTGCCTCATGATAATATTTTTATATATATACTAGATTCTTACTCATGATATCCTTAGATTTTTTCCATAACGTATAATAATCCTCGATAAAAATCAGTTAAGGATTACTCAAAGTCATACTTTGAGAGGCTAAATATAATTGAAATTATTAAAATATAAATAATTATATTAATACATGTAGCTCTCATTAAATAATAACAATGAGGATATTTAATTTTATATAATATGATACATTTCAATATGAATAGAACACCTTTAAGGATATTTAAAAAACAAATCATAATCGACTCTCTGTCATATAATATTTTATGAACTTCATATAATCCTTATAGATGAAACACTTTTTGTGGTTTTTATCTTGTTATATCAAATGTAATTCTAGTCACATAACTTTGTGTCCATCTTATAAAACCTTCCCATTAAAACTTTATTGAGAATCATCAATGAAGAAATGATTTTTTAATAATAGTGAATTTTAGGAATCATATTCATAACATTCATATTCACTAGATACCACAGATACTTCCTCTTTGAGAAAGAAGGGTGTTTCTTTTGTCGATGCAATTTCTCATTCTTCTGATATGAGAAAGAGTGGTACATCTCAATCCTTTAAAATTAGCATACTTGAAAATGGTGGTTTTCTGTGGTTCCAGATACAGAGGCATTGAAACAATGTATTGATCTTGTATGTTATCAATTCGTGGTCACATTATTTTTTTCCAAGGGTGATAAACCATGGTCTGACATTGATCTTAAAGTAAGGATCTATTAATTCTATTGTTTTAGTAATTGGAATTTAATTATTATTGGAAGGGTCTTATTTCATATAATTATTCAATTAGGGTATTCTTTTAAAAGAGCCTAGGATCTTGGAAACATACATCTCAATTAAAAAACATTGAGATTATCCAAATGGGATGTTAATTTCAATCACTCTAATTATAAGAAAACAAACTATAATATTTGGATCAAAATTCATGGATGGAACTGGATGCATTGGTATCCTAAGATATTTAATGACCTTTCTTCATGTATTGAAACTCCTATTAGAATGGATTAGAATCCTTTGGAAGGGGATCTTGGATATTTTTCTAGAATTCTAGTTGATGTTAATTTGGAAATAAAAATATTAGATAGTATTCCATTTATATCTAATGGTAATAAGATTGATGTTAAAGTGGAATATGAACATGTTCCCCATTATTGTGATGTCTACAAGATTGTTGGTCTATTTATTGTGAATTGTCAGATGCTTCCAAAGAATGTGAATGAGGAACCCAAAGATAATGATTGGAAAGATATTTATTAGAATAAAATGAATAATAAGGACTTTTTAGAAAAGTACGGATCATCAAATGATACACATGGTCCTTCCAATGTCACAGTTCCTACTAAGAAATCCTATGCAGATATTTCTGAAGTTGTTAAAGAAGGTAGGATTTCTAATTTTTCTGGTCATCAAAATTGGATTGGTAATGAAGTGGGTAATAATAGGGGATTCAAGTACATGGTGGAGCACATTATGGGACATAGAATATCCTCCAAGATTTATAATAGGGGTTTTCATTTGGAAAAGGAAATGGATGACAGTTTATTGAGATATGATATGAAGGAAAATATTTGTGATCTTTTAATTTCATTAAGGAAATTGAGGAGATTCTCCAAGCTAACACTAGTCCAGTTTATACAGCTTCTATTTTTATTTCCACTGCACCCATCACTACATCAATTTAGCTAGTTTGAGTTTTATCCATGGGTAATACTGATGTACAAGATATTCTGATTGGGGCTCCTACTTTATCCAATGGATGGTTCTTCAATACAATAAGTGGTGACTGGGCCTCCAGCTTCATTCAATGCTGGTTCTGCAATACATGATATGGTGAATGGAGATCTTGTTTCCACTGGTGATACTGTTGTATTACATGCTACTAATACATAAGATCTTGTTTCATCCAGTGGTGATGCTACCTTAGAGGATGTGGGGTTCCAACTTTATTTAGTGGTCTAGTTGACAATCTCACTATAGGTTCATTGAATTTAGTTTGTAGTAACCTGATTACCAAAAATAGAAAAGGAACCACCATCACCTTCGATATAAATGATATATTACAAGGGGTCTGTTGTACTAAGAGAAAGGATGAAAGGCCTCCTAAGTCTGGCAAGCAGAAAAGTGTAGTGGTCAAAAAAGGAGGACTTCATCATAGTATTAGATATAAATGAAGCTTCTATTCTAGAGTTTATAGGGAAATGGACAATCATGATACCATAACATCCCATAGGCTCTTTATTCAAAATCACATGCCTCTTCTCATTGGTCTTCCTGAACCCAAAAGAGTTATTTCTCCCTGCATTTCCAACTTTGAAAACATGGGCTTTCATTTTGTGGAATCTAATAGAGAATAATCTGAAGTTAAAAGATTATGGGATTTGTATCATTTTTCATTAACTGATATATCATTGATTGCTAATAGTGATCAGCATGACACATGTCCCTTCAATTTTCTGGGTCTTCAACATTTATTCTCTTTTATTTATTCCCATAATGGTTATTAGGATCATAGGAACTTATGGATGGAAATTGAATCTCTTAACACTACTATCTCTATGTTGTGGACCATTCTTGAAGGTTTAATGCTATCATGACCTTTTATGAGATAATTGGATCCATGAATAACTCCATCTCTTCAAGATATTTTAAATCATGTGTTTATGATAATGGATTGATTGATGTTATCCTATTTGGGGCTAATTACAATTAGTATAGGAATATTTTTGATTGTTTTGTTGCAAGCATGATCGACAGGGAACTTGTTAATGAATCTTATCTTGATTCATGGGGATCCATTTCTTATATGACTCTTTATAGAATTAATTCCAATCATCATCCCATGTTGGTTGATCTTGGGGGAAAGGATCCCAAAACTCGTTTGATAATTACATTTAATAAAGGTTAGGTCTATCATCATGTGTGTAGGACAATTTTCGATCAGTCCTAGAATTCATTGAATGGTAGATAAAATTAATTGTCTTGTGTCATCATGTTCAAAATCATTAAAAGAGTTTTCAAATTTTGCAGTAAAGATCATTTTAGCTCTCTTGATTATGAAATTTTCTCTTTTGATAAATATCTTCAACATGTGCAGAAGAAGTACTCAAAAAATGAATTCTCTAATGATATTTTGGGTGAGATATAACTTGTTTCCAAGATAAATAATCTATTTAACCTCAGTGATGAATTACAGAGAAATCCTTTTAGGGTTAATTGTATGAGATATGGTGATAGAAATTCCAAATTTTTCGACTCCTTATAGAAAATTATAATGGTTTCCAGGCCACATTCATTAATTATAAATGGGAATACTCTCATAAAAAATTTGAAGGATATTTATGATCATGTTGTTACTTTAAAGATCTATTCAATGGTCAAGTTCCTCCTTCACATCTAGTGGAGAGTATTATTCTGAGACTTTTCTATAAAGATGATAATTCCACTCTTAGATCTATTACCTTGGTCTTCAAAATCAAGGAAGTGTCCTTTAGTCTAAATCTTGACACCTCTCCTGGTCTAGATTGATTCAATTTTTTTTCCAAACATACTAGGATATCATTCATGTTTACTATTAGAGGTTGCTTTCTCATTTTTTTAAAGGTTAATATCTTCCACATGGTCTGAATCCTTTGTTCCTTGCTCTTATCCCAAAGGCGGAGAATGCCAATGTAATTCATCCATTCAAACATTTTTATGTGGTTAAAAAAAATTTAAAATAATTTTCAAAATGTTGGATACGAGGTTATCCTTTTTTGATGGTAAGATTGTTTCACCTATCATGTTTTTCTTTATAAAAGGAATTTATATTCTTGATTTCCTCATTACTTCCTCCTAATGTGATAATATTCTTATAAAATCCACAAGGGGTAGTAATATTTCTCAAAAAATTGATTTCAGGAAAGCTTTTGATACTATAAATTGAAAATTCATTTATATGGTTCTTCATTCTTTTGATTTTGATGATGTATTCAATAATTAGGTCATAATAATTTTTGAGTTAGCTCGCATATACGACCTTATTAATGGTTCAATTGAGGGATATTTTTCTTGTTCTAGAGGTTTTAGGTAAAGTGAACCTCTTTCTGGTACCATTTTTTCTATTGTGGAGGATTATCTTAGAAGATTACTTTTTATTATTGCTAGAAATAGAAAACTGTAGTTTATTTGTGTTGGTAGAGGAATGGTTCCTTCGATTCATATAATGTATACTGATGATATCATTATCATAACCTAAAAGTATAAGGGAAATATAAAGAATATTAAGTGTAACCTTTTACACTATGAAAAATATTTTGGCTAGGAGATCAGTTGGTGTATGCCTTTCTTCTACTTTAAAAGGAATTTTCCCATCTCTAGGATGATGGAAATTATCATAGAATTGGGTATTCATGAGAGAGTTCTCCCTTTTACATATTTGGGTGTTCTAATGTTTTAGGGGAGCCCAAAAGCATGTTATTTTTCTGAAAATATTAGTAAAATCAGAAGGCATCTTCCGACATGGAAGGGAAAATCTCTCCTGCTAGAAGGTCGCGTATTCTTGGTCAAGGATGTAACTATTTTTAAATATGTTTATTTGTTCATGTTTTTTAAGTGTCTAGTCTATTTCATCAAGATCATTAATGTTTCTATCAAAAAAATTATTTGGAGTGGAAACATTCAAGAGAAGAAATTACTCATGATCACATAGAATAATTATTTTAAACCTTTTGAGGTAAGGGGTGTTGGTATTGAAAATATTGATCAATTTAATGATTCTTTGCAGGAATCGTTTTTATGGAGGCTTGTCAATATAAATTCTACATATTAGGACTTTCTCTCAAATAAATTTAGGAATATTCAGAAATGAAGTTTTTAATCATCTAGATTCAATTGTTTGGACTGATTTTAAATCTATTTTTTAATCTAGTGATGCTCATTCAACATGGCATGTTTCAAAGAATTCATCTTTATACATTTGGAAGTCCAGCTAGACTGGTTGTCCCCTTTTTTATTCTCTGATGAATGATTAATTTAATGTTTATCTAGACTCAAAGATTAAGGATACTCTTGATAATATGGGGGATATTCCAAATCATATTTTCAATATTATCAATTAGTACTATTTCTCTAAGAGAGATGATTTTTGGCATGGAAACCCAATGTGAATGGATTTATCCCTTGTAATTTTTTTACATATATTCCTTATCTTGTAACACAGGTTATAAGTGGATGGGGGATTTATATAAGAACATTATTAGGACTACTCAGATAGTATTGAACTGAAGACAGGCTCACATGAAGCTTCCTAATGACTGTTTTTTTCAATAATGTGGTATTTCAGTTATCTCTTTATGTGTGATATTCCATCAACATAGGGAATACATTGATCATTAGTTTCTTATCTATGTTACTATTTCATCCATGTGAAAGGAAATTTCTAATATCATTGAAATATTTATGCCTTGTGTGACTTATATCTGAGAATTTCTCCAAGGAAAGAATCCAATTGCGTTTTCTCCACAATTTCTAGATAATTTTCAGGTTTCTCCTTCTGAAATACTTCATTTTATTTGATTTTCTCATAATAAAGTGATTTATGATAGCTTTTAATTATCGGTTAGTGGGGATTTATCATAAATTCTTGTATCTATTCATGATGCAAGAACACCAGTGAAGAATTTTTTTTCATCAAATTGGTTCGTGACTTTCTATTCTGGACCAGATAAGTATCAAGGGTAATTTCAGGCCACCGTATGGAACATTTTAGGTCTTTTAGTAGGATCCTCTTGTTGGATGGAAAACATTTAATTCTGATGAAGCTTGCGGAGGTAATCTTGGGCTTTCTTGCTATGTTTTTATCTTTATGAATCATAAAAGGGATGTTCTTGGATGTTTTCATGGTTATTGTGGTCTTGATTCTTCACTAGAGGCTGAAATTCATGGCTTCAACATTGAAGTCAAACAAGATGAGAATTGAGTATGGGATAATTTATGGATTCAGAGTGATTCTACTATTTTCATCTCTGTCAAAAGGATGGGTCTTTCTCACTTGTCTTTGAAGCCCACTAATCATTGGATCAAATTTCTAGATACTCTCTTTTCCTTGAATCATATTATAACTCACATTTATAGGGAGTCTAATTCCCTTGTTTATGGTCTTGAAAATAAAGGTATCAATGGAATTTATTTTTCATGGTATGATCAGGTTATAGATGATCATCATCATTTTTTTAAAAAGGGATCGTGATAAATCTCCCATTTTTGGACTTGTGTAGAATCACTTGTTTTTCAATAAAAGAGCCTTTCTTTTGGGAAAGGACCCATTTTCCTTCAAAAAAATATCAGAATTTACGATTTTATCTTATATTTTTCCATATCGAAAATTTCTATGTACAAATTTATCATCAAACTAAACACTTAGATTAATATATAAAAATAGAAATAATAATGTTAGATACTCCAAAGACTGCTGACTTATGAAAATATCTAATGAATGATTTGAGATTTATTAATTATCTTAAAAAAACTCTATGGGTAAGAATAGTTCCATCCCAAATAAAAAAATATTTTAATTTTGAAATAGGTGAATCACTTTGATTATGAAGAATAAAATTCCTTAGATAAGGTTTCAAGGGAATTGGAAGAAAAATAAACAAAGGAATATTCATCTTTACTCATTAACTTAATGTGGTTGGGTGGACTTTATATTCCCATAAGACATTTTTTATACGATATAGTAGGTTATATTGTATGTAATTATGAATGGAATCATGAAAATATGATTTTCATGATTCATATTCCACTCTTATGAAATGAATGAAATTAGATTTTATGGAAAAATACTTTACTCCAACCATTATATCAAATAATATATAAATAAGAGAACTATTTTATTAGATGAAACAAGCATGAGTTTCTAATGGTTATGCCTATGAATCTTGAACTGGTAAAAAAATCAACTCATGCGTTATGAAAAATGAGTTAATGAGTGAATAGCTGAGTAGTGTCCGTAATGAATATATATAGCCACTACCACATGAAGGATGGTTGTGTGATATTTCTTCCCGATTCACTAAATGTCCACATCACCCAATGTTATATTCATCTTCCTCTATTGAATATGTGATAGTAAAATGTCATGGAGGAAGTACATATCCTTTCCACGTGGTAGATGATTAGGTTTGGATTATGGACACCTCAAGACAAGGGATGCATTTTTTTAACCTTATGATCTTTATCAAACCTCAAGATGATTATTATATTACAGATTATATAGATTTTAAGGTTAAATATATTTATATCAATGTTCTCCATTTATAGTTTTTGTGTAGTTTCATATTTCGAACATGAGAGATCCTCAGGAAATGGATTTAACAACTTTAGTTTTCTTTAATGATGGTTATTGCACCAAAATAAATTTAAATAGAGGTATCAATACCACTCGTGAGTTTATATTTTTGAAATATTCTATAGATAATAATGAAACTGAAAAAATAGATACACCAATTTGTGTTTTTTTAAAACTTATTAATATGATTAGCCTTAGGCTGAAATGTTCTATATAAGAGTAATATTAGTTTACAATTACTTAGAGTGGTATGTGTAAGGGTTATTTAATTTACCCTTACATAGAGTGTTCTATGTATGGGTGATTAAAATCCCCAATTACATGGAATAGTCTATGTAAGGGCCGTTTGGTTTTACCCTTATGTAAATCAACCTATGTTAAGGCAATCCCAATTTACCCTTATATAGATCAATCAATGTAAGTGTATTGTCTTGTTAACCTCATATTGATTGGTCTACATAATGATATCAAAAATCTTCCTTTAGGCTATTCCCTTTTGCAAAGGTAAAGGGGTTTACATTCACACAAGGGACCCCTCCGGCATAAGGTTGAAGAAAAAAAATTAAAAAATTTATATTTTGTAATTTTTTATTATAATTAAAAAATTGTTTATAAATTATAATGAAAGTTATTATTAGGAATAATATTATTATATAATTAGGTAATTAAATAAATAACTATAAAGGGTTTATAAATAATTTTTTACAATTTATTGAACATTTATTGTTAAATACTCTTTAAATAATAAATATTAATATTTGAACTAACATTTAATTAAATTATATGAAACTTATTCCGACCATTAGATAAATTTTTTAATATATAAATCATAAGATAATTTAATAATGTTTTCATAAATTAAAAAATTATTCTAATATATATATGTATTTATATTTTAAATTGGTAATTTTTCATAATTAACTCAATTGAATTTTTCAAATTAAAGGGGAATTTTATGGTTGTTATATAAACAGATCAAAATAGTTTTGATGATTGACATGATCAGGATTTAAATAATGTCTCGTATCGAATAGTAGATTATGTAATATTCTTACATAATCAAAATTAGATTATAATTTTTCAATAGTTAATAAAAAATATTTTATTTAATATGAAATTCAATATAAAAAGTAACTTGAAAGAGTTTTTATTGGAATTATTATAAAGTATTTATATTCAAAATCAAGAAATTTACAAAATTAAATGTTAAAGTTAGGATATGATTATATTTATATTTTGTTTTTGAATTGTTTATAAATAGTTATATCATGATTTGATTTTAGAATAGTTCTTTTATTTAACTTTTATTACTAATATAATTCGAAGTTATGAATTTTTAGTATTATGAATTTTTATGATATGATTTAATTACTAAAACTCTTATAATATAAAACCGTCAAAATTCATACTAGGAATGAATCTATAATAAATTAAGTGTTTTGTCTACCTTGACCATAGTTTGTAATTTAAATTATAAAATTGAGATTTTTTGTTGATTTTTTATTCATAATTGGTTTTGGAATAATTTTTAATTTAATTCACTCTTGAGTAATACATCCATAGAAATAAGTGCATGTGGTACGACTAACTACAAAGTTGGAGGCTTATTTCTTGCTTATATAATTATATGAAGTAGGCTATATATCACTCTAGGCATACGCTCATACAATTATGTGCTTTTACATGAAATTTTTATTTACCATATTGAGATGATGTATTTGGAAATGTATGATTTTTTAGATTCTATTTTTTGGAGAGAAACAAAAAATTTTGGGTTGTATAAATAGTTACACATCAATATGGTTTGAACGTAATGTCTTGGAGAAGGGAATTTGATTTCGAAGATAATAACTAGAATCATGCATATGTAAAGGGAATTAGATGAGATAAAATAGTGAGATTAAATCAACTTAAAAATACAATGCATTATATTCCTTCAAAATAAGATCTTTCAAATACCTCAATAATCTGACCAAGTTGGTTATTCTATAGATGTATAACCCTATATTGTTTTTTTATATATGAAATTAACATGTGACACATAAATATCCTTGGGTAGTTTCAATTTTTTTTGGGATTCCCATATATCAGAATCTAATTTATTTTTCTAATGATTTCTTTTGGTCATGCTTAGCAGCATTGCATATGATTCATGATACTAGAGGAATAGAGTTCAGGTTTTTCATAAAATGGATAAGAGTTGTTCCCTAAAAAATTCCGGGGTCATAAATTATATAATTGGAATGATTCACTACCTAAATAAATAAGTGGGAGCTTTCCAAAATGAAAAATGAATCTTGTTATACTAATAACTCTTATTATTTTTTCAAAATTGATCATCATTTTAGTGCTTTCCCATTTAACAAAAGATAATTTTCAATAGTATATAAAAAATGATACTCATTTGATAAAATATTTTTATTGAATATTAATAAAATCATATTCGTTAAAATAAACATTGAGATTAATCATTGGAAGTGTAAATCTTAATGTATGGTACTCTTAAGACATTTAACATAAGAAGTGTTTTAAATAAATGATGATGATTTTTAAAATATTTTTAAGGAAACTTCCACTCATTAAAGTAGATACATAGTTGAATCTATATTCTTGTGAGTCATATTATGATTCAAATATTGTTTTGAAGGCATTATTTTGTAAATATCCAAAGGAATCATTGTATCGACTCATATACTCAATACGATTTCATATATAAATGATTCAGGAAATTTTAGTCTCTTATACTCATTTATATTGGGTATGACCAAGGACATTCAATTTGATTGGAAATATTAATAATTTGGTGAGGGTAAAGGTTTCATTTAAATTTACCACTCATATAATTCGATTATATTATTCTATAAACTGCATGATATTGTCTATATGATTAAAAAGTGTTTTAATTATATATAATGTTAAAAAAATTGAGATTTAATTAATGATTAAATTTATTTTCGACTTTAATAACATCAATGATTTATATCTGGATAAAATTTACATAAGATGTGTATGATCAAATATTTCTCTCACGAAGATAATGTAATTATCTTTGATAAAATGTGTTGGTTGTTTGTTAATACAAATAGTTTATAATTTGATAAATTTTATTACATCATATTAAGGGGGTTAAATAGATTATGAAGTTAGGTAAGTAATCCTTTTTTCATTTATTGAAATGTTCTAACAATGTGAATGAATTCAATTATGTGTTACCTAATTTTCTCTATGTTTTGATAATTGATGAACTCAGAAAATTATGTCTAGTTTCTAAGTGTTTTATGATTAGTAATAATGGGTAAAAGAGAAATCCCAAAGAAGAAAAGTTAGTTTAAAATTTGAACAATGAATCCTCAATTTTGAATCAAGGGAACAAAATCATAGGTTCTTTATTAAGGAGGGTTAATAATTTCATATAATGGATTATCAAGAAACCTGAAGGGGTTTTAAAATAAACATTGGAATATCCATGTTATGTTTACGTTTTATAAAAATATGTTCTTTAATTTTGTAGTGTATAAGATACTTATTTTATTTTTTAGATGTGTTTCCAATATATAAGAGTTTAGTTTTATGTAAATAATTTCTAGAGCTTGTAGTTTACATTCAAATGATGAAGCAAAGAGTTTCTAAAAAACTATTTTAATTTAGAGGACCATGAAATTATTGGATGAATCTAGGTAAAGGATATATATCTTCATCCTTTTCTATCATTCAAGATAAGATATGTGGTGATATATACACTTTTTTTGTGAGTAATACATCTATTTTAATTATATAAACACACTGTATTAATTATCAATTTTTATAAAAACATTTAAAAATATGATAAGAAAAAAAAGTTCTATCAAAGATAAACTATTTATATAAAACGTTGAGTTTAAATAATATTGAATGTGATTCCTTCCCATCAATGGTATATTTTGAAAAAACATCCCCCTTTCATGAATGATTATTCAAACAAATAGTATATAATATATAATATAGAGACAATAGTTTATTTGTTAAATATTCTAATTGAAAGGAAACAAGTCTGATTTCTGAAATGAAAAATGGTTTTTGTACTATAGCATTATATTTTCAAAAGAATACAATGACTATGATTCTAGTTAGAGTATGATTGAACTAATATTTCTTCAATGTTATAAATTACATTAATACATAGTTAATGTGACTTACAATTAATATCACAAAGTTTTTAGGATATTTTATACTAAAGGAAAATGTAATGTTCATATTTATATACCCTTTTGAAATGAATATCATTATTTCCTAATGTATGATACTAGAACAACATTAAACTGTTTTTCAATTTATATCCTAAATGGTTTGGGATGTTTGATGATAATGAAAATTTTAAATATTGGTAGTTAGATATCATTAATAAGTGACCATGAATATTTCCAAATGGTTCACCCCCGTTGAAGACTAATGTGATTTTTCAATTGATATCCTTAAAGTGTTTTAGGATATTTGATGATTAAATATGAATAGATAAATTAGTTACCATTATAATGTAATTATATTTATTTCCATATAGGTAATTATTTTATTGATTAAAAATTGAATTAAGCTTGTTATCCTAAAAGAGTATATGGTATGGTAGTAATAAAAATATAATGAGTTACATTAGTTACTATGAATAGTTAAATTTCAATATATCATATTAGGGTTTAGGATATACTAGTATTTCAATTATGTAAAACATATATTACTTGAAAAGTTTGAAGGAAAAAGTTTGATAGAAATGGTTACAAGGATTATGATGATGAACATTGAAAATTTAAAATTTTAAAAATAATTTATCATCATTACATTTGATGTTGTCAACTTTATGAGTATAAATGTGTTATAGTAGTAAAATGGTAGGAATATGATTCCGAAATCTCACTATTGTTCAAAATTTCATATATCAAAATTATTTTTTACTAAAGAGTTAGTGGGATTTTTTTATTATATGTTCATATAGAGATGTTACACGAATGACATATAACGTAATGTGTTAAAAAAACCCTAGAATGTGCATTATAAATAAATCTGGTATTGAAGTTTATCATATATAATTTCATATAAAGGAACTTATATTGTGATTTTAATGTATTATTAATCTAATTTAGTAATATAATATTAATCATATTAGATGAAAAATAAATTGTACCATTCTTCAATGTAGGATTTAGAGATGTATATATAGTAATACATTTCATGAAGTGTAAAGGTAGTGGACCTCTCATAGTATTTTTTTTATTCGAAATAGAACTTCATCGTAGAGTATTATATGTATAATAAAATTTCATGGTTATTAGGAGTAGTATTATTTTACTAATATATATAATATTATCATAAGTGACAAAAAAGAATAAGATTATTTATGTGAACTTGATAACCCATTATGTATACCACATGTATTCTTATACAAATGTATTTGGTATACTAGGGGTTCATGAAACATAATCGTCTCCCAACGACATGTAGTTAGTGGGATAACTAACATGAGATCCTTCATAATTTCATATCTTACATATGTACATCTATATTTTAATTTAGATAAAATAACGGTGGTTAGGTATCATATTTATTATTTCATTAGTTAGAGTTAAGCAATATGATATTTTTTCTATTATATGATGTGTATGATATCTTGGACCCCAATTGAGATTGGAATTTTACTGTATTTACACACCTACATAGCACATATGACATTATTATAATTTAAAAAATTTGGAATTTGATATAATTATCCATCAAGGTAAATTAAATGTGATCTATTCACATACTAGTTCAGTCTATATTTTTAGAAATTATAATTTTTGGGATGAATATATGTGGTTGATATTTTCTATGTCCCATTGTCAATAGATATCCTAAAAAATGGAAAATAACATAATTCATGTTTTTATACAATGAAAATTTGTTTAAATAATTATAGGCATGTGTTTGATGGAGACCACACTAGGTAACATTATAGCATGAGTAGTATTAAGACTATACTAGTGGTATCTCTTATAGTATGTTTATGACTATTATGATTGATTTTTTTTTTTCAACACTACAAAGGCTCTTGGGGTAACAATACGTCATTAATTTAATGATCATTGTGTCTGACTATGATAGTTGCTCTACATATCTTATATTTAATCAAACTAGTGCTTTGAATGGGTATTCATAATATATTGTATATTATATTAAAAATGGTGAAGAAAATTATAACTTTAAAAAAGTTTTTTAGAATAAATCCAAAAGGATTCATAGATATGATTTCATGAATTTATGTATATGATACCATATAAGGTGAAATAGAGAAATGTATATGGTGATTTAGAGAAAGTGGGAGACTGAAGGAGTTATTATGCAGTATATCCTTTTTGAATATGATACAACAATATATATTGTAGGTTATTTTGAAAGACAACCTGATAATATTTTTTACAAGATATTTCTTCCACTCGCAAGGAATGCATGAAATTAGTTTCCATGCTTACAACCATTACAAAATCCATTTAATTTCATAAACTACTAATTAGATAAAAATTCTATAAGATATAATCTATATGAGTTTATAGAATTAATTTATTTTATTAATAAACTATATAAGGTATTAAATTATGGGTTATAATGTATTATCTGATGCATGGATCACAGAGGAGTGTCCTTGGTGGCTGTATAAAACCACTACCATGTGAAGGATGCCAGTGTGTGACTTCTTAATGATTGAATGAAACTAAGTTTCACCTAAATCTCTCTTAAAATTTATTATTTTCATTTACAAACTAGTTTTTTTAGAGGAAGGATGGATCCTATTCATGTGATATAGGATTAAACACTACACGTGGATACCTCTAAAGAGGTGATGAATTATAGAATCCCTTTTGATCTTTATCAAACCTTAAAATATGATGCTATTGTAAATTCTCTATAGTGTAAGGTATATGGTATTTACACCATCATTATTCATTAAAATAACTATATCATAAGATTAAATTTAAGAGAGTTTGTATAATTAATTCATTTGATGCACGAACTATCCATGGAATTAAAAAAAGTGTTATAACACATGAGAAAATGCAGGCATCACATATGAGTGTCCTCAGAGGCTATACAAAGAACTACCATGTGAGGGTAGGGTGTGTGTTATTTAATAATTATTTTCTAGAACACCACATCATCTAATTAAATCTTCATGTTCCCCAAATGAGTTTGAGGCACTAGAATTTTGTGGAGGTAAGATCGTTCCCATCTATACTATAGATGAATCACCACAACCCATGTAAACCTAACAAGAGAGGATTAATTTTGGATCCATTATTATACTTATCAAACATATGACTATGAATATCTTTTAGTTTCTCTATGGTATAAGGTACATTGAGTTTAAATTACTGATAATTATTCCTAGTTTTTGTTCCATATTATATTCTTACATTGAATATCCAAAGGGAAGATCTTTAATTTTTTTTTATTATTTTAAAAAAAATTACTAGACTAATTTCATTCTCAATAGTTTTAATAGAGAAATAAAATCATTTATACTTATAAAATATATCATGTATAATAAATATAAATAAATAATATAGTATTATTTTTTTTAATTCACTTTTTTTATTCCAGATGATTTACCTTTATGTAGATGATTTCTATAAAAAAGCCCATAAATTATACCCTTATATAGAGTAGTGTAAATAATGGTCACTCTACTTTACCATAATTTAAGGGTTCTTTTAAGAATAATCCTTAGCTAACTTTATGTAGAAATGTTTTTAATAAATTTTATTTCAATTTTACCTTTACATAAATGGGCCTATAAATGTTTCGAAGACTATTACCTTAACATGGATGGGTCATAGTAAAGGTAATCCTCCTGCACCTTTTCATTATAATGTGTGAGTAAAGGTAATCATTTATATATAGACTAGTGTAAATTTAGGGTCTATTTTACCTTTATGCAATTGATAACTCACAAGATACCCTTACATGATGGTGGTCATGTAAAGGTAATATCTTTATTATAATTATGCAAGAGAATAAAATTCTAGCCTTAAATTTCTACAGGTGGGATACTTAATGGTATAGTATTTTACATTCATTTGGGAAACCCCTAAAATATTAGGGTAAATAAAATAGATTTAAAAATTGTTTTGAAAATTTATTAAATGGATTTTATGTTTTATGAAATGATTATAAATCATGTTAAAATTTATTTTGTGAATATTTACTTAATAATGCATTTATAAATAAATATATATATTATAAATTATTTATAATTAATTAATTACTTTTTTATAAAACATTTATATTCAAAAATATTATTTTTTAATGATTATAATACATTTTACTAGATTATATGCAATGCCTTATGATCTATAAATAACGTTTTTTATTTAAAAATAATAATTATAATTTATAATGTGTGTATAAATTATCAAAATTATGGCTAAAACATTACAATTTTATAATTATAATTATGAATTATTCATAATTAATTATTTTTAATTGGTCAAATTAAGGGGGAATTATTTGGAATTAAAAATATATGATATATCAATTATATAAATTTCATACACAATTATAAATAGATTATAAATTATTTATAGTTAATAAAATGTAATATATTTAAAATAAATTCATTTATAATGAAAAATACGAAATAATCAATATAAGAAGTTATATAATTTTTTTATATTTATTATTATGTAATGTTCATTATGATAAGAATGATTTTAAAATTTCGAGAGTTAGCTGTTATTTATGAATTTTTTAGAAATGCAAATCTCATATTTAAATATTTGAATTGATAAATTATTTAAAAATATTATTCCCTATTTTATTCATATGTATAAAATTATTATATCATGAATAATTTATATATTAGTTTAAACATTAATTTTATTCTAGCGAATTAGACCTTTCATTACAAGCTTGGTATGAAAATGATTTTTATTTTTTGCCATCATTGACCTCAATTTACAATTGAATTTATGAACAAGAATTTAGTTATTTGATATAGTTTATTCATATTATATTTTATATGGACAATAAATTTAATTATATTTTAATTAATTTCATTCCAGGTAATGGAATTGGATTTTTTTCTTCCTACCTGCCTGGTATCCTATGCATTCTTTAAAAAGGTGAATTCAATAGGCTAAATTTTTCTCCAAACTTACTCATATAGATATTTTCAATTTCTTAATTCTCTATACCATTACATGAAATGTTCTTGTACCATATACATATACTTTATTTGGATATGTTTAATTATACATGACTTCTGTTTTTGGGTGAGTAACACAAACATGTGAGTTCTATATAGAGTTACACATAAATCTATTTTGAACATATTAGTTTCATGGAGGGAATAAGATTCCAAAACAAATAAGTTTAACCACTCATACTTAAAATGGAATAACCTAAGTTAAGATAATGATATTGAATCCCCTTCAAATATTATATTTTATATTTCTTCCAAATAAGTACTTATCAAGGACTCGATCATCCAACTAGTTTGTTTCAGGATTAATTAGGTTCCCTTCTATTATCTTGTGTATGGGAAACAAGGATGGGTTACTCTTGATCATCCTTGGTTATGTTATTCTAGTATTGTGTCCTAATAGATTTTCATTTTTTTCTAATTCTTGGTGAGTTTATTATGTTACAAAAGTGGGGAGACCCAAATAGGGTTAGGTTTATAGAGAATAAAATTGACTTTATCAATATAGTGTATTAGGAATAGGGTTGTTCATTTTACTATAATAGATTCATATATTATATGATTTTGATAATTCCCTACCTAAATTGCTAAGTCATTATAGAATCACTTATGTAACCTAGAGCTTAGTAACATGAAGTTCACAGTCAACTAATGGATATGATTCATTTTAAAAGGGGTTTATTTTTTTAATTGGTAACCATTTGATAGATTTCCTTATAAACATATTGTAAAACGAGATACTCATTAGATAAAACAATCTAATATATTTTTATAGAACATTGATCGTAGTCAAATTATTCAGAATGATTAGAATCAATACTGTATGTTGGATATATAATAATGGGACAAAAGTGGAAGATAATTGATGGGGGAAAACTAGTTTCATGGTTAGTGGGGAATGTGAAGGTCTTGGTACAATGGTCATAGACATAAGGAATGTCCCCATAAAGGGACCCATTTCTATCACAATGGAAATAGTGGAGCCCACTAATGTCATGGATCCAATACAAAGAAAAAAAATTAAATGGCCAAACATAGTTATTTCATTCAAAAATTAATAATCTTCATAACCTAAGGAAGAATATATTCCTTGGAAAATGATACTAAAGGGGAGAATATGTAAAGGGAAAATAATTCTTACATAACTTATAATCGAATCTTCATTCACGGTGGAATCATAATGATAAATGTAATAGAGTAATAATGATATGCTACTATTAATTAAAACTTTATTCCACCATTGAAAAAAATAAAAAATAAAAAATATTATTTATATATCTTAAATAAAATCTTATAAATATTTTGTAGCTAATGTAAATAAAAATCATAGATATAAATATAATAAACACACCATACACCAACCATTTGTAATATATAAAATAAAATTCCATATATCAAAAAATAAATTCCATATTCTAATAAAAAATATTTATAAATAATAATAATTTAACCCTTTAATTTATTAAATTATTGTTAAAATAGTCCCATAATAATTTATTAATATTAATTATTTATTTTGTAAAAATATGAAATTAAATGTAGAAAAATATAAAATATTCCATTACTTTAGAACTAAATGAAATTCAATCCAAATAATAAAAAACAGTTTGGAAATAAATAATTGATTCCAAATTTCATTATGAGGTTATCCATTAATTTAAAATAACCTCTTTTTCTAAAGTAAATCTATCATAATGCACTACAAAATTTATAAAAAATAAATGAATAATTTCTAGGGTCACTACATTTTTACACCTTTTTATATTTTTATCCAATAAAATATTAAATAAAAAATCAATAAAGAAACTAGAATTATGAAATCAAAATTTCATAGGAAATCAATTAGGTGATACTGTATACCATTCACACCATCAAATGTTTTTGTTTGTGAGATAAATTTAAACAACACATTTATTTCCTTACTTTCATCGATGATAACTGGTCTTATAGAATATAACCAAAAATCATTGAAAAATTATAAAATGAAAAACAATAATTTATTTTAAAACCTCACATAACACAAAAACTTAAATTTAGTTATTTACAAATCCTTACAATATCACCAATTTTTTTAAACTGATAAATTTTTTACCAAATTTATGAAATCACATCAATTACTAATCAAAATATTTATTTAATCAATAGTCAAATAATTAACAGATCATCTCTATTTGAACACCAACCAAAATATATCCCTTAAATAAAAAAACATTTATACATTCATTAAATAATTTAATAACCTTACTTAAAATAAATCCTTAATTGTGAACACTCAAAAAAGTTATTAAGAGAAATACATGAATAAAATAATCCTAATCTAGGTAAAAATTGTTCACTCAAATAGGTACTCACGTTGGAAAAAACATAACTGTATTAAGGATCAAAATAATAAAATTTAAAATTTAAAAGAATCTAACAAAATACCTTCATATAAGGATATAAATATTCATCATTTTATTGCACTTACCCCTAAAACATATTGACAAACCCAAACCTTGTTTCTTATTAAAATAACTTAAAAATAATAACTGATTAACCAATATTCAATACTCAAATCCATAAATTAAAAATTTAATATTCTTGAAAATTGAAAAAGATGAGACCCACAATATATATTTCTATGAAGAATCAATTTTGAGAAGATAATAATGACTAAAAGCCTACCCTATGGGTATTTGGCAATATAAAAACTCCAAATAACTTCTTCAAAAAAATATTTCATATCAAGATATGTTAATTATCCAAAATTATTCTTAATTTTTATTGTGATACTAAATCAAATTAGGTCTTACCATATCCCATAATAAAACTTGAGAATAAATATATTCCTTAGTAACCTTTAGATAATCACCATAAATGTCTTCCATAACAAGGATTTATAATATCATATATGAACTCTATTTATCAACCATTCATTATTGGTGACTCTCTATTGAATTCTATTTTTTCATCAATGTCTAATATTACAACATAAGAACATTTCAGATCAATCAACATATTATAAAACTCAAAAATAGATTCTATCCCTATAATTTCACCTCAGTAAAAAAATATTAATAATATTAGGATAATGAGAGTCATGAAAAATTAAATCAATAATTACATTGATGAGATAATTTTTACAAATATTATCGATGATATAGTTTACAAATTTGACCATTGAAATGAAAAAATCAACTTTATTTTCCATAATACAAATTTCAACTAAAATGATACTATATAAAATAAGATAGTTTATAAGTCTAATGAAAAATCTTAACTGGTAACCAATATATATAAACTACATGATCCTTGTCAAGATGCTATCAAATATCATGAAAACAAAATATATCATACACTAAAAATATAGAATTTTCTCATCAAACTGATGTTGAATTATTAATTGCATATACTGGACCTCCAAAAGATAACATCATAATGCTATCTTTAATTCACATCATATATGATATTAATCTCAATACATGAATGTGGATATAAAAAAACATAATACAATTATCCCATATTAGACCACACACAATCCATACTCATTCAATAAACACATATAATAATTATGAACTGTATAAAACTACATGATGAATGTTCAATATGTATAAAAGTATTATCTGGACAGTAAACCATCCTCTATAATTTTTATTATTTTATTATATAAATTTTATAAAATTACATGGTTTCATTACATCCATTGATAATTTCACCATCATACTACAAAAACTAGGTTCATAAGTACCGTATCACTTAAAATCAAATGAGCTACAGTTTTTTATACACTAAATTGCATATTAATCTAAATATAATATTTTTTTTTTCAAAAAATGACCATGATGATATGTCACCAAATTCAACGTGTATATAAAAAATAACACACCTTGATGAATAAAAATATGATAAGGGATGAAGAAAAGTGTGATGTTTATAAGTCATAAAATATTAATACATTCATAAAAATAATCAAAAAATAATTAAATAAAATAGAATTATGAAATTACTAATATATTAATATTAATAGTTTATAAAAACATTAATAATTAGTATAAAAACCATTATGAATGAATTTCAAAAATATAAAAATAACTAAAATACCAGAAAAAATATTATAAAAATAAGATAATATGTTAACACGAGGTCATATGAAATTTTTACACAATGAAACAGCTCTGACTATATTAAAATGACCCCCACCTCAACCGAATATATCATCACCCGTGTCTAAATCTAATTTTTTCTTAATGATGGGTTGTTAGATAGAAAAGTTGAAAAAGTTTTCATATATGTATGAGAATATACACATTTATTAGGTTCATCCCCCATGGTACCTTAGTTGATCAATTTTAAGTATACACACATTTGTAGATCATATAGTGGAAATAACCAATTAATAAAATCATCTCATCCCTAGGTAACATAAACTACCATAAAATATACCCACATATTAAAATAATAATTTTCAATAAATAAAATAAAATAGATAACAATATACTATATTGTGTTTAACAACATAAATAAAGGTTCCCTATAAACTAAATGCCACAAAAAGTGTTATATCATTCCAAATTTCACAAATTTTTTCTCTAAAACATGTATATACATGTTCTAATAAGTGAGTTATATTACTTTATTGTTTATCTAATTACTTTTTATATGCTCGGATGTTGGATTTAAACTAATATTGTATCAAACATGGTGGATGAATATTGGAGAATGAGTTCCCAAAAATTATTTAAGTAATAAAAAATATAATGTACATTCTCATGACCCATTCTTTATAAAAAATATAAAATTGTTATGAAATTATACCCACAATAAATCATCTGCACCATTAATGAAAATATCATTGATACTCTCATATTATGTTACTCTTAGAAAATATACGCTATTATCAATTAATAATATGATTTAATAATGGATAACTATATTTTTACACTTAGATTAAGTTATTTATTTACATGTAATACTCCCAAATAAAATAAATCTACCATGAATTAAATACTAGGAAGATATAAATTAATTTTTAATAACTCTCTACCTATCTTTCTTCATATTTATTGAAATCATTTTGGATAAAATATTCCATACTCATATCTTTATATAAATTTACTCTCCTTTAACATCATTATTCATTATTGACATCCAATAACTATAGGGAGATCCTTATCAAATTTTAAACAATATATTTTATTAAAAAAATTTAAAAATTAAAATAATGATGGGATTTTTATCAAATTGAAGAATTTACCATAATTAAAATTATACGAAATAACAAATAAAATAATATATCTAGATTAATTATGTTTTATATGTACTGTTTATATTAAAATATTAAAAAATTAAAAAATTTATTAATTAAATTATTTCAATCCAATTAAAATTTTTCATAATATTATAACTTTATATCCTTGAAAATGAAATAATTTTACTACTCATGCTCAGAACATGACTCACAATTGCTAACCATGAACAAATTGGAGGGTCATAAATCAAGGAAATGGTTTATTAAACACAACTAATAGATACTTGGGTGTAAATTTACTAAAAAAAGCAGATGATGTGGTGAATAATTGATGTAATCATGTAAAAATTAAATGGATGACACCCTAAATTAAGTATCAATAATCAATAGGGAAAATAGGGAATATAAATGATATAACTGAGGTGAAAATATTAAAAATTTTTATAGAGATAAGTCTTAATACCAATGATAACTATATATCAAACATATCTTTTTTAATAAAACATTGCATAATGAATACCCCCAATAAGAATTTGTGATCCTTGAGCTATGTAATTATTAATTCCTTATCCACCACCGGCTCACCATGAATAAAAGGCCCAGGAGACTAAAATTATACATATACTAATAATAACCCCACACCAGACAAAAAAGATAATCCAAATACTTTATTTGATTAGGTAACCCCTATAGGACACATTGAGTTAATATGAAATCACAAAGATGATACTTGATAAAATCAAAATAAATTCACCAACTCCCTATAAGGGTCATATGTACATTTGATATAAAAAATGATACCTCCCCAAATGCCTCAAAAAATTACTTAAAGTATGGGACTCAGGATCCTTTATATTATCCATCATAAAAAAAGATCCAGTTCATGATACTAATATTTTTACCTCATTTGAGAGGAAAAATAATATTATTTATAATTCAATGTTTTATTACCTATGATTATATAAGCTACCATAGAGTTATAATATTATTAATAATATCAATTAATATGTATGGATAAATATTTCAAGAATGAAACCAATTTTATTCCTAGAAATTGATGGAGTACCACATAAAAAAATTCATTCTACAACATGCATGAATCAACTTAATGGATTTCTGGAAGCAGTTATTGGTGATCAACCCAAAGAGTAACCAAAAGGAAAATTTTTCATAAATAATTATGAAAAAAATTCTAAAAACATTATAGATCATCCAACTCACTAAGTATCGCCTTTGACCAGGAAAATTATTCACTTAAATAAATATCATTTCTAAATAAGTAGTTAAAATTAATTTTACTTACAAACTAAAGGGTAAAATAAATATCTTGTAGTTACACATCAATTATCTGATTTGATAGAACACCCTGGAACCTTTTTAAATGAAACCATTTAAAGTAAAAAAATTAATATATCCCATTAATTATCCACCCTAAGGATCACCTAATACTCCTTTTTAGGTGATTAGTTTTTTTCATTCCCATGAAAACATATCCTAAGATACCTTGATTTTGGAAGAAGTCACCACTAAACTCATGTGAATTTTCATATATAGAGTATTCAAGTGATTATCAATGAAAATTAAATTTTACACATGATGAAATATTCATTTCATTTTAATATTTTAAATTTATATAATGAACATTCATAAAAAATTGCATGAACGTTCTATGAATTGTACCAACCAAAAACAATCTTTTGGAAAAAATAAGGATACACAACTTGGATTAAATTATTTAATTTTTTAAATAATGTTAGATAAAAAATATCTAAATGAATGAATAATTTTAATAGTGAAAAATATCCATAAATAAGTCTGGATATAAGATAATGAGGCCACATTGATGAATGAATGTGAAATAAAAAACCATAACATGATACCTAAAAAACCATAATTTTATAATACACAAACTCCCTATTGGTTTTATGTCCATGAATATATATTTTCAAAAGTGGACTCTATAACTACACTATCGAATCAAACAATATGTACCAGTTCCAAACAAATAGACACCATGGTCATTAGTAGGAGTTGAGTATAATGGAAAAGATTGATAAAAATATGAATAAAATATAATATAATTCAATTATTTTGAAAATATATTTTAATATAAATAAAAAATAATTCCAATATCACAATTATAAAGCCTATGATCATACCACCCACGGATTTATAACATCCAATATTCCCTATATGTATTTATACATCCCAATTTTACAAATATATTTCATATATATTAACATATTAACCAAATTTTAGAAGAATGAATCCCAAAAAAACCCATGACCTTGGATCATGGAATAAAAAAACCTCCCTAAATATCCTAATATAGAAACCCAATAATATCCCTCCACACTATAAGAACATTATCATTATTTTCTCTGAAGAACTATCTCTCTATAATTGTGAGGTGGACATCCTCTCGAAAATATAAATTAAATAAACAACTACCAAGGAAATGAACTAACTCCCTGACATCCTAGGTGACATAATACAAAAAAGACTCACTATAATTTAAATTATATAATAATGAAAATTAATAATTCATTGTAGAATCAATCCATCTCACTGAATTCAACACATCACCAGTACTAAATCCTTGTTTTCTTCTTTGATAATGGATATTTAAATTCATGTGATAACATAATACCTTGGTATAACCTACCCAATGACCCATATCTAGAGATATTATAGTAACTATTAATAAGGAGATGTCTATTTCAGATAACCTAAACCTAACAACAATTTTTCACCAAACCTTAGCTAAAAATAGTAAATGGCTATTCAATAATAGTAAATCAAAATTTGACAATACAAATAAAATGAAATCATACCAAAAACCACTGAATATAATATACTATTTTAATTAATTATGTCTCACTCTGGGGATGTTCGAATAACATACTTCCCCCAAAGGTAAAATATATATATAAAAGAGTTAGGATGTAAATATTATTCGAAATAGATATCTTATACTGTAGGAGGTGTTATCCTAAACTGATACTTCATATCCATTCGTTATTTCATAGGCATCAATTCGTGGCATTACTTAATTCATTGTGTATATTAAACCTTATTCATATATTAGTGAGTATCTTCAAATTTTTACATCACTAAGGCATTCCTATAAGTTGTTATAAAATATAAAATGTATTTAAAAAGAGTAAATATATTTGAAAAATACAAAAAAAAATTATATAAACCTATTAAAAACACTAAATGGGGACTATAAAATATTTATTATTGGTAAGGCATTGATAAAATCAAAATAGATAATATTAGTGAACAGATTTTAAGATATTTATGAGTGAAAGAGTTTCTATTTTACCATGATATGTAATATTCTATATAAATATTGAAATAATATCTTAATTAAATATTAAAATATGAAAAAGATCATGTCCATAAAAACATAAAATGATTTTTTTCCAACTAATGATATTAAACTAAAAAATCTACTAAAATTCTATCAATGACCATAAAATCTTATAATGCACCTCCTAAAAAGTATTAAACAATTTCTAACTCAGAAGTATTCACCAATTGGTTTAGATCACACATAAAATTTCAGCATATAATGTTATCATTAGGATCCACAATTCCATTTTCAAACTAAGGATTAAATCATTCAATGTTACTCATAATTCATAAAAGTACCAATAAACAGCAAATTATCCACATCTATCTCAAAACAACATTAATGAATAAATTAGTCTCAATACATAACAGAATACAACTCTAGGATTTTGAGGTACACATCACGAACCAAAGATCTCATGGGAATGGATTAATTAATGTTATGCTAAATTATATATATTTATTCCTTAAAAAAATAACATAATAATACAAGCACTAAATTCATTTAAAATATAGAAGAACAAAAAATAAACTCATTCACACTCCCATGTAAAACAAATTTAATGATCCCAATTTCTTATCCTCATATTATTTTTACACAACAAGCTCATTGACCCACTCATTCCACACTAATAAAAAACAATATAAAACCTATATTTTAAATTAAAATACACAAATTTAATTATTTCTTACTACTTAGAATCATATAAATAGTTTATCTTACCAAATCACTTTATGTAAGTCCAATTAAAATCCCATGACCACTCTTCTTACACTAGGTTAAGCCTATAATATCTAAAACACACATAATGACTTGATATATAACCATATATGATTTCACTTTTCCAATTAAGTATTGAAATAAATAAATAATTTTTTATATTTTCTAGTCAAAACCTTAAATACATCATATAGAGGTTTCAATTCACTATTGGAATTTCTATATTTTATTTTTACCATGATTCAATGTATCTCTTCTCCCAAAAAAATATCAACAATTGATATTGTATTTTAGAATACACTCATATATTCTTGATCCTTTTTTCATTATATATATATATTCTTAATTTTTAAGAATTTAACATATAAATTAATTTTAACCCCTTCCATGGAAAACCCATATGAAAGAATCATTTAAAATTAAAATTAAAACTTACTCTTAAAATTTATCGAAAATCCATCTAGTCCAATATCTTCCCAATCAATTAAATAACCACTAATTTATTATTTAACTCATCATTAAGTATAGTCTCATTGTTTTTAGTTGATTTTAGACAATTTTTTGGAAAAAAATATTAATGTAATCCATAAATGATCAATAAAACAAAATAATTTAGATAATTTTTTTTTAATTTTAGATTCATTATGATTCATCATAATTTATATTTAAAATGATTCCAAGCATATAAAATTAATTTTCTGGATCGAATACTTATAAATTAAATAAAATTTATTCTCACAAAATCTTAAATACACAATAATATATGATAAAAATTTTATTCATGAAATCCACCCAAAAAATCACAAATGATTAACCTTAACTCAAAAGAATTCACAAAGAAGTCAATTTGATTTCAAATACTCCAATAAATTTAGGTAAATGGTGAAATTTAACCTTAAAAATGTATAATAAGAATACCATTATCTACAATTTTTTTATCATTATCTAATGAATCAATAATTCAAAATTTCTAAAAAAACATTATGATTCATCAAAAAAATGATGAATATGAAATAATGGGGAGATTATGGGTTAATGTTTATGAATTATGATGATACGATTATGAAAAGTGAAATAATTTAATAGAATGTGAATAAATCAATGTTATAACCCTCTGGGTTACCTGATATTATAAGGGTGGGATAAATGAAGAATAATCCCCACTAAAATAATGCTAAAGGGTTTAATTGATAGTTTTTTTATCCATGATTTCTAAACAGTTAATGAAACTATAATTTCTCCCAAATATTAGTATGGAAAATAATCCTTTTTTGGTGAACATGTAGTGAAATTATTCAAATAATTAAATATATATCTATCCAATGATACGCTTAGTAATATTACTAGAAGACCTTCCACCGTTTGGTATGGTCCCCATGAGATATTAAAATCATTAAATGTAAAAAATAGAATCTAATTGATTGTTTGTCTATTAAAAAAATATAAAATGTAACACCCCAACCCCAGTTACCCAGAGTCGGTGCATTATTACATAAAATTGGAATGACCACAAAAAAGATCAAGTCTTGAATGACCGATTAGTTTAGTAGCCTTGGAAATACTAGATACATTCATAAAGTTTTACATTACATTATAAAAAAACATCTTGTCTTCATATCCTCTCATAATATCCCTACAGGTCATTCATAAATTACTTCTTCATAATATTGGGAAAAATAAAACATTGAAAGGGGTGAGCTCAGATGCTCAGTAAAGATAATAATATAGCAGAATCTTTCATAGATAAAAATAATCACTTAAGGAATTTTATAACTAAAACAAAAGCCTTTTAAACTTGAACTTCAACATAGTATGGAAAAAATAAAATGAAATAATGCCATTTACTTATTCACATGATTAATCTACTAATCGAATAATCACATGCAATATCAATAACCACTTTCATAATGATGGAATGCATAATGCCAGACTATCACAACCACATAGCCAAGGCCTCGTGCCAAGACTACGAATAAGATTTTTCCAAGGCCTTGTGCCAAGACACTAGTTTGTCTCATGAGACCTACCGATGTATAGAGGAGCTATAGTGGGCTCCACCCATCACTTACTATGTCCAATACATTCCTCATATGAACAGGTTTAAACATAACATAAACATTCGTATTAAAACTAGCATAGGAAATGTCAATATTTTATCCACAAACCATTAATGGTATAAAAATAGCACATCCATAGTCAAAAATAACTCATTCGATACAATATGGAAGATTCTATTGTATCATATTAACCTCAATTGATAATAATGAAGGATATTGACATAGATGAAAATAATCATCAAAACTATTTGAGAGAAATATCTCCCTTTTTCTTGAAATCATTTAATGTCACACTATTTGTCAAGAAGCCATTTAAAAATAGATTTTTGAATCAAAGTGTCCCATATCACTTAGAAACTTTTAAAAGGAGTTTTAAGTCTAAAACATTAATGTACATATAAATAAATCCTTAAAACCATTTTTTAAAACATGGACATTAATGAGCAAGATTTAGAAGAATAAGTCTTTAGAACATTTAAAAATGGTATTTTAGTTAGAGTTTCTAACCAAAAGAGGGACACTTGAATACAAATAATTGAGGTAATAAAAACATTGTAATATCATGAGAGTAAATGGATTCATGATATACTATGTCAAAGTACGTTATATACACCACATAAAAGTGATTTGGTGTATAACAAAAAAGAAGTCTCAATGGAATGTAAATTGAGATGAAATCTCTCATAAAGGCCGTATCCTTCGGTTAAGGATTAATAAACGACATAATTATGTGTGAAAAATATAAATACACTAAATATGATTGGATATTCAGTGTAAAACAATCAAAGGACATTCACACATATTCTTGTAAAAACAGCACCAACGAATTGGATGTTTAACTCAACAAATGGAGAATGAGTTAAAATTAATCTTATCAAATTCATATCGATGACTTGAGAAATTATCAATGGAGTGATTATGTGTATAAAAAGTATATCCATAGGAAGGGGAGTGGAAAGTATGACATAATCAAATGCATAGTTATTCCACACATAATCTTGGAGTAATATAATCAATGAAATATGCGTAAAGCCAAATGAGTGGAAATTAAAATATCAAATTCCCTTATGGATTAGGTAACTTATGAAAAATACACCCATGAAAGAAGGATCATACCATTATGATGTAAATATCCATAAATTAAAGTATATTACAAAATTAATATAATCATGGGCAGTACACACACCACATGCAATAAATAAGTGGTGAACAATGGAATTCTCACGGAATTAAAAGTGAGATAAGAGACCCCATACTTTGTACTTTTTCCTTGGTCGACGGTAGGTTAACCTCTTGTATAATGGTAAAATAATTTTTATTTAATTATACAAGTATCATATGCATTAATATGATATCATATATGATCTTTTAACATTTATTTGTTAATAATATCTTAGAATTATCGTCATTTCAGGTGTTAACGTGTTCATTTTACTTTATATTCTTTGTTATGTGAGCCATAGTTGTTATTAATGGGATGTATATTATTCATATCCAGAATGAAATCAAGTCCTTAAAAATTATTTTTAATCATCAAATGAGAATTATACTTGAATGGATACGATATCGAATGAATCTCGTCGCGTTCGTGGAGACGGTAGTCCGTACATACGCCCGAGCGACAATATCATTTTTTTGATATTAAAATAATATATAATTGGATGGTATATCATATATAAAGAATAATTATCATGTTATATTTATTATTTACATGAATTACATATCATTATTATACCCATAAAAATAATAATTTATTGAATAACAATTACACCACAACGTGGAGACGGTAAGCCGTACGTACGCATATATGGTGACATGTTATTAAAAGGGTGGATAGAATACTGAATATGGTTGTAACATATTTATAATAATATTACAGTATATAGGAGAAACTTTATTTATTATTTTATAATGGGATGAACAATTAAAGAAGAAGTGGAAGAAGAAATGAATTTGAAAAAAGGGTGGTGAAAACATTACCTCTTCTTCGTGTTCTTCCTTTTGATTTGATCAAAAGGGATCCATAGGTTGGATTTATGACCACACTAAGGACTCTAGGTTTTAGTGAGGGAAGTTTCGAGAGTATTTGGGCAGGGGTTGGCCGAACCAAAAGGCTTTGAATGTGTGAAGTAATGAGAATGGGGAGTTCCCTTTTATAAGAGGGGTGAGGGGCACCTTTGGAAAAGCTAGAAATATTATTTTATAATAAATTCATATTCGGTTTCTAATGGCTCCAAAGTTGATTATTTGAAGTTCAAGGTGGGGATGGGTCGAAAACCACTCAAAAAATATAATTTAGATAGGTTTGGGTCATTATATTAACCTTATCTTTTACTTTTAACTCTTAGTTAATTAGTTTGACACTTACCATGCCCCTTTGTATTTTTATATTATTTAGTTAATAAATTACTATATACATCCAAGAGACCCCCAAAGTGGTCCATTAATGATACAAATATAATGATATAAGTCTCTTGGATGAACCTTAGATTTTTAGGAATTTAATATCAATTAATAATATAATATTTGTTTTAAAAACTCTTTTTTGTAAATTTTGACACTATTCAATAAATGATTTTTGTAAAAAATCATAACATATTTATTACCTCTAAAAATGGTAATTAAATCAATCCTAACATGTCATAATATCCTGGAAAATTATTTTAGTTCATAAAAAGTCTCAAATTATATTTATTTGGGTATTTATAATATCATTTATTTTAATTTTTCACTATTATGGTAATTACTGCATAATCATTGTGTCATAAATAAATTAAATTATATAATGTGTAAAAATTAAAAATAAAATATCATTATGTATGAACTCTCTTTATCTTTACAATAAATATTTATAGTCTAAACTCCAACATATATAACCCTATGTAACAATTTCTTTTCTAAAAGATATATGCTTGTGTCATTTTTGTATTCATTTTAACTTAATTAAAATAAAGTGTCCCTATCACCTTCATGTGGATCCATGGGGTCCCAAAATCTACCCAATGATGCCCATGGTCGGGAATGTATCAACCAATAATGTTAGGACATGTTTTAGGGTAATTTATTATTTTTATAAAATTATTTTGTTTAACCCTTATTTACTGGATTTACCAGTTAACCATGGTAAATAAAGTATTTACCGAAGTAATTATTCAAAATGTATAAAAATAAAAGTTACCTATTTACACAATTTGAACATCCTGATTCCAAATATGAAATCCATTTTTCCAAATTCAAAACACAGAAGTGGCAGAAATTAATTTAAAATTAATTCCCCCTGTTAAAACAAAAAGCGTGTTTTTAAGAGATAATAACTATCAAAAGATTGGCACTTGTTTATGTCTGGTTTAATTGTGAAATTATGTCCAATGGAAAACATTGAATTAAATGGTAAAAATATATTCTAAATATACTTTAAATCCACTAAAATTCATAATTTATCAATATTAATTATTTTGATTAAGAAAGTTGTTTTTAATTAAAATTTAGTAATTTTCACTATTCATCAAAATATGAAAGTTATCCGAAAAGTACCAAAATTTCACCCTAGGTTAATTTCGATATTCTAAATCAAAAAATGAAGTCCATTTTGAGAGATATAATTCATAAAATTTCAAAAATTAGGTATTACTATTCATAACGGCTTATTTGATTGGATATGGTGTGTTAGAATCTCGAAGTTGCGTACAATGCACGCTATTACATTATTCAAAGGGAAACGTACCATGGAAGCATGGGGTGTTAAATTCTCCCCTCCTTCAATAAATTTTGTCCTCAAAATTTTTTTAAAATTGGGCTTGAGAATATAATGGAAAGTCCCACATCAGAAAAAGAGTCAATAAAACTATCACTTTAAAAGAAAGGAACAGAGGTATAAAGGTCACCCAAGATAACCCATACTAGGATTCCATGTAAGAAAACATGGATATGGACGATAAAATACGTTTTTATTTCTGATGGGGAGGGATGGAAAACATGATCAGGAGAACGTTAACAATAAAAAAATCACAAACTTGTGTTGGGACAAACGGTCCTTAGTCTCCCAGAAGGAAAAGTAGACGGAAAACATTTTTTTGTTTTATGATACATTACATAAGGAAGAGGAATTCATTTATGCTATTTTCTAAGAAAATAAAGAGATATACTTAATTTTTAAGTAGAGTTTCATTCTTTAATAAATTTTTACCACTAACTCATTTTTTTGAACAATGACTATTCAAGAATACATGGTCACAATGGATGAGCTAGAATAAACTTCTATAGAAATACATGATCCACGTAGGATAAAATATATATTTACCTTGTATTTAGAGATTAATCAAAAGAAAAATGGTTATTATAAGATCTAATGATCCCCCAAATATATATTCCATTAGAGAAAAAAACTACTAATCTTAATTTCTAAAATTAATCCAACAATACCCCAAAGTTAAATAAATACCATTCAATAATAAATTGTCCTTAAAATCCTTCAATATAATCCAAACTAATATTGAAACCCAAAATATATAATAATTTAGTCTTAAATGTTAAATTGTATCTCCAAATGACATCATCTACTCTTACAGTCACATACTTAAAAGTAATTAACCTAATTACATATTCTTTATTATAGGTTTATCATTTCCATAAATAATCCAAATCACTATAAATCCACAATAAAAACATAGATAAAAATCCACCATTACTCCTCTAATGAAATCCCATAGTATTCTATTTTACTTGGACATATAGTGTTCCCATCAAAGTGAACATCTTCCAAAATAACATTTATCACTTAATCACTAAATCATTTTCCTATACTAAGGGTATTCATTTGATAGGACATAAGAACCCAAATCAACTTATTATTGATCAATAAAATCATTTAACTAAAAATAATAGTCACACTAACCAGGGAATTCATGTTGTCTAGTGGTAGGCGATAAATCCCAACCGCACTTTGGTTGTGGGTTCGATTCCCACAGCTTTGTCCGACGCAACGGGTTGTCACACGGTCTACATGTTGTCCTTTTTCAAAAACTATATTTTATAATATTACCAAATGAGATAAATTCCTTAAAATATCATAAAATAATTTAACCAATAATGTTATATCGTACGTTGCATTTTCATCCCAAATTATAATAACTTATAATTCTCTCAAACCCCAATGATCATATAAAACCAAATGGTTATTTATACCTATATCCACAAGAGAAGAGATAATTCTTCCTCAAATATCATTCTCACATGGAAAACTGCGAGGTTACAAATACAAGTGAAAATTATTCCAAAGTAAACCCATCAACAACGAGCACTAATATTTTTTAAACATTTCTCCAACCATTTATTTCCACATAGCTTCTTCTTTGACTAAGAAAATATCATATAGAATAGGGAATTCACTCGGGTAATGGCCAGATCCCCTACATTTATAGAAAATGACTGTAAATGGACTCTTGGGACCATTTTTATCTTCTTCCATAGTACTCTTCATTTTGCTTCGGCAATTCTTCACTTTATGTTCTTCCTTCCCACACGTAAAGCATTTCTTGGTCCCATTGAGACACTTTCCCGGGTGTCTCCTACTACATTTCTTGAATGATGGAAATTGAGGGTTCTTTTCTCCATGGTCTCCATTGCTGGAGCTCTTATCATTCATCACCTTTCTCTTCCTTGTTGAGTCTGGGAGTTAGTTAATATATATGTTGTTGATCATATTTTTGGAAAACTGATTTGGCATAAAGATGATATCTTTTACACCTATTGACATTCCATTTTGTTTCTCATTGCCACCACCATTCCCACCTTGTACATCATTCTCAATGTCACAATGACTTCCTTGGAATCCAGCAATTGACTAAAACCAGAAAGTATTGTGTGAGTAACAGTAGTCGTAAAATCATTTAGAGATTAACATGTCATCATATTCCCAATTTGAAACATATTAGGATTAACCAAGGTCATTTACTCTCATCTTATATATATAATACATAAAATTGGTTTTTAATGAAAATGTAAATTATCCTAAGCATATCCCATGGGAGTGTCGTAACCAAGAGTGCAACAAGGCCCGTTATCGTGCACCAGTTCCCGTTCGAGTCTATCTCAAAGCGGTGTTTTCAGGTTTTACCACTAGGTACATCTGTGCCAGAGCCGACTCTACCTGATCGTATCCAGACAGAGATGTATTGCTCGAAAAATCACAAAACCTCTAGAATACCAAAATTCTAGGATGTTCTTATATACTAATCCTCAAATTTCAACTTAGGTCTACGTGCTCTAATCAGAGTTTATCTAAATCTAGTTTCCAAGGTTTGTACTAGACTTCCTCTGATACAGACTGTAACGATTCGACCCCAGTTACCCAGAGTTGGTGCATTATTACATAACATTGTCATGATCACAAGAAAGATCAGGTCTCGAAAGACCGATTAGTTTAGTATCCTTGGAAACACTACATACATTCATAAAGTTTTACATTAAATCATAAAGAAACATATTGTCTTCATATCCCCTCATACTATCCCTACAGGTCATTCATAAATTACTTCTTAATAATCCTAGGAAAAATAAAACATTGAAAGGGGTGAGCTCAGATGCTTAGTAAGAATAACAATATAGCAGAAGCTTTCATAGATAAGCATAAACACTTAAGGAAATTTATAACTAAAACCAAAGCCTTTTAAACTTGAACTTCAACATAGTATGGAAAAAATAAAATAAAATAATGCCATTTTCTTATTCACATGATTACTCTAATAATTGAATAATCACATGAAATATCAATAACCACTTTCATAATGATGGAATGTATAATTCCAGACAATCATAACCACATATCCAAGGCCTCGTGCCAAGATTAAAAATTAGATTTTGTCAAGGCCTTGTGCCAAGACACTAGTTTGTCTCATCATACCTACCGATTCATCGAGGAGCTATAGTGGGCTACACCCGTCACTTACTAAATCCAATGCATTCCTCATATGAACAGGTTTAAACATAACATAAACATTCATATTAAAACTAGCATACGAAATGTCAATACATTATCCACAAACCATGAATGGTATAAAAATAGCACATCCACAGTAAAAAATAACTCATTCAATACAATATGGAATATTTTATTGTATCATATTAACCTCAATGGAGAATAATGAAGGATATTTACATAGATGAAAATAATCATCAAAACTATTTGAGAGAAATATCCCCCCTTTTCTTGAAATCATTTAAAGTCACACTATTTGTCAAGAATCCATTTAAAAATAGATTTTTGAATCAAAGTTTCCCATACCACTTTGAAACTTTTAAAAGGAGTTTTAATTCTAAAACTTTAATGTCCAAATAAATAAATCCTTAAAACCATTTTTTAAAACATGGACATTAATGAGCATGATTTAGAAGAATGAGTCTTTAAATCATTTAAAAATGGTATTTTAGTTAGATTTTATAACCAAAAGAGAGACACTTGAATACAAATAATTGAGGTAATAAAAACATTGCAATATCATGAGAGTAAATGGATTCATGATATACTATGTCAAAGTACATTATATACACCACATAAAAGTGATTTGGTGTATAACAACAAAGAAGTATCAAATAGAATGTAAATTGAGATGAAATCTCTCATAAAGGCTTCATCCTAAGGTTAAGGATAAATAAATGACATAATTATGTTTGAAAAATATAAATACAGTAAATATGATTGGATATTCAGTGTAAAACAATCAAATGACATTCACACATATTCTTGTAAAAACAACACCAACCAATTGGATATTTAACTCAACAAATGGAGAATGAGTTAAAATTACTCTTATCAAATTCATATTGATGACTTGATAAATTATCAATGGAGTGATTATGTGTATCAAATGTATATCCACATGAAGGGGAGTGTAAATTATGGCATAATCAAATGAATAGTGATTCTACACATAATCTTGGAGTAATATAATCAATGAAATATGCGTAAAGCCAAATGAGTGGAAATTTAAATTTCAAATTCCATTATTGATTAAGTAACTTACAAAACATACACCCATGAAAGAAGGATAATATCATGATGATGTAAATATCCATAAATTAAAGTATATTACACAATGAATACAATCATGGGCATTACACACACCACATGCAATAAATAAGTGGTGAACAATGGAATTCTCACGGAATTTAAAGTGAGATAAGAGACCCCTTACTTTGTACTTTTTCCTTGGTCGACTGTAGGTTAAACTCCTGTATAATGGTGAAATAATTGTTATTTAATTATACAAGAATCATATGAATTAATATGATATCATATATGATCTTTTAACATTGATTTATTAATAGTATCTTAGAATTATCATCATTTCGGGTGTTAACGGGTTCATTTTACATCATATTCTTTGTTATGTGAGCCATGTTTTTTATTAATGGGATGTATATTATCCATAAACAGAATTATATAAAGTCCTTAAGAATTATTTTTAATCATCAAATGATAATTATACTTGACTGGATACAATAGAGAATGAATCTCATCGCGTTCGTGGAGACGGTAGTCCGTACGTACGCACGAGCGACAATATCATTCCTTTGATATTAAAATAATATATAATTGGATGGTATATAATATATAATGAATAATTATCATGTTATATTTATTATTTACATTAATTACACATCATTATTATACCCATCCAAATAATAATTTATTGAATTACAATTACACCACGACGTGGAGACGGTAAGCCGTACATACGCATGTATGGTGACATGTTATTGAAAGGGTGGATAGAATAATGAATATAGTTGTACCATATTTATAATAATATTAAATTATATAGGAGATACTGTATTTTTTATTTTATAATGGGAAGAACAAAGAAAGATTAAGTGGAAGAAGAAATGAATTTGAAAAAAGGGTGGTGAAAACATTACCTCTTCTTCGGGTTCTTTCTTTTGATTTGATAAAAAGGGATCCTTAGGTTGGATTTCTGATCAAACTAAGGCCTCTAGGTTTTAGTTAGGGAAGTTGAGAGAGTATTTGGTCAGGGTTTGGCCGAACAAAAAGGCTTTGAAGGTGTGAAGTAATGAGAAGGGGGAGTTCCCTTTTATAAGAGGGGTGAGGGGCACCTCTGGAAAAGGTAGAAATATTATTTTACAATAAATTAAAATTCAGTTTCTAATGTCTCCAAAATTGATTATTTAAAGGTTAAGGTAGTTATGGGTCGAAAACCACCCAACCAATAGAATTTAGACAGGTTTGGGTCATTATATGAACATTATCTTTTAGTTTTAACTCTTAGATAATTAGTTTGACACTTACCATGCCACTTTGTATTTTTATATTATATAGTTAATAAACATACTATATACATCCAAGAGACCCCCAAGTGGTCCATTAATGATACAAATATCATGATATAAGTCTCTTGGACGAACCTTAGATATTTAGGAATTTAATATCAACTAATAATATAATATTTGTTTTTAAAACTCTTTTTTGTCAATTTTGACACTATTCAATAATTGATTTTTGTAAAAAATCTTAACAGAATGATTATTTCAAAAAATGTTAATTAAATCAATCCTAACATGTCATATTATCCTTTAAAATTAGTGTAGTTCATAAAAAGTCTCAAATTATATTTATTTGGGTATTTATAATATCAATTATTTTAATGTTTCACTGTTATGGTAATTACTGCATCATCATTCTGTCATAAATAAATTAAATTATATAATGTCTAAAAATTATAAATAAAATATATTTATTTAGGAAATTTTTTTATATTTCTAATGAATATTTATAGCCTAAAATACAACATATATAACCCTATTTTACAATTGTTTTTCTAAAAGATATATGCTTGTGTCATTTTTGTTTTCATTTTAACTTAATTAAAATAAAGTGTCCCTATCACCTTCAAGTGGATCCATGGGGTCCTAAAATATACCCATAGATTCCCATGGTCGGCCATGTATCAACCAATAAGGTTAGGAGACGTTTTAGGGTAATTTTGTTATTATAATATAATTTTTTTAACCCTTATTTACCAGATTTACACTTTAACCATGGTAAATAAAGTATTTACCAAAGTAATTATTCAAAATGTCTAAAAATAAAAGTTACCTATTTACACAATTTGAACAGCCTAATTCAAAATATGGAATTCATTTTTAAAAATTAAAATCACATAAGTGGAAGAAATTAATTTAAAATTAATTCCCGTTGTTAAAACAAAAAGCTTGTTTTTAAGAGATAATAATTATCAAAAGATTGGCACTTGTTTATGTCTGGTTTAATTGTGAAATTATGTCCAATTAAAAACATTGAATTAAATGGTAAAAATATATTCTAAATATACTTTAAAACCACTCAAATTCATAATTTATCAATATTAATTATTTCGATTAAAAAATTTGTTTTTAATTAAAATTTAGTAATTTTCACTATTCATCAAAATATGAATGTTATCCGAAAAGTACCAAAATTTCACCCTAGGATAATTTCGATATTCCAAATCCAAAAATGAAGTCCATTTTGAGAGATATAATTCATAAAATTTAAAAAATTCGGTATTACTATTCATAATGGATAGTTTGATTGGTTGTGTTGTGTTAGAATCTTGAAGTTGCGTACAATGCACGCTATTGCATTATTCAAAGGGAAACGTACCGTTGAAGCTTGGGGTGTTACATAAAACACATCTATATTATCCATGTATTATGATCGTACAAAATTCTATGAAAAATAAATTATATAATTCAATTTACTTCATAATATTCTATATCAGAGTTTTAATTTTTGTTAATTCGCAAAACCACTAATTATTTTTAAAATGAAATATTATATTTTTTCAAAGATGAGGGTTTTATTGTATTATAATGATCAATAACTTCAAATAAATATTTTTCTGATGAAACAAAATATATTAGGTATAAACTTGGATCAGTGTGGGGAATCAATTATCCAATATATTTTTTAAAATTCTAATAAATTTTATACCAATTTTTATAATATTTTTTTCTTCACATTTTAGTTAATAATATATCCAAGTATCACTCTATCCAAAAAATTATTGAACAAGATGTAATGAAAAAAGATAAAGAAATAATATTTAAAATGGTTCACTACTCAATGTGAACGAGAAGTCTTTGTTATATAACAAAAAATATACAAAAATATATGAGTTTTTTATTTTTATCACGTTTAACCACTATAAATGAGGGGAAAACCTAAAAATAATTTATAAACACTATTTTTATGTCTCATGAATAAATAAAATGTATATTTCTTTATTAATAAATAATTTATTTTTTTACAACTAAAATTAACAAGATAATATATGTTTTCAAATAAAAATGATCTTTTTTTTGTTTAATAAATAAAAAATCATATGAAAATTTATTCATCACTGTATCCAATGTTCCATAATTTTTTTTTAATTTTGGAACTAATTTTCAATCATTATGTTGATTCAATATTATCAATGGGGAGATTTTAGAATTTTTTGTGAATATAAAACTCAATATTAAAAGCATAAAATGTGTATTTAATGATGAAAAACTATTATTATACTTTGGTGGAAATTATTTTTTAGGATTAATGAACACTCTAATTATAAAATAATTCTTTATAAATATTATCTTAGTGAATAACAATGACTTTTTATTCAATGAAATATGAAAAAAAATGATTTTATCAACTTCTATATATAATCTAATTATTTCATTTAGTTTTACTGTATTAATGATATTAAATGATTTATATAACATGTATTTAAACAATTAGAAGAATATTAATTGGTGTAAGTTAATTACTAACAACCCAAAATTTATTCATCAACCTTTATATTTAGGGGATCTCTTCATTTTTCCCGATTTCTATGTGAAGATTGTAAAATAAATTTAAGTGGAAAAATTTGTCCCTAATAAAGTAGGAACCCAATAGGGTGGTTGGTACAAAACATTATTAATTCTCATGGATCCTTTAAAAATCATCAAGAAATATAACCCTCACTTTCATTTAAATCGGTTAAACATCAAACCTATATTTTTTACCGTATAATTGTTTTGTACAACCTTCTAATTTTCAAAATATGTCTGTCATATGATAGGACCACATTCTTGTACTTATATATGGACCCCAGAATAGTGGATTGTCCGAACTATGATCATGTCTTGAGGAGCTATATAAAAATGGAAAGAAAATATTAACATAGGAAATAATATTTTAGAGTTATTTTTATATATTAGGTTTATATCATGTTATATTATATCTTGTTAGGGGTTTGAATCTATGTTGTTCCATCAAGAGAGATACATTTTATATTAATTTTAGTTGCAATATAATATCAGGGGTGTATTATTTTAGTGTGTCAGTTTGGATTCCACAAATTGTTATTTTATAATAATTTTATTCAATGCATGAATATTATGTGTCAACACATGAATAGTCTGATTTAATGCATGATGTTTATGAACCAAACTATGTGGAAATTTATCAATTACATAAAGGTGATAATAAAAAAATAAATCTATTAATATATAATTAACGTATATAAAAGTTTAATGATGGTTGGAAGTAATCACTATGTATTTGAGAATCCTTATACCCTCACTCACATTTCCAGTTCTAATAAACATAAATTACTCATAGTATTTGATAAAAAATGAGATGAACCAAGATAGACAAATATTTATTCTACATCATTTCCATATGCTACAAATGACATCTCACAATAATCACCCAATCCAAAGAAGGAAATATTTAGTATCACTGAGGATTATATACAAAAGAATATTATATTATGATACCTTTGAAAATATATAATTATTGAATCCAAACAAAGTCCCATATATAATTCTCACAAGTTATAACCATCATTATAACCTAGGGAATGATAACATAAGAAATGGGTGATCCGAAAGGTTTTATAGGGGAAACCATGTCATCAATGGCTGGATCATAAATATATAATAAAAAATGATCATGGGAGACATATATTATTAAAAAAACGATACAATTTGTTTTTTCATTAAGTTATTATATTAGGTTATTTAATAATGATATAAAAAACATACACCATTAAATAATAATGAAAAAACACGAGAAAATAATCCTGATCCATGGAGTAGAGACATTGTGAAATTGATTTATAAGTTCATGGAAATGAAACATAAAAAAAATGTAGAACTAAAATAAATGTAGAAATGATAATATAGTGGATTTGGAATCACATCCCATTTCCAAAAACATGGTTGAGTTGGAATCACAACCAGATTCTCATAATCATAGAAAAGTAGTATGAAGACTTGATTTCCCTATCATATTGTAGTGATAGTCAATACATAATTCCACAACATAGTATATCATGAATCACTAGCTAATTAACCTAAATTTAATGTAATATTCAACATAACTTTATTCCCATGAACACAGTGCAACATACATCACATCCCCATTCCAATAGACGACTGAGAATCAATACATTATTTCGATAATTATATCATGAGATATAAAACATTAAAAATTCTACCAGAGGGATATATAACGTCCCACCCATAATTATCCACATATATGTGTACTACTTGAAAATAATTATTTATATTTCTAATATAACTTATTTCACCTCTGGGAATGAAATGGGTTATATGAAGACATTCCTATGATATTTAATAATCCTTATAGAGAGAGAAGGATGGTGGTACTATAAGAACATATCCTTATTTTATCATATTGAATTCCAAAGGACGTTCAAATTGATTTACAATAATACATTAATATTATTAGATAAATCACCATGTAAAAATATACATCTCATTAATAAATGTTTGAAAATAAATTAAAAATTAATTATTTAAAATTAAATACTTTAATCTTGATAATTTTTTAAAATAAACATAAAAACTAAAAAGGGGTATATAATTTTTAAAAATATATATATATTTTTTACAATTTTTTTTGATGAATACATATAATAAATAAAGATTTATTTATGAAAAGAATAGGACTTTAAAATCTGTTATGTAATCAAGAATTTATTTGTAAATATTCAAACATTTTGTTTTGGAAAATTTAAAAATAGTACCATTTATCATCAAAATAATTAAGAATTAAAATAATTTTAAATCCATTTTAAAAAATCTAATGTAATATTTTTTATGGATATTGATTGTAATGATTAATGAAATCATAAAGGTGTTTTTAGAAAATGTTTAACCAAATCCATATATGTAACAATTTTTATTTCCAATCAAAATTATTTATTAAAAAGGTCAAGTGAAGGTTTTTAGACATTTATATTATAAAATATTATTTAATAATGGATCCTTTAAAATTAAATAATGATTTTACATAGAAAATGTGGAGGGTACGAAAAAACATATTACTTTGTAAGAAAAACCATTTTAATGTTTTGAATTAGGTATATTGAAAACAAATGCCATAAAGGGATAAAAATTCGTTTTCAATATAATAAAATGGAAATATAAACCCATGAGATAAAATGTAACAAGGATTTCAAATAAAAAAGAAAAAAATTATTGGGAATAGAAAACATATGCATCTAATATAAATAGTTGTTAAATATAATGATTATTTTTCTAAAAAATGTCATATTTTTATAGGGAATAAACTCATCAAAAGGAAGAGTAGAATAAATAATTTCTTTTCAGAAAAGAGAATGAAAATGAAAAATATAATATCATATGGTGGATTAAAAAAATCATAGATGTAATATGTTCAATATGAATCTTTATAACTAAAATAATCAGGGGATTGACTTATCAAAACCCCTTATAGGTTGGTTATCTTTAAAATTTAAATCCCATTAATCGTAGAACATGGGATGATTTTTTAAATACCAATAATTCTGTGAATAAAATAATGATAATAGATAAATGGTAAGTTTATGCACCACATTAAATTAAATAAGTGGTAAATTTGGCATAATCCTCAAAGAACAAAAACTAATATTAGATTCTCTACCCTTCTATACCATATTATTTTAATAATCCCTAATATACTTAATCCTTAAAAATGATCATTTTAAATTGGATTTAGGGTTTTATTGGATTTATTTAAAGAATACATATACTTATAGAAGTTGAATGATTATTTGGGGTAGTTATTTGGGTAGAGTTTGGTTGAATATAACGGTCTTAGGGTGCGAACAAAAGTGGTGTGGTTATTGTTTCTTTATATATTAGAGGAGTTGCATTTCTATAATAATATAAAATGTAAGGTCATTATTAAAAGTTCCAGTTTTTCCAATAATGGTCAATAATTGAGTGTCTTAATGGTAAAGGTCATTAAATATTTTACAATAAATTCTCACTTATTTTTATTATGATTTATGTCTCTTCCTCTTAGATTTTTTTATAATTACAATTTTTTTTATTTTAATGGGGAAATGAATTTTTACCAATGTAATTTAATTTTCATTACATAAAATAAAGTATTCATTATTACATAATTTTTAACAAATGATTCCAAATTTGAAAGCCATTTTTTAAATTATTATTTTGAATAATGATAAAATTAAATTTATATTAGTGAAAATAACACGTAAAAATAATTTCTATAAAAGTGTATTTGTATGCTTAAAATTTATGGATAGGATTAAATTGTAATTTTTTGATTAATATGAATGTAATTGGTTTATTAAAAACCAAATAATTTTTTTATTTCAAAACTATCTAAAATTGAATTTCACATTATGCATTAAAATGCCCTAACATGGAAATGACCGAACCAGTGCCCTATAATGATGATCTACATGACCTCTGGTGTGACTACCTATATTCCAATGGAATATGACTCATAATATTTGTATAATGTGATATAGTGTAGAAAATCTACCCATATATCTATGTAGAAATATTTATAGAAATAATTCCAATCAGATACAATATACGAAAAGTGCGGTTATTGGGATAGATGAAAAAGTTCCAAAGAAAAGATAAAAAATACATTCCATATATAAAATGGTACAATAAAATATATTTAAGAGAATAATAGAATAATAAACCATATATTTTATCTAAAAATACAAATGATAAAATGCTCGAAATGTCACTAGAGAAAACATGATTAATGGACATGTCCCACTGTACCATGTAGTATCCTAGAAGCCACACATCATGTAATGACCTTCCCCAATCCCATGCCAATAACCAAGTAGAATCTTCTTGGGTACCCATGCCATACATTTGTGGTTAATACTCATTATAACACTACACCAAACCCAATCCCATCAGGATGCTTTACATTTGATGGAATTTCTTACTCAAGAGACCTTACCAACCCACCTCTTGGTTAATCACCCAGCATTATATATTGGATTTCATTTGATAAATCTAAAAATTATTAGATCCTAATTACCCTAACTCAACAAATTCCATTAGCCGATGGAAACTTTAGTGACTTATATTTTTACAACCCAAAATTCACAGCACTGTTAGTCTTAATGAATCTATTTCAAGGATCATGATATTTTATCACCACACAACTTTCTTGTTCCAACTTGCAATGGGATTTGTCTAGTCTCTAATGGTGTTCACATCAATACAAAAATTATATTACAATAGATGAGGAGTTACCTTAATTAAATCCAGTGCCAAAGTTGGAATTACTATATTCTCCTACTAAATAATGATCTATCATTTTTGACATTCTATGTATAGATCAAATAACATCATACTCCAAACATGCATAGGGAACCAATTAAGGGAAATTACAAATCACCATTCTCAATTCTCAGTGAATAAAATTAGTCTCACCCACCTATAAATAGACCTTGAACCTACCAAATTTCAATCAAAATCCTAACCAGAACCTCAAACATACCCATAAAACTAGAAACAATGAGCCAAAATTGGATTCCAACTATCATCATTCCTTTTAAATAGAAACAATAATAAGTAATCTTCTAGTATACAAGTTAAAACAAAACTCGGCCATACCCATCAATGGGACACTAAACATCCAATCAAAACACTATAAATCCCATGGATTCTGAAAAAAATCTAGTTCAAAGATTGATGTATTTCCATAAAATGTGATATGATTACATATTTGTATTTCTAGAAAAAATGAAACATACAATCATGATTTATATTGAACACAGAACCACAAAAAAAACAAAATTAGGCGTAGATCAAAAAATTCTAACCCAATTATGATTATGTTACTTAGTCTCCATCTATTAAAAAATCTGAATTTATATTGGTTGTTCCACTATGAATCCTGATAAATTAATGATCTCTAGATCAACATGATATCAATTCCAACAATCATACCGTGATAGGTTTCATCACAACCATAACCTTTCCATATGAAATTACAATACTATGACATATGCAATAATCCCCACCACATGGGTGTAGTCATCATCAAATCACTAAACGAATGGTCCAATATCCCTGGAAAATGTCTTATCCATCACCAAACCAAATGGAAATATGTTTCCATCCTACTCATACATGAGTGTTATCATGAAAAGTTAACTTTCAAACGTTTGTTACTCATAGGAGCTTCACCTATGAAATTTGAAAAAATACAACTCATATAGAGGATTATACAATTCAATGATTGGTGTTGTACTTACAACCATTTGGTTTTACTTTAAACACTCCATGAGTACACTCTTAATATGTTTCATCTTATGATACTCATGCAACTCATCCGAAGACATGCATTTTATATCCATACAACTGTAACACCACCATCAGTTTCTAACTCTTGTTCAGCTGCCCTTCCATGCATTGATGCATACATGATGTCTTTCTCACTTTATAATGGTTATACCAACTCTCATCATAAATATCAAGGCCAAAAAACACAATGTATCAACCAATTACTCATTTCACATAGCCCAAGAAGAAATTATATGAAAACCAACTACATCTCTACAAAACAGTTCCATGAATTCATGAACTAATGCCCAAGAAGACACTACTATCACTACATTGCTAAAAATAATAAAAAATCAAATATATTCTCATAAATACTATATGTGTCCAATTTTATGAATACATAACATTTTTAAACATTCATAGGGATAAAATTTTCATTATAACCTACATGTCACATGCTCCACTATAAGAAAATCAAAAAAATGATTCATGGTCCCCTAAATTGAACATAATTCTAACTAGGCTAAAGTGTATGATTAAATAACTAGAATATATTTTATAATAATCAATTGAATACATAAACTAGATATCTATTGATGATTTTGAAAATAAAACATCACTTTTTTTAGGGGTTGTTACATGATTACCCTTAAAAAATATCATTCCTAAACAAAAATATTAATCCCACACTCCCACTATTCACATAAATGAATATAAATGACCATCATGTTTAGGTAATTGATTAGTAATTCCATGAATAATCACCAGTTCTACTAAAAACAAACACTTAGGGTTCCTTTTATTTCACTAGTACGATGAATAACTACATTCTTCACAAAAATCCACTTCTAAGAGTGTTCTTATTCCTATGAACCTCATATCTGATCCACCCCATATTTAATTGGATAGCCTAACATGTACTGTTAATCTCATGGAATAACATATGCATAAATCCACATATCGTTGAGATCCTCATTTTCATTGATATCTATCCTAGTGTTTTGCCACACATCATTGGTTACAGTTCTACCATCCATGATTTCCATTGATCAACCATTCAAAGAAGTCAATGGGGATTTAAATTGAAAATACATCCAAATGGAACCTAAATCATGAAACTCTCTTTATGAATGAATTCAAATAATCAAAATTTCATCTCATAAGAAATCCAAATGCATCTAACATCCCCAAACCTCATACTTTGTATCACCTATTATACATCGATCATGTATACTGATGTATCCCCTATTCCTCATGCTCCAAATTGAACTCACAAAAACTTGATAACACCTATTATGGGATACACAATAAAGATATAAGACACCAAATTAAAATATTTGGATTCATGAAAAAGAATGTCACTTGGAACCCTTGGTAAGATAAAATTTATATATCATGCAGGTCACAAATTCCCGAATCACAGCACCTCTATTTCAAGATCATGGGATGTGTAACATGAAAAAAACCCATTGGGGTGTAATTATAAACAACATTGATTCTAACCCACCCTTCCCAGTCTTATGTGATGAAATAACTAGAGACCCACAATAACCCTAACATGTCGTGGGACTAAAGGTCACAAAGGATAACCCATAACTCATGTGCCTTGGCCTCTCATACCTCCCATTCATAGGGTCAACCACCAAACCTGAAGTTTTTCCATATCATACTTATAGGATTTGAAACATTACACTTCCATCTCACATTAACAATAACATTTCTAAAACATAGGTGGAACTAAATGATTCGTCGAGTGTAATTTAATGAGTAAAATGTTTTTATGTTGTATGTATAATTTTATTTAAGTGAAACCAAAAAATTTCCATTTATCGAATAACAAATTATACTTCTAACTATTTACATTAACTATATAATTTCATAGCTAATGCTCAGTTGAATAATATATCGTTTCCATGTTATATATGAATATACTCTATATGTTGTAATTGAAAATTTATTTAGTTAATTCCTCATAATAATAGATCCAAAAACAATATCCCAATATATATTTATCATTTAGGTGAATGTATTTAAAAATGGAAACACTTTTCACATACTAATCCTTGATTAAAATTCACCTGAACAAATATCCCCATATTAGGTATATAACTGAAGGGAATATCAGATCAATAGAAAAAGGAAACAACATGAAAAAAAATCTAATCCCAAAAAACAAGGACATCCTTCATACGTGGGTTATCCAATCTTAGTCACAACCACAAAACTATGAAATAAAAAAAAATCATATATCCTTTATAAAATACCTAATAAAAAAATAAGAATTTTCAATTCAATTTTATAATTCCATGACATAGAATCCACAATATTGGTTCCCTAGACCAATTTACCACATGACTTATAGTGCACCTCTCTGTATGTCAGGGACTTATACTTAGAGGCCCTGGTCTATTGTGGTATAGTGGTGATACTATACCCACATATTAGATTGGATACATATGTGGAAATTATACAAACTTGATAAAACATTCAGGTAAATAAGTAATGGATATAACAAAGAATGTTCCAAATAAAAGACCAACATTATATATTCCTTATCAAAAAATTATATCTAATATATTTGGTGAAATAATAGAATAATAAACTATATAAAAAATCTCAAAAGAGTAAATGAAAATAAACTAGGCACTGTAATAGAGTATAAACAAGTCATAACTTAATACCAAGATCCCATGCTCTATCTTAAAATGTGAATATAATGTAATGAGCTTGTCCAAGCCCAGACCTACAACCAGGTAGCATTACTCATGTATCCATGTTCCATGGTGACATGAGTAGTGTTTTAGTGGACCTAAAAAGTCCACAACAAGATATTTCCCTAACATAACCAATTTTTGTGGATGTGTATGGATAATTTCAACAAATAAACATTTATACCATTAATTGATTTCAATATTTGAATGTTAAATATTTAAAAATTTATATAATGAAAAACAGTAAAAGATAAACTGATTCCCTTGATCAAGGGAGAATCCTGACATTGGTATATACCATCTTTAACTAGATCTAGTGAGCCTCTTATCATGGTATATATCATGGATCAACTAGTTCAATTGTATAATATCACAGTACACATAGTCATAATAATATGAGGGAATCCACATGGTCAAATGGGAATTCCATCCCAAAATATCCCATATCAAATCCATTGGCCGACCATTAGAATTACAATGATCCAGTATACTAGTATGAACTCAAGGAATAATCCTAGAATTTTAGAATTAGGACTTGATTGTAATCCATTTCTCACAACAAAGGAATTCCATGCATGGATATCAATCAAAACCATGGGATCTCATACCATGAAATTTAATAATGGTACTATTAAAAAATCCAAAACATGAATTTTTGGAGTTAAAAGGGTAAAACAATTATGTGAATCTAAGGGGGTTCCACCCCATTTTATTCAAAGAATAAAATATAATAATAATCCATTGGATTGGACAAGGATTTCCATAACATTGGACCACAATTAATTCAATGGTTTCATCATATCCTGACATTCATTTGAGTCTCTAATTGATATCTAGGGCTCACTCACAACATTAAAAACCAATAAATATCTTATGAAATTAATTTAATTTCTCTATGTATTCCTATAAAATACCATTTTAATATAGAACACTTTTATTTCATTAAAAACCTTCAAGTATTTATTATATTATTATACATCATTCCATTTACTAGGAAACCATCTTCATTAGTTACCATAAAAAATTTCTAGATCAAGATCATCAGATGTTATTATTCTTTACATTAATAGGGAAGCATCATGTCATAAAAATCCCAATTTCATTATGATATTACAACATAATTTGCTATTTAACAGTCAATAACTATAATTTTTATTGTATCACATGTGGTCCTCTTTTAGGGGAATTCTTCTATTTTTTCTATTATAATCTATTTCAAAAATATAGAGAAAATTATAAACCCTGGGGACATTTATTAGACATAGATATCTATCATACAATAATAAACTTTTATTCCATAAAACCAAAAAATCTCACCAAGATATTCCTATTTATAAAATTCACACATCATTTTAGGAAACCAAAATATGGTTTGAAAACCCATTATCATGATTATCGATGACTATGAAATCCCACTTCACAACCATTAGGGTAAAAATTATTTCCATTTTAAGAGGAAATTTTAATTTACATGTCCATACTCATTTTTCATTACAAAAATAAAGTGTTCGTATGAATAAACCATTTTTTATAGTTTCCTACACCATGATTTCGCCATCTAGATAAAATTGGGCTGAATTGAATTATTTTAGTTTATTTAGGCAATAAGAAAATAAATATACATTAAGAACTACACAAAAACATTAAAAAATATTATAGATTGTGGATTCTATCTATATTCCACCCACCATTACCTTATATGTGTCCATATATCTGATATGGGCCTTTGGTTTTATCTATATCTGAATTAAATGAAGAAGTAGAAAAAATCCTTATAGATAGAACATATTAGCTCATGAGAATGAAACCCCAATTAATAGAAAAATAAATAGAAAGAGATAGGATGATAAGTCTTATACATACCTATATCTCTCCAACACTATATATGGAAGAATAAACAAACCTCAGATGATGGAAATCCACTATACTAGAGGAAGAAGAGGAATGCCTATTTAGGCGCTGCTACTTGTCATGGGAGAGGGGGAAAACCTGAGTGAGGATTTCATAGATTGTCCTCATTAATGTTATGGGGATTAACATAATACAATTTATTACAAGGAGGCCACGAATTAGATGGTATCATCCACTAGATATCCGGTAGGCCCATGCACCATACATGGCTTGTGCCCATGGCCATCAGCTAGTAGGTGGTGCTATAACAACATGCAGCAGCATCGAATCTTCCACAAATCCTCTTGAAATGACTATGACATGACTCCTACACCCTAAACATCACCAAAAGTTATATGAGTATTAATAAAAAAATAACCGGTTCACACTTCTATACGGGGAATGATATTACATGGATACTTAGTTGAAAGAAAAAAAAGTAAAAATTTACTTTATTAAAGTAAAATATTAGTTAATCTTACAAAATATTAAATAATATTTGTATAAATTCATTATTTTTTCTTTAAATTATTAATTTAACTTTAAAAAATAATAAATTTTATAATTTTTTTATAGACTATAAAATGAATCTTTTATTATGAAAATTTAATAAAATGGATAGTAATTTCAAAATTGGTATTTTTAAGTATTCCCGACAAAAATAAATCTTTTAGAAAAAAATAAAAGATACATACTAAGATAATATTGAAATAATGAATTAAAAAATAATTTAATTATTTAAAATTAAAATATAAAAAATTTATAAATTTAGTCTTTATAAGACAATAAAATAAATAATGATAAAATACTTTTAGGAAAAAATTACATATTTAATTATGTTCAATATTATTTCATATCAATTTATAAGTATAATATTTTTAATATTTCTTAATACATAAAATTAATATTTAACCATTTTATTATTATTATATGAATTAAATATTAAAGTAAAAAAATATATTTACTTGAGAAAGATAAATCATTATTAATATTAAATTATATTAATTATTTATCCTCCAAATGCAATCATTTTTAGTTTAGTAAAAAAATTTATTTTATATATGTTATATTATTTTTATAATTATATTAATAATAATCATCTAGAAAGAACACCTAATTTTAGTTCAGTGTTCTATGTAGAAAATGATATGGAACACATTACATTTATTTAAAGGAATTATATATAGTTAAATATCGGTGTCTAAAAATTCCGACACCCCCCACAAAATGTATTGCGTCCTCATAATATTAATTAAAACACACTACTGAAAGATTTAAGATTTCCATAAGATATACATGACAATGTATTTTGTTTAATGAGGTATCAACCTTGGATATTTGGGTAATTCTAAGAAAATCATCAATTCATTCATAATAAAAATATCACAATATTGATTTTTATCCTAACTATTTAAGCTATATAATTCTTAGGATTGTGTGTTAAGGCATATATAATGAATTAAGTTTTCTAATAGAGTTCATAGTTATCCTTGTAGTGATATCTTATCATATGTTTATTTGGGACCTAAAAAATTAGTTTTTTACATTGTAAACATGAAGTCTATTTGGATAAGTATAGTGTATTTAAAAAATTAAATAAAATTCATCTAAATATGTTTAATAATATATTATTGAATTATATTCAATAAGAACTAACTCGGGAAACACAATAATAGTTGTTATTCTTTGGTAATATAAAATAATTTGGTTGGTGGTTTTCTGCTCTTAGAGAACATCCTATATAAACATGAGTGGATTGGGAAAAAAATCCAATAAGGCCTTTAGAAATATAGAATAGAGGATTAGTGAATCTTGCACCACATATTTATCAGTATCCACATCAATAGTAGTCTGTACATAGGATTTCAATTATAATCCCAGTTTTTAGTGATGATGATGTTTATAATCCTTATTATCCCTTGGATTAGGTCCTTGATATTTATAATGAAAAAGAAATTTACATTTCAAACATTGGTAATTATTCTAATTCATTTTGTTTAATGGTTTAATTAACCTGGATCATTCTTTTTGAGCTACAATCCCAATCCATATGCAATTGAAACATTTTCATATTCCTCTATGATGTTCCCTTGCATGATTATTTCAATGGTTTTTTACATTTAGGAAGTTTAACCTTCCTGTCTTCATTATATTCATCATATGATATTTTATGAAACTCCATCCTTCACTTATTTAGTGTGTTTGAATTTTCATCAATGATAATGTTGTTAACCATAACTTGTTATTGGTGGGTTATCAAAACCACAATATTTTCATCATCAGATTCTACCCCATTTAGTTAATCTTTAGGTAAATTATATCATTCCATCATATCCAATGGTCAACTCAGTCTCTCCTTATTTCATCCACTAACTAAATATTGAAAATTTAATAGTTTAGGTCATTAATAATTGCATTAAATGGAATTATAAACATTGAAGATGTATTTAATATATATCATGCATGACTTATCTTATGGATATCTATGATTTGTTATATTTTATCCATGTTCACTTACAAAATTTTCTCTAACCAAAATATATCCATATCCCAAATAATTTTCATAAAAAACATGTTAATTGAAGAAATTATATCTCAAGGGAGAGTCAAAACAGTGGCTATGTAAGGCCTATTTGTCACTCACTAAGTTAAAATCAAATTATTACTCAATATAAACATTTTAGGGTTACAACAACTAGGAATGTCTGTGATATTTTTTGTATCAAATTCTAGTATCTAGATATGGATGGAGATTCTATGATAACATTATACTAAATACATTATAAAATGATTATTATTTTATAATATGATAATACTTATCATTATGGTCCTAAATAATCATCAATCATCAAAAATAAAAAATTAAATAGTCTAAAACACAAAATAAATAAGCCCTGTTGGGATACCAACTGTGATTTCCCAAACCAACACTCCATTTTTGCTGATAATGATAAATTTCTTACACATATTCTTTGATTTCGAGTGATATTACATAATCTAAACATATCTTTATTTTACACTATTTCAATATGTTAGACATTACCTATCCCTATAATAATAGAATCCCCATAATTAAAAGTTCAGTTTCTGTGAGGAATATCTACATAATAAAATTATTTTATCATACATGTGAATTTTATTATAATTTAAAAACATTAGAATCATTTTTATAATTCTCATAGCTTCTACTCATCGTCATAACCTGGGGAAGATAAATGTAATAAAATTGGGGAAAAATTCATAGTAATGTAAATCATAAAATAAAGCATTGAATCATAAGCATATGAGAAAAAAATGAGAATGAGAGAAATAAAATATTTAAAAATAACATGGTTTAATAATAGAGGTCTATAATTCAAGATAAAATGTCACATAATCTCAAACAAGAAAAAAAATACAATTTCAAAAGAGTGTGAAAAGAAGAGATAAAAAATTTGAGAAATGGAGCACAATCATTGGTATAAATATATATCATGTCAAGTAAATGAAGCATAAGAAAACTATACAACTAACATATGTTTAAAAATCATAAAATAGTGGAACAAAGATCACTACTAGTTTCCCATAACAATGTGGAGTAGATATAACAACCTGATTCCCACAAACATTTTAGATCATGCCTCACCGCCCGATTACCATAGATACCAGAGAATGTTTCATTAAATTATTATCATAGTTGTGAATATATCACTACCTAATTATCATTAACCTAGTGGAGCACAAATCAATTCATGATTCCTACAATCATAGAAGAGTTGGTATAACTTATTAATTCCCATAGTGGAGCACGAGTCAATAGTTGATCCCTATTGTAATATCTTGATATATAAAACATTACTAAATTCATTAAATGGTTATATAGAAGACCACCCATTGTTTTTCACACATATGTGAGAAAATTGAAATGAATCATTAATATTTCAATCTTCCCTTAACTAATGTATGGAAAATATATGAGTTACTTAAAGATATTAATAAGAAATTTCATAAACCATCGAGAGAAAGAATGTGTAAGGTATCATAAGAATATATCCCCAGTGTATCATAAGTAATTTCAATAGATGTTAACATGGGTGTAAAATACCCTTTTAAAACTATTTTATAAATCTCTTTAAAACAATAATTAATATAATCTTTTCAAATTCTTTAAAATTTTATAAATGTTTTTTTGTTATAACCATAATGATATTGAAATAATATTTTGAAAATTAACCTTTAAAAAGGGGGATTTGAAAAAAAAATAATTTTTTAAGGAAACATCCATCAATAAGACATATAAATAATGAAGACTTATATCTTAAATAAAATAAGCATTTAAAATCCCTTTTAAATTCCAGAATTTTTTTAAAAATTATAAATATTACTTACGAAAAATATAACAATGTTACATTTCCATTGAAACATCATGAATAGTTAAAATCATGTAAAAAAGAATTAAAAAATTTGATGTAATATTTATATAATATATTTCTCATAACGGTGAAAGAAATCATAAATTAGTTTGTAGAAAATGTTTTTCCATTGTTATAAAAGATAATGTTATAGGCTACATTCAAAAGAAATTTTCTAAAGGTGAAGTTAATGATTGTGAAAACATTTAACATTAAAAATAATATTCAATAATGAATCTTCAAAAAAGTCATAATTTTTTTACAAATGAAATATGTAGTGGAAGATAATAAAAACAATCGTGAGATTTTTTTATATATTTTAAAATACCTACTTTGAAAATCGGCATCATAATTTTTTTAATAATAATTCTTTTTGAAAAGAGAAAATGGGGAAACTGAAAGTCAAACTAGATAACAGATAATTATTTTTCAAAATATGAATGAAAAATTAAGATATAATAGAAAATATGGACATTAATGATTAACTATCATTAATATGACTGAGAATCATTCTTTAAAATGTCATATTATTTTGGTGAAGAAATTAAATAAGAATAAATATGTAAAAAAATAAAATTTTTAAAATATATAAATATAAATTATATTATAATATATTAGAGTTGATGAAAAAAAAACAAATAATTATAAATTTTGTACGGAAAAATTATATCTCAAATAAAGGTGGGTTTGAGATAACAAAATCCCTGACAATATAATTTTCTTTTGAATTGAAAACCATTTAAATATAAATCATGATATGATTTTTAAAATCACTATAATTTTCTAAAAAAATAAGATAATTCATTCCTAGGTTATGATTAAACTAAAAATTAAATAATTGGGGAGTTTTGCATAATTCTCAATTAACATAAATTCTGTTGATAATCCCTTACATTTTATTGATTCTTATCTTCATACTCTCAATCATCCTTACTCTGTGGTTCAACTCCTTTGTAAATTGAGTTTAGGCTTAGAGATTTGGTCTTTTGATATATTTGTAACTCAAGGAATTTTCTAGGAGTTTTGGGGAGTTATTTTTTATAATTTCAGTCTAATATAAGGGTTATAAGGTGTACACTGAATTTGTGTAGTGATGTATCCATTTATAAAGTAGAGGAGTGGACTTTTGTAAAAATATAAAAGATAAATTCAATATTCAAGGGTCATGTAGATCTAAAAATAAAAAATAATTGAGTTGGTGATGGGTTATTTTTTGAAATTATCAAATATAAAATTTAGAACGTTTTTTAACCTGTTTTTTATTATTTTCTCTTAGATATTTCTCCTTTAAAACTTTTGGTATTTACCATGGTAACTAATTTTTACCTTAGGTAATTTAATTTTAATTTCATATAATAAAGTATACTATATTGATAAATATGGGCCTAATGATTCCAAATATGAAATAATTTGTTTTGAAAAAATTTAACACCCCATGATTCCATGGTACACTTCTCTTTGAATAATACAATAGCCTACGTTATACAAAACATCGAGTTCTAACACATGATGAACAATCAAAATACCCATTTAAAAAATAGTTTTGAATATTAATACCCACTTTTTGAATTTTAATAATTTTTTTTTCATAATGGACTTCATTTTTTGATTTGGAATAACAACATTAGCTTTGGGTGAATTTTTTGTATTTTTCTGAAAACTTTCAAATTTTGATGAGTAGTGAAAACACTGTGTTATTGCTTAAAACTGTCTTTTATTTAAATAATTATTATTTCTAAATAAATAAAAGTTAAATTAAAAATAAATAATTAATACCTATATTAGTTCAATATTTTTCATTGGGATCATTTTATAATAATATTAGATATATAAAATTTTATTGAACTATTTAATGCCTTTTATCCACCTTCTAGGCACATTTTCCAATTCGCCTAAAACATAAATTTTATGCATATGTGAATTGAATTTCAAAATTTTTAGATACATAGTAGACATCATAATGTAAAATGTGGTTCAATAGGATGAAAATATTTTTTGGCGAATAGTAACTTTTGATTTTCATTTACCGTAGTTAAAAGTGAATAGGGTAATTAAAGGTAAAAATGATATTATAATTACCCTAACACAAGCCCTAATTCTATTGTATAATTGTATTTCGACCAAAATAAACACTCAGAACAAAATATGATCATTTTTATCCACTTGGATTAGATTAGGACAATTATTATTATTTTATTTTAGGATTAGTTAAAAGTGTTAAATTCAAATTTTAATAACTAAACCATTTTTTATATGGGGTTCTACATAAGATAAATTCTACTATAAATATTAATTATAAATGCGAAATATTTCATACATCATTGTATTTTATTTTTAATTTTTGTACATTAAATAATTAAATTTATTTATGACATAATGATGATGCAGTAAATACCATAATAATGAATGATTAAAATAATTGATATTATAAATATTCAAATAAATGTAAATAAAGACATTTGATGCATTCAACAAATTTTATATGTTAACATGACATTTTCATATTTATTTAATTTATTATTTCGAAGTAATCATGTTTTTTTGACTTTTACAAAAACGAAATACTAAATAGTGTCAAAATTGACATAAATGAGTTTTTAATACAAATACTAAATTATTAATTGATATAATATTACTATAAAACTAAACTTAGGAGAAAGGACTTATATAATTATAGATATTTCATTAATGAACCACTTGAGGTTTTCTTGGCATTTTATATTATATTTATTAACCATGTAATATAAAAATACATGAAGACATTGTAACAGGTAAACAATATAACTAAGAGTTAAATCTAAAAGAAAAGGTTAATATATTGACATAAAGATGTCTAAAACCGATTTTTTGAGAGTAATTTGACCCATACCAACCTTAGAATCTAAATAAATCCATTTTAAGCCATTATAAAATAAAAAAGTTTTTATAAAAAAATAATATTTCAAGATTTTCCTAATGTTACCCCCACATATCTTATAAAAGGGTACTTCCCATTCTCTTAATTTCACATCTCAAAATCCATTTGGCTCAGCCAAACTATATATAAATATTCTCCCAACTTTCCTCACTTAATCTTATAGTCCTTAATTGTATCAGAATGCCAACCTAAGGAGCACTTTTGTTAAAATCAAAATGAAACACCTGAAGAAGAGATATTTATTTCATCACCTATTTCAAGATTTTCTCTTCCACTTCCTTTTTATTTGTTGTTTCCATACCAAAATAATAACTCCAGTACCTTAAAAATACTATCATGTTATTATAAATATGGTAAAAACATATTCATTATTCTATCCATCCTATTAAGGTCAATGTCACCATATGTGCGTACGTACGACTTACCGTCTCCACGTCATGGTGTAGTTTGTTATTCAACACTTCATTATTTGGATGGGTATAATAATGAGTATAATTGATTTAAATAATAAATATAACATTTTAATGATTCTTTATATATAATATTCCATCTAATTACATACGATTTGACCATCAACAGAATGATATTGTCGCTTTTGCATACGTACGGATTATAGTCTCCATTAACGCGATGAGATTCATTCCCCATTGCAACCGTTCAAGAATAATTTTCATATTATGATTAAAAATAATGTTTAAGAACATAATTAAATTAAATATATTAATCATATACATCCTATACATAAAAAAATACTTACTTGACAAAATATATAAAGGAAAATGAATCAGGTAACACCCAAAACAATGATACTTCTAAAATATAATTAACAAAGAAATATTAGAAGATCATATATGATATCATATTTATGTATGAGGTTATTGTATAATTTCATAACAATGATTTAACTATTATAAATGAGGTTAACATACCCTCGACTAAGGGAATGTACAAGGTAATTATTAATTTTACAATCTCTTTATTATCTAAGGTTTTCAATACGTAAGAATCTACTGAGAATTCTTTATCATACTCATCCGTGTTTCTTGAAAATTTATTTAAAAACATTTTTACTATTTCCTAGAATATGGTTTAATGTCATTTATACACTTGTTTTACTTTTTATAAATTCTTTTTAAAGGAATCTTTCTCTCGCTTTCCAAAAAAGGTATATTATGACCTTTTCGAAAAATTAGGGTAAGAATTTTTTTTAAACTTATACCATTATAACACCTTCGAAGCACCCCTTATAAGCATATAAAAATATTTTCAAAATAAATGTTTTATTTTATATTTATGTGAATTTTAAATTATTTTGAAATATAAAGAGATATTTCTATCAAATAGATTGGATTTCATCTATGTCAAAATCCATTGATGGATTTTACACTTTTTTGAAGATGATTTTTTAAGATACAATCTTCCATATTGTATTCAAGGTTTTATTATTTGTTTGACTATGGATGTTTTATTTTTATAAAATTCATGGTTTATGGTTAATGTATTGACATTTTGTATACTAGTTTTAATATGAATCTCTATATTATAATTCAACCTTTTCATACGAGGAATGCAATGTACATAGTATGTGATGGGTAGAGCCCGCTATAGCTCCTCGATGAATTAGTAGATCTCTTGGGACAAACCAGTCTCTTAGAATAAGGCCTTGCCAAAATTTTATTTGTAGTCTTGGAATGAGGCCTTGACTATATGGTTATGATGTCTGACATTAGGCATTCCATGATTATGAAATTAGGTGTTGATATTACAAGTGATTATTTGACTAGTAGAATATCCATTTGAATAAGTAAATGAAATTATTTAATTTATATTTTCCATATAATTATAATGTTTAAGTTTAAATATCATGTGTTTCAATATTATACATTGTCTTAAAATGATTATTATTATTTATGAATGTTTTCACTATATTTTTATCCTTACTGAGCATCTGATCTCAACCCTTTCAATGTTTTACTTTTACCAGGATGTGAATAAGAATATTATAATTAACCCACATGGATAGGCCAAAGGATACGAGTGTGTTCAAAGGGGACAAAATGTTGTTTTTTTATTTCATGATGTAATGTAAAACAAATGTATGTATCTAGTACTTCCATGGCTACTAAACAAATCAGTGTTCCATGACATGATCTCTTGTGGTCATGAAAATGATATGTAATAATGCACCGACTATGAGTATCTAGGGTTGGGGCGTTACCGCTGGTTTCAGAGGATTTTTAGTACAAAACATCGAAACTATATTTAGAAATCCTCTGATTAGGTAAAATTACCCTAAGATAGACTTTGAGGATTAGTATAAAATATCTTCCTAGAAATTTGGTATTGTAGATATTTTGTGAATTTTCCAAGAAATACATCCATGTCTGTTTATGAATAGGTGGAGGCTGCTTTGGAACAAATGTATCTTGGGGTAAAACTGGAAAACCCCACTTCGAGCTAGGCTTGAACAAGAACGGATACATGGTAATAGTCCTTGCTATACCCTTGGATACAACCCTCCAGGGGGATATTCTTAGAACAATTCACATTTCCATTACAATCCATTATGAAGGATTTAGGAGTAAATACTTCCTCAAAGAAAACATTTTTTATGATTATAGATTATATGAATAAACTTTTCTCAGTATGTTAGCTATTTTACTAGTTTGGAATTAAGTGATATAATTCATAAACTAATCTAATGTACACCATTGTTTAGAAATGGCACCTAGTGGAAGGAATGGAAACAGTATCAAAGCACGCAATCCATGCAAGGATTTTCCACCCACTCAATATTATTATAGTGGAGATGGGGATATAACTAGTGATGAACAACTTATAACCATAATGGGACAGGTCACTAAAGTTACGAAGAATAACCTTATCCATATGGAGCACCCTAATCCACAATGCAGAGGATCAATGTTAGACCGCTTCGTGAGGGAAAAACCCCAATATTAAATGCGACTACAAATCCATTTGTTGTTGAGCAATGGATAAGTTCCTTTGGAAAAATATTTCAGGATTAGGGGAGTAGAGAAAGAGAAAAAGTTTTCATGGTAGTTTATCACCTCATAGGAGATGAAGATCAATGGTGGTAATTAATTCAAAACACAAAGGAAGATGAAGAAGTATCAAATATGTAATGGAGGGAGTTTAAAGATTATTATTATAAAAATACATTCCATGTGACCAACAAGAAAATATATAAAAATAATTTATGAGTCTATGAAAATGGAGGATGAGAATGTCACAATGTATGAGGCTATCTTTACAAGGTTATGAAGGCATCTTGGATATTATATTTGTAACCCAAGGATTAAGATTGATTGATTCTTTTATGGGTTAAATCCATTTCCTTATAGACTATTAGTATCACAGTCCTTCTTGTTATATGAATATATTTTCTAATGTTCCATCAAGACAGAAAAGGAAATATCTATGTCTTATGAATTTAAATCAATGAAAGAGAAGAAGATATCTGTCAAACAATATGGAAATGGAAATAAGTGGAAGAAGGGAAAAGTTTAGTTTTCATCCTATAGTAAATGTGGGAAGAAACATCCTAGTACTTGCCTAAAAGGAATGGGAGTTTGTTAAATGTATGGAGAAAATGGCCACCAATCTCGTGATGGCAAAGGGAAGAAAGAGGCTGTCAATGTTGAAAGCTTCAACTCTAAAGAAATGTGTAATTATGAAAATTAATGTCCTAAGCATCAAGTAATCTTACCTTAGAAAAGGCCAAGGGATAAAGGTGAAGCTTATGTGATCAAAACTATAGAGGTTGAAGTATCGAATGATGTATTGGTAGGTACATTAATCATTTCCTCCAATTTATCCAATGATATGTTGGATTTTGGACCATCTCAATTTTTTTATATCTTCCCAGTTTTCCAAGAAAATTAGATATTTTCAATTTTATTTAACAAGTGAGTTTTCGGTCAAAACTACTAAGGGAAGTATCAATGCACAATGTTTCATGAATCAATTACCATTATGGAATGTAATAATTATTTATCTTCTGATCTCATTGTAATACCCTTGATGGAATTTGATAGAATCCTCAGAATGGATTGACCTTTAGACCATGATGTGAAAATTAATTTTAAGAATAAAGAGGGAACAATTTTTGATGATGATATGGAATACCTTATATTTATAGCAGAAACATAATCATCTAATTCTCATCTATATCCACCCATAGTAACTCTACTAAATTCAATTATTGGGGAGGAAGAGAGTGAAATAAATATGGGTGTTGAAAGGAATGATTAAATAAGGGATGTACCTATTTTATAAGAATATTTTGACGTTTTTTCAGAGGATTTTCCTGGACAACCTACAAAACGAGGAATTGAGTTTTCCATTTATTTAATTCGTAGTTCAAGGCCCATATCAAAGACACATTATATAATGTCCATTGTAGAATTTGTGTAAATAAAGAAACATCTAGAGGAATTGAGTAATAAATGGTTTATTCTCCACAGTGTTTCTCAATGGGGAGCCCCTGTTCTTTTTATTAAGAAAAAATATGGATCTACGAGGTTGTGCATTGAATAAAGGGAGATCAATCCTATTATAATAAAGAACATGTATCCCCGCACCTCTCATTGATGATTTATTCAATCAAAATCATAGAGGTCAGTATTTTTCAAAGATTGTCCTTATAAATTTATATCATCAATTGTGTATGAAGAAGGAAGACATTCCGAAGACAAAATTTCATAACAGGTATGGGAATTACTAGTTTATAGTAATTCCTTTTGGACTGACTAATGAACCCTTGATCTTCATAGATCTAATGAATATAGTTTTTAAATAATATCTTGATGACTTTATTGTGGTATTTTCGAATTATATCTTGGTACACTCCGAAAGATATGAAGAACAAGAAAATACCTTACGCACTATTCTAAAGACTCTTATAATAAAAGAATTATATGGGAAGTTAAGTAAGTTTGAATTCTGGATTTAGGATATTTCTTTTCCTGGACATATTGTCTCTAAGGATAGAATCTTGGTTGATCCTTATAAGACAAGAGAAATACATGAATGGACAACATTGATGAGTATAACCGAGGTATGTAGTTTTATTTGTTTAGAAGGTTATTATCGATATTTCGTCCAAAAGTTTTCCCAATTGGATAACCCATTAACGAAGAACACAATTAAAAGGGTAAAATTTGTTTGGAAAAAAGAGTGTGTAGAATGTCTTAATGAATTGAAGAGAATATTAGTTATTGCTCATATCTTGACTCTTCCATCGGGGAATGATGGGTTTGTTTTTTATAATGATTCTTCAAATAAAGGACATGGTTGTGTCCTTAATCATAATGATATAGTTATTGCCTATGAATCACGAAATCTAGAAATTATTGTAAAAAAACTGTCCTACTCATGATCTTGAGTTAGAATCTATAATCATTACTATGAAGATATGGAGACACTATCTCTATGGTTAAAAATGTGAGATATATACCGATCAAAAGAGTTTGATGTATATTTTCTCACAGAAAGAACTCAACATGAGGCAAAGATGATGATTGAATTATGAAATATAACCCGGCGATGGAAAATAAGTTTTTAGATGCTATGAGCAGAAAGGATCATGGAGTTTTGAAAAAGATGATAGTTGAAAAGGATCTTATGTTCATGGATCCAGTAAAGATCAATAAGGGAATAATCATGGAAGGTGAAACATCGATAATATTTCAAATGGTTGCCAAACCATCATCCGTAGAAAGGGAAAAATATTCTCAGACTAATGATGGGGAGTTTCAAATGAAAATTAAACATGTGAATGATGGGATATTGATTGAATTCATATATTAAAATGGAATTTTGAAATTTGGGAGGTGGATTTTTTTCCCGATATAACTAATCTTAAAAGGGAATTGTTGGATGATACTCATAGCTCCAATTTCTCTATTCACCTTGGTAGAACTAAGATGTAAAAAGATTTGATGGTACATTTTTGGTGGGACAACATGAAGAGGGAGATTATTGATTATGTGTCAAGATGTATAGTTTTTCAATAGGTGAAGGTTAAAAGAAAACATCGTGGAAGATTCATGCAACCACTTCCCATACTTGAATGAAAATGGGATGATATTATTATGGACTTTGTCATGGGGCTACAAAAGACTCCTAGAAGGAATAGTTCAATATGGGTCATTATTGATCGTCATACCAGGTCATCACATTTTCATAATATAAAGAGAATATTTTCAACTTGAATGTTTAGAAAGAAAATATATTAATGATGTTTTAAGACTTCATGGAGTACCCCTATTGATAATTTCTGATCGTGATACCCATTTCACATAAATATTTTTGAAAACTCTTTAGAAATCCCTAGTCATTGAACTTCGTTTGAGAATTTCCAACCACACTCAAACTGATGGAAATTCCGAATGGACTATTCAAACCATATAAGACATGTTGAGATCTTTATCAATTGACTTTCAATGTATGTGGGATCAATATTTACCTATGACATATTTTTACTATAACAATATCATCCATTCAAGTATTCAGATGGAACCATATGAAGCATTATATGGAAAGATATGTCACACACTAACTTGTTGAGATGATGTTGGTGAATGAAAACTCATAGTCCCAGAACTTTTTGAGGAAAAAATATAAATGTTGAAGATTATCCAAACCCACATCAAAGAAACTAAAAATAAGAAACTGAGTTGTTCCCATAATTGAAGGAAGGATTTTGGATTTCAAGTAGGAGATCATGTTTTCTTGAAGGTATCTCCATGGAAGGGTGTTATACGATTTGGTATGAAGGTCTAATTAGGTCCCAGGTACATCAGACCATTTGAAATTCTAGAACTAATTAGAGTTGTATCTTATCATTGGGAAATGTCTCCAAGTCTCTCCCAAGTTCATGATGTGTTCCACGTATCACTGTTGATAAAATACATTCCTGACCCAACACATGTAGTCACCTATGATGAAATAGAACTGGAACCCAATCTGTCATATTGTGAAGAGCATGTCAAGATTCTTTGTTCTAGGGAACAAGGGTTGAGAACCACCCAAATATTTTTATGAATAAATATTCTATAAATTTATAGGTTGAAATTATTTGAAGGAGGGAAAAGGTAACAACCCACGATTCTGTGGTTCGCTTCTCTTTGATTAGTACAATTCCTTGCGCTGTACGCAACATCGAGTTCTAGCACACAATGACCAATCAAGCTAGTAGTTTAAAAAAACAGTTATGAATTGTATTACCCACATTTTGAAATTTTATAAATTTTATTTTTCAAAATAAACTTTATTTTAGGATTTGGAATATGAAAATTAGTTTCGTGTGAATTTTCGGTATTTTTCAGAAAACATTCAATTTTTGATAAATAGTAAAAAACACTACATTATTGTTTAAAACCGACTATTATTTAAATAATAATTATTTTTATTTAAATTTATGTTAAATTCAAAATAGATACATTATACCTATATTTGTTAATTTTAATTCATTAGAGTCATTTTCAAATAATATTAGATATATAAAATTTTATTGAACTATTTAACGCCTTTTACCAACCTTCTAGGCACATTTTAAAATTTGCATAAAACATAATTCTGCCACTTATATGAATTGAATTTAAAAAATATGAGAGATAAACATCACATCATTAAGTAAAATGTGGTGCAATGGGAAGAAAATAATATTCATTGTATAGAAACGTTTGAATTTAATTTACCACAATTAAAATTAAATAGGGTAATTAAAGGTAAAAATGATATTATAATTACCCAAAAACATGTCCTAAATCTATTGGATAATTTTATTTCGACCAAAATCGACCTTAGGAAAAAATATTATCCTTTTTGATACACTTGGATAATATTAGGATATTTATTATTACATTATTTAAAGAATAGTTAAAAGTGTTAAATACTAATTTTAGTAGCTAACCCATTTTTAATATAGGGGTTTACATAAGATAAATTGGACTATAAATATTCTTTAGAAATTTAACAGATTTCCGAAATCATGGTATTTTATTTATAATTTTCAAACATTAAAAAACTAAATTTATTTATGACACAATGATGATGCAATAATCACCTTATTAATAAAAGATTAAACTAATTAATATTATAAATATCCAAATAAATATAAATTTAGAATTTTTTAATTAAAGTAATTTTATATGTTAATATGACATTTTAGTATCGATTTAATGTATTTTTTTGAAGTAATAAAGTTTTTTTTGACTTTTACATAAACCAAATACTAAATATTGTTAAAATTGACATAAATGAGTTTAAAAAAATACTATATTCTTAAATGATATAACATTCCTAAAAATATAAGTTTCAGCCAAAGAAATTATATAATAATATATATTTTTCATTAATGAACCACTTGAGGTTCTGTAGTCATTTTATAGTATGTTTATTAACCAGGTAATATAAAAATACAAGAAGACATTGTAAATGTTAAACTATTTAACTAAGAGTGAAATATAAATGATATGGTTAATATGGTGACCAAAACTTGTATAATATGTATTTTTTAGAGTATTTTAACCCATACCCACCATAAACCCAAAATAAATCCATTTGGATCCATTATAAACAAAAAATTATTTTATAATAAAATAATATTTCATGTTTTTCCTAAAGTAACCCTCACCTCTCTTATAAAATGGTACATTACCTTCACTTAATTTCACACCTCCAAATCTATTTTTATCAACCAAACCATAATCCAATATCCTCCCAACTACCATTAATTCATCCTAGAGGCCATAATTTTATTATAAATCCATCCTAAAGATCCATTTTGTACAAATCAATAGGAAACACCAGAAGATGGGGTAATTATTTCATCACCACTTTCAAGTTCTTTTCTTCTTCCACTTCTTATTTTTTTTTCCATAAGAAAATAATAACTGCTGTACCTTCTATATACTGTAATGTTTTTTATAAATATGTTACAAATATATTCAATATTATATCCATCAAATGAATGAAAAAGTCTCTATACGTCCATACGTACGACTTACCGTCTCCACGTCACGGTGAAGTTTTTTATTCAACAATTTATTATTTAGATGGGTATAATAATGAGTTTAATTTAATTAAATAATAAATAAAACATGTTAATGATTATTTATATTTAAAATACCTTCCAATTACATACAATTTCCCCATCAATTGAATGATACTTCTCACTCGTGCGTACGTACGGATTACGGTCTGCATGAATACGATGAGATTCATTCCCCATTGTAACCGTTCAAGAATAATATTAATTTTAGGATTAAAAATAATGTTTAAGAACTTAATATCATTCTGGGTATGAATCAACTACTTTTTATACATAAAAAACATGACTTACGTAAGAAAAAATTTAAAGGAAAACAAATCATTTATCACCCGAAATATTGATACTACTGAAATATAATTAACAATGAAATATTATAAGATCATATATGATATCATAATTATGTATGTGGTTCTTCTATAATTTAGTAAAAATTATTTAACATTTATAACGAAGGATAACGTACCCTCGACTAACGAAAAGTACACATTAAGGGTTAATTTTACAATCTCTTTATTATCCAAGGTTGTCTATACGTAAGTGTAATAACCCAGATCTTCGTTTTAGGTATGTTTTTTCTTTTCCTGGAGTTTTTGAGAAAAGTGGATTTTTGGGAAATTTTTGAAGTACACACCATGTACTTTCTGTGTACATTCCGTGTACTCCCTTGTCGTGCCAGGCCATATGTTGGCCGTGTCCGAGCCACACACATGGTGTGTAGGGGTGAAGTGGGGGCCTCTTAAAGTGGGGTATGGAAAAGTAGAGTAAACATTGTGTAATCAAGAAGTACATGCCGTGTATTTTCTTTTATTTTTTCATTAAACGGACTGGGGTTGAGCCTAATCGAAAAAATCGTCTTCATCTAGGTCCCACTTGACCGAGAGACGTCGTACTGCCGTAGAAATTCTCTGAATCCCCGAGCCTCCATCCGTTCCCTGAATTGACCACTGTCAATTGCGTTGGAACTGAAATGGTAATCTCTTCCTTCCCCTAGAGCCTTGTATTCCAATTACTCATCTTTCTTGAGTTTTTGTGGGTTGAAAATTTTGTGTGTTTTCATAGATCTACGTCGTTATAAGGAGAATCAAGGTTCGTGGTTAATGTATATCGATCTCCTTGGATCGAGGTAGGTGGTTTGTGCCATACCTTTCAATGTATTTGTGTTTTATGTGAAAATTCCCCCAATACCTCTGAATTGGGTATTGCGTGTTTACCTATTTTCCCTTGTGGTTATTCCTACCTTGCTTGCATGCTTTTGTAGAGGTAAATTGATCATGTTTACAGATAATTGTCATGCTTGGATGTTTTCCCATGCTTTGTTCCCGTTACGACCTTTGGGTCTTGTTAGACTTTGGTCGTTGTACCTGTTTCCATTATTTGTGATCGTAGGACGGAATGATGTTGTTAACATGCTTGTTGCTCTGTAGACTATTTAGCCAAGTAGCACTATAAGTGTACTTTGGGTATCCAAATAGATCTATAGGTGTAATCTGTCCTTATTCCATTAATATAAAATGACTGGCACGGGACTATGAGAACCCGATGCTGTAGACTATAAGGGATATACTGAGTGAGCTTCCCAGAGAGTCCTAGATATTATAGACCATACGGGGATAGAATGAGTGAGCTTCCTCAGAGAGTCGTGGACATTATAGACTACTCGGGATAGAACGAGTGAGCTTCCTAGAGAGTCTTTGTTATTTATAGACAACATGAGGGTAGACCGAGTGAGCTTCCTCAGAGAGTCTTTACCTAGTTTGAATTCCATTAAACCCTTCCCAGGCTAGATGAGGAATTGATAGAGTGAGCTTCCTTAGAGAGTCTGTTGTATACCTAAGGCTATAGGAGGATTGACCAACTGAGCATCCTCAGAGAGTCTCTAGACCTTGGGCCAAGAGGGTTAGACCACGTGATCTCCCTCAGAGTGTCCCTAACTACCCTAGACTATATGGGGAACTAGCCAAGTGAGCTTCCCCAGAGAGTATTATACATTCTTATGACTAAACCAGAGGGGTTAGGCTGAGTGCACTGCCCAGAGGGTTGTGCTAATTCTTGGATATGACCAGAGGGGATGGCTGTGAGTACTTCGCAGAGGGTTTCCTGCTTTTTCTAGTTGTTGCTTCACCACTGCTTGTTGTTCTATGAACTGATCACTATTGTATTTCATCATGTTTACGACTTACTAATTACTGCATGCTGTTGCTGCTACTGTTTACTGCTTATTGTACTATTACCTGCTATATAATCCCCGACTGTTAGGCACAAATATTTGGGTGGTTTCCTACTGGAATTTAGTCTCACACCCTGTTTGGGTCATGCTTTTGGGCCCAAATAAATTATGTTGTTGCAGGTATAGACAACGGAAAGCACCCTTCGACTTCTGGTACTTGATTCCTTGGAGCAGGAGAGCATGGGACCAAGTTTTGGCTTGCGAGGCTGAGGAGTTGTTTACTTTCTGTTGTACTTGTTTTGGTACTGTTGTATTTTTCAGCATTGTGACTTGTTTTGTTGCTTTCCTAGATATGTATCATGTATCATTTCATATATATACATATGTTCGCTAGTTTTTGATTTTTTAGTCTTCCTCTATTTATTTTTGTCAGTTATTTACTGCTTCCACTATTTCATGTTTATTTACTTCCGCTGTGTACTCTTCCAATGAGGGAATAGTTTCCCCACTGCCACACCCATGGCCCTCTCTGCTAGTCGGTAGCCTCTGGAATTTGGGGAAATGCACTTGAGGCCATGTGACCAACAGGGTACGTGGTAACTCTAGGTGGCTTCCAAAACCGGGATGTTCCAAAGTGGTATCAGAGGGGTTATTTTGTCTTGACTTACTGTTGGAGACTTTAGCCCGGGATAGGATGGATTCAGTACTTGGTAATGAGCTGTTCCCGGGAGTAGCTAACCTGTGTACAGGGGAAAACCATACTACCATGTTTATTGCAGTTTTATGGTTTTGAGATTTTATAGTTGATATGATTTCACCTAGCGTGATTCACATGACTTACGTTGTTATTATTGTTGCTATTATGGTTCTATTTCTATCGCAACACGATGAGATGAGGGTATTCCATCTCATGCATCATATAGAAACTTGTTCGAAATCACATTCCATGCTTTTTTTCCATGCCATCTCATGTGAATTAGCGATTGCAAGTTTTTGTGATAGAGTTTTTTTAGATTATGGATGATGTTGTGACAGATGATTTGATAGAATCTCTACTGTTTGATAGAGGACAGTTTGTATTGTACTTTGCTTCAATGAACGCCAAATTTTGGTTCTAGAGGTGTTATGGGCCCTCTTGAATTGGAAATTGGTGAATTAATGACCTATTTTTCCTTATATATGACTGTATTGGATGCTATGCTTTGGTTTTTAGGGAGTATGGGCCCTCACAGATTAGAATTTGGCACCTTCATGCCTTGTTTTCTGTGTTTTTGGGATTTGGTGCAGTTTCTGAGCTACTGCCTGGAAAAACCCAGAATACACTGCTTATACTTTATTACTAAATTCCGTGTAGTTTCAGACAGTGTCAATGACTGTGTGAGCAGGAATACGGTGTTGAGGAAATGTCTTTAGGAACACGCCATGTACGGTAGGTGCACGCCATGTAGTATAGAGCAGTGTACCCGGCTGTGTCACAAACAACACGGGCCGTGGAAGATCGAGTAGAACATGCCATGTTGGTAAAGAACACGCTGTGTAGTCTTGTTCCAGGTACCTGGCCGTGTCACGAGCAACACGGGTCGGTGTTATCTTCTCCTATACATGTCGTGTTTTTTTGGAACATGTTGTGTAGGGGGTCATCCATGTAGCCGGCTGTGTATGTAACAACAAGGGTTTCCAAAACCTTGTCTAGTACACACAATGTCCTTAGTGAACATGCTGTGTAGTCTAGGGTTAAGATTACTATGTAGGTTAGCTGTGTAAAGAGAATCAGGCAGGGGAATTGAGTTTAAGTACATGCCACGTGTGGGGAGAACACGCCGTGTTGTTGGGGTGTTTCACGACCAGAGGTGGAAAGAGTACACACCCATGTATTGTGTTTAAGTGACACGCCGTGTAGTTTTTATAAACGTTGGGTAGTTGTGTCTTGTAAACATGAATGTTTCCTTACCCTATTCCCGTTTTGTACTCTTGTGTTCTCAGTCTTTGATAATCCTGATCTAAGGTGTGATTTTGATCTTTCATAGCTATGCCTCCGAGAGTTCCTCCGGTTGTTCGTTAGTTTCCAGACGGTGATCAGACACCGGATATGGACAATTAGGGACATCCAACAGATCTTCCTACTACGCCAGCCTTGGCACCAGTAGTTATACCAGTCGCTGGCGCCGATGCGCAGTTTAGGGAGGATTTCCTCAGGATCATGCAAACTTTTCTCGGAGCGCCGCCTCCTGCCCCGTCGATGGCCAAATTGACGCGGGTCTTTTAGCAGTAGCATCCTCCTACTTTCTTAGGGGCTAGAGGACCCCAGGCTGCAGAGTCATGGTTAGAGGCTACACTGATGATCTTTGAGAATATGGAGATACCCCCAGAGAAAAGGGTAAAGTTGGACACCTATATGCTCTGGGACACCACCAAGAGGTGGTGGGAGGTGATCTCGTAGTCTGTGTTCCAGAAGAGTATGTCTTCGGATGAGTTTCGCCGCACCTTCTTTGACTACTTTTACCCAGAGACCTTGAGGGCCGACTGAGCCAGGTAGATTATGAGTTTGCAGCAGGGTACCCTTTCTGTTATGGAGTACTCGTCCCACTTTACTGAGCTGCAGTGCTTCATGCCGATTCCAGTAGGTTATGAGTTTTTCCTTACTAGGAAGTTCATGGAAGGTCTCAGGAAGGAGATCCATTCCCAGGTGAATATCTTCCGGTTGACTTGGATATCCTCTATTGTCAACTAGGTGCTGATCACAGATCGTAACCTGAGGGATTCTGGAGCAGTGAGGCAGGGCAGTTCGACATCCATAGATGGTGTTCCTCCTGCAGATAGTAGGAAGTGCTGTAGAGAGTATTCTTGAAGAGATCATAGAAGGCAGGATGTATCTTCTGGAAGCTAGGTTGTATGCTAACAGTGCGGTAGGAGTGGGCATACTAGGTCTCAGTGTCAAAGAGATTCGATGGATTTCTGATCTTGAAGTAAGATGGGCCATCTTCAGCGCTTTTGTCAGATCTTCTCACCTTCAGCTAGTGGTATGGGTCCTTCTATGACCCCAAGTTTAGGATATGCTTCACCAGTTTCTCACCAGTATGGGAACTTGAGTTCTTCCAAACGTTCGGGCTAAATTGGAGGACGCGACCATGTTGGTCAGTCACCAGGTTACCTATGACAAGAGAGTGGGTCAGCTTAGAGTGGTCAGCTAGGGGCGCATGGTCGCGGTGTAGGCCATACCTTTGCTATAGAGCAGACATACCAGGACCAGGATCCCAACCCTTCTACAGTTCGAGGTATGATTTTAGTAGCCTTGGTTTTATCTTTAGCACTTTTTGATACTGGTTCTTCACATAGTTTTATCTCTGTTGCTATTGTGGAGAGCCTTGGGCTCTGTATCTTTTCGTCCTCCGACTTGTTGACTCTTGACACGCCGTTGGGAATGAGTACATTTAGCATATGTAGGTGCAGAGAGTGACCTCTTGAGGTTGTAGGGTGTCTTTTCTTATGGGACCTCTATGTCCTAGAGGTGATGGGTTATGATGACATTCTCGGGGTGGACTGGTTGGTTCCCTTCCAGGCAGTCATCGATTGCTATCGCCATAGGTTGAGTTTTTTATCACCCGAGGTCAGATCATTTCTTCATAAAGGTGAGTGGGATGTCCAATCAGGTAGTTCTAGACCAGAGCATCATGGGCTAGGAGGAGTTACAACCTAGATTTCCAGTATTTATCTAGATAACCAGGGGACTTCATATTTATACTTTCCTCTAGTGGTGGATCACTTCAGGGATGTCTTTCTAGAGGCATTTTCAGGTTTTCCTCCGAAGCGTGAGGTAAACATCTCAACTGATCTCATTCCAGGAGTGGAACTGGTGTCCATTCCCTTTTATAGGATGGGTACACCTGAGTTGCAGGAGCTCAAGAAGCAGTTGGAGGAGTTACAGGAAAATGGTTTCATTTGACCCATTACTTCTCCTTGGGGTTCCACTATCCTATTTGCAAAGAAGGTAGATGGCACCCTTCGACTTTGTGTGGATTATCATAAGCTGAACCAGTTGACGGTCTAGAAACGATATCCCTTGCCGAGGATCAATGAACTATTTGATCAGCTTCAAGGAGCCCAGGTGTTCTCGAAGATTGATTTGAAGTCCGGCTATCATCAGTTGCACGTTAGACCATCAGATATACCTCTTACAACCTTCAGGAGAAGGTATGGTCTATACGAGTATACAGTCATGCTGTTCGGTCTCACGAACACGCCAGCAGTTTTTATTGCAATAATGAACCGAGTATTCAATCTGTACAAAGATTCCTTTGTGGTTGTTTTCATGGAAGATATATTGGTGTATTCTCAAACTCGACATGACCATGCCACACATCTTGAGATCATTATGAGTACACTGAGAGAGCATCAGTTATATGACGAGCTCTTGAAATTCCACATTTGGATTGATCACATTCACATTCTGGGTCATGTTATCATAGATACAAGAGTATCAGTAGTCCCAGAAAAGGTGAGAGCCGTAGTTTCCTGCAAGCATCCGAAGAATGTCATTGAGGTGCGGAGTTTTCTAGGGCTGGTTGGATACTACATGTATTTCATAAAAGACATTTCACTCATAGCAGCATCACTGATAGGCCTGAACAACAAGAGGGCAATGTATTTACGGTCCGATTCTTGTGAGTCAGACATTAATGAGCTGAAGGGGAGGTTGATGTCGGCACCGATACTGGTCTTGCCAGAGCCGGGAAGGGGATAAACTGTTTACTGTGATGCTTCAGGTATCGGGCTGGGATCTGTGCTTATGTAGGGAGATGGGGTTGTTGCATACAAGTCTTGACAGTTGATGCCACAAGAGAGGAACTACCAGATGCACGATCTAGAGTTTGCGGTTGATGTTCATGCCTTAAGATGTTGGAGAAACTACCTTCTGGGAGAGAACTTTGTGGTTTTCGGTGACCACAATAGTCTGATGTATATCTTCACTCAACATGATCTGAATCTGAGACAACATAGGTGGTTCGAGTATCTTCAGTCTTTCGACATTGAGCTTGCCTATACACCGGGAAAGGGAAATGCAGTCGCAGATGCGTTGAGCAGGAGAAATTATATTCATGTAGTTCAGGGGGCCAGAAGTGAGTGGAAGCTTATGTATCTTTTCTCTATGATGCACTTGGAGGTTCATGATATATAGGGACAAACCTTTCTATCTTCTACAGCTATTACCTCTTCTCTTCTTGATCGGGTATGGATGCGGCAGCTATCAGACTCAAGAGGATTAGTCCTACAGGAGAGTGTGTCAGGAGAGGACCCTCTTCCAGGATGGACAGTGGTTGATGACGAGGTCTTGCATTTCCAGGGATGTGTATGGGTGCTGACAGACATACGCGAGGAGATGATGCGGGATTTTCATTCCTCAGTTTGGGAAGTTCATCTTGGCATCACCAAGATGTATTGTGATCTACACTGCTAGTACTGGTGGCCATGTATGAAGAGAGATTTTTCTGGTTTTGTCAGGAGATGTTCAACTTGCCAGAAGGTTAAAGAAGAGCATCAGCAACCAGTATGGATGTTACAGAAGTTACCCATTACCATGTGGAAGTGGAATGATGTCGTGATGGACATTGTGACTGGGTTACCAAGTTCACCTTGAGGGAGTGATGATGTTTGGGTTGTCGTCGACAGGATTACGAAGGTTTCTCACTTCATTCGGCTCAAATAGACCTTCAGTGTTAATGAGATGGGATGGTTGTACATCCAAAAGATTGTACGTCTACATGGAGTTCCACACTCCATTGTTTCAGACAGGGATGGATGCTTTACTTCTCAGTTCTGGAAGGGCCTTCAGAAGTCTTTGGGTACACAAGTACTTTTGAGTACAACATACCATCCCCAGACTAATGGCCAGTCTGAGCGTACGATTTAGGTGCTTGAGGATATGCTAAGAGCTTTCATTCTAGAATTTGGCAATTCTTGGGAGAAGCATATTCCTTTGGCGAAGTTTTCCTATAAAAAAAAATTCCCGACGACTATACAGATGGAACCTTATGAGGCTTTGTACGTTAGGCCATGCCGATCACCCTTATGCTGGATGAAGGCAGGAGAGGCAGCTTTGCTGGGACCTCGTCTTGTTTAGGAGACCTCAGAGGAGATAGAGTTGATTCGAAAGAGAATGGATACAGCACAGTCTAGGCAGAAGTCTTATGCTGATCAGCGGAGACAACCTCTAGAGTTTGAGGTCGGGGATCCGATTTTCCTACATGTCGCATCGAGGTTGGGACACAAGAGGATTCGGAGACAGGTTAAGCTTTCACCATGGTATGTCGGACTGTTTGAGGTGTTGGAGAGAGTTAGTCCAGTTGCCTATTGGATGCAGTTACCTCAGAGGTACTGAGATATGCACGAAGACTTCCACATTTCTCAGCTCTAATTTTACTTTTTAGACCCATCTCATGTCTTTCAACTCGAGGAGGTTGAGATTGAAGTGGATGCGTCGTTTGAGGAGCATCCCATCCAGATTGTCGATCGTAGTACGAAGGTTCTCCATGGCCGATCAGTTCCTCTAGTTCGTGTGCTATGACAACACGAGGAAGTACATGACAAGACTTGGGAGAGGGAGACTGATGTACGATCATAGTGGCTAGAGCTATTCGGGGTTTCTTATTCTACGCCTCGCTAGGGAAATTCAGGGAAAAATTTCCTTAAGGGGGGATGTTTGTAAGAACCCAGATCTTCGTTTCAGGTATGTTTTTCCTTTTCCAAATGTTTTTTAGAACGGAGGAGTTTCTAGAAATTTTTGAAGTACACACCTTGTAATTTCTGAGTACATTTCATGTACTACCTTGCCGTGTCAGGTCGTGTGATGGCTGTGTCCAGGCCACAAAGACGGTGTGGAAAAGTAGATCCTCGTTTTCCAATTCCTCCTCTTTGTCAAGTTTTTGTGGGTTGAACATTTTGTGCATTTTCATTGATCTATGTCGTTCTATATTGAATCAAGCTTCGTGGTTCAAGTATGTCAATCTCGTAGGATCGAGGTAGGTTGTTTGTGCCTTACCTATCGATGTCTTTGGTGGAATATGCACATAAAACTCAAATACATCGAAATGTAAGGCACAACCCACCTACCTCGATCCTAGGAGATTGATATACTTGAACCACAAAGCTTGATCCTATATAGAATAGTGTAGATCTATGAAAACACACAAAATTTTTAACCCAAGAAAACTCAAGAAAGAGGAGGAATTGGAAAACGAGGCTCTACTTTTCTATATAGAATGTTGTAAATCTACTTTATTTTGTACCTGTTTTGGTACTATTGTATTTTTCAGCATTGTGACTTGTTTGGATACTTTCCTAGATATGTATCATGCAACATTTTATATATATACATATGTTCTTGAGTTTTTGCTATTTTAGTCTTCCACTTTATATTATTTTAGGTTTTTTACTACTTTCACTATTGCATGTTTATTTACTTCCGCTCTGTACTTCGCCAATGAGGGCATAGTTTCCCCACTGTCACACCGAAGGCCCTCACTGATAGTCGGAAGCCCTTGGCATTTGGGGAAATACGCTTGAGGCCATGTGACCAACCGAGTACGGGGCGCCTCTGGGTGGCTTCCAGAACTGGGACGTTATAGTAAGCATCTACTGGGAAATGTTTATCATCCTCATCAGTGTTTCTTATAAAAAAAATCGAAACATTTTTACTATTTCTTAGAATATGGGTTAAATTCATTTAAACCCATTTTTTACTTTTTATAAAATGTTTGTAAAGGAATACTTCCATTGTTTTCTAAACAAGGTACTTTATGACCTTTTCGACAAATTAGGTTATGAATTTTTTTAACTTATATAGAGGGTAAATCTATTTTCCCCCATTGTGACAAATTTGAAGATTACCTTGCAATCATATATGAATTTTTTAAAAATAATTGTTTTATTTTATAATTATGTGACTTTTAAAGGATTTGAAAATAGAAAGAGTTATTTATCGCAAATAGTTTAGATTTCTTCTAGGTCAAAATCGTGTGATGGATTTTACAATTGTTTGAAGACGATTTATTATGATAAAATCTTCCATATTGTATTGATGGTTTTGTGATATTTTTTACTAAGGATGTGTTATTTTTAGACCATTCATATTTTTTGGTTAAATTATTGACATTTCGTAAGCAAGTTTTAATACGAATGTTTATATTATGTTTCAACCTTTTCATATAAGGAATGCATTGGACTTAGTAAGTAATGGGTGGAGCACACTATAGATCCCTAATGCGTCAGTAGGTCTAATGAGACAAACTAGTGTCTTGGCACATGGCCTTGAAAAAATCTTATTTGTTGTCTTGGAAGGATTCCTTGACAATGTGGTTATGATGTCCGACATTATGAATTCCATCATTATGAAATTAACCATTGATATTACAAGTGATTATTTTACTAGGAGAATATCCATGTGAATATGTAAATGGAATTATTTGATTTACATTTTCCATATTATATTGAATTTTAAATTTAAAAGGCTTGTGTTTTTGTCCTATACATTGCCTTAAAAGTTTATGATTATTTATGAAAGTTTCCGCTATATTGTTATCTTTACTAAGAATCTATGATCACCCCTTTCTATGTTTTATTTTTCCTAGGATGTGAAGAAGAATATTATGATCTAACTGTAGGGATAGGCCAAAGGATATGTGTTTTTTTTCAAAGGGGACACAATTTTTTTTATTTCATGATGTAATGTAAAACTTATGTATATATCAATTAATTAAAAGGCTACTAAACAAATCGGTCTTTCTAGAATTAATATCTTGTGATCATGTCAATGTTATTTAATATTGAACAGACTCTGGGTAACTAGGGTCGGGGCATTACAATTAAATTGTATAAAGGTGGTAAATATTAATTTTAATATCAGTGAAGTTAACGTGTAAAAAGTATTTTTTGGACTGGTGTATTCCTATGCTTAACAATTATGATTAAGAAAAATTAACAATTTTGTAAATTTTAATGACCATAAATGGTTCATTACTAACCAAATAATATTTATTTGGTTGAAAAAACAATCCACAATTTAATTAAGCTTTGTTTTCCATAGTTAAAAGAGACAGACCAAAAATAGATTATATCAAATTAAAATATTACATAAGATTCAAAAATGATAAACATGAGGTTCATATATCAAAAATATTTATTATAAAATATTCTTTCAACTTTATAAGAATATATTTTTCATTGAATAAAGGATTCATAAACATTAAAATATTTCATGTATTAATCTAATGTCATAAAAGTGATAGTATTTAAAAAATCGGTATTTTTTTTAATTCTACCAAAAATTTAACCCTTTAAAAAAATTATTCAAAATTGAACATAAGATAATATTGAAATTAAGAATTCAAAAATGAATTTTATTTTATAATATTAAAATGATAAAAATTTAAATATTTAGTTTTTAGATAAAAATAAAATATATAATGAAATAATCCATTTATTTAAAAATGATGTTTTAAGTTTTATTAATGTTATTTCACATAAATTATTGATTTAAATAATGTTAGTATATTAGATAATAAATATTAATAATTTAAAATTAGTAAATTAAATATATGTGGGGAAAAATATACAGTATATAAAAAATGTGTTTTACGGGGAACAAAAATACTTTTTAATATTAAATCTTATAAATTATTATTCAATAAAATATATGAATTTTTTTTGGAGTAAACCATTTTTATTTAATAGTGGTTTTATTATTCATATTATTTTCAAAATAATATTAATCTAATATATATTTAGTATTTTGGGTTTTGTGTTTGGAGAGTGAAATGTAATAAATTAAATTAATTTAAAGTATTTATTTATTTTATAATAATGTGGAATTACAATATTTTATTTTGTTAAAAAACATGTTATTGGTTGGAAAAAAATTTGTTACATTCTGATGAAATTAATACATTTTATTCAAGAATGTAATGTCCTAGATGACATGTTCTATTTTTGAAGTAATATATTATATATGTATGGTTATTTTCTAAGAAAAAATATTTTGAAGTGATGACTTGAATGTTTTATATGTTGATGATTAATGTCTTGGTATAAGATTAATGAATGTTGAAGAAGTTAATTATTGATAAAATATATGGCATCTAGTGTGTATTCTTCTTAATGGACGATATTATTTAAAGAAAATGATAATCATCCCATGGATGGATTATAGAAGGAATAAAATTAAAGTGGAATCACAAGAAATACGAATCCCATATAAAAATAGAGGATGTATTTTATTGTTATAGAATATGTGATTTTATGTACTTATAATATGAGTTTATTTGGGACATTTCATAAAATTTTATTAGTTTTTTTAAAAAAATATATTTAGTGATGCTTAATGAATTTATTTCTTCAATATAATGAGTTTAATTGTGGAGTATGAAGAGATATATTAAATTTTGTAATGTATAATTTAATATGATGGATTTAAATTTAGTTGAATTCTAATTACTAAAAATTAAAAAGAAAAATATCATGAATATAATGAACAACCATGAAGATACATGAAATATTACCGTGAATAAAAACCAATGAAGTCCAAGTTTCTTATTTATTCCCCGTTATCCACATGTTCCCATTTCCTTTTAGTGGATCTTCCTTGTTTGGTGCATCCCTTATATCCTTTTTTATGAAATTTAGCAGTGGTGGTGATTATGTGATTATAACAATGTGTTCTAATTTGATCTTCTATGATGATGACCCTGAAGCTAGTCAGTCATGTTGAATATGTTTTGTGTTTTTGTGATCAATGTTTCTATGTTCTCCAAATTTTCTGGTGTGGTGACAAAGAGGGTTTATAGACTAAAGAGTGAGTGTATTTATATGATGGATGCAGTGGTGGGTGGTTCTTTGGTGGGTTTTTCTCACCAGTGATAGATTGATGTTTGGAATAGATGGAGAAAATGTGATAATTAAAATGGTGTTCATGATGTAGTCATTTGTGCGATTCCTAGGTAGCATCATGATTTTCAGGATTTGGTTCCTATGGTGGTTCCATATCTTTTTGAATTTTGAAATTTGGCCCCGATTTTGAATTTTGAATTAGTAAGGGGTATTCCGTCTATACAGTTCCAAATTTCCCTCATCGGTTTTTTTGAAAATAAGAAAAAATTGATTTGGGTAACATCCTATAGATGAATAATTTCATATTTGGTGGAAAATGATTGAGTATTTGAGTGAAATAATTAGTGATAGAATTGAATGAATTGTTCGATTATGTTATGAAGATAGATAATTGTCAATATTTTTATTATGTATCCAAAAAGTTAAGGTAACTATATTTTCAATGAAGTGGGATGTTGTATGTAGTTTTTTTATAAATGAATTTATATTTACCATAAGCATAGGCTAATATGTAGTGGTTTCAAATTATATATTTTATAATCTTTATGATTTCTTATATAGAACCTATTATATAATGGAATTAAGTGACACATTAAAATATGTTAATGGAGAATGAATATTCAAAAGGAATAGAATGTATATATAGATTAATAGAGGAGTAAAAATCTATGTAAATAGGTAGGATATTTAAAAGTAGAATAAGAAGGTGGTGGATGTTCTCAAATATTTATAAAATTTCCAAGAAGAATAAGTAGTTGATGATAAAACATTTTAAAAGAGATGCACATTTTCAAACTGCAATGTTATTTTTAATTTTAGATTCATAAAATAATTTGAACAAGTGATAAATATATTATCTAGGATGTTAGATTATTTTTTTACAATGTGAGAGTTATGGGAATTCAAATTACCAAATTCTTTTTCTATTCAATGAGATTTTTTTTCAATTATGGAGTAGTGTACTATTTCACTCATTGGACTAGGGTACCCACATTGGGTAAAACTATGTATATTATGTTTTCTATATGCATACATGATTTATTTGTTATTTATATGATTAGATAGTATAAAAGAGAAAAAATTAAATTGTGAAATGAAGATAAATTATAGAATAATTTAAAATGGAATTGAGATCAATTTTTTTGAGATTATATAATAGTATTAAAATGGAATAAGATTTAAAGAAAGTTTACACCCAGATTCACCCCTCTTCGTGTCAGTCATATAGATTTTTTAGTAAAAAACATTACCAGAGGAAAAATTTTCTCCTATGATGTGTTTTACTTGATTTTAAAATTTTAATCTTTTAAACATTATTGGATATATTTACATAATCTATGTTGAATTGAAAAATATGTACACATCAAATAACAATAGTAAAATTCGAATTTTTAATGATTTTTTTTTTATTTTAAAAATAGAAATCTTATATATTTTAAATGACTTGGAATGAATTTTTAAATTGTCAGGATTCTATGAATAATATTAGATTAATATATAGAGAAACACATTTATAAGAACAGAAAATAGAACATGAATGTAATTAATTGGAAATAAATTCATAGAGGGGGGGGGGGGATTAATCATACTTTTATAATAATGTTATGAGACGAAGAATTCAAAATCCAAGTTGAGAAATTTTGAAAAATATTTAATGGTCATAAAAACTAAATGAGGTCAAGAAAGAGGATCCAATGTATCAATTTGAATTCCTAAATATGTTATATATTGAATCAAAGATTTCATTATTTTATAATGTGGTAGATATTTTTAGATCTATGTGATGTTTAGGTGAGACAATCATATTTTTAGAGATTGTAAAAAATATTCATAGGAGGTTGAAACAATATTTCAATATAATGATTTTTGTGACTGGAGAAAAAAACCTATGTTTAGTTAACTTTAATGATTTATAAATCCCCCTTATGGAATATGTAAGGTAATAAAACAACCTATCCTATTACATATCAGATCCTTACATGACTTTTCAAAAGTTCTGAAGTATTCTCTTGATTTCAGCTGGCTAATAACAAATGTTAAGAGTCAATATTATTTGATTGGTAATGATTTCCCAAATTTATATATGATTTATAATTAGAAACACCACCTAGAATTTTTAAATGATCATTCCATATATTATAATGGAAAAAAACCAAAATATATCTATAAAAATAATACCCATTTCAAACCTAGAATATCATGAGAATGATAATAAAACAAAATCAATTAACATTGTAATATTAAATCAAATAAAAATTTACTATCTATCAATATGTATGACTATAACAACCCGAAGCTTGACATACATGAACATTACATTAGTTTTGCGAAATACTTAGTACATAACAAAAACAGACACACAAGGAACATAATAGTTTAGTGTCATTGGAAACATAGAACACAATCTTCTAATCGTGGTGAAAGATATTCAACATCTCCCATAAAGGTATTCCCCTTTTTTTCTTACCTAAAACCTTTCTTTATATCCTGGGGAAAAGAAAACATAAAAATGGTGAGCTCAAATGCTTAGTAAGGGGAAGCATAGAGAACATAAAACAATCCATAAACATTTGAAAGAAAAAACATGAACATGAAATTTAAACATCAAAATATTGAGAAAAGACATAAATCATGGAAGTACGTAAGGCATATATCATAATGGAACATCAATAATGATAAAATATAATGGAAATAAAACATGTAATTGTGTAAACCATTCATCACTTTTTATGATTTCCATAGTAGCCAAGGCATTTCTGCCAACACCATTTTAGTGGAAAAATTCCCTTTCGGAATCGAGTTCACTCCTCGTTCCAGTCCTGTAACACTAAACCAGATTAACTAACCATTCCAGCCATGTCTATATCATCAGATATAAATCTTTACCTAATGCATTGGAGGGAGATATAGGTCCCACCCATCTCATAATGAAATCATTCTTACTTGTGCCACAAAATAAACATACATCATTCAAAATAACCCAAAAAATAAAATTGGTTTCATAAACATCATCCCATCATCACATAATCCATATAAAAGAAATGGATATCATTTCATAATAAGAAAAGGGAAACCATATAAATCATAGATAATTTATACTTGAAACATACAGATATGAAATAATGTCATCTTAGATGGAAAATGGTTTTGATAAAATACGTGGAATAAATTCTTGAAGAAAATATCCTTTCTTATTCAAAATCATTCTCTTTTCACAAAATTCCATGAAATTTTAAATGAAAAGGATTTTATTGAAAATAATAATGAAATCTTGTAGAGTAAGATTCCTGAAAATATGGTGTTATGAAACTGTAAAAATCCATTCGTGCCGTATAAGTTAAAAAAACATTCTTCTCATACTTTTGCCAGAAAAGTCAAAAAGTATCTCGTAAAAGAAAGATTCCATACACACCATTTAATAAAAGTCAGAAATGGGTAAAAAGGACATTAAACATACATTAAACCATTTTTAGGAAACATGGACATGGATGAGAACAATAACCCCAATAAATACTTAAGAATAAACAATCTCGGATAAGAATGAGATTGGAAAAGTTATCCCTAACCTTATGTCTGATATGCTTTGTATGTATCCGAACCTCCTATATAATGATTTAAATAATGTCATTGAATGATTATATGATCATATTAATTGTTATTATTTCATATATGGTTCACTTAGGTATTTATATTACCCGTTCATTTGTCAATTCAATGTTAAAGTAGTGTTTTGGGTAAAATTGTATCATTTATTGTACGTGTTTGGACTTATTGTTATTGATTTTATTATTACTTATATCATGATTTACTTACTTCCAGAATGTAAAAAATGATTTATATATCATATATATTCAGTATATATATATAATAGATAGATAAATGAAATGAAACACATCGTTCATGGAGACGGTAGGCCGTACGTATGCATGAACACTGTTTTCCTTTCTATATTGACTTGAATGGAAGTAAGTTGATGATATATATATATATACATAAATCCAGTAGCTTGATTATGCCATATATTCCATTATTATTCATTATATATACTTTATAATCATTCTTGAATTGTTAATCATGGAAAATGAATCTCACCGCATTCGTGGAGACGGTAGTCCGTACGTAAGCACGAGGAATGATATCATTCCCATGATCAAGTAAATGTATAGAAGTGTATTTATAATATTATTGAATCAATATCACTTTAAAATAACCATATATAGTTATTTATTTACACCATTATACCCATTCATGTAAGGTGGTGGTGGAGAAACTGATTACACCATGACGTGGAAACGGTATTCCGTTGATACGCACGCACGGTGATTTCATTTTCCGTTAGATGGATAGATGGAGAAATAGGTTTGTTTCATAATTATAATAAAATATCAGTATATGAGTGATAATTATTTTATTACTTCATAATGAAACAACTATAAAAAAAGAAGTGGAAGAGAAATAAAGTTGAAAGAATCGGTAACGGACATTACCTCTTCTTGGAAGCGCCTCTTTGAGACCTTCTTTTAGGGCACTAAAATTGGTCATTGAAGAAGAACAGGACCTCTAGGATGTTTCTCGGGAATTGGATAAGAGAATTTGGCAGGGGTTGGCCGCGCTTGAAGGCTCAAAGTGGTGTGAGGAAGAGAGGGAGGAGGTGCCCTTTTATAAGGGAGGAGAGGGGCACGTTAGGAAAAACTAAAAATATTATTTTATTATAAAGTCATATTCAGTTTTTAATAGCTCAAAATTGATTTATTTAGATCCTAAGGTGGGGATGGGTCGAAATACTCTCATACAAATGAATTTAGACATGTTTAGGTTTCTATTTTAACCTTATCATTTAGAATTATCTTTAAGATAGATAATTTAACATTTACCGAGTCTTCTTGTTTTCTTACACTATAAGGTTAATAAACTTACTATAACAAGACAAACTAACCCCAAGATGTTTATTATTAATATATATAACCTTATCTAAGTCATTTTTCCGAACCTTAGATTTTTAGGGATAAAATAACAATTAATAATATAATATTTGTTTTAAAAACTATTTTATGTCAATTTTGACACTATTTGGTAATTGAATTTTTTGAAACTCATAACAGAATTATTATTTCGAAAAAATTTAATTAAATAAATACTAACATGTCTTATTAACCTATAAAATTAGTTTAATTCATATAACGTCTCAAATAATATTTATTTGGGAATTTATAACATCAATTATGTCAATATTTCATTAATAAGATAACTACTCCATCATCATTGTGTCATAAATGAATTAAATTATTTAATGTCTAAAAATTATAAATAAAATACCATTATGTACGAAATATTTTAATCTTTCTAATGAATATTTATAGTCTAATTTATCTTATGTATAACCCAATAATAAAAATGATTTATTTATTAAACATTGATTTTAACTATTTTAACCCTTCTTTTAATAAATTAATAATAAATGTCCTAATCTAATCCAAGTGGGCCTAAATGGTCATATGTTATTACTAAAGTTGTGTTTGGTCGAATTAAAAGTATCCAATAGAAATAGGACATGTGTTAGGGTAATAATAATATCATTTATACCTTAACTACCCTATTTACTTTTAACCGTGGTAAAAAAAGTAAAAAGTTACTATTCACCAAAAGTTACTTTCATCTCATTGAACAACATTTTAGTACTTGATATTAACCGTGTCTCTAAGATTTTCAAAATTCAATTCACAGAAGTAATAAATTTTCATTTAAATGAAAAGGTCAGTTTTTAACTACCACTAAGTGGTTTCACTATTCATCGAAAATTGAAGTTTTTCAGAAAAATACCAAAAATTCAGCCTAAAAATTATTTGATATTCCGAATTTAAAATTGATGTCTATTTTTCCAAATTCAAAACATAGAAGTGGCATTAATTATTTTTAAAATTAATTCCCGTTATCAAAAAATAGTCTGTTTTTAAGAAACAATAACTATCAAAAGATTAATACTTGTTTATATCCAATTTCAAAGTGAAATTAATTATACTTACCAACATTGGATTAAATGGTAAAAATATATTCTAATTACACTATAAAACCAATTAAAAAGATAATCTAACCATATAAATTATTGCGATGAAATAAGTTGTTTTTAATTAAAATATAGCGTGTTTTTACTATTCATCAAAATATGAAAGATATCAGAATAATATAAAAAATTTATACCAATTAAATTTTTATATCAATATTCCAAGTAAGAATTTTATTTTTTCAAATTTAACTTATAAACATGTTAAAAACTAGATTTAAATTCAGTGCTCCATCAAAAGGTGGAAAAACTGATTTTTTTTGAAAAATATCTATTTTACCCAAAAAATTTATTTAGTTCTCATACCATGATCTAGAAAATATGTAAGATGAATAATAATGTTATAAAATTAAAAATTTATTTAATACTATTCATAATGGCTAGTCCATAATAATATTATAATAATATATCGTTGTTTTGTAGTACCCGGTATTGTATACAACACACACTATCGAGGAAGGTCGCCATTGCATGTAATGCAAGCCTTGTCAGGGTTGCGTGTAGTGCACAACTCCTTTTTTGTTGAGTATAACAAAATACAACCATATTTCATTAATACATTGAATATATATATATATACTCAATGTTGTGTAGAATAACTACTATCAAACAAACTCAAAATAGTTTGTAACACGATCCAAGATTAGTGTTGCATATTCTACAAGCTAATACGGTGTTGCGTATAATGCAAGATAATATTGGGGTATCATACAACACAATACATCAAATAAATTAAAAGAATGTTTTTCATAAAATCTCGGGGTGTTACATTCTACTCCCCTTAAAATGAATTTTTCCCTCGAAATTCGTGGGTTTATAAATCGTTTACTATTTTAAAGTTTCTTTCATAGAAACCCACATCGTAAAAAGGAATACTAAAACTTTATTTTAAAAAGGGAAGTTAGAATCATAATAGTCACCCAAAGTAACTCAGCACTGGGTCTCCACATAGGACAACATAAGTGACAATATGTATATGGAAGAACAATTAACCATCATGTTCTGATGGAGGGTGGTAGAGAACAGGTCTATGAAAAAGCCAACAAAACCATAAATTTGTGATGATCTAAGGTACCATATGATTAATCTGATATGAGAGTACTAGAAAAACATTTTTGTTTTCAAGATCATTCCCCTAAAGTTGAATAATTTGAATTAGAATAATACATACTTTATTTCGGTATAATCGCACCATTGTTTGTGCCTTAAAAAATTTCCACTTCATCTCTTAAAGAAATGAAGTTGACATTGCCTTCCGTGAAGTGTTAGAAGATCATGTGATTGAATGATAGGTCATTCCATCTGTCTCAAACATAAGGTTAGAAATATATATATATATATATAAGTCCATATATAGTGATATTAATCATATATAGTTCCAAAAATTGACTTATACTTCATCTATCATACATCTTAATATAATACAACTAGTTTCTACTAACCAGAGACTTCCTGTAGGCCAGTGTTAGGTGATAAAGGCTAGTCGCACTTCCGTTGTGGGTTCGATTCCCACAGCATGGGTTAACGCCCATCCTGCAAGTTTTCCTTTTTCATTAATAATATCGAAAAAAGTTCTTATCTAAAATACTTCGGTCCAAGATTATAGTATAAAGAAACTTATTACATGAAATGTCACATAACAATCACGTGAATGCCATCATTTATCCCCCATATATCATAAGATATATCTTGTTTGTCAAATTACAAACATTAGAAGGCCTTTATCTTGTATTCTCTTGAAAAATGAATACCCATTGAACTTTAGTGAAAACATGAGTGCTGTCAAAAGTTAACACTTTCCACATACCAAAGCCCCAAAATTCTATATACTCAAACCATGATATAACTAGTTCCTTATATCAGTCATGAGCACATGAATACTGTCAAACATTTCTTTTTCTCCTTATCCCATCATTATACGTATATCATATTATTTCCAAAAATATCTCAATCAATTTCCATGGTTACCGGTACCATTCAACATATAAATTCAAATACTTTAGGAAAAAAATAGAGTAACAATCCTTAGATGATTCATTATTCCAATGTACCATACATTATTCTTTATAAACATACAATTATTACAATAACTTCTTAAACCACTGACTGAGCTTCATCATTTATTTCATCTCATATTTCATTTGTAGTCTCTTCATCATCATCCACATAAATACTACTTGTATGACCATGCTGATTCTCTTCATGAGATTTTCCCTTAGGGCATTGGTTTTCATAATTCCCATATATTCCACATTTAAAACATATAATCATTATTGATGTCATAGCAATACCATTATCTTTGTCAATGGTGTTAACTGAACCTTTTCTTTTTCACTTACTAGATTTGTGTCCTTCTTTTCCAGATCCAAAGAATCTTCCAATTACTTTGAAACAATCTCCTCGATTCCTCTTCCCACATGATTTACATAAGGGAAATTGAACTTTCTTTCCTCTATGATCATCATAAAACTCCATCTTTCTCTTATTACTTGAGTCGGGAAACTTACCAAAGTTGAGATTAATTATCATATTATGAGATTGATGATTAGGAATAATAACAATGTTTGGACTTCCAAATCCCATTTCATTTGGTTGCTCGTGAAGAATACCATTCCATTGTCCGTTATATCCTCCATTATCTTGAATCTTAATGTTTCCATCCATTTTTTAAAACCCAAAAAGAATAGTGTGAGAGGAAAAAATCATGCTAGGGAAAAAACATCATAAAGGTTGAGTACCATCAATATCTAAAATCTTAGGTTAAATTCTATGATCATTACCATAGATCTAGGACTATATCCTATACGTATACTTATCCTTAGGGACATCCCTAGGCATACCTTAGAAATATCTCGAGGGATCTCACTAATCTTTTTGCATCCCAGTTTCTAAAGGGTAACTAATCCTTTCCTCTGATACCAACTATAATGACCCGAAGCTTAACGTACATGGAAATTACATTACATTTGCAGAATACTTAGTACATAATAAAAACAGACACACAGGAACCATAATAGTTTAGTTTCTTTGGAATCTTGGAATGTAATCTTCTAATCATGGTGAAAGATCTTCAACATCTCCCATAACAATTTTCCCCTTTTATTTTCTTACCTAAAACATTTCTTTATATCATGGGGAAAAGAAAAAATAAAATGGGTGAGCTCAAATACTCAGTAAGGGTAAGCATAGAGAACATAAAACAATCCATAAACATTTTAAAGCAAAAACATGAACATGAATTTTAAACATCAAAATCTTGAGCAAAGACATAAATCGTGGAAGTACGTAAGGCATATATCATAATGGAACATAAATCATGATAAAATATAATGGGAATAAAACATGAAATTGTGGGAACCATTCAGCACTTGTTATGATTTCCATAGTAGCCAAGGCATTGCTTCCAACACCATCTTAGTGGACAAAGTCCCTTTCTGAAAAGAGTTCAGTCATTGTTCCAGTCCTGTAACACTGAACTAGATTAACTTATCATTCCAGCCATGTCTATCCATTAAGATATAAATCGTTACCCAATGCATTGGAGGGATATATAGGTCCCACCCATCTCATAATGAAATCATTCTTACTTGTTCCACAAAATAAACATACATCATTCAAAATAACCCAAAAAAAATAAAATAGGTTTCATAAACATCATCCCATAATCACATAATACATATAAAAGAAATTGATATCATTTCATTATAAGAAAAGTGAAACCATGTAAATCATAGACACTTTATACTTGAAACATACACATATGAAATAATATCATCTTACATGGAAAATGGTTTTGATATAACACTTGAAATGAATTCGTGAGGAAAATATCATTTCTTATTCAAAATCATTATCTTTTCACAAAATGCCATGAAATTTTAAAAGAAAAGAATTTTGTTGAATATAATCCAGAAATCTTGTAGAGTATGCTTCTTGAAAATAAGGTGTTATGAAAACGTAAAATTCCGTTTGTGCGTATAAGTTACAAAACATTCTTCTCGTACTTTTGCCAGAAAAGACAAAAAGTACCTCGTAAAAGAAAGATTCCATTCATACCACGTAATAAAAGTCAGAAATTGGTAAAAAGGACATTAAACATACATGAATCCATTTTTAGGAAACATGGACATGTATGAGAACAATAACCCCAATAATACTTACGAATAAACAATCTCGGATAAGAACAAGATTGGAAAAGTTAGCCCTTACCTTATGTCCGATATGCCTCATATGTATCCGAACCTCCTGTATAATGATTTAAATAATGTCATTGAATTATTATATAATAATATTCATTGTTATTATATCATATATGGTTCACTTAGGTATTTATATTACTCGTTCATTTGTCAATTCAATGTTAAAGTAGAGTTTTGGGTAAAATTGTATCATTTATCGTACGTGTTTGGACTTATTGGTCTGGTTTTTATTATTACTTTTATCATGATTTAATTACTTCTATAATTTAAAACGTGACTTATATATCATATATATTCAGTATATATATATAATAGATAGATAAATGAAATGAAACACACCGTTCATGGAGACGGTAGGGCGTACATACGCATAAACGCTGTTTTCCTTTCTTTATTGACTTGAATGGAAGTAAGTAGATGAAATATATATATATATACAAATAAATCCAGTAGATTAATTATTCCATATATTTCATTATTATTCATTATATATACTTTATAAACATTCTTTAATGGTTAATAATGGAAAATGAATCTCATCGCTTTCGTGGAGACGGTAGTCCGTACATATGCACGAGCGATGATATCATTCCCATGATCATTGAATTGTTATGAAGTGTTTGTATAATATTAAAGAATCAATATCACTTTACAATAACCATATATAGTTATTTATTTACACCATTATACCCATTCATGTATGGTGGTTATTGAAAAACAGATTACACCACGGCGTAGAGACAGTATTCCGTACGTACACACGCACAGTGATTTCATTTTCCGTAGGATAGATAGATGGTGAAATAGGGTTGTTTCATAATTATAATAAAATATCAGTATATGAGTGATACTGATGTTTTTATGTCATAATGAAACATTTAAATAAGAATAAGTGGAAGAAGAAATAAACTTGAAAGAATCGCTAACAGACATTACCTCTTCCTTGAAGCGCCGCTTTGAGACCTCCTTTTAGTGCACTAAAATTGGTATTTGAAGAAGACCAGGACCTCTAAGATGTTTTATGGGAAGTGTAGAAGAGAATTTGGCAGGGTTTGGCCGAGCTTTAAGGATCAACGTTGTGTGAGGAAGAGAGGGAGGAGGTTGCCTTTTATAAGGGAGGAGAGGGGCACGTTAGGAAAAACTAAAAATATTATTTTATTATAAAGTCATATTCGGTTTTTAATAGCTCCAAATTGATTTATTTCGAAGCTAAGGTGGGGATGGGTGGAAAAAATCTCATAAAATATACTTTATAAATGTTTAGGTTTTTATTTTAACCTTATCATTTAGATTTAACATTAAGTTAGATAATTTAACTTTTACTGTGTCTTCTTATTTTCTTATACTATAAGGTTAATAAACATACCATAACAAGATGAAAGAACCCCAAGTTGTTTATTATTAATATATATAACCTTATATAATTCATTTTTCCGGACCGTAGATTTTTAGGAATAAAAGAACAATTAATAATATAAAATTTGTTTTAACAACTATTTTATTTCAATTTTGAAACTATTTGGTAATTGATTTTTTTGAAAATCATACCAGAGTTATTAGTTCAAAAAAAGTTAAATAGATAAATAAAAACATGTCATATTAAGCTATAATATTATTGGAATTCATAAAAAGTCTCAAATTTCATTTATTTGGGTATTTATAACATCAATTATCTCACTATTTCATTAATAAGATAATTACTGCATCATCATTGTGTCATGAATAAATTAAAGAATTTAATGTCTAAAAATTATAAATAAAATACCATTATGTAGGAAATCTTTTTATATTTCTAATGAATATTTATAGTCGAATTTATCTTATGTATAACCCTATATTAAAAATGACTTAGTTATTAAACATTGATTTTATCTATTTTAACCCTTCTTTAAATAAATTAATAATAAATGTCCTAATCTAATCCAAGTGGGCCTAAATGATCATATTTTATTACTAAGGTTGTTTTTGGTCGAATTACACTTATCCAATAGAAATAGGACATGTGTTAGGGTAATAATAATATCATTTGTACCCTTAATTACAATATTTACTTTTAACCGTGGGAAAAAAATTAAAAAGTTACTATTCACCAAAAATTATTTTCATCTCATTGAACCACATTTTAGTCCTTGATATTAACCGTGTCTCTCGTATATTTGAAATTCAATTCACAGAAGTGGTAAAATTTCATTTAAATGAAAAGGTCAGTTTTTTAACTACCACTAAGTGGTTTCACTATTCATCGAAAATTGAAGTTTTTCAGAAAAATAGCAAAAATTCAACCTAAGCATTATTTGATATTCTGAATTTAAAATTGATGTCTATTTTTCCAAATTAATAAAATAGAAGTGGTATTAATTAATTTTAAAAGTAATTCCCGTTATCAAAACAAATAGCGTGTTTTTAAGAAACAATAATTATCAAAAGATTGATACTTATTTATATCCAATTTCAAAGTGAAATTAATTCCAATGACCAAAATTGGATTAAATGGTAAAAATATATTATAATTACACTTTCAAACAAATTAAAAAGATAATATAACCATATAAATTATTGTGATGAAATAAGTTGTTTTTAGTTAAAATATAGCATTTTTTTACTATTCATCAAAATATGAAAGTTATCAGAATAATATGAAAAATTTATCCCAATTAATTTTTTATATCCAGATTCAGGGAAGAATTTCATTTTGTCAAATTGAACTTATAAACATGTCAAAAAAGAGATTTAATGTGGGTGCGGCATCAAAAGGCGGCAAAACTGCATTTTTTGAAAAATACTTATTTTACTCGAAATATTTATTTAGTTCTCATACCATGTTCTAGAAAATATGTAAGATGAATAGTAATGTTATAAAATTAAAAATGTAGTTAATACTATTCATAACGACTAGTCTATAATAATATTATAATAATATATCGTTGTTTAGTAAAACCTGGTATTGCATACAACACACGCTATCAAGGAAGGTCACGATTGCGTGTAATGCAAGCCATGTCAGGGTTGTGTGTAGTGCATGACACCTTTTTTGTTTCTTATTACAAAATAAAAATATATTTCATTAATACATTGAATATATATATATATACTCAATGTTGCGTAGAATAAAAACTATCAAACAAACTCAAAATTGTGTGTAACAAGATCCAAGATTAGTGTTGCATATACTGCATGATAATACGGTGTTGCGTATAACGCAAGATAATATTGGGGTATCATACAACACAATACATCAAATAAATTAAAGAAATGTTTTTCATAAAATCTCTGGGTGTTACAATAACAAACTCTAGTGAAACAAAAGATGATAGTTTAATGGGGTGGGATTCAGATGTGATAGAGTGAATGAGGGTTAAAAAAATAAATCACCAAATGTAACATAAGTATAATAATTTTTTCTACCCATAATCTTGTGATAAGTGAGCCTTCTCTACTTATCTCCTCCAAAAACCTTGGTCGAATGATATCAATAACCCTATATATCAATTCATTGATTTTCATTTATAAGAATCTAATTGAACAAGGTCGCCATATTCCAAGGGGTGTATGTTGGGTCTGAGAAAAAAATCTCAATTGTATTCCTCCACATTCTATTAGAAAAAATATTATACAATATACATAGTAATGCTAGTTTGAACTACATTTTAACAAAATATAATTCTTTCGTCTTAAAAATTTTAAAAATATTCATGCTCTAAAATAAACATGTATCCAAATAAAATGAAATTCAATTTCATTGATGAAAATATAATTGAAAATAATTTATAATGATGTTTTATAATATGGAATTATTTCTACGTACATGAGGAACTAAGGAAGTGAAACCAAGGATCTTAAAACTAACCAATATATAAAAAAGAAATATATCAAATTACATATAGGGTGTTAGCTATAGTTTCATCCTACACTAGTGAAAACAATTTATAGCCAAAGTTTCATCAGGAACTAGCGATGAGAAAGCTATTGATTTTTTCTTCATAACCAATATTGGTACTTGTCTTATGGTTCCTCCAAGTACCTAAAGGTATTTAGTCAATTATGTTTTCTATTTAATTAATTATTTTAAAATCACCCAACACATTACATGAAATAACCCATAAATAATTTCATATATTCCACCAAGAATATGAAGTCATGTAGGTTAAAATCATAATAAAAATGGAACTTCCATTTTAAATAAAAGGGGTAATTATATAATCAATATTTTAATATGTCAATCATTAATTCATCCAAAGAAATATATATTAAATACACTTTAGTACTTCATTATAAATCATGTTTAAAATTTCGGTGAAAACATTTCATTTAAGTAAACAAGAAACAAGAATATGAATTTTTATGAACACATTGTGGGAAAAAAAACACTCTTAGAAATGTAAAGGGTTCCCTAAAAATGGAAATTGAAATTAAACAAGAGAAACATATATATTTTCCATAAATTATCATGATTAGAAAGAATATATTTGATTTCATTCAAAATAATAAATAAATAAATCAGGCACCCATTGATCATGAACCAAAGTGATTAACATAGAGAAACATATTTTAAATAATTTATTCTACCATAAAAATATATTATCCCACCATGTGATGATATTATAAACCATTAAATGTAAAGATGAGTTCATAAAATAAATTTAATGAACACTAAAACCCTAAACCACCATATCCATTGAGTGATAAAATGATGTCGGGAGTTGGAAAATAAATGACAACGAGGATCGAAAATAATGTTTTGATAGATTTAGCAACAATATTTTATCTATAAGAGGATTATTCACCAGGATGGTTTATTATAGAAGATAATAGATAATGGGTTGACTTTGGATGATCCTACAATTGTTTGGGAAAGGAGGGCTCCCAATATTTATTCTAGATTTAAAAATTAATTTTTTTTAAAATTTAAAAATTTTCATTGGCATTGTGTGTGGCCAGGTAGGCCGTGAAAATTGGACTTACAATATAGTCCATTCAATATGAACTTAACTCCCATTTTCTATTCATCTACATAGTTCACATGGATGGTTACAGATCCCATGTATAGAGACCACACAACAAAGAAAAAATCATTAAATATTTGTTTTTTAACTAAAAAATTACAAATATTTTCTAAAATAGATATTTAAAAACAAAAAATTGAAACCATGGGTGTTATAATTCTCTCCACTAGATCAATTTCTTCCTCAAAAAATTATTGTAAAAAATTTATTTGTTCAAAAAGTGTTAATGGAATTTATCATTAATGGAAGATTTCATCTCCCGTGTTACATGAGATCAACTCCAATGTTTACAAAAGATGAAATCCAAAAGAATTTATTTCCACTATTTTACCATATTTTTAAAATAATTAATCTGACTAGTTATTAATCCATAAATCCTCAAATTTCAATTCACGCTCCATCAAACAATAAATTTAGGAGGCATTAGGGTGGTTATTCATCAAATGTGAGATAAGAAATATGATGTTAATGAAATACATGTGAGGAGATAAAACTAATAAATATACAACCTTTCCAATTATTTAAAAAAACTTTCAACATCCCAAACACATCAAAATCATCTTCCCATTACTTACATGTCTCGAGTGACCTAATCATGGTGATATATTGAAGAAGTCTCGATCAAAAATCTGAAAACTCCCATTCAATTAAATGATAGATAACATAATATTTATTGAGACTCTTTTCTATCAAAAAAAATTTATGAATTTGATGAATCAATTTATCATTTATCTTTGTATGTTCAGTTTTACTAAATATGAATCACCGACCTCAGTCTAACAAAAGAGAGACTGGTAAAAATAACTATATAAGGATTAAAATGGAGAAACATTTAATAATGGTATATAATAATTTTTATATAAAAATTAATCCAATTATAAGTGAGCATCCCATTATCCATAAAAATATAATAAAAATCCATGGATCATATATTTCCATATTTTAATTTCCCTCTCTATTTTATTATCAATCTTATAGTGCAATTTCATGCTAATATAAACTTGTGATATCATACTCCTCTATATTTTTCTGAATTTAGTGGTGAATTTTGAATATTGGTTATAAATAATTTCCTATTGAACCATGTGAAATTTCAATATCTAATGCACAAAAAACATTCCATGATCTACAACTTTAATGTTATCCTTGATCTAAAGGAAATAACCCATTTTAGTTAGAAAATCAATCATTACCTAGATAACATTTTTACCATTAGGGGAACTATTTAATCTAATAATAATGCATAAGAATACCTCATCACATTTTTATTTTTAAATAGGAAATGGTTGAAGTATCCTTTGTAGATTTTGTTACTCTTTTATTAGTTATTAGTTTGTGAATAATAAGTATGAATAATATTTTATAGAATTTATTATCTGAATCCAAATATATAAATTTTTTAAATCTTAATTTTTTTGTTATTTAAAAGGTTAATTTATTATTGATAATGATGAAAAAAAATAATCACTACACATCTCATGAAAATAGGAGTTATATAATAATTTCGGAAAAATTAATACTATTATGATACTAGGAAAAATCATTAGTTACATCCCAAACATTTAATAATATTTTAATTAACTAGATTTTATCATCAAATATTTTATCCTAACCAAAAATATCAAAAAGATAATGTGCAAATCAGAAATTAGACAAAGAATCCACACCTTCATCATAGTTCAACAGAAACCATATTATTTTCAAATTATATATGAGAGGTCAATGTTTTATGTTTATAAATACTCCACCCGTCACCTTTTTTAAAATATTCAAACCATTAAAGAGGAAATTTATCTGAGACAATATTAATATGTAAATATTTTTAAACCGTGACTAAAAATATTTTTTCTCAGTCCTTTTAATTGATTTATAATCACTAATAGCTTAAGGTCTAGGGTATATAATTTTTCACGTGTGATAATAATTTTAGAGGTATATAAAATGAAACATAATCACCATGTATAAGTCTAAAACCCAATATAATGACTAAATCATCATAAGGAAACACATATCCTTCCCTAATCATTGGTAGAGTAAGAATTATATCTAATGTAAACCTTTATTTAATATCATAAAATTTTATCTCACAATTTAATGACTATTAAAATTTCACCTCCTTATGATTGTGTTTTGTAAGAGGTGATTCATGTTTTGAAAATTACTTTATGAATGAATGACTATTCCCTGGGAAACCCTTGAATAATTGTGTCCCAAATACATTATTTAGGAAATTACAAAAAAAATTGATTTAAAATTCCATGGATTAACTAAAATTCCTTCTCTAACACTGCATATACCAATAACATTACTCATAGAATATAAAAGTGAAATTTTTATAATTTTTTATAATGGATATAGTATTGGAGAACAATCAAGACAATACTTGTCTGGTTCTCATGGTCCTAATTATATTTTTAATACATAATGATATCATCCATTAATACAGTCACATAATAGACAATGTATTAGTGCAAAATCTAGATTATTAAATTGATAAACACAATATGATATTTCTTAAATACATATAACATCACAAGGTATAAAAAATTTATATACCTACTTCAAAAAGTTTTCTTGGGTATATCATACTCTTTTACACTAAGTAGATGCCACCTTCATCTGAGATAAATCAAATGGAAACATGTTTTCCTTTTAAGTTATCAAATATTTAACTAGTATATGGAAATGGTTATTTTTTTATATATATTTTTCATGATTTATGTTCATGCAAATATGTGTAACTAACCATATATAAAAAGATACATGTCATGAAAATATATTTGATCACCCAATTTATTTATTTTATTAAAATATACTTGATAAGTAGGATATGATATATATTTAACCCCCATGAAGATATCAATGGATAACTCAACCATATTCTAAAATGAATACCAAGATTAGCCATCCATAAAAGCATTAGGAATACATTAAACCAGGGGATGGAGTTCAATACTTAAAGCCTTGGTATAAATATCTATCAAGAGAGATGATATCTTACATGATAATGTTCAATCTTGGAGTGAAGGAGGTATATATTGAACTGAACTAGTGTATTATTAACCTTGTAATATGTTTCATCTATCTTAAAAAAATTTCAACCATCATTTATAGTAATAAATGTGTTTATTAAATGCTATAACGAAATTTATTTTAAGGATTATATCAAAAAAATAAATTTCAATTACATAAAGGTCTCTTTACAACCCTAATTTAGATATAATGATAATTAAGGAATGATAATTAAGGTTATACTCTTTCACCATTATAAAAAGAGATTATATATCTATTATATATAACACAGATTTAATTGGAAGAATTAATAAATCCAAAACATGAACATATATTAATATGTATGTGTTACTTGAACAAAGTAGAGTTACAACTATTTATGTATTAATTATATTACCTCACAACAAAATAAGACCACCACCAAATTTTACAGGGACATTTTATGTAGTATATAATTTCTTGGATTTATCAGATTTTAAGGCCACCCAAAAAAACATGGCTTCCCCCTAAATGGGATCTAATCTTATGGAGAACTACTTTTTCCTATATTCTCTTATGGTAGAGTATTTATTTATTTGTAGGCGTCAAATTTCACATGGTAACCATTATACTATTGGATCTCACAAAAATTATTTTAAGAGGATTTACTCTAAAAAATCATTAGATATAACCCATATAGCCATACAAATTAAAATACTTTGAAGATTCCATAAAAAAGGACTACAATGTGTTATGATTCTGAAATTATTTAACATTAATGGAATATTACCCACAAGTTCTAACGAGACCGATTGAGATGGATTCCTATACCTACAACAAAAACACCATCTAGACTCAAAATATATCATTTTTTACCATTGTATCCTCCTTCACATGATATATTTATATAAAATTATGATCCACCCATGTTATAAAATCCATAATTATTTATATTAACCATTAATTAACAATCCATCACTCTATCATGGTTGAAACACAAGAATTGAAATACATTTTATCCAATATCATGGAGAAAAAACATATAATGTCACTGGTGTTTTATTGAATCATTGTAAACCAATTCTATTGAAGGATTAATTAACTCATAGAATCAATTGAAATATTCCATCAACATTAAAAAATGTTCTTATAGCAATTTAAACACCATTAATTTATCAAATTTCATCATATCATGATAGTACTATTGAGTAAACAATACATTTAAATCCATCCATTCTAGGTTCTTATTCATGTTTTTAATGAAAAACTCCTTCCATTTCTATCTAATTCCATTATACATATGTATGAACTATTAAAATCCAAATATTTTGGATTTTAAATTAATTCAAAGATTATTTCTAATTTATCCAATTATTCCTCTTATTCTAAAGAATCATTGATTCCAAAAAATCAAGAAGAACTATACTAATGTAATTTTGGAGCAAGACCTGAAGTTTAATCCAAAATAGGATAAAAAAATATTAAATAGCTTATATAGGATAAAAATATATCTATATGGGGTTATAATCAATTGGAAGATGCACATGCTAAAAATTAACCATCGCTTCCACTTGTGGGTTCACATGAACATTCCTAGGAGTAGTTTTACTATGTAAACCATAATAATAAAATTAAATATAATTGTAAAATTTTAGGTAAATTTGACTAATATAAAAAAACATAAATTATATTCATTCGAAAAACAATAAAAAAAATAATTACGAAACATTAAAGGATAAATATTAACAATATATATATATTTATGTTTCATAATTGTTTCCTTGTCTCCATGGCCATGTATGAACCATAAAATTGTTTCATATAATTTTTTAATACGTGTCATGATCAATTTGATCAATCTATAACCCACACACAAGATATAGAACTCTAAATATTCATTCAAATTTATATTTTCAAGAAGAAATTTTTCCCAAATAGATGATTAATCATCATCGAAACAAATAAAACATATTCTAGAAATAACATGTTAATTCATATTTTTTATTAAAATGTTTTGGATAGAGACTTACTCATAACATATTTATTATTCTCCAAGAATCATATCTATCTTATATATTAATTTTCCCAAAAAAATCACTCTATAATTCCATTTTCTATTGACCGACCTGATGTACCCTATCCTAGAACCTAGGCTGACACATCACAAGGGCTAAGTTATGTTACCATCCACTATAGGATGAAAAATATTTAGGAGATCTCAAAATTCTCAAATGAGGATTATTTTACACATTTAAATATAAAATAAACTAAGAAAATACACCCTTATGTTTATTTAGATAATTATATATATTGGAATGTCAAGAATCTGAAATAAACAAATTTTAAATAATTCTTCCTAAAAACGTGGAATAATTAGAGATTGATGTTAACTCACAATCTATAAACTAGATAATATATAAACAAATCATAACAAAATTATCGTTTATAATGTATCATAACACATAAAAAATATAATAAAATTGATAATGGGTAAAGAATGGGATGTAAATATGATATGGCATTATAAAAGAGAACCTTAAAAATATATCTTCAAAAGTAAACAAAAAATAATAACTACTACTACCCATATCCATGTGACAAAAAATACCTCTTAACATTTCACTTGTTCGATCCACAATGAAAATATATCAATAACCAATTAACTCATATAAGTGTGTTTTATTTTATAGTATTTATTAAATTAAGTTATATATATACCTAGAGATAATATGTAGGGTTTGAGAAAAAACATGAAAAATAGGATTACAAAACAAGATCGATGTAAAACCATTAAAAAATAAACCAAATCATGTTAGTATAACGTGAATTAATGATAATGTTATTGTTAAATTTAGCATATACATGGTATAAAATTAATAGGTATCCTAGTGAATTAAAATATTTTGAAATGACAAAACCATAAAAGAAAAAAAATTGTAATATAGTTTTAGAAAAAATCATCACTGGTTAGTACTAAAGGAACTATGGTATAGAGAACCAAGATCACTGTACTAAATAATCAATAACCATAATATCAAACCCATTTCACCAAAAAAACTAGATATTGTATCATCCTAAACTTGAAGAAATAATTACTAACTTGTGTGTCTTCTGATACTAGCATTGAGAAACCTAGGGACTATTACCTCATTACCTAGATCAATACTTTTCTATAGTAACTGCCTAAAACCCACAAGAATTCCTGGAGGTTTTTATTATTATAAAAGAGTTTAAATCATTAAAAACATTACATAAAATAACATTTTAAATGTTGTATATATATAATAAATATAAAAATTCATGTTAGTGAGCGTGGAAATGGAAAAGGAACATCCATGTGAAATAAAAGTGAGTATTATGTAGTAAGAATTTTAATATGTCATGAGTTTCCATCCATCAAAATATTAAATAATATTAGTTGAGTAATTATTTATAAGTAAAGTATAATACTCCCATGAAAACATTTACATTAATTCAATATAAAACTAAAGAATATATTTGATTGAATTTTATGTGGGCACCGTAACAAACAAAACAAGTTTAAAACATTTATACACCCCCTTCCAAATTCACTTGAAAAAACTAAAAGTGACATATATTAAGTTCTCAAAAATGATAAAAACAAGTAATAATATGTTAAATATCAATGAAAACAATTTAAATAAATAAATAATCCATTGTTATAGAGTCCCAACCTTCCCTCCACCAAGAACCCCTCTCATGCCTATAGTTATGATGAGAATGACTCATAAGTACCACAATAAACAGACCTCATGATGGAGACTAGAATCGGGGGGGGGGGGGGTATAAATCAATAAAATGAGATTCGTTACCTAAAATTTCCCATGAAGAATATATTGACCCAACCAATAACAACCATAATATAATAATAGAACAAATATATGGTAATAAACCATAATTCATTGAAATATTAAAAAATTAATTGGTCTAAAAAAAAATACAAAAAATGAAACTTTTATGAAAAATAAATAATGATAACTCTATTCTCTAAGTTAGTAGGATTGTTTAATATCTAAAAAATCTCCTTAGAAACATGCATAACATATATTCAAATTTTATGGTGAGAATATATATACTCAGTAAAAACCTCCCCAATATCTCTCATGAAAATGTGCTAAAAACCTCATAATTATTGAGTGAATAAATAGAAACACCAATAACAGTCTAAAATGTAAAATAATACCCAACCCCATCAATTATTTTTCACCCAAAATCACATTTATGTATATTAATATAGCACCAGAAGAATAAAATAAATAGGGTACCCTCATAATACTTCTCCATTTGTTTGTCACTCTCACACTTTATGATCAAACAACATGGTTCTCTTTTCCATTATATATCCATTAAATCATTAAAGTCCCATCGCACATGGTGTAGGTTAGATGAAAACCCTACCTACCCCAATCCATTCAGGTTCCAACACTAATGGTGGCAATTAGATAAACAATACCTTTCCCAAAACCACAAGCCCATGTATTTAAAACATGTCTCAGCCTCGTCACATAAACATATCAATTGGGTATCATGAATATGAATGACATCAACTTCATTATCTAATCCTACCATGTGTATCCCCTACAAAGTATCACCAACAAATCCATAAAGATTATTAAATGAAATCCATCACAACCCAAACCATATCATTCAGTGAGCGAAAGGAAGAGTTAGTAGAGAACTATTTTTTTTACTTTCCATCCTAGGTTTTAGGGGAAAAAATGTGGTGATTAGAGTGGAGTACTCAACATCGGGGTGGATTGATTATCAAATAACAAATATCTTTTTAAATAAATTTTTTTAAACCCCCAAATTTAGAAATCACACTATTAACTTATACAGTTAGTATATCTAATTTAATAGTATGAAATATCCTCTTAAAATAAAGACGAAGGCATAGTTATAATAACTTTACATTAACCGAATACTTTTCTATTATTCTATATAAACTAACCAAGAGGTATATCACATATAAAAGATATCTATCAAATTATTTTTTACAATAGATATTTTAAAAATAGTTTTAAAATCATACTAATAAAAACTTTAAAGACCATGAAGGACATAAAAATATAAGTGGTTCATTGTCAAAAGGAGACCTATTCCTTTTCACTTGATAATATTACACATTAGAATAAAATTTATATATAATAAATCAATCCACAACCTAGATTAGGTAAACACGTTTCATAAACACCCAAGGATGTCCAAGAAATCTCTATGTCTCTTCGACTATTATCATGGGAGTAAAAATTAAATGGAAATAAGGAAAGAGTGTTTGAGTAAAATTCTATTATATATATGAGTATGTTTTGAGAAATATTAAAAAAAATCTCAAGAATAACTCAAATGTAATTTAAATAGAGAAATAGAAATGAATATTATGCATAGTGTTAGATCAATGTTCAATTGTTCTGCATAGTAATATTCTATTCTTGATGTCTTCATACTATTTTCAGATGTGATGATAAAACTATAAAGTGTTTTCAAATCCAAAAATTAATTTCATAAGAAAAACACATTTTCAAATAAAATTTAATATTAATATCACTAATTTATGTTTTTATACTACTATATTTCATAATAACATTCAACATGATTTATTCATATATTAAAAAATGATAAATAAAAAATATCCATTTGGTAATGATCATTATGAATTCTCAAACTAGACACGAAATATGGTATAATTAAATTAGCTTTCATTAAATTTTAATAACAGACAAAATGTTGTAGGAATATATATATTAAATCATAATTTCACCTTAGATATAATAACTTGAAGAAAGACACATCATAATTTATGGTAGATTTCACACATTGAAAATTTATTAGTCTAGATATATGGACACATTTTCTAAAAATTATTGTGATAAAATACATATATGATATTAAAAATTCTCATGTGGTCTCTTAACTTCAATCTTATATATATTTAACTCATACAAATTATCTAACAGTTTTAAAAATTCCCTACACTACCATACAATATCAAAACCTCCTCATTCAATAAATTTGGGGAAATGTAAAATTGCTTCAAAACATTGTGTTTTTTTGTTAGAATGGATATACCATGTTTTCCAATTATATATTCTATATTAAATTGATGACATGACATGAAATTCATCCCAGATGACTAAATTCGCATGTGGTGAACTTACTAGGTAAAGGTGTGTCTTTAACGCTTAGTGAAAAATCTAATAGTCCATTAATGAGATATATTGTACAGTTTCTATGATTGGTCTTGTACTCACTGGTGTACATTGTGATATTCCTATCATAGTTTATAAAATGGTCAGTAGTCAATGAATTTTTCAGGAGGCCACTTTATTAATTAATTTTTTGGCATCTCTATATTCCTTAATAATATAATATATAATGTATTTATGTGGCCATTTCCAGAACAATAGAAATTTCCATATTTTCTAAAAAAAAATTATAACATTAATAAGTCATAGAATTGATTATAAATAAATAAAATTTAATTTTTGTTATTGAAATAATTAATTCTTTGGATAGTTAACCAATCACCCCTTTTTATTCCAAAAATAATACAATTTATAAAACAAAGACATTATAGAAATCAATATAAATACAAACGTTATTTATCCATCTTTTGGGATTATCCATAAAAAGATAATGCTAATGAAAAAAGGTAAATAGAAAAATTTAGAAGATATTTTAAAAATTAATAATGATTAGATATATATCACAAGTTTTTCAAAAAAGACATAAAAATGTTATTGAGGTATTATCATATTATGTAATCTGAATATGAATAATTTATTTCATGAATGGTGGAAGTATGAATTGGGGAGTTTTAATTTATATAAAATGTTTTAGGATAATGTGAAGGGATAGGAGAAATTATAGGATTATGAATGATACTATATGTAGTTAATTTTCTTTTCTAGTGTATTTCCTAATAATGTTATTGGAAAAAAGGTCATATAGGATTTGTGGTAGGAATAGTAGTTGTAGTTTTAAAAGATCTTGGAGGGTATGGAGAGATTATAGGTACATAAAGAGACGGGGGTTCTAGAAAAAAGTCATTAGAAAAATTTATATAAGGATCCATGAACATTGTAATATATTACATTAAAGGAGTCCCATGATATATAAATTTTATTAAATCATCCCTCATTCACACAAACTTGTCTAATAGAAGAACTGTGATCATTATATTTTCAACTACAGATTTAAATTCATTGGTGATAGGAAGTGTTTTAATAACACTACAATGATACCTAAAGAGGTTCATTGTATATTTTTAGTGAATTTCCTATAGAGATAATAAGTGATCCCTCCCTTTATAGAAATAAAATACATTAGAGTATTAAATAACTCTATATGAACCATACCAGATAAATTTTCACCATGGGATATACAGAAATATATATTATATTGTTGGAATCATTGAAAATTTACAACATAATCTACAATTACTCACACATTGTTATTTTGATGATGTTTTCATAAATGAAAAAATGTGTAGAAAGAGAAGTAGAAATGGGAGCATGGGAAACAGTTCTAAAAGTACTGATAACAATAGGTATATATATCTAGTTAAGATTAATTAATATATGTATTAAATATGACTATAGAGATCTAACATGTTCTCCAAATCCTTTATGTTCATGATAAATATGATCATATTTTAGAAACAAAATAGTCTTTATATGGTAAACCACACATGATATTGTTAATAAAATATCTTACATGTTAAAAGATAAATTATCACTACTTATAGTGATAAAAATCTATTTCAAAACATCTGTCATATCATTATTAAACTAAAAAATGTCGAATAAAACAATTACCAAATTGAAAGTAGTAGGTACTAGTTGGAAGTCTTTTGAGCTAGGACTAGGATTTGAGTAACTAAAAACTTACCCTAAAAGGGAATTACATTGATCATTCATTATTTTTGGACTCATACTTATGCTTTCGAATATAATGAATTAAATCATTATAATATTAAACAAGAACAACATTAGTTCGAGGAAATGATTCATAATTGATATCTTATTAAAAGATTTTATCTTAATATTTAATAGGTGAAGTGGTTACAACTAGTCCTTGGTAAGTACAAAAAAATATATTTTAGCACATCATCTACTGAAATATCTACTAAAACATATTCCAATATAACTAGAAAGGAAGGATCCCAATAAACCTTTTTTGATGCATTTGGTATGTTAGGGATAGCCAATGCATTATGTTCAATTGTACTATAAAAATTATCATCATATCTATTATTGCTATGTAGAGAAAAAAGATATATATATATATATAAGATATTTAATGAGACTCCCCTTACATTGGAGTTATAAAATAAAAGATAACTGCCTTCATTTTTTAAATTTTGGGGGACTATCTGCAGATTGAGTCTCAACATCATTACATTAAAATTTAGAATTGGTCCAAACAACATAAAAATATGGTTATTCACACCCTTAAAAGTTATTACACCTTTATTTAATGATTATATAAATTTTTGAACATAAGGATCACTAGAATCATCTACACTAAGAGTGTATGTCACTATTTATTCATTATCCCTTTTAGAATATTCAGTACCTTAAAAATCTTCTTCTAATACATTTTTCATTAGATAAATAACTAGCCTCAACTATCAGTTAATTTTCCAAGACTGTATATATTACATCCTTTGGGAAGGTGGGGTTCTTTTCAGGAATAATCCAATCATAAATCTTTTCTTCACCAACAATATACCATTTCATCAAGGATATTAAAAACATTTATTCTCTTACCGGTGGTTTTGGTGAGATAAATACCACCTAAAAGAATTGTATTTTACAATCCTTTAAGAATAATTATATTCTTTTTTATTAGAGACGAAATGTTCATAGGATATAAAAGGGAATTAAATCTTTAATAAGTCATACATAAAATCCCCATGTACCACATTTTAAATCTAGGAAGATTGATTTAAATTCTTACACTATTAAATATTGAAATAAATGGTATTGATGCCCAATAGTTTTGAAATCAAAATTTTTGTGAAAAATGTAGTGATATATAAAATTTTTAAATCGTCTACACTCACCATTTTACATACTAGTACCAGTAATATGTAATTATTTATAAACAATTAACCCCCTAATAAAATTTAAATCCTAAAATGAGGTTGATTTAAATGATAAAAACTCTATAAGTACATATAATCACACTGATGTTTTATTTTTAATCTTTGAAAATAGTGGAACGAGGAAAATTGACATTCATTTCTATCAAAAATGGTTCTAATAATATCCAATTGATATTCATCATCAATTAAAATATTCACATAATATTCCATTTGTAAGAGTGGATATTAAACTTTCTTATCATACGAAAACTAGTTAGTCTATTCTTATCAAAGAATATTTCTCTAATATAGAGTATGATAAAGGCTAAACCATCCTATATCAACTTCTTTATCATGACTAAATTCTCACAATAAAATATACAACATTATAGGATTCATAGATAGTATTTTTCATGCCTTTAAAATTTTGTATCTACATGATGATTTAGGTTAATATTCATATAATTAACGTTCAACTGAGATTAAAATGGAGGAAATATTGGTTTCAGTGAATAAATTTTAATATGTTTTCTAGGTTAATGTTTCAAAATATTTAGTTCATATCAAAAACATCTTTGGACATTCAAAATAAAACAATTTAGTGATTTATAATGTAAAATATGGGAATCATTAAAACAATATTAAATGAAATAAAAAAACATGGATTCATTCAAATAGGGTGTGGATTAGTAATTTAATAATAATGGTAGATAAATTCAATCAACTATATAGTTAGGATTTTGGAATCCATACTTTTTATTACAGAACTTTTCATTACATTGAACAAACAATAGATTTTGTTAATGTTTAGTTTCATGGAAGAAAGGTATATAATATATCAAAACTTAGAACTATCTTACGATAAACATGAAATTCATTATAAAAGGTTGATCCTAAGTAAATTTATTTCATATCATAAATTAGGGACATATATAAAAAATGGGGAGCATAAGGCCCAACAAGGGAGAGTTAGGGAAACATTTTACATGTGACCATGAGAAATATCAATAAGAACTTGATGAATAACAAAAAGGAATGAAAAAAGGGGGAATATAATAATAAAAATAAGAAGAATCATAACATGAAAATATGTCTACTACATTTAACATAGACATTCATAATAACATGACCATGGTTTTCAATCAAGGTGTCATAAAAATTACAAAGGTTATTTTCCTTGGTTATATAGAACATGCCATCTCTTGGGATTACAGTCTTCCTCTAATGAATTGGAGCACTATCAGGGATCACCATTAACCTATCTTAATTTTCTGAGGGATAAATATATCATAATAAAATATTTTATAAATTAATATTGTGGAATAGAAGAAATGATTTTCATATCAAAATCATTACATTTCAAAAGTTCTTAAAAACATGATCATTATGCAATTTTTATCCCATAAAAAACAAAATGTGTGTTTAATGTATGTTGATACTAGAATAAAATAAATCATTTTGATATCTAGGTGAATAAACTTTAAAAATAAAGAGGCATAGTTTTCTCCAAAAATAAAATATAATATAATTTCCTAAGAAGAAGATAGATGTTTTGATAAGAAAATCTACCATCATAAAATCTATAAAACCTAGTTTTGAGAAATGGTAAAATTACTCAGTGCATGGGAATCCCATTGATAAAATATATGTTTTTAGTATGGGTATGATAAAAATGTAAATATGTGATATTAAACATATCATTTATAGGACATATATGAATAAAGATCCATGAATCGAAGGGAATAAAAGGATACTTCCCTTAGCTTGAAGTGTTGTTCCTAAAACATGATGATTTGGAACATGGGGTATTGATGACAGTTTTGGAGGAATAATTTTTAGGTAAAACTACAATATCATCATGTATTATGTAATGTGAGTCAAATTAAATGGATAAATGGATGGGTACATATAGCCAATGTGGAGGATTAGTTTATTAATTTCTAAATATAGGTGTTAGAAACCTAGGTTGTGAAAAATGAATGACCATAGACATTCCAATGGTATTTTCCCGTGGTTTTGGAAACATGGATAAAATTTTATTATATTTTAATCCATGAGAGTCAATATCAACTTTATATAATTTATTTTTTTAGGGAAAACATTCTTTCCTAGAAAATAATGTCTTTAATGTCTAGGTTTCCATTTTAAACTTTGAAAAGTAAAATATAAGTTTGGAAATTCATTAAAATCTATTAAAACACATGGTATTGACAAAATGACATATTTTAATTCGTTTATAGTGGTAAATTAGTTATTAAATCATTATAAAATAAGTATGAAGTCATTAAAAACACCAACAAACTCAAACTTGTTTTTATTATTCATAAAAAACTAATGTATTTTTGAAACATCATTAAAATTAAACCTATCTTAATTATTGTGTGATAATTTATAAAATGATATTTATTTTATAAAAATAATTATATAATTTTTTAATTCTAAATTTTAAATATAAACATCATTATTTGTTTAAAATAATAGTAGATGGAAAATAAAGAGTAAAATTTCTAACACATGAAAAAAATAAAATTATATTATCATTCATATTTAAATGAGAGAGTTTTTATCATAATATTTAATAAAAATAATAATTTTTTAGAATGTTATTGTTTATTATAAATATAAATTTATTTTTTAGAATGTTAATGTTATGTAATAAAAATCAATTTATCATATTCAATCCCAATTTTATTAGGAAAAACCATTCAGAGAATATAATTTATGAAATAAATATTTTATTTTTACAATGTAATTACACTATAAGTAACCATGAAATCAATACATAACCCCTTATTACAGCTATATAATTGCTATGCGTAATATGTGAATTTGTTATAGATTCCAAGGGAGGCGCGACTAATAAAGATTGAATGGTAATTTAAAATAACATTAACATCCCATATGGGAAATTTCATTCTAGATTCACCCTATAAATCTCGGATTGAGCGTAGTCAAGAGAAAACCATAGTGATGCAACCTCCCTCCCATGATCTGAGGAATGGTCTTTATATTACACAACTCTTAAGGTTGAGGCCATCATTTATTATTTCTACATTAATTATTCATTGTTGTTTCTACTTACAAATTATAATGTAAATTTTATGACTAAGAGGGTAGTTTCTAATGGTCATATTGACCAACGGTCAAAAAATAGTTGAATCATGATGGAAAAAATTCCATTTATACCTACATCGTTATTAATGAGTTATGGTTTTGTTTTGTATGGTACAAAATAACACAAACTTTAATGGGAAACAAAAATCCGCCAAAAAGTACAGGCTGTTACAATAATGATCAATTGTATATACAAATAATAAATAAAATAAAGTAAATAAGACCAAAATAAATTTATTAAAAAGGTAAAAACTACAAATATTACTTATAAAACATCAAAAAATTTGAATATAAAACATTATAAAAGAATAAGAATTAAGAATATTTAATTATTCCTAAATCATGTGTGATAAAGTTATGTCTCTCAGTATTCATATGCATTATGAAAATATAATCTAGTTGATGATTAAGGCCAACGAATTTAGTAGTGATATCTGAGGTATGAATATGATCTCTCAGAAATTGGTGTCTTAAATCAGTGTTCCTGGTCGTGGAATGAGAGACAAGATTATTACAAATTTAATTAGCACATATGTTGTCACAATTTATCGGGACACGACTGAATTGATATCTATTCTAAAGTAACACCTATTTCATCTATATAATTTGCGAAAAATAATTGTATGAAGCTATGTAATTATATTTAGTAGTAAACTATTCATTTTTTTTTGTTTCTTACTACACAATAATTCTATAAAAATTCTTAAAAAGTAACATGTTCTAGATTTATTTTTTGATATAACTTATAGTCACATAAAATCAATATCATAATAACTAATTATATCAAAATCATCACCTTTAGTAATTTCATTTCTAATTTTTTTTGTAAATTATAGGTAGTTAAAACATATTTTAATAATAATAAAATGACATTCCATGTAGTTTTATTAAGAACTAGAAGACATACACACAAAATACATAACATTTTGCTGGATGTATATAGAGTAAAGTAAACTGATAATCATACTTCTGTATGTTGTTTGATCAACTAGTTTCCCAATTTCATCATGATTTAATTTACATGTGGTTATAATTGAATAATAATTTCATTTTGATATATCCATTCGAAAATGTTTTAAAATGTACTTAGTATACTCAATTTTCATAAAAATTATTAATTATTTATTTTAAAATAAAAAAACAAATAATATTTTAATTTTACTATGAACCTCATTCCAAATTTAATTTTCATTAGTTTTGAAAATTCAGTAAAAAACTAATTTCTAGAAGAACCTAAGATAATATCATGAACATATATTCATGAAAATAAAACATATTTTCAAGTATTTTAATGAATATGTTATGTTATGCAACACCTTTTATGAAAAATTTGATATAAGAAAATTGATAAGCCTATCATAGCATGCTATGGGTGTCTGTTTTAATCGATGAAGATAAATTTTAAATTAAAAAAAATGATTTAGAAGTTTACAATTTGAAAAAACATAGGTTAGTTAAAAATAAAATCTACTATAATAATAAAATAAAAAACAACTCTTGATATGAATTTGATGTAGTTTGAAATATAGATACATTTAATAAGAAAGTAGTATTCTAATTGATTTATTATTAGATATAGGAGAAATGGATTCATCAAAGCCAGTGCCTTATTATTGATTATAACCATGTACCTCCAATATATCATTATTTCTAATAATATTTCTAGAATCGATAACCTTGTTTCATTATACCAATTTATTACCTTGGGTTAAATAATCTTTGGGTCGGTCAACTGATTCTATTAACATGTTACTTTTGAAATAATTCAACTCATTTAGTATATCCATCACGCAATGCTCATCAATAATTGCCTCATTAATGATCTTGTGTTCAAGATATGAAAAATGTATTGTTGTTAGACATGGTTTTTAGGTGATTATTGATATTTGATAACCATTTCATATATCACAAGAAAAATAATCTATAGGATTTCCTCTAAGGGATCTAAAGGTTATGGATATACTAATTTGTTCAAGGATTTTTTTGGGGTATGGTTCCTCTAAAATGTCATTTTTGGAATATTTTTCAATTAATTCAGTAGCATGGTCATTGGTCTTGGAATTATTTTTGAGATTTAAATTGGAGATATCATCCTTTATTTTTATGGGAAAGTTGGATTGATTAGGATTTTTTTCATCAAATCTGACATGAATATAATGTTTGACCATTTTTTGTTCTTTTGATAAAGACTGTACATTCTTTAATAGATATAAAATAACCGAAGAAAATTCATTCATTTATTTTATATGAGAATTTATCTATATTATACTTTGTATAGATAATAAAAATATAAAATCAATTTTTTTGAAACATATTACTTTATGATTTCCCGTATTCCATAATTTATATGATTTTTTTAAAAAAAGTGTTCTTATTTTGACTATATAATTTACATGTGAACCAATATTTAAAGATTCATCTCAAAAAAAGAATAGTTGTTCATATTCAATAAACATGGTTTGGAATATCACAATATGGGATTAGTTTCATCTTTAAACCACATCATTCTATTATGGTGTTATAAGAATAAAGAAGTTATGCTCATAGCTATATTGTGAGTATAAGGGTTCAAAATAATGACTTTCAAATTCACAACAATGATAATAGGTCATATTTTTAATGGTATTTTAAATATGTATCTCTATATATTATTCTTACATTTCAAAACATCTACAAGGCCCAATTTTGTGGGAATAAAAATATACCCAAGTAAAACATGATAAATAATAAAGAACTACATAATCATAATTTATTATAGATAAAAATGAAACTGTTGATGGTATAAACATTTCCATGTGATCTAAGTATAGTGTTTTAGAGGTAGAAACCTATTTCCTTGATTTTAATGTTACATTATGTTTCTTTCACTTTATGTAAGGATTGCATAATTTTCATATTGGGAAATCCATTTTTAGATGATCCTTGAAGTAACTCTTTTTGGATATATTTATATGATAGTGTTTTTTATTGTTTCCTAATATCTAATACAAAAAACAAGATTCATGATGAAATATATTTAGAATGGAATCATTTTGAGAAAATATAAAATTTAAATAATTTTCAAAATTATTATCAGTCCCTAATGTAGAAAATACCAATTTATATTTATCATCATAAATATTACAAGCATTATTCTAAAAGAGGACTATAACATTGTCATCATATAATTTATATATTATTAGAATATTTTAGTTTAATCAATAAAAAATAAAACATTAGAAATTAAATAAGCTTTAGAATCACATACTTGACCAATGCATTTATTTTTTTCCATTTCATTAATTAAGGAAAGTGACTTTTCTACCATACACATTATTTAGAATTTGAAATTGTGATAAGTCCCCAATCATATGTCCAAAAAACCAATTTTCCATTCACCATATCCTCTTATAGGAAAATTTCAACTATGTTTCCTATAATCAATCAAATATACAATTATTTTGAAACACCGAACTATTTTGGTCTAAAATGAATAACTATTAATGATTTAGTGATATGCATCTATTTGACATATTTATTTCAATATATATGAATATATTTGAAATATTTAGAAAAATAAGATCCTTTTTTCAAAGAAATATTGATATAAATTTATATGTTGTCACTATCTTTTGGACTAGGTTTTTATTAAATGTATTTGAAAAAAATAATAAAATAGTTTTTGTAGATTTATTTTTCTATCCATGTTGATATCCAAAACTAGAACTTTGGTAAGGTACAACATGACTTTCTAGAAATTTATTAAGAGTTTTAGTTGTTACTGAAAAATATTCTATATCCTTCATTAGTCTCACATTTACTTACATTTACTAATTTTTTGCATGAGAACAAATTTTCTCTTCCCTTTTTAAATAGTTTGACCAAATTTATTAGTAGTAGATAAAGAATGTTGTTTCATCAATGTTTTATGGTTTTTCTTAATATATTTAATTTTTTCATCCATCATATTATAGTATTGATATAAATATTAACAAGAAACATCATTTTAATCATGAATTTTAATTCCATCAAGATGATATATAAAATTTGTTTTTGTATGTTTGATTCATACAAAGTATTGATTTGATTTATCACGAGAATCATCATCGGATGAGTCTGAGTCACCTAAACTATCCTATGATTCACTCCAAGTGACCATCAAAAATTTCAAATATTTATTTTATCAGTATTTATAAAAATTTCTATATTGTATCTTTAGCTAGTCATCTCTGATGTTTAGTTTTATTTTAAATTCTTAAAAAGTTACTTATCCAAAGTAATATTCCTTTTTTCAGTCAATTTTCTTATCACATTTACATTAATGATTGATTTTTGGATGATTGATTTTTTCGATATAATTTCCTGAATCTTGTTTTGAAATTGGTAATCTCCTCATCCTGATCAGATTTATGATAACTTCCAATGGTGAAATCATCCTTAATAACTTCTTCATAATTTGATAGAGATACTTCAAATGCAGTTGACTTTTTTGTTTCACAATCTTCATTATTAACTATATTTTCTTTCCTATACATTATTACTTTTTCAATCATATACATTATCGATAGGTCACTAAAATGACATAATTTATGAATAGATACCATAATTACTCTACATATGTTAGGTAGGAATATTAGAATCCCCAGTACTTGATACATATCATCAATAGTTCTCCCTAGTGCATTACTTGTTTTTGGAATATCACAAAACACAATATTCATATTAAAAATAGAATTATCAAGATTATTATTAAATGTATAATACACAATAGTTATGTTTTTGAAATCATTTATTTTACATTAGATATTACATCTTGAGACATAGAAATGGTATCCCAAATTTCAATGTTTTAACACATGGAGATACTCTATTAAATTTATTTTCACATCATACAAAATATAAATTATTCATTTCATTATTTTTACACTTATAGGAAACCGTAGTGGAATAAATCCAACCAAATCTTGTATCTTTTCATTTTTTATATCTACCTTCTATTACAATACATATACAAAAATCCATACATTCATGATGTATTATCACTTTTGTCTTCTATTGAACATAATAATTCCCATAAAAATTTGGATGTCTGTTAGTTTCAATTTATTGAAGTCTCGTATTATCCACATGGATTGAAATTTATAGTAAATATATATTTTTAATTTTTTTTATTATAACTTGATCATATTTAAAGAAATATACAAAAATAAGAAAGTAATTAAATCCTTTTATACCAAATAATTTTTGGAGTATAGTACTCTAGATGAGGGTGAATTGATTATCTAATTAAAAATTTAAAATGTAAAAATCTTTTTTTAAATACACTAATTTAAAAATCACCAAGCTTAGAAATATATTCGGTACATCATATTTAATGGGTTAAAATAACCTATCAAAATCTTTATCAAGTCTTAGTTATAATAACATGACATTATCTTAATAATTTAATATTATTCTACTAGCATTAAAATTTTTATATATCACATATAAAACCTAGCTATCAAAGAACAGTTTTATAAAATAAATTTTAAAAATATTACTAAAAACAAAGTAAGGAAATATTTATAAAAAACAATAAAAATAAAAATACATTTGGTTACATCTCAATTAGAGACATATTCATCTCCACCAAACCATATATCACTTCAATGACAATTTATAAATAATAAATAGATCCAAATCGTAGATTAGGTAAACATAGTAAAATAACATACAAGAATGTCTTAGAAATAAAAAACCATCTTCCATAGTTTTCATTGGAATAAAAATAAAAATGAAACCAGGAAAGAGTGTCTAAGTACAAATCAATGATATTCTGGATAATTTAATGTAATATATTTAAAATTATGTTCATGACCAACTCAATTGTAATAGAACATGAGAGAGAGAAATTAATGTTTAATGAAATCATAGATTGTTGTTTATTTTTTTATAGTTTTCTCTTATCATCTTGATTTATTTATTATTATTTATGATTACATGTGAATATTGGAATGTTATCTCAAATCTTGGGAAGATGTTTATATGAAAGAAAGCATGTCCTATGTTAGTTGAAAATAGATCACATGTTCACATTCTTATAAAAATGTGTTCCAATTATTATTTCTTCATGATTTCATTCACTATACATGAAAAATTCCTTAAAAATAACCATGGGAGAATGATCATTATAAAATCACATACAGAACATGAAATTCAAGAGAATTTTACTATCTTATTTTCACATTTAACAATTCATAGAATGTGGATGAAATATATATATATATAAATATATATGTACATTAAAATATAATTCTAGCTTATATAATGTTACATGAAATGTTCCACATTTTACCTAAAAATATATATCATAGTTAGATATTTCCTTAGTCTAGTTGTGTGTTCACTTTTTACAAACTGGTGGGATAACCAATAATTATCTAATATTAAAATTTCTCATATAGTCACATCACATCAATTTTTAGTAGAACGACATTATAATGAATCCGCATCATATTACATAAATCTCAAAACCACCATATATAAACATGACTTCATTATGTTGAAGAGTTCTAGGATGGTGTGGTTGAATCAATGGTCATAGTTTTTTCTAATATAATGGATATATTATGTGATCACATGATTTTTATTATGTTAGGTTGATTAGATTTCAAAAAGTCCAACATGATCGATGGAATAAGCATGAAGATAATCTGATTGTTCAAGTTGTTTCTTTGAACCTTATTGAAAAATACAGTATACCATTGCTAATATATAACATATGACCACTCTGAATGGTGTTATATCCACTTTAGTAAATTTAGATATTCTTATCATAATCAATCCGGTGGTTATATGGTTGGTGATTTTTTTGTGAGGTCTATTTAGTACATATAAAATTTTATATTCTATAGATCCTATTAAAAATTCAATGGATGGTCATTTTATGGTAGTTTATACACATAAATAAATTTGAATAATTTCTAGAAAAACATGTAACTTTTATATATCAAGTAATTGATTACAATTATAATAACCATGATTTATGAAGATTAAAATAAGGAATTTTTGGACTTATCCAACAACATGGAACACAATATATCTAGTTATTGGTAAGCTTTTATGACATGGGTTGGGGAGAATATAGAAATCCCAATGAAAATACATTATATATATACATATCTACACAAAACTATAGCCTAAAGGGTTAACAAAAAACCATCACATCCATGCGATCACAACCAACACCCAATCATAAACACTTTATTTCATCATTTCCACATTATATATCTCAAATCTACATCACATCCCATAAAAAATAGAAACAATATCCACTAATCCATATCCTCTTTTTAGAAAATGAATTTTACCACTATTATTCATTAATAACAGTCTCTCCTATTGAGGATAAAGGCAAGGAAACTGCAATGCTTCGGTACAACCTGTTCCATCACCAAAAAACCATCGACAACCATCCACCACAACAACCCTAGAATCGATGAAATGGAAAAAATACTAAAAACCTATAATAGCCAATTTTATCATTCACCAAAAATATACTTATCATTTTAATGAATTATTTCTCAGCGATTCAACATATTTTACATGGGTGCTAATACAATTATCCTATATTTAACACAACTGTTTTTGTACAATCTTTATATAATTATCCTTTTATAAAATGTAATTCTAAATATTTAATTATAGTGGAAATATAAAATATTCTAATAATATATAAAATTATTAGTTGTGGATATAGTAAATAAACATAAACTAAAAGAAAAAATATGATGAAAATATTAAAAAAAATCAAAATACAACTTTATAGTTATTTTTTTTCAATTCATTATCCACATTAAATAAATCCTTATAATCTATGAAAAGAAAGAAAAATATTAAAACTTCCTCAATTCAAAGATAAAAAGGCCATTTATTGAATATCATACTTAAATATGACTTTCAAAACTACTAGACAAGGATAAGGAATAGATGTGATTATTACCAATAAAAAACAACACAAAAAAATCTTAAAAAAACATAAAATACGTCAATTCCCCATTAAATTCATGACCCGAAATGACATTAACCAAGCTATAACTATTTAACTAACCTCCTAATAATTTAAAATAGGGATAAAACTAAGAATAATATCATGTTTTAATCATATTGAATGAAATGAAACTGATTTGTTAAATTAGAGACTTTCCCCTAGTTAATTGGGTCTAGGGGTCTCTACGGTCTAACCTTTTGCCAATTTTGTTTAAAATAATTAAAAAAATAGAATAATTTGTATAGAATTATAATATTATAAATATACATGGAACTAAATCATTTTATCATGAATGAACATGGACAAACCATGAAAATATTATCCACAAATCCCCAATAAATCAATCCATAAATCTCCCATTTCTCCCCACTATTAAACTCGACCAATATCCTTTAAACTGATATAGTCAAGGAAAGGTTATGTCATGGATAAATTAATACAAAGTGAAATACCATAGAATTTAAACATTGAATCATGACCTCTATCTCCACACATTTTTAAAAATATAAATGCACTATGATAGCAAAGTAAAAGAACTTTTGAAAGTATACTTTAAGACATTTCCCCATGAATAATGAAACTAAACCAAGATTTAATAACTTGTAGAGAAAATAAATTGGATAGTCAATATATATGTAAAATGGTTTATACTAACAATATTATTTCTCACATTTACAAAATCACATTCGATCGCTTCACATTGTGACACACATTGACACATCATGACTCAACAACTTCAAATTCACCTTATAATATATTCAAACCTTAAAAATGTGAATGTGATAGACACACAATGTCCTTCCTCTCCCACCATAAATCATATCTCCAATATATATATATATATATATAGACACACACATAAACTCCCTTGATAACCTCTATCACCAAAATCACACAATTTAATTGGCATGAATAGTCTAGCCCATGACATCAGATATCTCTGAAAAAATTATCATCCTTGAGAAGAAAAAAAACCAATAGGGAAACATCAACCAGTAAAATTCCCTGAGAGATATTATTGATGTTGGTTCCTTAGAACCATCTTCAATATCCTTTATTATAAAATATATTATTATTTTTAATATCAATATATTTATTTTGACATTATGATTTCTATTCTTCATGAAATGATATGTCATAATTTCATTAGAGATGTTTTTACACCAAAAGGTTATACTAGTTTCCCGCTATGAAAATAGCATATAAGTTCAACAATAGTATTTTTAGAATTTATTTTTTATACCTAAATGAAATCATCTTAGGGACTCTAATAATACCAAATTTTAAGGGTAGAGATGCATAGGACATGATTCACCATCTTATGGTGTACTCCATTAGTAATATCCAGTGTAGGATATTATGAGTATGATACCTGTTACTAGAAACCCCATATTTATATGTGTCATTGGATATTCCTATGGGGACATTTTTATCTGTCTTCATACCTAAATATTATCACTACTGGGTTTTAGTAGTCATTTTCTTGGTGTATGTCGGAAAACTATGATGAAATATGTTTAAGGTGAGGTAATATACATTGGGTTCATCACATTTAATATTATATTAAAGGATAGTGTGAGAATATAATTTTCCCTTATATTCAATAATGAATGTAGATATGTTATTCCCTCTAATAGAAACGATACATCCTAAAGAAATCCCTGACCAAGGGGTTATGTAGGGAAAATCGATTCTAGAAAGTTAAAGAAAGATACATTGAGCATATTAGTTCATATAATAATATGGAAACCTAATTTGTTAGAGATATCTTGATAAAGGGATTATATTACATATTAATCATTCGTATGTGTCATTATGTCATTGTGGAATTAAATTCTTTCTCTATGGGTTTCTTGTTATGTTTTAAGATGTTAACCATGGAATTTATGCTTCATTATCTAATGAAACTGAGTAAGAGTCTAAGGGTCTAACATCCCGAGTTTGATATAAAATATATATTTATTTAATTAGTTTTTTATTAATTCAATGTTAATTTTAATTTAATAAAACAAATGTGTAAATAAATGGTAAATTTTTATAATGACAATTTATTTATATAAGTTCTGACTAAATGCTAATTTTTGAAACATGGTATTATTTTTGATATATGAAATTTATTATTAATATATATATATATATATATTTATAGGTTATAATTAAAACAATAAAATATTTGTAATAAAATTGTTATAATTTTTGAGAAATAATGTTTTGAATTTGAGAAAATTATAACATTATTTGTCTTTAAAGGATTAAAGAATTAAACATTAATTATTTAATAATAATAATATTTGGATGAAATTATTGATGTTTTTATAAAAAAAATTTTATTTAATATAATATTTTATTTGTTTATAATTATAACATGTTAAATTTTTTTGTAATACTTAACTCTTTATTTCATATAAAACTATAATTATTTATTAAAAAATGATGAAAATGAATTCAATATAATATGTATATATGTATATATGTAAATTAATTATTATTAAACGATATATATATATATTTAAAAAAAGAAAACAGATGATATATATATATATATATATAATGATTGAACAAAAAATGAAATAATAATGTGAAAAAAATATGGATGAGAAGTCGGTCTACTTTGTGGAGGCGAAGAGTAGTAGGGTTCACCGAGGTGGAGATTTACCGAGCTGAATGGAGGCTTAAATTGTGGGTCGTGTCAATCAGGGGACATCGGGTCACAGAATGGAGCCGGCACAGAGGGTTTGACTGAGATCTGATCGCTTGTAAGGGCATGATGAGAGTTGAATCGGAATGTGAAGCATCTGAGGTTCATGAGTCAATTGCGGACGATGGGTCGAGTCTGGAGCAGGAATGGAGCTTAGGTGGGGGTTTCTAAGCTCAATTTTCAAAGCACAATTATGATTTTTTACATCCTATATGCATCATATTGATGTTTCCGAATGGGATTTGGGAAAATCGACCCCCGATTTGTCTAAAATCACATGTATGTATTGTATATTCAATTTATGTTTCCCCAAATCTCATTTTAGATTCATTTTAGGGTGTAATAAATTTCAATTTTTCAATTTCAACATTTTTCTATAGAAATGGACATCTTCTATGAGTTTCTTATCTAATTATGATGTCCCCTACAATTTGAATTTATTTTTTATTGATTTATTTAACCCAAAAATCATGTTAGTAATGCATGAATCCCATTTTTGTTATTGTTTTCCTAAATATATCTTAATTGCCACAGTTTATCAGTAATTCTTGCATAAATAGTCAATGTTTGTTTCTGCATTTTCCTCTCAATATCAACCACTTGTGATGATCCTATTAATTTTTATATTTCTTAAACTTAGTGTCTGTGTGAATTGATTTGATTCTGGTTGTCTTGTTTCTAATCCATCAATTTTGTGGCATTTTAATCGGAAAGTGAGATCCACATCCTTCCTTTATGACATCGTTTTGGACTGATTTGTGTGTGGTTATCATTTGATGCATTTCGAAGAATAATATACCCATCACAATCCATTTTCATCGTTTTTGATTAGTCATTTTTATCTGTATCCATCAGCTGTATATAAAAATATATAAACCGAAAAAAAAACATGGACATACAATTTATGATAGTGTTTTGATTTGTTTCAAAATCTGGTTATCAATCACACCTTCCTCTTAAATGATATAAACCATATCCCTTATATAATATTATACACTACAATTTATGGAGTCTATAAACATATAATTTTATTTCATCATCAGAGGTAATAATTTTTGGGAAGTTTCACTCTCTCTTTGAGTGATGCATGATTCCGCTCTATGTGAGAAAATTAAGAGTGAAACAAATACTCTGCCAATTACTTTCATAGCTCCATAAATGGCCTATTAAGGCTCTATTAGTGGTAAGGGATAGTTTTATTTGATTTTAAAACTTATCTATTTCAAAAAAATTAGTAAGACATTGATAGTTTATTTATTTTAATTTCCTGGTTATACGTAGGGAATTTCTTCAATTAAATATATAATGTTTATTTTTATCCAAATGATGTTTAAATCTGGTTTGGTGTAATGGAAGATTATTTTTATTTTCATAGTCTGTTTTTTCATAAGGTAAATTTATTTGGAAGGCATTTGATTGTTGGTTTCTTGAAATCAAAATCAAACATGTTTGATGTTATAAAAATTTTGATAAATTTTTAGTAAGATTATATTTTAAATCTTTTAGATAGTTTGTTTATTTATTTTTATAATACAAACTTATTTTGAAGGATCATATTGTTACATGTGATTGTTATATATATAAATTTCAATGCTTATGTTCTAATTTGGTTTCATGTTAATTCTGCCAAGGATATTTGTATTTATCGATGTTTCATTTCAACATGGATTTATCCTGTTATTATGTTATATATATATATTAACTTGTATAATCTTCATATATATAACTGTATTAAATAAAATTACAATTTAACCAAATATTTTCTAAAGTACGAATTTATAAAACTAAGAATATCATAATTTTATAATATATATGTGTCATATACAAATTATTATTATAGCATTAAATCAGCGATTTTGTTTTCATGACACGTAAATGTTATTTTATGTATACGTATATATATATATATATATATATATATATGTATATGCACACATATGCATGAGAAATTAAAAAAACATTACAAAAATGGATTTTTATGGAAATAAGGAGGAAATTTTAAGTGTGTGGATGCTGATTATTTTTTCACGTGGTTATGCAACATCATGTATCATGAGATTTGATCATACCAAGTCAAATATGTAATTTTCAGTAAAGATTAGTAATTTTATATTTATAAATAAAATTGAACATATTTGTTCCAATAATGTTTATAAATATATTTTCAAAAGGAAAACACCAGTAAATATTATATATATATATATATGTGGAAATCTAAGAGAAAAATGTTTTATAAAAACCAGTACTCAAACATTGTAAATATGATAGATAAATGGATAGTGAATCCATCCATCAAGTGGGTAGGCCCAAGATAGCATTCAAAGATTCGAGTGGCCTCAACTATTTTGTTTTTAAGAGCTTGCTTAAAATTTTTAACTGAATAAATGAATTAGTTTTAAAATCATTTTTAAATTATAATTATTTTTCAATGCATTATATTATTCTATAAATGTTGTTTCAAAAATGTATTTATAATTTAATTTTCTGAATGTTTTATCAAAGATATATTTTTAATGGGATTTATCAAAGGATTTCAAAACTCTTTACAGGGTGATTGAACTACCACTATTTTATTTTAATTTTTTTCACAGGTATCTTAGGAGATTATCGTAGATTTAATCTCTTTTGGTGTTAGATCATGGAGAAGTGTAGTAGCCAGTTGTTTTATTTTTGTTTAAACTCTGAGAAATGTAAGGTTTTGTCTAATCCTCTAGAACTTAGACTTGTAAAAGGTTATCATTTTTGTAATATGTTGTCTAATTTTTCAGTTAATTTTTTTAAAAAAATTACACATCATTTTTAAGAACTAAATTCAGAAGAGTTGTCTCGGGGAGTTTTAAAGGGGGTGACACAAAAAGTGAAACTAGAATATTAATAAAAAATATATATTAATAATTAATATTTTAAGAGTTTAATAAATATTAAACCCAAACATGGTTTAAAACTTATACATGTTTAATTGATCACGTATATTCTGTAACTAGTTATTTGATAGAATATTATGTTAGTGAAATGTTTAATAAATATTTATTTTAATTTTAGTGGATATAAAATTTATTTCATTACTAGAAAATAATGAAGAGATATTTATTTGTTTAACAAATAATAATTATTCATGTCTTGATAAATATTGTCATGAAATAGTGAACAAATTTTAATGGTTTGGTGTTAAATAATATATATTGAATATTATTTGAAAAGTTAATATTTAATTTAATTTCTACAATTTTGAAATGTTATGAAATAATAATATTAGTATTATAACAAAAACTAAGATATACATAGATTAAATAAATAAAAAAAGGTACATTTTGAATAATTTATTCTAAAACTAGCGGTATATAAAACCAGTTATACCATTTTATTTATAGTGGAAATTCATTTTTCTATTTTTCATAATGGAATCTGGAGAGAATCATCTCAATTCCTATAGATATATTTCTCCTTGAATGATCCAATTAATAGAGAGTGATATTCCTCCACCTTTCACTCTCATATATAGTGATAATAATTGAATCCTTTGGAAACTATTCTTAGGGATATCAATGTTTAATAACACAAGTGATAGAATATACCATGCTAGCACCCATAAATTGCTATGTAAACTTTTGTATTTTTCTAGAGCATAAGAAGATCATTGATGTGTGGAATATATTATTGTCTTCTACAGAAAAATGAAGATACGACATAAATCTTTTTCAAATCCATTAATAAGGAAATAATTTTTCATAAGGTAATTGTTTTATATATATAAATTAATTATAAATAATATGTGATTATCATGTGATTTTATTCTAGTTTTTATTCATTGATTATATTTTTTGTTTAAATTCCATTGATCAGAGTGTTTATAATCCTGGAAATATCAGATTAATCACTGATCATGAAAAAATCTATGTTGGGAATAACCTATCTGATGGTTCCACTGCACCCTGAATGTTAATGTGGTATCAAAGGGTGAAAAAAATTATTTACAATTTTTTTAAATATCATTTATTTATTTATGCATTTATTATTGGTTTTCAATTATAGTTTAATCATTCTTTAATATAAATTTTAATATCTTTTTCTTCCCCTTAGTTTCTTTTAAATAAAATAAATCTGTTAAATTTATGAATGAAATAAATTTAATGATCTCATCCAGGGTTGACTAGGAGTCTAGTTAGATAACATAAGAGTACACACTATATTACTAGGAGGTACACACATTGTACTCATGTTCTATAAACCAAAAATAAAATTTGAAATTATTTCATGTCATATGAGTTTATTAAACAAAATCAATTTCATTATTCATCATTTGTTGATCGGCCTAACCTAACACACGGTTAGCCAGAGTACACTCCGTGTGACTTTAGTACATGATGTCTAGTACAATAGTCACATATGGGCCTAGTGTTCTCTTACATGGCCTATATGACTGATGTTGATGTAAATTGGGGTCTTCGCATCGTGTATCCCATGTGAATTCCATGTACTATAACATTTTTCTTAAAACAATTTCACGCCGAGTCTCTAAGATTGTGTCATAGATAGATGATGACAAAAATAAGCACCATTTAGCTATAATGTACAGTGTATACTTTTACTAGATTATGAGGAACTAAAAATTATTCAAATATACTATTCAAAACTCAATAACTTTTATTCCATGTAGTATTAAATAGGAATTACACTCCTCATGATGATATATATATATATATCAAATTAATTTATTAATAAATTTATATATCTAAATATGATACATAATTAATATTACCATTATAACCCTATGTTCATTAAATCATAACATGAAATATAAATACCATGTGTTTTTTGGCCTTTAACTTGATAATAAACATCATTAAATTATTTGATATGTAATGTATTCAACATATTGCAATTGTAAAAAATATAAAAGTAAAATACAGATTGAGTAGTTTGGAAGGGTACTCAACATATTTCCTCTAAGGTACATTTTTTAAAAATGTAATCATAAAAAATGAAGATAATTTTTTTTAAAATATGGTTGATGAAAACATCAATAATATTTGGATGAGAGTTATGATGAATGAATTTATTAACTAAAGAAGATAGTTAAGTGCCCTGGGCTTGATTTACCTTAAATATGAAAGATTATAATTGAATACTAATTTCTTAAAATGAGAAATTCATTTAACTCATGTTGATGATCATGATCATAATCCATACCTTTTATGTGATTTGATTCATTGAATTTATTGTCAAATTAAATTGTTGGCCTATATATTATCTTTAATGTCCCTATTCAAGGTCTTATATTCCCATGATTTCTTTTATGTAAACCCCTTAACCAATCCATTGGTTCCCTCACATAAATGTGAGTAAAATAAAATGTAATTGATAGAGATCCCAAGATATTGAAGGCAGTTCTTATTAGGATCCACGGAAAACACAGTTCAATAGATATACATAGGTGGATTGGTGGAAAGCTTCAACATGAACCATTCATGGTTGATGGTTTTACCCCATCAATCAATAGTTATTTTATCATCTTTTAGATAAAATAACCATTATAGAAACATTATGACCATAAAAATTTATTATTTTATTAATTATATGTTTCATTGTTATTTCATTATACAATCTTTTTTCATAATCACATTAATTAATGAAATAACAAAAAAAACAATATAGAAAAAAATAAATTGGCTTATTTAGAAATATTATTTAAGGCATGGTAAGTAAATTTAATAAAAACATTTAATATTAACAATAATATAATTTAAATAATTATTTAAAATTACTTCATAAATGTAAAATTCTTCAATTATATATATTAATTTGATATAGACTTCCATGAATAATTTTTAAATTGATCCATATCTCAAAGGTCTTATCAAACCAAAGATTTTGTGATTATAATTATCATGTAATTCAATATTTGTGTTCTTGGTTGACATAAATTAGTTTATAGAAAGTGTTAAAATCTAAAGTTGGACTTGGTATAAATGTAGAGACCCGAAGCCTGACATACATTTACATTACATTACTTTTGCGGAATACTTAGTACATAACAAAAACACACACACAAGGATCGTAATAGTTTAGTGTCTTTGGAAACTCGGAATAAAATCTTCTAATCATGGTGAAAGATCTTCAACATCTCCCATAAAGATCTTCCTTTTTTTACCTAAAACCTTTCTTTATATCCTGGGGAAAAGAAAACATAAAAGGGTGAGCTCAAATGCTCAGTAAGGGTAAGCAAAAGAAATTTCAATCACATCGTATTCATAAGAACATAACATTTTGGAAATCATAACCTCCAAAAGAGAGCATAATTTCGTAACATGGGATAAATCATGGTAGTGAAATGTAATCACAATAATCATAACTTAAAACATGAAACTTTGTGGCATTCACACATAATCATAGAGAATCATTTCTTGTTAGTCAAGACTCATTGCCAAGACTATCTTAGTGGACAAAGTCCCTTTCTGAATCGAGTAACCCTCGTTTCAGTCCTGTTTCACTGAACCGGTATAACCTACCGTTCCAGCCCTGTCTATCTCATGAGATATAAAATATTTAACCAATGCATTGGAGGGAGATATAGGTCCCACCCATCTTATAATGAATCCGTTCTTATGTGTGCCACATAATCATAAATCATACATTATCGCATAACACATGTAACAAAATGGGATTCTAGAAACATCATGACATCATAAAACAAATCATATAAGGTAAATGACTTCATAAAAATAATTCCCTCAAAACATATTCAAATCATTGTAATAATAGGGATAAAAACAGAACCCTATATTATCATAGATGGAAAATAATTTTGATAAAACATTTGAACTCCATTCTTGAGGAAAATATCCTTTCTTCATCAAAAAAACTTTTCTTTTCTTAACATGTCATACAATTATAAACTAAAAGAAGTTGATTAAAAAAACATGAAAACTTATAGATGAAGATTCTTGGAAATAATGTTTTAAAAATCCATTCATGCCGTATAAGTTAAAAAAAACATTCTTCGTACTTTTTTCGGAAAAGTCAAAAATTACCTCATACGAAAAACGACAAAAGATTCCTTTCATATCTTTTACTAAGAACTCACCGAAGGGTAAAATTGGATTTAAACAATTGTATGTGGATGGAAATAATATTACATATTGAGGAAACATGTATGTGGATGATAAAATACACCCCAGTAAATACCAAAGTATAAACAATCTCAGATAAAAATGAGATTGTGATATTTCCCTTACCTTAGGTCCAACCTGCTTTGTAAGTTTCTGAACCTCCTGTATAATGATTTAAATCATTTTATTGACTTATTAAAGAATCATATTAATTGTTATTATATCATATATGGTCCACTTATGACTTTATATTACCCGTTCTTTTGTAAATTCATGTTAAAGTAGCGTTTTGGGTAAAATCGTCTCATTTGTCGTTCGTGTTTTTAACTTGTAATTATTCATATGATTACTTAGATCATGATTAATTAATTCCAGAATATAAAACATGATTTATATATATATATTCATAATATACATATATAATAAATCAGTAAATGGAAAGAAATACACCGTTCATGGAGACGGTAGTCCGTACGTACGCATGAACGCTGTTTTCGTTTCCTTATTGAATTGAATGGAATTAAGTAGATGACATACATATAAATAATTCCAGTATCATTATAAGGTCATATATTTCATTAGTACTTATTATATATACTTTATAATCATTCATGAATGGTTAATCATTGAGAATGAATCTCACCACGTCGTGGAGATGGTAGTCCGTACGTACGCAAGAGCGATGATATCGTTCTCATGGTCATGGAATTGTGTTGAAGTGTATACTATTTCAGAATCAATATCACATTATAATAATCATATATAATTACTCATTACACCTTTATACTCATCCAATTAAGGTGGTGGCGGAAAATGGATTACACCACGGCATGGAGACGGTATTTCGTACGTACGCACGCGCGATGATTTCATTTTTCCATAGGATGGATAGAAGGATAATTGGAGTTGTTTCATATTTATAATAACATATGAGTATGTAAGTAATACTTATGTTATTACTTTATCATGAAACAACTAAAGAAGAAGAAGTTGAAGAAGAAAAAAATTGAAAAGATCGGTAATGGATATTACCTCTTCTTTGAAACGCCTCTTTGAATCCTCCACTTAGGGAACTAAGATTGGACTTTGAAGAAGACCATGACCTCTATGATTATTCTAGGGAAGTGGATAAGGGATTTTGGAAGAGGTTGGCCGATATTGAGTGCTCAAATTGGTGTGAGGAGAAGGGGGAGGAGGTGCCCTTTTATAAGGGAGGAGAGGGGCACCTTAGGAATACCTCAAAATATTATGTTATATTAATGTCAAAATCGGTTTATAATGGTTACAAATAGTCTTATTTCGAAGCTAAAGTGGGTATGGGTAGAAATCCTATCAACCAATAGGATTTAGACAAGTTTAGGGTATTATTTTAACCTTATCAATTAGATTTAACTCTAAGTTAAATAATTTAACTTTTACCGTGTCTTTTTGTTTTCTTTCACTATATGGTTAATACACTTACTATAACATGCCAAACGAACCCCAAATTGTTTATTATTAATATATATATCATTATCTAAGTCATTTGGCCGAACCTTAGATTTTTAGGAATAAATAACAATTAATAATATAATATTTTATTTAAAAACTATTTTGTGTCAATTTTGACACTATTTGATATATGATTTTTTGTGAAAGTCATAACAGAATTATATGTTAGAACCAAGTTGATTAAGTGAACACTAATATATCATAGTAACCTAGAAAATTAGTGGAATCTATAAAAAGTCTCAAATTAAATTCATTTGATCATTTATAACATCAATTATGTTAATATTTCCTTAAAAGGGTAATTACTGCATCATCGTTGTGTCATAAATAAATTAATTTATTTAAAGTCTAAAAATTATAAATAAAATATCATTATGTAGGAAATCTTTTTATCTTTCTAATGAATATTTATAGTAGAATTTATCTTATGTATAACCCCATATTAAAAATGTTTTAGTTATTAAACTTTGATTTTAACTATTTTAACTATTCATGAAATAAAATAATAATAAATGTCCTAATCTAATCCAAGTGGTCCTAAATGATAATATTTTACACTTAAGGTTTTTTTTGGTCGAGATAAACTTGTCCAATAGAATTAGGACATGTGTTAGGGTAATATTAATATCAATCTTACCCTTAATTACCCTATTTACTTTTAATCGTGGTAAATAAAAGAAAAAAGTTACTATTCACCAAAACTTTTTTCATCTCATTGAACCACATTTTACTTACTGACATCAACCGTGTCTCTCGGATTTTTGAAATTCCATTCACAGAAGAGGTAAAATTAAGTTTTATGAAAAATTCAGTTTTTTTTAACTACCACTTAGTAGTTTCATTATTCATAAAAAATTGATGTTTTTCAGATTAATGCCAAAATTTCATCCTAAGATATATTTCATATTCCGAATTAAAAAATGAAGTCTATTTTACCAAATTCATAACATTTAAGTTTCATTAATTAATTTTATAATTAAATCCTGCTGTTAAAATAAAAAGCGTGTTTTTAGGAAACAATATATATCAAAAGATTGACACTTGATTATGTCTGGTTTAAATGTGAAATTACAACCAATGACCAAAATTGTATTAAATTGTAAAAATATATTATAAATATACTTTAAAACCACTCAAATTAATAATTTATCACTATTAATTATTTCGATTAAAAAAGTTGTTTTTAATTATAATTTAGTAATTTTCACTATTCATCAGAATATGAAAGTTATCCGAAAAGTACCAAAATTTCACCTTAGGCTAAATTCGATACTCCGAATCCAAAAATGAAGTCCATTTTGAGATCTAAAATTTCTAAAATTTTAAAATGTGGTTATTACTATTCATAACGGCTAGTTATAATAATATTTTAAGAGCATATCGTTGTTTAGTGAAACTCGGTATTGCGTACTACACACGCTATCGAGGAAGGTCGTGATTGCGTGTAATGCAAGGAAAGTCAAGGATGCGTGTTGTGCAAGCTCCTTTTGGTGTAGCGTACAATACAAGACATTAATAAAATTAAAAATAATATTTTTCATAAAATCTCGGGCTGTTACAATAAATGAGTGGGAGATTTTGATGAAAACCAATTATAAGCATTTCATGATATGGTGGGAGGGGGGTGGGGGTGTCCACTTAATAAAATAATGAATGAATGGTTAATGTAGTTGTAATTTTAATGCCTACCTAAAAACTATTAAATATCATCCTCGTCTAATGTCGTTGTGATGAGAAACAGAACATGGATCATTTCTACTTGAATGAACAATAAACTAGATATTATGATTCGAAGGGAAATGAATTTTTTTTGAAAAAATACTCAGAGATTAATAAACACAATATTTATTTATTAGTCTAAACTTTCTCAGATAAAGTACTAAATATTGACCATTCCATTTATAGAATCATTAACATAAATGAATTCCAAAATATTACTTCGATGCATACGTGAGAAGGAAAACATTTACATTGATACAAATTTCAAATATTGTAAAAGTTCCATATGTGATATACTATTACATGAAAGGAAATTTTATGTAATCGGAGGACATATTCCAGATTCTCCTGGTAATGTGTAAAGTAAGAAATAATCATCTCTCTATGGGAAAAATTTACATGATGGAACATTTTTTCATTGTTCTTACGCCATCATATATGAGAAATGAACTTTTGACACAAAATGAGGACATGGGTACTTATATAATGATGTATCACATTAAATATCACTATTAAGTAAATGAGATACAATATAGATACGAGATCTAAATTTCTTATTTTAAAACTAATCTGGGAGTGTCAGTTCCTGCTTGGCCTAATGTTCTCAATCTTATTGGTTACATAGAACACGTTGAAATCTTAGGTTTTAAATTTCTAGAGGATTTACATATAGATATCATAAATTACACAATACCAATGTATTATCTAGTTTTATTATTAATTAAATTGTGAGAAATAATGATAAGAGACTTTCAGAGCTTCTTACTTAGATTTTATAAGTGGATTATGAAACAATGCATGAAAAGTAGTTGTCCTTATGGAGATGATGAAAAAGGTTGAACACGATAACGGGGGAACAAGACTCATAAAAGTATAAAAATATAGAGATGTATCCTTTCAAGAATGAGAATATCCTAAGGTAGTGAACAGAAATAGTGGAATTATGTTTTTTATCTTGTGAGAAAGAACACTAGAAGAGGAACTACACCCAAAAAAACATGGATGATAAAGGTTCCATCATTATTAACTGTAATCATTCAATATATACATAATGGGTATTAGATTAAACTTTTGGTTCTCAATTATTTTTCAAAATGTAAGATCTAGGTTGATTTTGAAATACTGATAGAGGAGAGGTGGATTTTTATGATTCCAATGGGATACAGATGGAAACTCTAGTTATTGGTTACTACAATCATTCCTTGCCAATATAACTGATATTGGTTTTGAGGGATAGTTGTTATGTACAATATATTAACATGAACATAATTTTTGTATCATTTACAGATGAAAATGATTCAATTATTAAATTTAGAAATAAAAGTTATTTATTTATTAAAGAAAATATATTTTATCGTACAATAATTTAAATGAAGTTATTCATGTATTAAATTACGAAACCATGTAATGGAAATTGGAAATGAATTATGACCATAGTAATCATATATCAACCATCTTTGGAATCAATGGATTATTCATGTGAAAATTATAATTTGACAATGCTATATCATGATGGTTATATTGAATATTTTTAGATAAAACTACTTTAATGACTCCAAGAATGTTTATAGGGAAGAATAACCAAACCTGCATTCTATGTGTAGGGTGTAACAGTTAGAGAAATTTTAAGATTTGTATACATAGATGTCTGAGTAATGATTCTAGTATTAGACTGTGGTGGGTATTCTTACGTTATAATTTTAATATATGACATGAGTAGATATGCGTATTTTTACTTGATGGGGTAAAAGTTTGAGTCAATTGTGAAATTCTAGGAATTAAACAATGATGTAGAGAATCAACTTGTAAAGAAGATAATGATATTTCATCTAATTGAGGAGGTTATATCATAACTAATATTTCGTCAACATTCTATTGGTGTTTAATATTCTATCTCAACTCAATCCACCTTACACACCACAATAGAATGGAATCAGTGAAATATTTTACCACACCTTACTATTCAAGGTACATTTAATGAAGTTTCATATAGATCATTCATTATCCTATTGGGGATATAAATTATAAACTATGTAATATACATTAAACTTACTACCAACTAAATTTGAAAATGGAAATACTTTTGATATATGGTGTAGAAAAAAATAATTTTTAATATAGATTTTGTATTGGGCTGTGATACCTTTTTAATGCCTCCCTAGGAAACAAACTATAACCTTATGGAAAAAATATTATCATTATAGGGATTCCTAATGAAAAAAGGGATACTACCCATAAACCCCCTCAAACAAGAAATTTATTATCACTGGAAAATATATCTTTCAAGTGAGGGAGATATCCTAAAAATAATATTGGGATAAATATTCAATTTGATGTAGCTAATTCTCAAGATACATATTATTTGATATAATAATAGATTCCATTGTTCACTATGAAATAAGTACTTCATAAAACCCAAGTACAAAAAAGGTAACTAAAGTTGTAAAAACCAGGAGAGAAATAAATTCCTAGTATCCAAATATTGTGACTAGTTATTGGTTGAAAATGATGAAACTATCTCCTATAGAGAGGCAATAGAGTTCATAAAAGCATAAAGATGGAAAAAATTCAGGAATTATGACATTTATTCCATGTATCATAACCATGTTTTACTTCTAGTCGATGCACAAATTGATGTAAATCCCATAGGATGAAAATTGGTATTGAAGAGAAAAATCAAAATTAAAGGTAAATTAAATACCAATGAATCAAGGATAGTTTATAATGGGTTTAAACAACATCAAGGAATTGACTATGATGAAAAAATTTCAATAGTTTCCTTGGTTAAATCCACAAAAATTATACTTTCTATCGTAGGTTACTAAGAGAGTAAAAGTTGGATGATGGATGTCAAAACTACTTTCCATAATTGGAACCATCAAGAAGTTGTTTATATGACCCAACCAATATGTTTTGTGATTATAGGTGATGAAATATGTATAATAATGGTGAAGAGATCCATTTATGGATTTAATAAATAACATGGCTATAGAACATTTTATTCCATGTACCTATAAATAAATTTGGTTTCCTTATAGAAGAATGTGATCCATGTGTTTATAAGATTTTTAATGAGAACGTACTTGTTATCATAGTATTATATGTTAATGACATACTATATATTGGAAATGACATAACTATATTTCATCCTATCAAGGACTTGTAAAAAACTAGTTTATCCATGAAGGAATTGGGTTAAAAAACCTATATTCTTCCGATCAAGATGATTCATGATATATCTATATGTATTGTTAGACTAATTCAAATTACATACATTGACCATATAATATATAGATTTATAATGGAAGAATCCTAAATTGGATTAGTATCAATGTAAAAATATTATAAATCTTTTAAGGGAAATTTTATCCTGTAATAGATCGACAGAAATATAGAAAGAGTAAGATCCTATACGTTTTAATGAAATAATAAATCATGTATTTAATGTTATTCACTTGAATTTATTTTTCCTATACATACAGAATGGAGGGTATAAAACAATAATATCTAGGAGAAGACCATTGTTTTTATGTTAATCATATCTAAATGTATCTTATAAGAACTAAAAATATGTTCATGGTGTATTTAATAGATAAGGAGCTACTTATCATGAGTTATAGTGATGGTAAATCTCAAATAGATTAAAATGTTCTTATGTCATAGTTAAGATATGTTTTCGATCCCAACAGAGGATTTTTAAGGTGGAAGAGTTAAATGGAGATAGTTGTCATTTATTCTATAGTGGATACTGAGTATAAATTTGTTTCTAATATAGAAAATGATTCCATTTTGGTGTGTATATTTTTCTAGTAGACTGAGGTTGTACCTAGAATTAATGACACTATAAATTATATTGCAACAATACTAAAGTGGTATTTATTGAAAATATCCAATGTCACACCAATGAACAGTGAAAAACTTGGAATGTATCACCTGTTGATGGATTTTCCCCAAATGAGTTACATTTTATTAAGAATTATTCCCACTGAAGAAAACATGGAGAACCCCTTGATTAAAGGTTTATATTTGAAATGAAAAATGTATCATGTGAGATATAAAAGACTAAAGGTTGAGAGTATTTTTCTCTATTGAATTAGTGACTCTATTGAAGTTACTTCCCTAGAACCCACTTTTATGTACATCATAAAATACTTCAAATCTTTTTGAATATTAATAAACATATTATACCACCATGATTGTTCTTCTATGTAACATTGTATATGATATTTTCATAAGAGTAGATATCACATTGAAAGGCCACCTCAGTTACCTACTATGATGAAAACCATCTGACCATGAATGTATTCATAAATATATGTTCTATAGTAAGATGAAATAATTTTTGGAACACAATTAATATAGTCTATCAGGGGTGAAGAATCATAGGAATTTGAGTCATATTCTCTTGGTATACACCCTTGGTAATACAAACTATAAGATATTTTGAGAATAAGACACGCCTATAAGAAATAAACAATTATATGTGTCACGGTATATTCGTATCTATAGATAACTTATTGATACCTAGACTTTAATATTATTACTAATGAGTGTTTTAACATGATTACTTTTTTTATTAATGAAAAACGTGATGCCATATGTTTATAGAGTGGTTGGATATGTTCTATTTTCACATGTAATATTTCATTAATGAATAATGAGAGAATGAATTTTTTTCTTCCATTCTATAATGAAATTAGAAACCAGAGGCCTTTTTATGGAGATGATAAATCCAAAATAAATCCGAGGTCATGGTTTTTTATAGGAAAGCACAAGTATTGAAAATTTAATTAAAGGGAGATCAAGAAAAAAGGTTGATGGTACCAGCATGAAAACTGCTTGAGTATATATTTCATGACAAAGGGATTATATTTCATATTATTCGTCCAAACGTTCAATATACAAGAAATTATAATAATATCTCCACACCTAATATGGGTCAGACCACACCCTTCCAATCCCAACCGAAAAAGGGTCCAACACACTCATTGGAACTTGTATTAAATATACTATCACCATAATTATAACCATATATCACATATACATATATATACCAAACATTACAACATCATCACATCACCACCTTAGTAGTGTATAAGGAACAAGAAGGACATCAACATTTTCCCCTTATCCCACCATGTATGACCCCCACCATGTACCATCACCACATATACAATGAAGGCTAAAATGATCCATTATAGCCCATACCCCATATATAAGAGAGATCGGTGAAGATGGATTAGTAAACCATATTTTATATTACTATCCTGGATGTTGGGGAATAAACTCAAAACCTAAAATATTTAGGAATCTATAATGTTATCTAACTCATATGGGGTACCTAAATAAACTAAGTAAATATATATATATATATATATATCCAAATATAATACTATCTTGGATGGTTCACAAAAATATTGTATTTCCACTCTAACATAACCACTAAACCATCACCACCACATGAGATCCTCTCTACATGATTCTTTATCACAAACCCACATCACATTACATATTGATAAAACCACAATAGCCACCAAAGAAACATATATTTCCTACATAATCAATCATACCACCACTCCACATAAAAATACATCCCCTTTCAAAATATTAAAATATCCCAAGATTTGACAACAATTTTTATTGAAAATAACATGTTGAACTTGGAATCTTTTATTACATGCAACATAGAATCTAAATGAACATATAATATAATAAAAATTAATATCATATGTGTTAAATTGATGAGTATAAATATTACTAACAAAATTATGAAATAAATATGTTATTTGATCTATAAATTCATTTTTTTGATTATTTACTAATATGTAATCATTATATTTTTAATAAAACAGTTTCATGAATAAAAAACCATATTTCTAACATTGAGTACTTATTTTATAATTAATTATTTTTAGTTATAGAAATTATATTCAATAAAATTTATTATACATTGGGAATCATGATTTATAAATTTCGTACAGATTCCACATTCATTTCTAGTCAAAATGAATATAAAAATTAGTAAAAATTTCGTAGAACCATAATGGATAAAATAGTTTTACCAAGGGGTTAAAATTAGAGCTAACAGTAAAAACATCACATTAAAGAATTTATTTTTTATTATTCGAATATTAATAAACCCTAAAATATCCATAATTTTAAATCTTTTCAATTCGGATCCACTTTAAAATGATATTTACTTTCTATTATTTTAATCATTTAACTAATTCGATGTGAGTAATCTCCCTAACTTATAAAAGGGAATATACTCTCATCCGTTATTCATGAATTTTTATCCTTCATGATCTGAAAATACTTGAACATAAAACATACTATATAACTTCCCTTTATCCTCGATCCCATTGTAATCTTCTATGAGAAATATTTCATGGCATAATGTGTAATCTAAAGGAGGACTATCAAAGGATGGGAATAAATCACAACCATTATCTTTCAATTTATCTCTTCATACAACATATATAAAACAATAGTACCCATAGTAAATTTATAGATAAAGTATCAAAAATATTATAGTATGTTATTATGATAAATGACTATGAATTTTCCCCTTCTTTTACATACAATAGTAAATGAAAGTATCACTCACACATATGTGTCAACTTCCATATCCATGTAGCAATATGATTCATTTTATATTCTATAATTTCATTTATGGATATTATTATGGAATTAATAAATTTATATTATATTTATAAAATAATTAGGATTATGTAATTATAAATTATAAATTTTCTTTTATATCATTTTTTATAATAAAATGAAAACAATGTTCATGTGTACGTACCGACTACCATCTTCTTGAATGATGAAATTAATTTGTCTATATATATTTTATGGATGGTCTTAAAGATTTAGGTAATGAATATATAAGATATTTATATCATTATTAATTTTCATAATATGGTAGAACCATGATCAATATTCAAGTACCAAAATAGATGAATGCAAAATATATGAAAAATTAAATTGTTATAACCCAGAATATTGACTATAATAATGAATTTTTAATGAATGGATGATACAATGATACAAGTAAAGCATTGTGGGTACTATAATTAGTAAAATTTGTGTTTATTGAATTATAATCATTTATAATTTATTATAAATGGGGTTATAGTTATTAAACATGAGTCTAACTTGATGTAAGGGATTTATGGAACAATATGACATTTTATTGGGGTTTTTTTACTAAATTTTCAATGATTAAACTATTTTATCTATCAAAAGAAAAAATCATTTAATTTCATATAGACTAGTTAATTCTTGATATTATATGTTTTTTATTCATTTTACTATCTCTACATAATAAAAATTCAAAAAGTATTTTTTATGGAAAACTAAATTTAATCCTCTATTAATTCCAAAATATATTTTTTCCACATCAATATTTTCATTAAAATGATCTTATTTTTTTATATTATACATTAATTGATTATAATTTTTTTTTTCCAATTTTAAAAATTTTATAATTATTTAGAAAAGAATATTCTTATAATTTTCAAAATGATGAAATTTTTACCTATGGTTTGATCAAAATCTATAATTTGACATTCACTATATGAATGAAATTTCTCACCATGTCTTTAATTTTATGAATTATTTTAAAATATTTAATGTTTCATTAAAAAATTACGTAATATTATTCAAATTCATACACTCTAAATTAGTGATTTCAAAATTAAAAGTGTATTTTCGTCAATAAATATTTCAGTTACCATTTAATGTTATTTTTTATATATGATAATATCGAAGATGTTACTTACGATTAACATGGGATATAATATTATGATACCATCTTTAACACCCTAAGATTTTAGGATTTTTTTTAAATAAACTGAATTTCTTTTACGTATTTTATTATATTCAACACCATGTTAATGATTCATTATGCACTACTCTATGTTAAGCTTCTACTAAATGAATCATCGACATAACTTTCATTATAGGCAACACTCAGTTTGTATGAAACAACATTTAATTATTATTATCAATTAATGATGATAGTTATAACATATCCTTTAAAAATTTTAATACCAATATTAATAAATACATTTTAAATATTATTTATAGTGTTTTCATATAAGTAGAACATATTGATAACGAAATATATAATTTTTGATGAATTTTAAAATTTTGGAAGTATAATTTTTCACAAAAGAGACGTCTTTTTTGTGTTTGGGTGAACTATAAATAAATTACATTTTGAATCTTTTAGAAATTGAATTTCATAAAATAACCTTATTTTTTAATACATAATGTAAAAATTATCTTAGGATGATTATTTCATATTTGTCTCCTAAAAAAATCATTTTTCGATTAATAGTGAAAAATAATGAATTGTAAATAAAATTTTTTTCTTCATATTTTTTTATAAAAAAAATTGAATTTTTTTATCCATTAACTTAAAAAATCCATCGTCTCATTCCATCTAAGTGATTTATTTTAAATTATTTTCTACCACTTATATATTTATAATTTGAAATAATGGATTGCATATTTGTAATAGGAATAATTTATAAAATCTATAAAGATCAACATAGTATTTTACAAAAATCATCTAATGAATTTAATTATTATTAATTACAATGATTAATGTAAAAACTAGTTTACATAGTTGTTAAACATTAATTGAAGGGGAAAAATATCCAATACTCGTGTAAAAAATCTATTATATAGACATATTCCGTCAATTACCATCAAATATTGATAGTGGACAATTAATTCAGGCAAATTATGTAAGGGAGACCTCTCAATAGGGTATATTGTTTATATTTACATGTATGCCACTCCACCTTTAGTATAAAAAAGTCACTCAAACTGCTAAATTTTCACACATTTCATGAACATTATCATGGACAACCCCTACCAAAATATCATTAAAATTTACCTCTATTCATCCTATAATCCTCTCACTGGTCATAAATTCATCCAAGGAATCCATTTGGGGAAAACCCAAACGAGTTACCCAATGAAGAGGTAACATCTTTCAAAAAACATTTGTTTTATTTTATTCTCCCCGCCTAAATTTTTCATATTCCATGATTATATAATAACTTAATTATGCTAAATATAATGAAATTTTTTATGTTAATGGTAATAATTACACTTAGACACACTTCCATCAATTGGCGTACACAATAATCGTTCGTCTGTATGGAAGACTATCGAATTGTGAACCGATGTCATTCATTCTTCCAATGAAACCATTATAGTTTTAGAATAATGATATAATTACAATTTTTATATGATATTAATGATATTTATGGTATATTTATTCTTATTTAATTATAATATAAAACTTACAATCATACATTTGATTTTTTGGAAATAAGATAACTTCATTTCTGTACTTGTAGACTACAACCTCCTCAAAGAAATGTGGTCCACTCATGCATTCCCTTGAACGTATTGATGATTATGTTAATAACAATTTGTGTTATATATATTAAATAATTACTCTTATTAAATTATGATAAATATATATCATTTAATTCTCTTTTTTATTTTATCACAATAATGAAATATAAACAATGTTCATGCATACGTACGACCGACCATATCTATGATCAATGTCATTCATTTCCTTCTTTATATACATTATGTATTATTATAAATATATAGAGTGAATTTATATTATATATCTTTCATTTTTATCATACTATAGAAAATAAAATTATTTTATAAATAATACAACAAAAAATTTAAAAAATCAAAACCCATGTGAAAAATTAAGATGTTATTACCTGAAACATAGACTTATAAATGGACTATTTATAATCGTGTAATAAAATGTCATAAAAAATCATACATGTTATGATATAATTTATTATGGTTATATAATTTATTTATAATAAATTTATAATAATTATACAAGAGTTTTTAATGAGTACGATGAGAGTCAATACATAAGGTAAGGGGATTTCTAGTCTCACATTTAGTTCTATGTTGATTTTTCCTTATTTAACAAACATTTATTTTGTGTTGTGTATATAATAAAAATTATTGAATTATATGAAATTTATCTATAAATTTATGTTTATTTACATTTTAATTTTATTATATATATTTAATGTGTTTTTATAGATCAAAAGGTACTAAATGAGTAATATAAGTTTGTCCCAATTTTCCTTCATTAAGACACATGTTTTGTTAAGAACAAACAATATTTTATGAGGTGTATATTCATATAATTGATATGTAATATAAGTTATATATATAAAATTTTTCATGATATTTTATGCTACATGTGTCGTTATTATTTCATGGGAATATTGATTCGATGGTACGAAAATGGTATGAGTATGCTGCTATAATCTCATTGTTTATAGGGTTTGTTTATGATTATACTTCAATGAGTGAAATATTATGATAAATATCTCAATAATTCTCATGAATTTTAAAATACTATGTTTATAGATGATATATTATATTTTTACCCTTTTTTACTAAAGATAAATATAAAAGTGTTTTTATGAAAATATAAACTTATTTATCGCTTCAATAAATAATATGTTTTATTCCAACAACCGTGTTTTAATTTTTTTAAAATAATATTTTAAGCACATTTTCATGGGAAAGTGATATATTTTTCATAGTATCATAATACTTTTCAAATATATTTCAAAGAATAAGGTTTTAAAAAATGGATTATGTATTAAATTTTTTTCAAAGCATAAAGGATATTTTACATAGTAAATGTTTTTAAAGAGATTTTTCAAAAATATTATCCACCTAATCTGACATCCATTGGAATTAATCATTCCTGTCTCAGAGTATGATCCAATGGGTGTAGAAAATTTTTTTCTAAGAAAATTTTTTGTTTTTATGGCATGATATTTATAAAATCCATTTTACTTTTGATAGGTCGTATGTTTATGAATCATATTTGTTTTTAATGATTAATATTCTTATAAAACAAAATTATTTTTAGGGGTTATTATTTGATGAAATAAATTTGAAATCTATTTATTCTCTATAGGTTATGAAGTGATGGCATATTTAAAATACCCATGTAATTTGATTGGTGATGATATGATTGTTTATGATATCATGGAACATGTATGTATGATTTAATTATGATATTGGGGGCAATATATCTCCCTCTAATTAGTTGGTTAATGATTAATATCTCATGATACATACATTGCTAGAATGGGGAGTGAACTCAGTTCAGTAATTGCCATTGTCTACATTGATGGGGTTGGGAGTGATCTTTGACTACTAATATGGCCATGTGAATGAACCATGACTATAAATATGATCTGGGGAGTGAAAGAATTCCACTAATATGGCCTTACAATTAATTATTAACTACTATGAAAATTATTATATATGCATATGTGTCTTCCAAAATTCTATGTCATATTACTATGTTATTATTTAATGTATTACGATATTTATTCCCTTTTAATTGAAGTAATATTAATGAAAATGTTTTATGAAATGAGTCTATATAATGATACATGATATACATGGTAAGATATTATAATGATATGATAATTTTCTCATATTGTTTTGTTCGTTATTATTCGTACATATCTCCCCTGTTTACCCTTACTGTGAATTTCATCTCACCATTTATTATGTTTCCCTTCCTCAGGTTATGAATTTATTTATTATGTATGATGTTTATAAGAAGGGTTATGTCATTTAGAACCTAGAAGGAGATAATTTTGCTCACTTATGTTATAATTATTATGTTTCCATGTTTCCAAGGGCACTAAACTAATATAGTATTTGGGAAACAATTTGTGTACGGTATTAAATGTCCCAAAATGGTGATGTAATGTCTATGTATACAAAGTAATGATTTATATTATTGGAATTAGTGAAAAGGATTATTTATCATTTGAATCACCAATTAAAAAACCTTAGTGAGAACCCATAGGATATTTCTACCGATTAGTCTAAGGATAAAGAAAAGTTTAAGAATTTCTACATAATGTTTGGTAAAGTATATAGTGAATATTTTCCATGAAATAAATCTTTATATTGATACTAAAATTATATGTGGATCTAGAATATATCCATGCAGTGGATCAGGAACCAGTAAGATCATAGGTGGGACCGTCGATAATTAGAGGTACCACTATGATCACATCTTCTATAGTTGTTGCTCTTTTTGATACTCGGGCCTTTTTTCATTCATTTCTTCCAGTTTTATGGACATTATTAATTTTCCAACTGAGTTGATGTCTTTTACGAGGGAGTTGGTGACACCGCTGGGAATGATGAAGTAGTAGGGCCTCAGGTGCCTCTCGTGTGCGCTTTCCGTGTAAGGGGTTGAGATGGAGTGGGCCCTATTGGATCTATATATGGAAATATTTGACATAATTCATGGCATGTATTGGATAATACAGATCGAAGAACACACTGATTTCTACATGTAGTGAGTGAGTTTCATGGCACCTAATGGTATTCGTCAGGTTTTTCGAAGAGAATGGGATCCTCAATCGGGTCACACAAGACCTCCACTGCAAGAGTTAGGAAGTCTTACCTTCCAGTTATCATCGCTCATGCTAGTAGATGTTGTTATTTCCCCTAAAAGTGCACTACACCATGTAGTGAATGAGTTTCTGGAGGTATTCCTAGATGATTTCATAGGTTTTCCCCTGGAATGGGATGTGGAGATTTTAATTGATCTGGCACCGGGAACACAGCCAATATCTCTTCCCTCTTATCGCATGGCCTCCACCGAGCTGAGGTAATTAATGATCTAGCCAGATGACTTAGAATCCAAAGGATTCGTTCACCCGAGAATCTCTCCTTGGGTCACTCATGTGTTGTTTGCGAAAATGGCTGACGAATACATTAGGATGTGCATTGACTACCAGAAGATGAATAAGGTAGAAATTTAGATCAAATACCCTTTTCCTAGAATAAATTATTTTTTTAATTAGTTGAAGGGGGAAAATTGGTTCTCAAAAATAAACATGTGATTGTGCTATCATCGACTTACGGTGAAGGAGTTAGATATCAAAAATATAGCCTTCTGAAGTAGGTACAACCACATTGAGTATTTTTTCATTCCCTTTGGATTGACAAATGATCCAGTGGTCTTTATTTCACTCATGAACACGGTGTTCCATCAGTATCTTGATTTCATCATTGTGGTGTTCGGGGATGACATTCTGGTATTCATTGCCTCTGGGGAGGAACAGGAACATCACATGAGGATCATCTTGGGCATTTTGGGAGATCACCGCCTTTAGGAAAAGTTGTCATAGTGAAATTTCTAGAAGAGGGAAGTGATATTTCTAGGGCATGTTATCTTTGAGAAGGGGGTTTCAGTGGACCCTGAGAAGATTAGTGTGGTTATTTCATGGGTGCATCAGAAAAATGTATTTGAGATCAGAAGTTTCATTTTCCTGCCAGGTTCTTACAAGTGATTAGTTCGGGGTTTCTCCAGGCTTGCATCACCGATGACCGCACTCACCTTGTAAGGGGTGAAGTTTGTATGGGTCCCAGAATGTCAGACATCATTTGAGGAGCTAATGAGGTGTATGACTACCTCCCTCATATTGATTTTTCTAGTGGCTAGAATGGGGTTTGTGGTCTATTGTGATGATTCAGGTATGTGTCTTGGGTGCGTGCTTCTGTTGGTGATCACGTGGTAGCATATGGATATCTCCAACTCCGACCACACGAAATGAACTACATGACCCACGACTTAGAGTTGTCAGTGGTGATGCATGATTTGAAGACTTGGCATAACTACCTCTTTGGGGAGAAGTTTTTGATCTAATCTGAATACAATATCTTTTCCTGTTCCTTCTCACAGAAGGACCTCAACTTGAGGTAGCATCATTAGATCAGGTACTTGCTGGGGTTCGACATTTTCATTGTCTATACCCTAGGCAAGGGAAATGTGGTGACTGATTCTTTGAGAAGTCGAGTTCCAGTGTAGTCTTGGAGGACGTCCTGTGATGAGTAAACATTGATGGGGTTATTTTTTAAGAAGCATGTAGAGACTAGGGAGCACAGTGGAGGTGCTTTCATGGAGAGCATCAAGTTGATTCCTTCTCTGTTTTAGTAGATTCAGCAGGAACATCTCAGTGATGAGCTTTGTCAACAGTCAAAGAGGTGTCTTCATGGTGGGGAGACATCCTTGGATAGTTCTTCGTCTCCTGAGGGTATCTTGTGCTTCAAGGGATGTTCAATAGTGTTGTTATCGCTTTAGAAGGTGGTGACAGAGGTCAAACACCGGTCATAGTGGGATATCCATCTGAGTTCCACCAAGATGTATTATGATGTTCGTCGACAATTCTGGTGGCCTGGTATGAGATGAGACATAGCAGACTTTTTGTCGAGATGCTACAGATTCTAGCAGGTGAAAGAAGATCCTCAAAGGCACTTAGATTTTCTCCTTACATTACCCATTCCTACATGGATGTGGGATGAGGTCACTATGGGCTTCTTTTTTGGCTTACCATTTGCACCTTAGGGTATGAAGACCATTTGGGTGGTGATTGATTGTCTCACAAAATCAACCCACATCATTCTGATCAAAGATACAACTATAGTGGATGATTTGGGCGATTTTTATCTTCAACAGGTGGTGAGACTCCATGGTGTGCCATCATTAGATCTCTCAGGTAGATACCCCATTTAACACCGCAAGATTTCATAGTACGTTATCTCTTCAAAGAAATTCAATAACTTGTGTCACACGCAACATCGAGTTGGAGTGCACCACAACAAAACAAACTAGCCGTTCAAAAAGAATTTATGAATAATATTAACCAATATTTAAATTTTATATAATCCATATAATTTTATAATCCATATTATGTGTTTCTTAGACATTATATAAGAATAAATTCATTTATTCAGATAAAAGAAGTATTTTTAAGAAATGTAATTTTACCACCTTTTAATGGTGTACCTTTTTTAAAACCAATATTTGACACTTTTATATATTAAATTTTATGAAATTTAATTATTCTTTAGAATTGGGAAATAATAATTTATTTATGAATTTTTTTGGCACTTTTCTGATAACTTTCATATATTGTTGAATAGTGAAAATACTAAATTTTAATTAAATTTTTTTAATCAAAATAATTTGTGGTGTTAAATTATATATTTTAGTGATTTTAATGTATAATTAGATTATATTATTATTATTAAATATAATTTAGTCCATTGGAAGTAATTTGACATTTAAACTGGACATAAACAAGTGTTAATCTTTGGATAGTTATTATTTCTTAAAAACAAGCTTTTTATTTTGACAACGAGAATTAATTTTAAATTAATTTCATCCAATTTTGTTTTTTGAATATGGAAAAATTGATTCAATATTTGGAATCGGTAGGTAAAAATTGTGTTAATGGGTAAATTTGATTTTTATACATTATGAATGTTTATTTCATTAAATATTTTATTTACCATGGTTAATGGGTGGATCTGGTAAATAAGTGTAAAGAAATATTATAATAATTATTTTATATTAACCTAACATGTGTTATATTACTATTTTATGATACAGTTTTGACCATGGGCATTATTGGGTCGATTCGGGACCCCATGGAGCCACATGAGAGTGATAATGACACTATATGAATTTAATTTAAAGGAAGGAAAAAATGACATAAACATATATCTTTTAGTAAAATAATTTTTACAAGGGGTTTTATATGATATCTATTATACTATAAATATTTATTTGAAAGATAAAAAGATTTACTACATCATGGAATTTTTTATATAATTTTTATACATCAAATAAATAAAATTTTTATGACCTAATAAGGATGTAGTGTTTCCCTCATTAATGAATGATTTAAATAAACGAGATTCTAGATATTACAACAGTATCAAAAACTTTTACAATTCTTATTGGATGATTTTATTTATAACATTAGTAATATTATCTTTGAATTTAATTAATTTTGGACCTTTCAAAACCGAAAATCATCATATAATAAAATAATATTTCCAAACATTCCTAAAGAGCCCCTCACACCATATAAAAAGCCCTCATATCTAACCAATTTCTAACACCTCTGAACTCTCTTGGATCATCAAAACTCATCACAATTAAGCTCCCTATATCCCTATATTCCATTTATAAGCCTTACCATAGGAATAAGGCACTTCAAGGAAGCCTTTTGGTTCAAACCAAAGGGAGATTCCCGATTTAAAGGTAACATCTCCTCTTAAGTTCATTTCTTTTATTTTACTTCTCCAATCCCCAAACTCTCTTTATTACTTTATTTTATTAAAAAAAATATCTTCAATATAATAGGTCTTTCAATGAAAATTATTTCAATGGATATTACACACTCCTCAATCTAATTGTTATAGAACACATTGTTTCTGTGGACGACGAACTACTGCCTCATGAAATGATGATTGTTCAATCTTCTACTACCACCTCTTAATCTGGCCATTATGATGGAAATATAATTATATATGATATATATGATATTTATTTTACCCCTAATCTCCTTTAATGATCTTGTATATCATACCATTATTCTTTTCATTTGCATATTAATGAAAATTTCATTTGAGGAAGTGCGGACTACCGCCCCCTCAAAGTGATATAACTCGTTCATACTATACATGGAATGTATAAATGATGGGGTTAATGAACATACCTAATGTATAAAAAATATTATATTATAATGTAATAACAATATACCTTTTTATCCTATTTTATTATTTCTTTTTAAAATAAAAAAATGAAAATGAAGTAGCGTTCGTGCATACATATGGATTACCCTCAACATGAATGCAATGAGATTCATTACCCATCATAACCATTTAACAACTATTTTCTTTTTATTATTAAAAATAATTTTTAAGAAAATTCTGGATATGAATCAAAGACATCATATCCATAAAAAACATGACTTATGTAACAAGACATATTAAGGAAAACAAATCCCTTAAAACCCACAATAATGATACTACTAAAATATTATTAACAAACCCATATTAGAAGATAATATATGATATCATATTTATGTATGTGGTACTTTTTTATTTTAATTAAAATTATTTAACTATTATACAAGATGTTTACATAACCTCGACCATGGAAAATTACAAGGTAAAGGTTAATTTCACAATCTCTTTATTATCTGAGGATGTTTTTATGTAAGTGTCTTCTGGGACATCTTTATCATCCACATCAATGTTTCTTAAAAATGTCTTTAAATTTTTTTTTACTATTTACTAGATTACTGGTTAAATTCATTTATACCCATGTTTTACTTTTTATAAAATGGTTTGAATGGAATTTTTTCATCGTTTTCCAAATAAGATACTTTATGACCTTTTCGACAAATTAAGGTAAGAATGTGTTTTTTAACTTATACGACAGGTGCAGTTATTTTCCGCCATTATAACATCTTCCAAGATTCCCTTACAAGATTATAAAATATTTTCAAAATAAATGTTTTCTATTATAAATAAATTACTTTCAAATTATTTCAAAATTGAAATAAGAATTTCATTCACATAGTTTTAATTTCATCTATTTCTACATCCTTTACTGGATTTTAGAATTTTTTGAAGTTGGTTTATTATGATAAAAATAATCCATATCGAATTGAACGGTTTTTAATATGTTTGACTATATATGTGTTATTTTTAAACCATTCATTTTTTATGGTTACCATATTTACATTTCTTATACTAGTTTTAATACAAATGTTTATGTTATGTTTCAACCTTTTCATATGAAGAATGAATTGGACTTTTTATGTGATGGGTGGACCCCTATATAGCTTCTCTATGAATTGGTAGGTCTCATGAGACAAAATAATGTTTTGGAACAAGTCCTTTACAAAATATTATTTTTATTCTTGGCATGAGGCCTTGACTATGTAGTTATGATGTCCGAAAATTTTCATTCTATAATTATGAAATTATCTATTGATATTACATGTGATTATTCGACTAGTAGAATGTACATGTGAATCATTATGTGGAATTATTTGATTTATCTTTCTCATATTATGATGAATATTATGTTTAAAAGGATTTTGTTTTTGTTTTATACATTGAGTTAAATATTTAAGCTTATTTATGAATGTTTCCGCTATATTATTATCCTTACCGAGCATCTGACCTCACCCCTTTCTATGGATTATTTTTTCTGGGATTTGAAGAGGTATATTATGACTGAACTATATGGATAGTGTAAGGGATATTCATGTGGTCAATAGAGACAATGTTTTTTTTGTTTTTTCATTTTATAATGTAATGTAACGTTAATATATGGGATATATTTTGCAAGACTACTAATTTGATCGGTCCTTCAAAAATTGATTCCTTATAATAATACCAATTTATTAAAATAATTCACTGACTCAGGGTAGCTGGGGTTAGTGCGTTATAGTTGGTATTAGAGAATTAGAAATAACCTTGGAAACTAGATTTAGAAAAACTATAATTAAAGAACATTGAACTAAGATAGACTTTGAGGATTAGTATAGAAGAACTTCCTAGAATTTTGGTAATGTAAAGATTTTGTGTATTTTCAAAGCAATACATCGCTATCTAGAAATGATTACGTAGAGGAAGCTCTGGTACAGATTTACCTAGGAGTGAAAACTCTGATAAAGAGTTTCGAGCATGACCTGGGGTATTGTGGTTCATGACAATGGGCCTTGCTGCACTCTTGGTTAAGACACACCCAAGGGATATGCTTAGGATAAATCACATTTTTCTTCACAAGACATCATGAAGGATTTAAGAGTAAATACTTCATCCAAGAAAACACTTTTGTATGATTATAAGTTATATGTATAATCATTTCAATTTATGTTAGGTATTTTATACGTTTGGAATTATGCATTGCGATTCATAAAACTAACCTACTTTATGCTATTGTTCAGAAATGGAACCCACTAGATGGATTGAGAACTCCAACAGTACTCATGATCCAAAGAGTAAGAAGGTTCATATATTTCATGGTATTAAGACAACATTTAGAAAGGAAATAATCTCCCATGTATTATCATCATATGAAGAAATAGTATCATGTGTTAATAAGATATGTAAATAATTTCTGGGTTTTATGTATTTGAAGGGTTTCCAGAGAAGAAAAGGACGGGATATAGAAAGAAGGATAAAGGGAACACAGGAAAGAATGATTTTCCCATATTTGATAACTATGGAAGGAATCCAATTGGTAAATTCTTTATGTGAATTGGAGTTTATTATATGTTTGGAGAAAAAGGACACCATGTACGTGATTTCAAGGGTAAGAAAAAGGTTTCAAATGTACAATGATTCATCTACAAGGAGTTGGGACACTACATGAATCAATGTTCCAATCAACAGAATATACCAAAAAACAAGCTGTTGGATAATAATCAAGTTATGATATTACCACAAATGAAGAATAATTACATGTTTTCTTATGTTGATATTAAATAATTATGTCCTTTGAGTGTTGTATCAATGATGTACTGGTTATAATAATTATGGTGTATATAAGGATTGTACTACAGTACCATTTCATTAAAAATTTTAGATTGTGTCCTACCAAGAAAAATTAATCAATAGAAAGTTAAACATTTTGAAAAATACATGGTTAAATGAATGATAAACTTTAATATGGTCATGATACTGTGGTATTGATTTTGGAATAAGTGATGATTGACTTGGAAAAATTATATTGGATATTATTGATTACCTTTGAACTAATTAATGTTTCTTTATTCCATAATTGTAAGTTATTACAACATTATTATATTTAAGGAGTATATCTAGTATTATATTATTTAAAGAAGGAATAAGAAAGTACATACCTATTTAAATATGGTCTTCCGGAAATTCATTTTATTACAACATTTTATGAAAATACAAGATGAAGGTATTCACATGTATATTATGTAACATTCCTTATAAATTTTGGACTGTGAGTTCGGACAGAAGTATTATGGAGATGTCAAATAGTTTTAATAGACTAATTTTGATATTAGATACATTTGTTATGGTTAAATAATTTCTTGAGATAAATTTTGGATTGTCATAAAAAGGACAACCCTGAGGTTGGGTGACAACTCGTCGTGTCCAACAAGGTAGTGGGACTTGAACCCGCAACCGAAGGGAGACAAGGTTACATCACCTACCACTATCCTACATGATGTCCTATTTTGTATAATGTAGTTTTTATTAAATTTTCTAACAAATGAATTTTAAATTCATTATTTTTGGAACCCTATATGAATAGGATAAATAGAATATTTTTGAATTCTGTTATCTAATGGAGTGAAAGAAGAGTTTGTGGTAGGAATTAGTTGAAGGATGAAACTATACTTGTCAATTATATTTTTTTCTCTTATTAAATGAATAAATTAATTCACAAACATTAGAGAAGGGATCTTAAAATAATAAATATTTTATACTAATACCTTATGTTTTGTTGAACTGATGATATTTTAAATCATCATGGATTGATGGATTTGAGACCCTCAATTTTACACTTGTTTGTGATTGATGACCTCAATAACTCCCTATAAATATTTAAGTTTTCCTCCAATTATGTGTCTCTAATTTCACCAATGTACTCCAAATCAATATCTTAATTAGGTGGCTAATTTTTCATTTCCCATCCCCTCTTATTAACGTTAAATTTCATTAACCTAATTTCTGATGTGGGTTTTCTATAAAGGAATTTTTCTATTTTGAACCTTTTATTTTCAAAGAAAAATTTCAAATTGCGAAGACAAATTTTATTGAAGGATGGGAGAATGTAACACCCCATTATTTCTATGTTCATTATCTATTTGATGAAATTCAATAACTTGTGTTACATGAAACAATGAGTTCGAGCGCACGATGACTTAACAAACACGCTGTTCAAAAAGCAGTTATGAATAGTGTTTAATGAGTTTTTAATTTTATATACTCCATATAATTTTAGAATCCATATTATGTGTTTCTTAGACATAATATAAGAACAAATACATTTTTTTTAGATAAAGGAAGTATTTTTAAAAAAAATGCAATTTTACCGTCTTTTAAGGGTGATCCTTTTTTGAAACCAATATTTTAAACTTTTATATATTAAATTTAAAAAAACTATATTATTATTTAGAATAAGGACATAAAAAATTAGTTTGGATAAATTATTGGTACTTTTCAAATAACATTCATATTTTGATGAATAGTTTAAAATACTAAATTTTAATTAAAAAACATTTTTAATCAAAATAATTTATAGAGTTAAGTTATGAATTTGAGTGGTTTTAAAGTATTATTTGATTATATTTTTATCATTTAATATAATTTATGTCATTGGATGTAATTTCAAATTTAAAATGGACAAAAACAAGTGTCAATCTTTTGATAGTTATTATTTCTTAAAAACACCTTTTATGTTTTGACAATGAGAATTAATTTTAAATTAATTTATACCACTTCTATGTTTTGAATATGAAAATGGATTCCATATTTGTAATTAGGAGTTCCAAACTGAGTAAATTGGTAATTTTTACTTTTAGATATTATGAAAATGTACTTCAGTAAATATTTTATTCACCATGGTTAAAAGGTAAATATGGTAAATAAGGGTAAACAAATATTATTACAGTAACATTATATTTCTCTAACATGTGTCCTATTACTATTTGATGATACATTTCCGACCATGGGAATACATGGATCTTTTTGGGAACCCCATGGAGCCACTTGAGAATGATAATGTATCTTTAAATGAATTATTTTAATGTAGAGACAAAAATTACATAAACATATATCTTTTCGTAAAATGATTTTTAAAGGGGTTACATAACTTATCTTTGTTACTCTAAATATTCATTACGAAGAAAAAAATATTTCTTACAACATGGTATTTTTTTATAATATTTTTAAATCAAATATATAAAATTATTTATGACACAATAATGATACAGTGTTTACCTCCTTAAAAAATGATTAAAATAAATGAGATAATAAAAATTAAAACAATATTCAAAACCGGTCCAATTCATATTGGATTATTTTATATCGAACATGAGTCATATTATTTTCGGATTTAATGTGTTTTGGACAATTAGAAATTGATTATATTTATATAATAAAATAATATTTTAAAACGTTCCTAAAGTACCCCTCTTCCCCCTTATAGAATGACATCACCTCTAACCCATTTCTGACACCTAACCAGCCCCTTGGCTCATCCTAAATCTGACTAATTAAGATCTAATACATCCCTCTCTTCCTAATAGAATCCTTAACTTAGGTATAAAGCACTTTAAGTATGCCTCTTGGTTCAAACCAAAGGCATTTACCCAATTTAAAGTTAACATCTCCTCTTAAGTTCTTTTCTTTTATTTTTCTTCTACAACCCCCTAAACTCTCTTTATTCATTTACATTGTAAAAAAACTAGTATCATCAATATAATAGGTTGTTTTTATGATAATTATTTTAACTACACATACACACACCTCCATCTAATGGGTATATAACATAATTTTTCTATGGATTGAGAACTACAGCCTCACGAAACGATGATTGTTCAGTCTTCTACTACAACCTCTTATGGAGGAAATTATGATGTGCCTATAATTATATTTGATTTTATGATACTTATTTTATCAATAATCTTCTAAATTTTTTTTATAGAATACCTTTATTCTTTTCATGTTGTATATATATGATAATTTCATTTAAGGAAATGAGGATACAACCCATCAAAGTGTTATGACTCATTCATACCATATATGAAATGTATTAATGATGCTTTTAATGAACTTATGTAACATATATAAAATATTATATTGTACTGGAATAATAATATACCTTGGTATCATTCAGTATTATTTCCTTTTAAAATAAAAAAATGATATGGAAGTAGCATTCATGCGTACGTACGGATTACAGTCTCCACGAACGTGATGATATTAATTCTCCATCATAACTATTCAAGAATAATTTTCATTTTATTATTAAAAATAAAATTTAAGAACATTATATCATTCTCTTTATAAATCAAATACATCCTATCCATAACAAACATGACTTAAGTAACAAAACATATAAAGGAAAACGAATCAGTTAACACCTGAAACAACGATACTACTAAAATATTATTAACAATGAAATACTAAAATCATATATGATATCATATTTTTCTATGTGGTTCATGTATAATTTAATAAAAAGGATTTAACTATCATATAGGATGTTAACATACCTTCGACCAAGGAAGAGTACAAGGTAATGGTTAATTTCTCAATCTCTTTATTATCCAAGGTTATTTTTAGGTAACTGTCTACTGGGATATACTAATCATCCACATCTGTGTTTCTTAAAAAAGAATTTCAAAACATTTTTACTATTTACTATATTATCAGTTAAAATCATTTATACCCTTGTTTGAATTTTTATAAAATGGTTTGAAATGAATTTTTCCATCATTTTCCAAACAAGGTACTTTATGGCCTTTTCAAAAAATTAAGGTAAGAATGTATTTTTTTTAACTTATACAATGGGTGCGGTTATTTTTGACTTTTATAACAGTTTCAAAACTTCCCTTGAAATATTATAAGAATATTTTCAAAATAAATTTCTTCTTTTATAATTATGCCACTCTTATATGATTTAAAAATATAAAGAGTTATTTCTTTCAAATTGTCTTCATTTCGTCTATATCAACATCCATTAATGGATTTTGTACTTGTTTGAAGAAAATTTATTAAGATAAAAATCTTCAATATTGTATTGTAGGTTTTGTTGTATATTTTACTATGGATGTGTCATTTTTATACCATTAATGGTTTATGGTTAATGTATTAACATTTCATACATAATCTTTAATACAAATGTTTATGTTATGCTCCAAACCTTTCATATGTGGAATGCATTAGACTTAGTAAGTGATGGGTGGAGGCTAAAATATATCATCGATGCATCGGTAGGTCTAATGAGACAAAATTAGGGTCTTCGCACAAGGCCTTGATAAAATCTTATTTATAGTCCTAACACGAGGCCTTGACTATGTTGTTATGATGTCCAGCATTATGCATTCCATCATTATGAAATTAGATATTGATATTTCATGTGATTATTCTACTAGTAGAATGTCCATGTGAATAAGTAAATGGAATTATTTTATTTATCAATGACATATTATGCAGAAGTTTATGTTCAAAAAGATTTTGTTTTATATTTATACATTTCCTTAAATGATTATTCTTATTTATGAATGTTTCCACTATATGGTTATCCTTACTAAGCATCTAAGCTCACTCATTTCTATGTTTTATTTTTCCCAGGACGCGATAAAGTATATTATGACTGGCCTGTAGGGATTTTCTAAGGGATATGAATGTGGTCAATATAGATAATGGTGTTGTTTTTTTTCATTCTATAATGTAATGTAATGTTCATGTATGTAATCTATTTTCCAACACTATTAAATTGATCAGTCCGTTGGGACTTTATTACATATAATCATGCCAATGTCTTAAAATAATTCACCATCACTTGGTAATTAGGGTCGGGGAATTACACCCCCATTTTACTTCTCGGTTCCGCGAAGGCCTTCAGAAGGCATTTTGGTCTTAGATTAATATAATCATGACATACCATCCTCAGAAGGATTGTCTGATAGAGTAGGCGAATCATATTTTAGGGGACATGCTTCGTGCATGTTTCATGGACTTTGGAGGTTCTTGGGATAGCCATTTGGGGTTGGTTGTGTTTTATTATAATAAATGTTATCAATCCTTATATGAATGGCTCCTTTTGAGGCGCTCTATGGTCGGTATTTTCGGTCCTCCTGTGTTCGATTGAGGTAGGTGAGACCTCACTGCTGGGGCTGAGTCTAGTGCATGAGACATCTAAGAAAGTCAAGTTTATCAAGCAGTGCTTATTGACAGCCCAGAGTCTCCAAAAATCATATGATGACAACGCCGTTGAGACCTAGTGTCTTCTGTGGTTGACATGGTATTCTTGAAAGTGGCCCCTCATTTGGGCCACCATCGATTGGTGAAGCAAGAGAAGCTGACCCTATGGTATATCAAGCTCTTTTATATCACCAATAATGTTGGAAAGGTTGAATACAAGTTAGCTTTAACTTATTAGTTAACATCCATCATTATGTCTTCTATGTCTCACTGTTGAAGAAATATAACCTGGATCCATCCCATGTGCTGAGTTGGTAAGAAACAAGATAGAGCCTGACCTCTCTGTTATCGAGTGATCGGTGAAAATAGTGGACTCCCAAGAGAATATTATTCAATGGAAGTCCATTATATTAGTCCGGGTTATTTGGAAGCTTGGGAATGATACACATGAGACATGGGATCAGATGTTATGGGTCGTGGAAGAGTGGCTATTCCGGTTTTCCAATCAAGCTTAAGGTTGACTTTTTTGGGGTGGAAAGACTTTCATGGTAGGGAGAATTTTCACATACAAGACCTATTTTAAATTTCAATTTCATTTAATTTCCATTCATTATTTTTTGGGGGGTTTACCCATATTTTTTGGAGGAAAGGGTGAGTTTTCATGATTTTCGTAAAACTGTGTGCCCATTTCCAGATATATAAACCAATTTTGTTTCATTTATAATAATTTCATTTTTAAATATTTTCCACCCATTATAATTCTTAAATTGCCTCTGCTAACATATTTACACCAGCATTTCAATTTTTACCCTTTAAGAATCTGTAATAATCATGGATTTGTGTTTTTATTTAAGGAATTTGGTCATCCTAAAAGACCATTTCTAGTTAAAAAAAATTGTTTATTTAATAACAATTCCAATTTTAAGGATTTTTTTGTGATTGAAAGTCTCAACCAAGACCACTAAACCCATTATCATTCCCATTATCCTCCCACCCTCTTTGAAGCTCGTAATCATTGCGATTTAGTACAAAACTACATAGGGTGTCTCAAATCATCCAGATTTGAAGAGATAAATTCTTTCCTTAAAAAACATTCAATTATTACTCTATTTACCCTATTTTAGTTCTCACATGACCTTATAAGACTTATTAGAACCTCATTTTTATTTTTGGATGTTTTTAAATTTAGCTACTGGTGTTTTTGGGGCTATTTCTTCATGATCCCATAAGTAAGTGGGTCTACTTCATTCTTGCTCCAGTTTTCATAGGGTTTTCTTTCCATTTGGTTAGGGTTTATTCCAATTATTCATAATGTTTCTAATTTATAGATGTTAGGTTTTCTAACCTAGTGTTTAACCTTGTGTATTTATGGTCTATTCTTGATGTTTTAGGCTTGATCTAGGCCCCTCTTGGTGCGGTAGTGGTGTGATTTGATTTTCGCACAAAGAATGAAGGGTTTTCATTAATTTGGTAGGTGATTCAATTTTTATGAAATATTTGTGTCTTATAATTATGTATTGATCATATTTTATTTTTTATGTCATTTTTTTATTTCTGTAAAAATTATTTTTAGTGGTGGTTGTATTTTAAATGAATTATAAATGAAAATTTAATGACAAATTGGGGGTTTTCATAGAAATATTTTATTTGTTTATTTGAGGGATGCCCTATAAATACACAATTGATTTTAATGAACTTATATAGGAATTCAAATCATGTTTTTATTGTTAATACACTTTGGTTTTTGGTGAGAAAATGTGTTTTAATGGTATATGTGGAACATGTGAACTTTATGTGAAATGTTTGTGTATAAATAGAGGTTTTACAAAGTTATCATTTATTTGATCACATGGGGATTCCGTAAAATTGAATTTTTGGTTTCATTAAAATTTATTGGGATGAAATCATTTTTTTGGTAACTTACATGTCTCCACATACTATACAATGTGGGGGTTTTCACGGAGTTTTGAGTGCAAAACAATGCAGGATTTTGAGAAATTGATTCATTTAAAAATCAAAGTGTATTATTGTGTGTTCTAAGTGATTTAAAATATTTATAGATACTTTACGGATTTTTTGTGACCAGTAGTGGTGTTTTCTATGAAAATGGGTTTATGTATCATGCTTAAATTGTTTGAGATCAAAGGGGAAATCCTAGGTACTTTGGTGGGGCTGATATAAACCAGTACGACTAGTTGATTGGATAGGTTTTGTCCCTATTTAACTGTGAATTTTGATAAAGGAAACTCTAACTAAATAATATGGATGTTTATTGGGGGAAACTAGGTTATTATTATGTTCCCTACTAGTGTATTGTGCATGAGAATAGATTTTACTATGGTTACTTTATTCTGAGGTATGAGGTACATGGTGCCTGAGACTATCTAGTGCGTAGGGATGTTCCAGATTTTTTTCTCACTAGATTTGATGTATTTTACCTTTTATTTGGGTGTTTTTGAAAGTATATTATATTAGATTACATGAAAATTTATTTATTTTAACATTCTGAATGTTTTAGCTTGAAAAATGTTTTCAATTGAAAGTTGCATTTCATGGAATTTGTCAATGCTTTTCATTGCATAACAAAAATGCATTCTTGTTAACCTTGTATTGCATGGAATTTGGAATAATTGGGTGGTATATTAATGGTATTATGCTCACACCCAACTAAAAACCCTTGGGTGTATGTATATTTTATTATTCTTGACTCGGGTAAAGGAAAGACTTTGGGTGATGGCGGTTTAGGGTATTAGTTCCATTCCTTGTGGCGTAGTTGTCGAGACGACTTGTGGGTGATGACCCCTTATCATGTGGAGTCCTTGAGGGTGATTTTATGCTAATTATTTTTGTCCTTGTACCTTTTCTATTTCCTTTTAAATTACATATTCCATTCTGGATTTTTTTAAAAACCTAGTTTGTATGAATTTTTCAGATTCAGTTTACCAAATGTTTTTGATGTTTTATGTATACATATTCGAGTAAATCATTCCAAAACCAAGATAAATGATACCCAAGAATTTTTTCCAGACCTTGGGGATAGGTATTTCCCTTTGGGACTTACCACGGGCTGAGTCTAGCGCCAGTATTGGTGTTGACCAGATTCAGTTCGTGAAAATCAGTTAGGGAAAACTCAAATTTTTACTTTGAGGGGATATTATCATTTATTGATCATGTAAAATAAGAATTAATCCCACTTGAATTAATGAAAATTGAAAATTTTATATTTTTTATAATAATATGATATAGGTACATTCATTAAATCCAATCTATCATGTATGTAACTAGGGATTCTATATGACCCACATGTTGTTGCAATGATAATGAGTTCATTAATGTATCTTCTAAACAATGATTTGTATTCATCTATTTGATAATTAAATCACCCCTCTCAATGATCTCCTATACGATATGGTTTTTAAAAAGGGATGTTTTTTAGTTTAATGATATTGAGGTTCCTTATCATGAGAAATAATTCATTTTTTGTTACAATATAGCTCAATTTCAATATGAATTATAAGAACCACTCTATGTATAGAAATGTACATATTGATCCAGATAACTACTATCATAGAATATTATGTAACAATGTATTCATCATATGTTTTCAAGACATATATGGTGTCTTTATTTGAAATTATCCAACTAATTTCTCCACCTTTTAGGAAAAATATAAATCTAGACTGAGATTTCATATCATCATTGTTGTATGGAAAACGAGAATCTATGTAACCCATTAAATATAAATTGTATAATAAAATATCCTTAATCTTTAAAATCAATGTAAGGGTGTTCTATATAGTATTCTTGTGTATCTCCACTGGATTTGATTGGTATATACTTGTTATTCTTAATAATATATTTGACATTGGGTCATGTAGAGAACATGCAATTCATGATAGATACTATGATAGATGCATGAGGAATCAAATCTATGTTATACATCTCTTTAAAATGATCCTAATATATATAAGATTCATTAAATGAAACATTAGTAATAGCCCCTTATTAGAGATATTCATGTTTAAATGGTTTAAAACAGTACCATTATATATGTTCTAACTAAGTCTAAAAATCATATTAGATATATCTATATATATAATCATATCATGTATATAATATGCTTCACCCATGTCCTTGTTTAGGAATCATTTTCCTAGACACATTTTTATCGAGTGAAGGGTCTGAACATCATTTCCAAAAAAGTGTTAAGTTATCTATATATATTATTAGAAATAATATTATAATCTAACAAATCTAATTATATAAAACTGATTCTTATGAATTATAAATGTAACAAAACTCTTTGATTTATTCATAAAACAAGATATTTCATCTTTGAGAAGTTTTATGTTTTCCATAAGTAATCTATTGAAACAAGAAAACCCTAACATTCTCATTCGGAACATCAAAACCATTGGTTCATATATTATATATGTCCTAGACTAAATTCCCATCATGGGATTTCATTTCTAAATCCATTTGATATATCTCACAATCATAACATGAAACTCTAGCTTGAAAACTCAGAATGTAGTTTATGATCAAAAGAGGTGGAAAGGTCTCTTCCATGTCAATACCCTAAACTTGTTTATAACTATTTTCTGAAATGTGTGATTTATAGATTGATACTCAACCGTCCATTTCAGTTACCTTATGAAAAAGAAACAAGAATCTTATGTGTATCACCACTTCAGATCCTTCTTCCTAGTTCCAATCATGGTTAGTGTACAAGGATTCCATCTAAGATCCCATGGATTTTAAACATTTTTTAGATTCTGTTCTCATAATTTCCTCATTGTTGGAAGTAGGTTAATATTCATATAATGTTACTTATTCATAACCATCCATGAGATAAACATATATCTCATGATATTAATGAATCCAACTAAACCTATTGTTTTCACATCTAACATGATTTGGTTCTTCTACAATAACACTTTATGGATGTGGCTTAACTTGCATCATGGGAAATTTTTTGTTTATTAGTATCAAACATCTCCAAGTTATTATTTCCTTTCATTGGATAATTAATTATTCTATAACTTATAAATTAATGTATGAGTTTGATCCAAATTTTTTTTAGTGTAGTGGTGAAAATAATATCCCAAATTTTATGCAGGATAACTAAATCATATGCATTTGTAAGACATAATCTAACACTTTTTTAATACAATCATCCAAAAAATATTACAATATACTAGATCCCCATAAACTAGATTATGATATGATTCCTAGTCCATATATCATATTGAGTCTTTATCACTAATTTAGATGTAATATAGAATAGTATAAATGCAGTAGTTTCTAGATTATAACCCCAAAATGAGATAATAACATCACATAAAATCTTAAAAAAAATGTATAACAAGGAATGCCTCCACCTTTTAGATAATACATTACATTTTGTTGTTTTAATAGTATTTATTTGTGAAATAATCCTATAAACACACATATGATGTATGAATTCCTGTCTCAAGTATTAAATATATTAATCTGAACATACAACATTAATACTATAATACAATTGATTATGCACACAATTTTGAAACCCATTGATCTTTTCAAATGATTCTTGTTTTTTTCACTATAATCATATACCCATACAAACTAAAGTCAGTAGTAAAATCAATTATTTACCTAAGAAAACTAATTTCTTTAGTATTCTTCTTCCACAATAATCAATATGAATAAAATCCAAATGTCCACTAACCCATTCACCAATTATATCAAAAGGTTACATTTTCATTTATCCCAATAAATGATACTTAAATACATCATATGATTCAAAATGAAATGATACCAACAATCTATCTCTGTAGAGGCATTGAATGTTTTTCATGTTTATAAGTAAAAGGAGAAAATTCCAATAGTATGTGGGATTATAATCAAACCCAAACTTCTTATTCCGAATGTCTTCAATAGGATTATCTATATCAAGAATATATAAATATTTGTTTATGTTACCAATTACACAAATCATATAATTCTTTTATATGTAATAATTTGTTTAATTAATATTGAAATAAAAATGAATCTTTTCAAAACAAGATACAAAAATAAAATTATATTTTATGGAGATATTTTGAAAACAATTCTTCAAATATATAATAAATAAAATTGGTAAAATAATATCATAAGTAATGACAACTAATTCACAAAATTATTTTCCATTACCAAAACAAAGATATACTACAACCATAATAAATTCTATTATATATCTCATTCTATTTTTTCATCTAAATGTTTCACGCACACCCAATATCGAATACAAAAGATTAAAGATGGAGATGTTTATTTCTATAACCTTTAAGCTAGGGTAATATTAATGTATCTCCATGAGATCACTTACGAATCCGTGATACCTATATTTGACTATTTAATAGGTCATACAAATTAATAATGTCAATGTGAGTAGTGTGATGTGATATATATTCTCAAACAATGATATATTAGTAGGTGAGTATCTTGTATTATATCATCTACTTATAGGGTTTAATTGAATATTATCCCACTAAAAGTCATGAACCTATACAACACATTTTTGATTTAACCGAGAACCATATTTCACTGGGATGTGTGTCTAATTTATAATTTTTCTCACAAGATTTTTTATTTTACATGTAATTCATCCCTATTACAATAGCTATGACTCTGGGATAGTTTACAGAATATCAACTTATACAAATCTATAATATGGATTCATTGAACTCATTTCCTATATAAACTAGATCCTATTAGGGTCCCCCGACCTATGTAACCAAAAGTAAATTCCATTAAATAGAAAAAAACGTAAAATCTAGGAGAACCAATCTTTGGAAAGACCTACCTTTCATGATAATCTATAGTTACTCACACTATTCATTCCTTACACAATATAATTCAGGATAACCCAAAAATTTCATGAACTATTCGGTTGGAAGTTCGAGGTCATGACATGTAAAGACCAAGAACCAATTATCCAGAATTCAATGGTCACATTATTACATTGGAACAAAATAGAAGTGATTTCATCCCTAAGGATGAAAATAGTTTAGAATTCTTATAAAACTATATACAAGATTGAATCTTATAATACATTGGAAAAAATAAAATACATTATAGAATTTTATTTGAGACCACCATTATTAGATTTAAAATACCTCTTCAAATCAATAATAATACACATCCTGTCATCATAGGGAAATGAAACATAGGAAAGGGGTGAGATAAAATGATATGTAAGGGTATTCATATAACAGAAAAAAATAATGCACAAACAATATGGAAGAAATAAATCGTAGACAAATAATTCCATATAAAAATCATAATATTTTGAAACAAATCCATGGATATAATAAATTTTCAAAATAATCACCAGGACATCAAAAACTAATTTCATTATGACATATTTTGTATTTCTAGGCATATGAATCTTACCATTATGGCCTTGTTCAAATAAATCTAAAAAACAGGTAAGGCCCCATTCCAAGACATCTATATAAATGTTTAAGGCCATAACCAAAAAATGAATCCATTTTATCACATGATACCTAAGGATTAATTGGAGGGATATGTAATTATGATCCCCCACATCACTTACTAAGTCCAATGCATTCATCATTTGAATTACAAACACAATATAATCAACATGCCTTAAAATCTATAATTTTCCATATTTGAAGAACTAGAATACATAATATAAATAAACCCAATAGTAAAACTAATCATAAATAATATGGATGAATATGTTATATGAAATAATTAGAGTATATAATCAATAAATAATAATTTTCAAAAAAAATTATTTTTACATAAATGAAAATACATTTTAAATGTCACTAGATAATTCCATGAGGAAAATACCTGTTTTTACAATGAAATCAATTGTTTTAAAAATAAAAATTTCTTCAAAAATTATAATGACCCAACCATAAACACTAAATAATTTTAATTAAATGAATAATTCATATTGAGGATCTTTTCAGGTTTATAGATTTAAGGAATTATCCCATAACTATTAAATTACATCTAAAAAATTACAAGGTAGACACTTCTACTCGGTTTCCATTTTTTTCCTAAAATAAAAACTCCTTAAAAAAGAGTAATGTCTAGTCCCATGTTTTAGAAAGCATGAATTTTCCATGATCCCATCCTTTACCATATTAATATTTAGTCATGTGAAAATTTTTTAATAAATTGGTATGAGCATAAAAAGCACAATAAGGGTTATCAAACAAAGAAATAAAAAATTAGTTCATCAATACATACATAACATAGGCTCCTTAACATACCTCATTAAATAATTAGATTTATATTGTAAACAAAAATCATAAAGGCTACTTGTGGGATCCATAACATACTTATGTTGTAGCTTTCCCAGCTATGTAGGGAGTTACATTTGGAATACCCATCACAGTATATTCCCTAAATATCATAGGAGAAACATTCACGTTTACCCCCTTCATGTTAACCAATGCATTAGAGAGCTATCTCAGGATCACTCGCCCTAGGTTTATCATAGAATCACCCATATAAGTAAATAATTCCAAAAAATCATAACATATTAGTAACACATATAAAACATAAAGGCAAGATAAAATTTCCACATTTCAATCACAATATATCATTTTAATATATTGAAATATAAAATCCATTATCCAAACCGTTTTCAATACTAAAAAAATGTAAAAGAGTATATGGTATTTATATTCCTTTTAAAAACTTTATGGCTTTTAAAGGAATCCCAAGATCAAATAATTCTCGCGGTGGCAGAAATGTCGTTGTCACCATGTACGTTAAAAAACATTATTTTTTTCTGTTTAGTAAAATGGTTAGTAGATAAAATATTCATTTTGAATAAAAGTAAAAGTCCAAGGGTATTATACACCGTATAAAATAACATTGTGTAAAAAACAAAATATGCCTAAATGAAAGGATATTGAGACGAAGTCCCTTACGTCATGTCCGAATTGACTCGTTCATTCTTTAATCTACTGAATAATAAACTAAAGTTAATTTCTAATTTCTTAAGAATATTTTTTATGTCTATAATTCCTTTTAAATCACTTATTACCATGTTATAAACCTTGTGTAATCATTTATGTTAATAATGGTTGTTTTGTCGATATTTGGTACTTGATTCAAAAATGGAATTCTTATATTCACAAGTTGTTCATGTGGTAAAAATTTCATTATATCCAGAATTATTTTAATTATTTATATATCATATATATAATATATATCCAGTATATACAAGTATTTTTAATAGTACATAACATTTGTATATAAGAAATGAAATGCACCGTTCATGGAGACGGTAAACCGTACATACACAAGAATGCTACTTTCATTTCTATTGCATATTTAATGGAATGAAAAAATAATGATACGTAGATATATTATAATTCTAGTATAATATCATATATATAATCTCAATAACTTTATCCTTTATAATTTCCATGTATGGCATGAATTAGTCAAATCACTTTGAAGGGGAAGTAGTCAACACTTCCTCAAATGAGATTATTGTATTTACCTACTATAGAATCCATAAAGGTATTATATAATTGAAAAATAAAAATGCATATAAACAATATAAATATAATATATATCATATATAGATACAGTTATATCATAATTTCCATTATAAGTGGTTTTTGAGAAGATTGAACAATCATCGTTTTGTGAGGCGTTAGTTTACCGTCCATTAAAAACATTATGTTCTTTACCCATTAGATGATGGTTTTTGTAAGTGTTGTTCGAATACTTCTCATACAAACAACCAAGTATATTGAGGATCCTGGTGTTGTTATAAATGAAATGAATAAAAAGTTTTTAGGGGGTCGGAGAAGTAAAATAATGCAAAAGAACTTAAGAGAATATGTTACCTCTAAATCGAGTAACTCTATTTGGTTTGAACCAAAAGGGTCTCTTAAAGTGACTTATGCCTAAGGTAATGATTCTAGGAGTAAGAGAGAGATCTTGAGAGCATATTTTGTCTATGGATGGATGAGCCAAGGGTCTTGAGATGTTTGAGTAATGGGTTAGTGGTAAGGGAATTTTATAAGGGTGAGGAGGGGATCTGTAGGAAGGTCTGAAAACATTACTTTTTTATATAATGATTTTCGGTTTCTAAAGGGAAAACATAATGATGTCGAAGATAATATGAATAATGGTTGAATTAAAATCACCCAATAATAATTGGACCTATTTTTGATATTATTTTAATCTTTATAATCTTATTTATTTAAATAATTTATTAACGAGGTAAACACTGCATCATTATTGTGTCATAAATAATTTAATTAATCTGATGTCTTAAAATTATAAAAAAATACCATAATGTAGGAAAAAATTATTGATTTCTAATGAATATTTATATTCATATATATCAATTATATAACCCCACAGTAATTTTTTTTAGCAAAACAATACAGGTTTATGAAATTTTTATATTTACTTTAAATATAAATTTATTAATATCATTATCTTACCCATGTGGCTTTAAAAGGCAAAAAATCTCACAAAAGGATTGTCTTGGTCTCCCATTACTCATATAGTAGGTTTAGGAAAAGTGTTAAGGTAATTTTATATTATTATAATATTGTTTTTATCTATAATTACCCTATTTACCTGAAACCACAGTAAATAAAAGTCAAAAGTTACTATTCATGAAAAAATATTTTAATCTTATTGAACCACATTTTACTTAATAATGACATCAATGTTTGTCAGATTTTCGAAAATCAATTCGTAGAAGTGGTAAAATATTAATTTAAATGAAAAAGCCATATTTTTAACTACTACTTAGTGTTTTCGCTATTCATCAAAAATTGATGTTTTTCAGAAAAATAACAAAAAATCAGAATAAGCTATATTTTATATTATGAATTCAAAAACAATGCATATTTTATTAAATTAAATACATAGATGTTTCATTAAAGAATTTGAAATTTATTCCCATTATCAAATCAAAAAGTGCGTTTTTAGAAATAATAACTATCAAAAGAGTGACACTTGTTTATGTCAAATTTCAATGTGAAATTACTTCCAATGACCAAAATTGGATGAAAAGGTAAAAATATAATCTAATTACACTTTAAAAAAAAATAAGAAGATAATATTTCCAAATAAATAAATTAAATTAAAAGGATGTTTTGAATTGAAATACAGTATTTTCACAATTCATTAAAATGAATTTTATTAGAAAAATACCGAATAATTACCCAAAGTAAATTTTGTTGTCCCATTTCTAAAGAAGAATTTTATTTTGTAAAATAAAACATATAAAAGTGACAAAAACTATTTTTAAATATGGTTTTTCATTAAATGTTAGTAAATCGACCATTTAAATAAGATTAGAGTATTTATGTTTAATAATAAATTAATTCACATTTTATGCCTTTAAATTTTATTGGATAAATGTAAAAACATTTAACAAACATGTATAATAATATTGTAGTTAGTTCTGTTTATTCACCCAATTTCAATGGATGGGGTTCAACTACCATTTAAAATAATAATATTATATTATTATTTTTTAGTATGACTCATCCATGTGTGCAACGTAAGATTTCAAAGAAACTCGTTGTTGCGTATGGGGTATGCCATCTAATATAACAACCCCTTAAAAGTAAAATTAATATTTAATTCAAAAATATTAATAATTATAATATTGTATTATTCATTATTTACTTGGGATGATACATCCACCCCCCCTTTCTAAATTGAAACCTCATAGTTTTTATTTACATAAAAATGAGTGGGGGTATTTATCCCTTATATAATTTTCCAATTCCCATATTGCCTCTTCAACTATATGGTTTTTACATAAAACCTTTACCTGGTGAGTTACATTATTCCACACCACATTCTCTCTTCTATTAAGAATATAGAGTCTTCGGTCCTCATACGAGAGATTCTCTTCCAACTGAACTATCTCTGGGCTCAAAACATGAGATTGATCTGGCATATACATTCTCAACATTGAAACATGAAAACAGTTGTGTACCTAGGATAAACATGGTGGTAAAGCCACTCTCTAAGAAAATGATCCAGCTTTCCGTAGGATTTCATAAGTTCTAATGGGCCTCAGACTCAACTATCCCTTCTTACCAAAACGCATCACACTCTTTCATGGAGAAACTTTGAGAAAGACATGATCACATACCTTAATAGAAATAACCTTCCTCCGGTTATCCGCATAACTTTTATACCTACACTGAGCTGTTCTCATGTGCTTCAAAATCAACAAAACTTTTTCTGTAATATCTTCTACCAATTCTAGTCCCATCAACTTCCTTTCACCTACTTCATTTATAAAAGATAGAGTTCGGCAATGCTTCCCATATAATATCTCTAATGGAGCCATCTTTATATTGTAATGAAAACTGTTATTATATGAAAATTCAACCAAAGAAAGATGTTGGTCCACACTTCCCTGGTAATCCAGTTAACAAGCCCAGAGCTTATCCTCCAAGTTTTGTATTGTTTCTTCTAACTACCCATCATATTGAGGAGGAAAATCTATACAGAAAATTAATGCAGTACACAATGAATGTTGGAAGCCTTTCCAAAAGATAGAAGTAAACCGGAGATCATGATATGATAAAATGTAGAAGGGAACTCTAAGCAACCAGACTAACTTTTTGACATAAATCTGAGAAATTTTATCTAGAGAAAAATTATCTCAAATAGGAAGGAAATGTCCAGATTTAGTCAACCGATCAATAATAACCCAGATTCCATTATTACCTTGAGATTTCTTCAGTAATCTCACAAAGAAGTACATGTATATATTTTCCCATTTCCACTCTAGCACCATTAAAGACTATAGCATCCCTTTTGGTAACTGCAGCTCTATATTAACCTGCTGACTAGTCAAACACCACACAGTAATGTTAGCAATATCTCTTTTTATTCAATCCCACCAATAATACTAATGAAGATCTTTGTACATCATAGTACGTCCAGGATGGACTAAAAACAAAGAACTCTGATCTTCACATAACAACTAATTCTTCATTTCTGTATCACAAGGCATGCATAATCACTTCCCTAATCTCAAAATATAATTATTTTCTATGTTAAAATCAGCCGACTTACACTTCTGAACCAACTCTAAATTTTTCTGCAACTCACTATCATCCTTACGCGCTTCCTTAATTATGTCTGATAGAGATGATCTCAATGACACCTGAAGAAAAAACATAGAAATTTACTGCACCATCAACTTCTATTCTAGTGTTAATCAAATCAAAAAATAAAGGATCTCATTTCAAACATAGCATGGGGAATGAAGCATTACTTTTTTCGACTCAATGCATCAGCCACTTTATTTTCTTTTCCCCAATAGTAATAGATCATGAAATCATAATCCTTGATTAATTCCAACCATCTCCTCTATCTCATGTTCAATTATTTCTGAGTGAATATATACTTCAAACATTTTTGTTATGTATATATTTCGCATTATACTCCATACAAATGATGCCTCCGAATTTATAAAGCAAAAAAACATCAGCAAATACCAAATCATGTGTAGGTTGATTTAAATCATGAGGTTTCAACTAATGGGAAACATAAGTAATTACCTGATCATTTTGTATAAGGATAGAACCAAGTCCTTTCAATGAAGCAACAATTTAGAAAACAAAATCACCATTTCTGGTAGGTAGTGCGAATACTGGAGCATTCACCAATCATCTTTTATTTTCTTGAAAACAATCATCACAATTTTCTCTCCAGATGAAAGTAACACCTTTTTTATTTAACTTAGTCATTTGACTAGATAACCATAAAAAATATTAAATAGGCCTCCATTAATAACCTTCCAAACCAAGAAAACTATGGATCTCAAATATATAATTGGTTATTGGACATTATACAACAACTTTTGTTTTAGTAGGATCAATATTTGATAAATATTTTGAAACAACGTGACCAAGGAATGAAATTTTTTGTAACTAAAACTCATACTTGATGAATTTACCATATAGGTGGTTTTTTTAATAGTTTTCAAGACAAAACATAAATGACTTTCATGTTCCTTTTTAATTTTCGAATAAACCAAAATATCATCAATGAAAATAACCTCAAACTTATCCCAGAACTCACAGAGAATTATATTCATAAGATCAATGAATATAGAAGGATTATTGGTTAACCTAAAAGGCATAACTAAAAATTCATAATGGCCATATCTAGTATGAAACATGGTATTCAGAATTTATACATCCATTACATTCAACTGATGGTACCCCAACCTCAAATAAATCTTCAATAAATACTGATCTCTCTAGAGCCGATTTAACAAATCATCGATATAAGGAAAAGGATAGTGGTTCTAAATAGTGATGTTATTCAATGCTCTATAATCATAGAAAAGTATTGTTAAACCATCATTATTTTTAAAAAATAAGACAGGAGCACCCCATAGTGATGTGCTAGGTTTAATGAAACCTTTATTTGATAACTCCTATAATTGATTATTTAACTCTAAAAGTTAAATTTGAGACATTCGATAAGGGGGTTTTGAAATTGGATTATCATCAAGAACTAAGTCAAGAGTAAATTCAACTTCTCGATCAGGTATAATACCAGGAAAATCGTCATAAAAAACATCATGATACTCATTTACCATTGGCACATCATTAATTTGAATAGTTCCTCTATTTTCAACTATATTGGCAAGGTAAAATTCACATCCATATTTTACTAGTTTCTTAGCATCCCGATTTTTTATCAAAATTAAGGGTTCATTCTTGTACACAAACTGAAAATATTTCTTAAAAGAAACATTTTTAGCTCTATAGTAAATCTTAGCATGATAAATAGAATTCCAATCCATACCCATAATAACATTAAACTCTATTAGAGGCATAAAATAAGGTTTGTATGTAGATTCTTTCTGCACACAAGGATATAATGGTTCTTATAATTTTTTTTGTCTCAACATTTCCCCCTAGTGTCATTACAATAATTTTATGATTCATATATTGAGATGGAATTCCTAATTTACTATAAGACTTCTCAGAAATGAATGAATATGTAGACCCCGAATCAATCTACACATTGGCATAATCTAAACAAAGAAACAGTGTACCTGGTACTACATCATTTGATGGCCCAACATCTGCTGAAGTAGTTAAAAAGGACTTCACCACCACTTTTTGCTTATAGTCTGGTTTCTTTCTCTTAGTTGAGTTCTTCATTGGACACTCATTTGCATAATGACCCATTTCATTGATCTTGAAACATTTTACTAATTGTAAATCATATTTTGTCTTACCAATACCCTAAGATTTTTCAGTGCAATTTCGACCTTTATATCCCATTTTACCACTTTGTTAGAAATTACCAGAATTCAAAAGACATTACCCAGTGTACTTTTTACCTCAATTTTCACAAACTTTAAACTTATGTTTGTTAACATCAATCGTTTTTGAAGAGTGCTTCCCTTTCATTTTCCACCTCAACTGTTTATTCTATTGTTTGTCATAGAAGACCTGATCATCGGCAAACTCCATTTCCACCTTCTCTACACATCGAACAAGATTTTCCTAACTTTTTTAAATCACGAGAATCTAAATCCCATTGATTGATTGGTTTTAATACTGAGTAAAAATGGTTTATTTTAATATCTAGTTCTCATATGAAATTTGGAGCATATCTTTCCAGTTGAGTGAATTTTTATTCATGAGTAGCCACTGAATCATCCTCCAGCCTCAATTCCAAGATTTTTCCATCCTATGATGAACCACCTTTGGAAATTTTTTTTCAAGAAACATACCTTTGAATTTATCCCAATCAATAGCATCAATCTCATCATTATCACTAATATTTCTCACCATCAACCACCACTGATCAACATCACCTTCATAATAGAAAATAGAGAGACTAACCGTTTGATGTTATGAACACCCCAAATCATCCAAAATCTTCTCTAGTGCTTCAATCCACCCTTCATATAGGACACAGTCAAATGATACTCTGAATGATGGGAGATGTTGCCTCATGAAATCCTCCACTACTGACATGTTCCTTTGTGTCTGATTTGGCTGATTTCGTGCCTGGATACCACCACCATTTATAGCCAGAGTCAACTATTCCATCACTGCAAGAAACTATTCAGTTATGATTCCGACCATGTCAGGTTTTTGATTTGGAAGGTTGTCTTCCTCCTAATGTTATCCAATCATAGCTGCCATGTTTCCTTTACGGAAAACCATTCTGAACACAAAAATATCATAGCCAAAGTAATATAGTAAGCTGTAAATGAAATATCACTTCAATATTACCATAAATTAATTTATAGACATTAATTTAACAATATACTATCTTCTAAAGTTGTCTAAACCAAACTTTGATACAAACTATAAGGACCTGATCTTAAACATTACATAATTTTGAATTAATGAATAATTCACATTGATAATCTTTTCAAGTTTATTGTTTTAGAGAATTAATCGATAACTATGACATTATATCTCAAAAATTACAAGGCAGACACTTATTCTATGTTTGCAATTTTTTTCATAAAATAAAAACTATTGAAAAAAAAGACATGTCTACTCCCATGTTTTAAACAACATGACTTTTACTTGATCCCATCCTTGACCCTATTCATGTTTAAGTCCAGTGAAAATCATTTCAAAACATCAGATGAGAATAAAAAGTTTAGTAATGGTTATAAAACAAAGAAATTAAACATTATTTCATCAATACATACATAACATAAGCTCTTTAACATACCTCACGAAATCATAATATTTAAATAATAAACCCAATTCATAAAGGTAACATGTGGCATCCATAACATACTTACATAGTAGCCTTAACAGTTACTTAGGGAGTAACATTTTGAATACCCATCATAGAATATTCCATAAATCTCTTAGAAGAAACATTCAAATTTACCTCCGTCACATAATCCAATGCATTAGAGAGCTATCTTGGGCTCACCAACCCTAGGTTTATCACATAACAACCCATATACATAAACAATTCCCATGAACAATATCAAATTCATAACACATAAAACAAATATAAAAGAAAAGATAACATTTCCAAATGTCAATAAAAATATATCATATAAATATATTGACATAAAAAACCCATTATGAAAACCATTTTCAATACCGAAAATCATAAAAGAGTATATGGTATTTATTTTCCTTTTATAAATATTACGTCTTGTTATAGAAGCCAATGATCAAATAATACTCGCAGCGGTGGAAATGTAATTGTCACCGCATACGTTAAAAGAAATTTTTTGTTGTTGTTTTGTAAAACAATTAGTAGATAAAATATTCCTTTTGAATAAAAGTAAATGTCAAATGGGTTTATACAACATATAAAAGAACATTCTGTATAAAACAAAATATTCCTCACTAAAGGGAGATTGAATGACGTCCCTTACCTCATGTCCAACATGACCTGTTCGTTCTTTAATATCCTAAATAATAAACTAAAGTTAATTTAAAATTTCTTAATAACCTTTTCAAATTTGGTCCTTCCATTTAAATCACTTCTTATTATGTTATAGACATTATGTTATCATTTATGTTAATAATGGTCATTTTGTCGATATTTGGTACTTGAGTCAAAAATGGACTTCATATAATTACAAGTTGTTCATGTGGTCAAACTTTCATTATATCCCGAATGATATTCATGATTTAGATATATTATATATCATATATATCTAGTATATACATGTATTTATAATTGTACATAACATTTGGAGGAAATAAATGAAATGCACCGTTCATGGAGATGAAATGTCGTACGTACTCATGAATGCTTCTTTCATTTCTATTTAAATTTTAATGGAATGAAAATATAATGATACATATGTATATTATAATTATAGTATAATATCATATATATAATCTCAGTAACTATATCTTTTATACGTTCAATGTATGGCATGAACGAGTCATATCACATTGAGGGGGCAGTATTCTGCACTTTCTCAAATGAGATTATCATATTTACCTACTATGGAATCTATAATGGTATTATATAAATGAAAAATAAATATGAATTGAAACAATATAAATATCATATATGTTATATATAAATACATCTCCATCATAATGGAAACTATAAGATGTGGTAGGAGAAGATTGAACAATCATCGTTTCGTGAGGTGTCAGTTTGTCGTCTATAGAAACGGTATGTTCTTTACCCATTAGATGGAGGTGTGTGTAAGGGTAGTTAAAATAAATCTCATATAAACAACATATTATATTGAGGATACTGTTTTCATGTAAAATAAAAGAATAAAAATAGTTTAGGGGGTCATAGAGTAAAATAAAACAAACGAACATAAGGGAAGACGGTACCTTTCAATCGGGTAACTTGCTTTCGTTTAAACAAAAAGGGTTTCTTGGTGTGACTTATGCCTATGAAAAGGCTTCTAGGAGTAATATAGGGATATTGAAATATTTTTTTGGAAGTGGTTGGAAGATACAATGGGCTTGAGAGGTGTATGTAATGGGTTAGATATGAGGGCTTTTTATAGGGGGGAGTGGCTCTTTAGGGAAGTGTGAAAACATTATTTTATTATATAATGATTTTCATTTTGTTAATGTCAGAAAAATATTAAAGTATAATATAAGATGACTCATGTTCTAAATAAAATCATCCAATAAAAATTGTATTGTATTTGAATATTATTTTAATCTTTATAATCTTATTTATTTAAATCATTTATTAATGAGTTAAACACTTCATCATTATTGTGTCATAAATAATTTATTTCCTTTGATTTCAAAAATTTATAAAAAAATTCCATAATTTATGAAATATTATTATCTATCTAATTAATATTTATATTCAAATATATGAATTATATAATCCCACATTAAAATTGTTTTATCAAAAAATACATGTTTATGATATTTTTATTTTTACTTTAAATAAAAAGTAAACAATATCATTATCTTACCTGAGTGGATTTCAAAGGCCAAAGGTCTCACCCAAGGCTTGTCATGGTCAGACATTACTCATAAAATATGGTTAGAACAAGGGTTAACTTAATTCCATATTATTATAATATTGTTTTTACCTTGTATTACCCTATTTAACATTAGCCTTGGTAAATAAAAGTCAAAATATACTTATCTCCATAAAATATATTTATCATATTAAACCACATTTTACTTAATAATAACAACAATGTATGACATATTTTCTAAATCTAATTCACATAAGTTGTAAAATTTAATTTAAATTAAAAATTCATCTTTTTGACTACAACTCATTGTTTTCACTATTAATCAAAAATTGATGTTTTTCAAAAAAATTACAAAAATTCAGCCTAATATATATTTGATATTCCTAACTCAAAAATTATTTCTATTTAACAAAATTAAATAAATATAATTTGAATTAATTAATTAAATATTAATTCCTTTTGTCAAAACAAAAATTTTGTTTTTATGAAATAATAACAATCAAAATATTGTCACTTGTTTATGTCAAATTTCAAAGTGAAATTACTTCAAATGACTGAAATTATATGAAATGGTAAAAATATAATCTAATTAAACATTAAAACAAATTAATAAGATAATATAACCATATAAATAAAATATATTAAAAGGCAGTTTTGAATTAAAATACTGTATTTTTCATTATTCATTGAAAAATGAATTTTATCAGAAAAATACCAAAAAATTACCCAACGTAAATTTTGATGTCCTGATTCTAAAATAGAATTTTATTTTTTAAAATAGAGCAAATAAAACAAACCAAAACTAGATTAAAAGACGGTTCCCTATTAAAAGGCTATAAAATGGCCTTTTAAAAAATATTAGAGTATCTATGCTAAATCTTAGATTAATTCATAGTTTGAGCCACTAACTTCTATTATATAAATGTAAAATCTTTTAACATACATGTATAATCATATTATAGTTAGTTATATTCCTTCACACCATTACAATGATTAGGCGTTAACTACCATTTAAAATAATAATAATATATTATTATTTTTTAATATGACTCAACCTTGTGTGCAACGTATGATTTAAAAGAATCTCATTGTTGCATATCGTGTATTCCATTGAACAAGGAAACCCATTAAAAGTAAAATTAATATTTAATTCACAAATATTAATAATTAGGAAAATGTATTATTCTTTATTTACTTCGAATGTTACAATAATATGAAAAATATTACCTTCGAAAAAAACTTATAATCAATTAATATATATTTCTATGTAATGAATGGTAATGATTATATTAAATTTAATTCATTATATATAAAACCAATTCCTTCAAACATTTATTAAAATATCAAAATGTACCTTTTTTGGAAAAAGAATAAAAGATTCCTTAAAAACGCAATAAAAAAAGAAAAAAATAAATAAAAATGTTTTAATAAATAATTGGAGTATATTTAAATTATTATATTATATATTTTAAACAAAATATGGATATGTAAGAAAAATATTCACGACCGATGAGAGAAACATGCCCAGTTTTCCTTGTAAATATTATTTCATTTTACCGAGTTTATAATGAGGGGAAAATTAAGGGAAATATTGTTATTTCTATGAGTATATATAGTGTATGAAAATATATTTATTTTAATATTTAAACATCAAATAATTCCCTGATAAAATAATTTAACATAAACAACCTTGAATAATTATGAGATTGTGGACTACATCCTCACCTCAGTTATGACTTCTTTCGTATGTGTTTGAACACACTGCCAATAAATATAAAATTGTTATACCTGTATTATTGAGCCATAATAATATATATATCATACCATATATGAATAACTTATTATATGCTTTCACACATTTATTATCAATTCTTTTTCAAAATCAATGTCCTAGGTGATAACTTCTTCAATTTTCATATCTGTGATTTTTTGATAGTTTCATTTCTTCTAATTTAAAAATTCTTAGATTGTCCCAAAAATATTAATAATGACTTAAATATAATATATATTAATTTTTTATTTATTTATATTATTCCATTATATTTTTATATATACACATTACTTACACTGTTTTTGGAGGCATTAAGCCTTATATACGCATGAACACTATTTTTACCATTCAATGAACAAAACAATGATGGGTAAATTACAATAAACATTTACCTAATCATTAAAATATAATATATATAATATATATTTATTAAATTTATCCTTCTTAACATCAATATAAAGTCTAAATTAAAATGAATCGCATCACTCCATTGAGGTGGTCATCAAAAAATACATATAAACAAAATTAACATTTCCCTCATGATATAAAATAGGGTGGATAATGGTTTTTTAATAATAATAATTCCATTTAAGTATATTGAGAATAAAAAAGTTATCATTTTATGATTAGAATCATATATTTCTAGGAGGTAAAATTATAAGTATAACAAAGGAAGTGATTGGTTAAGGTAATTAAATCTTTTTTTGAAAGAAACCATTTTGATATCCTCTTAAGGACTATGGTGTTAGTATTTTTTGAATATAAAAACCTCTACATTGTGTATAAGTATTTTATGAATTTAAATGTAAATGTTTTGGTCTATCTAGTTTTCTAAAATTATGGTAAATATAATCCGTAATGGGTCACATTTAATATAGAAGGGAAAGGAAACACTTAGAACTAGTAAAAAGATTAAAATATTACCCAGGCATTCTCTTGAAAAAAATTTGAAAATGGAAAAATATTAAATTTAGAACATTATAATTTATAAAATGATCATCCACTGAAATTTTTATAGGTTTTTGTGTCATTTTGATTCTTATATTACTGACTAAAACTTTGGTTAAAAAATCTTTTGTTTAACTGTGACAACGAATTTTTCAGTATGAAGAGTTTCAATTTTACTTACAATTTAAAAATAGCCCATGTATGTATATAAGATTGGGATTGGAAAATATATTATCCTCCATAACATAATTAAATATTTTTATGATTTTAAAATAATTTAATGAAACAATATTTCAAAAAAACATCATTAATTTATTTTTTTGAAACATTAATTATATGAAAATAAAAATCATAAATAAAATACTGAATAAGAATAGATTATTTTAACACGTCAAAATTATTTAATATTAATCTATAAAATTAATATATTACTATAAATACCCCCAATTATATCACATTTAAATTTTTTAAAATAATTTATTTATTTTTTACTAATGGATGAAATACTATGTCCGTGTACTGTAGGAATTTAATTAATTTTAATAACATAAAAAATAGATATATATTTATATAATTTTTTTTATTAATCTGAAAATAACCATTTATATTAATTCAATAAATTTTTTCCTATGTGAACACATAAGATATTTTTAATAGTAAAAGAGTGACATTTTGTTTTTTTATTTTCAATATATATTATATAGATTATTTTCATGGGAAATTGTCCTATAAAAAATTAATTTGGAGACTAAGTTTATATAGACACAATTAAATATATAAAATAAGAATTTGAATAATAAATGGTTACCATAAGAAATATTTTTTGCATATATTAACCATATTTCTATTTACTAAGGCAATAAATTTAACCATAGTAACAATTCCAGATTTCGATGATTAAAATGATTTATCTCGGAAATTTGGACCTCCTAACCGCAAATATGGAATATATTATAAAATATACAATTTCATTAAGTGAGTGAAATTATTTTTAAATTATTTTAATAAAACCCGATAAAACTGCTTTTTAGAATTATATAGTTTTCAACATAAAATATGACTTATTATTATCCATTTCCTAGAAAATTTAATATAAAAATGATAATTTTATTAATATATAATATATAAATTTAATTATATACACTCAAAATTATTTTATATTATTTTTTATTATAAAAAAAGAACATTGTGCACATAATATCATTTTTCAAAAAAACCTTTCTTTTACTTTGAAATGATTTTTAATTAAATTTATAAACAATTGATAAATAATGAATGGTTTTTATGAATGTAAATATATTATTTAATAATTAATTAAGTTCTATTTATATTCTATAATTTTAAAATCTTTATTTTAATTGTGTTATAATTTTTAAGTAGTAGAATATGGTTTGTTTAAACTCTTTATAGGGTGTAATGAAATATTTCTATTACTATGACATATACATAGTGTAATCCTTCAACACATCAATTTTTATTGGGATAAATGGTTAAATGTAAACTAAATTTATAGAATCTGTAGTTCAAACTCCACTTAAATATTTAAAGCTCAACTTATGTTCCATACCGAATTGAAAAGGATCATAAACTATTGAACACTTAAAACTCTTCTCTGATATATCATTAACTAGTCCTTTCGTTGAATTATTGGATAATTTTTTTTCATTATAACATATTTCCTTCTATTTTATAACCATGATTTATCCACCGTTTCTTTTATTAACATTATAAATTGTATTCATAGGTTTTCTAATTTAAGAGTTTATATATTTCCATTCCTATCAGCATAATGAATAAATTTAACTTTTGATCATTAAACTGTAAAATTATCATTAATGATAAATATATGATATATGTAATTTTAAAAATAATATCAAGTATATATTCAATAAAAAACATGAATATGTTATAAAAAAGGTTATTGGAGTAGATTAATGATTACGATAGATTTAATATATTACCAACCCCCTTAGGATAGAGAATAAGGTGTCATATGAATTGAGTCAAAATGATAGTGTTTTCTTATATGTGATATCAATAAAATAATATTTAATATTCATGGAGTTGAAAAAGTATGTATATTTAAATCTTGAACAAAGTGTATAAATTATATATTTTTCAAACAAGTTTTCAACCCTTATTAAATGAGAGGATTATAGCGGTGAAGAAAGAATATATAGATCTATAGAAGAATGTGAGAAATGCTCCAATGGTTAATCTTGATTGTGATGAAATTATAATGTTCAGGAACCCTGTAAGTGTTATATCCATACCAAATATAATGAAGGGGATGTTTCATGGGGAACATTGGTCACTGTTACCTATTGACCTAGGATGTGCAATGTCATATAATTATTAGAATGTGTATTTTTGGTGGGAAAACATATAGATACATGTTTTATACTATATATCTCAATGATAAATATTTAATTAGATTGTGGCTGGGATATATATGCATAAGGGGATTTTAAATCCATTACCCATATAAGGAAGGAACGAGGAAAACATCCCAGGGGATTTTTTTATTAGACACCCCAAAATAGATAATGAACAAAATTATTTTTAGAATATTGGTGATATCATTAAAAATTAATCAAAATAATTACTATAAAATAATATATCACCATTGATATGTTTTCTAGAATATATTTTAAGAAAGTATTAAGGATTCATGCAGTACCACATTCTAAGATGTCTAATCTAGATTTTATGTTTAATTTGAATTTCATGTGATTTGTTAAGCATGATTTCAACACATAGTATGATTTTAGTACTGTATTGCATCTTTAGAAATATTATCCATATGAAATTACCATTTCAACCCTATAGGATATGATGATATCTTGTTCTATTGATTTCAAAGTTGGTTAGAATCAAGACATTAATCTATTCATGTTTTCATACAAAAATATCCTCTAAATGAGCATTCATGTTGCTTCATATTAATCCCTTTAGAGACAGATGTGTAGGAATCCAAAATTTTTGGATTATGTTCAAGAAATAAATATATTGGAATCAAATCAAGATATGAATTTGAATGATAAATTATAATCCATTCCACATCACATCGAGATATATCAGAGTCTATCAAAAAGTTATTTTGTTTTCTATATGTGAGATCTAGAGATCAATGTTCAAGAGAAGTTTTTATGAATTTATACATGGAATAATGTTGTGAAAAATAAGAAATGAATTAAATGTGAGCCCTAGGTGTATTCGTTCCACAATGATTCTTGATCAATTTTTGATTGTATCTTACCGTACAGATCTTCCAATAATCCTCAATAAGGTTCAAGATGTATTCCATTAATCTATCTTCAATAATTACAGATATGATCCATAATATGTAATAAAATTAGAGGTAATACAAATATATCGCAATCACTACTATGAAGAGAAACTAGTAAAACTATTGGATCTTTGAGAGAACATGTTATGGAACATGAATAGTGATGTAAAAAAATTCTCTAGTGGAATGAAAAATTCAATGAGGCTACATGATAACACAATTATGTGATGTAATAGTGGAATACTCATATTTTTATGTTATATTGACATAATATATAGGGTTAAATTTATCATAAAGGGAGTATAATGTGAAACCTTGAATATTTATTATTCAAAATTTTAAATTAAATTTATGACTACACAAGATATACATGTGTTTATTTTCTCGCTAAAAATTGGGAATCCTTTTTATGTTTTAAAAACAATATATCCCAATTTAAAAATGGGAAAATTTTACCATCTTTAACTATTATTGTGATCATTTTATATAATTTAAAAAATATGATGTTGAAATTTTTAATATTAAGAAAGGTTTTATCCATAAAATTTCATCTCCAAGAAAACCTAAGAGAAAATGTGAAGTTGAATGATGAAATAGGGTTCTTCAATAATATTAATAGAACCATGTTGAGTGAAAATTCAATTGCTAAAATTTTTTACACTGATTTTTTGTTGATTATTATAATATAAATAGTGTTTTATATAATATGTTTCTTGAGAAACCAAATTATTCATTGTGGATTGGATGAAATCCAAAAACTCATTACTTCATGTTTTTTAATTGAAGGTATCTATCTTTAATACTAACGAATTTTTCTATAAATTTTCTAAAAAAACAATAGAAATGATTTCCCTTGGTTATTCCATGATATGTATGGATTAACATGTTTTTCTAATAATAGAGAATATACTATCAAGGAAAAAATGCATGTTATGTTTGATAAAATAGACCATTTTATTTTTAAACAACCTATAGCCACATATTTTTATGATATTGTTAATATTTTGTTTCTTTATATGTTGATAAATTATTTAATATAGAGAATAAATGATGAAGTATTTTCTGATTTTGTACCTGTAGAAGAAATATATCATGTGGTTACAGAATAGAATTTTTACAATCCCGATGAGTCAACAAACCATATGTAATAGTCACAGTGATAATATAATTGAGGATTTATATTAACCAGTACAAATATGAAGATCCTTAAGAAATTAATGTTAACATTGTATATTCATAAAAAAGCATGACCCTAATACTAATGAAGAGATTTTAGGTGAAGAATATTACATAAGTGTATTGAAATATGAGATTACATAATTCTATAAGAACTATGTATTGACATTGGATGAATTTTGTAATGATTCTCCTATGATTAGAGTAAAATTGGTTATCTATAATAAATGTTATGCTAAATTATTTATAGTATTAAACATAGGAAAACTTTTTACTATGGGATAAAATCAACAAGAAGGTATAATATATGAAAAATATTTTTCTCCATTATCTATAATTTATTATATATATAACTATATTCTATAAAACATTCTTAAATTTTAATCACTATAAAATGGATATAAAGTGTTAATTTTTTAATGGATATGTATAGGAGGATGTTTATGTATGAATCCCAATTTTTTTATAGCATAAAATCAACAAATATTGTTTTTTGAAATTAATAATGTATTATATAGACTTAAACAACACATAAGAACTTAGTATTACAGAAATAATGGATTTTTACATCAATAAAATTTTGTTATGAATGTTTGTAATTATAAGGCCCCGACATTAAACCTTACTTAATATTGAATTAAATGAATAATTGACCTTGAGGATCATTTCAGGATTAGAGTTTTAGAAAATTAGGACATAACAATTACATCTCAAAAGATTACAAAGTAGACACTTATACTATGTTTCCATAAAATAAAAACACTTAAAAAGAAACATGTCTGGTTCCATATTTTAGACAGCCTGACATTTCCATGATCCCATCCTTGACCCTATTCAACTTTATTTCCTATGAAAAACTTTTCAAAAAAAACTTGGGATGAGCATAAAAAGCTCAATAAGTGATACACAAAGAAGGAAAAGTATTAGTTTTTCAGAATAATAAGTAAACCATGAATTCTTTATCAAAGTAACACTTTTCACCTTTAGGAAGTAGTATAAACTCTTTAATGAATGAAAGATCATTACTTACCCTTTTGTAACCAAAATATTACCATAAAACCCATATACATGAAATATAAAGGTAACTTGGGACATAAACATACTTCAATGGAATAACCATATAGTTGAATTACTCACATATCACTTAATGGAATATCCATACGACCGACTTCCATACCCAATGCATTGGAGGTTATAACGTAACCACCCATCCTGGTATTCACGACACTACCCATCATATTGTTTATCATGTAACAACACGTCAATTGTCCAAGTACCATTATAAAATCATAAGGCATAAAACAAATATAATGGAACGAAAACATTTCCACACTTTGATCACAACATATCACTTAAATATATTGACATAACAAATACATTATAAAAACCATTTTCAATACAAAAATATATAAAAGATTATATGGTATTTATTTAATTTTAAAAACATTATGGCTTGTTGAGGAATCCAAAGACCAAATAATACCGGCGGCGGCGGAAAAGGTCACTGTCAGCGCGTATGTTAAAAGAAACATTCCTTTTTTTCATTTATTAAAACGCTTGGTAGAAAAATATTCCTTTTGTATAAAATTAAATGTCAAAGGGGTTTATACACCATATAAAATAAATATGCGTATAAAACAAAATATCCCTCAAGGAAAGGATATTGAGGTGAAGTCCCTTACAAAGACGATATCCTTGGAATATGGATAAATCAATTACATAATTATCTGTGAAAAATGAATACAACAAATATAAGTGGATATTAAGTGTAAAAAAATCATAGGTTATTCACACATATTCATAGAACGACATATTCAAGGAGTACAAGTTTATCCCAAAGAATCAAACTTGGGTTAAGAAGTTCCCTTGAAAAAATTCAACAGCCTAACGGCGTCACTTCAAAATTAATAAAATGAGTTAATGAGAGATAAAAAGGGTATCTCATAACTTATACATTAAATTTATTTCAATAAGGATATATAAGGACATATCCTAACTTAATAAGATGTAATTTAAAAGACATAAAAAAATAAGTCTTTTTAAAGAAGAGGAGGGTGAAAGGTCCCCTTACTGATTTGGGTAACATTCGAAATGTACACCCCATTGAAGAAGGGTCATACAATGAATATGTAAATACCCATATATGAAATTATATTACCCAAAGTGTATAATAATGGGAAGTACATACACCAATCATAGTAAATTGTGGAAAATGTAGCATAAATCTCACAGTAATAAAAGTGAGATAAAAAATCCCCTACAAAAATTCGGCAGCCTAACGACGCCACTTAAAACTAACAAAAATGGATTGATGAGATCAAATAGGGTCTCTCATCATATTAAAATAAAATGTAAAGTGACAGAAATATAAAAGAACATACCCCAACATAACAAAGACGATCTTAAAATACGTGACATAAAGGAGAGTACTTAAAAAGAAAGAGAGAGGTTGGATCTCTTACGAAAATTCGGCAGCCTAACGACGCCACTCAAAACATCCAAAATGGATTGATGGGAGAAAATAGGGTCTCTCATCATATGAACATAAAAATTATAGTAAGATTAATATAAAATAACATTTCAATCATAATATATATGAGCTTAAAATGAATGACATAAAAGAGTGTACTTAAAAAGAAAGAGAGGGGTATGATCCCTTACCTCAAGTCCAACTAGTCTTGTTCATTTCATTATATTCCTGAATAATAAACATTGGTCAATTTATAATTTCCTAAGGAACTCCTTTAAATATTATTATTCAGTTCATATCACATATTATAATGTTATAATCATTGTTTAATAATGTTATTTTATATCAAACGTTTTTGTCGATGTTTGGTACATGAGTCAAAAATGAACTTGTTTGAAAATGATTTCCCATGTAGTTTTAAGTAAATCATTTACAGAATAGTATTAATGGTTAAAATATCATATATATCTAGTACATATTCATTTTATACTATTTGATAACATTTGGAGATAAAAATGAAAAGCACCATTCATGGAGACGGTAGGCTGTACGTACGCATGAACGATGATTTCATTTTTTTCATATTAATGGAATTAAATATAAATGAGAGAGTTATATATATATATTATAATTACAGTATAATATATATGTTATATAGGTCACATTTTTTCATTAATTTCATTCTTTATACATTCCATGTATTGCATTAAAAAGTCATATCACTTGAGGGGGCGATAGTCCACACTTCCTCATATAAAATTATCGCATTTACACAACATGCAAAAAATGAAGGTATGTTTTAAATATAAAATACAGAAGCATATAGAAAACATAAACACCATATATATAATATATAAAATACAGTGACATCATAATGGCCACCTTTAATGGTGTTAAAAGAATATTGAACAATCATCATTTCGTGAGGCAGTAATTCGCCATCCACAGAAATAGTATGTTTTTTAACCATTAGACGGATGTGTGTGTAAGTGTAGCTCGAATAATTATTATAAAAATATACAAGTATATTTAAGATACTGGTTTTGTGACAAAAGAATGGTATAAAAAAAGTTAAGGGGGTTGGAGAAGCAAAATAAATCAAAAGAACACTAGGGAAGACTTTAACTTTTAATCGGGTAACTCTTTTTGATTTGAGCTCAAAGGATTTCATGGAAAGACTTATGCCCAAAGTGAGGATTCTAGGAGTAATAGAGGGATATGGAGAGACATAATGGTCAGGGTTTGTCAGAGCCAAAGGCTTGAGTGGTGTGGGTGAGGTGTTAGAGGTGAGGGCCTTTTATAAGAGGAGAGGAGAGGCACTCTTGGAAAGTCCTAAAAAGTAACATTATTATAAAATGATTTTCAGATGTTAAAGGTCCCAAAATTATATATTTCTAGGATAAGGTGATAATAGTTCGAAATCCACACATAAAATATGCTTTTGAAAAGTGTAGGTCTTGTATTTTACATTAAATTTTCATTTAATTTAAATCGTTAAATAATGAGGTAATCGCTGCATCATCATCATGTCATAAATAATTAAATTTATTTAATGTCTAAAAATTATAAAACAAATATCATGATGTAAGAAATATTTTTATATTTCTTATAAATATTTATAGTAAAAAATACTACTTGTATAACCCCATGTAAATTTTTTTTAGTAAAACAACACATGTTTGTGACATTTTAATTTTCACTTTAACTAAAAAGGTATTAATGTCATTTTCTTACCAAAGTGGATCCATGGGGTCCCCTAGTTGACCCATGGATTTTATTGGTTGGCCATGAATCATCCAATAAGGGTAGGACATGTGTCACTGTCATTTCATATTATTAAAACATTATTTTTACCTTAAATTACAATAATTACCTCTTATCGCGATTAAAACTTAAACGTTACTATTCACCAAAAAATTATTTTAGTCCCATTGAACCAAATTTTACATCAAAATGACAACCATATATGTCGGTTTTTTGAAATTCAAATCACAGATGTGGTAAATTTTTATTTAAACAAAAAATCAGTTTTTAAACTACAACTTAGTGGTTTCACTATTAATCAATAATTGATGTTTTTCAGAAAAATACCAAAAATTCACCCTAAGATATATTTGATATTCATAATTCAAAACATATAAGTTGCATTAATTAATTTATTAATTAATCCCAGCTGTCAAAACAAATAGCGTGTTTTTAAGAAACAATATCTATAAAAAGATTGACAGTAGTTTTAGTCCAATTTCAAAGTGAAATTAATTCCAATGACCACTATTGGATTAAATGGTAAAAATTTATTCTAATTTCACTTTAAAACCAATTCAAAAGATAATATAATCATATAATTAAATTATATTAAAAAGAAGTTTTGAATAAAAATACAACATTTTCCACTATTCATTATAAAATGAACTTTGTCGGAAAAATACCGAAAATTTACACAAAGTAAATTTTGATGTCCCGATTCTAAAGAATAATTTTATTTTGACAAATATAACACATAAAATTGTCAAAAAGTGGATTCAAAAGAGGTTCGCCATGAAAAGGCAGTTAATCGACCTTTTAAAGAATATTAGAATGTTTACGCTTAAAATTGGATTCATTCTACTTTTTAATCCTCTAACATTTATTGTAAAAAGTAAAAGATATTTGACAAAAATATATAATCATTTTGTAGTTAATTCGGTTTATACCCATCAGTACAACAACTAGGTGTTAACTACCATTTAAAATAAAATTATTTTATTATTAGAGTGCAATGTATGATTTCAAAGGAACTCGTTGTTGCATATTGGGTAAGCCATCGAGCATAGCGTTCCCTTTAAATTAATATTAACATTTTATTCACAAATAGGGATAAATATAAAAATGTCATATTATTTATTTACCTGGGGTTTTACAGTAATCAAATTATTTTTATTAATAAAGTGTTTTAGGAGATAATTTTTTATCAAATTCAATTTGATGAAATTACATATTTTTATCTTAAAAACTAATTTTCGATTCCTTTATAGATCTTATGATGTTTATGTTTTATATGTGAACATATATTTTTCAACGTATTTAAAAATTTCTATAAAAATAGAAATATATTTTTTAATATAAATAAAGGAATATATATTTTTGACATAAAATGTTGGATATGAAAAGGATAAATTTAATAGTAAATATTTTTGATTCTCATGAACATTAAATCTGGAGGAATATAAGAAAGCAGAAGTTAAAAATAGATAGATGAATGATTGGTAATTTACTATATCATAATATTAGTCATACGAAAATAATGTTTTCTATATTATCTGGAATTAGATTTCATGATAATCTAAAATAATCCCATATAAAATCTATTTAATAATGTTTTTCATTACCTTAAAATAACAATAGACGATCGATTATTTTACTCATATAGTGATTATTATCTAATATGTTTTTTAGATGTTGAAATTATAGGATGTAAAATGGGTAGAAAATGTAGATATACAACTAGTAATTTATTAGGATAAGCCTTATTTTAATATACATAAATGTAAAAATACTAGATTTTAGTTCTCACAACTGAAACTAAATACGTCGTAACTGGAAGTTATTATAATTTGGAGTTATATATGTAACAAAGACTCAATAATTTTGGCATGTTTGTTAATAAAAATCTAATTTTGTGTAATAACCCATGCTTCATAAACAGAATTGAAAACCCAACACATCACCCACAATGAAATAACATATATATAAATCATTATTTCAATCACAACCACAAACAAAAATAAAATATAATTTTATAATATATTTGACTGAAAGAACAAATTTCTTATTTTTTTATGAAACTACTAAATTAAGATAAGGACCTAGACATAGAAATTATATAATACTAGGTTAATTTCATGAATTAATATTCTTTGACTTTAAGGATATTTTCATGTTTGGAGTTTTAGATAATTTTTCCATAAATCATACATAAGAAAACAACAAAATACTAAGTGAAATATTTTAATTTAAATACATTTTCCAATTATTTAAATCATTAAAAATAAATCATAATCACATTTCCTAGAAAATATCCATGAATATTGACTTTAATCCTTATTTTAACTCTCCAATCATTAAATATTATGAAAATCATTTTAAAATATGGGATGACCACGAAATGCTCAGTAAGGGATATATAAATAATAAACCCATTAGTCTTGTGAAAACATGAAAACCCATGAAACAATTATCATAAACTAACATATTTCATCATTAACAAGTATTAAATAATTAAATTTTAAAATATTCTCATTGCATACCATTTTAGTAATCACAAAATTAATAGAAACCCCATAGTGGGCATAAATAACACATAAACATTTCTTGGGATATTATAATACATTTCCCTCCTAAAAATTGATTAACCATGCATTAAAATTCCATATATTGAACTCATACCAATGTAATAACCATATGGGTGATATTTATACACAATTAATTAGAGGGCTACCATGGACCAACCTACCCCCAGTATTTGGTTTTTCCCGGAACCACTCATCATTGATTTATCATCGAACATACCATAATTTTTTATCATGTAACTACCTATAAAATTTATGAGTAATATAATAAAATCATAACACATAAAATAATGGAAATTTATGAATTTCACTGGTAATACTTCTTTTTCACTCATAATAAAACATTTCATATTATTAAAATGGACAAACTATTTTAAAAACACATTTTCATTAACCAAATATCCTAAAAGGAAAAGAGTTGTTTCATTTTCTTTAAAAAACATGAAGAATATAAAATGAATCCAAATAACAAAATAGAAATTATATCTCATTTATTATCATTTAATATCTATATAAATAAATATGAAAAATAATATTGATAATGTTGATATGTCGTAATAGAAAGTGATTTTTAAGTCATTGTGTCCCACATGGCATTGAAATATTTGAATCATAATCTGGATGAGGGAATTAAAATTAAAAAAACATAAAATATAAGTTGAATAAAAAATTTCATGGAATTATTTTTTAATGGGGAAATATATACACCACCCAAAATTATGTGGTTGTATTAGAACAAAATATAACTCAATGAAAGGAGATTGATATAAAATCCACTAGCTTGAGTCTGAATTGTCGTGTGTGCCTTTATAATTTGGAATAATAAAATTATGTCAATTATTTACTTTATTTTGAACCATATTTTTTTTATAATTACTTTAAATTCATTTATTTAAATGATTTATTCAACTACATTAACAATAAAATCGACATTAGTTGTTTTTACCATATTTGGCATATGTATCAAAATAACGAAGGATATTTCACTACGCTCATTGGAGTCAATATTAAAAAATATCAAATTAAATAATAATGATAATATATTAATAATTAAAAATAAATTATACTTATAAATTTAATTATGTAATATGGTTATGAAAAATGAACTAACGTTGCAAACATAGAGATATTGCGCCATTTGTAGGCATGCGTATCGTTTCCATTTTTCAATAATCATTATTGAAAAAGGAAAGTAAAATTTATCTATAAAGAAATATCATAAAAATACCATATTATTTAATTATATACACTTATATATATATATATAATAAATCAAATCTCTTTGAGGAGGTGGTAGTCCACACATCCATGAACGATGATTTCACTTTTTATGTATATGAAAAGGTAACAAAAAAGAATGATATATTATATTTCCAAAAATATATATATGTTATTAATATTATTTAGATGTAATTTAGTATAGAAATTTTTATTATACCTATCCTTAATACATTCCATGTATAGTTTGAATGTATCAAATGTCATTGAGTATGTGGTTGTCCTCACTTCCACAAATGGTATTATATTATTCCCACAAAATGGATATCAGGAGGGTATATGCTATATAAAAATTTGAATGGTATAAAAAATTCATACATATCATATATGTCTTATAAAAAATTTAATTAAATCATTATTCCTTACTATGATATTTTTTATTGGAAGAACAAATGACTTTAGTTTGTGAGGTGGTAGTCCTCCACACACATGACCGGTTAAAGAATCATCCATTTGATGAAAATGTGTTTAGGTATTGGTCAAAAAATTAATGAAAAAATTATCAGTATAGTAATTGTAATTATTTTGTTAAATAATAATGATATGAAAGGAATATATTTGGTGGGGAAATACATAAAACAAAAGTACATGTTAAAGAATGTTACCTCTTCTTCAGGTTACTCTTTTTTATTTGAACCAAATAAATTCATCGGTTTGATTTTGTCCAAAAATTATTCTTATAGGATGATATTAAAGAATTTTTATCCTTATTTGAGGATATTGTGGAATATAAAAAATGGTTTATAGGTGTGAATAAGGGTGGAGTGATAGTTCTTTTTAATAGTTGAGGGGGAGTGGAATTCTTGTAAACACAAGAATGAAAAACTATTGGGTGGTCTCCCATACATCATGTGACTCCAATAATGATCAAAATTATACCATAGTATTTATATGGTTTAATAATATCCATGAAATTATTTTTAACAAGTTTCTCATTCACATTTGGACATAAGATTAATTATTAACCACTAAGTAAACTTATTGTCACCATAATCCCCGTAATTAATATTAATTTTTTCACAAATATTTTATTTCAAAATTTGTGTGGAGGTTATTATGAATTATAAATTATTATGATTCAAAATATGTAATCCATTTTTCAAAATTATAATCATATAAGTGCCAGAAATTAATTTAGAATTAATCCCACATATTGGACTAGAATGTATGGTTTTAATGTGAATATGTTCCAAACCCTATTATGTTTATATATATAAATTTAAAATAGAAAATATACCAATTAAATAAATTGTATTAAATTATGTAAAATTTAAATAATTAAACTTCTAATCTTATTCAAAATAATATTTAAATATATAAATTAAATAGATGAAAATGAATTATTCAATTCAATGTCTATGTTATTTAAAATTCACCAAAAATTAATCCTCTATGAAAAATTACAAATATTCACCAAAAGTAAATTTTTATCTTTCAATTTCAGAAATGATGTTTTTTTCAAATAAAAATTATAATTTTTTTTGAAAAAATTGATTTGAAATAGTGTCTCCATTAAATGTGGAAAAACAACTTCTAAAAAATATAAAAGTTTTTTATGCTTATAAATAAATTTATTCTAATTTGAAGACTATAATTTTATTTTTTTAACTTAGAATTATGTTATTAAACATTAAAAAATTCATTAATTACATTCACTAATGGTGAATAATTTAATTTATTATTATAAAATTCAACTAGGGTCCTAAAAAAAGTTTTTCATAAATAAAAATCATTTATATTTAATAGGTATTTATTATAAATTTTAATTAATAAGTCACCAACTAAATCATTATATAAAAATGAATAAAATAGCATTTCATAATTTAGTTAATCTCATTTATTCTAACCATTCGAATGGAAAGGTGATAACTATTATGATAAATAATAATATTAATAGTATATCTTTTTCTGGTAGGAGTCATGCTTGTGTGTAACATAAGACATCAATGTAACACGATATTTCATGCAAGAAAAGATAAAATTGGTTTTGCATGTGATTCCAGAAAAACTATGTGTTGAGTGTATCATATAATATTGATAAATTTATATTAATTTGGATTCAAATTTATTTCATATAATCATAGGATGTCACATCATACCCCACATAAAATAAATTTCTCCCAAAAAATTAATCATGGATATCGAATAATTAACATTTAAATAATTTTTTATTGAAACAAACATAGTAAAAATGGTTTATAAAATATCATATTAAATGTAAAATCGGAATCCTAATGGTCACCAAATACTTTCCATAACTAGGATTCCATATAGCGAGAAAATTTATTAGAAATTTATAGATGGATTTAGAAGGGAAAAATAAATACTATGGAATAATAGAGAGTGATTGAGAACATGGTAAAGAGGAAGTCAATGGTGACAAAACCATAAGAAATACAGATGTGTAAAACAAAATTGATATCATAAAAAAATATTGTCATAGGATAACATTTAATTTCAAAATCCATTTCCTAGAGTTGAATAATTCATTTACAATCAATAATAAATTCAAAAGGAAATATACTTAAACGATGAATATATATTAATATATTATTCAAATTCTACCATAGTATCATATTTCTTTCCAAAAAAATTCATTCAAGATGAATTTTGATGTCTGAATAACATGAATTGTCTTTTAATAGATAACATAATCCCCAAAATGATAACAAGATATTTTTAATATCTTTTTATATTAACCTAAAAAATGGGTTTCACATAGTAGTATAGTTCCAAAAAATATCTTGAATTAATGATATGAGATAATACATTACTCAATATTGATAAAAAGTAAATGCATACTTTTAACTAAACAAAATCCTTACATAAACATAAACATCACTAAAAAATTCCCAAAAAGTACATAATTAGTTTATGATCACATCACTAAAAACCTCATATTGAGTATCAAAATCCTCCAATAATGGGATAAGATTAAAAACATACCAAGATAACTGGAGAATCAATCTTATCACATGAGGTTCTAACATCAACTTTAGTAGTAGAAAATAATAATTCTGCATCTGTTGGTTTCTAAACATTATAATTTTAACCCTAAGTAAGTAACTATAAGAACACATTAGATCAATGAACAAACTCATTGAAACTAAAATAAATCATTGTTGAATGGATATCTGTTATCAAATTTTTTGTGGTTAATTACACTTTTAACAATAATCATGAACCCGATGAGAAAACATCCCCCACTACTAACACATCCTAGATCCAAAATTTAATTCAAAAAAATTAATTTTACCACACATGGAACAAGTTTCTGGATGATCTATAGAATTATTAGTTGTTTGCTTCTCTATTTCCTAAAATATTACTATTTATAACTTTATTAATCATATGAAACATTAGTGTTGAAATGCATCATCACAATAATCTTAACATTCTCATAAACTTTTTATTTTTCGGTTTCAAAAGATCATTTTAATATTTTTTTAATCTTGAGTAAATAATATTTATTTTATTATGAGTATCTCAAATAAATGAGACCACATACCATGGAAATATTTTGATGTTTTCTTCATATGCGAAAACTGAATCATCTTCCTTTTTCACTAATTCCAATAATGTTTTCTCCATCATAATCTATAAACTCAGAGTGAAATATTTCTGAAGTAAAATAATCTTAAACATGTTCAATTTAATAGAATTAATATTTTCTTTCACTACCATATTATTAATTGATGACCACCATTGATCAACATAACCTTAAAAATGATACATAGACAGGGTTACCTTTTGTTGTTTCCACATTACGATGACATACAATATATTCTCTAATGAATAAATCCATGTTTTCACTATCATAAGGTAAGATGATCTATTGATTGACGGGGAATGCTACCTCATGAAATTTTCCACTATATACAAGTTACTCTACAGTACATAAGGTTATTATCTCTAATGGATACCACAACCATTTATTGTTTTTTTATATGTAATCCATCACTATAGTACACTATTCTATTCCAATTCGATCCATCTTGAAATACTGATTTGGAATGATATAATGCTATCTATACTTCCCCCCAACAACATTGATGATTACTCTATGAGAAATCATTTTGAACAAACATCCATTAGATGAAGCAACATGGAAATTTGAAAATTCTATATAATTTGAAATTAACTGTTATGGAAAATCTTCTATGGGAAAGATAAGGAAACTATCCTAAATTCTAAATTTGTCAAAAACTCTAGTTGAAATAAGCTATAAGGAGATGAACACAATCATTATATAATATTTAGAATTAATAAATAATTTTTTTCTTTCATATTGAAGATATTTTTAGTTTTAGTGTTTTAGAGAATTTGTCCATAAGTAAAGCATAATTGAGCTATAAAATACATTGTGGACTCATAAATTAGAATAAATGTTCCCATAATATAATCTTTTATAAAATAAATTATGTCATATATTTGTGGTAAATATCCTAAACAATAAAATTGACTCAATTAAATTCTATTATAGATACCTAAATATTATTAAAAGAATTTAAAAATATAGGATGAGATCAAAAGGATAATTAAGGGAAACAAAAAGATGGAGAACCATTAGTCCTGTGAAAAATGGATACCCATGAAAACATTATCATATGATAATTGTTTTCTCCCATAATATGTACTAAATAATTTACATTGTAAATAAGCACATTTCATATCATTTTTGGAAAAATACGATTTCTATAAAACTGATATCAAGTGTAAATAACACAAAAAGGTATCTTAGAAAATTAGTAAACTTTTAATTATGACAAATTCTATAAAAATGTGGTTGAAAACCAAAAATTTCACTCTTAAAATGTTAATAACCATAGTTTCAACGTCCATACCCATGGAATTGGAGGGAAATCTATCACCCAACTGTCTTTGGTTTCTCACAGTGCCACCCATTATTGATTTATCACAGAACCACCCATTATTTTATTTCAAATAACCACCAATAAAAATATCCACGTATGAATATATAATCATAAAACATAAAAAAGTACAATTTTATAAATTTCAAACATAATATTTAATTTTATTTTAAATTAAATCATTTTGTTTTATTGAAATAAGAAATATGTTTTGAAAACTTGTTTTCAATAAACAAATTCCCAGAAAAATAAAATAGGGGTTTATTTGTTTTTTGAAAATAGATGGATTGTAGAGGAGGTAAAATACTGAAATAAAAATTAAATTTAATTAATAATCATTTCATTTTCATATAAATAAATATGTAAAATAATAAAAATAATATTGATATAAAGGGAATGAAATATATATTTAAATTTATTTTTCTTATACCACCTTTAAATATTTTATTGTAAGACTAATAAGAGAATGAAATTTAACCAAAACATTCAATCCTAGGATAATAAATTATTTCATTATATTATTTTTCAAATAGACTACATATACACTGCAAAAAATATTGTCAGTTTATAACATCAATATATGCCTCAATAAAATGAGATTAATGAGAAATATCTTATCTTGAGTCCGATTTCACACATGTGAATTTATATTCCTGAAAAATAAAATTATTTTAATTATTTAGTTTATTTAGAACCATTTTAAATTTTAATGATACTTTTATTTCACATATTATAGTGTTTTATACTAATACTTAATCAATTAATTCTAAATCTAGAATTTTGACCATATTCGACTTTTGTGTCAAAATGACAATGCTGGGTTGATTATGGTCAAAGGGTTAATTATTAAAAAATATCAATAAATAATAATGAAATATTAATCATATTTATAATAAAATTATATTTTTAAAACCTATTATGAAATGTGGTTCTGAAAAATGAAATAATGTTACAATCATTGAGAGGGTAAGTCATACGTACAAATGAGTAATGTTCACATTTTTCAATGATCATCTTAGAAAAAAGGAATGTATCATTTTTAATTCAATAATTATGATTATATAATAAATTAAATATGATTTCATCACATATAAATTTATAACTAATTCTTACAATGTAATGGAATCTTATCATTTTAATGAGGCGGTAGTCCACACGTCCACGAATGACATTATCACATTTTTAGTGTGTGAAAAGATAATAAAGAAAAAAGAAATATTATATTTCCAGAAAGTTAATTATCTAATTCATATTATATATATATTATTTATATCAGATATCTTTTAAACTGATCCTTAGTATGTTCCCTCTATTGCGTTATTGCTTCCCACCGCATTGAGGAGGTGATAGTCCACACGTCCACAAATGTTGTTCTCATATTCCCACAAAATGAAATGTATGAATGTCTATGTTATATACAAATTCCCAAAGTATAAATACACCATATCATACATGTATTATAATAACATTATATCAATCATTATTGAAAACCACTAAAGGTGTTAATGGATAATCCAATGACATTATTTTGTGTGGCGATAGTCTGCAATACACATGAATAATGACTATGTAACCAATTTGAAGGACGTGTGTATAGGTGTAGGTCGAAATAATTATGTAAAAATTATAATAAATTTTATTTTACCAAGTTTATTATATAATAATGATATAAAAATAATTTAATTAATGGAGAAAGAAATAAATCAAATGTTCTAATTGAAGATTGTTTCCTCTTTTTTAGATAACTCTACATGGTTTTCAATAAAGGAAATACATGGTTTTATTTAATCAATATTTGTGGATTCTAGGATGAGATAATTGAATTTGAATGACTATTTGGGTAGGGATTTTTGGAGATAAATGGATTTATAGGTGTTATGTAGTGGGGAGTGTGAGAGTCCTTTTATAGTGGAGGGGGAGTAACATGCTTGTAAATAAAAAAAATTAATAATTATTTGGAGGAATACCTTACATAATATATAACATCACATGTACTTATAAAATAATTTATTTTCATTATGGAATTAAATAGTCAAAGCCTTTTTAAATGTATAATTATATACTTTGTATTTAATGATTTTAAGGAAATTATATTGATAGAATAGTAACATTACATTGGGAATAGTAACATGAGAATCAGGAATAATAATATGGCCAATAGAACAATATACTCATCTATGAGTGTATAAATAAAATTTTTGATTCTTACTACTTTAATCATGAAATATTTATATCATTGAATAAATAAAATAATGTTTTGGAAATGGTAAATTTTGTGTTGGTATTTTTGTAAGTAAAAAATATTTAATTAAAATTATACAATAAATACAATGATTTAATAGAAAATAAATTTTCATTAAAAAGACTCATAAATTAATATTTTTTTCTCTTATGATTATAATATAATTTTATGAGACCTTGATTAGTTTTTCCCAAAGTTATAAAATCAATTATATTGTTATATTTTGTATTTGTATAATATATTATAATTTTTATTAAAAACGTAATATATATCATTTCGAAACATATTTTAACAAAATGCATATCTTTTTTATTCTATAGATTGAAAAAAATTGGGATTTTTATAAAATACTTGAATTATTTGTGAATAATAAAATAAGGTAATTTACAGTATATATTCATTATAAGATAAATAACATATTCAATGATTCATTAATGATGTAATAAATATAATAAATAAATTAACCTAATTATATTAATATATTTTATGATTGTTCTCAAAATATTCACAGTCTTGTGGAAAATTAATAAACTCATGAATATAATAATGAGAAAACACCCCTCTCCTACAATATAAATACCACCTATCACCACCTCTTCTAATCACTCATAAAAGTATTATATATTTCATAATATCAGAAAAAGTCCCTTAAAAAAACTCTTCCCTATATCCAATACCTTCTCGCCTTACCAAATAGCCAAAACCTAGGGCCTTAAGGAGGTTCTAAAGGAGGAGAAGTCAAGAAGGAAAAATCCTCTTTCATTCTCTTTTATTTTATTATCAATAATTTTTCTTTTCATATAAACTCTTTAAATACCCTTATCCATGAGGGATAAAAACTGAATTATCTTATATATACTGGAATGTTTTCTTGTTTATGGAAAAATTAATCACCATACTTCTTCTCCTCTCATTTTTATTTTAAAAATAAACACATTGTCTATGATGTGTCGATTTACCGATATCACGGACGATGTGTTTTTAATTAACACTACCACCTTCAAGGATTTTCGTAAAACTATTAATATGGTTAGATAATATTTTATTTTAAATTTTATATGTTATATTATGTTCAATAACCTATTTTTATACAAAATATTAATTTTCAAAACAAAAGTAGTTCGTAATGATAAAAATTCACCAAAATAATTTAATGTTCACCAATATTGATTAATCTAATGATTAATACTCATAAAATATCACCAAAAAATATATAATAACATTTAATATTCCACATTTTCATTAATAACATGTAATTTTAAATCTGGATATTTTCACCATTCTGAGATGAAAATCCATAATAAACCAACTAGGGAAACCATGAAATAAATGCACCTGAAATAATGAAAAAATATTATTAATAATCGGGTCGAATGATGTTATGATAATATTATGTATGTAATTAAAAATATGAATATATTTATTTAATAGATTATTAACACTCATTAAACCATTATATAATAGTGTTTAATATTCTTGAAATAATATGAACTGGAGGGAAGTTAATTCTTAACCCAATATCCATTACATGGGATAAAATTATGCTTTAATTATTATGTGTCACTATGATTACTTGTATAATGAATTTTGGCTATAATATGATTTTTATGTATATTTATAGTGTATACACATTTTCTATTCATAATATTAATCTATACTCAATTATTTGATATTTGAAACAAATTTTTTTTCTTTAAAATTCATCTTTTAGATTTTTTTTACAAATTAACAAATATATGTTTTTATGATTCAAGTATTCATGTTTTAGGATTATGTTATAGTTATATGGAATTTCATTATGATGATGTTTTACACTAATATATCCCTCCAATTAATTGGGTATTATTATGTAGTAGTTTGACTTTATAGTTACTCTCTGTGAAAATGAGAAGGTTACACCAGAAGGAAGTTATGAAGGTTACGTAGTATGGTAGCCATGAATGATACGTTTTATGTTATTTTGGATAGTTAAAAATCATATTGTATCTATGAGGGACACAATATTAAAGAAGTTATGCACCTTGTTACATCTATGGAATTTTTTATGTTTTCTATGGTTTATTGAAGACAAAAGTTTTAAATAAGTAATTATATGATACTTACTAGGTGAGAAGTATGTCTTTGTGAAAATTATTTCATATGTATATATGTATTCATTTAATAAACGTTATTCTCCATATCTAGGTATCTCTAACTGATCTTTTTTTTCTCCTCCTATGTTTCAATTTTTTTACAGGTTTCAAAGATGGGTAATAGAAAAGGAAAATCCGAGATAAATGTTGTGAAGAAATTTAATTAATAGATTTCATCTTTACTATAAAAAACATCTGTATTATAAAAAATTGATATTTTTTCTAGTAGTTTTTGCAATGTAATCTTATTAGTTTATGTGAATAATTTATTTCAAATCTTTTTAAAAATATTTTAAAAAAATATCATTGTGAATTGAAAGATGTGAATTATAAAGGAATTTACTAGATTATGTAATGTAAAAGGCCATATACTAATAGTTGGTATTAAACCATTGTTTATAGAATTTTAGCTGTTACGATAATGTTAATAGAATATCATAAATGATTTCACCTTATTTTTATGTTAAAATGATATATATTTTGAAGATTACCATGTTTATTCTTCTATGATATGTGTGTTTAGAATGGATTTCTAGAAAAGATGCATTGTAGATGACATATGAAGGCACTGGGAGGGTGATATCTATCTAAATCCTCAAACTGGATTGGTTGGAGTTAGAACCAAATAGTTTGTGATAGTAATGTATCAGTTTAGATAGGCTATAAATTATAGGGTAATCCAATCAAGATGAAAACCAGATCTACCATAACGAAACATGATTTTGTGGGAGCATTTTATGAGGCTACACCATCCTTCTTTTAGTGGATATTTATAACTTGTGGTGGTTGAAAGATGGATTAAAGTCCTTGAAAATTCATACGTTTTTATGGGGTGTTTATTTATGTAAAAGTTAATTATTTTCATTTATCTATTTGAAGGTCATTTTGACATATGATAGGCAATGGTACAATATATTTGGGATGGTGTTGAGATTTATTACATGGAATGATAAGAATTTAAATATATTTTGCTTTAAAATAGTTTCCTAGGGTTGTTTGACTGATGATGGAAAAAAATTCCATTAATTTGAAAATGGAGGAGGATTCAATGTATGTGTATGAAGAAAACCTTATCCCACCCACAAGTTATGCTCCATATTTTATTCAGCATCTTAAAAGTAAAATTAATTATTTTTTACTCTGGATTAATGAATATATATCAAAGGTAATTAGATTCCTATAAAATAAAATGATATGAAAACCATTTCTAATGTGATGAGAGTGTAGAAATGGAGTTTTCATATGATCAAATTTACTTTGACAGGAAGAAGAAGAATATGTCCATGTAGAAAATGACTTGTATGAATCAATCAAATAAATATGATGTTAATAATTTTTAGTTTCCAGTTTGTGAAAATTGAGGTAAAATGAACAATGGGGAATGCTTTAACAAAACAGGGAAGAGTTTTAGATGTGGTATGATTGGAAATATGAGTTGTGATTATAAAGAAAATGATCTTGAGAACAATTCTAATAAGAAACTATAATGAGTTTTAAATTTGGAATGATGGTTAATTATATAAATATATATCCAAATAAGGATATGAAAGCAGGAAATCAACAAGATTATAAATTGAAAGGTGAAATGAGATTCGTTGAGACTATATAAACGGATTTAAATCCATCCATTTACATAGTATAAGATATTTTTTTTATCTACTCATATTTTTTCAAATACTTTTTTGATATGAGGTTTACAGATTTCTTTGTTTCAGAAAAATTTCCTAGAAAATTGGAAATTTCACCTCATGAAATGATATTGGAACTTATCGTTAAAACATGAGGGATATATATTATTCAATGAAGAAATTATAAGAATATTAATGTTATTGTATGTGGAATGGTATTACCGGCAATCCTTGGGGTTTTTCCTATAGCAGGGTTTGTTTTAATTTTTTTGAAATTATTAGCATTCTGTTTATGATGATAAGATTTATTTTAGATAAAAAGAAGTGGGTTTTTAGAAAGCATTTCAGTTTGTTTTTAAGAATAATCCTATACATATTGAAACATACATGGATGATGATAAAAAAGTTGACTATAGAAATGAAAATTTTATTTCTCATATCATTGAATTAAATGAAATGATTAGATTGATTTTGTTCCATTGAATAATGAATACTTGAATGTTTTTCTTGATGATTTTATAGGTGTTATAATGGACCGAGAAGTTGAATATACTATTGAATTGGTTCTTGATGATAATCTAATTTCAAAACCACCTTATCGAATGGGTCACGTGGACCATCAAGAATTCAAAAATCAGTTTTAGATGTTTTTTTATAAATTCATTCACCCATTCACTTCACCATGCGGTGCTCCAACTTTTTCCGTAAAATGAATGAAGTTTCTATGAGGCTTTTCATTGATTAAATTTATTTGAATAACATTACTATTAAGAATAAGTATCAATTGCCTCATATGGGTGATGTTTTTGAATAGATCCTAGGAGCTCGGTATATTTTCAATATTGAATTGACATTTGAGTACTATTAGATGAAGGGGAAGGATGAAGACATCCCAAAACAACTTTTCATACTAGATGTGGGAATTAAGCATTTGTTGTTCTGCCTTTTGGTTTGAGAAATGTACCAGCTGTATTCATGGATCTTATGAATTGAATATTCCATGAATAATTTCATATGTATTTTCTTTTGTTTTTATTGATGTTATTTTGTTTTTTAAAACACTATGTGGATCCTGAAAATAATTTACAGATTGTCTTGAAAACTCTCAAAGAAAGGTTGTTATATAGAAAATATTAGAAATGTTATTTTTGGTTACAATATATTTTGAAGGTAAAATTTAAATAGGGAAGGAATAATAGTTGATACTACCAAAAGTAAAAGTGTTTTGTGAATGATAAAGACCTAAAAATGTTATAGAGATTCATAGTTTTCTTGGATTAGCAGGTTATTACATGAAATTTCATAAAAAAGTGCACTATTAGAAATCATGATAATTAATTTTACATGAATAGGGTTTGATTATTTTTTGTTAGAAGAGAGTGAAGTTTTTGTTCAGGAACTGAAGAAGATATTGGTGAATGGACTAGTTTTGGCCCAGCTTTCTAGAAATGATAAAATTTTCATTTATAGTAATGCTTCAATAAAGGGACATGGTTGTGTTATGATGCGGATTTGTAAAGACCTGTAAATATCAAGGGAATTTTTTTCGTAAATTCTTTGGAATTTTACGAGTACGTAGTCTCTAAGGGCACCTGATTCCGAGGCCTGGTGTGCCCAGAATAAGTTTCTAAAGTTTTGTTAAGCTTAAATTAATGCGTGTAAGTAGTTTTCCTGAAAAAGTGGATAAACTCTTAAATATTTACTCGAATCAGAAATCTGAGGGCACCGTTGTGCTAATGATGGCGGGTTTACCCTAGGCGTGACTTAAGGTTAGTCGGCACAGACCTCCTGTGAGAAACCCAAAAATGGCATAACCTTAAATAAAATAATGAAATAAAGATATTTTATTTTTCAAATTCTTGTAACACACAAACGGAAACTCAGATTAAAAATCCGAGACCACCACCGAACTCGTGAGGGTATGCTTTCTTTAAGAAGATACTAACATTGGACGGCACATGCCACCTGAGAACGTTAGTTTTTGGCCGTAAAGAAAATAATTAAGTGACAATTATTTTATTGTAAAATTCATAACTTCTAAACAGTAACTCGAATTGAAAATCCGAGAGTACCATCGAGTTCGCTGGGGCGTGTTTCTTCTAGGAAGAGCCAAACCTCGACCTTAGTGGGTCGAGGGTGATTGATAATAATTTTACGATCTTTTTTGGGTACGTTCTGTAAATGTACGAGCGGTGTTTTATAACTTTTTAACTGGTGATCAGAATCGAATTCAGAGGGCACCATTGAACTCGCATGGCCGATATTCGCTTCAGACGACTTTCACCTGAACAATAGGTGATCAGGTATGAAAGTTAGTTTTTGGGGTTTTATGTGGGTGAATATAATAAAATAAGTGAATAATTTATTTTATTTTGTTGAACACATGTAGTGCGGATAAAGTGGTTAGAAACTCCACATGGGAGTTGGTGGTGGAACCGCCACACACTAACATCCCATTTAATGGGGGAGGGAGAGGAAACCTCTCAAACCCCCATCAATTAATTTTATATGCCGACGTAAAATTTATTGCACTCAATTAATTTTATGGGTCGACGTAAAATTAATTGTTGTCAGTTAATTTTCTGTGTCGACGTAAAATTAATTGCTCTCAATTAATTTTATGAGTTGACGTAAAAATAATTATTGTCAGTTAATTTTATGGTTCGACGTAAAAATTAATTGTTGTGAGTTAATTTTATGTGTCGACATGAAATTAATTGTTGTCACTTAATTTTATGTGTCAACATAAAATTAATTCGTGTCATATGTTTTGACGCAGGCTATGTGGGGGAAATTTTTTGGCATCCTCTACTCTTAAGTTGTGCCAACGCATCTTTTAAATTGCGCCAACACAATTTAATTTTCCCTACCCCTTCGTTTTTCTTTTTTTAATGACTCCACAACGGCATGGCAATGAGGCGACGACGATGAAGGCGGCGAACAAATGCCATGCTACCCGTGACCTTCATGAACTATGCCGCCCCACGGCCCCCTGGCGCGCACCAGGTGTCCCGCACCCCGCGACCCTCTCTTGGCGCCCCCCCCCCCCCCGACACCCTAACGGCGCACCCGCGGCGCCCTGCCAGCGCACCCGCGGCGCCCTACAGACGCAGCCCCGGCGCACCCGGTGCCCCCCGGCGTGCTTCACTGCCGGCCCGGCGCCCCGCGTCCTTACCAGCTTCTTACCCAGTGCCCCTGCCGGCGGCCTGCCCGGGGCACCCCGGCGCCCCCGTGGCGCCCTGTCATGCTACCCAGTGTTCCCCCGCGCGCTGCCCTATGTTTGGCACCCTGCATGGCATACCCGCGCCCTACCCGATGTTCAACACCCTGCATGGAATACCCACGCGCTGCCCGATGTTCAGCACCCTGCATGGTGCACCCGTGGCCAGCCGGAGCCCATCCGGGCCGCCCGCGCCCCGCGCGGTCTGCCCACTGGCCTCCTAGTCACCGGCCTTCTGAACCGGCCCGCGATTCCCCCGTGAGGTCACTGGTCGATCCAGCCCGGTCTCCCGGGCCGAGTTACCGAGCTGCCTACAGGGCGACTATCGGGCCGATCCTCCCTCACGGCCCGTTGGGTCGGGCCTAGAGGACCAGGTCAAAACATAGTGGGCTAACTCGCCCAATGGGCCGGGTCAGACCCAGCGAGTCCGACCAGGTCGGCCCAGTTTGGGTTAGGTGGATTTGGTCTGACCGGGTCGGACCAGACCAAGGCTCATTACTGGACCATTACATTCTTGGGCCATATCTTTGGCACCGGACGTCCGTTTGACGAACCTTCAGCAGTGCCGGTACTCATGGAGCATAGCCGTCCCTTTGAGTAAACCCCTTGGGAGTTTGGAGTACAGTTGAAATATGGTCAGGTTGGTTCGTATACGAAACCAACCGGGCCCCGGAAACAAAGAGGCTAATAACTCACAAACCGGTTGTCTGATTGACGCGCAGTCTGTTGCATTACGAACCCTGTGACGAAGTAGTCCTTTATGATACTTCTTCATGGGACTTTGTGATACTCAGAGTATCGACCAGTGGATCATGGAGTGGATCCTTTCGGAGGCGAGCATACGGAGTACAGTGACCTTGTAGCTGGCTGAGACCTGATGACTGCTTTTTCGATTTGATTCGGAGTGACATGCATAGCCCAGTGGGGAGAACTACATTGTGAGGTGGCAGACCCATGGAGGAGGAGCACTACATTGTGAGGTGGCAGACCCATGTTACTCGACAGGAGGAGTACATCTGTAGGCTATGAGGGCGATCAAAACTGTGTGAGGTGGAATACTTATGGTGGAGGAGCACTACTTTGTGAGGTGGCAGACCCGCGTTACTCAACAGGAGGATTACCTTAGCAGTTTATGGTTAGTGAGTGACACCTCAGAGTCATGACAGGACTACTACACTCGACAGAGGAGGAGTTCTCCAGCAGTTGTGTTTTTTTAGTCATCGTGAATAAAAATCCTTGTTTGAGGTGATTCAATGACCTTTGTGTTTTCCTCATGATTGAGATGGGTTACTTGATAACTTAGGTATATGTATGGGAATATACCTATGTAAAGGTTATCGGTTAAGATAATTCTTTGTGGTTTATCCTTGTTGGATTTAGTGAGACCTTGAGGGTCTCGGGGTCCCTAATGAGTATCGTTATACTATCCCCTGCACAGGATATGCCCGCACCTTGTTGTGTTGGATGCAGATGAAGGACAACACTGATCGTGGTTGAGGCCTGTAGAGCGAGATGGTACCCAGAGGTGGAATTCACGACGAGATAGTACCCGGAGGTGGAATTCACGATGAGACGGTACCCTGAGGTGGACTTCACGACGAGATGGTACCCAGAGGTGACAGACAGACGTGGAGAGCTGAGGTGGCCATCTGTACCTACCCTTTAGTTAGGAACTCCGGAGGACGATCCAGGAGGAGCTTAAAACCTTCCTGCTATTTTTTATTTTCCTTGTACTTTACTTTTGGGCTTGTATTTCCGCCCCCTTTATTCTTTCAGCACACTTGACTTATTGCTTTACTTAGTGTTTGCTTCTGCTTGTACTCTGGTTGTGTGTTTGTTTGCATTTCATAAAGGCAATTCCTTACCTTTTTATTAGGAGTTATGCCTTTAGTGCTACTCTCCATCCATTGGCCAATGGAAGGTGGGCATGGGTGGTCACGTCATGGGCCCCGTGGAAAGGTCGTGAAAAATTGGTGTCAGAGGAGTCGGTTCTACCGTAGAACATAGAACCCTGATATTTTCTTTCTGTGAAACTATAGTGTTAGGGGTACTATGTGTGGTTTTCAGTTCAGGGAGTCCAATGTTGGTGCGGCGGCTAACATATCCATACACTAGGACACTGAATTCTTATTTCTGACTCAGTGCATGAAAACCCTGATTGCGTGTGTGTTTTCAAAGGTTTCATTTAAATCAGCTCAAACCAGGTCAGCTCACCAGGTATAGTCTTTTGACCATGTCGCATCTGTTCTTTCTGGATGCATCCCTGAGGACGACCAGTTGGAGCCCCGAGAGTTGTACGTACTGAAAGCCCACCAACCGATGAGGCCTTAGTACATTTCCCTCTTTCAGTTGAGGCACTAGTGGAGGCACCAACGGTACTACCACCTGTTGGTCCACCGATGCCACCAGCCCCAACAGCAGGCGATGCACACCGCTTAAGCGCACTACATGAGTTCCAACACCAGAGGCCACCTAGGTTCCGGGGAGAGACAGACCCACAGGCGACTGAGGATTGGCTGGAGGCTGTGGTGTGAGTCTTCAGACTAGTAGAGATTCCAGCAAACGTTATGGTTATCCTTGCTGCCAACCTCCTTCAGGCAGCAGCAGGCATATGGTGGAGCCTGATGCTCCAGATACATGACAAGGTGGCACATCTATGGGTAGACATCGAGATCTTATTCCGTTCAGAGTTTTTACCAGCCACCCTTCGAGCGGTTCATATAAAGGAGCTACTGCATCTTCACCGGGGTAGCATGACAGTGGCGCAATATTCAGTGAGGTTCACCGACCTCTCGCGTTACTCCACTGATATGGTACGGGACCCGTTCTTTAGGGCCCGGACCTTCGAGCAGGGGCTTAGGTGATAGATTAGAGCTTCAGTTGTTTCTCACCGCATCCCGATGCAGAAGGGGGTGTTGGAGCAAGCCATCATAGTGGAGAGTTTCCTTGTTGAGTAGTCTCCAGCAGTAGGTTCCACTACTAGCCGGTATGCAGCGGAGTCTTCTGCAGCTGGCAGTAGACAGACGAAGTTGAGGTCCAGGAGGGCCAGACCTACAGGTGGTCGGCCACATGACTCAGGGTCGGTAGTGCGAGGCATCAAGGGGAGTGATAGAGCCAGACCCTCCATACTGTGTTACACGTGCGGCAGACAGGGTCACATGGCTCATGACTGTCCGACCCACTGCTCAGTTGATCAGCAGATAGATTAAGGACCTCCTAGGTAGAGGCCGAGGTTCGATCGAGAGGGACCGAATGGAGCCAGAGACCGAGGCAAGGGAGCTGGCAGTGCAGCTGGAGGTGGACGACGCTTAGAGGTGTTGCCACCACCACCACCAGGAGGTCCACCCTAACCATAGGGAATATATGGACATGGAGGAGCACAACTTCGGGAAGCTGAAGAATATGACTATGAAGCTCCAGAAGTAGGGGGATAGGAGCGGGACTAGTTCCAGGCTTTAAGGCCTTTGTTCTTGGTGCTTCTAGTTTCCATGATGTTGTTGTTTGGGGGTGTTGTGTGTCTTTGTACTTGAGTTGCAGTAATAAAAGACACTTTTCCTTGTGGAATTTTCTTTGCTTCCCTTTTGTGTGGTTGATACTTAGAGGTTCCAGTTAAAACTGTTGACTTGAACCTCACTTTCGAGATTCCTACAGGAGGAGACCCAATGACCACACACTAATGCCGACACTGTGACTCGACCCTTGGAGGCGAGAGTGACGGTTGGATCTCTTGGTAGTAGCGTTGAGGCCTTACGATGTCATCCAAGACATGAAATGTACCGTTCATTTCAGGATTGACTGTATTAGGCAAAGAATGTGGTTCATCTAGAGGATGAGACAAGATTTATCTTTTTTGGCAAAGGGGAAATCTAAGTAGCTCTTGTAAGACCAGAGATGGTGCAGGCTATGATGGAGAAGGTGAAGATCATACATGAGAAGATGAAGACTGCACAGAGAAGACAGAAGTCCTATGCTGATAGAAGATGGAGACCACTAGAGTTCGAGGATGGAGACCACGTTTTGTTACGGGTCTCACCTCGATGTGAACTACGAAGATTTGTCCGGGGTGGAAAGTTATCTCCGCACTTCATCTGGACCATCCACCTTAGTTGCACAGGGTGCTTGATGCCTTTCCACATATCTCAGCTGAGGAGGTACGTGAATGACCCAAACCACATCATCGATCATGGAGAGCTGGACATCGACGACGGGGCGAACTTCACGGAGGTTCCGGTGGAGATCGAGAATCAGCAAGATCTGGTCCTTCGTGGATGGTGGATTTCTCTAGTGCGTGTTACTTGGCATCATGGGAACTTTCAAGAGAGCACTTGGGAGTGGGAGGATCATATACGTGCTCGTTACCTCCTTTAGTTTCCCTAGTTTGTGTTGTAGCTTTACGGGGACATAAATCCCTAAGGTGAGACTAATGTAAAGACCCGTATATTTCAAATAATTTTTTTTCTCTAAAATTATTTGGAATTTTACAAGTATGTAGTTTTTGAAGGCACCGGATTCCGAGGCCCGGTGTGCCAGGAATAATTTTCTAACGTTTTTTTAAGCTTAAATTAACACGCATAAGAAGTTTTGTGGAAAAAGTGGAATAACTCGTAAATGGTTTCTCAGGTCAGAAATCTGAGGGCACCGTTGTGCTCAGGATGTCGGGTTTACCGTTGGCATGTCTTATGTTTAGTCAGTGCAGGCTTCCTGTGAGAAAACCATAAAATGGCATAACCTTAATTAAAATAATTAAATAAAGTTATTTTATTTTTCAAATGCATATAAATAAAAAAAGGTAACTCAGATTAAAAAATTGAGACCACCACTGAACTTGTGAGGGTATGCTTTCTTTATGAAGATACTAACTTTGTCCGGAGAGGGCCACCCGAGAATGTTAGTTTTTGGCCGTAAATAAAATAATTAGGTGAAAATTATTTTATTGTAAAATTCATAACATAAAAAAGGTAACTCGAATTGAAAATATGAGAGTACCATTGAGTTCTCTGGGGCGTGTATCTCCTAGGTAGAGCCTAAACGTGACCGCAGTGGGTCGAGGGTGATTGATAATAATTTTCCGAAATTTTTTTCGGGTATGTTCAATAAACGTACGAGCGGTGTTTTATAACTTTTGAACCGGTGCTCGGAATCGAATTCCAAGGGCACAGTTGAACTCGTAGTGCCGATATTCACTCAAGAAGACTCTCACCTGAACGACAGATGATCAGGTATGAATGTTAGTTTTTGGGGTTTTACATGGGTTAATAAAATAAAATAAGTGAATAATTTATTTTATTCTGTTAAACACATGTAGTGCAGATAAAGTGATTTGAAGCTCCACTTGCGAGTTGGTGGTGGAACCGCCTAACCCTAACCTCCCATTAAATAGGGTGGGAGAGGAAACCTCTTAAACCCCCCATCAATTAATTTTATATGTCGACGTAAAATTAATTGCACTCAATTAATTTTATGTGTCAAAGAAAAATTAATTGTTGTCAGTTAATTTTATGTGTCGACGTAAAATTAATTGCTCTCAATAAATTTTATGAGTTGCTGTAAAATTAATTTTTGTCAGTTAATTTAATAGTTTGGCATAGAAATTAATTAATGTGAGTTAATTTTATGTGTCGACGTGAAATTAATTGTTGTCAATTAATTTTATGTGTCAACATAAAATTAATTTGTGTCATATGTTTTGACGCATGCTATGTGGGGGAAACATCTTGGCATCCTCCACTCATATGTTGTGCCCACGCACCTCTTAAATTAAGCAAACACGATTTAATTCACCTGACCCCTTTATTGTTCTTTTTTAATGACTCTACGATGGCATGGAAATGAGGCGACGACGACGAAGGCGGCGAACAAAGGCCACGCTACCAGCGACCTCCTTGAATTATGCTGCCCCCGCGGCCCCCTGGCGTGCACCCGGTGCCTCTCGCCCCCACGGTGCCCTGCAAGCACACCCACGACGCCCTTCCGACGTACCCACGATGCCCTCTCGGCGCACCCTCAATGACCTGCCGGCGCACACCCGGCGACCTGCCGGCGCACCCCCTGTGCCCTACCGGTGCACCCCCGTTGCCCTGCCGGTGCACCCCCGGTGCCCTGCCAGCGCATGCCCGGTGCCCTCCCGGTGCAGCCCGGTGCCCCCCGGAGTGCTGCACTGCCGGCCCGGCGCCCCGCCCCCTTGTCGGCGTCCTGCCCAGAACCCTTACTGACGGCCTGCCCGACGCCCCAAAGCGCCCCCCGCGGCGCCCTGTCGCACTACCCGGCGTGCCGCCGCGCGCTGCCCTTCGTTCGGCACCCTACCTGGTGCACCCACGCCCTGTCCAGTGCACCCGTGGCCATCCGGACCCCAGCCGGCCCGCCCGCGCCCCGCACGGTCTGCCCGCTGGCCTCCCGATCACCGGCCTGCTGAACCGGCCCGCAACGCCCCCGCAGTGTCGCTGGTCAAACCAGCCCGGTCTCCCGGGCTGAGTTACTGAGCCGCCTACGTGGTGACTATCGGGCCAAATCGCCCTCGCGGTCCGCTGGGACGGGCCTAGGGGACCGGGTTAAAACATAGCGGGATGACTCACCCAATGGATCGGGTCAGACTGAGCAAGTATGACCAGGTCGACCTATTTTGGGTTAGACAGAGTTGGTCTGACCGGGTCGGTCCGGACCCAGGCTCATTACTGGCCCATTACCTTCTTCGGCCATATATTTGGTACCAGACGTCCGTTTGACGAACCGTCAGCAGCGCCGGTACTATTAGAGCATAGCTGTCCTTTTGAATATACCCCATGGGAGTTTGGGGTAAGATATAAATATGGCCGGGTTGGTTCGTATAGGAAACCAACAGGGCCCTCAGAACCAATATGCTAATAACTCAGGAACCGGGTGTCCGATTGATGCGCCGTCTATTGCGTTACGACCCGTGTGACGAGGCGGTACTTTGTGATACTTTTTCTTGGTACTTTGTGATACTTGGAGTATCGACCAGTGGCTCATGGAGCGGATCCTCCCAGAGGCGATCATACAAAGTATGGTGACCTTATAGCTGGCTGAGACCTGATGACTGCTGGTCCGATTTGATTCGGTGTGACTTGCATTGCCCATAGGGAGCACTACTTTCTGAGGTGGCAGACCCATGGTAGAGGAGCACTACATTGTGAGGTGGAAAACCTGCGGTACTCGACATGAGGAGTACCTCGGTAGGCTATGAGGGGGAGTACTACTGTGTGATGTGGCAGACCCATGGCAGAAGAGCACTACATTGTGAGGTGGTAGACCTACGGTACTCGATAGGAGGAGTACCTCAAAAGTATAAGGTCAGTGAGTGAAGCCCTGGAGTCGTGACAGGACTACTGCACTCGATAGAGGAGGAGTTCTCTAGCAGCTGTGTTTTTCGTCATCGTGAATAAAAAACCTGGTTTGAGCTGAGTCAATGACCTTTGAGTTTTCCTCATGATTGAGATGGGTTACATGATAACTTAGGTATATGTATAGGCATATATCTATGTAAATGTTATATGTTGAGATCTTTCTTTGTGGTTTATCCTTGTTGAATTTATTGAGACCTTGAGGGTCTCGGGGTCCATACTGAGTAACGTTATACTCACCCCTGCATGGGCTATGACCGCACTTTGTTGTGTTGGATGAAGACGACGGACAACACTGATCGTGGTTGAGGCTTGTAGAGCTGTACGGAACTCGGAGGTGAACTTCACAACAAGACGATAACCGGAGGTGGAATTCACGACGAGATGGTACCCAGAGGTGGATTTCACGACGAGACTGTACCCAGAGGTGACAGATGAACGTGGAGAGTTGAGGTGGCCATCTGTTCCTACCCTTCAGGTAGAAACTCCGGAGGATGATCGAGGAGCAGCATGACACCTTCCTGCTGTTTTGTCTTTTCCTTGTACATTACTGTTGATCTTGTTTTTACATCCCCTTTGTATTTTCAGCACACTTGTCTTATTGATTTACTTAGTGTTTGCTTCCGCTTGTACTCTGGTTGTGTGTTTGTTTACATTTCATAAAGGCAATGACTTCCCTTTTATTGGGATTTACGCCTTTGGTGCTAGTCGCCAACCCCTGTCCTATGGAAGGCGGGCTTGGGGTAGTCACGCTACGGGCCCCAAGGAAGGGCTGTGACAGATTGATCATGTAATTTCTTATGTTTTAATAAAACAAAAAAATCATGAGTTAAATTATCACACACTTGATTTGGAATTAGAAGATGTGGTTTTCCATTTTAAAATTTAGAGGTATTATTTATAGATATAAAAAGGTAAAATATGTACTAACAGATAAATGTATGAGTAATTATTAACTCATAATGAGATAAACAAGAGGTAGAGATGATGTTTGGAGATAACAATGAATTATTATTTCCTGATAAATTACCATCCTAGAAAATAATATAATATGGTGGATTCATTGAGTTGAAAATATTATTCTACAGTAACCATTTTACTCTTGGAACATAACCCCTTAATATAATATTTGATGAGTTGTGTCTTAGAAGTTTTTAGTGAAGGAAATGCCTCTTTTATTCATGTTTCTATGTAGTCGTATCAATTAGAAAGAATTAATGAAGCACAGATGGATGGTAGAGAGGTATAGAAAAAGGTATAAATTTATTAAAAGGAGTAAGTTTCCAGAATTTAATGTGGATAAATATTATGTTTTGTGATTTGGAAATACATTATGTGTGCCTTATGATTTCTAGCTGACAAATGAATTATTATTTGAAGCTCATAGTTCTACATTAATTTTTTATCATATATGTACTAATATGTACAGACTCCTTCTAATGAATTTTTGGTGGGATGGAATGAAAACAAATATTCTATATTTTACCATAAATGTTTGAAATGTCAACTGGTTAAAAAAACTGTCAACTACGAATGGGGATGTTTCAATCTTTTCCATTGCTAATGTTGAAATGGGAAAATATAACTCTGGACATCGTGGTGGGACAACCAAATACTTCTTGTGGAAATAATTTGATTTGGATTATTGTGGATCACCAGAATAAATCTGTATATTTTCTCCCTATATGAGATATTTTGTCATTGGATCTGATTTCACAATTGTACATCAAAGGGATTGTAAATTTACATGGATTTCTTCTTTCCAATGTATTTGACCATGATCACACGTTCACTTCAATCTTTGGGAAGGGCCTTCAGATGTTTTTGGGATCAGAGTAAATTTTAGAACAATAATTCATCCACAATCTGAGGGATATACTGAGAAAACAATTTAGACAATAGATTATATGCTTTGATCTTGTCAAATAGACCACATGGGATTTTTGTATCAACATCTCTATTTAGTTTATATTTCTTATAATAAAAGTTTTCATTCCAATATATAGATGGATCCTTTTGAGGCATTATATTGGATGTCATGTTACACTCCATCATTTTGGTATAATGTTGGGAAGGGATGTTGATGGGACTAGAAATATAATAGGAATTGTCAGATTAATTAAAGATGATCCAACAAAACAAGAGTATTACTCAGAGAAGCCAGAAAATTTATGCATATAATAGGAGGAATGAATCTTATTTCGTGGTATGTGATCATTTTTTTCTTAAAATCACACCTTATAAATGTGTTATGAATTTTGGTAAGAAAGGAAAGCTATGTCCACAGTTTATTGGACATTGTGAAATCTAAGAGAATGTTGGACCAAGTTCTTAAAAAGTTTGTCTTCATCTGATTTTATCTCATATACACTATGTGTTTCATATTTTGATGTTTAGAACGTATGTCCCAGATGCATCTTCTGTTTTAAGTGAAAAAATAGTTCTTCTAGAAATTATCCTTTCATTTAAAGAGAGCCTATTAATATTATTGAATGTTGAGAGAAAGTATTGTTGAATAAGGTAATTCACATGGTTAGGGTTTTGGGGAGAAACCACATGGTTGAAGAAGAAACATGTGAATAAGAAAAAGCTTTGATGGAAAATTACCATAAATTATTTAAGCAGTAAATAATAATTATGAGAATGTAATTTCAAGTAGGTGGGGAGAATGAAACCACCCCAGTACATATAAATAATCTGTTCATTATGGAATCCAATAGTGAAATTCATTAAAAATTTGTAATGAAATAAATTTTATTAAAAGAAATTAGAGAATTTATAGAGATGGAATAGTAAATTGACCTTAGGAATAGTAACATGACTATTATGAATAGTAATCTGGCCAATAGAATAGTAACCTATCCTATGAGAGTATAAATGAAATTTAGGTATCTTATAAGTGTAATGATGATATATTTATCTAATAGAAATAGTAAATAAGTGTTTTTAAATGATATGTTAAGTGTTGGTATTTTTTCATGTTAAAAATATTGAATTGCAATTATATAATTAATATTACCTTTTAAAAGCAAATTTTCATTCATATAATATACTCTCAAATAAATATTTTATTTTCTTACGATTATACAATAAATTTATGAGACCTTCATTATTTTTACAAGGTGTTAAAAAATCAATTACAGTTTTAAAATTGTTATTTATTGAATAAATTATGATTTTAATTAAAAATATAATTTTACATCATTAGAAAGTTATTTTCAAAAATTGGAGTTCACTTTTGAATTCGACATGTCAAAAAATGGTTGGGGTTAGTTTTTAGGGTTTTTCTGAAGTACATGAATTTTTTGTGAATAGTAAAATATAATAATTTATAGTATATTTAAACATTAAGAAAAATACACTATTCCTTGAGTCATGAATCATGTATGAACCATAATCCTGAAATTACAGTCATTATTTTAATATATTTTATAATAATTATCAAATTATTCATATTCTTCATCCAAATTTAAAAAGAAATGATTATAATAATGAGATAACACCCCACTCAGCCACTATAAATACAAACCCTCTCCACATCTTCTCCTCACACCTCAAAGCCATTTAGATTCAATAATTTCATCCCTAATAACATACTAAGACTCTTACCCACATTTGAGACCTTTTGGTATCTCTTAAAGGACAATACCAGGGTCTTATGAAGGATCTCAAGGAAGAGAATTCATGATGTAAAAATCATCAGTCAATTTGTTTTATTTTCGTTTAAATTATTTTTATTTTCTTATAATATCTTCACAAACCCTTATACATGAGTAATGAAAACAAAAGTATCTTATATAGACTATAATTTTATAATGTTTAATAAAAAATTAATCATCATTATTCTTCTCCTCTAACTTTTATTCTAAAATTAAATACATTGTCCGTTATGTGATGCTTTTCCAACATCATGGACAATGTGTTTTCAATTTTCATTACCAAATTCATTGAGGGTCATAATACCATTAATATAGTTAAATTTTATTTTATTGTACATATTATATATTATATCATGTTCTAGAACCGATTTTTATTCCTAATATTAATTAACAATACAAAAGTGGTGCATAATGATCAAAATTCCGCTAAATAAAATAATGTTCATCACTAATGTTTTATATAAAGATTAATACAAATAATATATAACAAAAATGATATAAAAGACAATTAAATATTATGTATGGTCATTAAGTACATGTAATTTCAATTCTGGAGTTTTTCCCCCTTCCAACAAGAAAATCCATAATAAATCAATCCTAGAAATCTTAAAATAATTGCACCTGAAATAATCAAAATGACAAATTATTATTAATAATGTGGATGAAATATGTAATTATAATATTATATAAGTTATTATATATATGAATATGTTTCCTTAACATATTAATAAAACTATTTAAACCAATATAAAGGAGGTTTGAACACGTTTGAACTAAGACGGACCTAAGGTATGGGAATTCTTAACCCAATATCCATACCTTGTGTTAATCATATACCTCATTGATTATGTGGATCTAGGATTATTTATGTAATGAATATTTTTTATAATATTTTTTATTCTGTGTATTTATAGTGTATAGACATATTAATTTCATTTTATTAATTCTGACCTCCATTATATGATATTTATAAGGGACGTTATCTTTCAAATTCATCTTCTAAATTTCATTATTTAAAAATTGAAAAAATAATGTTTTTATGATGTAAGTATTCAGGTTTTATGGTAATTTTATGGATAATAGGAATTTTTATTGTTGAATGTTTGTATCTATATCTCCCTCAAATATATTTGGTATTTTTATGTTTGTAGGACCATGAGATTTTTTGAATTATTCTTTTTGAATTAATTTATCCTTTACAATATTTTCCATTTCACATAACAGTAAAAAATAGTTTATTTTATATTAAATAACATTGTTTTACATGAGTTATAAGAAAAATAAAGTTAATTTTGAAAAAAAAAGAAACATAAAATTTAGATTCTTGAACACAGAATACTGATGTTAGCTTTCCTTACACGCAATAATCAATTTTCTCAATGGGTTTTGTAACACACCAGACCATTTTTTACAGAACAACAATATATCATTAAAATATTATTATTTAATATAACAAGATAAAAAATATATTTTTAATTATAAGATATGAGTATTATTATTTAATTTATAAAAATATATGTTTTTGACAATATAATATGAATTCATATGTTACTAATTAATTATAAATGAATCTGAAAGCATATTGAATAAAAAAGGTAATACTATTATTTTATGGCCACAAATATTTTTACCATATTAAATTAAATAAAATATAATTGGATGAGGATATTAATTTAATATATTTTTAATATATTCCATCAAATATTTATGATATTCATCCAACAGATTGGATAGACATAAGATAAGAACAAACCTAATTTTATGATAAATCCTCTATTTTTTATAAAGGACGTTTTAACGCCTACTAATGGAGAACCCATCTTGAACCGATTTTGTTGAAAATTTATAGATTTCATATTGAAAAATGAATTTTTTATTTTTATGTGAAAAAAAGTTTTGGTAATTTTTAGTTATTAAGGTTTCATTTATTAATGAATATTTAATAATACTTGATTTTTATTCGAAAATAACTTTTTCATATAATTTTTTTAAAAAGGGAAATTTAAAATTAAAATTAGATTAAAATTTTAATTAGATAATAAGTATATTAATTTATCTGTTTTATTTACTTGAAATTAATTTCACATTGATATGGGATATAAAAAAAACTTTTGAATGTTTTTTCATTAAAAACCTGTATTATCAACCTGACTACAATATTAATTTTACATTAATTTCTACAACACCTATGTTTGTATTTTGAATAAATGGACCACATATTTTGAATAAAAATAATTAGTAATTTTTATTATTATAAATTTAAATTTTTTACCAAAAATACTATTGAAATTAATTAAAATTAATTATATCTATTAATGTAAAATTATGCTTACATATCGACTAAACCTTAATCATAGGTGTCTAAATAACCTAGAAAGTTTAAATTTTTTTTTCTAGATGTTCATTTTTAAACCCTAAAATCACTTTTTTTTACTTTGGGGTATTATTGGATCCATGAGAAACTTAAAAAATGTACTTGGAATTCTCTCTTCAAATATTTACACTAGTTCTACTCCTCCTTCCCTATAAAAGGCCACCAACTTTCCTTATTATTCACAACTGAAATTCACATAGTTTAAGAAAATATCTACCCAAAAAGATTTCTAAAATTACTCCAATCCTCCTTGAAGAAAGCCTTTGGGAATAAATTCTTATAAGGAATCCTTTTGGCACAAACAAAAATGAGGTACCCGATTAAATGGTAACTACTTCTCTCAAGTTCCTTATTTTTATTTTCCTTCTCCACCACTACAATATCATTCTTAATAATTGTATAAAAAACCATTATCATAAATATGAATGGATTTTTTTTCTATGATTTCTACCTACACACACAAAAACCTCAGTCTAATGGGTAACAAGAAAACTATTTATGTTTACGGTGAACTTCTACCACACTAACTAATGATTGTTCAATTATTCTTACCACCTTTAATTGTGTACATTTGGGTGGAAATATTATTTATATATGTAATATATTATATTTATTATTTAATTACACTTTTTTATTCCTTTTTAAAACACATATCATTTTTTACATACCAATTTCTTGTAGTATGATAATTTCGTTGAGGAAGTGTGTACTACCTCCCCCTGAAAGCGATATGATTCATTCATAAAATACATGCAATGTTTTAAGGATTAGTTTTAGTGATTATATATGATATATATGATATCATAAATCTAATTTAATAATTATATAAATATATAAATCTATATTATTATCTTTTTTTTTTAATTTGACAATTAAAACACATGCAATGTTCATACGTACATACGACTTACCGTCTCCATGAACGGTTTATTCAATTTAGTACTTATATATTATATATATTATTATAAAAAATAAAATATATAAATGATATATATATATATATATATCATTGTTTACATTATGGAAATAATGAAATAATGTATAATTATGAAACATATACCAGATTAAGACACATGCGAATAATAATGTTAATATTACCCGAAGTGAACCCTTAACATAGAATTATTAACATGTACTTAATAAAAGGTCATAATAACACCATAATAGGGATTATATGTTAGAATATGTTTCTTTAAAACTTGTATAACAACTTTATATTTATTATAATGTTTGTTTCAATGAGTTCGATGAGAGTCAAGACACAATGTATGTTAATTTCATCTTAATTTTTGTTTCTGTGAGATACATGCTATATTCAGCACTCTTTCCTTCTGTGATGTTTATGTACTTCTATTTTTTATATTATATTGATATTATACATAAATTTATGGTTATTAACATGTACATTATACAATTTTTCAGTCATGGGGATTATGTTTCAAAATTTATCAAATCTATGAAAGAGTTTGTCTCAATTTTCCTTCATTGAGACTTAGGTTTTATTATAAAACTAAATTATATTTTAAGGTGTAACTAATTACATTTTACATCTTATATAAATAATTTTATAATTTTAATGATATTTTAGGTGTAATGTAATATCATTTTATTATATTTAGAGTATAATCCAATGTAACCAAGTTATATTATTTCATTCAGGTAATTTTTTCACTTTTAAAGATTTTTTATATTTATTCTTCCTTTGAGGATGTCATACGATAAATCTCACAAGAAAATTCCTGAATTTTATTAACCTATTGTTATTAATAATTTATTCATATATTAGTTGAATATATTCCACTCTTTGGTACATAGGATATTCAATACATATTTTTTTTACGAAATCAAGACAATACCCTATCTTCAGATGGAAATATGAGTTCCTTAAATACCATGTTTTCAAAAAAAGGTTTGCAAGAATACTGTAATATTATTGTATAGTAATTAAAATAAATTTTTATCCTTTTTTACTTTTACGAATATGTTCAAATTAGTCTTCTTGTCTCCTTATAAATATTTATTTTTTCTCATAATCTACAATGTAAAAGAAATTTTGTTTCTTCCACTTATCCAATGTATGAATCCAACTGACGTAATTTCAGTGATGTTTAATTTTCATTTATGAAATGATAATTTTTATGGATGTGTTTTTAGAAGTTATTTTTAGGGAAAATATATTTGAAATTTTTTGAATACATATTTATAAGTATTCATTTCATTTTCAAAGAAATATTTTAAAAACATTTTCATTCATCTTTAATATGTTTTTAAGTAAAAATGTTTTAATTTTTGTTTTGAAATTTCATTATGAGATATAAAAATATATCAAAAGAAAATCTTTTCAAAATATTTTCTAGAATATTTAATATGTTTCCCATTAATATGGGTTTTAAACATTTTATGAATTTATTTATAATATTTCAAATTATTTTGAAATAATTTTTCTACAAAACATTATCATGATTTATTTACATATTTTCAATTTTTTTATAGAAATCGTTTTTCAAATTATTTTTCAATTTTTTATTATATATATCTAATGTTTTTTAAAAAAATAATATGTTTATTAAAATATTTTTAATATTATTTTATATGTTTGAAGGAAAATTTATTTCACAATAATTTATTTTATTATGTATATATTTTCGACATATTTTATATGAAAATTAATTTAAATGGTTTTATGTAAAAATATTCATTTTTAAAAAAAGAAGGGCACTTTCTTCAAGAAACATTTTTAAAAGATAATTCAAATTTTTTTCCATATAAGATAACATATATTAATGTTTCTCATGCACTTATAGGAAATGATCTAAAGGATCAATTTGTATTTTACCTATTAATGGGATATTTTTAATGTTATGGTTTTTAGGAAGCCTATTTCTCATTCATGGGTTATATGTCTATGAAATATTTTTCTCTTTCACATGTTATACGTTTATGAAAATTGTTTCTCATTCACAGGTTATTATTTTGATGAAATTATTATGAAAACATTATTTTTCTACATGTTATGATATGATTACATGTTTATGACACAAATTCATTTGATGGGTTATTATATGATAATTTATGAACCTGTGACACATTTACGTATGATTTCATTATTAGGAGAGTGATACATATATCTCCCTCTAATACATTAGATAAGTCCTATATCTCATGAGATATAACACGATGTTCTTGTGAATGAACCTTTAATACTAAGATGGCCATGAGAGTGAACCATGAATAAAAATATGGTTTGAGGAGTGAACTTGTGCTACTAGGATGGACATGAAATTGAACCATGTCTACCAAAATGGTATGGGAAGTAACTATATACTAATAATATGGTCTTGTAAGAAATGTCTTAGCTAATATGGAAATCATATTATATGATTATGTGTATGGAAAAATTACATGTTTTATTTGCATGTTAGTATTTCAGGGATTATGTTCTTTATTTACTTTTGATTCATTTCTTTTGAACATAAATTCATTATTATGATCTCTTATATGCATGGTATTATCTTCAAATGTTATGCTGAAGTTTCATAATATTTAGTTAAGGTTATTCCTAAAAATGTCAATTATTTACCTTACTGAGCATTGGAGATCACCCCATTTTTATGTTTCCTTTATAAAGGTTAAGAATTTTTTTAGTTAGAAGTAATAAAGGTGGAGATTAATAGGGGTGATGTTAATGTTATATCCCTATTATGGAAGATTTTTTCCATGTTTCCAAAGGCACCTAACAATTTATTTTTTGTAATATTCTGATTATTCATCTCAAATGATGTAATATGACTGTATGTTAAGCCAATTAACTATAATTGGTATTAGAGAAAAGTTTTAGTCAATCATTAGATATTAGTATGATAAAACTTTAGTGACATCCCTTGTTTTATTAATGATATTATTGAGGTTGACTGTAAAGATAAGTATAAAGATGAGTCAATTATTGGGAAAATGTCTTGGAATGTCGGTAAAGAATACAGTGAGTGGTTTCTTAGATATAAATCCCTATCTAAAAACTATATGGGGATTTGGATCAGGGTGAAATGTACATAGGGGTATCAACTCTAACAAGATGTTTCAGGTATGCCTTATGGTAATCAGGTACATGAAAATAATCATTGATGAAAACATGGTATGAATCTCCCAAAGGATAATCATTGGGAATTAATAAACTATTAATGAACTATAATGATGGATTTATATATATGTTGAATATTAATATATTATTATTAACTGAGGGTATCATATATTAAGAATGGTGTCAAGATTTAGACATCCAAAAAGTAATTATTTTCATGAGTATGTGGTTTTCTACTAGAAGATGTAATGATCTCTCCGTGATTGTTCTTTTAGTAAATGGTAGGAATCAGAAGGAATAAGATTAATATTGAATATGATGGAAAATTTTATAAAGAGAAGTATTGTGGGATGATCATTAGATTTAAAAATGTTGTGATCATGCCTAATTAGTTTTCACAGACCGTGATTAACAATGTGTAACATAGCTAACTCTTGGACTCACCAATGAAGAGAAAAAATTTGTTCAATAAGATTCCAGGAAATAGAGACCATAGTTCAATGAAGATACAATTTCCATTGGGACAATATAGTGAAAAGAATCACCTATGTGAATGTCTTATAAGAACATGAATATGTTTTGACAATGGAAAAGAATGACACAAAACGAGTGATTGAAAAGAAAAAATGATGATTTTGGATAATGAAATGGATTAAAATATTTCCCTTCATAAGACATCATCAATGGTTATGTGGTATAAGTGTGTAATAAATTGAAATTATGAATCTAAATGTCTCAAGATGAAATATATTAATGGCAATCAGCAAGGTGGTGTAAGTAATGGTTCCAATGATGAAGACGGAGAGGCTATAGATGAAATTTTAATGGAAAGAGGTATTGTCTAGTAGGATGAGGTAGCCTTTTAATGGAATAAGGATGAAGTAGATAAATACAATCATTTTTTATATTTTGATTTAGGAATTATTTTATATAAAAGTGAAATATAAATGTATGTCTTATTTTATTTTTTCTTTATCGATTTAGAGGAACACATTGAATGGTTTTGACAAAATAGAAAAGTGATATAATGGTATGGTGGTGTCCATGGAAAAAAAATCATTATGTGAAGGATGAACCTAAATATATTCCCTATGTTTTGATATCTTCTGTTGGATATAAATATGAGGGATATTAATAAGTAAATTAGATGGTACTTATTACCTTCAAACTAATTAAAGACTTGTTGAAAAGTATTTTTTTCTACTATGTATGAAGATTACCACTTCTTGCATTTGTGGAATATACCTAGAAATTTATTTAATAAGGAATAATTTATGTTTTCCATTTGTATTTATGGTAATTCAGGTTTTTACGAGCTTTCATGAAAGTATACCATGAGGTTATTCACAAGTTTGGAATGTGACAACCTAGAGTTACTTTGTGATATGTTGTTGATCAATGTTAAGATGATTTTATAAATCAATTTCAAATGTTCTAAATATAAATATTTGATAATGGTTATAAGGATAACCATTGATTAAATTTTTATTTTAAACATTGGAGGATGTATTTATACACTATGTTGGTATTCAAAACCTGGGTTAAAATTCTATTTAGTGATTAACCTTATTTCAAGGATGTCCATGTTATTTATTTAGTAAATTATGTTATTATGATTTTATATAATTTCATCATGTTTTTTGGGAGATAATAAATCTAGTCTAACAAGGATGTGGGTAATGAAGCAGTGACCAAAGGTCGATAAGTGTTTCAAAACAACCACTTTCCTATGAAATGTCTATGATAATGTTTAATTTTTATTGTTAAATAATTATTAATGATGAACTAGAAGAGTAACTTTTTACGTTTATAGATTAGTGAATTAACAATATTGTTTTTGAGGAGTAGTTTGAGGAAAATAGTTATAATTTTTAATCTTTGATTGGCCATAGTATTGGCTAAGAGTGTATTTTTGGAGACTATGAATCATTGTTAATTTCCATACATCGATTACATGAAGTAATGGATGAATTAAACATATAAAAAATCCCAACCAATGAATAATTTTTTTTTCTATATATATATATATCATGTATATATATTTCCTTATATTATTTTTCAATAAAATAATTACTCATCATTAGGATAATGATCAAATGTAAATTTGTTTTCCGAATACATTAATTTTGTTAAACTGATGTACATTTAAATTATTATAGATTTATGATTTTTGGGCCTCACTTTTTTTTTACCATTCAATTATTTTTTATTGATGCCCTAAATATCTCCCTATAAATATCTACACTTTTCATCCATGTTTAATCTTAAATCCCAACATATGTCATCCAATGTGGAAACCCATTTATATGTTACTTTGGGGAACCGTTACATTTCAATCATTCCATTTTTAAGGGTTGTTTCAGTATCCATTTATTGATATGGGTTTATATGAATATAACATTAAAATATTAAACCACTGATAAACTATAATAATTTTTAGGGAGGAAATAATTTTATGTGGGGTATAATGTAGCACCTTTATATTTTGCTAATTTTTTTGATCTAATTTAGCTTTTTTGATACTTATCATTCCACATAACACTGAAAATAGTTTTTTTATATTAAGAAACTATGTTTTTTTTTTGAGTTTAATGAAAAAAATTGTTAATCCTGAAATAAATGAAACATTAATTGTATATTTCTCCCCACAGAATGCTGAGATTAGCTTTTGTTACATGCAATAATGAATTTCATCGATGACTTGCACAACACACATGACCGATTTCTACTAAGAAATATTATATCATTAAAATGTTTTTACATTATATAAAATGATATAACCTATATTTTAAATTATATTTTATTATTATAATTATAAAATTTATGAAAATAAATGGTTTATTTATTATAATATTAATTTTTAGGTTACCAATTAATTATAAATGAATATGAAAACTGATTGAATGAAAAAGCTATTATTATTATTTGTAATGTCATAAAGCTATTTGACCCTAATCAATTAAATGAAATAAAATATGGTGACTTATATTAATGAAACATATATGTTATATATTCAATGAAATATATATTTTTATCCAATAAATTAAATAGACATAATATATGAACAAACAAAAATTTACGCACAATCCAGTTTTTTTCTAAAGGCAGTTTTAATGACTTTTAATAGAAAACCCATTTCAAATCCAATTATTAGAACATTTATAGAGTTAATACAACAAAATAAAAATTTTATTTGGATGGGAAATATTGTAATTAAGATAATTTTTTGATTATTTTTTTGTACGGTTTCATTTTTTTAATGAGGAGTTAAAAATAAGAGATTTTAAAACAAAAAAGATTTTGCATATAATTTATTTATATGGATTATTGAATTTTAAATTGGGTTAAAAATTTAATTAAATATAATTTATATCAATTAATCTAATTTATTCCATTTTAATAATTTTCATATTGAAATTTGATATAAAAACCAAGCAATATTTGGAATTTTTTTACATTAAAACCTCGCATTATCAACCAGACTATGGGATAAATTTTAAATTTATTAATTCCACTTATGTGAAATGAATATGGAAAAATTTATTCAATATTTTAAATCATCATAATTTATAATTTCTATTAATTTGAAATTATTTTTTGACAAAAAATATAGACATAAATAATTAAAATAAATTACATCAATTAATGTAAAATTATGTCTAACTAATGAGTAAACCTTAACCGTAAGGGCATAAATGACCTACAAAATTGTCTAAAATTCATTGGAGGGCATATAAAGACCCTAAAATAACATTAATATATTTTAAAACTATTTAATGCACATTAAACATGAATAATGTGGGTGAGGGTCTCTCTTCAAATATTTACAATAGTGCAACTCCACCCTTAAAAAGGGAACCACTTCTCCCTATTATTCACACCTCTAGATACAAATTGGATTAGAAAACAACTACCCAATACACTTCCCAAATTCCATTATATCATCCTTTAAGACTTAATTTTTTCATAATTTCTTCCATGGATACCTTTTAGAATAATCCAAAAGGAGTTACCCTAATAAGAGGTATCAACTTCTCTTAGGGTTATTCCTTTTATTTTCCTTATCCACCTCTCCACACTCATTGTTATGCTATTGAATGAAGAAAATCCAATCGAAAATATAATATGAGGGTTCTATTATTATGGCTATACCTACACATACACAATCATTATAAAATGGGTAAAAATCATATAATATTTGTGTACGGTGAACTGTTACCTCATTAAATGATGATTGTTCAATTTTTATTACAACATCTCATGTTGAAAATTATGATGTAAAAGATTTTTATATATTAAATATATTAAATTTATTATTTCATTAAACTTATTTATTCAGTTTTAAAAGATATATCTTTTTTACCTTCCATTTTGTGTAAATATGATAATTTCTTTTCAGGAACTGTAAGAACTCAGTTGTTCACTCAGGTATGGATCATTTAATTTTCAGGATGAATATTAACATTAGACCTAAAATGGATGCATATGGGGTTAGAAAGGTGTCAGGGGTTTATGTGAATGTTTGGATCCCAGATCCCATTTTTTGGGAAAACATTTTTGGCGCACAGTTAAGAGTAAACTATGCGGATTGTGTTTTTCTAGACAGAGCCACCTCACATGGATAGGGCATGGTCATGCGACCTAACATTGAGAATGACCCTTTTTCCTAGTTACCCATACATGGATTGAAAATTGTTTGATCCAACCATGTAGAGGATGTTATTTTGGTAAGAACCATCTTGCAGGGTTTGTGCATGGTTTGAAAAACCATATAAACAAACCGTGTGTAGGTTAAAATTTTGGGTAAAATGTCCAAAATTCCCTTAATGATCTATTTACTCCCCTCTTATTCCCCAACTAATTTAAGAATTTTATAATCCTCATTTTTACCCATTTGTAACTTTTTCAAGACCTAGTCATGGGATCAAGAGATCCCCTTCATCCGATAACCGATCGATCTTCTTCTCATCATGTAGGACGTATGACAGTAAGTACTCAAGTCTATTTAAGACGTTGTCCTTCTCTTTTTCTCTCAACCTAGTTATCTTGGTATACTAACATATCTAATTTTCATATATCTATAAAAATATGTGGAAAATCTTGGGCTGATACCAGAGGTGTAGATTCATACAACTATACAGTGGGGGTTCTATAATTTATCCCTAACGTTTGATGATTTTGGAATTGTTGTTTGGGGCCCACCGATTTTATTGGGTGGCCATTAATAAATTAATTTTCCATTATTTATCTTATTAGAACCATATTTTTATGTTATTTCCAAATATGTGATTAGTTGTTAGTGGTTATAGCCATAAATCAATCCGCCCCTTGTCGAAGGTTATGTCGTATATGGGTTTTTAATGTTTTGACATGTTTGTGCCACCGTTCAGGTGTTCCATGGCGTCACCACTCAAAGGGTAATATTTTCTATATTAAATGAAGTGTTTATATTATGAATTGAATAATCGAAATTACCATGTATCCTTAATAATTTTCCCACCTAAGGTAAGTGCTTCAATTGATTATTAAATGTGAAATAGAAATTGGAATATATATCTAGTATATGACTTGACCGAATTAAATGGGAAAGATTAATTGGTTGCATATCCATAGATACCCTTACCTCATTAATTTAAGGTAGAGGAATGAAACTTGATTATATAATATGTCATAAATGGATTAAATGATAGCTTGATACTTTTCCTTTTCACACTAATGATTGGTAAGGATTGAACTAAATGACTTGATAAAAAGGATGCATGCTACATTGCATTTTCAAACTAAGGATATGAAAGGATTGAACCAAAGAAAATATTAAATTAATTTATAATTAAATATGAATATACTGAATTGATCTCACCTTAGATTCTAATCATAGAATTCCATGAGCACTTTGGAATCTCTTCCCGATTCAAGGATACAACAAGTATAGGTTGAGACCCAACAAGAACCTGATAATTGTGTAACTTTTGGATTGCTAGTATGATACTGTAGGCTACCTAATGTATAACTATTGGATTCCATTGATACATTCCATGGATCCATAAATCCTTGGATACACTTCTTTGATCTGTTATTGAAAAATTGGACCCATAGTTAAATCCCATTAGGCCTAGTTTTTTCATTGCCCCGTTTTACATTTGATGTGCTATGTGGACTCAGTAGGAACCTCATTGTAGAATGCCTTGTCTAGTGCACCATGTATTACACTCTTACCCCTTCTTTAGACACTAATAAAACTGATTTATCATCCCTTGAGTCTTTTGTTAACATGTTTACATCATGGAACATTCACTATTAATAAAAAGTTACTTATTTATAAAATGGTAACAATAAAGTGAATATTTGGTTACTTGTTCAGACACCATCCTAGGGATAAAGAATGAACAAGGGTATTTAGTTACATTTTCCGACATTAAATTATATACATAAATGTTTTCACCCTATTATATTCCATTACATGGGCTGTATGTTATAGACACCGTTGGTGGTGGCCCATTGAGATTTATCTCACTCCCTCTCTAGGTGATATTTGGTTCCCAAGGTTGATTACATGGTTGTGGGTCCCAATGAAGGGAAGCATACAGATTTGAAAACATTACTACATAATATTTTGTATAGATCATGATAGAAAATAACCTAGTTAGAATATGGGATGCTTTGGATAGTCTGTTGATTCCTTCGTACTTTTGTGAAACATGTTCTACCAACTATTTTGTGTCCATGTTTTCTAGTTTTTTGATACATGACATTCCATTAGTTGTTGAATTCTATTTTTGTTTTTACACATTTATTGTTATATCTTATTATATGATTCCTCTGTTTATTATTATTGCTTCAGATATTTATGTCTCTTATCTGTATCCTGTGTGCTAGACTTTGGTAATGAGGGCATGATCTCCCCACAAACATACCCTAGGTCCTTACTTCTAGTCAGCAACCTCTGCAATTCGGGGAGATATGATTGAGGCCATGTGCCCCACCTATCATGTGGCACCTATTAAGTGGCATGTGGGTCTGAGTCATCACAAAGTTGTATCGGAGGTGGTTTCTTTTCATTCTTCTCTATTTGGAGACAATATATTGGATAGTAGGAATGTTTAGGGCTTGGTAATATGTTGTTCTTGGGCATCATGAAACCATGTTCGGGGTAAAAACTATATTTCATAAAATCCTATTGTTGTTCTATTTTTCCTAATTCAATTGGTACTATTTCACCATTGGGAGATTCACATGTTGTGTGGTGTTGCTGAATTTTACATGGATTTTGGATTTACTTCATCCTTAGCCCAATGATATTAGGACAAGAAGCATTGTTACGTGCATAATTATAGGCACCAATAATTCAAATACCATGTATATTTCCATTCCATATATATGTATTTCACTGCTCTTCATTGCATGGTTTTATTGTGGTTGTTGAGTGATTTTGTGATAGTTATCATATGCACATGTTACTCTTAGATGTTATTGAGTGAAGGCATGGCTCAATTATTGAAGTGTATGGGCCCACATGTTTTGGGATGAGTAATTTACCAAGTCAAGCCATTATACTGTAAATAAATGTGTTTCGTTTCTAGTGATAGGTGTATGGGAACTAATTCTTATGAAATGGATTTCACTTTTAAAGTGAATCCTCCAATCAAAAATGAAATTCTTTCGTATCCTAATCCCAACATGTTGTGTTTACGGAATTTAAATGAGTGAACATGGAAATTTAATGCAAAATGAAATTAAAATTATATTATAACACTTACTGATACTTGGATATCTAAGCAGGTAGTTCGGGTAATATGCCTTGGGTAGTGGGTTTACCTATGTTCAGTTTCCACTAGTGAGGCTCTCTTTCTACTTCTATTCCTGTTCTAAGGCACGTACTCGGATATTATAGAACATTTCCACCACGACATCCTCGTACCATATTCCATGAGGATGGTGACGACCATGCTCCATACGTGGTGGGCCTTAAGCCTCCAGTATTACCTCCAGGAGTGCTACATGAGACACCACCTATTGTACCTTATCCAAGAACCGATGACCTAGATCGTGATAGTTTCCTACATCTGATGAGTTCTGAGCATGGTGCTTCCTGGCTTGAACCTACGATTGGATATCTGACTCATGAGTTCCAGCAGTAACATCCTCTTACCTTCTTAGGGTATGACGGTCTACAGGCTATTGATTCTTGGATAGAAGCCACCCTATGTGTATTTGAACATCTGTAGACACCTCCATAGCAGAGAGTCAATATTTCTACATACATGGTTCAAGATTTAGTTATGTGTTGGTGGAATGTGGTTACACAGGATGAAAGCCATCATGGAATGATATGTGATGAAATCAAGACAGAATTATATGATAACATCCTTACTAAAATTCTAAGAGATGAAAATGCTAAAGTCCTCATATGTCTCGAGAAGGGTTCTATTTAAGTTATATAAATTCATAATGTTTTAGTAATTTACCACTCTTCACAACACTTATAGGTAGGGACGAACATTCATGTGAAAGACATATTGAGGATGGGCTCTAGTACACCATCTAAAATCGGTTGTCTATCTTTCTCCTGCCTACCATTTCAATAATAGTTGATCTGGCCCTTATCACTGAGCATAATGCGAGGGATGTCACGAGTACCGTGTACAAAGGATCAGTACTGCATCAGGCCAGTAGTAATTTCAGTGGAAGGAAATTCTCCCACGAGGTTTATCATCAGGGTAGTGGCAACAAGAGTATCCAGTTTTATAGTCTATAGTTTTTCAAAAGAGTGGAAGAGAGGGTCATAAGAAGCCCCAATGTAATGGAGACCCTATGGATTGTCACTCTTGCTATCGTTTGGGTCTTCTTTAGCATTTATGCAGGACATTTCCACATTCTTCAATTGGAAAAAGATCAACATCAACTCCACCTTCTGGAGTGATTTCTTTGCACTACATTAGTTGTTGACTTTGAATAGCACCAAAAGGACTTCCTGGGGAGGATGTTCTAGTAGTGGTAGTCAGACCCATGATCACCAGCATCCCCAGTTTAGTAGTCATGATCATGGTAGTCAATATATTACACATGGCCATGGATCTAGTCAATTTCATTCTTTATAGCCGATACCAGGGGACCAAGCTATAAGACCATCTATAGTACGACGTACAATTCTAATAGCCTCCACTATTGTCTCTTATTTGTTAGATATAGGTGTTTGAAACCCTATTATTTCTGTATCTATTGTGGAAGGTCATGGAAAAGATATACGGTATCATTATGGTTTAATGAACCTAGATATGCCATTTTGGGTAGGAAGAGTGAGCATACGCTAGTGTAGGGACTATCTTCTTGAGGTAGCTAGTTATCATTTCTTATGAAACCTATTTTTCGTCATGATGAAGGGATTCAATTTCATTCTTTGAATGAATTTTTTGGTTCTCTATCACACTTTGGTGGACTTCTATGGTTACAAATTATCTTTTACATCACCAGAGGGAATGATTTACCAACATAAGGGTGAGTGGGATGTCCAGTCTGGTTGAGTTAGACTAGGGTATAATGGGATATGTGGAGTGAATTGAAAAATTGAAAATCACTTCATGGAGAATTACGGTTTATAAAAGACTGATTTCCCTCCAATAGTAGATCATTTGAGGGATATTTTTCCTGCTGATTTTCCCATCTTTTCTCTATAGGGTGAGGTAGATTTTACAATTGTGCTAGTTCTAGGAGAATCTCTAGTGCCCATTCACTCATACAGGATGGAACCTATATTCCTCAAGAGCTTAAGTGGGAATTAAAGGATTTAAATGCCAATGAGTTTATATGGCTCAACACATTCACTTGGTGTTGACCCATTATTTTCTCAAAGAAGGAGGATGGAACCTAATGTCTTTGTGTGGATTGCAAAAGGTAGAACCATCATACTATCAAGAACTGATATCCACTTCCTCGAAAAGATAATACCTTTGACCATATTTGAGGAGCAATGTTTTTCACTATGATCGACCTAAAATTGTGTTATCATTAGTTATGAGTCAGAAAATAAAGCATACCTCATACCACATTCCACAGTAGGTATATTCTATATGAGTAGGTTGTCATGCCATTTGATCTTATGAATGCACCTGCTGTTTTCATGACTTTTATGAATAGAGTATTCAACCACTATTTAGACTCCATTTTCATATACATTTTGGAAGAAATATTGGTGAATTATTGCACTATTAGTGACCGTGAAAAACATCATGAGATCATTCTGGATACTTTGAGTGAGGCTCAACATTATGCAATGATAGCTCTATGCCACTTATAGATCGACAAAGTCCTTATGTTGGGTCATATTATATCAGAATCAAGAGTATTTTTTGACCCTGAAAAGGCTAGTGCTATAGTTTCATGCCATTATCCCATGAATGTGATTGATATATGTAGTTTCATGGGGATTAATAGATATTACAAGAACTCCACACAATACACCTCTTTCCTTGATTCCTATCTTATTGGTCTTATAAAGAAGGGTATCAGTTTAACATGGTCAGAAGCATGTCAGAAATCCTTTTAGAAGCTGAAAGGGAGGCTTGTATTAACACATATTAAAATTATTCCCAATCTGGATATAGATTATATTTTATTCTATGATGAATCAATAATTTTACTAGGATCAGTACTGATATAAGAAGGAAATGTCATTTAATATGGATGTCGGAAGTTGAGGCATCATGAGAAAAATTACACAACGCATGACTTTGAACTAAAAGAAGTTTTCTATGCATTACATTATGGGAGACATTATCTATTGGGTGAGTTCTTTGTGGTGTATACAGACCAAAAGACCCTAAAATATATATTTTCTATGCATTAATTAAACATCAGATAGATGATACGGGTCGAATTCCTAAAATTCATTGATTTTGAACTTCCCTATACTCCTACAAAGGGAAACATAGTTGCTGATGTGTTGTGACAGAAAATTCAGACACAAGACATAAAAGAATCCTATGATGAATGTAAGTTAATGGCCCTATTTTTGGAGCTTCATCTAGAGTTTCATGATTTTCACAAGAAGTATTATCTCTCAGAATTTATTATTACCCCTTTCCTCATTAAGAAGGTGGTGATGTGCAGTTTTCAAATCCGGATGGAATTATTCTTCTTGAGGGTATATTGTGATATAACCCACCACAAGAATGGTCTATGGATAGAGACGATGTCCTATGTCTATGTGGATATATCTGGGTTCCTACAGACATGAGAGAGGAGTTGATGATGTATTACCAAACATCTGAGTGGGTAGTTTATCCAGGAATCTCAACAAAGTATAAATATATGCGATTCTAGTATTGGCGTACTGCGATGAAACATTAGATAACATGCTTTAGTACTAGCTGTTCCACCTATCAGTAGGTGAAGGTGGATCCCCAGAGACCTATAAAATTTTTACAGATTCTTCTAGTCTCAGAATTGAAATTGGAATATGTTTCCATGGACTTTGTGGTTGGATTAACTAGGTCATTGAGGGGTAGCAATGCTATATCGATATTCATTGACAGAATAACAAAACCATCCAACTTTATTCATATTCAATATACTTTCTCAGTTGATGATCTAGGACGACTATATGTCCATGATATCGTACAACTACATGGGGTTCCACATACATTAAATTTAGGAAGGGATTCTAATTTCACTGGATAGTTCTGGCAGGGTTTGTAGAAAGCTAAGGGAACTCAGGTGCTTTAAAACACAACATTCCACCCTCAGAATAATGGAAAATTTGAATGGACATTAGTTGTTTTAGAATATTTTCTCCAAGCATGTGTCCTTGTTATAGGCGGTTCATCGGAGAAGCATATCCCTCTCATCGAGTTCTCTAATAATAATAGATTTCAATCCATAATTCTTATATATACATTTTAGGCCTTATATGGTAGGCCATGATGTCCACCCTTGTTCTAGATAGTGGCAAGTGAGGTAGCCTACTAGGTCTATTTCTCGTTCAGGAGACTTTATGGCATTTTTAACTGATCAGAAAGCATACGACTACTGCCCAGTCAAGAAAAAACCTTTTTTTATTTCCATCAATGCCCTATTCAATTTGAGGTCAAGGATCATGTTTTTTTCTGGTATAACCTAGGCTTGGGAATAGATGGTTACATAAGGATGAAAATATTTCACCTAATTATATAGGGATGTTTTGGATTCTAGAGAGTGTTAGGATGGTAGCTTATCAGTCTATTTTACCACAGTAGTATCATTCCATGCATGATGTCTTTCATGTTTTCCAGTTTCGCTAATATCATGCCAACCCCTTTCAGACCTTTGAGGATATGGAAGTTAAGTTAGATGTTGATGCTGCCATTGAGGTGTTTCCAGTATGAATTGTCGAATGAAGAAAAAAGGTTCTACGAGGCCTGTATGTTCCTCTAGTACGAGTGTTATAATAGCATGAATGAATATAGTATGAGTCTTGGGAGAGGGAATTTGGAATACATTCCCAAAGGACAGATTTGTTCCGATACAATTTTCCTCCAACCGTGGAAGGTAGACTCGAGGATGAGTTCTTTTAAGGGGGGATGATTATAAGAACCTAGTTTCTTCATTTATGTATATATCCTTTAAATTTCGTCCATAATCTTTATTTTGGAGATAATATGGAGGCCTATGTGGCTTGAAATGATCATAGGGGTGCCTGTGTCATGTTCAGATACCAGAACCAATATTTTTGGAAAAATCATGTTTGGCACATGGTTCAATGTAAAACATGCATGAATTCCTCACGTTTTGGAAAACTGTAGGGGTTTGTGTTTTTTGGGATAGACCCACCTCACATGGTTGGTGCATTTCCATGTGGCCTAACCATTTGAAAGCCCCTTATTTCTAGGTATCCATTCATGGATTGTGCATGGTTTGACCAAACTGTGTAGAGGATATTATTTCTGATACAACCATATTGCATGGTTTGCACACAATTTGAAAAACTGTGTGCATGAATACATTTTGGAAAAATTTCCAAAATGTATTTAATGATATATTTACTCCCTTTTTCCTCCCATATACATAAACCATCTATATTTTACTTCGTTTTTATCCATTTGGTGATTTTGGATGAACTAATCAAAGGATCAAGATATCTCTTTCATCTAGAAATGGATTACACTTTCGTTCGTCAGGTTGGATGCACAACTGCATGCACTCGAGTTTATTTGATCCCTTTCCCTTCTCTTTTTATCTCAAAAAATTTATGAAGGTATGTGTGTTTTTAACTTTTTCTTAGATCTATTACAATATGAGACAAATCAAGGGCTGATACAAGAGGAGGAGTTTCATACATTCCTAAGGCAGGTGGTCTATAATTTATCCATATAGTTCAGTGATTCTGGAATAGATGTGTGGGCCCATTCAATTTCACCATGTGTTGTTTATTAAATTCATATGAATTGATTATAATTAATAGAACTCTATGGTTTTGAACTTTCCTAATATGTGATTAGTAATTAGTGGTTACACCCACAAATCATTATTCCCATTATTGTATGTTATTTCATATTTAGGTTTTTAATATTCTGAAATGTTTGATCGACCATTCAGGTGTGTTGTGTCTTGACCACTAAAAGGCTAAAATTTTATATATTAAATGATGTGATTATATTTTGAATTTCATATTGACATGTAACATGTATTCTTATAACATGACCCACCTATGTTATGTTATTCAATTAATTATTAAATGTGAAATGAAAATTGGATAGTATATTGATTATACGGCTTGACCCAATTAAATGTGAATGAATAATTGGTTTCATGTCTATAGAACCCCTTACTTTATTAAAGGATGGTAGGAGAATGAACCTAGAATTTGTAATATTCCATAAATGGATTAAATGGTGGCACACTACTTATCCTTATCACACAAATGAATGGAAAATCTTGAACCAAAGGACTTGATAAAAAGGATGCATGCTACATGACCTTATAACACTAATGAAAGGAAAGGCTTGAACCAAATGAAATATTACATGAATTAATTATTAAATATGAATGTCCTATCTTGTGCTCACCTTGGATTCTGATCTGAGAATTCTATGAGCACTTGGGAACCCCATTCCAATTCAAGGATATGGCTTACTTAGGATGAGACCCACCTATAACCTAATCCTCATATAACATTTTAATGATTTGTATGATACTGTAGGATCCCTCATCTTGTACTATAGGAGGACATGAATGTACTCCATGGATCTTGGATTCCTTGGATACACTCCTAGAATATAGTATGGACAAGTTGGTGACATGGTTATGGACCGCCAAACCTTGTCTTTATATATCCTTGTTTTAACTTGGATGCACTCCCTCAACTTGGTAGGAACCTCAATATGGAATTCCTTGGACAAGGATCATTATATTACCCTCTTAGCGCTTAGCTAGACTCAAATACTACTGAGTTAGAGACCCTTGAGGATTATGATTCCTTGGTTACATCATGGAACTTTTACTATTAAAAATAAGAAATTTATTTATAAATTGATAATAATCAAGTATGGAATTGGTTACATGTTTAGACACCAGTTAAGGGATGAAGAAGGTAATTAAGTATTTAGTCACATCTTACTTTTTTAAATTATATACATATATACGCTTGCACAATTTTATATTACATTACATGGGTTGGATGTTGTAGACACCATTAGTTGTGGCCCACTAAGATTTATCTCACACCATCTTTGAGTTTCAGTTGGTACCCAAGGTTGATTACATGGTTTAAGGTGTTGAAAAATGGATGCATACAACATCGAACAGTTGATTGGATACTATTTTTTATGGAGCATGATAGAAAATGAATGATTTTGAACTCGAGATTATTGGGATAGTCTATTGATCCCTTTGTACTTTTTTGAAACATGGTATGTCTAAAGTTTTGTATCCATGATTTCCAGGTTTATAGTGACATGAAATACCATAAGTTGTTAAATGAAATTCCAGTTATTACATAAATATTTTTATAGTTTATTTTTCCCTTTATTTACTGATATTGCTTCTACTATGTACCTTTGTTATTTGTGTTTATTGTGCTACACTATTGAAATGAGGGTTCAATCTCCATACAGGAATACACTAGGCCATTGCTTCCAGTCAAAAACCACTAGAATTTGAGGAGATAAAATTGACTCCACCTAGCCCACTGTGCTCGATCCACCTATTAGGTGGCCTCCGATTCTTGGTTGTCATAGGTAGTGTATACTACCTCTCCCTCAATGTGATTTGATTCGTACATCCACTACATGAAATGTATTAAGGATGGGATTTGGGGATTGTATATGAAATATATGATATTTTAAATATACTATAATAATTTTATACATATATACATATATTTAATTTTATTTTTTTCCTTTCCACATAATAATAAAAATAGAAACAATGTTCACTCGTACATAAAGCTTACACTCTCCATGAACAGTGTATTTCATTTTGTAAATATATATTCTATAGATTATTATAATATATATATATAATGTATGTAAATGATATTTATTTCATAGTTTAAATTTCAAAAATCATTATATAATTTAATGTACATAAATATATAACAAATCAAGACACAAGTGATGAATAAAGACATTATTTCCTGAAGTGAAACCATAATATGGGATATGTATCAAGCATGTAATATATGTTCTCATTCAAAATATATATTGTATTAGATAAAATAATGTGGTTATGTAATATATGTATATGTAATTTATATATATTATACAGTTTTTTTAACTAGTACACTGAGAGTAAGGACATAAGATGAGTGGTTTTCATCTCACTTTTTATTTTGTGGGATACATGATATGTTCCCCACTATTTCCTTTTGTGTGGTGTACGTACTACACATTATTGAAATATAAGTTTATTATAAAGAAATTTATGGGTATTTAAATACATATTTTATGATTTTTCATTCATGTGGATTATGTTTTACATGTTACCAAATCAGTGAAATAGTTTTGTCTCAATTTACCTTCTTTGAGACTCATGTTTTGTTATGCACCTAAATTATCTATTGAGGAGTATATATGACAATATTATATGTTATATCATGGTTTTAAAAATTTTCATAATATTTTTTATCTCATGTAATTTCATTTTATTACATGGAGATTATGATACCAAGATATCAATATATAAGATTTTATTGTGACAATATCATCAATTTTCAAGATTTATTATATTTATGATTCCATTGAAGATATATTATGATCCATATCTCAAGAAAATTAATTATTTTTTATTATAATATGGTTAATAATTATTTATTCATATATTAGTACCATTTCTTCTACTCTTTTCTATGTAACATCATTAAAAAACTGTTCTGAAGAAAGCATGTATTTAACCTCTCTTATGTTGGAAATCTATTTCCTTAAAAACCAATGTTTTCATTAAATGGTATCCATGAATATTGTACCATTATCCTATAATCCTTAAAAGACATTTTAGTCATTTTTATTTTACCAATAATTTTAATTTAATATTTTTTCTCCTTCTGAACAGTCCATTTTTCTATCGATTTTACCCAGAAAATTGAATGTTTTTTACCTCATATTACATGTGCAGATTTAACCACCATCATTACATTAAATATTACATTTAATTTTTGAGAGGTTAATTTTTAAGAATATGTTTTTTTTAAAAAAATTAATGAAAATTGATTTCAAAATGTTTTCAATTCTTATTTTTATGTTATCAATGTATATAGAAGAAATGGTTTTCAATACATTTTCAAGCATCATTAGTATTTTTTCAAGTAAAATGGTTTACAAAACAATTCATACATTATATATTAGTTTTCAAAGTATTTAAAAAGAATAATTGTTTTTTTAAATTTTTAATTTATTTATATGTTTTAAATGTATTTTCAAGAAATGTTTTGCAAAAAATTTTCTAGAATCGTTCATAAGATTTCATGAAAAATGGTTTTCAAAATATTTTAAATTTTTATATATATTTTTTATTTGTATTTTAAAAGAAATTTTTTTATTAAAAATATCAATAATCATTCTTATTTTTTCATGTAAAACGGTTTTCAAAACATTTTTAATATTTATTTATTTGTTTTCAATGTATTTTTAATGAAACATTTTTCGAATCATTATCCCGATTTCATTATAATTATTCATTGTATTTTATTGAATTGGTTTTTGGAAAATTTCCACGATTTATATTTATATTTCCAAATTTGTTTCAATGAAATGGTTTTCAAAACATTTTGAATCTTTCTTTATAATTTATTAAACAATATTCATAGGAGATTGTTTTTATAATAATTTGATGCTAATTTTAAATGAATCATGGAAAAAGATTTTTAAATTGATTTCACGTATTATTTATAAGTTTTTAAGGTATTTTCTTTGAAAATGGTATTAAAATTGTTTTATTAATTGAAACCCCTTTTTCATAGAAGAATGAATATTTTACCAATGAAAAATTTCCGAAATCTATTTTGTAATCATTTTCAATCTATGATAACATCTATTGATGTTACACTTGAATTTGTAGGAGATTATATAAATATTCCATTCATATTTTTTCTATGAATGGGTTGTGATTAATATATAGGTATTTATGAATTTTTATTCTCTATCACGAGTTATAAATTTATGAAATCCATTTATCTTCCACAGGGTATATGTTTATGAAATTTTTTTCTCATTCGTGAGTTATTATTTTGATGACTTGATTGCAAAAAGATTATTTTTCCACAAGTTTTTATAATATTATATGTCTATAAACACCATTTCATTTCATGTGTTATGATATTATTATCAATGATTTAGTGGAACATCTATGTAAGATTTCATTATGATATGGGGGAAAAAATTGATCCCACAAATGAATTGGTTAAAGATTGGTATCCCATGAGATAGACTAATATGATCATGGGAATGATCATTGAATACTATGATGGCCATAGTAGTGAACCATGACTACCAACATGGTACAAGGAGTGAACTCATGGTGCTAAGAAGTATGTGGGAGTGAACCATGAATACAAAGAAGGTGTGGGGAGTGAACATGTACTAACAAGATGGTATTGGAAGTAATTACTTGGATACAATGTAAATCATATTATATTCTTCTATGTCTACCATAATTCTGTGTTTATTCCTATGATATGATTTCATTTCATAAGTAATTTATTTCCTTATTATTCATGTCTTTTGTACATCCAATAATTATTACGATATATTATATGCATGGTATGATCATCAAAAGTTATTCTCAATTTCCATACCCTTTTGTTCCTATTATTCTTATATAGTTCCTTTATTTCCCTTATAGAGCATCTGATCTCACCCATTTCTTATGATTCCTTTCCCTAGGTTATGAAGAAATGTTTTAGTTATAAGTAATAAAGGTAGAGATATTTAGGGATTATGTTTCAGATCTTTCACTGGGATATAATAATTTTTTCCATATTTTCAAAGAAAATATAATATTATGGTCACCAGACACATTTTTTTTAATGATTGAGTATTCATCTAAAATGATGTAATATCAATTTATGATAACCATGGGTTTCTATGATTTCATAAGTTGACCGAATGGTTACTCAAAGTGTAAATTTAATTGTTAAAAAATATGGTTTCTATTAGGGTTAATATTCATATGGTATCCATGTGGGATGAAATATTATGTAAGTAAGTACCCATGTTACCACTATAGTAATATTTATGTTTTCTATGTTTTATGGGAATCTCATGATTTAAAAAATTAACTATACGGTTCTAATTGGGAGATATGTACATTGTTGTGAAAATTATTTCATATGTTTATAAGAATTAATTTTCTAGTGGTATCCCTCCTTATTTTTACATCCCTTACTGATCTTTTTATGATCATACAATGTTTTGAAATGGTTTTCAAAGGGATTAATGAGGTGTAAGAGAAAATAAGAAGCTGTGATGAATGTTGTGAAGAATTATCATGAATAAATTTTATTTTTTTATTGACACAATATTATATGATGAAAAATTTATATTATTTTATTAGTTCCAACTTTTTATACATATGGGTCGATATGTATAATTTTTATCAAAACACATTAAAAATATAAACTGAAAATATCTTTGGGAATATAAGAACATGAACTGTAAAAGAATTTACTATATTATGTAATGTTTATGTTTGTGTCCTTATATAATGTGCCACCAATAATGATTTTTAAAAAAAAAGATAGTATATGACCTAATAATATCTATTAAATGGGGTTTGGTCATGTTATTATGTAACATTTCCACTTATGATTAAATTTTTTCCACTAAGTATACCCTTTTTTTCATTAATGCATGTAATTAATTTTAATATCATTCGCTAATGTTTTAGTTGAATAATTATGTTTACTCTTTTACACATTAATGTTTATTATTAATCTAAATAATGAAAACATTTTGGAAAATTTTAATCATATTAGAAGCATAAAATAATTGAAAATTAATTTCTCACACTTGATGTCATAAATGGATTTTAAAGTGAATATTTCAAATATTCGATATGTTTTTATGTCAAAATTTAATATGAAAATGATCCTAATGACCAAAAATGGATTAATTGATGAAAAAGTGAACATATTATTTTTTAAAACCTATTCAAAACGATTTTTAACTATATATATAAATTAGATGAAACTATTGTTTTAAATTAAATTTCATTATTATTTAATATTAAAAAAAAGAAAATTGTCATTAAAATTACAAAATAAATACCTAAAGAAATATTTTATATTCCAATTTGAAATATTAAAATTTTTTTCCAAAGGAAAACTTTTAATGTTTCATAAATTAAATACAAAATAAGTGCTCTATTAAAAGAATATAATAATGGTTTTTAATAATACCAAAATTTTATGAAAAAAAATTAATTTATTCATATCTTATGAATATGAAATAAATTAGATTAATTTTAAAAAAAATTATTAAATAAATAAAATATAATTTTCAATAATATAATTCACTATTTGTGATTATTTTAATTTATTATGATCAAAAGCAATCTTTTGATTAAAATAGTTTTTCATAAATACACTTCCATTATATTCAATATGACATAATTTTTGTTTAAAATTTATCTGTCACAAAGGTATTCACTATATAAACAAGTTTAGACAATAATTTCATAATTTAGATAATCTCATTAATTCCTTCCATTCCAATATCTAGAAAATAACTAATATATTAAATAATAATATTAATATTATATCATTTCTTGAGAAGACTCGGGATTGTGTATATCTTAATATATCAAAGAATCTTTTCATTGCATGAAACGTAATATAAACATTGTGTTGTATTTGATTCAAGATAAGCGATTCATTTCATGTAACAAAATCTATAAAAATAATTTAAATTTATTTTTATGAAGACATATTTCATAAAATCTCTGGATGTTATAATTTTGAAAGATTTAAATATATTAAAAATAATCGTGTAATGATTGACACAAAGTAGTAATTTATCGACTTAATGTTTACCAATAACTTTATAGTAAAAATATCCTCAAATTTTGGTGAGGAAATAACATCCTAATTTTATGTTCCTTTCTGAGTTTTCCATATGAATTTTATAAAAATATCTTGAAATTGATTTTTTTGAAACATAATATGGTTTATTAGATCGAGAACCATATTATTTTTTATCAAATAGAAACCATCATTTAGTGTATTATATATCCATGAACATTATAATATTTCAAAATATATTTTAATAATGTTTATTAATAGTTTTTCTATGAATTAAATTTTTAGATCAATTATTATAAATTATCTATGCAATTTTTAATATTTATGAAAAATATTTTTAAATTTTCTATAAACATTCATGTTATATTAGAACAAAAATATGTATGATAAAACCCAAATATTTTTTTATCAAATGTTACAAGAAAATGTGAGTTAACAAATAAAAGTTTCTTAAAAACATTATATCATCATCATTCAAATATCATAATTTTACCATTTGTTTTTTCAAAATTATTGTCACCATTTAATTAGGTTATAAGATGAGTTGTATCTATCTTAGAGTCTATATAAATAAGAATAGGGATTCCAAAACATTTTTTCCACAAGAAATCCATGAAGTGTTCTAACTCTTTTTATTTTAATTCATCTATTCGTTTTTGGGTAGAACATTTTTTTCTTTTTTAGAACATAACATAGGGTATCCTAGGATTATTTTACAAATAAGGATGAATTAAATTATGTAACTATTTATTGGACTTTGTTCATATTTTCCAAATCTTTTTATAGTGGGAAATTATATTCAATGTTTGGGAATTCCAATAGTTTCTGATAATTATATATTGAATTCTATAATCTAATAATTTTTAGAAATTATTATATGACTACTAATATTAATGATGTTTCACGTTATACAAATTAATCTTTTACATTTTTGGTAGTGTAATATAATCTTATTATTAATAATGTTACAGAGCTTATTAGAATTATCCCTGACATAGAAGAAAATTTTGTTAGCCAAATATTTTAAGAAATTATTGAATATTTGGAAAAATCAAAAGATTTATTTTCATTATATCGTATGTATGAAAATGTATGAATCTTATCCCACAACTAACCAAAATCAAGAATTTCTTCCCATTGGTTAAAAAGAATTATAAAGCTTTTAGAAAGATATAGGGATAATATGAAGGTGAAGGATATCAATGTTCTCAAATTTCTCTTGGACAATCAGATATTAAACATAATAACATTTATACTGATCAGTAATGAGGTAGTTAAAAATTTCTCAATGATGTTGAAGATTAATCTATCCCCATGATTTAGAAATAATTTTTTGGTAAATTTTAAAAAGGAACAAAATATTCAAAATGAGGTAGTAGGAATCAATGAAAAACATATTTCTTTAGATTAAACAATTTCCAAAATGAATAACATGTTTGTTCCTAATATAAAATGATTTATAGAATATTCACCTAAAGTTTATCCAATTTTTTTTTAATTTTATGATTAAAAATAAATAATTTCTAATGAATAATAATGGTTGTTGAAAATTTACCTTCTCTGATAAGGAAGAAAACCATGACAATATATGAAGAATCTTTTTTTTGAGTTTATTAAAAAAAATTAGTAGTATATATTGTGGTTTTTATGTTTTGAAGGATATTTTCATGAAGTAAAATGTTTATAAAAACATTAAAGATAAATAAATGATGAAAATATAAGTAGAAAAGGATTGGAAATAAAATTAAACAGTATATTTATTTAAAGAAGTTGAGAATGATCACTCAAAAGATGATTTAGTTTAACAATGTGTTTTACTAAATGAAGAAAATTCTATTATTTATGTTCATCATATTTCAATTATTATAATATAAGTATTCATAGTTACTACGAACTACTGCAAGGATAGGGAAAAATATGTTTCTATTGGAGAAACCCAAGATGATTATGTTCATGATGATATTCAAAATTTTGTTGAAAATAATGAAGAATAATTTGATCATCCAAAAGAATCAACTCAAGTACTCTGAAAGACACGTTCAAGGAAGAAATATGATTTTTTCTAAGAGTTAGAGAAATTTTTTAACATTAAATTGATTTCATCTCATATATCACATTCCTTATCCTCATAATCCAAAAAATAGGATTCTCTAAGATATCATATATAATAATATTATAAAAAGAAAATCAGTAAATCTAATGAAAATTATCAAAAAATAATTAGGGCAATTAGGATGTGGATTTCATGCAAATGTTAAAATCTCAATTCATAAAAATAAAATAACCTTGAAAATAAAAATTTATTTTAAACATCCTTACATGATGTTTAATTTGATTCAATAAATTGAGATCTAGTTACATATCCCATGATAATTATAATGAAAATTAATTTCTCAAATTTATTGATCATAATAACATATGTAGTTTTTATTTATTGATATTCATGTTATATGATAATATATAAAATGAAATTATATCTGTTGGACAATTTAATGAAACTTAAACAACATGTGGAGATTTTTATCTAGAATAATGACGAATTAAAAAATTTCACGAGAAATAATATTATAGTATTTAAAAAGATTAATTTTTTTTCATCGGATGTATCAAGATGATGGTGATATATAATTTTTCAATGAATAAGATGATGTGATTAAAATAAAAACCTATTTAGTATCAATTTTTGTAGAAATCATAAAAATATATGTTCATGATGTCTCCAAGGATTCATATGATCTGAAGTCTCATGTTTGGTAGCAAGATAATGAAATTTATACGAAAGAAATGAAAAATAATAATATTTGTTATGATTATGTAAAGTGGAATTCCATTTTTGTGATGTCATAGAAGAATTTAAATTTTCATATAACGATGAAAGACATCATTAGAAAAGAATAAAAGAATTTTTTTTAAATCATCAATTTTTTTATAATAATAAAACAATAACGACTCAGTTGGATTATTTTTGAATGTTGGTTCTTTATATTTAATTGGACGAATACTATATTATTTTATGTGTATATTATTTGCTTCATATTGATATTTTTGTAACATTTATGGGAACAATTTATACCTCCTCATAGATCATTTTTAAATTCGAAAAGGAAGAGAAATTATGAAAGATTAATATTTAGTGAGAAATTTATAAAAGATAAAATAAAATAAAGTGATTTATGTCAAGGGGAGTGTGTTTTACATGTTTTTATGATACCATTTTAAATGATTTGTATTATCCTTATCAGAAAGTGGGATATTTTTTATTCAATGGAATATTTTTTATACTTTCTAACATTAATTTTTGAAAATAATTATACTCTTAATATACTTTCATTGATAAAATTTTAAAATTTCCTTGTTCTTAAGCTATTTTAAGTGATAAATTATTTCACATACGTTACATACTATTTCATAGGTATATCAAAAAGATATTTACTTTTTACATCAAATGAATAGATAAATCATTCAATGGGTGATGGTTTAAAAATTCCATACTAATAGATTAAATCATATTATATATAAATATATTCTTCAATGTGTATTATATTAAAATTTTCAAAATTATACACAAAATTATTCCAGGTATTATTTTTTAAAAATAATAGAATGGGGAACATTATTTATTATACCGCATGAAGTTATTTCATCTATTAGAAGGAAGATTAATTCATTTTAGTATTTAAAATCATAACAAATATTAAATGTAGATGCTATGTTGTACTGATCAGGTATTGAATGAGTCTATCTATTTTATTTCAACCACTTATGGGAAGTTAAAAATAAAAATATTGTTTTATTCCTATAAATAAAGACACCTGTTTGTGTAGAATTATTATTTAAATAATTATTTTTATAGATTATACATTTCTAACTAAGTGTCTAATGTTTCTACAATGTTTTTTATAACATATCATTATGTATTATTACTTCACTATAAACATTAGATAATATTACCTTTAGGAATACCTTTTTGGTGATATCATTATAAATTAATTGAGTTTGTCCGTTTTTATTTTTTTCAATAAAATTATTGATCATGGGATATAATGGCATGAGAGATTGAAGGATATTCAGATTAGTATGATAGAGGTTTCTCAGGGCCTAGGGAATAGATATGTGTTTGATCATTCTGATTGAGAGTAACTTTTTTAATAAAGGAAAACAATAGGAAAATATTGATATAAATGATACTATTTGTAATGTTACAAAATTCCTCAATAATGAACGTTGATGTGTAGATACATTCTTAAAATGTTTTTGTAATTTTTCATTAATACCTTATAATAGTTTTTTGCTAGTTTCTATATGTTTATATTCTCCAATGTACATTTTATAGAAATTGTTATATTATTGGTTATAAAATATTCATAACACTATTTATAAATTGTATCACTAAGAAACATAATCTGATGAAATATATTAATGAGGTTTGATGAAATTATAATCTTAATTTTATTAAAAAAAAATCAATCCACTCTTGTAGTATAAGTGTATACAATTTCGACCATACTGGAATCATTGGTTAATTTTTATGTAACAACTCCTTGGAGAATAGATGAGATGATTATAAACTGACTTGGACTCAATTTCCTATTAATTTAAATCATATATATGGTTTTCTTATCTTTTCTTTAGATTCCCTCTATTTTTATTGATACTAAATGAATAATTATTACACCATTCATTTGTTATTTCAGGGAATCATACTTGTTATATTTATACCCACAACTACAAGGGTATCATTCATAAACATGATGTACATTTATAAATAATGAATTATTTAGATTTGGTATTAGTGATCATGGGCTTAGATTATCATATGCAGGGCAAGTTCCTGGTAGCGTATGGTAATTCTCAATTATGGAAGTTAATGCTGGTGATCACTCTGCTTGAACCATTAGTGTGTGGTAGAATATAGTGTATCGTATAAAATATTGATTATGTGGGGAGAAAATTATCATTCTAATTGTATTATAAATTGTTTTGAATCATCATGTTTATTTATTATCTTTTATACATTCCATTTGTGAGTTTTATTGTTTAGTTTCCATACATACATTATTTATTATACAAATTAATTTTTTATTCATACAAATGATGGTCATTGGTTATATTTTATGTTCTATATTTCGTATCTATTGTATTTTTTTAGTCATAGGCCTATATTGTATTTTTTCAATTATAGTGCTATTCACTTGTCCCTTTTATGTTGGAGCAGTGCGAGGGGTGTCACACTCAGCATATTATCGAACAAGGAGAGGTACCAATTGATCATGTCATTTCAAAATGGTATCAGTGTTGTTAACGTTATTGGTATGGGGTTTACAGTTAGTGGTATAATGAGGAATGTATTGGTAATTTTGTTAATAATGTTAAGGGGTTTTAGTTTTCCTGGAAAAAATAACATCGTGTTGGTACAACAACATTTTTATCCATTAAGTAGGAATTTTATAATTTGTTGATTGAATGGAAACCCTATGGAATCATTTTTTTGTAATTAAGATGGAATATCAATCATAAAGAATCTAGTTAAATAATTCATATACTTTATAAGTATCATTTCCGATATATAATTTTAATATTGGGGATTTATCGCACTTATTAAAGGTTGTCACAGTAATATTTCTTGCACGTATATAGAGGAAATGTTGTGATGATCCATTATAAGTTATATATCATATTATTAATTATTTATTGATCTATAAGGTGTAATGATGAGTCTCAATATTGAGTTATCCTTTATTTGTGTGTCATGGAGGTTTCTACACCTATTAATCTTGTATAGAACATCTCAAAGAACATACGGTAGTTCCCACTAAGCCAAACAATATTACTTATTTGATGTTTACACCTCATTAGTTCATGATGTAAATGATTCCATAATTTCATAGAGGACATATTTAACATGTGGTATAAGGTGGGTCAGAGTTAGTGACTTTCATATTTTGTTTTGTTTAGACAACCACCATCTAGATATATATTATTTAGTGGTTAACCTATACATTGTAATGAGACATTAAAGGATTATATTTTATTCAAAATCATAATTATATTGATATACTATTTTTAATTCATGATAACTTTTTTGATAGGTTGTTCTGTCTAGAGACAATAATTATTTTATTACATTAAGAGATATTGGACTCCCCATAGGGTATTATACCAGTGTTTGATTAATAATTAGGCCTACATACCATACGTGGTAATCCAATGAAATGATTCCTTGAGAATTTTTTTCATCACTGTATTTTATGTATAAATCTTAGAGAGGATACATGTTTGGTATTTTTTTAATGAACCCCCTCTTATAGAAGAGTCATCAAGTGATAATTAAAAGCTGATAGCATCTTATAAGACATGGACCTTATTTTTGAGAACATTCATGATACAACAACAAATGTCATATAGCAAGGCCACCATGTTAAATTTATCACTAGGACTAGGGAAAATCATTTTATAGGCACAATATCCAAAAGGTAGGTAGTTTTATTTGAGGATTGGATTGTGTAAAACTAGTTTATATATGGAATCATGTAATAGATAAATGGGGTTTGGTGGCACTAGATGTAGTTAATGGTATGATTTTGCACCTTTGTTGTAGTACCATTCACATCTTGGCATTGGTTCATTATTTTAATTCCTTACTAATTTTTTTTTAATAGTTATAATCATTAGTGGTATTATCGATAGAATATATTGATTACCTATTTCTAGAATTTCTAGGTGTTGTATAGTCACTTTGTTCACATGGTTTTCATCATTGATTGTGAGTATAATCCCATGTTAACGATAGTAAGGTTAACACTACAGAATTATAATAATTCAGAAAAATTATATTGTAAGCATGGAAATATATAATATGGGTATTGATGAGATTTTTTGGTATGTGATGGGGAAGGACCATGAAAATTATTTATAGTGGGAGACACATGGTTTACCACATTGGTGTTCAATATATAGGTACATGATCCTGTAGTATGGATAAAAATGATCCATCACAATTTTTTAGGCTTTGATAGTTACTATTAATCAAGTGGCACAATGGTGGTGTATTGGCGGACCACCATTATAGCGAATTCCATGATCACATAAAGAATGATTACCTTGAAAAACACCCCAAAATGATTGATTCGATATTGGAGTGAGTTATTTTTCTCATATTCAATAATCATTGGTGGTCCCATACTCTTCCACCATAAATGTCAGGTCTATGGTGGTGTTGTAAAATAAGTTTCCTTGACTGGAAAAATATTCACAAGAGATATGACTTGTTGTTTTCCAGAGTGATTTAATTATGACATTGTCTTCCCTAGGTAGAGAGTGATTTCCCCTAAATTCCATCATTATATGTATCAATGAATATTTTGGGCAAGGATTACCCTAGTAGAGAATGGAACATGATGAAGTATATTCAATAGAAATTTTTAGTCATTCCTAATGTGTAGTAATTTTAGTTTGGAGATGGAGGATGACTCCATATGTGTTTTGGTATTATATTCTTCATATTGGAAGGATATATACTAGGGTATAGATCCATAAAAGGTGGTTTATCTAAGTAGTTAGGACTATCTAAATCAAATTTCAATAGAAGGAGTAACCAATGATTAGTTGTATGTTTACGTGTAGCTTGAGGAGGCCATTATAACGATCTAAACCCTGACATCTCATTTCTAGTAGTGACATTATTACACTAGTACTAGATATAGGATATCAAATATCAGTGGACTAAATAGTTTATTAGACTTTATATAATAGATATATACCTGAATCTCATTTACCTTTGAAAACCTAAATTAAAGCCTATAATTTTTTTCGAACACCATTATTTGCATTAGAATATCCCTAAACATCAATCATAAAACAAATCTTGAAATATTGGGAAATGAATAATATGAAATGATGGATATTAAATACTATGTTTGGTATGTGTATAATTGAATATACCATGAATACATAAGGAATAATCAAAATGGTACTAATAAATCATAATCAATTAATTAATTATAAACAATATCATGTGGTAGAAATTCATCCATCAATATCATAAATAATATAATAATCACTTGTAAATCAATAAATGATTTCATAATGGTGTAATGAATAGTTCCCAACATTTGAAAAATATCATCAACACCTTGCGTGAGGACATATTAAATATATCATAGCCTCATGTAAATACAACTATAAAAATAGGAAAGGCCTCAGCTAAAACCCAGTCAGGATTGTCTTCACATACTAATCCAAATTCCTTACATGTATGAATATAGAAAAACATAATCAATATAAACATTATTATTTAAAAACTTCTTTATAAAATGTTAATAATTTACCCAATAAATACAAAATTACCTTAAACCATCTAAAGTAATAAGATGAATGTTATTAATATAGAAAAACTGTAGCCCATCAAATCATATACCATTTATAGAAATAATGTTGATAGTATAATTACAACATATCACTGAGGGATCATAACTAAAATAATGGGTTTTCATTATTTGTTAATTTAAATTCAATAAAATGATCATATATGCATTTTTGAAGAAAATAACTGTAACACCCCGAGCTTCCACGATACGCTTCTCATTCCATAATGCAATAGCTTGCATTGTACGCAACTTCGAGTTCTAAAACACCGCGAATAATCAAAGTAGCCGTTATGAATAGTAATAACCACTTTTTAAAATTATAGAAATTTTAAATTTCAAAATGGACTTCATTTTTGAATTCGTAATATCGAAATTATCCTAAGTTGAATTTTTTGTAACTTTCTTAGAACTTCCAATTTTTTTATGAATAGTGAAAAATACTTAAAACAACTTTTTTAATCAAAATAATATATTGTGATAAATTATACTATTTAGTGGTTTTAAAGTATAGTTAGAATATATTTTTACCATTTTATCCAATGGTGGTCATTAGAATTAATTTAACATTGAAATTGGACATAAACAATTGCCAATCTTTTGATATAAATTATTTCTTAAAAACAAGCTATTTGTTGTGACAGCGGGAATTAATTATAAAATTAATTAATGCAACATATATGTATGTAATTTTTTAAAATAGAAATCATTTTTTAATTTGGAATATCAATTATAGATTAGGGTGAAATTTTGGCATTGTTCTGAAAAACTTCATTTTTTGATGAATAGTGAAACCACTAAGTGGTAGTTAAATAACTGATTTTTCGTTTAAATGAAATATTACCACTTCTGTGGTTTGATTTTCAAAAATACGACATACATGACTGTCATTAAGAAGTAAAATGTGGTTCAATGAGATTAGAATAATTTTTTGGTGAATAGTAACTTTTAAGTTCTTAATCGCGATTAGAGGTAATTAGTGTAGTTTAAGGTAAAAACAATGTTTTAATAATATGATATGAGCTTGTCACTTGTCCTACTCCAATTGGATGAGTCATGTCCGACCAATACAACCCATGGGTCAACTTGGGGACCCCATGGAGCCACTGTATATGGAAAATGACATTAATATATATTTATTTAATGTTAAAATTAAATTGACACAAACATGAGTTATTTTACTAAAACAGTTTTTAAGTGGGGTTACACAAGTCCAAATTTTGACTATAAATATTCATTAGAAAGCTAAAAAGATTTCCTACATCATAGTATTTTTTTATAATTTTTAGACGTTAAATAAATTAAATTATTTATGACATAATTATGATGCAGTGATGACCTCATTATTTAACGATTTAAATAAAATGAGAATATAATGCAAAATCCAAGGAATACACTTGTCCAAAGCCAATTGGATGAGGAGATTTCGAAACCTTATCACCTTATCCTAGAATTATATAAGTGTGGGACCTTTATAATCCGAAAATCATTGTGAAATAATGTAACATTTCAATCTTTCCAAAAGTGCCCCTCCTCTCCACTTATAAAAGGCCCCCACCTCTCCCACCATATTCACACTATAAAGCCATTTGGCTCGGCCACACTCTGCCCAAATACTCTCCCAACTTCACCCTCTTACTCATAGAAGCCTCACTTTTGGCAGAACTCTTCCCACGGAAGCCTTTGGCTCAAATCAAAAAGAGTTACCCGATTTTGAGGTAATGTCTTCTCTAATGTTGTTTTGTTTTATTTTTCTTCTCCAACCCCCTAAACTCTTTTTATTCATTTCTTTTGTATCAACAACAGTATCCTAAATATACTAGGATGTTGTTATAAGAAGGATTCGAGATACACTTACACACACCTACATCTAATGGTTAAAGAACATACGGTTTCTGTGGATGGCGAATTTCTGCCTCACGAAACGATGATTGTTCAACACTCATATAACACCTTCAAAGGTGGCCATTAAGATGTCACTATATTTATATATGATATATAATATTTTTATGTTTTACTTATGCTTCTGTGTTTCTCATTTATGTCATACTTTTTGATTTCCATTATGGGTAAAACGTGATAATTTCATTTTAGGAAGTACGGACTACCGCGCCCTCAAAGTGATTTGAATCGTTAATGCCATATGTGGGATGTATAAAGGATGGAGTAAATGGTATTATACACTATATTATACTGGAATTATATTATACATTTATATCATTATGATTTCGTTCCATTAAATACGAAATAGAAATGAAAGTAGCGTTCATGCGTACGTACGGCTTACCGTCTCCATGAACGGTGCATTTCATTTCTTACCTCTAAATGTTACGTGACAATTTGAATGAATGTATATACTGGATATATATCATATATATGATATCTACATCATTAATATAATTCTGGATATAATGGATATTTCACCACATGAACAACTTGTAATTATAAGAAGTTTATTGTTGACTCAAGTTACCAAAGATCGACAAAACGACCGTTATTAACTTAAATAATTAAATAATGTTCATAACATGGTAATAAGGGATATAAAAGGAATAATGAACATGTAAAAGGTTCTTAAGTGAATAGAAATTAACTCTAGTTTATTATTCATGAGGTTAAAGAACGGTTGAGTCAAGTCAGACACGAGGTAAGGGAACTTCTTAACCTAACTTCCATTCTTTGGGATAATCTCCTACTTTCAAATTATGTCATAATATTATTATGTCTTATTTTGTATTTTTACTTTCTTTATGTGTACCTGTAGTGAATACACATAATAGATCTATTTTATTTTAAAAATGATCTATTTAAGGAGTTCATCTCAATCCCCTTTCATTGAGGCATATTTGGTTTTATACACAACTTTCTTTTATACGGTGTATAAACCCCTTTGACTTTTACGTTTATTCAAAAGGAATCTTTTTTATACGAAGCGTTTTACTAAACGACAAAAAGGGAATGTTTTTCTTTCCGTACTTATGCAGCGACAACGACTTCTCCGCCGCCGTGACCATTATTTGAGATTCGGCTTCCTCTACAAGCCATTATTTTAATGAAAAATAAATACAAAGTTTTAACTTTCTTTAATTTTATTGAAAATGGTTTTGAAAGCGTTTTTATTATATCAATGTGTTGTATTTATATCTTTTGATTTAAATGTGGAAATGTTATGTTTTTTGTATGCATGTTTTATGTGATATGATTATGTTATGGTTTATGACATGTTTAAACCTATTCATATGAGGAATTCATTGGACTTAATAAATGACGGGTGGAGCCCGCAATAGCTCCTCGATGCATCGGCAGGTCTCATGAGACAAACTAGTGTCTTGGCACGAGGCCTTGACATAATCTTATTTGTGTTCTTGGCACGAGGCCTTGACTACGTGGTTATGATAGTCTGGCATTATGCATTCCATCATTATGAAAGTGGTTATTGATATTGCATGTGATTATTCAACCAGTAGAATATCCATGTGAATAAGTAAATGGAATTATCTCATTTTAATTTTGCCATATTATGTTGAAGTTCATGTTTAAAAGGCTTTTGTTTTAGTTATACATTGCCTTAAATGTTAATGTTTATTTATGAAAGCTTTCTCATTATTGTTAACCTTACTGAGCATCTGAGCTCACCCCTTTCAATGTTTTAATATTTTCCCGGATGTGAAGAAGTATTTTATGAATGACCTGTAGGGATAGTCAGAAGAGGATATTAGTGTTGACTATGAAGACTATGTTATTATAGTTTTTCACTTTGTGATGTAATGTAACATTTATGAATGTATCTAGTGTTTCCAAGGCTACTAAACTAATCGGTCTTTCGAGACTTCATCTTTTGTGATCATGCCAATGTTACGAAGTAATGAACCGGCTCTGGGTAGCTGGGGTCGGGGCGTTACAGTTGGTATCAGAGGCAGTTTAGTACTAACCTTGGAAGCTAGATTTAGATAAACTCTGATTAGAGCACATATCCCGAAGATAGACTTTGAGGATTAGTATAGAAGAACTTCCTAGAATTTTGGTATTATAGAGATGTTGTGAGTTTTCCGAGCAATACATCCCTATCTGGATACGAGCAGGTAGAGGCGGCTCTGGCACAGATGTACCTAGGGGTAAAACCCGAAAACACCGCTTTGAGCTGGACTCGAACGGGAACTGGTGCACGACAACGGGCATTGCTGCACTCTTGGTTACGACACTCCCGGGGGATATGCTTTGGATAATTCCCATTTTCTTTACAAACCACTATGAAGGGTTACGAGTATATACTTCCTCAAAGAAAACATTTTTATAATTATGGATTATATCCATAATTAGTTCAATTTATGTTAAGTGTTTTACAAGTATGGAATTATGTATTTTGATTCATGAACTAATCTAGTTTATGCCATTATTTAGAAATGGCGCCTAGTGGAAGGAATGGAAACCGTATCAATGCACGCACTCCGTGTAGGGATTGCCCTCCTGCTCAGGATAATTATGGTGGAGCTAGTGATACAACTAGTGCTGATCAGCTTCTCACCGTACTGGGGAAACTCACACAGGTTATGAATAATAACCTTACTCGTATGGAGCACCCTGATCCGCAACGTGGAGGATCAATGCTATACCGTTTCATGAGGAAACAACCACCAACCTTCAATGGGAGTACAAATCCTACAGTAGATGAGCAATGGATAAATTCCTTAGAGAAAATATTCCATGCCTTGGGGAGTAGTGAAAGGGAGAAGGTTGTCATGGCAGTTTACCGCCTCACTGGAGATGCCGATCAGTGGTGGTCGCTGATTCAAAACACAAAGGAAGATGATGACGTATCGAATATGGAATGGAGGGAGTTCAAAGAGCTTTTCTTAGAAAAATATTTTCCTCGTGACCATCGAGCAGATATGGAAAGGCAATTTCTGAGTTTGAGGCAGAAGGAGGATGAGATTGTCGCAAAGTATGAGGCTAACTTTACAAGGTTAGCAAGGCATGCTGCTGATTATATACGTATCCCAAGGAGTAAGATTGATCGTTTCTTTGATGGGTTAAAACCATTTCTCCGTCGAGCTTTAGTATCACAATCCTTCTCATCATATGATGATATTGTCTCGTGTTCTATCAAGACAGAAAAGGAATTCTCTATGTCTTATGACAACAAAGTAAGGCAAGAGAAGAAGAGAACGGTGGAACAAGAGACAGATAAAGGGAAAAAGGGAAAGAAGGATTTTCCATTATGTGATAATTGTGGGAAGAATCACCCTGGTACGTGCCTAAAAGGAATGGGAGTTTGTTATAAATGTGGAGAAAAGGGTCACCAGGCTTGTGATTGCAAGGGAAAGAAAGAGGCTTTCAAAGTTGAATGCTACAATTGTAGGGAAATGGGGCATTATGAAAATGAATGTCCTAAGCGTCAGGTAAACTTACCTCAGAAAAGGCCAAGGGATCAAGGCCAATCTTATGCTGTGACTACAGTTGAAGCGGAATAATTAATGTATTGGTGCTTTTGGACTCAAGGATTATATTATGGTTATAAGAATAATGTGATATATATATAAGGATTGTAATGCAGTACTTGTTGATTTCAGTAAGGTTTTAATATGTTGAAGGTAATTATATTTTTAGTATCTGACAATAAGAGAAACTTTACTTTGTTTAGGGAATCTGATAAATTGATTTTGGAATTAAGAGACCTTTTAGAGAAAGTCTGGACATAGGTATTTTGGATAACTATTAAGGTTGGGATGGATTAAGTTGAACCATGGATAGTATTGTTTAAGGTTAAAGAATTTATGAAGATTATTTTTGGAATATTATGATACTATAGTTTTAGGAAAAAGACAACCTGCAGGGTGGGGCATAACCCGTCGCGTCGGACAAAGCTGCAGGAATCGAACCCACAACCATAGTGCAACAAGCCTTTATTTCCTACCACTATCCTACAGGAAGTCCCTGGTTATTACAAAATAATTTTACTAATCTAAATGGTATGTGTTAATATATGGAACCTTATACAATTAGGATAATTATAATATTTTTGAGTTCTATATATTTTTGAGTGAAAGATGAGTTGAAGGTTGAAACTCTAATTGTCAAGCATAAATATATATATATATATACCTATCTCTTATTCAATGAATAAATTAATTCTTAAACTTTAGTAAAGGGATATTATAACAAAAAATGTGTTATCCTAATACCTTATGTCTTGTTGAACTGATGATATTTTAAATCAACATAGATTGAAGGCTTTGAGGCCCTCAATTTGACAGTTGATTGAGATTGATGACCTCAATCACTCCCTACAAATATTTACGTTTTTCCACCAATTATATGTCTCTAATTGCCACCAATGTTCTCCTAACCGAGATCATAATTTGGTGGTGACTTTTTCATTTCCCTTCCCTCTTATTAAGGCTAAATTTTATTAACCTTATTTCCGATGTGGGCTTTCCACAAAGGTATTTTCTATTTTCAACCTTTTTTTTCAAAGAATTTTTTTTTCAAATAGCGAGGACGCAATTTATTGAAGGAGGGGAGAATGTAACACCCCGAGCTTCCACGATACGCTTCTCATTCCATAATGCAATAGCTTGCATTGTACGCAACTTCGAGTTCTAAAACACCGCGAATAATCAAAGTAGCCGTTATGAATAGTAATAACCACTTTTTAAAATGATAGAAATTTTAAATTTCAAAATGGACTTCATTTTTGAATTCGTAATATCGAAATTATCATATGTTGAATTTTTTGTAACTTTCTGAGAACTTCCAATTTTTTTATGAATAGTGAAAAATACTTAAAACAACTTTTTTAATCAAAATAATTTATTGTGATAAATTATACTATTTAGTGGTTTTAAAGTATAATTAGAATATATTTTTACCATTTTATCCAATGGTGGTCATTAGAATTAATTTAACATTGAAATTGGACATAAACAATTGCCAATCTTTTGATATAAATTATTTCTTAAAAACACGCTATTTGTTGTGACAGCGGGAATTAATTATAAAATTAATTAATGCAACTTATATGTTTGTAATTTTGTAAAATAGACATCATTTTTGAATTTGGAATATCAATTATTGCTTAGGGTGAAATTTTGGCATTGTTCTGAAAAACTTCAATTTTTGATGAATAGTGAAACCACTAAGTGGTAGTTAAATAACTGATTTTTCTTTTAAATGAAATATTACCACTTCTGTGGTTTGATTTTCAAAAAACCGACATACATGATTGTCATTAAGAAGTAAAATGTGGTTCAATGAGATTAAAATAATTTTTTGGTGAATAGTAACTTTTAAGTTCTTAATCGCGATTAGAGGTAATTAGTGTAGTTTAAGGTAAAAAAAAGTTTTAATAATATGATATGAGCTTGAAACTTGTCCTACTCCTATTGGATGAGTCATGGACGACCAAGACAACCGATGGGTCAACTTGGGGACCCCATGGAGCCACTTTAGTTGGAAAATTACATTAATATATATTTATTTAATGTTAAAATTAAATTGACACAAACATGAGTTATTTTACTAAAACAGTTTTTAAGTAGGGTTACACAAGTCCAAATTTTGACTATAAATATTCATTAGAAATATAAAAAGATTTCCTACATCATAGTATTTTTTTATAATTTTTAGACATTAAATAAATTAAATTATTTATGACATCATTATGATGCAGTGATGACATCATTATTTAACGATTTAAATAAAATGAGAATATAATGAAAAATCCAAGGCTTACACTTGTCCAAAGACAATTGGATGAGGAGATTTCGAAACCTTATCACCTTATCCTAGAATTATATAAGTGTGGGACCTTTATAATCCGAAAAGCATTGTGAAATAATGTAACATTTCAATCTTTCCAAAAGTGCCCCTCCTCTCCACATATAAAAGGCCCCCACCTCTCCCACCTTATTCACACTTTCAAGCCATTTGGCTCGGCCAAACTCTGCCAAAATACTCTCCCAACTTCCCCCTCTTACTCCTAGAAGCCTCACTTTGGGCATAACTCTTCCCAAGGATGCCTTTGGCTCAAATCAAAAAGAGTTACCCGATTTTGAGGTAATGTCTTCTCTAATGTTGTTTTGTTTTATTTTTCTTCTCCAACCCCCTAAAATCTTTTTATTCATTTCTTTTGTATCAACACAAGTATCCTAAATATAATAGGATGTTGTTATAAGAAGGATTCGAGATACACTTACACACACCTACATCTAATGGTTAAAGTACATACGGTTTCTGTGGATGGCGAATTTCTGCCTCACGAAACGATGATTGTTCAACACTCATATAACATCTTCAAAGGTGGCCATTAATATGTCACTATTTTTATATATGATATATAATATGTTTATGTTTTACTTATGCTTCTGTGTTTCTCATTTATGGCATACTTTATGATTTCCATTATGGGTAAAACGCGATAATTTCATTTTAGGAAGTGCGGACTACCGCCCCCTCAAAGTGATTTGAATCGTTAATGCCATATGTGGGATGTATAAAGGATGGAGTAAATGGTATTATACACTATATTATACTGGAATTATATTATACATTTATATCATTATGATTTCGCTCCATTAAATACCAAATAGAAATGAAAGTAGCGTTCATGCGTACGTACGGCTTACCGTCTCCATGAACGGTGCATTTCATTTCTTACCTCTAAATGTTACGTGACAATTTGAATGAATGTATATACTGGATATATATCATATATATGATATCTACATCATTAATATAATTCTGGATATAATGGATATTTCACCACATGAACAACTTGTAATTATAAGAAGTTTATTGTTGACTCAAGTTACCAAAGATCGACAAAACGACCGTTATTAACTTAAATAATTAAATAATGTTCATAACATGGTAATAAGGGATATAAAAGGAATAATGAACATGGAAAAGGTTCTTAAGTGAATAGAAATTAACTCTAGTTTATTATTCAGGAGGTTAAAGAACGGTTGAGTCAAGTCAGACACGAGGTAAGGGAACTTCTTTACCCAAGTTCCATTCTTTGGGTTAATCTCTTACTTTCAAATTATGTCATAATATTATTATGTCTTATTTTGTATTTTTACTTTCTTTATGTGTACCTGTAGTGAATACACATAATAGATCTATTTTATTTTAAAAATGATCTATTTAAGGACTTCGTTTCAATCCCCTTTCATTGAGGCATATTTGGTTTTATACACAACTTTCTTTTATACGGTGTATAAACCCCTTTGACTTTTACGTTTATTCAAAAGGAATCTTTTTTATATGAAGCGTTTTACTAAACGACAAAAAGGGAATGTTTTTCTTTCTGTACTTATGCGGCGACAACGACTTCTCTGCCGCCGTGACCATTATTTGAGTTTCGGCTTCCTCTACAAGCCATCATTTTAATGAAAAATAAATACAAAGTTTTAACTTTATTTTATTTTATTGAAAATGGTTTTGAAAGCGTTTTTATTATATCAATGTGTTGTATTTATATCTTTTGATTGAAATGTGAAAATGTTATGTTTCCTTTATGCATGTTTTATGTGATACGATTATGTTATGGTTTATGACATGTTTAAACCTATTCATATGAGGAATGCATTGGACTTAATAAGTGACGGGTGGAGCCCGCTATAGCTCCTCGATGCATCGGCAGGTCTCATGAGACAAACTAGTGTCTTGGCACGAGGCCTTGACAAAATCTTATTTGTGGTCTTGGCACGAGGCCTTGACTACGTGGTTATGATAGTCTGGCATTATGCATTCCATCATTATGAAAGTGGTTATTGATATTGCATGTGATTATTCAACCAGTAGAATATCCATGTGAATAAGTAAATGGCATTATCTCATTTTACTTTTTCCATATTATGTTGAAGTTAATGTTTAAAAGGCTTTTGTTTAGTTATACATTGCCTTAAATGTTAATGTTTATTTATGAAAGCTTTCGCATTATTATTATCCTTACTGAGCATCTGAGCTCACCCCTTTCAATGTTTTAATATTTTCCAGGATGTGAAGAAGTATTTTATGAATGACCTGCAAGGATAGTCAGAAGAGGATATTAGTGTGGACTATGAAGACTATGTTATTATAGTTTTTCACTTTGTGATGTAATGTAACATTTATGAATGTATCTAGTGTTTCCAAGGCTACTAAACTAATCGGTCTTTCGAGACTTGATCTTTTGTGATCATGCCAATGTTACGAAGTAATGCACCGGGTCTGGGTAGCTGGGGTCGGGGCGTTACAGTTGGTATCAGAGGCAGTTTAGTACTAACCTTGGAAGACAGATTTAGATAAACTCTGATTAGAGCACATATCCCAAAGATAGACTTTGAGGATTAGTATAGAAGAACTTCCTAGAATTTTGGTATTGTAGAGATGTTGTGAGTTTTCCGAGCAATACATCCCTGTCTGGATACGAGCAGGTAGAGGCGGCTTTGGCACAGATGTACCTAGGGGTAAAACCCGAAAACACCGCTTTCAGCTAGACTCGAACAGGAACTGGTGCATGACAACGGGCCTTGCTGCACTCTTGGTTACGACACTCCCGGGGGATATGCTTTGGATAATTCCCATTTTCTTTACAAACCACTATGAAGGGTTACGAGTATATACTTCCTCAAAGAAAACATTTTTATAATTATGGATTAAATCCATAATTACTTCAATTTATGTTAAGTGTTTTACAAGTATGGAATTATGTATTTTGATTCATGAACTAATCTAGTTTATGCCATTATTTAGAAATGGCGCATAGTGGAAGGAATGGAAACCATATCAATGCACGCACTCCGTGTAGTGATTGCCCTCCTGCTCAGGATAATTATGGTGGAGCTAGTGATACAACTGGTGCTGATCAGCTTCTCACCGTACTGGGACAACTCACGCAGGTTATGAATAATAACCTTACTCGTATGGAGTACCCTGATCCGCAACGTGGAGGATCAATGCTAGACCGTTTCATGAGGCAACAACCACCAACCTTCAATGGGAGTACAAATCCTACAGTAGCTGAGCAATGGATAAATTCCTTAGAGAAAATATTCCATGCCTTGGGGAGTAGTGAAAGGGAGAAGGTTGTCAAGGTAGTTTACCGCCTCACTAGAGATGTCGATCAGTGGTGGTCGCTGATTCAAAATACAAAGGAAGATGATGACGTATCGAATATGGAACGGAGGGAGTTCAAAGATATTTTCTTAGAAAAATATTTTCCTCGTGACCATCGAGCAGATATGGAAAGGCAATTTCTGAGTTTGAGGCAGAAGGAGGATGAGAATGTCGCAAAGTATGAGGCTAACTTTACAAGGTTAGAGAGGCATGCTGCCGATTATATACGTATCCCAAGGAGTAAGATTGATCGTTTATTTGTTGGGTTAAAACCATTTCTCTGTCAAGCTTTAGTATCACAATCCTTCTCATCATACGAAGATATTGTCTCGTGTTCTATCAAGACAGAAAAGGAATTCTCTAAGTCTTATGACAACAAAGTAAAGCAAGAGAAGAAGAGAACGGTGGAACAAGATACAGATAAAGGGAAAAAGGGAAAGAAGGATTTTCCATTATGTGATAATTGTGGGAAGAATCACCCTAGTACATGCCTAAAAGGAATGGGAGTTTGTTATAAATGTGGAGAAAAGGGTCACCAGGCTTGTGATTGCAAGGGAAAGAAATAGGCTGTCAAAGTTGAATGCTACAATTGTAGGGAAATGGGGCATTATGCAAATGAATGTCCTAAGCGTCAGGGAAACTTACCTCCGAAAAGGCCAAGGGATCAAGTCCAATCTTATGCTGTGACTACAGTTGAAGCAGAATAATTAATGTATTGGTGCTTTTGGACTCAAGGATTATATTCTGGTTATAAGAATATTGTGATATATATATAAGGATTGTAATGCAGTACATGTTGATTTCAGTAAGGTTTTAATATGTTGAAGGTAATTATATTTTTAGTATCTGACAATAAAAAAAACTTTACTTTGTTTGGGGAATCTGATAAATTGATTTTGGAATTAATAGACCTTTTAGAGAAAGTCTGGACATAGGTATTTTGGATAACTATTAAGGTTGGAATGGATTAAGTTGAACCATGGATAGTATTGTTTAAGGTTAAAGAATTTATGAAGATTATTTTTGGAATATTATGATACTATAGTTTTAGGAAAAGGACAACCTGCAGGGTGGGGCATAACCCGTCGTGTCGGACAAAGCTGCAGGAATCGAACCCACAACCATAGTGCAATAGGCCTTTATTTCCTACCACTAGCCTACAGGAAGTCCCTGGTTATTACAAAATAATTTTACTAATCTAAATGGTATGTGTTAATATTTGGAACCTTATCCAATTAGGATAATTATAATATTTTTGAGTTCTATATATTTTTGAGTGAAAGATGAGTTGAAGGTTGAAACTCTAATTGTCAAGCATAAATATATATATATATATATATACCTATCTCTTATTCAATGAATAAATTAATTCTTAAACTTTAGTAAAGGGATATTATAACAAAAAATGTGTTATCCTAATACCTTATGTCTTGTTGAACTGATGATATTTTAAATCAACATAGATTGAAGGCTTTGAGGCCCTCAATTTGACAGTTGATTGAGATTGATGACCTCAATCACTCCCTACAAATATTTACGTTTTTCCACCAATTATATGTCTCTAATTGCCACCAATGTTCTCCTAACCGAGATCATAATTTGGTGGTGACTTTTTCATTTCCCTTCCCTCTTATTAAGGCTAAATTTTATTAACCTTATTTCCGATGTGGGCTTTCCACAAAGGTATTTTCTATTTTCAACCTTTTTTTTCAAAGAATTTTTTTTCCAAATAGCGAGGACGCAATTTATTGAAGGAGGGGAGAATGTAACACCCCGAGCTTCCACGATACGCTTCTCATTCCATAATGCAATAGCTTGCATTGTACGCAACTTCGAGTTCTAAAACACCGCGAATAATCAAAGTAGCCGTTATGAATAGTAATAACCACTTTTTAAAATGATAGAAATTTTAAATTTCAAAATGGACTTCATTTTTGAATTCGTAATATCGAAATTATCATATGTTGAATTTTTTGTAACTTTCTGAGAACTTCCAATTTTTTTATGAATAGTGAAAAATACTTAAAACAACTTTTTTAATCAAAATAATTTATTGTGATAAATTATACTATTTAGTGGTTTTAAAGTATAATTAGAATATATTTTTACCATTTTATCCAATGGTGGTCATTAGAATTAATTTAACATTGAAATTGGACATAAACAATTGCCAATCTTTTGATATAAATTATTTCTTAAAAACACGCTATTTGTTGTGACAGCGGGAATTAATTATAAAATTAATTAATGCAACTTATATGTTTGTAATTTTGTAAAATAGACATCATTTTTGAATTTGGAATATCAATTATTGCTTAGGGTGAAATTTTGGCATTGTTCTGAAAAACTTCAATTTTTGATGAATAGTGAAACCACTAAGTGGTAGTTAAATAACTGATTTTTCTTTTAAATGAAATATTACCACTTCTGTGGTTTGATTTTCAAAAAACCGACATACATGATTTTCATTAAGAAGTAAAATGTGGTTCAATGAGATTAAAATAATTTTTTGGTGAATAGTAACTTTTAAGTTCTTAATCGCGATTAGAGGTAATTAGTGTAGTTTAAGGTAAAAAAAAGTTTTAATAATATGATATGAGCTTGAAACTTGTCCTACTCCTATTGGATGAGTCATGGACGACCAAGACAACCGATGGGTCAACTTGGGGACCCCATGGAGCCACTTTAGTTGGAAAATTACATTAATATATATTTATTTAATGTTAAAATTAAATTGACACAAACATGAGTTATTTTACTAAAACAGTTTTTAAGTCGGGTTACACAAGTCCAAATTTTGACTATAAATATTCATTAGAAATATAAAAAGATTTCCTACATCATAGTATTTTTTTATAATTTTTAGACATTAAATAAATTAAATTATTTATGACATCATTATGATGCAGTGATGACATCATTATTTAACGATTTAAATAAAATGAGAATATAATGAAAAATCCAAGGCTTACACTTGTCCAAAGACAATTGGATGAGGAGATTTCGAAACCTTATCACCTTATCCTAGAATTATATAAGTGTGGGACCTTTATAATCCGAAAAGCATTGTGAAATAATGTAACATTTCAATCTTTCCAAAAGTGCCCCTCCTCTCCACATATAAAAGGCCCCCACCTCTCCCACCTTATTCACACTTTCAAGCCATTTGGCTCGGCCAAACTCTGCCAAAATACTCTCCCAACTTCCCCCTCTTACTCCTAGAAGCCTCACTTTGGGCATAACTCTTCCCAAGGATGCCTTTGGCTCAAATCAAAAAGAGTTACCCGATTTTGAGGTAATGTCTTCTCTAATGTTGTTTTGTTTTATTTTTCTTCTCCAACCCCCTAAAATCTTTTTATTCATTTCTTTTGTATCAACACAAGTATCCTAAATATAATAGGATGTTGTTATAAGAAGGATTCGAGATACACTTACACACACCTACATCTAATGGTTAAAGTACATACGGTTTCTGTGGATGGCGAATTTCTGCCTCACGAAACGATGATTGTTCAACACTCATATAACATCTTCAAAGGTGGCCATTAATATGTCACTATTTTTATATATGATATATAATATGTTTATGTTTTACTTATGCTTCTGTGTTTCTCATTTATGGCATACTTTATGATTTCCATTATGGGTAAAACGCGATAATTTCATTTTAGGAAGTGCGGACTACCGCCCCCTCAAAGTGATTTGAATCGTTAATGCCATATGTGGGATGTATAAAGGATGGAGTAAATGGTATTATACACTATATTATACTGGAATTATATTATACATTTATATCATTATGATTTCGCTCCATTAAATACCAAATAGAAATGAAAGTAGCGTTCATGCGTACGTACGGCTTACCGTCTCCATGAACGGTGCATTTCATTTCTTACCTCTAAATGTTACGTGACAATTTGAATGAATGTATATACTGGATATATATCATATATATGATATCTACATCATTAATATAATTCTGGATATAATGGATATTTCACCACATGAACAACTTGTAATTATAAGAAGTTTATTGTTGACTCAAGTTACCAAAGATCGACAAAACGACCGTTATTAACTTAAATAATTAAATAATGTTCATAACATGGTAATAAGGGATATAAAAGGAATAATGAACATGGAAAAGGTTCTTAAGTGAATAGAAATTAACTCTAGTTTATTATTCAGGAGGTTAAAGAACGGTTGAGTCAAGTCAGACACGAGGTAAGGGAACTTCTTTACCCAAGTTCCATTCTTTGGGTTAATCTCTTACTTTCAAATTATGTCATAATATTATTATGTCTTATTTTGTATTTTTACTTTCTTTATGTGTACCTGTAGTGAATACACATAATAGATCTATTTTATTTTAAAAATGATCTATTTAAGGACTTCGTTTCAATCCCCTTTCATTGAGGCATATTTGGTTTTATACACAACTTTCTTTTATACGGTGTATAAACCCCTTTGACTTTTACGTTTATTCAAAAGGAATCTTTTTTATATGAAGCGTTTTACTAAACGACAAAAAGGGAATGTTTTTCTTTCTGTACTTATGCGGCGACAACGACTTCTCTGCCGCCGTGACCATTATTTGAGTTTCGGCTTCCTCTACAAGCCATCATTTTAATGAAAAATAAATACAAAGTTTTAACTTTATTTTATTTTATTGAAAATGGTTTTGAAAGCGTTTTTATTATATCAATGTGTTGTATTTATATCTTTTGATTGAAATGTGAAAATGTTATGTTTCCTTTATGCATGTTTTATGTGATACGATTATGTTATGGTTTATGACATGTTTAAACCTATTCATATGAGGAATGCATTGGACTTAATAAGTGACGGGTGGAGCCCGCTATAGCTCCTCGATGCATCGGCAGGTCTCATGAGACAAACTAGTGTCTTGGCACGAGGCCTTGACAAAATCTTATTTGTGGTCTTGGCACGAGGCCTTGACTACGTGGTTATGATAGTCTGGCATTATGCATTCCATCATTATGAAAGTGGTTATTGATATTGCATGTGATTATTCAACCAGTAGAATATCCATGTGAATAAGTAAATGGCATTATCTCATTTTACTTTTTCCATATTATGTTGAAGTTAATGTTTAAAAGGCTTTTGTTTAGTTATACATTGCCTTAAATGTTAATGTTTATTTATGAAAGCTTTCGCATTATTATTATCCTTACTGAGCATCTGAGCTCACCCCTTTCAATGTTTTAATATTTTCCAGGATGTGAAGAAGTATTTTATGAATGACCTGCAAGGATAGTCAGAAGAGGATATTAGTGTGGACTATGAAGACTATGTTATTATAGTTTTTCACTTTGTGATGTAATGTAACATTTATGAATGTATCTAGTGTTTCCAAGGCTACTAAACTAATCGGTCTTTCGAGACTTGATCTTTTGTGATCATGCCAATGTTACGAAGTAATGCACCGGGTCTGGGTAGCTGGGGTCGGGGCGTTACAGTTGGTATCAGAGGCAGTTTAGTACTAACCTTGGAAGACAGATTTAGATAAACTCTGATTAGAGCACATATCCCAAAGATAGACTTTGAGGATTAGTATAGAAGAACTTCCTAGAATTTTGGTATTGTAGAGATGTTGTGAGTTTTCCGAGCAATACATCCCTGTCTGGATACGAGCAGGTAGAGGCGGCTTTGGCACAGATGTACCTAGGGGTAAAACCCGAAAACACCGCTTTCAGCTAGACTCGAACAGGAACTGGTGCATGACAACGGGCCTTGCTGCACTCTTGGTTACGACACTCCCGGGGGATATGCTTTGGATAATTCCCATTTTCTTTACAAACCACTATGAAGGGTTACGAGTATATACTTCCTCAAAGAAAACATTTTTATAATTATGGATTAAATCCATAATTACTTCAATTTATGTTAAGTGTTTTACAAGTATGGAATTATGTATTTTGATTCATGAACTAATCTAGTTTATGCCATTATTTAGAAATGGCGCATAGTGGAAGGAATGGAAACCATATCAATGCACGCACTCCGTGTAGTGATTGCCCTCCTGCTCAGGATAATTATGGTGGAGCTAGTGATACAACTGGTGCTGATCAGCTTCTCACCGTACTGGGACAACTCACGCAGGTTATGAATAATAACCTTACTCGTATGGAGTACCCTGATCCGCAACGTGGAGGATCAATGCTAGACCGTTTCATGAGGCAACAACCACCAACCTTCAATGGGAGTACAAATCCTACAGTAGCTGAGCAATGGATAAATTCCTTAGAGAAAATATTCCATGCCTTGGGGAGTAGTGAAAGGGAGAAGGTTGTCAAGGTAGTTTACCGCCTCACTAGAGATGTCGATCAGTGGTGGTCGCTGATTCAAAATACAAAGGAAGATGATGACGTATCGAATATGGAACGGAGGGAGTTCAAAGATATTTTCTTAGAAAAATATTTTCCTCGTGACCATCGAGCAGATATGGAAAGGCAATTTCTGAGTTTGAGGCAGAAGGAGGATGAGAATGTCGCAAAGTATGAGGCTAACTTTACAAGGTTAGAGAGGCATGCTGCCGATTATATACGTATCCCAAGGAGTAAGATTGATCGTTTATTTGTTGGGTTAAAACCATTTCTCTGTCAAGCTTTAGTATCACAATCCTTCTCATCATACGAAGATATTGTCTCGTGTTCTATCAAGACAGAAAAGGAATTCTCTAAGTCTTATGACAACAAAGTAAAGCAAGAGAAGAAGAGAACGGTGGAACAAGATACAGATAAAGGGAAAAAGGGAAAGAAGGATTTTCCATTATGTGATAATTGTGGGAAGAATCACCCTAGTACATGCCTAAAAGGAATGGGAGTTTGTTATAAATGTGGAGAAAAGGGTCACCAGGCTTGTGATTGCAAGGGAAAGAAATAGGCTGTCAAAGTTGAATGCTACAATTGTAGGGAAATGGGGCATTATGCAAATGAATGTCCTAAGCGTCAGGGAAACTTACCTCCGAAAAGGCCAAGGGATCAAGTCCAATCTTATGCTGTGACTACAGTTGAAGCAGAATAATTAATGTATTGGTGCTTTTGGACTCAAGGATTATATTCTGGTTATAAGAATATTGTGATATATATATAAGGATTGTAATGCAGTACATGTTGATTTCAGTAAGGTTTTAATATGTTGAAGGTAATTATATTTTTAGTATCTGACAATAAAAAAAACTTTACTTTGTTTGGGGAATCTGATAAATTGATTTTGGAATTAATAGACCTTTTAGAGAAAGTCTGGACATAGGTATTTTGGATAACTATTAAGGTTGGAATGGATTAAGTTGAACCATGGATAGTATTGTTTAAGGTTAAAGAATTTATGAAGATTATTTTTGGAATATTATGATACTATAGTTTTAGGAAAAGGACAACCTGCAGGGTGGGGCATAACCCGTCGTGTCGGACAAAGCTGCAGGAATCGAACCCACAACCATAGTGCAATAGGCCTTTATTTCCTACCACTAGCCTACAGGAAGTCCCTGGTTATTACAAAATAATTTTACTAATCTAAATGGTATGTGTTAATATTTGGAACCTTATCCAATTAGGATAATTATAATATTTTTGAGTTCTATATATTTTTGAGTGAAAGATGAGTTGAAGGTTGAAACTCTAATTGTCAAGCATAAATATATATATATATATATACCTATCTCTTATTCAATGAATAAATTAATTCATAAACTTTAGTAAAGGGATATTATAACAAAAAATGTGTTATCCTAATACCTTATGTCTTGTTGAACTGATGATATTTTAAATCAACATAGATTGAAGGCTTTGAGGCCCTCAATTTGACAGTTGATTGAGATTGATGACCTCAATCACTCCCTACAAATATTTACGTTTTTCCTCCAATTATATGTCTCTAATTGCCACCAATGTTCTCCTAACCGAGATCATAATTTGGTGGTGACTTTTTCATTTCCCTTCCCTCTTATTAAGGCTAAATTTTATTAACCTTATTTCCGATGTGGGCTTTCCACAAAGGTATTTTCTATTTTCAACCTTTTTTTTCAAAGAATTTTTTTTTCAAATTGCGAGGACGCAATTTATTGAAGGAGGGTAGAATGTAACACCCCGAGCTTCCACGATACGCTTCTCATTCCATAATGCAATAGCTTGCATTGTACGCAACTTCGAGTTCTAAAACACCGCGAATAATCAAAGTAGCTGTTATGAATAGTAATAACCACTTTTTAAAATTATAGAAATTTTAAATTTCAAAATGGACTTCATTTTTGAATTCGTAATATCGAAATTATCCTATGTTGAATTTTTTGTAACTTTCTGAGAACATCCAATTTTTTTATGAATAGTGACAAATACTTAAAACAACCTTTTTAATCAAAATAATTTATTGTGATAAATTATACTATTTAGTGGTTTTAAAGTATAATTAGAATATATTTTTACCATTTTATCCAATGGTGGTCATTAGAATTAATTTAACATTGAAATTGGACATAAACAATTGCCAATCTTTTGATATAAATTATTTCTTAAAAACACGCTATTTGATGTGACAGCGGGAATTATTTATAAAATTAATTAATGCAACTTATATGTTTGTAATTTTGTAAAATAGACATCATTTTTGAATTTGGAATATCAATTATATCTTAGGGAGAAATTTTGGCATTGTTCTGAAAAACTTCAATTTTTGATGAATAGTGAAACCACTAAGTTGTAGTTAAATAACTGATTTTTTGTTTAAATGAAATATTACCACTTCTGTGGTTTGATTTTCAAAAAACCGACATACATGATTGTCATTAAGAAGTAAAATGTGGTTCAATGAGATTAAAATAATTTTTTGGTGAATAGTAACTTTTAAGTTCTTAATCGCGATTAGAGGTAATTAGTGTAGTTTAAGGTAAAAACAATGTTTTAAAAATATGATATGAGCTTGACACTTGTCCTACTCCTATTGGATTAGTAATGGCCGACCAAGACAACCCATGGGTCAACTTGGGGACCCCATGGAGCCACTTTAGTTGGAAAATGACATTAATATATATTTATTTAATGTTAAAATTAAATTGAAACAAACATGAGTTATTTTACTAAAATAGTTTTTAAGTGGGGTTACACAAGTCCAAATTTTGACTATAAATATTCATTAGAAAGCTAAAAAGATTTCCTACATCATAGTAGTTTTTTATAATTTTTAGACATTAAATAAATTAAATTATTTATGATATTATTATGATGCAGTGATGACCTCATTATTTAACGATTTAAATAAAATGAGAAGATAATACAAAATCCAAGGCTTACACTTGTCCAAAGCCAATTGGATGAGGCAATTTCGAAACCTTATCACCTTAGCCTCGAATTATATAATTTTGGGACCTATAGAATCCGAAAATCATTGTGAAATAATGTAATATTTCAATCTTTCCAAAAGTGCCCCTCCTCTCCACTTATAAAAGGCCCCCACCTATCCCACCTTATTCACACATTCAAGCCATTTGGCTCGGCCAAACTCTGCCCAAATACTCTCCCAACTTCCCCCTATTACTCCTAGAAGCCTCACTTTGGGCAGAACTCTTCCCAAAGAAGCCTTTGGCTCAAATCAAAAAGAGTTACCCGATTTTGAGGTAATGTCTTCTCTAATGTTGTTTTGTTTTATTTTTCTTCTCCAACCCCCTAAACTCTTTTTATTCATTTCTTTTGAATCAACACCAGTATCCTCAATATACTAGGATGTTGTTATAAGAAGTATTATAGATACACTTACACACACCTACATCTAATGGTTAAAGAACATACGGTTTCTGTGGATGGCGAATTTCTGCCTCACGAAACGATGATTGTTCAACACTCATATATCACCTTCAAAGGTGGCCATTAAGATGTCACTATTTTTATATATGATATATAATATGTTTATGTTTTACTTATGCTTTTGCGTTTCTCATTTATGGCATACTTTATGATTTCCATTATGGGTAAAACGCGATAATTTCATTTTAGGAAGTGCGGACTACCGCCCCCTCAAAGTGATTTGAATCGTTAATGCCATATGTGGGATGTATAAAGGATGGAGTAATGGTATTATACACTATATTATACTGGAATTATATTATACATTTATATCATTATGATTTCGTTCCATTAAATACGAAATAGAAATGAAAGTAGCATTCATGCGTACGTACGGCTTACCGTCTCCATGAACGGTGCATTTCATTTCTTACCTCTAAATGTTACGTGACAATTTGAATGAATGTATATACTGGATATATATCATATATATGATATCTAAATCATTAATATAATTCTGGATATAATGGATATTTCACCACATGAACAACTTGTAATTATAAGAAGTTTATTGTTGACTCAAGTTACCAAAGATCGACAAAACGACCGTTATTAACTTAAATAATTAAATAAAGTTCATAACATGGTAATAAGGGATATAAAAGGAATAATGAACATGGAAAAGGTTCTTAAGTGAATAGAAATTAACTCTAGTTTATTATTCAGGAGGTTAAAGAACGGTTGAGTCAAGTCAGACACGAGGTAAGGGAACTTCTTAACCCAACTTCCATTCTTTGGGTTAATCTCCAACTTTCAAATTATGTCATAATGTTATTATGTATTATATTGTATTTTTACTTTCTTTATGTGTACCTGTAGTGAATACACATAATAGATCTATTTTATTTTAAAAATGATCTATTTTAGGACTTCATCTCAATCCCCTTTCATTGAGGCATATTTGGTTTTATACACAACTTTCTTTTATACGGTGTATAAACCCCTTTGACTTTTACGTTTATTCAAAAGGAATCTTTTTTATACGAAGCGTTTTACTAAACGACAAAAAGGGAATGTTTTTCTTTCCGTACTTATGCGGCGACAACGACTTCTCCGCCGCCGTGACCATTATTTGAGTTTCAGCTTCCTCTACAAGCCATCATTTTAATGAAAAATAAATACAAAATTTTAACTTTCTTTTATTTTATTTAAAATGGTTTTGAAAGCGTTTTTATTATATCAATGTGTTGTATTTATATCTTTTGATTGAAATGTGGAAATGTTATGTTTCCTTTATGCATGTTTTATGTGATACGATTATGTTATGGTTTATGACATGTTTAAACCTATTCATATGAGGAATGCATTGGACTTAATAAGTGACGGGTGGAGCCCGCTATAGCTCCTCGATGCATCGGCAGGTCTCATGAGACAAACTAGTGTCTTGGCACGAGGCCTTGAAAAAATCTTATTTGTGGTCTTGGCACGAGGCCTTGACTACGTGGTTATGATAGTCTGGCATTATGCATTCCATCATTATGAAAGTGGTTATTGATATTGCATGTGATTATTCAACCAGTAGAATATCCATGTGAATAAGTAAATGGCATTATCTCATTTTACTTTTGCCATATTATGTTGAAGTTCATGTTTAAAAGGCTTTTGTTTTAGTTATACATTGCCTTAAATGTTAATGTTTATTTATGAAAGCTTTCGCATTATTGTTATCCTTACTGAGCATCTGAGCTCACCCCTTTCAATGTTTTAATATTTTACAGGATGTGAAGAAGTATTTTATGAATGACCTGCAGGGATAGTCAGAAGAGGATATTAGTGTGGACTATGAAGACTATGTTATTATAGTTTTTCACTTTGTGATGTAATGTAACATTTATGAATATATCTAGTGTTTCCAAGGCTACTAAACTAATCGGTCTTTCGAGACTTGATCTTTTGTGATCATGCCAATGTTACGAAGTAATGCACCGGCTCTGGGTAGCTGGGGTCGGGGCGTTATAATAACCTTTTAAATTTGAAAAAACATTTAAACGTAGATATTTAAAAATATTAGTGAAAATTATAATCCAAAAATAATGTCATATAAATTTAATGGATGATTCAAATAAATGTGTTGTCATTGTTATGAAATGTTTCCTTTCATAATGAGTTTCTGAAAACAAAGATTCAATTCAAATTTTTAGAAGAAAAGACAAAATTAAATTGTTTGGAAAATTATTGGATGATTCATTTTTTGAATGAAACGATGTTATGGGTAAAAATGACATTAAACAATCATATTAAAATATTTTTTAAAACACATTTGAAAACATAGATTTGAATGAGAAAGGATTTTTTACCATATAGGGAAATGTGGACAAATTTTACAAAATAACCCACAGAATGTTTTGAAACCAAGGAGGTAAATATGATATTATTACATAAAAAATTAACGAGTAACTAGTGGATAACAGAAATCATGATTTTCATGGAATTTAGATCATTGAATTTCATCATCGGAAAATTCATCATAAAAATCTCGATAAATAATAAGATGGTAACATAAATTACTACCACTTTTTATCTTTTGAATCATAATACACATGAACGAAAAAACATCTAATGAAATATTAAATACCACTAAGATATTTTTATATACGATATAACATATCAAAGGGTCAGTATAAGCATGAAAAAACTATGTAGTAAATATAGAATAAATCTCACTTATGTAAATTTGATATAATAAACCCTTACATTAGGGAAACATTCCTTCATATGTGTCTATAAATTGAATATAATAAATTTATATTTAATATTAATCTATTAAAAAAAGTATTCATATATTTGAATCTATATTTGAATTACTTATATTCATTTAGGACATGGTTTGTAACAAATCATTTATAAAATCACTGATTTGTGTGATAATTGCTTTATTTTTATTATATGTATTGCTTCTGTAATTTCATTCCTTATACAGTGATCATGGTTCCATAATATCCACAATTTTAATAATAATATTACTATAATATGCAATATATATAAATATAAGTATTTATAACATAAAATAAATAGAAGATATTGGTAAATGAGTTACACTATTCCGGGGGATGGTAGGATGTACGCATGTATGAACACAAGTACTATTTTTTCAAAAGGTAGAATGTAAACAAATTAAATAATATTTACCCATTTATAAAACATATATTATATTAATTTTTTAATTTTTATTCTTTTAATATATCCTTATTACCATATATTTTAAAAATTAAATGAAAATCATTTCGCATGGCTATGTGGAGACGATAGTAGAAACATATACACAAGCGATGTTATTGTTTTCCAGAATATTGGATGGTAAGATGTTAGATTTGGTATTAAAATTATAGAAGTATAATAATATCATAAATACCATATTAACATGTAAAATTCATCATTATATCTACCCGAGAGAGGCGATGATCGAAAAAAAATTAAATCGGTTAGTGAGGTGATAGTACGTTTTTTCACATGATCGATGGTTTTAGGTACCATATGATGGAAAAGGATATAGATATTAGTTATAAAATAAACATAATAAAATGTATTTATATTTTATATATAGGTTTTACTATTATGTTATTTTTACTTCCTAAATAAAGGAGGTAAGGGGAGAATGAAATAAAAAAATAGTTTATTGAAGAAATATACATTCGGTTAGAGAAACCTCCTTTTGTTATCTTATTAAAGTTCATATGTTTACTAATGTGAAAATAACATAAGATATATAATGTGGATACAGATTTTTTAGATGTATTTTTAATATTTTTTTCAGACCAAATAACTTATTAATTGTGAATATGCAATGGAAGGATTTTTCATTTTATAATTGAGGTGGAGTGGTATTTTTATAAATACCCAAAACTATTCAATAGTTGGAAGTAACTATCACCACAAGTGAATTAAAAATTGATAAATAATGTATTGGAGGAATCATATGGTCAATAAACACCTCCAAAACAATTATATAAAATGTTATTCCATATCATTTATGTTTACTCAATTTTATAATTTTAGTTTCCAGCAATGTAATTAGAACTTGTACCATCTCGATTTATCGTTCATGTGTAAATATAAACTGTGAGTTACTAGATAATTTTTCCCACTTTCTATAAATATTATATATAATTTATCTAATAAATTAATATATTTTTTTGAAAATTAATTTTATCATAAGAACAAATGTTGTCAAAAAACTCTATTTTAACAGTAATTGAGGTAATACTGTTTTTTCTATTTATGGATCTATAAAGTCACTATAAAATAAAAATTGGTCCATTAATGGATTATATTTTTTATTTATGAATATATAAAAATTACTAGGTAGAATATTTGATTTTTATCAATTTTAAATCCATTATGAAAATATTTTTTATTATAATATAACTTTAATATCATTTTTGACACTATTCATTTAGTTTGACAATAGAAAATATAAAGAAAATGATGAAAAAATAATTATTACATTAAAACCTATATAAAATAAATTATGTATAGAAAAAAAAATTAAGATAATAATTAATTCAATTTATATTATTTTAACTTCCCTATAATCTGTTATTTTTTATATTAATTGGTATTTACTTTAATGGCCTTTCATTATAATTTAAAGTAATAATAATATTATTAAAATTTATAAGAAAATTAAGATCATAAAAAATTTACATTTACCAGAAAAAGAGTGTCAATATACATTGAAAAATATTCTTCACTATGTGAAAACATAATTAACATATAAAGGTAAGGGGTTGAAATTTTGTCTTTCAGTTTACATAAATTTTAATATTGGTCAACTTCATGGAATTTGAAATGACACAAACAATTATAAGTGAAATTTCCCTTTTTATTTAATTTAATTTCTTATTTTATAAAATTGATATAGAAAACACACGCATGCCATCTATTTTATCATATCAAAATGGATTTAAATGGCTGTTAAGTATCACTACCATTGATAATATAGTCATTGAACAATGATCACATGACTAATATAAATATAGTGTTTTAAAAAATCATATAATCAAATGTAAAAGGTGGAGATAACCTCAATTAGTACAGTCATTTCCTATGAAGCCCATTTATTAGAGCTTCAAGGGAGATTTCATTATAGGGATTTTCCCTAGTCCCATACAATTCCCAAATCTAGCAACATAGGTACGAGAGAAACCGTTAATGGGAGAATTTTATGGTCTTGGAGATCACGACCCAAACCAGGTTCGCCAAATGGACCAATGAAAGCCCCACCATCTCACACCTTACTCTTAGGGAATATGTAGGTGTAATAAATGTATATGTATCAATACCCTAGTATTACAATTAATTACATTAGTTTTTATATATTAATGAATATTCCCTAATTTTATTATCGTTTTTAACACAGAAATAATACTTTCTTTTAATATTGAAACTTAATTCAGAAATTTATTTTCATGAATTAATAAATATTATTTTAATAAAATATTATTATGAAAGTAATTTTATTAAATACAAATTATAATATAATTTTTATGAGGCCAAATATAATTTTTATTAATGTTTCAAAAATATTTTTTTCCAAACCCATAAATTTTCATTAAATGTCATTTTATATTTTAATGGTTATAATTGAAATATTTAGAAAATTATTTTGTTAAAATGAATATTATTTTTGGAACGAGGATGTCAAAATTATACACATGTGTTTTTTTCATTATTTTATAAGATGGTCGATGTTTTGTGTTAAAATTAAATGCCATATAAATATATACTGTGTTTTATGACATCATAATCACCTAATAGTTTTAAATTAAATAGTATAAAAGTAATATTCGTCCAAATATGAGGTTTACATTTATAATATTGTGATTATATATTTTCTTGAGTGATTTTATAAAGCCTTAGTGAATCCTTCAAAATGTATAACATATTTTATGTTTTTATGTTCATTTCATTTATAATGTGACTCACCTCCACATAAAGAAGGCTAATATTTAAATATATTTGGACCATGGCCTAATAAAATATTTTTCCCACTCCAATTTTCCAAAAAAATGGAAAAAACCATGATATGTTTTGAGGTTATGAATGTTTAATTATATTGATTCCAAAACAGATGTTTGTGAAATATTAAATAATTTTCCTCTCATTTCCTATATAATCCTGCACAAACATCCACTTATCTAAACTAAAAATACTTCGATAACATATTTAAACTTTCTAACCCTCTCTATAATCCTCCCAAGTCTCCCCAATAATCTCATGAAGCCCCTCTTCAGGCTTTTTAAGTCACACACTCAAGTAAGGGTTTCTTTTATCCAAATTTTAATCCTTGTTTACTTATATTGTTACACCCTTTTTTATTTATAAATGATTAGGTATGTTTTTTATCTTCTCCAATAGATCCCTTATTAGGTTTTAATGATGATAGGAAAATTTATCTTCGAATAATATCTCCATGGTACACCTATTACCTTGACAAATTTTCATAAGAGTTATTCCATTTCTTCTCTTTCTTCATGTTTCATTATTAGGTCATAACTTCTATTTCAAAATTAAATATTTTGGGACATGTATTCTATGACCCAATTACATTATATTTCATTTATATACTATGCGAGATATCTTTCATACCCATCAACACTTTTTGTGATTTTTTATGTTATGCCATTATGCTTCTTTAATTGCAACAAGAATATCAATTCCAAAACAATGGAGTAATTGAATACCGTACCGATTCCCTATTATGAGTTTTAACATTTATACACATTTAAATTTTTATTATGTTAATACATGTATGTATCCCACACCCCTTTAACATGGAATAAATGGTTATGATTAATTAATCCATGATTTATGATCTATATTCCACACTTAATCATTATAATGAAATGAATGTGATGGGTGAACCAATAATTATATAGTTCTCCAACTCATTGGTTAATGTTTAGAAAAAATGATAAAATAGGTTGGGAGAGGGTTTTACCTAATTCCATTACGGTAATGTTTTCACTCTGATTTCTTGGTAGTGTACTCTTTTCCTAGGATGCAATGTTGTGTGTTTTTTACACATTTCAATGTTATGATTATAATTCTATATCATGCCTTTATATTCTTGTTTCTTTTATGTTCCATTGATATTCCTATTGTTTAAAAGGTGTTGTCTTTCCCATGTTATTCAATGTTTATTCTCGTACTAGGATTTATAGCTCACCCATTTCTTATGTATGTTCTCATATTATCCCATGAAATGTTAAGTACGATTGTATGTTGTGGTCATGTAAAGTATTTTTTTCAATAATTATGTTGTATTTCATGATTTATGTTTATATGTAATCTTACTAATTTACCAATACACAAGACAAATCAATCATTTTTATTTTATTAAATTTAATTTTAGGTAATTAATGAATGTAATAAAATTATCATGGTTGTTATAGTTTGTATCAAAAGAAAAATTTAGTTATTTTTGGGATTAGGATTAGAAGACTCTAGTGGAAGAATTTAGGATAATACAAATTATGTGAAAAAATACCTTAATTTTTGTGATTATATAGTACGTGATTTATCATGAAAATGTATTAGTGTCTAGAAATGTGCTAGTGGATGTGGCTCTCGTATGGATGTATATAGGGGTAAAACCTGAAATCACCACTTTGAAATAGACTCGAAATAGAACTACTGCATGAATATGGGCCTCTCTACACCACTAGTGTGACACCCCAAGGTGATATGTTTTCATAAATTCCCAATCATTGTACAAACCATTATTATGGGAAAATAAAAGGAACATATTAATATATTTTATGAAATATTAGATGGATAACTTAGTTTGATTCCATGAAATTCATAAGTTATAGAAATAAATTTAATCAATATGTTGTCCCATTTATTTCATGGGATTCCCATTTATGTGTTTAATAGATTAAAATACATAACACTAATTTTCGTTTTATTCTAGCCAATGGCCAGTAATAAGATGAATCATAAGAAAAAACGATATAGATATCAATTTAATGACTCACCTAATGAGATTCCCTATCTAATTGTAGTAGATATCACAGAAATTGTCACAATACTCTTAGTTAAATAATGTTTTGAATAGGAACCATGATCAAGTTGAATGTCTAACCTTCACACCCACTAAGAAAAACGAGTCACAATCGAGAGCTTCATGAGAAAAAGGCCTCATAATTTCAATAGATCATCTGTTCCCTCAATCTCCAAAACATGGACGAACACCATTGGGAAAATATTATCCATCCTTCAATGCTACGAACAAGAGAAGGTAATTTTAGATTATTATCATATAGAGGTTGAATCTGATCAATAGTGGACATTGATAAAAAAAATATAAAGCCTGAGGAATAAATCAGAGAGATATGACAGAAGGATTTTAATTTTTTTTAAATAAATATTTTACACGCACCTCTGATATAAGATAGAAAGGGCCTTCCATTCCCTCATGAAAAAACACGGTGAATGAAAACATCAAAACGGATTCCACCATAGCCTACATGGAAAATTTCATAAGGCTTTCATAAAACCCTATAGATATTTCATTACCCTAGAATGCAAGGTAGACCACATCATTGGTGGTATAAATCCCAGCCTACAGAATGCCCTGGTGATATGTGACATTGATAGCTATGAGGAAATTAATCTATGTGACCAAAAGATGAAATAGAGATTGGTGAATCCAAAGTGTATCACATGGATAAGAAGTTAATGGTGGAGTCAAATTCTGGTGGTCCGATAGAGAGATGAGATGGTGCTATGAAATTTCAACACCCCACTTACCAAAGGTGTGTAGAAAAGAACCAAGGAAATTTCCTAAAGAGAATGAAGAAATGATTTTGGTGTAAGAAGGATGGGAACCTAGCTATCAATTTCGGATAATAATATCCCACTACTTCAGTAATGGAAAGGAATGACCCATTAAACCCTCAGTTCACTATTCATTGCTACAACTTTAAGGAACCATGAAATTCTTGAAACTAATGCACTAATATAATGGTTTTCGGTGGCATCCAACATCCACCAAGGAAGAAAGTGAGAGATTTTTCCATCACCATCGCCGATGTGAATCCCGAAAATGAAGTGGTGAAAGGTATACTAGTCATTAATACATGAATAGTGAACATAATTTTTTGTTAAGGTTGTACACATTATATTATATACAAATAGTTTAATATAACAATCAAAACCAAAACACAAATCATGGAAGTAGAGCTGTCAGAACCAATGGAAAATGGGTCAATTATATCATCCCATGTATATTACTCCTCCCAAAACACAATTTGTGGTTTATACATTCTTGAAAATGTTATCATAATTCCTTTGGTGGAATTTGATTCAATTCATAGAATGGATTGGATTTCCCTATATAGAGACAACATAAATATTCATGAGAGGGAAATCACTCTCAATATAGAATATTAGCCCCCCACTTCTATACATGTGCAGGTAGTAGGATGAATCTTCTTTATCACCATCATCACACGAATTGATATTACTTCCATATGATCATATTTATTTTACTCATATGATCAAACCTAAAGAATGAACCATCCTAAAATATATGCCCATTGTGAGGGAATTCGCTAATATGTTTTTAGAGAAATAGCCTGGTCATCATCCAATGATTAATTATCTAGTTATCTTATACCTAGGGAATGGACAATATCCAAGACTCCATATAGAATTGATATTGAGAGACCTGAGGAGTTATAGAAAAAACCACAGGAGAATATGGAAAAAAGTTATATGTGCCCATGTGTATCACCATGCACTGTGGCAGTCCTCTTCATTAAGAAGAATGATGGGTCAATGCACCTTTTTATTGATTATCCTGAGCTGAAAAAAATTATAATAAATAACAATAATCATTTTCCAGGAATTGATGACTTGTTTCATCAGCTACTTGTAGCACAATGATTATCCAACGTGGATATGTGGTCGTGATATTACCATGTAAGGTGGAAGGAGGATATCCCAAAGACTGCATTCCATACAAGGTACGAGCATTATGTGTTCATAGTGATGCCATTTAGACTCACTAATGATCCTGAAATATTCATGGAATTGATGAATAGAGTCTATAGAGATTACCTCAAAGAATATTGGGTAGTCTTTAATGATTGTATTATAATTTACACCAAATGTAATAAGTAGAATGACGATAATTTAACTACTATGCTAAATAACTTGCGAACGGACAAGATTTATGCCATGTATATCGAATTTGAGTTCCAGTGGAAGGAAGTCTATTTATTAGGGAATATCATCACAATTAATGGGAAATCTATGTTCCCTTCAATGAACGAGGAAACCGAAGGATGGTTGAGAAGAACATTTGTGATAAATATCTGATGTTTCCTTGGATTAGTTGGGTATTATCATCGATTTTGAGAAATTTCTCACAATTTTCAAACCCTATAACCAAGATAACTAGGAAGGGAGTCAAATTTTATTGGAATGATGAATGTGAAGAGAAAATCAAGGATTTGAAAAGGTATATTATCACTACAACTATGCTCACACTACTCACAAGTTGGGAGATTTTTGTTTTATTTAGCGATGCTTCGAAGAAGGTTCTACACAGTGTGCTGATGCAAAATGACAATGTTGTTTCCTATGCTATGTGGAAGATGAATTTTCATGAGCCGAACTACCCAATACATGATGTGGAGTAATATATAGTGATATTCTTTTTGAAAATTTGGCGACATTACCTCTTTGGGGTGATTTTTGATATATATAATGATCACAAAATCCCCAAGTATATATTCACACATAAAGAGTAGAATATGGGCTAATAAAGATTGTTAGAGGTGATCAAAGACTATAACTACTAAATTCTCTACCATCTGAGGAAAGAGAATGAATTGGTAGATTCTACAAGTACATATGATCCTCAACGCTTTCATTGATGATAATTGAGAATAATCCAATCTTTATATACTAGAAGATGATAGAAATGGGAATCATATAGGATGGAACATAATAAATCATTTCACAAATTATTTCTCAACTATCTCTTTTGGTACGGCTAAAGGATTATCAATGAGATGTTGAGGGAATTCAGAATAAAGTAGAAACTCTTATATAATGGAAATCCTCACTGTTCAATGTTAGTAAATAAGGTGTTGTATGACTTGGGCCAAGAATATGTGTACCATTAGTTACTAATTTAATGAAGGATCTGTTTGTTTATACACATCGGTCAACCTTCTCTACCCAACTGGGAAGAAAAAAGATGTATCAAGATCTACGAGAATAGTAATTATGGGAAAACATAAATAAAGGGATCATATAATATACAACATGATGTCTTGTATGCTAGAAAGTGAAGGGTGAAATGAAAAAATATAAGGGTTTGATGAAGTAATTATCCATGAATACATGGAAATAGTAAAACATCAACATATAATTTTCCACCAAGCATCCTAAGACATCTATAGGAAACAATGCTATCTGGGCTGTGGTTGATCATCTTCCAAGACTACACACTTCATTGTGATTCGAGAGGATTTATAATTGGATAAACTTGCATGGATATATATTAGAGAAGTGTTGAGGATACATGGTTCACCACTATCTATTGAATTCCATTGAGATCCAATAATCACCTCTATGTTCTAGAAGAGTCTCTAACATTCTCAAAAAATTGAGTTAAACTTCATCCTCTCCTATCACCAAAAATATGATGTCCATTCTAACAAGAAAATCCATACACATGAGGAAATGTTTATAGAATAATCGATAGACTAAAAAGGAGGATGGCACAAACATCTTCCTCAAGTTGATTTCTCTTTCAAAAATAGTATCTACTCAAACATCCAAATATACCCTTGTGAATCCCTTTATGGAAAGAGGTGCATAACACCTACATGTTGGGTTGAAGTTGGGGAATGAAAACTACTAGGTAATAAAACGGTTAAGGAAATTGTGGATATGGTTATTACCATTTATAATAAAATTACAACACCCCAAACATCCATGGTACATTCCCCTTTGAATAATGCAATTGCTTGCATTGTACGCAACTTCGGGATTCTGACAAACTACGACCAATCAATGTAGCCATTATAAATAGTAATCCACATTTTTTGAATTTTTATAAATTTTATCATTCAAAATGGACTTCATTTTTAGATTTATAATATTGAAATTATCTTAGGGTTATTTTTTGGTACTTTTCTGATAACTTTCATGTTTTGATGAATAGTGAAAATTACAAAATTTTAATTAAAAACAAATTTTTTTTAATTGAAATAATTAATAGTGAATAATTATGAATTTGAGTGGTTTTAAAGTATATTTAGAATATATTTTTAATATTTTATTCAATTTTGGTCATTGGACATAATTTATCATATAAATCGGACATAAACAAGTGTCATTTTTTTGATATTGATTATTTCTTAAAAACACGTTATTTATTTTGACAGTGGGAATTAATTAATAATTAATATCCTCCACTTCTGTGTTTTGAAATTGGAAAAATGGATTCCATATTTGTAATAAGGATGAAAAAATTGTGAAAATACGTAACTCTTATTTTCATACATTTTGAATAATTATTTCGGTAAATATTTTATTTACCATGGTTAAAGTGTAAATCCGTTAAATAAGGATAAACAAGTAATATTATAATAATTTTAATTTACCTTAAAACGTTTCATACCCCTATTTTTGGATACATTTATTACCATGGGAATCATTGGGTCGATTTTGGGGCTCCATGGAGCCACTTTTATGTTATAGGGACACTTTATATTAATTATGTTAAAGTAAATAGAAAAATGACAGAAGCATATATCTTTTAGAAAAAAATTTTTTACATAGAGTTATATATGTTATATTTTCCACTATAAATATTCATTAGATAGATAAAAAGATTTTATACATAATTTTATTTATAATTTTTATAAATTTAATAATTAAATTTATTTAGGACACAATAATGAGATGGTATTTTCTTTATTATTGAAGGAATCAAATAATTGGTATTATAATTGTTAAAATAAATATAATTTGAAAGTTTTGATGAAATAAACGAATTTTATTGGTTAATAGGACATTTTAGGATTTCATAAATGAATTTTATTCGAATTAATAATGTTTTTAGGACTTTATCCAAAATAAATTATTGAATAGTGTCAAAATTGACTTAAATGAGTTTTTAAAAAAAATAATATATTATTAACTGATATTATATTCCTGAAAATATATGGTTCTGCCAAAGGACTTATATAATGATAATTTTATCATTGATGGATCACTTGTGGGTCTTTTATAAGTATATAGTATGTTCATTAACCATATTATATAAAAATACAAAGTGACATGGTAAATGTCAAACTAATTAACTAAGAGTTAAAACTAAATGACAAGGTTAATTAAGTGACCCAAACCTGTCTAAAAACTTTTTTTAAGTTTTTTTCGACCTATCACCACATTAGACATTAAATAATCCACTTTTAAGCCATTATAATATGAAAATAAGTTTATTATAAAATAATATTTCAAGCATTTCCTAAGGATCTCCTCACCCCTATTATAAAAGGGCACTCCCCCTTCTCTCAAATTCATACCCTCAATGACTTTTGGTTCGGCCAACCCCTGCCCAAATATCCTCTCAACTTCCCTCAACTCATCTTAGAGGCCTTACTTTAGTCATAAATCCATCTTAAGGAGTCCTTTTGATCAAATGAAAAGCAAGAACCCAAAGAAGAGGTAATGTTTTCACCACCCTCTTTCAAGTTCCTTTCTTATTCAACTTCTTCTTTCTCTGTTATTTCCATTATAAAATAATATCTCCAGAATATTCTATATATTTTGGTGTTCTTTTAAATACGGTACAACCATAATGAGTATTCTATCCATCCTTTGAATGACATGTGACCACACGTACGTACGTACGGCTTACCATCCCCACGTCGTGGTGTAATTGTTATTCAATACATTATTATTTGGATGGGTATGATAATGTTGTGTAATTCATGTAAATAATAAATATAACATGATAATTATTCTTTATATATGATATACCATGCAATTTTTTATAATTGTAACATCAAAAGAATGATATTTTTGCTCGTGCGTACGTACGACATACCGTCTCCACGAACGCGAAAAGATTCATTCCCCATCGTATCCATTCAAGAATAATTTTCATTTGATGATTAAGAATAATGTTTAAGAACTTTATATCAGTCTTTATATGAATAAGATACAACCTATCAATAACAAACACGACTTACATAAGAAATCATATAAAGGAAAACGAATCAGTTAACAGCTGAAGCAATGATAATACTAAGATATTATTAACAATGAAATGTTAAAAGATCATGTATGATATCATATTAATGTATATGACTCTTTTATAATTTAATAACAATGATTTAACTATTATATAGGAGGTTAACCTACACTCGACCAAGGAAAATTACAACGTAAGGGCTTTTCATATCACTCCTTATTCCTGTGAGATTCAAGACATATTGTCACTATTAAATTTTGTGTGGTGTATGTACTGACCATAATTGTATTCATTGTGTAATAAAATTTAATTTATGTGTATTTACTTATTCATTATATAATACTTCTTTAATGGGGTGTATGTTTCGTAAGTTACCAAATTGGTAAGGGTTAATTTCACAATGTCTTTATTATTCGAGGTTGTTTTTACGTAAGTATGTACTGGGAAATATTTAGTACACATTTCTATGTTTCATTAAAGAGCTTTCAAATGGATTATTTTAAGGGAATTTTTTACTAAAACACTATTTCAAATGTTTTAAAATTTTATTCTTCTAAATATTTCTCATTAATTTCAATGTCTTCAAAATGGGTTTTAAGGATTTATTTATATTAAAAATAATTATTTTAAAATATTAATTCCTTTAAAAAGATTCAATGTGGAATATGACACTTTGATTGGAAAATGTTTTTAAATGTATTCCTTTCTAAATTGTGTGGCTTTTAAAAGTTTTCATGAAAAATGGTTATTTCACTCATGGAGTTTTACAAATCATATTCATCTATGTAAAAATAATTTAATGGATTTTTAATGTGTTTGGAAGTTGATTTATCATGATACAAATCTTCCATATTATATTGAAGGTTTGGTTATATGTTTTACTATGGTTGTGTTATTTTTATACCATCCATGGTTTATGGGTAAAGTATTGACATTTCGTATGCTAGTTTTGATACGAATGTTTATATTTTGATTAAACCTATTCATATAAGGAATGCATTGGACTTAGTAAGTGACGGGTGGAGCCAACTATTGCTCCTCGATGCATTGGTAAGTCTAATGAGACAAACTAGTGTCTTGGCACAAGGCCTTGGAAAAATCGTATTTATAGTCTTGGTACTGGGCCTTGACTATGTGGTTATGATAGTCTGGCATTATGAAATCCATCATTATGAAAGTGGTTATTGATAGTGCATGTGATTATTCGACTAGTAGAATATTCATGTTAATAAGTGAATGGCATTATTTAATTTTATTTTTCCATGTTTTGTCGAAGTTCAAGTTTAAAAGGCTTTTTATTTATTTATACATTTCCTTAAATGATTATGCATACTTATGAATGTTTTCTCTATATTGTTATCCTTACTAGGCATCTGAGCTCACCCCTTTCTATGTTTTACATTTCCCAAGTTGTGAAGAAGTATTTTATGACTGACCTATAGGGATAGACTATGTGATATTGGTGTTGTCTATGGAAACAATGTTGTCGATGTTTTCCATTTCACAATGTAATGTAAACCATATTAATGTATCTATTATTTCCAAGGATACTAATCTAATTGTTATTTTTGAGACTTGATCTTTTGTGATCATGACAATGTTATGTAATAATGCACCGACTCTGGGTAACTGGGGACAGGGCGTTATAGTTGGTATTAGAGGATGTTTAGTACAAAACTTGGAAGATTGATTTAGATAAACTCTAATTAGAGCACATAGACCTGAGATGGAATTTGAGGATTAGTATAGAATAACATCCTCAAATTTTGGTATTGAATAAATTTTGTGTGTTTTTGGAGAAATACACCCCTATCTGGATACGAGATGGTAGAGGCGGCTCTGGCACAGATGTAACTTGGGGTAAAACCCGAAAACACAGCTTTGAGCTAGACTCGAACTGGAGCTGGAGCACGACAACGGGCCTTGCTGCACTCTTGGTTATGAAACTCCCATGGTATATGCTTAGGATAATTCTAATTTTCATTAAAAACCATTATGGAGGGTTTATGAGTATATAATTTCTCAAGGAAAGAAATTTTGTGATTATTGTTTATATCTATAAATTGTTCAATTTATGTGTTTTAGATGATTGGAATTATGTGTTTTGATTCATAAACTGACCTAGAGTATGCCATTGTATATAAATGTCACCCAGAAGAATTAATGTGAACTCCATCAATACATATGATCTAAAGAGTATGAAGGATAATATCTTGCACGGTATTAAGCCAAAATTTAGAATGGAAATAGTCTCTCACATTTTGTCAAAAAATGAATAAATAGTATAATGTGTTAAAAAGATAAGTAAAGAATTATATATGTCCTATGGCATTGAAGAGAATCAAGAGAAGAAAAAGATGGAAGAGAGAAATATGGATAATGAGAATAGGGGAAAGAAGAATTTTCCCATATGTGATAACTGTGAGAAGAAATACCCTGGAACTTGCCTGAAGGGAATAAGAGTTTGTTATAAGTGTGGAGAAAAAGGACACCATGTACGTGATTTCAAGAGTAAAGAAAAAGGCATAAAATATACAATTCTTTATCTGCAAGGAATTTGGAAACTACACGAACCAACTTCCTAGTCATCAGATTATGCCCCAAATAATAGTATTGGATAATAATCAAGTTATGATACTACCATAGATGAAGAGTAATGACTAGTGTTATTATGTTGTTATTTAAGAATTATTTCATTTAAGTGTTTTATCAATGATGTGCTGTAAATAAATATGGATTATACTGCAGTACTATTTCATTGAGGATTTATGATTTTATGGTACTAAGAAAAGTGAATCTACAATGATTTAAACATTTTCGAAATTACATGGTTTAAGAAAAGATAGACCATAATATGGTCCTAATATTGAGGTACTGATTTTGGAATAAGAGATGGTTGATTTCGTTAAAATATATTGGATATTCTTGTCTACCTTGAAACTGATTAATGATTTGTATATTCGATCATTGTTGGAGTTTATAACATTTTTGGATGGATGAAGTATATCCATTATTATATAAGGAATAAGGGATCATGAATGTAATTAATAAGGTTTTATGGTAATTCAGGATGTTGTTGTCTTTTAAAAGAATACATGATGAAGGTGTTCACATGTTGTTACATGAAAAAAGGATCATCATTGTGTTTACCTTTCTTATAAATTTTGGACTGTGAGTTTGGATAGATGTATATTGGATAATTCTAATTTGAGATTATTATTGGATATTTATAAAATGGACAACACACAGACCGTTTGACAACCTGTCGCATCAGACAATGTTTCGGGAATCGAACCCACAGCCATAGTGTGGTTGGGATTTATCACCTATAACTGGACTAAGTGAAGTCCCTAGAGTGTATAATGTAGTTTTATTATGTTCTGATAGATGAATTATAAATTAATGTTTGGATCCTTATACTATTAGGATAAATATAATATTTTTGTGTTCTATTATCTATTGTAGTGAAAGATGAGTTTGTTGTAGAAATTAGTTAAAGGATGAAACTCTACTTGTAAAATATATATATATATATATATATCTTATTCTATGAATAAATTAATTCTTAGACATTAGGTAAGGGATATTAAAACCAAAAATGAGTTATCCTAATACCTTATGTTTTGTTGAACCATTGATATTTTAAATCATCAAAGATTGTTGGCTTTGGGGCCCTCAATTCTACAATTGTTTGTGACTGATGTCCTCAATCACCCCTATAAATATTTAAGTTTTTTTTTTCCAATTATGTGTCTTTAATTTCCACCAATGTTCTTCAAATCGTGGTTATAATTTGGTGGTGACCCTTTCATTTCTCTTTTCCTTTTATTAAGACTAAATTTTATTAACCCAATTTACGATGTGAGTTTTCCCACAACGATATTTTCTATTCTCAACCTTTTTATTTTCTAAAAAAAATTTCAAATTGAAAGCATGCAATTTATTGATTGAGGGGATAATATAACACCCCAAGCTTACATGGCACGTTTCCCTTTGAATAATGAAATTTCTTGCATTATACACAACTTCAAGATTCAAACATATCACAACCAATCAAAGTAGTCGTTAAATATAGTAATGCCCACTTTTTGAAATTTTATTAATTTTATCTTTCAAAATGGAATTCATTTATGTAATAGGAATATTGAAATTATCTTAGGGTTAATTTTTGGTACTTTTCTGATAACTTTCATATTTTGATGAATAGTGAAAATTACTAAATTTTAATTAAAAACAACTTTTTTAATCGAAATAATTATTAGTGATAAATTATGAATTTGAATGGTTATAAAGTATATTTAGAATATATTTTTACCATTTAACACAATCCTGGTCATTGGACGTAATTTTACATTTAAACCGGACAAAAACAAGTGTCAATCTTTTGATAATTATTATTTATTAAAAACATGTTTTTTATTTTGATAGTGGGAATTAATTTTAAACTAATTTCTGCCACTTCTATGTGTTGAATATTTAAAAATGGATTCCATATTTGGAATCAGTATGACCAAATTGTGTAAATATGTAACTCTAATTTTTAGATATTTTGAATAATTATTTCGGTAAATATTTTATTTACCATGGATAATGGTTAAATCCTTTAAATAAGGGTAAACAAATAATATTATAAAAATATTAATTTACCCTAAAACGTGTCCTAACCCGATTGGTTGATACTTGTCCGAAAATGGTCATATTTGGGTCGATTTGGGGGCCCACATGTAGCCACATGTAAGTGACATGGACTCTTTATATTAATTAAGTTAAATTAAATAGAAAAATTACATAAGCATATATCTATTAAAAAACAATTTTTACATAGGGTTATATATATTATATTTTAGACTATAAATATTCATTAGAAATATAAAAATATTTCATATATAATGGTATTTTATTTATAATTTTTAGAAATTGAATAATTCAATTTATTTATGACACAATAACGGGTTAGTATTTTTCTTTTTAATGAAAGAATCAAATAATTGGAATTATAAATGTTAAAATAAATACTAATTGAAAATTTTGATAACATACACGAATTTTATTGGTTAATATGACATGTTATTATTGCTTAAATGAATTGTTTTAGAATTAATAATGTTTTTAAGACTTTAACAAAACTCAATTATTGAATAGTGTCAAAATTGACATAAATGAGTTTTTAAAACAAATATTATATTATTAATTGATATTCGATTCCAAAAAATCTAAGGGTCTGCAAAAGGACTTTTATAATGATAATTGTATCATTAATGGAGCACTTGAGGGTCTATTGAATGTATATAGTAAGTTTATTAAACATATAATATAAAAATTCAACGTGACATGGTAAACGTCAAACTAATTAACTAAGAGTTAAAACTAAGAGATAAGGTTAATAAAGTGACCCAATACTGTCTAAAACCTATTGGTTGAGTTGTTTTTAACCTATCCCCTCCTTATAATTTAACTAATCCACTTTAGAGGAATTATAAACAGAAAATAATTTTATTATAAAATAATATTTCTAGCTTTTCCTAAGGTGCCCCACACCCCTCTTATAAAAGGGCACTCCACATTACCACAAATTCATACCCTGAAAGCCTTTTGGTTAAGCCAAAACCTGCCCAAATTTCCTCTCAACATCCCTAACTTCATCCTAGAATCCTTACATTTGTCAAAAATCAATCTTAAGGAACCCTTTTGATCAAATCAAAAGGATGATCCCAAAGAAGAGGTAATATTTTCACCACCCCCTTTCAAGTTACTTTTTCTTCAACTTCTTCATTATTTTTAATTTCCATTATAAAGTAATAAATCTAGTATATTATTATATATTGTGATTTTATATAAATATGTTACACCCATATTCAATATTCTATCCATCCTTTGAATGACATGTCACCACATTTGCGTACGTACGGCTTACTGTCGCCACGTCGTGGTGTAATTGTTATTCAGTACATTATTATTTGGATGGATTGGATAATGATGTGTAATTCATATAAATAATAAATATAACAGGATAATGATTCTTTATTTATGATATACCATGCAATAATATGTTATTTTAACATCAAAAGAATGATATTTTCGCTCGTGCGTACGTACGGACTGCCGTCTCCACGAACGCGATAAGATTCATTCCCCATCATATCCATTCACGACTAATTTTTTATTTTATGATTATGAATAACATTTAAGAATTGTATATCGTTCTGGATATTAATAATATACAACCTATCCATTACAAACACGACTTATGTAACAAAGCATATAAAGGAAAAATAATCAGTTAACAGTCGAAACAACGATAATACTATGATATTATTAACAAAGAAATGATAAAAGATCATATATGATATCATATCAATGTATATGATTCCAATATAATTCAATAACAATTATTTAACGATTATATAGCAGGTTAACCAACCCTTGTCCAGGAAAATGTACAAGGTAAGGGTTTTTATCTCACTTATTATTCCCTTGAGATTCATACCATATTGCCACTATTATATTTTTTGTTGTGTATGTACTGCCCATAATTTCATTCCTTGTGTAATACACTTTTCATTATGGGTATTTACATATTCATTATATGATACTTCTTTCATGGGGTGTATGTTTCGAATGTTACCAAATTGGTATGAGTTAATTTTTAAATATCTTTATTATCTGAGGTTGTTTTGACGTAAGTATCTACTGGGACATATTTATTATACATGTACATGTTTCATGAAAGAGTTTTCAAAGGGATTCTTTTAAGGAAATTTTTTACTAAAACATCATTTCAAATGTTTTAAAATTTTATTCTTCTAAATCTTTCTCATTAATGTCCTTGTCTTCAAAATGGTTTATAAGGATTTATTTATATGGACAAGATTGATTTTAAAATGTTAATTACTTTAAAAAGTTTGAATGTGGTATGGGACCATTTGATTCAAAAATATTTTTAAATGTCGTTGTTTCTAAATTGTGTGACTTTTAAATGTTTTCATGAAAAAGGGGTATTTCAATCAAAGTGTTTAATAAATCATTTTCATCTTTGTCAAAATACATTAATAGAATTTAAACTTGTTTTGAAGTTGATTTATCATGATACAAAACTTATATATTGTATTGAAAGTTTTGTGATATGTTTGACTATGGATGTGTTATTTTTATACCATTAATGGTTTATGGGTATAGTGTTGATATTTCGTATTCTAGTTTTAATATGAATGTTTATGTTATGTTTAAACCTGTTCAAATGAGGAATGGATTGGACTTCGTAAGTGATGGGTGGAGCCCTATATTTCTCCTCGATGCATCGGTAGGTCTCATGAGACAAAATAGTTTCTTCACACAAGGACTTGGAAAAATCGTATTTTTTTTCTTGCCACAAGGCCTTGAATATGTGGTAATGCGTGTCTGGAATTATGTATTCCATCATTATGAAAGTGGTTATTGACACTGCATGTGATTATTCGACTAGTAGAATATACATTTGAATATGTAAATGGCATTATTTCATTTAGTTTTTCCATGTTATGTTGAAGTTCAAGTTTAAAAGGCTTTTGTTTTTGTTATACATTTCCTTAAATGTTTGTGCTTACTTATTAATGTTTCTTCTATATTGTTATCTTTACTGAGCATCTGAGAACACCGCTTCCTTTGATTTACTTTTACCAGGTAGTGAAGAAGTATTTTACGACTGACATGTATGGATAGACTATGGGATCTCAGTGTTGTCTGCGGAAACAATGTTGTCGTAGTTTTCCATTTCATGATTTAATGTAAAACTTATTAATGTATATAGTATTTCCAAGTATACACAACTAATCAGTCTTTCGAGACTTGATCTTTTGTGATCATGCCAATGTTATTTAATAATGAATCGAATCTGGTTAACTGGGGTCAAGGAGTTACACACATCATGGCTGCTCAGAGTAGATAGAAAATCTATATTGACAAACATCGACAAGACCTATAGTTTGATGTGGGAGACATGGTATTCCTCTTCATATCTCCATGGAAAAGAGTAATGAAATTTGGGAATAAGGGAAAGCATATTCCAAGGTACATAAGCCCTTTTTAAAACCTTGAACACATCAGAGAGGTGGAATACCGATTAGAACTCCCACCTAACCAATCTCTAGTACATGATGTATTCCATGTATCTCTCTTGGGAACGTAAGTACTAGTCCACTATAATGTACTCAATCAAGAGGTTGTGCCATATGATAATGAACTCTATTATGAATTAAATCTAGTGAAGATATTAGATCATTATGAAAATTTTATATAGAATAAGATAGTGCACCAAGAAAAATTGTCGTGTAGGAAATGAATGTTTAAAGAAGCAACATGGGAACGGGGGTAGGCGATGAAACAAAGACAACATCAACTGTTTTAATGTGGGAATTGATAATTTCTATGGTGAAATTTCATAAGGGGGTATGACTATAACTACCCAAACTATTATATGTGAAATTTAACTTTTGATTTAATTAAATGTCTTATTTTTTAACATAGATATAGAAAAAACATGCACTCTATTTGATTTATTATATCCAATTGGATTTAAATGAACATTAAGTATCTTTACTGTTGATAATATATCCATGGAATAGTGGTCACATGACAAATGTAAATACAGGGTTTTAACAAATCCGTTCAACATCGATGAAGGAGGTGTTAGCCTCAACTGGTAGGAACATTCCTTATGAAGCCCACTTATCAGTTAATCTGGGAGAGAAAACATTTTTTGAATTTGACATAGACAAATCTCATTTTGATATCCAAGAAATATAAGCATGAGAAAAACCATTTAAAGTAGATGTCTAATCTCATCAATATCATGACCCAAACCATGTTCATCGAAAGACCCCATGAAATCCCCAATAGTGCACACTATTCTCTTAGGGATTATGTTTGTGTAATAAAATGATATGTATCTAGACAATAGAATTATAATTATCTATATTATTTTTTTATTGAATAATGAATATACATTTATTTTAATATTAATTTTGAAGAACAAATTATATTTTTCAATAATATTCAAATTGAATTAAGAAATATATTTTGATAAATTAATCAATAATATTTTAATAATATGTTATTATTAAATTACTTTAATTAAATATAAATAATTATATAATTTTTATGAGGCCAAATGTAATTTTCATTATGTTTTTAAAATAGTTTTTGTCAAAACCCTTCAATTTTCAAAAAATATCAGCTTTTATTTTAAAAGGTAAAATTAACATATTTAGATAATTATTTTGAGAAAATAAATAACTTTTTTGGAATACGGATTTAAAATTTATCAAATGGTTAATTTTTCAAATTTTATTGAGGTAGTCTAAGTTTTTGGGTAAAATTAATGACCTTATAAATATATAGTTTGTTTAATGACATCATTATGAACCCCAAGTGATTTAATAATCTCTATAAAAGTAATATTCGTCCAAATATAACATTTACCTTTAAAATAATGTGATTTATGATTTTTTTTTTATTTTATAAAGGCTTTGTGAATCCTCCAATATTATAACATATTTTATGTTTTTAAATTCAATTATTTATTATTGTGGCTTACCGCCAGATAATCAAGGATAATATTTTAATATCATTGGACCATAGAATTATAAAATAATTTTTTCACTCCTATTTGAAAAAACACTTGGCCAAAAAACCATGGGAAGTTTTTTTTTGTTTTGAATTGTTAGTTATATAAATTATGAAACCTATGTTTATGAAATATTAATGAATCCCAACGTAATTTATAATATAAATCCATCCAATATCCCACTTAACATCACTCAAAATACATGGACATAGTCCTAAATTTATCATCCCCTCTCTATAATCCTCCCAAGGGGCCTGAATCTCTCAGGAATCCCCTCTCAAGTCTTTTGATGTCAGAAACTAAAGTAAGGGTTCATTCTATTCTCATTTTTATCCATGATTACTTGTGTAGTTACATCGTTTTATATTCATTTAAAAATGAAGGGGTATGTTTTTTACCGTCCCCCATACTGAAATTATTATGTTTAAATGATTATAGACCCATTTGATTGTTAGTAATCCCTCCTAAATACAGTCGTTACCATGGTGAAAATTCATTATAGTTATTCTATTAATCCTCTTTATTGAAGTTTGTTTATTATGTTATGGATTATATTTAAAATTCATTATGCTGAGACATATATTTATTCGACCCTATTACCATCCATTTAATTTATATGTGATGAGAGAACTCTTTACCTCTCATCACCCCATTTTATGATTTTCTATGTCATGTGGTAATGATGCCGAAATTGCACCATGGATCTCCATTCCTAAAAAATTGAGTAAGTGATTACCGTACCCATTCAATATCATGTGTGTTCAATTTTATACACATATACCTTTTTATTGAGGTATTTCATGTATTTATTTCACACCCCTAGATCGTGGAATAAATTATGATGATGAATGAATCCATTCCCTATGATCTATGCGGCATAATTATGCATGATAATGATATTAAAGTGACGAGTGCACCTTGAATTATATTGCACACAAATGCATTGGGTAATTTATAGTATCATGATATGAAATGTTTGGATATGGGATTAACAAGTACTTTTATGGGAATTTTTCCACTATGATGTTTTAGAAATTTAGCCTTTACCTATGTTGTAAATTATTAAGTTGTTTCCTCATTTACATGTTATGATTATGATGCTATATCATGCCTTTATGTTTATTATTATTTTATGCTCCACTGAAATTTCAATTTTCTAACATGTGTTGTCTTCTTCATTTTACTCCATGTTTATTCCCTTAATGAGATTTATAAATCACCCCTTTCTTAGGTATGTCCTCAGATTATCCCATGTAATGTTATTTGTGAAGGAATTTTGTGGTAATGTAAAGAATATTTTCATTAATGATGTTTTAGTTCATGTTTTAAGTTGTTATTTATGTCATTAAATCACGTATGAATGCAATAAAAAGACCAGTTTTTTATATAATTGTTTTCTAAAAACTACATAACATAGAGACTAAGGGTGTAATTGACTAAATATGTCAATACAATGGAAATTTAACTTGTTTCAGTTATTTTTGTTTTTGAAATTATCGTTTTATATTAATCCTATAAAAAACATGTTTTAACCATAACCATTTCACATTTTTCACTATTATTATAATTATTTATGAACAAAAAGTATGTTGATTAAATTATATAATACTAATTATTCTAATTATATTTATCGGATGTATTTTACCATATAAAATTCATATGAGTGTCATAATATATTTATAATGAAACCCAAATATGTGATTGAAAAAAAGATCCAACGAATACTTTTTTCAAAAAATATATATCTTAAAATAAATTGAAGAGAAAATTATTATAGTTTATTGAAATTTATTATCTATAATATAATTTATATATTTTATCTTTTGAAAAAATTGAATGTCAAAATGGGACATGAAAAATAATTCAACGAAAAGAATTCTTTCAATAAAAACATTTATTTTTAGTATTCTTAGAAAAAATAATCTTTTCACAAAATTATCTAAATTATACTATTATTATGATTTGATAGGTTGATTTCAAAAATTTATTTTAATTAAATAAAAAAATCCTATAATTTATATAAGTTATTTTTATAGTATGTTCTCAAAATGAGATATGATCTACATTAATAAAAATACAGCTTTTTCAGAAGACATTTCATTTTCTTTAAAATGATAATTTTCTCATTCTTTTTCAATATATAACAATTTAATGTATTTTAGAAATTTTTAAAACAGATAATTTTAATATTATATTTATTCTTATTCATACCTAAAAATTAATATCTATGTTATATTGATCATAGTAAATAAGAAAAATTTTATAGTACATTGCTAGTTGTTAAATATCGATGCTGTGTGCCATATATTCTGTCAAACACAATGTTATCACCTTAAAATTTTCAGGCTTTAATTTATACTCATAAATTCATTACACATTCAGAATTATATTTTTTTAATCATAGTTATATGCTATTTTTAAAATCAACATAACAAAAATGGTTAATAAAACTCTCTATTGATAAATGGGAAAGGGAAGTGAAAAGGTAATCTCTAATTACACATAACTATGTTTCCTTCAAGAAAATAATTTGTGGTAAGTGAAAATATGAACTTATAGGAAAGAATTAAATACATATAGTGAGTGATAAATGGAATTTATAAATATAAATATAATTATAAAACTGTAGTTAACAACCACATTGTCTAAAATCAGAGATGAGTTAAATGACCATCAATCCAGAAGTTATAAAGGTAATATGATAACATTTATTTAAAGATCATTTTTTCTAAAGATGATGAATTCTTTTTCAATATATGAATGTAAGAATATTTTCATAAATGAAAAGTTGGATTTCACCCTTTAAAATTTTCCTTAAAAATCACATTTTTTACTAAACAATTATTATTCAAGATGGATTTTTCATTTATAATGTAATAGAAGTAACATTTAACGTATCATATGATCTTTAAAACAATGAATATTCATGTATTATATTCATATATATTATCGAAAACCAAAATGGATATTACATGTAATCAAATAATATAGTAATTTCTGAAAACTCAACATCATCCCCAATGTAAACGTTAATAAATTTCATAAGAATTTAACCTTTTGACTCCTGAAAAATATTCTTAACTAAAATCGATGTGAAAAATTTAATAAGGAAGGTCAATAGATTTAAAAAATCAACATAAAATTAGATTTCCTAAACATCATATTGTTTTCCTTAATGTCTCATAACAAATATTTGAATACCCTGATCTCTATAAAACCTTAATGAAAACATGCATGATTACAAAAATTTACTCTATCCCTATTCCCAAAATGAAATCATAGATTATTGAATATTTACCATAAATCAAAATCACTATAAACTCCTTTAAATATATCAAAAAACACATTTTCATTACATCAATAATTAATTCCAAATTGATCCATACTATCCCATTTAATTTATCACAATAAAAAAAATATTTATCTCATTATTATATCATCAGGATGCACATATTAAGGGTTATACTTCCCTTATTCATGTGTCCTAAAAATACACTTTATTACTGAATTACTTTTCAAGGATATCAGTTCCATTTGGGATAGTCTTTCAAATCCTTAATGTAAAACTTCTATCAAATAATACTTATATGTTTTATAGTTTTTCAACTAGAATATGTCTAATAAAAATAATTAATCTATATAATTATTGAATTCCAATTCATAAATTCATAAATTATTTTACTTCAATAATAAGATGAAAACAAGCCATAAATTGGTATTTGAGTAAGTCATTGGATTAGAGAATTAAATTAAATACTGGCCATATTCCACAGAAACAATTCATTAAACTCTGAGATAATTATTGGTTCAATGACATTCATTTCCACAAATAAAACTATTTCTGGATCCCATAAGACATTGTACTGGGTTCCTATATCCATACTTCTTAAATGAAAAAAATTAGACATTTTTATTCAATTGTGATCATTTAATAAAATTCTTCACAATATTTTTTTGGTAATTAAATTGTCAAATATCCAAATAATATCCCGCTTTAATATCAAAATTATGGTTTATTATGGCTAATTATCATGCACTAGGAGACAATCAGGTCAGTATTAATGTTCCCTTTTATGATTTATTAAAGATAGGCACCTCACTAATAGAGTTACATCCACTTGAAGTATGCAACAAGGGATGTAATTTTTTAGTAAATACACATTATAGCTAACATGATAAATCATTATGATGTCATCCTATACTAAGACTTATCCTTAAATACAATCATAAGGCCATTTTATCTATTCTATTTTTTCATAAATGTAGATATGATAGTATCTAATAAATTTTATTTGAAACTAAATATAATTACCCCTATCTCATTCTCCTAGTGTAATTGGGTACATTATTACATTTTCCTGACATACAAGCGATCACATCCCAAAGGAATAAGTATTTTAGAATTTTTGGTAAAATATACATATACATGAAAATCATATACATTTGAATAAATAAAATAAAATATAGAATTGTATATAAGAACACTGGTCTGACCTTTAGAATAACTCTTCATATTAAACAAAGAAAAACTTCCTCACATCATGCAGAAATAAAACTATAGAAAGGGGTGGGAAAAATTAATCTGTATATGTATAAATAAAATTTAAACTAACAGGGTTACATAAGGAATAATAAATATGGATATAATAAATGATTATCAAATAATTCCATAAAAATAACCTCATGAGTTAGGAACTCATCCATGAATATCATAAAAAAATAAAATAATATTCTAGAAATAAATTAATAAATACATAATTGTGGAATGTATAATTCTAAAAAAAGGATATATACAATCCATAAATTGTTTCAATTCACATGAACTATGTTTTAGGAATTATTCAATGACATATATATAAATGTCTAAGGACATCTCCAAAACCCAATATTACATGTCTCTTGAGACTTATTGATGCATATCAGGGCTATAATAGGCCCCACCCAACACTAAAAATGAAAAAATCATTATTCATATGAATGGGGACAGAAATAATAAACATAATCATTTGTATAAAAAACAATCATATAAAAGGTAAATAGTTTTCCTAATAATTATACATAATCATAATCCAGACAGAGTAATATAGATAATAGTATAGAAAAAGTAAATCTATAGTCAAGCTACTCATAATCCATCTAGATAAATAATTAGGATGATATCATTAAAACATATCAAATAGAGAATCATGTGATAAATAATTGGTTGTTTAATTTATGAATAGAAATACTCTGAAAATATCATAGAATGATTTTTTTTGAAAATACCCTTTTTAATATGAAAATTACATTTTTAAAAGAGAAATTTACAAAATATAATTAAATTTATTTTTCTAAAAATATCTCCATAAAAATTAAAAAGTGGATTAAAATAAATGGATAATCATGGAAATGGAATTTTTTGGTTTCGACTTGTAAATTAATGAAAATCAATTTAAAATTTTAAAATAACTGTTAAAAGTTAATTATTTGTATAATTAAATGATTATTCATTAAATTTTTTTTTATAATTAAAATTATTTGTAAAAATAATGATAATAAATAATATTGAAACATTTTTAAAATTTTTATGAACATGGATTTTAATTAAATATGAATTTCGACCGATGATAGGATTGTGGCTGAATTTATTTCAAAAACATTTTCCGCATAATTTTATTTACTTAAGAGAGATAAATTGTATTATTACATGAAATTTTAATTAATAGAAAAAAGAGAATAAAATTTATGAGTTTATGAAAATATATATCATATTATTTCATCATCCGAAACATAATCATAAAAAAATCACTATAAGAAAATAATGTCATACCATTGGTATTACAAAATACCATTGGTACAGGTCCTCTCTTTACATAATGTATTTCAATACATATGGGTATATTATTTGTGAGGAAATACATTTCATGGGAAGGACCTATAACCAATATTTTTAATAAATCATGGTGGAATTTTTTTTGGGAAGGACCTATACACAATGTTTAAAAACTCTAGGTATAAGTTCGTCTATTGAATTTTTTTGTAAACCATGGAAATAGGTTTTACATGGAAAAAATATTCTCATGATGCACTAATACACACTGTTTGACAAAAAAGGTTTATAATTTATCCCATTAGTTTTGAATAATAATAATAATAAATAAATGATTCAATATAATTTTTTTATATGTAAATAAATAAATATATATATATATTCACTATAAGAATAGAAAATGGGTTATAAAGTTGTGGTAAGGTCATTGGAATGTATACAGGGGGTTCTGGGATCAAATACGACAGGATTATTTTTTCATAAAGGAACTATACCCATGGTTTTACCAAATCATGGTTATAGGTTTATACACACAGTTTTTTCAATCCATGGGTATAGTTCTTGCTATTTTAATTACATATAACAATAGTTTAAGAATCATATGTATAAGAGGCCTATACCAATGGTTTGGTCCAAGAATAGGTAGTGGTATATAATGATGAATCCCAACATCATGGTTCTTAAAACGATCGGTATAGGCTATACACATGGTTCTAAACTATTGGTACAATGTTTTTTTCCTAAAATGTATCCTGATAAACTATTTGATTTTACTATAAACCCTTTGTCATTTTGAATATTTTGAGTCATAATCGTTCTGAATGATATGGATTCAAATGAATGAATTAATACTACAAATATTAATGGATTCATTATATACCATATCAAAGGTGGTAGTATATACATAAAAAATAAGTGGTGATTATGTTGTGGTTCTCACTGTAGTAAAAATGGGACGAGAAATTGTTACCTCAGGTATGATTTCTTTCTCAGGTGTCCAAAATTCTTGTATAATAAATATATTTGATTTATTACTATATAAAAAGACCATGATCATATATTTAGGACCATATATGGTTTAATTATATTAAATTCTACCAATTTATTAACAATTCTTTGTTAAAATCAAAATTTTTGGAGATAATTACTTCTTTTTTCATGTATGTTTTGGTTTGGAAATTTTGGTCCATTTACATTGATCCTGCTCCCAAAATATAAATACTTTTAAAAATAAATTATATATCATATTTAAACATAATATATGTATTTTTAATTTTCCATAAAATAAATATATTGTAAAATGAGTTACACTATTCATGGAGAAAATAGGTCGTACATAAGTACAAACATTGTATCTATTATTGGAATAGATAAAACACAAAAATTATGGAAACTATTTCACATTTACATAATAATTATAATGAAAATTTTTTAATTTCTATTCATTACATATATCTTTATTACCAACCATGTTAAAAAAACATTAAAAATATTTGACATCGCTATGTGGAGGTGGCAGTCCACACATATACACGAGTGATGTAAACATTATCCAAGAGATTAGTTGGAATGATTGTATATTTTATACTATAATCAATAATTTATATTAATTTCATATATAGAATATAAATATATTAACTACATCATTAAATCCATCTATGGTAGGAGATGATGGAGAATGATTTACATTATTTCACAAGGTGGAAGTCCATTACACCCTGGATTAAAAGTTGCACTTTGCAATTAATGAAATTTTATATGGATATTATTTTTCCATAAAAATAGTAAATTATTCATAAATTGAATATTATTTTCTTATTTTATTTTGAACATTATGACATGAATGAAGGTGGTAAGAGAAAATAAAAAAAAGATATTTAGGAAGACTATTACCTTCAATTAGAGAAAACTCATACAAATCTATTATGAAATACTATAAGGTGGTGTTTTTGGAATAATATAATCTCTAGAATATGTATAAGTATTATTGGGAAGTATTTTTTGGGGTTGGTCGATCCAAATGGATTATGAGGTGTGATTAAATTAGACGATGAAGTTCCCTTTTATAATTGAGGAGGAGGAACATTTTTTCAAATACCAAAATCTATTCATCAAGGGAAGTCACTGACACACCAAGTGTATCAAAAATTGGTAGGCAATATAGTGTAAGGAATATATTGTAAATAGACACCACTAATATTTTTTAAATTTTTTAATTATTATCCTTCACGTTTACTCACTTTTACCATTTTAGTTTTCACCGTTTTAATTTATATTTCTACAGTAATAACTTATACATTAACCCCAAAAATGATCATTTTTAGATAATTTGGACCCACTGGTTCAAAATGTTAAATCCAATCTATCTAATAAAAATTTCATGATCTATGAAATTTAATTTTAATATTATCGAACACAACGTGGAAACCCCTATTTTGATATTTACTAGAGTGAAAGATTTTTCACCCCTTAAGGCTCAATATGTTCACTATAAAAGATAAATTTGTACATTCTTGAAACATAGTATATATTTCAAAAAATTAAAAAACTACATTGCTGGTTTTTCATTATTTGAAAATTATATGTCATTTAGTAAAATAATATTTACTAAACAAATAAATTTACGTTTAATTTTGACATTTTTCATTTAATTTTACCTTAGATATCTAAAAAAAAAGATTTAAAAAAAATACATTCATTTGAAACCTGTATAAAATTATATTTTTTTCTATGAAAATCATGAAATTAATAATTTGTTCAATATATATTAATTTTAATATTTTTAAAATCATTTATTTAATTTTTCTATTATATTATAATTACTATGCCGATATTGCATAATAATTTAAGGTAATTATATAATTACTAAAAATTATAATTAATTAAATCACATGAAAATAATTTAATTAATATATAAATTACTATTATAATTCATTGAAAAGGATCTTTTATACCAATATGAACATGTAATTGAAACTTTAATGTGGGTGACATTTTTTCTTTTTACTATGTAAATTATTAAATAGGTCAATTTTAATGGAAATCTTCCCAAAAAAACATAAAATATATACTAAGGAGATAATTGTTGAAATATGGATATAAACTAATAATTATAAATGTTTTAGGTCATTTATACACATTATATTTTTTTGTTTCACTCGTCGGAAAATTTGTTTTAACCTGAATTGTGAGAATTATTCTATATATTTTTAACTATTTATTAATTCAAAAAATAAAATTTATCATATGATATTACATTAATTATTTTATATCCAAATATTTGAACAATTTTATGAAATTAATTTCATATAAGTGTCCTAATTTAATATAAAAATAAACCAATAAATGTGATAAAAAAGAGTTTAGAATGGAATCATTTTCAAAAGTATAAATGGTTTTTATATTCAAAAAGAATATAAATTATTAAAATAACATATATTTGATTAATTATACTATAATATTACTAATTTATCTTTTTGAACAATTTTAATGGATAATTGAACATTTAGATACTTTAAATGAAAATGAAGTTTTCAATAAAAACCATTACTTTTTTACTATTCATAAAATAATTGTGTTTTTTAGAAAATTCTCAAAAAATCATTGTAATATAATATTAACATTATGATTAAAAAATAAAATAAAATATTATTTTTTTTCCTAAAAGTGTTGTATATTATTTTTAATGTCTGTGTGCAAAGTGTGACGATACCTCCATTAACAAAATTATTGTTTTTAAGTAAACCATTAATTTTTTTTTCAAATTATTAAATTTTATAATGACTAAATAATAATTGAATTTTTTTTATACATTATTAAACTCCATTTTTTCATAATTTTTTTATTCATATTCTTAATTGAGATACATCACGTCATTTAAAGATCATTGTTTTGTGTTGAATACTCTATCAAATAAAATGTTATTAGTTTAAAATATTAGGGTGTTAACAAATTCGATGAAGTGATCATCAATAGATTTAATTAAGCTGATAAATTTATACATTAATGATTTTAAAAGGTTTAATGTGATATTTTATTGAGACCTATAAGTGTATCTGAAGTTTTTATTTGTTATTGAGTAAGGACTATGTAAAAAATCCAATATTGTGTTTATTCCATGTACTCATAGAATTTGTGAAAAAACATTGTCAAAAGGATATGTTTCATTGGTAATGTAGTATGTGAAGGTCATGCTTCAATGAATATTTTTTTCAATTTATTATGTAATAATTATGTTGAACACGGTGGACAAATTTTTACACATAAATAATATACAAATGTGGAATTCAGTTGTGACAATATTATAGATTATAGGTATAAAAATATCAAAAAATATGTTCATGGATATCAAAAATTTTGAGATTGATTTTGGGAGATCATTTTTTTCTTCATTCCTTGAATTTTGATTGTCATTGGGTGAGAGAAATGGTTTATATGAGGAAGCATGATGATAATCACTTAATAAAATCTTATTCTTGTAGTAAGGTTATTCTTCGATTTGATAGTTAGAAAATATCTCTTATGTTATTGTGGAAGATATTGAAAGAATATTTAAATGGTTGTGTTTAATATGCATGATCCTTTTGTTGAAGGTTGAGAGCCATGATCACATAATGATTGGAACTCAAAATTTGAATGAAATGTTTATGATGATTTACCTCCTTTTTACATGATATTTAATATGAGATTTATAGCATAGAATATATTGTTTTTTTATGTGCAGGATGAAAATTTGAAAGGTGGAGATGATATATTGACCTTAATTTCTCCAAAAATGTGATTTATGTCTTTTTATGAATTATCATGTCCCTAATGGATAAAAAGTTAATTTTCTGAATTTAAATTACCTCAAACTAATTTTATAATTATAAAATTGGACATAGAAAATGGTTTTCACTCATATGATAAGGTTTAGTGGATTTTATCTCCTATTATTTTTATGGGAAATTTTATATTTGTTTTAAAAATAAACACATTTTCCTATTTCCCAGGAATGTGAACATGGAGAATTTCTGAATATATCCTTAGATGAAAATTTCACGACTATTTGTTTTTCAAAAAGAGGTGTTTTTAAAAGATTATGTACACATCATATATTTGGGTATTGATTTGTGTAGTATGAATATGTGAGTAATTATTATAATCAATTAATTTCAAAGATAATATAAATTTTTATATTTAATTTTTTGAGGTTGATGATGTTGTGTTTTCATTTCTCGGTAATAATGTCCTAGAATTCTTGGAGAAATAATTAAATTATATTATTATTTACTTGATTATCCCTTAATGGGGGTAAATAATGATAAATCTTTTGAATGCATACTAATATTAAATTAATCGTGTAATTAAGAAAATTTATTGTCGTGATGTTTATTCCTCCGCCAAATTCATTCTATACATTGAGAAAATGTTGAATAATAAATCCCTCCTTCCCCCTCTAATAATTTTGAATATTAAAATTCCTAAAATGTTCTTTATCAGGACTCACAAAATGGTGGTTTGTTCGTAACACATTTGATAATTATGATCAAGAATCAATTAATGATCATTAGGGACTATATATTAAACAACATCATGGTTATAATCTTTATATTTATTCACCTCATTTCATAGATGGTTTTATTCAGAACCCCTCATAATCCAATAGATTAAAATATAATTAAAATTAACAAATAAAAATATTGGGACATCCTCAAAATAAAATATTTGATAAACAATTTTATCCTTCAATTATAATTATTTATTACAATTTATTTTCAATGAAAAATTATACCTTGGAGTATAATTTTTTTATAACACATATATTTCATAATATTTTTTTATATGTGTATTCATTTAGTTCTTATCATGAATGAATTATTTTACCCTAAATGAAATTTTCATTTAACAAAAATAATTAATTTTTAATGATGATAAAAATCTATATATTTCACACGAAAAAGATTAAAATATAATGTCATTATTTTGAAGTGAATTATACAAATTTTCACATGGGAAAATGAATTTTATAATTTAATTATTTACGCAATCAATTTTAATTTCACAAATGTGTAGTTTTTTGTAACAATTTATGATTTTATATGGTTATATAATGATCAATTTATAAATATTAATTTTTACTGAAAACAATGATTAATTACAAATCAATTCAACAATATTATGAAATCTTAATCGATTATTGTGTAATATATATTTAATTTAACAACCTCTTAATTATAAAATATTAATGGAATTTAATTGTGGTTTTATGATGTTCAAATCATTTTTGTTGAAGGTTGATTATTATTATAATTGTTGTTTTTGGATGATAATAATAATATTATTAATATTATACTAGCTATTAAATTTCTTATTCATTTTCAATGGAAAATTTATCATTTATTTTCATGTTGAATCCTCAATTTCTCCATCCAATGTTTTTTAAGAAAAATTATTTACACACTCATTTTTGGTTACTCAGACATCAAAATGATCATTGTTCTTTGACATATCACCAATTCTAGCTTGTCCCTTGCGGTTTAATTACAGCATTGTGAGTTACAAATGAAGGAAGAATATGATTTATTTGTTCAAAAAATATAGAAAAGGTGATGGGATTAACCTGAATGGGATTATGTGGGAAACCAATGTGAGAATCATGATTGTTGGGCTTTTACAATAGGGTTCCAAATATGGTTTAAATGGTTGAATGTGATGAAATTGAATTAGGAAAAAAAAATTTGAATTTAGAAGTTTTTTTGAGGTGAGATAGAGTCTATAGGGGTTTGGGGGTATCCTAACACCAAGGGAATGACTAGATGGACACTATAAGTCATGGTCGCATCATGAATCTTACACGTATAAGAAAATTAGATCACGAAAAATCATATGTATGAGTGTAGTCCATGATGTTACATTTTATATATCCCATGATCTATAATGATAGGGTTATATGGTCTCATATAATTAACATTACAAGAAATGTTTTTTAAGAAACCATTTATTTTGGAACCGCGTATCTCATTGTGAATTGGAATGATAGTACCAATAGCCATGAATACATAGATGTTGTTTATTATAAGAACATGTCTTATAAAACTAGTGATAAGATTATACAGGTATCCTATGTACATGCTGACCAAACCAAATGACCCCGCACACTCTACACCCTTCTAGAACATGACTTCTATATCAGTTCAACATGAAATGGACTCAAATGGATTATGATTGGCAATTTTCCTACCATACATGCTTTGTCCTATGTAATAAAAGTCATGTACTTGTCAATTCTCGATGCTCTTCTTATTTTCACAAATGGGTGTCTGTTTTGGATGTATAAGTAAAAAATTCTACGAAATTTTTTATATGGAATATAATTTTCTCAAAATCTAAAGCATCAGTTGGTTAATTTTGAGTTGTTTGACTAGTTAGAGTTTTAAATAATTATATTGATGATGATGGGATGGGTTAATGACATAAATGGAAAAGGGTTTAATAAACCCCTTAAAAACATTCCATTTTAATGGAATTATACCACATTATTTTTAGTGTCATAGGAACCCTTCACTATGAAAGGGAATCAGTACTCTACTTATGTATTGGGAAACTGCATCAGGTGATGCTATAGAAAAAAAATGAGGTGTGTGCCCACCGTAGGAGTCAATACTCGATCAGTTAATGTACTCACATCAGTGTATAATGTGTCTCCATGACCACTAAATTTTTTTTGATTATATGTAGGTTATGTATGTAATATAGAATGGGTTATTGTTTTTATTCATATTGGTATATCAATTTCATTTTAATGTTAGACTTATATACAGTCGAGATGAAGTTATTAATAACCCATTTAACATTAGTTACCAATTAATATAAGTCATATCACATCCTTTTCATTCCAACATTCTAGTTTATCTCTCATTTGAAAGTGGTGAGGTGGAGTACTGTTTTAACGATCATTTAATAGTTTTTATTTTTATATATAGTAAATTTATAATCACAAATATATTCAATGCTATTTTGTATAATTTTGAGGATGGTAGGTAGGAGAATTAAAAATTACCATCACTATAGAAAAAAATCATCATGATAAATAGTTATATAAGCCTTTATATGGCCTGTTGGACTTATGTTAATAATCAAATCATAGAAATTAAAATGATAATAAGAACAACATTCAGATAGAATCATGCTCATTTATCACACGTCTTTGATGACTTTTGCTCAAAGGATACATTGTTAAACCATTTAGATCATCCACACATGATTCATGAATTCTATTATACATAATTTTTCAAATAATTGGTGTTAGCATTGATGTCTGATGATTTCCATGATGCAATTTCAATCAACTAAATCCCATGACATTGATCCAAAAAGTCCTTCTTGGATCGTTTTCTCTATTGTAGAAGTTCTATCTCTTGGAATTAGGATGTGAGTGATTCTCTCAATTTTGACTAATGAATACTAGGTTGAATGATCCTATCGTCTTATTATATAGTTGATTTAAAAAATCCCTAGTTAGGTTTCCCCATCCCTCGTATATTTTAAATACATTAATTATGTAATAAATAAGTATTTATGATGAACTAACTATGTAATAAATAAAATTTTTGTTTTGTCACATGTTTATAATATATATTACATATATTACATGATAAAAACTTGATTTTAACTCAAATAGTAATTCCCAATAATATTATAAAATCCTTTAATTTTAAAATAATATTACATCATATAATATTATTCAATTAATTTAAATAAAAACATGTTAATATTTTTTGAAAATAAATTCAACTCAATTATTCTATACTTGAATAATAATAAATTATTTTATTTATCATTTATTTATAATACTTGGAAAGCTAATGGAAAACGTGGTGGGGACCACTATTTCATATATACATATTCAACAGAATATGGAAGAATCAAGAATGCACTATTTTTTCTGACCCTCTATGTCCTTACATTAATTGTATGGAATATTATTCATTAAAAAAGAGTGAATCATAGTATCCCAAAAAAGACTCTAAAGAGATATGGAATATTCATGGTGATGACAACTATCCTATGAAAATGCACTATGTAATTTTTTTTCTCTTTGTATCATCATATATCATAGATCTGGTCACACAATTTTGTTATCATCCTTTAATTATTTATTCATTTTTCATATAACTGGATGAACATACCTTCGACTATCAGGGGCACAGATTTATGAAGTTACTACCATCTCGGTAGAGTAGTCCCAAGATATTACATCCCCAAATATAAAAATAAAAATTTTATCTTCATCATCTCATCACAATCATACCACCAATGATTCACCCAATTCACATTACCTCTCTATGACATGAACGTCATGGTTTTTTTCCTGCATCAATTTATGTTATTAAATTGATAAAATTGAAAATGTTCTCAAGTATGAAGACCAATACAAATGTATGTATAGAGGAATAAAAAATGGATCATGAAAAATGTGATGTTCTTATTTGCGAGTCATCACTCAAGATTTCCACAATAAAAGATCACCAAATGAGACATTCATGAGAAGAAGAATAAATGATTATGGTCCCCCATCACGAGATGGTATCACATAAAATGTTTCCTATCTATATGATGTATATAGAACATAAGAAAATACTTTAATATTTCAATCATTGTACATATAGGTTCACATTATGGCATGGGAACTACAATAAACTTTGGATATGACATGTAATCTAGGGAAGTAACAATAAATATAATTGATACAGTAGTATAAACAGTATTCTGATAAGATAAAATCATATATATATATATATATAACTATAATTAAGTAATCATAATCAATATAAAAACACAATTTCTGTATTAAGAACCCATTTTCAATGCTCCCACATTAATTAGATCCAATAACTAACAAGTTTCAAAACCGCTAGCTCTTACATGAGAATCATGCTTATAATGAGTTATGACTTAGTCAGGGGGTTTTCCATGTTATCTACCATGGATAATATATTACCCATGAGTTTACCTCTCTATGTAAAATCCTTTAGAATGAATATTATGATGTATATTATTTTCCCTCTCTTGGTAGCTTACCTACCTAGAGATAACCACTTATATGATTTTATTATAATAAAATATAACGTGTTATGTACACTATGGAACAACACCAATGTCATGGAGAATTATTCATACCTAGACTGAAACCAAAGCTATATTAGAAGATACTATAAAGTCGTATTTTATATTATAGTACGAAACCATCGGTTTCATTGGGCTTCTACATCTCATTAAACAACTATTTTGAAAAAATACATAGAATCACTATGATTTTAGATCATCACGATATACCTAGAAACTCGCATTAGAGTATCCTTTCAATTGTAGATACCCAAGTCATGAATAAACTAGGAATATATTCATTGTTCTCCCTATTTTAATTAGGATAGTTTTGATATCTCCCTAATGGATATCTCCTAGATTAGCCTGATATCTTCCCACCATGCATAATTAAAACGAATCATCGAACCAAGTACATAGCATGGAATACATTATCGATCCCACTAATAAGGCATAAGTTATTCGACTACTTCATTCAATCCACTCCCATTTTTTGAAAAAATACTTGTAATGGGATGGATACCATGTGATATTAGAAAAAAATAGCTCCTAAATTTCTCAGTACTATACCATTTTGGTACCCTATCAATATATGTACATGGAAATACACTAACCATCCTATAATATCTGTATCTATAGATATTTTTACCTTGATTGAATGTAGTTTCACCTATTTCTATCATGGAGAAGAATTAATTTAGCCTTGTCCTAAATGATGTAATGATTTTAACCTTGTTTCCAATTGTTAATATTTTATCAAATTATAATACATTGATAATGATGGAATTTTCATTAATCATATTATATATACATCTATTTAATTAATTAGTGATGAAACCATATTTTATTATGGCATCACCTAAATGATCTTTCCTTGACATTGAATTCTACTTCAACCGATAAATGTATTTCTACTGATTTCACACATTGCTGGAATTCAATCACATTATGAATCATTATGGTTGAGTTATTTAGATATCTTAAATAAACATCCCATTAAAAAAATATGTCTTAACATCCACATTACAAATAAAAAAATTATTGAAGGATGTTATTATAATTAACATACTAATGCATTTTATCTTCCTTACAAATTATAAGTATTTATTATATTACATGCCTTGATGTTTCATGAAATCCTTGACTTCCTGTCATTCTTTATAAGTATTAAAAATACTACCCATGAATAAATTTTTTATGAATACCAATTTTCACCTGATGGGTTTTACATTAGATCGATGGTCTATCAAAATCAAAGAATTATTTTGATACATGGACTCCATCTTAGAATCCATTACTTAATTCCATTTAGAATATTTGTTTCTATCTATTACTTCCTTGTGGTTTAGAGGTTCATCATTCTAAAACATTAACGTGTCACCTGACTCAGTGAAAATAAAGCCATAACACTCTAGTTATCTTACATCTCTAGTTGACCTTTACATTACTTTTTTCTTATGATCATATTAATCTTCTGTTATCTATTGTGGAGATAGTTCATATACCCATTATTCAGTATCTAGAGCATCAACTTCATCAGAGTCAATATTTCTCACTCTCCTTTCATTAAAATGTGTTCACATTCTAGAAATATGGCTTGTGTTTCCAAAATCACATTTATATATGAAGGTTTATACATATGATATCATTTTATATATTTAGTATAATCTATGAAGATTCACTTTGTTCTTCTGGAAGCTAATTTTTCACTACGTATAGTCCTAAAAAATTCCTATCATCCATGAACATATATGTATGATATATTGGGTTATTTTCCCACCACAACTCAAATTGAATCCCATTTATAGCCATAGTTTGTTCTTTTTAAATGGCATTTGACAATATTTTAGAGGTTTATCCCCAAAGAAATAATGTAAGAGTTTCCTCACACATCATTGATCATACCATGTCCAGAAATGTCACATTCATCCATTCACTAAACCCATTCCACTGAGGAATATTAGGAGGAGTGAGTTAGGATACAATAACACACAACTTTATGTTATCAGTGAAAAATTGGTTAAGATACTCCCATTATCCTCATGAGTGATGTTACTTAATCTACTTTCCAAGATAGTTTTCATACTTTTGGTTGATATTAAATAAATACATGATTGAAATTTGAATCATACCACATCCGATAGACAGATCCAAACCAAATATTTACATCTAAAAAAGTAATGATGCACAAAATACCACCACTTTACTCTACTGAAAATGTTCCACATATGTTAGTATGAATTACTTTCATTAAATCAAGGGCGAATTTTCCATTCATATAGAAAGTTTCTTTAGATAATTTCCATTATTATCTAGAGTGACATACATATATAAGTTTTCAGGTGATTGAGTCTAAATAACCCAATTGAGGCAATTTTTGTAAATGATTATCATTTAGATGACCAATACTAAATTGAATCATGAAGGTTATATATGATCCATTCACACTGGTTTTGTCATATATATTTTTCAATGAGTTTTTCATTACATTTATATATAATCCATTTTTATGATGTTCCATTCCATAACACTTTTAATCCTTACAAAATAGAAAATAATTAATTCTAAACATGATATAAAATACTATGGTGTCTATAATTGAAAATGATATTATTTTTTGGTTTTTTTAAGTTAAATAATAACAATTTTTCATAAATCAATCGAAATTACTTGAATATTTTAATTCAAAATCTGCCACTTCCAAGGCTGATTGCCTTGTAGCATTTGTATCTTGGAGAGCAACATTTTCATTTGAAATATTATTCAATATACTTGGAACCTATGTATGAATACACATGTCTTATCCACATGTGGTATCCAATATTTTACATAGAAATAATAACATATTTCAATCAATAAAAAAATACATGAAGTAGAAGCGTCGCCTAACTTCTAGTTTCATTATATATGGTTTGTCTTTATGTGTCCTCTCTTACTAGATAGAATGTTGAAAGCTTATATATAATTTCCAAAATTATTATATAAATCATTTAGGATGTATTAACTATTAGTTTCTTTAGTTTGGACTTAGAATTAGTCCCCATGAACTTACCCTTTGCCTATTTGTTCATCATAAAGACGGGGTAATTGGTAGACTACATAACACTATTAATAAACCCTGAGTTTTAATGAAAATTTTCAATTATTTTTCTTCATACCTATGTCACATGAAACACTATGTTAATCTTTCATTACATGAAAATATATGTTATCATTTTTCTATATGAGACATTAGGCTATCTGGCAACACACAAGACACAAAGCATTAACAAAACCTTGATATATTTTTAATATAGGTATTTGAAAGTTGTTATTATAGCATAACCATTAAAAATTGAGATATGAATACTAATAAATATGTTTTTATTAATAATAATAACTATTTTATATTATGATATTGTATTTATAAAATATTACATAATTTCTGTTAAAGTCATTATTTGTTTCAAAAATAATAATTTCTCAAAAAATGCTATTAATTTAATTTTTAAACTATAATAAAATTATTATTTATAACATTTAAAAAATTAATTTTATAAAATAAAACCTAATTTTCTAAATAATAATTCAAAAATTAGATTATTTTTGTTTTTCATAATCTCTTGAATGTATCGTTATTTGATAAATAGTGAAAAATACTAAATTTTTATTAAAAACTTCCTTTTCGTTTAATTTATTTTTAATGATAAATTATATTTTAAAATGGTTTAAAATAAAAAATAGTTAAATTATAAACATTTTAATTTAATTTAGGTTATTGTAAATAATTTCATAATTATTTTTAAAATAAAAACATTTTATACTTTTGATCATTTTCTTTTTAGAAACATGCTTTCTAGTGGTGTCTATTGGATTAATTTTAAATTTTAATTTTCCTCCTAAATTAATGGTTTTTTACAAAATGGATTCCATATTTTCAATTCATAAAATTTCTATTATTTAATTTTTAATACTTAAATTTTGACCAAAATGAATAGTAAAAACTATAAAATATTATTCAAAATTTAGGAATGATAGGTTTACAATGAAGAGTTATTATAAAATGATAATCAATATAAATATCCCCAATTTTGTCCAAAAAACATTTTATGGAAATATTAATACCTTATACATTAAATCATCAATTATTATCCATTTTTCGAGCCTTGGATGATAAAAAATATGGTGGAATTCTATCATTCAAAAATTTACAACTCTGCCACTCACATAACTTATAAAGGGACACCCATTCTCAACTTATCTTAACACTATAAAACAATTTTTTGATTATAAATTCACAAATATATATATGAATTAAATATTTTCATCCTAGAATCCTTTGTTTGGAATGAAATATATCCTAAAAAGGTTGTTGGTGCATAATTAAGGAGGATACTCGAAGATGAGCTGAGGCTCAATAACAAACATTTGTGTATTATTTATTACCCCAAAATATTAAATTATAATTTTAAATTTATAATATAATAAAATAACTATAATAAAATTAATTAAATATTTTTATTTTACTTTCATGACCTAAAAACATCTCCACGTCATGAAATGGGTTGCAAAATCATTAATTCTTTGTACTGTAGACTACTTACTCGCAAACCGATGTGATCTGTTTTTCTATTACCATCTATCTAGAGTAGTTATAATAATGGATTTAATATATATATATATAGATATATATATTATATATGATATTATTATTCATATATAATTATTATATAACACATACCATCAAAATTTCCATTTTGTGGAAATTTGAGACGTCGCTCATGTTTATGAGAGACTACTGCTTCCAAAAGGGATGAGACTCATTCACTCTATACATAGAAGATAATAAGAATGAGTTTAATTATGTTATATAATATATATGAAATAAATAATAATCTGTAATGATAATATATAATTTATAATTCTTTCCTTCAATGTAATAAGAAATTGGAATCATAGTTCATGCCAACGTAAAACCTACAATTTCCATGGTTGAGGTATTTAATTTACATTAACATATTTTGTTGGATTACTCTAAAGAAATTTATTTTTATTATATAACATATGTATATAAATTTTGAAATTTTTTAAATTATTAAATAAATATCAAGGTAATATAATGAAAATAAAAAATCAAAACATATATGATTAATAGTTACCAAAGTCATAATGAGTTTATGTAACATTATCATCGATTAGGAAAATTCATTACCATTATGATTCCACTGAAAAAATATGATGTTGATTATCTAAAGAAACTAATTAATGTTCTTATAATATATTTTTTCATGATTTTTTCATGTAATATTACAAATTTACCCCTATATGGTTTTTAAAATAAATAGGAAAATGATTTAAAAAAAATAAACATTATTTCTACTTTTTGATGGAAATAAGAATTATTAGAAAATAATGTTACTTAATTAATTTTAAAAAATGTTCTATTGTTATTGTATTACATTTATTGAAATTTATACCCATGTTTTAATTTTTTAAAAATGGTTTGATACGGATCACCATTTGGTTTTCTAAACAGTCTCCATTTCTCTTTTACCGAAAATTGGAAAAAAAATATTTTCTTTTTAACATGAATGAAATGGAATATATTTATTACATTCAAATATTTATAAATATTTCATGATTATTTTAATTTTTTCAGTCATATTTCAAATGAAAATTATTACCCAAATAGTTTGGAATTTGTTTTATAATTTAAATATATAATTTATTGGTGAAAAGTATTTTGGAAATGGTTTATGTTATAAATGGTTTTTCTCAATGAAAAAAATGATATTTTCTTCATGAATTGATCTTAAAAATTTTTAAATAATAATTTATAATATTTCAGGTTTATTTTCCAATAATTCTATTTCCAAATTCTTTTATTTTTGAAAATGTTATTTTTTAAATTATATTTATCTTCCTAAATAAACATTCCACGTGACATATATTTCAAAATAATTTCCCATATAAAATGAATTATTTTGATGTAATGTATGATTTATTTGGTATATTAACAATGGATACCATTAATATTATTTCTCTTAAGGATTTTTGTTAATAATATTATAATTAATTTCATTTATCTTTAATGGTTTATAACATTAAAAAATGTCACTAAAACCCATTTCTTTTTCTATTGGACATATTGGATGAGAAAATGAAATGATTATGAAACCTACATATTCTTTATGGGTTATGATATTATGAAATGTTTAAATATCCATTTGTTTTAATTTTATATGTTATGTTAAATTCTTTATGATCTTGTGGAATACATAATTATAGTTTTCTTTATGAGATTGGTGGGAATTATATCTCCCACAAATTAATTGGATAATGATTTATATCTCATTAAATAGGTAAGACAACAAAATCAAGTAAAACCAATTCATTAAGGAATATTTTTAGCTATAATGGTCTTATTTTTGAACTATAAATAATATTATGGTTTGGGGAGTGAAATCATTCCACAATGTTTCCATTTTAAATGATCCTTTACTAATATGGTAATTATTAAATATCATTATGTGTATAAAAAATATATGTATTATGCCAATGTAATTCTCTCGTGGATAATGTTTTTTGATTCCCTTATAATTCATGTTTTATAAACTGCCAATAATTATTTTCTAACTTAATATTTTATCCTTTTATATTTTGGGTATGGTTTTCAAATGTTATACTTATGTTCTCAAAACATTATTTTAATTTTATGCTTATGTATCCCCCCTGTTTACCCACACTGAACATTTCTGCTCACCCTTTCGTATGATTCCTTATTCTACGTTATGAAGAAATTAATTACATATATGATCTATAAGATTTATTATATTTATTAATATCATAGTTGACGATTATTTGGTTAAACTATAGACTAGTTATTTAGGTTTCGATTTTTCTAAGGACACTAAACTATTATAGTCCTTAGTTGTGTGTTAGTGAAATATGATGAATATTAATAAAAAATGCGGTAATATCTATGAATGATAAACCAGGGTCTCTATACTTGGTATCAAAGTATAGGATAGGTTATCCTTTGGAAACTAGCATGAGAAAACATGTGTGATATCCCTAAGGAAATGTCTAAGGATGTGTCTCAGGATGATTCAATATATAGGATAATGACAAGGAATTTTGGTCAAAGTTATATAAAGAGGATTCCGTGGAATGAGATCCCCATAAACATACTACAAATCGATGTGGATATATAACATAGGTAATAGGGGGTAATAACAATTAAAAAGGTGCATTGATCACGACTTTATCAGTACTTATTGAATGATAATGAGCTTTACTACACACATGAATTGAACCTCTAGGGGGTTATTTTTTTTGAAATTTAGAGTCTATTTATGAAAATAATGTAGAATTTAAATAGAAAATAACTATAAATAACCTAGAATAAACCTTAGGTGTCATAGATTCATGAAATAGGTTTTATGATTTTTACACCCTACATGTGATTTATCATGATTATATGGTTCCCCACTATTATTATTGTCTCATAAATTATGATTTTTTGTATTAGTGAATGGGTTGAACCTGAAGTAATCATCTTAATGATGAGTCTGGTGAAGAATTATTTTAATTTTATCCTTTTAATTCAATCGTTATGCGAGATAGATTGAAAAATTGTGTTCCAATTCCTACTAAATGTACTCAATATAGGAATTGTGATGAAGCTAAAAATGAAATAATGTGGGACCATCGTTCTATTGATTCCTTCATATAGAAATGTCGACCATCATTCATAGGGACTTCCTATCTAGTAGTTTTGGAATAATGTATTAACACCATGAAAATATATTTTCCATTTCTACTATTCAAAACATGAATGAATCCTTTTGGATATGTACTGTTTAGAAGGTTATTGTGATATATGGTGGAAAATTATTCAGAACTTCAGGAAACATGATGAAATAGACTCCATGGGTAAGGGAATATCCAAGAATATATTTATCAAAAAGTACATTCCACATATTCTTTATACAAAGATGAAGAATTTGTTGCTATAGCTAAATAAAAGAAATTATGAATTTCACGGATCCCATGAGGAAAATTTTAAATGAATTATGAGGTAAGATTCTAGTACTATCCTCCATGTTGAATGTATGGTTGATCAATTTTCATAGTGGATTATGACCAATCTATAATGGGAAAGAATGATAAGGAAATTAAATAGTTATTAATAGATTGTGCTATGTGATATGAAGTTGGAAATTGAGGTTGGTGTTATGTATTAATATTATAGTTTTGATAGGAAAATGAAGATGGAGTTCAATAGAAAATTTAAGATCAATGGAAAGATGAATATACAATTTACATTATTCTCAATGTTTAGGTAGAAAAAATCAGGAAAATATATATGGGACTACTAAATATTTATTTTCTCTAATAGATGGTCATCAAGAAATTTATTACTGAAGCAATGAGATGATGTTACAAAATGATGTGAATAGTGGAAAAGCAGCACAGAATTCACCACCCACACTCCAGTGTTTCAATTTCATGGAGTTTGGTAACTAATATAACAAGTATCAAAATATGAAGGTTAATGAATATAATTTATTTAATAAACATCATAAGATGATTGAAAATGTAAAATCTCATGAGATCACTATTTATGATGAGGAGTGTGATAACGATGTGGTTAGATGTACAATTAAAATCAACTCTAGAACTTTCAATGTCTTATTTATATATAGATAGTCCCATTTATACATAACTTATGTATATTCTAAGGGTTTGAAGATTTCAAAAAAATGATTAGATTTATCATTAGTAGCGAAAACCCATAATGGATCGAATCACATGTATATAATTAGTCTATTTCAACTTTGGATGGGAATTTTATTCTTATAAATCTTTTCATTCTTCGTATAATTGAATTTAATGTTATATTGGTCAGGAATTGGATTTCTATAAAAAAATACCGCATCAAACATTAATGGAACTGATGCATGTTATTCCAAAAAAACATATAGTTTTCTATCAATGTAACAATAACTCTTAAGTTTGAATGGTGATAAAATACATTATATTGTACTCAATTTCTTTTCAGAAGGGGTGTTTATCTTAGATGGTTGGGGAGAAACTCAAAATAAATTATAATCCTATTTTGTTTGAAATTTTTTATGTATTTATAAAAGAGTTTCCTATCCTCCCACTAACACAGGATGTCGAGTTCTTGATAGAGCTCATACCTAGTTGTAGAAAAATTTCAATGAATCCATGTAGAATGTCCTTAATTGAGTTGATTTAATTGAAGAATGAACTCCTTGAGGGCAATGGTAATGGATTCCATCATTGAATTATGTCACCTTGTGGTATAACTTCTCATTTTTTTAAAAATAAATATGTTATGACGCAACCATGTATTTATTATGAAGAGTTTAATGTGATCATTATCATGAAAAAATATCATCTACCCCATATTGATGACATATTAAATCAACAACACATATCTCCAGAAAGTTTGAGCATGTTGCTCCGAAATCTTTCAGAAATCATGGTTTAAATGCTATATCTTACACGAAGAAAGAGGTAATCTCACTTGCCTCTGATTTACAGTATGCCTTGATCGGTAATTTCTCTAAGCAGTGACCTTCGCTTATGTTCCTAAGAAATACTCTGGAAAAGATAGGTTTTACTAATTTCAAAATCGGTTTCTTAAACTCGTGGAATGTTCTTTTTAGATTTTCATCAGATTCGGATTATTATAGATTTTGGATGCGTGGTTTTTGGAATTTTGGAAGATCCTCCATGAATGTTCTTAAATGGTCACCGAACTAAATTAATGGTTTTGAATCCCCCATTTCTTTGATTTGGCTTGCTTTCCATGATTTACAGATTCATTTGTTTATAAGAGAAGCCTTATTTGCTATTGCTAAACTGTTTGGTACGCCAATAAAACTGGATTATGCCACCATTAATTTCACAAGGCCCTCGGTTGCAAGGGTATTCACTGAGATTGATCTCTCAATGGATATTCCAAGCTACTTTTGGATTCAAAATGGGGAAAAAGGCTTTGTTCAGAATGTAGATTTTTAAAACCTTCCGGAATTTTGCAACAAATGTTTTAAATCTGTTCATGTTCACTAGTATTGTGGAAAAAAAGAAGCTCCCCCTACTAAGCAGTTAAAGTCATTTGGGGTGGAATAAGTTTCCAAGACAACTCACAACTCTCAGAATCCAACCTCTGCTGAGGTAAGAATCTCAACCCCTTCTATAATCGCTAAAACTTCTAATCATCCAAGTACCTCTAAGGTGTTTTATGAACAGTTTAGAGATCCCAATTTGGAGGTCAGTGTTGATAAAAAATATTCTCATAACTCTGGGAACCATACTGCAGATTTTTCCACGGCTATTGTTAATGCTACAGAATCAATTTCTGTGGATAATAGGGTTACTAAAAAAATTGTTTTTTATAATAATGCTTCTGTTCATCACAACATAGAAAATCACAATCTTGGTGATTTCTCACTGAATGAGACTGACAAGGACTGTCCTGCTCGATCTGTTTGTACAGATCATGAGATAGATGAAAAGATCCAAAAAGATGGATCTGATTGCAGTGGATCATCAACTGAGGAGGATGATAAGCCTGGACAATTAGAAGAAGAATATTTGAAAGCCATGGCTATTAAAGGAAATAAATCAGTGGTAGATGATGATGGTTTCATTACCCCGAACCCAAAAAAACTAGAAGACGTAAGGATTACTCTCAAGTGGAAAGAACCATCACCACTAGGTCGACTGAGGTCAATAAAAAGGTTTCCCCTGAAAAAGAGCAAGGAAAATTAAAATGTGAGAAATCCTACACTATTTTATATCACTTCTCAAAGCATTTCTGTAACGCCCTGACCCTAGCTACCCAGAGTCGGTGCATTACTTCGTAACATTGGCATGATTAAAAAAGATCAAGTCTCGAAAGACTGATTAGTTTAGTAGCCTTGGAAACACTAGATACATTCATAAATGTTACATTACATCACAAAGTGAAAAACTATAATAACATAGTCTCCATAGTCCACACTTCTATCCTCTTCGGACTATCCCTGCAGGTCATTCATAAAATACTTCTTTCACATCCTGGAAAATATTAAATCATTGAAAGGGGTGAGCTCAGATGCTCAGTAAGGATAACAATATTGCGGAAGCTTTCATAAATAATCATAAAAATTTAAGGCAATGTATAACTAAAACAAAAGCCTTTTAAACATGAACATCAACATAATATGGGAAAAGTAAAATGAGATAATGCCATTCACTTCTTCACATGGATATTCTACTGGTCGAATAATCACATGAAATACCAGTAACCACTTTCATAATGATGGAATGTATAATGCCAGATATTCCGAAACATTTTGTCAAGGCCTCGGCCAAGACGTCTAAAATGATTAAGGCCTAGGCCAAAATCACAAATCAAATTGGGGAAGGGCCTCAGCCAATTCCACGTCTAGTTGTCTCATGAGACCTACCAATGCATCGAGGAGCTATAGCGGGCTCCACCCGTCACTTATTAAGTCCAATACATTCCTCATATGAATAGGTTTAAACATATCATAAACCATAACATAATCGTATCAAATAAAACATGCATAAAGGAAACATAACATTTCCACATATCAATCACAAGATATCAATACAACACATTGATATAATAAAAACTCTTTCAAACCCATTTTCAATACCAATATAAAAGAAAGTTAAAACTTTGTATTTATTTTTCATTAAAAAAATGATGGCTTGTAGAGGAAGCCGAAACTCAAATAATGGTCACGGCGGCAGAGAAGTCGTTGTCGCCGCATAAGTACGGAAAGAAAAACATTCTCTTTTGTCGTTTAGCAAAACGCTTCATATAAAAAAAGATTCCTTTTGAATAAACGTAAAAGTCAAATGGGTTTATACACCGTATAAAAGAAAGTTGTGTATAAAATAAAATATGCCTCAATGAAAGGAGATTGAGACGAAGTCCCATACAGAGATCATTTTTAAAATAAAATAGATATACTATGTGTATTCACTATAAGTACACATAAATAAAGTACAAATACAAGATATGACATAATAATATAATGACATAATTTGAAAGTAGGAGATTAACCCAAAGAATGGAAATTGGGTTAAGAAATTCCCTTACCTTGCGTCTTGTGCTGACTCGACCGTTCTTTAACCTCCTGAATAATAAACTAGAGTTAATTTCTATTTACTTAAGAACCTTTTCCATGTTCATTATTCCTTTATTATCCCTTATTACCATGTTATGAACATTATTTAATTATTTAAGTTAATAACGGTTGTTTTGTCGATCTTTGGTACTTGAGTCAAAAATAAACTTCTTATAATTACAAGTTGTTCATGTGGTGAAATATCCATTATATATAGAATTATATTCATGATGTAGATATCATATATATCATATATTCAGTATATACTTTCATTCATAATGTCACGAAACATTTAGAGGTAAGAAATGAAATGCACCGTTCATGGAGACGGTAAGCCGTACGTACGCATGGATGCTACTTTCATTTCTATTTCGTATTTAATGGAATGAAATCATAATGATATATATTTATAATATAATTACAGTATAATATAGTGTATAAAACCATTTAATCCATCATTTATACATCCCACATATGGCATTAACGATTCAAATCACTTTGAGGGGGCGGTAGTCCGCACATCCTAAAATGAAATTATCGCGTTTTACCCATAATGGAAATCATAAAGTATGCCATAAATGATAAATACAGAAGCATAAGTAAAACATAAACATATTATATATCATATATAAAAATAGTGAAATCTTAATGGCCACCTTTGAAGGTGTTATATGAGTGTTGAACAATCATCGTTTCGTGAGGCAGAAATTCGCCATCCACAGAAACCGTATGTTCTTTAACCATTTGATGTAGGTGTGTGTATGTGTAGCACGAATCCTTATTAAAAAAATATCCTATTATATTGAGGATACTGGTGTTGTTAAAAAAGAAATGAATAATAATATTTTAGGGGGTTGGAGAAGAAAAATAAAACAAAACAACATTAGAGAAGACATTACCTCAAAATCGGGTAACTCTTTTTGATTTGAGCCAAAGGCTTCCTTGGAAAGAGTTCTGCCCAAATTCAGGCTTCTAGGAGTAAGAGGGGGATGTTGGGAGAGTATTTGGGCAGAGTTTGGCCGAGCCAAATGGCTTGATAGTGTAAATGATGTGGGAGAGGTGGGGGCCTTTTATGAGTGGAGAGGAGGGGAACTTTTGGAAAGATTGAAATGTTACATTATTTCACAATGATTTTCGGATTCTAAAGGTCCCAAACCTATATAATTCGAGGCTAAAGTGATAAGGTTTCGAAATAACCTCATTCAATAGGCATTGGACAAGTTTATGCCTTGGATTTTGAATTATCTTCCCATTTTATTTAAATCGTTAAATAATGAGGTCATCACTGCATCATAATGATGTCATAAATAATTTAATATATTTAATGTATAAAAATTATAAAAAAAATTATATGATGTAGGAAATCGTTTTATTTTCTAATGAATATTTATAGTCAAAATTTGGACTTGTGTAACCCCACTTAAAAACTGTTTTAGTAAAATAACTCATGTTTGTGTCAATTTAATTTTAACATTAAATAAATATATATTAATGTCCTTTTCCAACTAAAGTGGCTCCATGGGGTCCCCAAGTTGACCCATGGGTTGTCTTGGTCGGCCATGACTCATCCAATAGGAGTAGGACAAGTGTCAAGCTCATATCATATTATTAAAACATTGTTTTTACCTTAAACTACACTAATTACCTCTAATCGCGATTAAGAACTTAAAAGTTACTATTCACCAAAAAATTATTTTAATCTCATTGAACCAAATTTTACTTCTTAATGACAATCATGTATGTCTGATTTTTGAAAATCAAACCATAGAAGTGGTAATATTTCATTTAAATGAAAAATCAGTTATTTAACTACCACTTAGTGGTTTCACTATTCATAAAAAATTGAAGTTTTTCAGAACAATGCCAAAATTTCACCCTAAGCTATAATTGATATCCCGAATTCAAAAATGATGTCTATTTTAAAAAATTCCAAACATACAAGTTGCATTAATTAATTTTATAATTAATTCCCGCTGTTACGACAAATAGCGTGTATTTAATAAACTATTTATATCAAAAGATTGACAATTGTTTATGTCCAATTTCAATGTTAAATTAGTTATAATGACCACCATTGGATAAAATTTTAAAAATATATTCTAATTATAATTTAAAACCACTAAATATTATAATTTATCACAATAAATTATTTTGTTTAAAAAAGTTGTTTAAAGTATTTTTCACTATTCATTAAAAAATAGAAGTACTCAGAAAAATACCAAAAATTCAACATAGGCTCATTTCGATATTCCGAATCCAAAAATGAAGTCTATTTTAATAAATAAAATTTATAAAATTTCAAAAAGTAGGTATTACTATTCACAACGGCTAGTTTAATTCGTTGTGGTGTGTGTTAGAGCTCGAGGTTGCGTACAACACATGCTATTGCATTATTCGAAGTGAAACGTACCGTGGAAGCTTGGGGTGTTACATTCTCCCCTCCTTCAATAAATTGCGTCCTCGAAATTTGAAATTTTTCTTTGAAAATAAAAGGTTGAAAAGAGAATATACCTTTGTGGAAAACCCACATCGGAAATAAGATTAATAAAATTTAGCCTTAATAAGAGGGGAAGGGAAACGAAAAAGTCATCACCCAATTATGATCTCGATTAGGAGAACATTGGTGGCAATTAAAGACATATAATTGGAGGAAAAACGTAAATATTTGTAGGGAGTGATTGAGGTCATCAATCACAATAAACTATCAAATTGAGGGCCTCAAAGACTTCAATCTATGTTGATTTAAAATATCATCAGTTCAACAAGACATAAGGTATTAGGATAACACATTTTTTCATTTTAATATCCCTTTACTAAAGTTTAAGAATTAATTTATTCATTGAATAAGAGATAGGTATATATATATTTATGCTTGACAATTAGAGTTTCAACCGTCAACTCATCTTTCACTCAAAAAGATAATAAAACTCAAAAATATTATAATTATCCTAATTGTATAAGGTTCCAAATATTAACACATACCATTTAGATTAGTAAAATTATTTTGTAATAACCAGGGACTTCCTGTAGGCTAGTGGTAGGAAATAAAGGCCTGTCGCACTATGGTTGTGGGTTCGATTCCTGCAGCTTTGTCTGACGCGACGGGTTATGCCCCACCCTGTAGGTTGTCCTTTTCCTAAAACTATAGTATCATAATATTCCAAAAATAATCTTCATAATTTTTTTAACCTTAAACAATAATATCCAAAGATCAACTTAATCCATTCCAACCTTTATAGTTATCCAAAATACTTCTTTACAACTCAGAGTCCAAATTTTATAAGGAAGGTAAACATAATGAAGATCCTTTTTTCCATGTAATAACATGTGAACACCTTCATCAGGTATTATTTTTAAACATACTGAATTACCATGATCCCTTATTCCTTATAGAATACTAAATATACTCCTCCTATCAAAAAAATGTATACAAATCATCAATCAGTTTCAAGAAAGTTAAGAATATCCAATATAATTTATCCAAATCAATCACGTCTTATTCCAAAATCACTATCTCGGTATCAGAACCATATTATGGTTTATCTCTCTCCCAACCATATATTTTCCAAAAATTTAACCTACTGTGGAGTCACTTTTCTTGGTTCCACACAATCTCAAGTCGTTGATGAAATAGTACTGCAGTACAATCCTTATATACTCCATAATTATTATAACCAGTACATCATTGATACAAAACTCAAATTAAAAAATTCATTAATAACAACATAAGAACTCTAATCATTACTCCTCATATGTGGTAGTATCATAACCTGATTATTATCCAATAACATCATTTGGGGCATACTCTGATGATTTGGACATTGGTTTGCGTAGTGTCCCCAATCCTTGCAGAAAAAGCATTGTACATTTGAAACCATTTTCTTACCCTTACAGTCACGCACTTTGTGTCCTTTTTCTCTACACTTATAACAAACTCCCATTCCCTTTAGGCAAGTTCCATGATGTTTCCTCCCACAATTACCACATATTGGAAAATTCTTCATTCCCCTCATCCCTTTATCCATCATTCTCTCTTCCATCCCTTTCGTCTCTTGCTTCGCTTCAAAGCCATAGGACTCAGAGAATTGTTTACTTATTTTATTGACACATGATACTATTTCATCATATGTTGAGAACACATGGGAGACTATTTCCCTTCGAAATGTTGGCTTAATACCGTGAAAGATACGATCCTTCTTACTCTTTGGATCATACATATTGCTGGAGTTCACATTCCTTCTACTGGGCACCATTTCTATACAATGGCCTAAACTAGGTTAGTTTATGAATCAAAATACATAATCCCATACTTATAAAACACTTAACATAAATTGATCTATTTATGGATATAATCCATAATCATAAAAATAAATGATTCCTTTGAGGAAGTATATACTCATAACCCTTCATAGTGGTTTGTAAAGAAAATGAGAATTATCCTAAGCATATCCCTCGGGAGTGTCGTAACCAAGAGTACAACAAGGCCCATTGTCGTGCACCAGTTCCCGTTCGAGTCTATCTCAAAGCGGTGTTTTCGGGTTTTACCCCTATGTACATCTGTGCCAGAGTCGCTTCTACCTGCTCGTATCCAGACAGGGATGTATTGCTCGGAAAACTCACAAAATCTCTACAATAACAAAATTCTCGGATGTTCTTCTATACTAATCCTCAAAGTCTATCTTTGGGCTATGTGCTCTAATCAGAGTTTATCTAAATCTAGCTTCCAAGGTTAGTACTAAACTGCCTCTGATACCAACTGTAACGCCCCGACCATAGCTACCCAGAGTCGGTGCATTACTTCGTAACATTGGCATGATCACAAAAGATCACGTCTCGAAAGACCGATTAGTTTAGTAGCCTTGGAAACACTAGATACATTCATAAATGTTACATTACATCACAAAGTGAAAAACTATAATAACATAGTCTCCATAGTCCACACTTCTATCCTCTTCGGACTATCCTTGCAGGTCATTCATAAAATACTTCTTTCACATCCTGGAAAATATTAAAACATTGAAAGGGGTGAGCTCAGATGCTCAGTAAGGATAACAATATTGCGGAAGCTTTCATAAATAAACATAAAAATTTAAGGCAATGTATAACTAAAACAAAAGGCTTTTAAACATGAACATCAACATAATATGGCAAAAGTAAAATGAGATAATGCCATTCACTTCTTCACATGGATATTCTACTGGTCGAATAATCACATGAAATACCAATAACCACTTTCATAATGATGGAATGTATAATGCCAGACATTCCGAAACATTTTGTCAACGCCTCGGCCAAGACGTCTAAAATGATTAAGGCCTCGGCCAAAATCACAAATCAAATTGGGAAAGGGCCTCGGCCAATTCCACGTCTAGTTGTCTCATGAGACCTACCGATGCATCGAGGAGCTATAGCGGGCTCCACCCATCACTTATTAAGTCCAATACATTCCTCATATGAATAGGTTTAAACATATCATAAACCATAACATAATCATATCAAATAAAACATGCATAAAGGAAACATAACATTTCCACATTTCAATCACAAGATGCCAATACAACACATTTATATAATAAAAACTCTTTCAAAACCATTTTCAATACCAAAATAAAAGAAAGTTAAAACTTTGTATTTATTTTTCATTAAAAAAATGATGGCTTGTAGAGGAAGCCGAAACTCAAATAATGGTCACGGCGGCAGAGAAGTCGTTGTCGCCGCATAAGTACGGAATGAAAAACATTCTCTTTTGTCGTTTAGCAAAACGCTTCATATAAAAAAAGATTCCTTTTGAATAAACGTAAAATTCAAATGGGTTTATACACCGTATTAAAGAAAGTTGTGTATAAAATAAAATATGCCTCAATGAAAGGAGATTGAGACGAAGTCCCATACAAAGATCATTTTTAAAATAAAATAGATATACTATGTGTATTCACTATAAGTACACATAAATAAAGTACAAATACAAGATATGACATAATAATATAATGACATAATTTGAAAGTAGGAGATTAACCCAAAGAATGGAAATTGGGTTAAGAAATTCCCTTACCTTGCGTCTTGTCCTGACTCGACCGTTCTTTAACCTCCTGAATAATAAACTAGAGTTAATTTATATTTACATAAAAACCTTTTCCATGTTCATTATTCCTTTTATATCCCTTATTACCATGTTATGAACATTATTTAATTATTTAAGTTAATAACGGTCGTTTTGTCGATCTTTGGTACTTGAGTCAAAAATAAACTTCTTATAATTACAAGTTGGTCATGTGGTGAAATATCCATTATATACAGAATTATATTCATGATGTAGATATCATATATATCATATATTCAGTATATACATTCATTCATAATGTCACGAAACATTTAGAGGTAAGAAATGAAATGCACCGTTCATGGAGACAGTAAGCCGTACGTACGCATGAATGCTACTTTCATTTCTATTTCGTATTTAATGGAATTAAATCATAATGATATATATTTATAATATAATTACAGTATAATATATTTTATAACACCATTTAATCCATCCTTTATACATCCCACATATGGCATTAACGATTCAAATCACTTTGAGGGGGCGGTAGTCCGCACATCCTAAAATGAAATTATCACGTTTTACCCATAATGGAAGTCATAAAGTATGCCATAAATGATAAATACAGAAGAATAATTAAAACATAAACATATTATATATCATATATAAAAATAGTTACATCTTAATGGCCACCTTTGAAGGTGTTATATGAGTGGTGAACAATCATCGTTTCGTGAGGCAGAAATTCGCCATCCACAGAAACTGTATGTTCTTTAACCATTTGATGTAGGTCTGTGTAAGTGTAGCTAGAATCCTTCTTATAAAAACATCCTAGTATATTGAGGATACTGGTTTTGTTACAAAAGAAATGAATAATAAGATTTTAAGGGGTTGGAGAAGAAAAATAAAACAAAACAACATTAGAGAAGACATTACCTCAAAATCGGGTAACTCTTTTTGATTTGAGCCAAAGGCTTCCTTGGGAAGAGTTCTGCCCAAAGTGAGGCTTCTAGGAATAAGAGGGGGATGTTGGGAGAGTCTTTGGGCAGAGTTTGGCCGAGCGAAATGGCTTGAAAGTGTAAATGAGGTGGGAGAGGTGGGGGCCTTTTATGAGTGGAGAGGAGGGGCACTTTTGGAAAGATTGAAATGTTACATTATTTCACAGTGCTTTTCGGATTCTAAAGGTCCCAAACCTATATAATTCGAGGCTAAGGTGATAAGGTTTCGAAATATCCTCATCCAATAGGCTTTGGACAAGTGTATTCCTTGGATTTTTCATTATCTTCCCATTTTATTTAAATCGTTAAATAATGAGGTCATCACTGCATCATAATGATGTCATAAATAATTTAATATATTTAATGTCTAAAAATTATAAAAAAAATACAATGATATAGGAAAGATTTTTAGCTTTCTAATGAATATTTATAGTCAAACTTTGGACTTCTGTAACCCCACTTAAAAACTGTTTTAGTAAATTAACTCATGTTTGTGTCAATTTAATTTTAACATTAAATAAATATATATTAATGTCATTTTCCAACTAAAGTGGCTCCATGGGGTCCCCAAGTTGACCCATGGGTTGTCTTGGTCGGACATGACTCATCCAATAGGAGTAGGACAAGTGTCAAGCTCATATCATATTATTAAAACATTTTTTTTACCTTAAACTACACTAATTACCTCTAATCACGATTAAGAACTTAAAAGTTACTATTCACCAAAAAATTATTTTAATCTCATTGAACCACATTTTACTTCTTAATGACAATCATGTATGTCGGATTTTTGAAAATCAAACCACATAAGTGGTAATATTTCATTTAAACGAAAAATCAGTTATTTAACTACCACTTAGTGGTTTCACTATTCATCAAAAATTGAAGTTTTTCAGAACAATGCCAAAATTTCACCCTAAGCTATAATTGATATCCCGAATTCAAAAATTATGTCTATTTTACAGAATTCCAAACATATAAGTTGCATTAATTAATTTTATAATTAATTCCCGCTGTTACGACAAATAGCGTGTTTTTAATAAACAATTTATATCAAAAGATTGGCAATTGTTTATGTCCAATTTCAATGTTAAATTAGTTCTAATGACCACCATTGGATAAAATGGTAAAAATATATTCTAATTATAATTTAAAACCACTAGATATTATAATTTATCACAATAAATTATTTTGTTTAAAAAAGTTGTTTTAAGTATTTTTCACTATTCATAAAAAAATAGAAGTACTCAGAAAAATACCAAAAATTCAACATAGGCTCATTTCGATATTCCGAATCCAAAAATGAAGTCTATTTTAATAAATACAATTTATAAAATTTCAAAAAGTAGGTATTACTATTCACAACGGCTAGTTTAATTCGTTGTGGTGTGTGTTAGAGCTCGAGGTTGCGTAAAACACACGCTATTGCATTATTCGAAGTGAAACGTACCGTGGAAGCTTGGGGTGTTACAATTTCAGTGTTGAGGAAATTCAAGAGTGGATTGCTCATATGATAAAGAAACAAGAAATGTTGAAACATGAGCGACAAAAGGGGATTATTAATGGGGAACAATTTCAAGATGATATAAAATTCATTTACTTTGAGAAACTGAAGTTGCAATCACAATATCCTTGATGTTTCTGTTTCAGACCTTTGTTATGTCATTATTTCTGGTTTACTGGTCTCATCTATTTGCTGTTCTAGACGATCTTCTTTGATTTGTATAAATCATGTTGGTTTGGATGTGCTGGTCAACTTTTATTATTTGGACTCTGTCTTGGAGGGTCTTCATATTTGGAAAATTGTCTGGTTGATTTTGATTCTCTCTTGCTTCATTCTCTGATCATCTGAACCTGTTTGACTCTATTTTCTTTTGATTATGGATGGAAGGTTATGTTTTTTGGCATCAACATTTGAATGAATTTTCAAGACTTCTACTATTGTTTGGATGTTCAATCTGGGGAAAACTGTTCATTTGGAGATTTGGTTCTCTCTCTGTTTTGTTTGACATGTTTTTGCTAGGGACCTTAGAGCAGGTTCTGCTCTACAAATGTTGAACATCTAAGTGATGTTGATGCTGGTTCTGATGGCTTGTTCCTCTAAAGCTGCTTACCTGTATGTGACACGCTTGGAATTCTCAGGTCTGCTTCATGGTGTTTTTTTTTCTGGAATACAGAATGTGCTGCATCTGTTGGTTTTTGTTTGTTTGGTTTCTCTTAACAGACATTGGTGCTCCTGTTTGTTCTTATGGGCTGTTTATTCATTTGCTTGCTGGTGTAGGCTATCAACACCTCGTATGTACATTGTAACTCTATTTGTTTTAATAACCTTTCTTCGACATGGATTTGGAAACCAATCCATGTTACCTTTAAAAAAATGGTATAGAAAGAATCAATATATATATATATATATTATATTTGGTCTTAATAATTCAACATTCAACATTATGAATTTAATTAATAGAGTCTTTATAGATTGCCTTGAATTAGTTGGTAGTAGTGTTTATAATTGATAATGTTAAAAATTTAAATGTAAATGAAGAGAATGATGATCACATCATAATTGCACAAAATACCCTACCGATAGAGAAACTGCTTATAAGATTTAAAAAGTGTTAATTTTGCGTGAAAAATGATTCATTATTTGGTCATATAGTCTCACGAGAGGTTATATTAGTAGATACATCAATGATAAATGCTATTGACTGTTGGACCATACCAAAAAATGTGATGGATATTCATAGTTTTCTTGGTTTAGTGGGGTATTGTCGTTGGTTTTTGGCTTAATTCTCATGAATATATAATTAAATAATAATGCTATATTTAGAGGGATCCATGTTCCGCAAGAAAAATTAATGTGTCAAAATTTTCAAATAACCAAAGAGAAGATTTGTCATCGAACCACTTATTACATTAAACAATCATAGAGATGTAACATCCAGGGCCCGAATGACACCCAAAATGGTGCCCTGAGCCTGGTTAAACACATGGTCTCAAGAGAATCCCCCCAAATTTGAGAGGTTTCTGCCTAGGATAATGGTATTTGGTGAGTTAGTGGGAGGACTATGCCATCATTTCCAAAGTATCATAACAGAAGTCAAAGATACAGCAAATACTTGTAGCAAAATAACCAGTCAACTAAAAGTAAGACGATACATGAATAAATTTCAATAACAAGAAGAGTTTCATATAAAAAAAATTATGCAAATGGTATAAGTATCTAGAAATCAGAAAGAATAGTACATGGAAATACAATAAAATACAAGTATCCAAAAAGACCCAAAGACCAAAAAGATATCCAAGCATCGCAAGACATAGCTTTGACCTATGATCCCCTAATACAAAGCCATAATCAATATCATATACTTGTGTGCTTTCCCCAATCATCACCTACAACCATATTATCTATTTGGGTCCCCATGGAAGCCCAAAGAGAGTGTGAGATAAAAAACCTAGTATGAAACCACCATGTTCTATATACTTCTAACAACAATTCTATAAATGTTCTAGAAACTGTAAACAACCTGTATGTACGTGTGTATTCCCATTTCATAAGTGTTCTGTAACATGTGAAACCCAATAGCCCTCAATGCTACCATAAAAATAGAGCCAACTCCTAACATGGTAGTTATTAAAAGTAATGAAGAAAGGCACATGGCCACGCCGTACAACCATCAATATCAAACAATCCACAACCACAGTCTACAGAGAAGTCATGTGATCCACAACCATGCCATACAGTGATGTCATGTATCCCATGGCCATGATGTATAGTGAAGTCAAATAACCTCTGACCACGCTGTTTAGTGAAGTGTAAACTGCAAGGGCTAGATCCTAGGTTTATGTAGACCAAGGCATCCAACTAATAATATATATAGCATGGAGGGCTGGACCCAAGGAGCTTGTCCAAGGAATCCCATCGTGTCCCATCAGAATCACTGGTGGAAACATTGTTCAGAACTGGTTGGGGTCCAAGGAGCATGGAAATAGAAAGTCCAACACAAGCCCAAGAAAGTAAGATCCACGGGGGTGCAAGACAGAAGGAATCCCATGGAATCAAGTCCCATGGGGTAGAGTCAACCCAAGACATCCAATATAGTGTTCGAGATCCATAGAGAGCAGTCCATGGATTCTATCAAACCATTCAATCAAGCATTCATGCTTTTAAATTAAACATTCAGTCTATGTGAGGATACCCACTCACATCAACCTGTAGAGGCCAGGAGTATACCCACTCATGCAGACCATTAATCAACATCATGCATATGGGCCAACCATCCCACATAAACCTTTTAACATGAGAAAATATCAAAATAGAAAAGGCATAATTAGATATTCATTAAGTAAGGAGGCATTGCACCTCATAGAAAATATTATCATGCTATCAAGGAAATAATGAGATTAATTTAACTAGGAATGCACAAGCATACACCCCATGGGTGGTTTAAACAAGAATAAGCAAGCTATTTTTGTAAGGCTCTCCCCTTGGTTTACCTTGAAATGAGTAACAGGTTCCCACACACCAAAACAGAACCTATAGCCTACCTCACTCGGTCCATCTACAGTTTCTAAAATCTACTCAATCAAAAATGAGACCTTGAAAAAATGTTTTATGTATGGTGTAATTGCTGAATTACTGAAAACACTATGAAAAGCTAAAATAAGGTATAGAGAACCTACCTTGCCTCGGTAGTTGACAACATGTCCAACGTCAAGTCCTGATGTGTCCCGGTTTGGATGAAATCTGATGAAATGAAGAAGAACTAGATAGTAGGGCATATGATCCTAAATACAAATAGCTCAAGCGTCATTCCAAAGAATCAATAATTACTAAATAAGTATCAAGGACTTACCGTTGTGGAGCTTATGAGATTATCAATGATACAAATGGAGAACATATGGAGTGTAGGGCTCAAATCCTACTTTAGGTGCCAAATATAGAGCTCCAAGGGATCAGATGTGTGATGGAAAAGAAAACCCCTTTTGGATTTAAGAAGAAAAAATAAATTTTAATTTAAAATATAAAATGATACACTATAGGGTTGCACGGTTTACCCGCATGGTTTCCCAAACCGTGTGGAAACCATGTCCACCTCTCTACCATAGAGAGCCATAATACATAGTTACTCTGCACTATTTTACTAACCCTGATCAAGTCATGTGAATGTGCTCTACCCAAAAACCATCACATTCTAGACCTCTCACACAGTTTAGAGTAACCATTCTTAGGTCATGCCTAAACCATTGTCTAGGACATTTTTAACCCAAAACATGAATCTGGCCCCCGATAAAGTCCCTGACACCTCCAAAACACCAGTGACCATGTTAATCATTCACATATGGCCATAACAAGCCATTTAAAATGAAATGAAAAGAATATGTACCTCATATTAAAACTTTGGTTCTTATAATCTCCCCCATGTAGAAATTCCTCCACAAATTTCTCTCTGAAGGGTGGTCAGGATTCATATGAGAACAACTCCAGACACTGAGCATGTATATCAACCTCCCCTCCCAAGTATTGTCTTGTAAACGACCGTGCTACCGAAGAAACCACACTATAGGAACTATCCATCTTAGAAGAACCTTGGGGCCCCTGACAACTATAGGAACCAGATTCTCCTCAACATAGGCATCAAACTGAAGCTCAAACTCCTCATGCTGAAAAATGTGAGACATGTCTGAGTGATAGCAGCACAGCTAAGACACATGAAAGATTTTTTGTAGGGATCAGAACCTCTGAGGTAACGACAATATCTTTTCAACAAACTTGACTCTTTGGACTATATCAAATGGCCTAATATATCTCGGTGAAAGTTTACTCTATCTTCTGATCTGCCTATGTCCAACCTTAGTGAAACATGTAATAAAATGCAACCCCCAACCTCACCCTATAGATATCTTCTGAGGTGATCATTGTATGAATTATGGTGGAGCTGTTTAGTAGCCATACACTTTTGAATCAACTTGACCTACTCAGAAGTCTCCTACATGAGGCACAATACTAGTAATACTTCCTCCCCTACCTCCAACCAGCATAGGGCAGAACATCATTTACTACCATATAAATCCACATAATTTTCCATCTATATCCCCACCTAATAACTATTAATGTAGGTGAACTCAACCAGGGAAATGTGTCTCTCCCAAGATCACCAAAAAATTCTGAAGAATGCTCATAGAATGTCCTATAGCACATGTATCATAGGCTTTCACTGGCCATCATTCTGAGGGTGGTATGATGTGCTTAAAAGCACCTATGTACCAAAAACCCACTGAAAAATCATCTATAAACGAGATTTAAAATTGAAATCACTATTTTAAATGATAGTGTGCAGGACCCCATGTAGTCATACCTCCTCTCAGATGTACAGCATTCAATGATCATCAAATTTGATGGTCTCTTTGATTGTCAAGAAATGTGCATCTTTTGTAAGACAATCAACAACAACCAACACAATATCATTACATAAAAGAGATCATGGAAAACCAGTCATGAAATCCATCACGATATCATATCATTACCACTTGTGATATGTAACTACAGTAAAATCCATGCTTTTTGTTGATGTTTCACCTTCACATGCTGATTGGTGGACCACCTCATACCAAAACCAGCTAACTCTCTATTCATTCCTGGCCAACATTACTGACATCTCTTGTGATGATACGTCTTGGTAACCCTAGGATTCACATCTCAAGATGAAGCATAAAACTCCCACATTATCTCCACACATATATACATTGAAACCCGGACACATCCATGTATACGACTGATCTCATAATCTCCTACCATCCAACCAAGGGAGTGTCCTCACCTGCCACACCTTCCCTAGAACTAGGACTTATGAATACAATATCATCCTTATCTTAACTCCATCCAATAGGGGAGAGGCAAAAAATAAGGATAAATAAAATTTATATCCATGTCTATTTTTCACCTCCAGATCCATCTCAAAAAACAATGCCATAAACTTCCACTCGCTACTGTCATGCTACAACGCCTATATATGATTTCCCCTACATTTTGAATCAGACACTAAATTATACATACCAGGCATGTAGAAAAGCTTGATTTCAAGGGACTGTAGTCACTCCACCAACCATTTATGGCTAAAATTCATATCACACCACATAAATATGTACTTAAGGATTTTGTTGTCCCTGTACACCCCAAAATGCTATTCCATAAAATAGTGTCTCCAACATCACAATGCCAAAATAACTGCAGCTAACTTGAGATCATGCATAGTGTATTTCTTCTCATTAGGCCTTAGCTGCAGAGAACAGTTCATCACAACTCGATCTCCATACATTAGCACTACACCCAAGACAATTCCAGAAGTGTCACAGTAAACCATGTAACTCTGACCTTGCTCAAGTAGTATTCATATTGGTACTAATGTCAACCTTCCTTTCATCACATGAAAGGCTGTCTCACAAGATTTTGACCCAAAAAACATCACACCCTTCTTATTAAATCCCTTCAAAAGCTCTTCTAAGCATGAGAAGTCCTGTATAAAAAGCCCGTAGTAATTCGATAGCCCTATGAAACTCCATGTATCAAAAATGTTCTTGGGATGTTTCCATGAAACTACAGCTCTTTCCGTCTATGGGCCCATTAACACTCCTTCCTCTCAGATAATGTGGCCCAGGATGTGAATCTAATCCATGCCAAAGTGTAAATTTTCGAGCTTAGCATATAACTAATGCTATCTTAATGTATTAAAAATTATATCAACATGGTTGTCATGGTCGTGTCGATTTAAAGAACACACGATGATATCATCAAGGAAACCCACCACAAAAGAATCCACGTAAGGATGGAAAACATGATTCCCCATTTCCATGAAAACTGCAGGCACATTCGTGAGACCGAATAGAATAACAAGATACACATATAATCAAAACCAACAATGAATGGATGTATGAGGTTTGTCTGCTGGTCGAACACGCACCTGGAGATATCTTTACCTCAATATGATCTTTGAGAATAATCGATCTCCTCAAATCTGATCAAACATCTCATTTATCTGTGGAAAATGATATCATTTTTTAACCATACACTAGTTAAAATTTGGATAGTCCCCACAAAGCCTAAAATATTTGTCCGCCTTTTTCTCAAAAAGGACCGGTGAAACCCACAGAAAGTACTAGGCTGTATAAACCCATTTTCATCCAAATCCTCATGCAGCCTCATGAGATCTTCTAAATCTATCATAGACATCCTATAAGAACTAATGGATATCGGTGCAGATCCTAGCACTAGTTCTATGGAGAACTCCACCTCTCTATCAGGAGGTAATCCTAAAAAGTTGTTAGGAATGATTTCCTGGAAGCACTCTACCTCTAGACAGATGTCTACCTGGATAACTCCCTGATCATAAAAAAACAAACTATCAATATTGGCCATCATCCTACCATGCCCAAGATTCTTGGGTTCATCTCTGCTCGCTTGTACATCCCATTAACCGTTGTAAATAATCACCGCACCCTATGGGGATTGAAAAGTCACCGTCTAGTCATAGGAGTCAATGTATGCTTGATAATTTATGAGCCAGTCCATTCTGAGAGTGGCATCAAACCCTATCATCTAAAGGACATAATGATCCAAGATGAAGAGGAACCAACCAAACTCATGGATACACTCCATACACTGGTATACATCTCCCATTCTAAATCCCAACGGTGTGTCTAGCATCAAAACTCCCTTGAAAGTAAAACTAGAAGCCGGAGGATTTTTCCACTCATGAAGAGATAAAACTATGAGAGGAAACTGTATCGAAAAGAGAATATGAAATAATTGAAGCTACTAATATCATACTACTCAACGTATATAGTCTAGGATACTGATCTAGATGGGTCTATTTCAGTGAAAAAGTCTGGCCCATACCACAAACATGTGACCCTTTTTTGATACCCTTACCTAATCGATCCGGCTGTCTTTGAGAACTTGATGTCTGGATACCATATCCATGACCACCAATCCCCTAGCCTATCCATCCTGCACTGCTCTAGATATTATCCTAACTTTGATCTGAGGAACCTACTCCTAAAATGTATGTTGGAGTTGACCACATTCCACTTGCAATTGGAGGGAAGGTCCTGAAAAACCACTACATGTGCCTCATCCTTCCAAAAGCTCGGCACTCGAGTGGGGTGTGGTCGATTTGATTTTTCATGTGGCCTCACATAACTTACTAAGGGAAAAACACCAAGCTATCTACACCATCATCTTCACTAACACTCACATCGATGGATGCCTCGATACAGAACTTCCTAATGAAATATGTAGATACACTAGGGCTAGAAATATCAATCCCCTATTCTGTACCCTCAAAATCCATAATTTTACACTCTATAATCAGTGTCTGATTGACAGTATCATTGATAGAAGGAAACCTGAACACTTTTAACTATAATCTAATAGCATGTCTGAAACCTTCCTCGAAGTGGATCTCCCTCACAATCTCTTCAGTAAGATTCATAGGTGAAAAACACTATAGCTCTGTAAATTGTGCTGAGTATTCCATAATAGTTTTCACGCCCTACTCCAAATTCATAAACACACTATCCCACTCTTCTCGCAGAGTTGTGGTGTAAAATTAGTCAAAGAGGTGGGATTGGAATTCATCCCAACCCATATTCTGCATCCCATCAGTCTAGTTCAAAATGTCGCACCAACGCTTTTCCTCTCCACATAAAATATAAGTCCAGAACATGTCCCTTTACTCTGGAGTCATCCCAGTTGCCCCAAAAATTTATAACATGGTCTCTAGCCACAAATCTAAAGCTTGTGGTCTACCAGACCCTAAAAACATATTAGGATGATACTGCTAGAACACCCATGTCAGCTCATCCAACATCATGGCTGGCAGAGGTGCTCCCTATATCGTTTGTATATAGTGAATGAAACCCTCAGGGAACTCTTCCTCAACACATGTGTCTAGAATATCCTCGTGTTCCATAACTAGCACAATTGGATGAGCATGTGATATCCCATGGGACACCATATCTGAAGTACGATCATCACCTCCATCAAAAAATACCATTAGTGGTGGTCATGGTGGCATGTACCAATAATTCTAAATGCATGCCTCAAGAAAGAAAAACATCAATGAAAAAGGATAAAAAGCATAGGACTGGTCAAAATCCTCCTAGAAACCATGTTAAACCCACATTCTGCTCCTAAATCAAGGACTCTATAATGAACAACCAACAATCTACTATAAACTATGCCCTTTTTCCAACTAAAAAATTGGGACAAGGTCTAGACAATATTCACCATTGGTTCAATATTCCTTTTCTATTTGAGTTCAAATATAGTTATAAAGAAAATTTATGCAAGGGATTACTAATTCATGAATCCATGAGGGCTCATAACATGCCAAGAACCCAAAACAAGGTTCCCATTAAAATCATACATGTAACAAGTTTATTTAATCAATTATATTCAATCAGTGCATTATTTCCCAATTCAGAAGGTCCAATATACCTTATGGATTGAATGATGACATCAAAACATTACCTACTGAACCCAACTAATAGAACCACGTGCACATAAATAACATCAACATCACAACAACATGAAATATATAATGCATCCGATATGTCATGTCATAATGAATGGCATGTGATTCTATAAAGTTCATATATGACGAATGAGATGGAACACCCTCATGTCATTGGGTTGCTACTGAAATATAACCCAAAATTTCTTCAATAGTAATAACCAAAATCATGTGAGTCACCCAATGGTGAAATCGAATCAACTGTAATAGTCAAAACCTATAAAAATAGAACCCATTTCGAGGTAATTTGAATTTTCACTGTACACGAGGTAGCTACTCCCATGCATAATATATTACCAAACTCCAATCCCTTCTTATCCTTGTGTATGGTCACCAAATAGTAAGTCAGACCAAAAAACTCCTCTAATACAACTTTGTAACATCACGGACCTAAATTCCACCAGAAATAGTGCCCCGAGCCTTGTTTGTCATATGGACTCAAGCACATCTCCCCAAATGCCAAAGGATACATAATATAAGTGAGGGACAATGTGAGCCAATGGGGAGACTATTCCCTCATTTCTAGAGTAGAACAACGGAAGTCAAACATATAGTAAATAGAGGGAGTAAAATAACCAGTCAACTAAAATTAAGATGAGACACAAAAACATATAAATAAAAATAAGTGTCTCATAAAGAAAATGATGTAGATTGTACAATTATCTAGAAATCATCTAGAGTAGTGCACAGAAATACAATACAAACCAATTATCCTAAAATAAAAAAAGACCAAAATGGCATCCTAGCATCGCAAGCATCAGCTTGGTCCTATACTCCACTACTTCAAAGCCACAATCAACAACCTGTATTAGTGAACTTTCCCCTATCATCACCTGCAACCATATAATCTGTTTGGGTCCCTAAGGAGGCCCAAACAAGCTGTGAGATAAATATCCCTGTAGGAGACCACCCAGGTCTATACAGTTATAACATAAATTCTACAAAAATGCAATCATGTGTAAAAAACAAGTATGTAAGTGTGTATGCCCATGGAATAAGTCTACTATAACATGTATAACCCAATAACCCTCAAGGATACCGCCAAAAGAGACTTATCTTCTAACAAGACAACTATAACAAGTAAACTAGAAAGTAACACAATGACACCATAGATACATCTATATCATGAAATCCACATCCACACTGTATAATGAATTCAAGAAATCCATGACCATGCCATATTGTGAAGTCAAATATCCCCTGATGACACCATATAGTGAATTAAAAAACCCCAAAGACACGTTGTATAGTGAATTGTAGACACTGAAGGGATGGATCCAATGTGTTAGTAGACCAAGGCACACATGTAATAATATCTAGACCAAGGAGGTTCAGAATCAAGGAGAATGTCCAAGAAATACCATCGACTCCCAAGGTCATACCTGATAGAAACTCAGTTAGGAACTGGTTGGGGTCCTAGGGGCATGAAAATATGATGTCCTACATGAGCTCAACCAAGCCAGATCCATGAGGTAGCAAGGACCGAGCAATCCCACGGAATCAAGACCCAAGGGGTCGAGTAAACCCAAGGAATCCAATTCCGCATTCTTGATCCATGGAGATCAGTCCATGGAATCTAAGAAAACATTCAATAAAGCATTCAAGAATTTAAATTAAACATTTATTCCAAGTGATTATACCAGGTCACATCAACATATGCAATCCTTGAGTATTCCCACTCATGACAACAATTTATTAACTACAATAACATGGGCCTACCCTCTCCCATAAACCATTTAACATTCCAATCTATAAAAAGAAGATGATACAAAGCATTCTATTCATTAAGTAAGGAGGAAGTATATCTGCTAAACAAGCTAATCAAGTAATCAAGGAATTAAATAGTTTCCTTTAATTAAGAAAGCACAAGAACACACCCCCTGGGTGGTTTGAACATGCATAAACAATCTATTTATTTAAGGGTCACCGATTTAGTGACCTTGAAATGCGTAAATATAACGACCCATACTTTACATACATTGTTAATACTTCAAAATTGAAGCACACTTATTACAACATATGACAAAACCACAAAAGACCGTATAGGTATAGTGTCTTTAGAAACTGGGAAACATAAACAACTGGTTCATAAATCTTCTACAGTGTCTCCCATTTATTTCATCATATCTAGGGTCCCTTTTAGCATATTCTACTTAATATTCATATTCCTGACCTGGGGAAAAGAAAACATAAAAGGGTGATCTCAAATGCTCAGCAAGGGCAAATAAAGGAAATAAAAATCATATCATATCTTTTTGAAAATCATATCCTGCAAAAGAGATCATAATATCTTAACATGGAACAAATCATAGAAGTGGAAATGAGATCCCCATAATCATAACATGAAACTTGAAACTTTGTGGAATTCACACATAATCATGGAAAGTCATTTCTTGTTAGTCATGACTCATTTCCAAGACTATCTTAGTGGACAAAGTCCCTTTCTGAACCGAGTCACCCTCGTTCCAGTCCTGTTTCACTGAACCGGTATAACCTACCGTTCCAGCCATGTCTATCTTATGAGATATAAAATCTTTACCCAATGCATTGGAGGGAGATATAGGTCCCACCCACCTTATAATGAATCCTTTCTTATTTGTGCCACATAATCATAAACCATACATCATAGCGTAACCCATGTAATAAAAATGGGATTCTTAAACAACATGACATCATAAAACAATTAATATAAGATAAAGGAATTCATAAAAATATTTCCATCACAACATAATCAAATCCATTTAATAATAGGGATAAAAACAGAACCCTTTTATTATCTTAGATGGAAAATAATTTTGATAAAATACTTGAACTTCATTCTTGAGGAAAATATCCTTTCTACTTCAAAAACATTTTTCCTTTCATAACATGTCATACGACTTTAAAATAAAAGAAGTTGATTAAAAATAAACTTGAAAACTTATAAAGGAAGCTTCTTGGAAATAATGTTTTTAAAAATCCATTCATTCCGTATATGTTAAAAAAAACATTCTTCGTACTTTTGTCGGAAAAGTCAAAAAGTACCTCGTACGAAAAACGACAAAAGATTCCTTTCATATTCTTTACTAAAAACTCACCGAAGGGTAAAAATGGATTTAAACAATTGTAGGTGGATGGAAATAATATTACATATTGATGAAACATGGATGTGGATGATAAAATACACCCCAGTAAATACTTACGAATAAACAATCTCGGATAAAAATGAGATTGTGATATTTCCCATACCTTAGGTACGATTTGCTTTGTACGTGTCCGAAGCTCCTGTATAATGGTTTAAATAATGTTATTGACTTATTCCAGAATCATACATATTGATATGATATCATATATGGTCATATTCTTAGCTTCTTATTAGTAATATTTCATTGTTACTTGTTACTCGGGTCTTTATTGCCTTTTGTTCTTATGCGTGTTTTGTCGAATAAATTCTTATTATTTCTTTAAGGTTATAGAAACCTTATATCAAGAATGGTATTAGTGTAACATATATCATATTTATTCATTCAATTCAATTATATAATTACTATGTAATTATGATCATGTAGAACGAGTCGCATCACATCGTGGAGACGGTATTCCGTACGTACGCACGAGTGATGATATCGTCCCTATGATCGTGGAATTGTATTGGAGTATATGTATATTATTTCAGTATCAATATTACTTTATAATAATCATAAATAGTTACTCATTACACCATTATACCCATCCTTGTAAGGTGGTGGTGGAAAATAGATTACACCACGGCGTGGAGACGGTATTCCGTACGTACGCACGCGCGGTGATTTCATTTTTCCGTAGGATGGATTGAAGGTGAATTAGGGTTCTTTAATATTTATAATAACATATCAGTATGTAAGTAATACTGATGTTATTACTTTATTATGAAACATCTAAAGAAGAATAAGTTGAAGAAGAAAGAAATTGAAAAGATCGGTAATGGATATTACCTCTTCTTTGGAACGCTTCTTTGAATCCTCCACTTAGGGAACTAAGATTGGTCTTTGAAGAAGACCAGGACCTCTAGGATTATTCTAGGGAAGTGGAGAGGAGAAAATGTCAGGGGTTGGCCGAGCTTGAGTGCTCAAATTGGTGTGAGGAGGAGGGGAAGGAGGTGCCCTTTTATAAGGGAGGAGAGGGGCACCTTAGGAATATCTCAAAATATTATTTTATATTAAAGTCATAATCGGTTTATAATGGTTCCAAAGGTTCTTATTTCGAAGCTAAAGTGGGGAAGGGTCGAAATCCTATCAACCAATAGGATTTAGACAAGTTTAGGGTATTATTTTAACCTTATCAATTGGATTTAACTCTAAGTTAAATAATTTAACTTTTACCATGTCTTTTTGTTTTCTTTCACTATATGGTTAATAAACTTACTATAACATGCCAAACGAACCCCAAATTGTTTATTATTAATATATATATCCTTATATAAGTCATTTGGCCGATCCTTGAATTTTTAGGAATAAAATAACAATTAATAATATAATATTTGATTTAAAAACTGTTTTGTGTCAATTTTGACACTATTTGATAATTGATTTTTGTGAAAGTCATAACAGAATTATATGTTCGAATAAAGTTGATTAAATCAACAATAATATATCATCTTAACCTATAAAATTAGTGTAATTCATAAAAAGTCTCAAATGACATTTATTTTGGTGTTTATAACAACAATTATGTCAATATTTCATTAATTAGATAATTACTGGATCATCATTGTGTCATAATGAAATTAAATTATTTAATGTCTAAAAATTATAAATAAAATACAATTATGTAGGAAATCTTTTTTATCTTTCTAATGAATATTTATTGTTGAATTTATCTTATGTATAACCCCATATTAAAAATGATTTACTTATTAAACTTTGATTTTAACTATTTTAACCCTTCTTTAAATAAATTAATAATAAATGTCCTAATCCAATTCAAGTGGGCCTAAATGGTCATATTTTATTCCTAAGTTTGTTTTTGGTCGAATTACACTTGTCCAATAGAATTAGGACTTGTGTTAGGGTAATTGTAATATCATATTTACCCTTAGTTACCCTATTTACTATTAACCGTGGTAAAAAAAAGTAAAAAGTTACTATTCACCAAAAATTATTTTCATCTTATTGAACCACATTTTAGTCCTTGATATTAACCGTGTCTGTCGGATTTTCGAAATTCCATTCACAGAAGCGGTAAAATTATGTTTTATGCAAAATTCAGTTTTTTAACCTACCACTTAGTGGTTTCACTATTCATCAAAAATTGAAAGTTTTCAGAAAAATACCAAAATTTCACCCTAGGATAATTTCGGTATTCCGAATCCAAAAATGAAGTCCATTTTGAAAAATAAAATTTATAAAATTTTAAAAAGTGGTTTTTACTATTCATAACGGCTAGTTTTATTTTAATAGCATATCGTTGTTTAGTGAAACTCGGTATTGCGTACGATGCAAGCGATCGAGGAAGGTCAAAATTTCGTGTAAAGCAAGCCAAGCAAGTGTTGTGTAGAAAAAGATTCCTTTGATGATTTATATAACATAAAAGTCTTGGGTGTTACATTCTACCCCCCTTAAAATGAATTTCACCCTCGAAATTCGTTTCATTGTAACAAACAGATGAGGATACTTCTCCCTCATAATATCCTCAAGCTCCCACGTAGCTTCATCAAGTTGGTGGTTACTCCATAAAACTTTCACCAAGCGAGTGGTCTTGTTTCGTAGGACTTTTTCGCTATGATCCAGAATCTCTATCGGCTGTTCTTCATAAGAAAGATCTTGCTCCAGCGGTACAACTTCTGAGCTGAGTACATGTGAAGGATCTGGTATGTACTTTCTCAGGAGAGATACATGGAACACATCGTGAACTTGAGAGAGATTCGGTGGAAGCGCCAATCGGTAAGCTAACTTCCCAACACGATCCAGTATTTCGAAAGGACCGATATATCTAGGTCTCAACTTCCCCTTCTTTCCAAATCTCATAACCCTCTTCCAGGGAGATATTCGTAAGAACACTTTATCACCCACTTCAAACACTAGGTCTTTTCTTCGGTTGTCGGCATAACTTTTCTGTCGACTCTGAGCTGCTCTTATGTGTTGTTGAATAGATCTGACCTTTTCTGCCATTTCATCAACGAGATCAGGTCCTAATAGCTTTCTTTTCCCAACTTCATCCCAGCAAGTTGGAGTCCTGCATTTCTTTCCATAGAGAGCTTCATAAGGAGACATCTGAATACTGGAGTGAAAGCTATTATTATAAGAAAATTCCACCAAAGGTAGGTGTTGATCCCAACCTCCTTTGAAATCCATAGAGCAAGCTCTCAACATATCTTCTAGGGTTTGAATTTTTCTCTCAGACTGACCGTCTGTCTGAGGATGATAAGCAGTACTGAAACTCAACTCTGTATCCAGAGTATGCTGAAGACTTTGCCAGAACTTCGAGGTAAATCTCAGATCCCGATCAGATATAATAGAAAGTGGTACTCCTTGCAATCTTACCACTTCCTTTACATATATCCTGGAAAGCTGATCTAGAGAGAAATCCTCTCTAATAGCAATGAAGTGTGCAGATTTTGTAAGACGATCAACTATGACCCAAATAGCATTATTGCCTTTGGATGTTTTAGGAAGTCCTGTGACAAAGTCCATAGTGATGTTTTCCCATTTCCATTCGGGTATGGGTAATGGTTGTATCATCCCCTTAGACTTCTTTCTCTCAGCTTTAACTTATTGACAAACCAAGCATCGAGAGACATATTCAGCAACATCTCTTTTCATGACATCCCACCAGAAGTACTCTTTCATGTCTCTATACATCTTCGTGCTTCCAGGATGAATAGAGAATGAAGAACTATGAGCCTCATCCAGCAGCTCCTTCTTTAATTCAGGGATGGGAGGAACACAAACCCGATTCCTGAACTTTATTATCCCATCACAATCAAGGTTGAATTCAGGAACATTTCTCACCTTCTTTTGTAACTCGACTTCTTCTTTTTGTGCATCTTTAATCTTCACATGTATAGATGGTTGAACATTCATTTGAGAAAGATAAGATTTTTCCACTTCCATTATAATTCCAAGATCCATCCTTTGTATATCCATAAATATTGGATCTTTTGTGATCCTCATCATGGATAAACTAGCATGGTCTTGTCGACTTAATGCATCTGCCACCTTGTTTGCTTTCCCAGGGTGGTAATGGATTGAGCAGTCGTAATCCTTAATCAGCTCCAACCATCTTCTTTGACGCATATTCAACTCCTTTTGTGTGAAAATATACTTTAAACTTTTATGATCAGTATAAATATCACACCTTTCACCAGAAAGGTAATGCCTCCAAATCTTTAATGCAAAGATTACCGCAGCCAACTCCAAATCATGAGTTGGGTAATTTTGCTCATGGATTTTCAACTGTCGTGAGGCATAAGCTATCACCATATCATTTTGCATAAGAACACACCCCAATCCCTTCTTGGATGCATCACTGTAGATCACAAACCTTTCTCCACTACAAGGCAGTGTGAGCAGAGGTTCACTGGATAACCTTCTTTTCAAATCCTTGAAATTCTCTTCACATTCTTTCGTCCAGACAAACATAACTCCTTTCCGGGTCAACATGGTGAGTGGATTAGATAATAGTGAAAAATCCTTTACAAAACGTCGATAATATCCAGCCAAACCAAGAAAACTTCGGATCTCAGTTACTGTTGTTGGTCTTGACCATCTTTCGATAACCTCTGTTTTTGCTGGATCCACAGATATCCCCTATTTTGAGATTATGTGACCCAAAAATGCAACTTTTTGAAGCCAAAATTCACACTTGGTAAATTTGGCATAAAGCTTCTCCTTTCTCAGGGTCTTCAATATAATTCCCAAGTGATCTTCATGCTCTTCCTTTCTCTTTTAATAGACAAGAATATCGTCTATAAAGACTACCACAAATTGATCAAGATAGTCTTTAAAGACTCTATTCATTAGATCCATGAAGATAGCAGGGGAATTAGTAAGACCAAATGGCATCACTATAAATTCATAGTGTCCATACCTTGTACGGAAATCCGTCTTTGGTATATCCTCCCTATTGACCCTTAATTGATGATACCCTGAACGAAGATCAATCTTGGAAAAGTATTGAGCTCCGCGTAGTTGGTCAAATAAGTCATCAATGCGTGGGAGAGGATATTTGTTCTTGATAGTGATCTTGTTAAGTTCTCGATAATCAATGCAGAGTCTCATTGATCAATCTTTCTTCTTAACAAATAGAACAGGTGATCCCCAAGGTGACGCACTAGGGCGTATGAATCCCTTATCAAGATTCTCTTGGAGTTGCTTCTTGAATTCCTGCAACTCAATTGGGGCGATTCTATAAGGTTTCTTTGAAATTGGAAAAGCGCCCGGTACGAGTTCTATTGAAAACTCAACTTCACGATTTGGTGGAAGACCCGGTAATTCCTCCGGAAAGACATCATCAAACTCTCGTACGATGGGCATATTCTTAATCGTGAGTTTCTTACCAACCATTTGAGATAAATAACCTTCATTTAGTGGTATCAAGACCCATAAGATGGAAGGAATTTCCACTGGAAGGTTATATTCATCCTTGCATCAATAGACGATCGTAGATTGATCTGGAATATGAAATGTGACTTCCCTTCTTTGGAAATTGATATGAGCTCCATGTAGAGAAAGCCAATCCATGCCAAGAATCACATCAAATTCCACTAAAGGAAGTATCACAAGATTTGCAGGAAGCACTTTCCCACAAACTTCGATCGGAGAAGAATTATAAACTTTTGATGCGACTGTTGTGCCATTAGGTTTTGTCACAACTAACTCAACATCTAATTGTTGAGGTAGTACAGTGATACCCTTAGAAATTTTTTCAGAAATAAAAGAGTGGGTGGATCCAGAATCAAATAAAACATTTGCTACTTTAGAGTGGATGGTAAGTGTACCTTTCACCACTTCGTTATCGTACTCCACATCGCTGATAGAAATTGCATGCGACTTTCCTTTGTCTTTAGCCTTAAGATTTTGTTGACGTCGACCATCATCATCAACCCTTGGATTTGGGCATTGATTGGCATAATGCCCCATCTCCTTGCACTTGAAACATTGAAGTGTAGTAGCTTCATTCTGTGTATCCCTTCCTTTGTTTGCATCATTAGACATCTTCTTCCCATTATCGCGGCATTCAAATGCCCGATGACCTTACTTTCCACATTTGAAACATTTACTTGTCCCTTTAAGACAACTCCCTCCATGTTTCTTTCCACACTTTGAGCATAAGGGAAAGCACATCTTCTTTTCAGTGTGCTCTTTATATTTTCCTTTTAATTCCATCTTCCTCTTCTTATCAAACCCATGTGACTGATGGGTTACTCCAATCTCCATCTCTACTTTGAGAGCACATCGAACGATTTCCTCGTAGCTATTGAAGTCCCTTATGGCTAACGCCCTTCGAAGACTTGGTTTTAAGCCACTAAAGAATCGATCGATCTTACTCTCATGTTGGATAATAATACCAGAAGCGTACCTTGCAAGTCTTGTAAAATTTGCTTCATAGGTACCAATAGATTATCATCCCTTTGCTTCAGTTCAAGAAACTCTTTCTCCATCTTTGTTCAGAGAATACGAGGGAAGTACTTATTGAAAAATAAGTTCTTGAACTCGTCATATTCCATAGACTCAATTTCATCCCTTTGCCTCGTATTCTTAATAAGATTCCACCATTGATTAGCATCTCATTCCAAACGATACACTGCTAGGATGACTTTATCATGTTCAGAACATTGAAGAACTGAAAATATCTTTTCAGTAGTACTAATCCATTGTTCAGCAACTAATGGATCAGTAGACCCGCTGAAAGAAGGTGAACGCTGCCTCATGAAGGATTCAACAGACTGTTGCTCCTTCCATTGCTCGTTTGGAAGTCCTGCATGATTCATAGCTTGAGAAAGTTGTGTGAGCATGGCTACAAGATTTTTCATTCCAGCTCCCATATCATTTGGTTGCTCAGGGGGACAATCATTGCATTGCCCATCGCATTCCGCATTAACACAGTTCATTCGGGTTCCAGCCATTGACTGAAACCAAGAAGAATAGTGTGAGCAACACTAATTATAATAGGAAAACCACATAATCAAGGATAAAATTTCACACTTAAGGTTTTATCCGATGGTATTCATGGACATTTCTAAAACACTAAGATTGTGTTCTATGCTTAGACATATCCTTAGGGTTCTTACTAAGGCTTTCACATCCTAGTTTCCAATGGTTGACTATAACATTCCTCTGATACCAACTATAACGACCCATACATTACATACATTGTTAATACTTCAAAATTGAAGCACACTTATTACAACATATGACAAAACCACAAAGGACCATATAGGTATAGTGTCTTTAGAAACTGGGAAACATAAACAACTGGTTCATAAATCTTCTACAGTGTCTCCCATTTATTTCATCATATCTAGGGTCCCTTTAATCATATTCTACTTAATATCCATCTTCCTGACCTGGGGAAAAGAAAACATAAAAGGGTGAGCTCAAATGCTCAGCAAGGGCAAATAAAGTAAATAAAAATCATATCATATCTTTTTGAAAATCATATCCTGCAAAAGAGATCATAATATCTTAACATGGAACAAATCATAGAAGTGGAAATGAGATCCCCATAATCATAACATGAAACTTGAAACTTTGTGGCATGCACACATAATCATGGAAAATCATTTCTTGTTAGTCATGACTCATTGCCAATACTATCTTAGTGGACAAAGTCCCTTTCTGAACCGAGTCACCCTCGTTCCAGTCCTGTTTCACTGAACCGGTATAACCTACCGTTCCAGCCTTGTCTATCTCATAAGATATAAAATCTTTACCCAATGCATTGGAGGGAGATATAGGTCCCACCCATCTTATAATGAATCCTTTCTTATGTGTGTCACATAATCATAAACCATACATCATTGCGTAACGCATGTAATAAAAATGGGATTCTTAAACAACATGACATCATAAAACAATTCCTATAAGATAAAGGAATTCAAAAAAATATTTCCATCACAACATAATCAAATCCATGTAATAATAGGGATAAAAACAGAACCCTTTTATTATCTTAGATGGAAAATAATTTTGATAAAATACTTGAACTTCATTCTTGAGGAAAATATCCTTTCTACTTCAAAAACATTTTTCCTTTCATAACATATCATACGACTTTAAAATAAAATAAGTTGATTAAAAATAAACATGAAAACTTGTAAAGGAAGCTTCTTGGAAATAATGTTTTAAAAATCCATTCATTCCGTATAAGTTAAAAAAACATTCTTCGTACTTTTGTCGGAAAAGTCAAAAAGTACCTCGTACGAAAAATGACAAAAGATTCCTTTCATATTCTTTACTAAAAACTCACCAAAGGGTAAAAATGGATTTAAACAATTCTATGTGGATGGAAATAATATTACATATTGATGAAACATGGATGTGGATGATAAAATACACCCCAGTAAATACTTACGAATAAACAATCTCGGATAAAAATGAGATTGTGATATTTCCCTTACCTTAGGTCCGATTTGATTTGTACGTGTCCGAAGCTCCTGTATAATGGTTTAAATAATGTTATTGACTTATTCCAGAATCATAAATATTGATATGATATCATATATGGTCATATTCTTAGCTTCTTATTAGTAATATTTCATTGTTACTTGTTACTCGGGTCTTTATTGCCTTTTGTTCTTATGCGTGTTTTGTCGAATGAATTCTTATTATTCCTTTAATGTTATAGATAACTTATATCCAGAATGGTATTATTGTAACATATATCTTATTTATTCATTCAATTCATTTATATAATTACTATGTAATTATGATCATGTAGAACGAGTCGCATCACATCGTGGAGACGGTATTCCGTACGTACGCACGAGTGATGATATCGTTCCTATGATCGTGGAATTGTATTTGAGTATATGTATATTATTTCAGTATCAATATTAATTTATAATAATCATAAATAGTTACTCATTACACCATTATACCCATACTTGTAAGGTGGTGGTGGAAAATAGATTACACCACGACGTGGAGACGGTATTCCGTACGTACGCACGCGCGGTGATTTCATTTTTCCGTAGGATGGATAGAAGGTGAATTAGGGTTGTTTCATATTTATAATAACATATCAGTATGTAAGTAATACTGATGTTATTACTTTATTATAAAACAACTAAAGAAGAATAAGTTGAAGAAGAAAGAAATTGAAAAGATCGGTAATGGATATTACCTCTTCTTTGGAACGCTTCTTTGAATCCTCCACTTAGGAACTAAGATTGTTCTTTGAAGAAGACCAGGACCTCTAGGATTATTCTAGGGAAGTGTAGAGGAGAAAATGACAGGGGTTTTACGAGCTTGAGTGCTCAAATTGGTGTGAGGAGGAGGGGAAGGAGGTTCCCTTTTATAAGGGAGGAGAGGGGCACCTTAGGAATATCTCAAAATATTATTTTATATTAAAGTCAAAATCGGTTTATAATGGTTCCAAAGGGTCTTATTTCAAAGATAAAGTGGGGAAGGGTCGAAATCCTATCAACCAATAGGATTTAGACAAGTTTAGGGTATTATTTTAACCTTATCAATTAGATTTAACTCTAAGTTAAATAATTTATCTTTTACCATTTCTTTTTGTTTTCTTTCACTATATGGTTAATACACTTACTATAACATGCCAAACGAACCCCAAATTGTTTATTATTAATATATATATATCCTTATCTAAGTCATTTGGCCGATCCTTAGATTTTTAGGAATAAAATAACAATTAATAATATAATATTTGATTTAAAAACTATTTTGTGTCAATTTTGACACTATTTGATATATGATTTTTGTGAAAGTCATAACAGAATTATATGTTCGAATAAAGTTGATTAAAGAAACACTAATATATCATCTTAACCTATAAAATTAGTGTAATTCATAAAAAGTCTCAAATGACATTTATTTTGGTGTTTATAACACCAATTATGTCAATATTTCATTAATAAGATAATTACTGCATCATCATTGTGTCATAAATAAATTAAATTATTTAATGTCTAAAAATTATAAATAAAATACCATTATGTAGGAAATCTTTTTATATTTCTAATGAATATTTATAGTTTAATTTATCTTATGTATAACCCCATATTAAAAATGATTTACTTATTAAACATTGATTTTAACTATTTTAACCATTCTTTAAATAAATTAATAATAAATGTCCTAATCTAATTCAAGTGGGCCTAAATGGTCATATTTTATTCCTAAGTTTGTTTTTGGTAGAATTACACTTGTCCAATAGAATTAGGACATGTGTTAGGGTAATATTAATATCATATTTACCCTTAGTTACCCTATTTACTATTAACCGTGGTAAAAAAAAGTAAAAAGTTACTATTCACCAAAAATTATTTTCATCTCATTGAACCACATTTTAGTTTTTTATATTAACCGTGCCTATAGGATTTTCGAAATTCCATTCACAGAAGCGGTAAAATTAAGTTTTATGCAATATTCAGTTTTTTAACCTACCACTAAGTGGTTTCACTATTCATCAAAAATTGAAATTTTTCAGAAAAATACCAAAATTTCACCCTAGGCTAATTTCGGTATTCCGAATCCAAAAATGAAGTCCATTTTGAAAAATAAAATTTATAAAACTTTAAAAAGTGGTTTTTACTATTCATAACGGCTAGTTTTATTTTAATAGCATATCGTTGTTTAGTGAAACTCGGTATTGCGTACGACGCAAGCTATCGAGGAAGGTCAAAATTTAGTGTAAAGAAAGCCAAGCAAGTGTTGTGTAGAAAAAGATTCCTTTGATGATTTATATAACATAAAAGTCTCGGGTGTTACAGTAAAAGGTTCCAATGCACCTAAAAAGAACCTATTACCATACTCACTATGTCCATCTACAAAAACTAAAATCTAATCTCTCAAAAATGAGACCTCGCTGGATAGTCTGAAAGACGTCGTAATGGAAGAATGCCTGAAAATCACCATGAAAAGACGAATGAATGTATAGATCACCAACCTCACTAAATATCATACATCTCTTCAAGTATTATGTCTTGATTCATTAATTATTGGAAGAAATATGATGAACGGATGCAGAATGAGATATTATGGAATATGAACCTAATTCGAAATAACATATTTGTTGTTCTGAAGAATCTGGAATTACTAAAAAGGAGTCTATCACTTACCATTACATATCTGATGAGGTGATTGATGATCAAAACAGAGAAAAATAGAGATTAGGGATCAAATCCAACATTATTATCCAAAGGGGGATCTCTAAAGGAGATACTATGTGATGGGGAAGAAAACTGAAAATGTGTTTAAAAATAATAATTAAATTTTAATTTAAAATTGAAAAAAGACACTACAGGGTCACACGACTTACTCACACGGTTTCCCAAACAATATAGAAACCGTGCACACCTATTTGCCTAAGAGGGAACTTCACACTATTACTCTGCATAGTTTAAATAATCGTGTTCCAGCCATGTGAAAGTGCTCTGCCCAATAACATACACTTTCTAGACCTCTTGCATGATTTGGACGAATTGTACACTAGCCATGAATAAACTATGCGCCAATAGTGTTCAAAATGTTAACCAGGTCATTTTCAGCCCAAAACATGGTTCTGGGCTCCAAAAAATCCCTTGACACCTCCAAAACCCCTGTGATCATGTTAACCAATCACATAATCACATAAAAAGTCATTTAAACTAAAAATGAAAGGACATATACCTCATACAAAAACTTGTGTTCTTATAAGAGAATGGTGTGTAATATATATTAATGCATCCACAAAGGTATTGGTATCTGTTTCTATGAATAATGACCTGTTAATATATTATTAATCTTGAAAATTTAATATTCATGAGAAAAATAATCCAGCTCATGATTATTGATTAAATTGTTGTAATTGTTTCAACAAGGACAGTAAACTATTTTATTTATGGAGAAATGTGTGATACATATTCCGATTAAAAAATTGTAAACTATATATTCCCATAAAGTGAGTTTAATATAAACCAATGAAGATAATAAAAAATGATTAATGATTATGATTTATCAATACATTTCCACCATGGGAAATTTAAAAATGTGGAAAATTATTGGATTCTAAAGGACAATGAATGATTACACCAGATTAGGATGAGAAAAGATAAAATATTTATAGATTTTAAAAGGATAGATCTAGGAATATTGTTGTAAGGGGAATATATTATCCTACTCAACTGAGTTTTTATCCATCTATCTTTGTGGAGATTAAAAAGGTCCGTAAAAATATTTAAATATGTGAAATAAAGATATAAATGTTTTTGATTTTAATGATGGTCATCATGGAATGGTTTGGTTCTCGAATCATTTATGTGTTCCATGATGACCATATTTTAATAAGGATTTATTAGTGGGTCTCATAGTTTTTCATTTAATATTAAATAAGGAAGTATGAAGATGTATATAAATTTGAGGGGGTATTTATGTTGGGGCGGAATGAAGATAAAAACTATAGAGTTTATATCTCAATGCTTGGTATGTTAGAATGATAAGGATGAAGGATGAATGTTTAATAGAATATTAAAAAAATTACCCTTAAAAAAATGGATTTGGGAAAAAAATAATCATATGGTTTTCATAACACTCACAAAAATGTCTAATGGGGATAATAATATAAGGTGTTAGTCGATCAAATTATTAATTTTTCTCACTTAATCTCAATCACAGAAGACTTCTCTCTTTATCAAATATCTAGGATATATATAAAGGAAGTAGTGTGGTTTCATGGAGAAAATAAATTCCACTATAATTAGATCTACATTAGAGGTACAACTCAATGTTTTAGAAAAATATTTAAAAATATATTGATATAGATTTTATATTTATTATTGCATATCATCCCCATGAATACAGTTAGTCCAAGAGAACTGTTTAACCACTAAATGATATGTTGAGATCCTATTTTTTTTGGATTTCAAATGTGGTTGGAATCAACACCTTACTATAGTAGATTTTTTTTAATAATATATTTCACTCCAAAAATCATATGGATCCTTAATAAATCCATTATGGAAAAAATATTTGAGCACAAATGTGTTGGGTTGAATTTGGAGAAAGTATGTAATTGGGTCATCAGATAGCCAAAGAAATGGTAGAAAAGGATAGATCTATTAGAAAACACAAAAAGGATTAATTTATTTTGCAGATAATTTATACGAATAATATCTAAATTGATCATGGATTTTATGTTGATGACAAGGTGGTTCTACGAATTTCAGCATGGAAGATGTTTATGTGATTATGGATGAACGGGAAACAATGTCCTAGTTATAATAGTCTCTTTCAAAATATTGATCCAATTTAGACTGCATACGATATATTGGAGCTTCCAAAAAACTTCTCTCAAGTTCATGATGTGTTAAATTCACCCCTCTTGGTGAATTACATACCTAAAACATCACATGTACTGATCAAATAAGCCACATCACAAGTGTAAGATATTTATTACAAGGAATAAATGTTGGAGATTCCAGTTCCTAAAGAAAATATTTTATGAAATAACACCACTTACTAGGTCAAATTTTTGGGGTGAAACCATTATTTTGCGGATTCTATGTGGGAACTTAGGGATATTATGAGGCATATGTATCCTCATACTTTAATAGAGTTTTGAATTTTGGTGGAGAAATTCATTTATGAGGAGTAGAATGCGACACCCTAAGTTTTTATGAAGTATTTTTTAAATTAATTAAATTTCATTGATATTTTACTTCAAAAAACACCATGTTAATAAATAATTACACACAAATGTCTTTTTAACTTTGTTCTAAACAAAACATTGTGTAATCATGCATTTTATTGAAAAATGAGTTTCAAAAATACCAAAAAATATTATTAATATAGATATTTAAACATGACTGTTATAACCTACCCATTAAAGACAATGATATGAAGAGTAATAAATAATTTTAAAATATAAATTATAATTTTTTTATATAAAATAATAATGCTAATAAAAAGGTAATTAATTGTCCATAATGTCTTAATATGTATTGAACATACTATTTTTGTCAAATAATAATTTTTATTATTTTTTCCTTGAAAAATAGTAAAAATAATTTTAAAATATATAAAAAAATTATATTGATAAAATAATATCCATTTTTTAGATCATTATTTCAAAATTATCTCATAGTTAATATTTTGGATTTTTCTACAAATTTAATTATTTTGTTGCGTAGAGAAAAATAATGAATTTTAATTAGAAACAATTTTTCAATTAATTTAATTAATAGTGATATATTATAAATTAATTTGGTTTAAAAGTTAAATTAGTTCAATTACATATCCCTTGATACTATTTAGTTCAACAGATTCAATTTCATGTTTATTTCCTAAATAAAAACATTTTAAAAATTTCAAAATTTTCCCTTCAAACCCCATCTTTCTTGTCATGTCAACGAGATTAATTTTAAATTAAAAATTTACACTTATATTAATGGAAATATAAAAAATGGATTAGGTATTTTTAATCAAAATAATTTATATTATATAATAATGCCGATTTATTTTTCACCCTATATTAATAGTTCAAAAATAAAAAATTATTTACTGCATTTAAGGAATAAAATGGTTTACGAGATGGTGAAACTAAAAATATAAGTGTAGAAAACAACCCAAAAAATGTCAAAAAATGATTTTATGTACATAGCCAAAAGGTCCGAGATCTAGGTGAAGACCTTCTCCCAAAAATTTATATATAAAATGTTTAAACAGTACAAACAACTCAGAAAGGGGGAGCCTTACACAACCTTGTATGTACAGTGCCAATTCTATCATTGTGGACTAGATCATTGCATTACTCAGGAAGAACAAAGGACCATCTAGAGCTTGCCTCCATGATTTCTCTTTTTGAGAGAGCATCCACCACTTGATTTTCTTCTCTGTATACATTAGAGATATCCTAGGAAATAAATTCAGCAAGCTTCAAGGAGCCTATCCAAGCAGGGATCATCCTCCATGGGACATTCCTGGATTGCTCCATAAGAATATGCACAACAATAGAAGAGTCTGATTCGAGCCAAAGCTTCCTCCAATCATAACGATCTACATACCTTATTTCCTTTATCATTGCACATAGCTCTGCCTCAATAGCATTCCCATTGCCAATATAGTGAAAGAAGCATCCCTTTACAAAGACTCGGTAATTCCTGAATACACCACCACATCCATCAGGCCCTGGCACACCGGAGGCTACCCCTTCCGCATTAACCATCATCCAATCAGCTATTGGTGGAATCCACCTGATATGTTTCACCATTTTGGGTTTCCTCTCTATACCACATACACCAAGGGTTCTCAATAGAAGGAAATTAAACATGTCATTATTCATTGAACCAGATTGATTCACCGAAACAAGAATAATGCGCCGGTGAATCCCCATCATATCGTCCTTGAAAGAGGGCCTCCCATTATTATAGAGAATGTTGTTCTGGGACTTCCATATGTATGATATAATAGAGACGACAAAAGCAGTATGTAGGGATATGACATGCTCACTACCCTTGGCTTTCATAACAGAGGTTAACAGAGTGCTAGTTGAGTTGCAGATTATATTACAGTGGAAGGTTTCCTTGAAATGTCTCCAAAACTGAGTAGTAAATTGGTAGTGAATAATGATATGGTCAATAGATTCATCCATAGCCATGCAAAAGAAACATTCCGGGGAAATGTTCAAACCTGTACTTTGGAATTCAGAATTGATTGGCATCCTCTATTTCCAGATGTTCTAGATAAGAAGAGCATCAGATAGATGGATAAAATACTTCCTTACTCCCTCCACCCAATTAGAAATTCCAGGTGCATTTCCACACTGCATAATATAGGACAGATGGATGAAAAAAGATCTAGTCATCACTGGTTCCTATATCAGAATATCATGATCAATGTATTCATTAGCAGCAATCTCATGCTGAAGATGAGAAGGAATAATCACCTGATCTTGTACATTACCCTGTAGGTCAAAAACAGAAGTGTTACTCAATGACAGAGGAATATTTATACATTAATCAATTAGGGAGGACAGTCACAGTGTGCTCCAGTAGATCATCTGGGAGTTAGCACACACCATCCATTTCACATGTAACATGAGGTAAGAGAATGTGCTTCAGACTGATGTCTAGACAGAGGATGTCAAGTACACATTCTACTCTTATATAACCTGTCAACAAATCTATTAGTGAGAAACTCCAATGAATAATTAGTACTAGACAGGAGTCTCCCAGTATGGTTTTGAAGAAAATCATCATTGAAAACTTTGAAATCATTAACTCCCATTCCTCCCATTGAAATATGCTTTATACAGTCCTTCCATTTCATAGTGACTAGCTTCGTCTATAGTATAGGGCTAGTCCAGATAAAATTTCTGATCATACCATAGAGTTCCTTGAGCAATACAACTGGCCATTTATAGAGTGAGAAGGAATAAACAAACATTGAAGTGACAACCTAGTTCACAAGACATATCCTACCAGCTTGAGGCATTGTCTTCCCTTTCCAACTGGCCAACTAATTGGTGATTCTAAGCGAAGTACTAACCATGTAATCACTTTTCATTTTTCCCCAGAATAATGGAAATCCAAGATAATTAAAGGGAAGTGTACCCCTCTTTACATCAAGCCTGCTGGATATTCTATTTTTTTTACTATTTAAACTCCTTCCCCAAAGACTATAAAAGATTTCCTTTAGCTTATAAGTTGGCCTACAACTTCTTCATAATGATTAAAGATAGTCTTTATTCAAGAAATAGTTTTCCTATCAGCTTTAGAAAAGAGCATAATATCATCAGTGTAGATTAAGTGGGAAGGTGTAAAGAAATTCCTCTTATATGAAATCATCTGATATATCCCAGAATTAACAAGGTTATAAAGGAATAAGCTAAAATAATCCTCAGCCATAGAGAACAACAATCCAAATAATGGATCACCCTGCCTTACAACCCTGGAACACTGAAACAATCCTCTAGGTGATCCATTGACTAGTATGGATAATCTATCACTTTTCAGAATGGTATGCACCATACCAATAAATTTACCCGAGGAGCCATGCATTCTTAAGACTTTGAAAATGAAGTCCCATCTGATGGTATAAAATGCCTCTGAAATGTCAACTTTTAGTGCCACATTACTATTCCTGACTTTTCTTCTCATTATGTTGACACACTCTGAAGCAGTGGAGAGGCTGTTCTGGATGTTTCTGCTTGGTAAAAAACCAAATTGAATAAAAGAAATGAGAGACGTTGCAATCTAAACTAGTCGTGTTGCCAGAATTTTACTAATGACTTTTGGAATGGAGTTCCAATGGAAGCATGTCTAAAATCCTTAAAGTCCATAACATTCTCCTTCTTGGGAATCAAAGCAAATTTGTTTGAGTTCATCCCAAATGACATGTAAGAGTGATAGAAAAATTTCCTTACTTCTTTAGTCACTTCCTTATATAATATATCCCAATAAAACATAAAGAATTTGTTGGAGAATCCATCTGGCCCAGTAACACTATCCATATTTAATGAAGTAAGAGCATCATGTATTTCCTTTGTGGTGGGAATGTCAGTATGTCTTTTGTTCTAAGCATCATCCATGCTGGGCCCAATGCATCTGATGATTTTATATGATTTGTCCTCCCCAGATTCAGAGTAGAGATTTTCAATGTATCATGTCATAGAGTTAGAAATGTCATCCTCATAGGTAAACATGTTTTCATTAATTCTTAAAGCCTTAAGACTTCTTCTTGCTTTTTTCTCCCTGTGCATGTAGTGAAAGAACCGTGAGTTCCTATCCCCTTCTTTCAACCATCTAACATTGAACTAATTTCTAGCCCGGGTTTCCTTAAGAGACAAGAGGTTGTCAAGCCACGAGGCTACCTGTATATCTTCCTTAGATAGAAGGTCTTGTAGTATGTTACCATGATGACACTCAGACAAAAGTGAATAAACTTCTTTGATATCATTGTCATGACTAGAGAAGGACCTTTTTCTCCAATCCCTTATTCTGGTTTTAACAATTTTCAATTTACTAGTGAGGATATATAAAGCACCGCCTTGAACAACCTCTTTCCATGAATCCATTAAAATCTATCTACACCCTAGGACCACCATCCTTGCATTGTTAAATTTAAAGGGCAGAGGAGCGGATCTTAGAGTACTAAAACATATATCAATTAATATGAGATGATGATAATAATGCAATCTGGCCAGAGTAATTCTAGACACTTCCATTTCCTCACCTTGCTCATCAATCAGCACCAAGCATCTGTCTAATTTACTTGCATGCCTTCAACTGTGAGTGTACCCTTGCCAGGTAAAATCATCCCCTAGAATAGAAACTTCATTCAATATGCATTGACCAATACAGGAGGAGTATTCCCTAGCTAATGTAGGGCAGAAGTTACTCCTAGTCTTCTCCTCTAGCATCAGAACTGTATTGAAATCACAATGTATGATCCATCTCTTATCCATGTGCTCAGATATGCTCATGATATTACTCCATAATCTTTTTCTTCTTATATACGGATTAAATTCATAAATAAAGTAACACAGAAGAAACTTGATTGAAAACAGCAGGTCAGAGAAACCGATTGAAGATCACATTGAAAGGATTCAATCATCACACTACTATGATTTAGAACCAATAGGGCTTCTATCTCATTATCAGATTGACTAGCTGCAGTAAAAGAGTACCACAGGGTAGACCAATTGAAGTCCATCCACCTAGAAAATTTAATTATACGTTCGGAAATGCCAATCAACATTGTTTTGTTGGAAAAATGATGTGCTTTAGGGCCTTGACCATGGGAGAGTTCCCAAGACCATGACAATTCCAAAATAGAACTTTCAATGATGGGAGGCTCGCTACTTAGTACATGGGCCAGCATAATCTGATGTTATGCATTTCTCTGAATCCCCTCTTGCTTCATTTGGATAATCTCCATCAGATTCATTGGAAGCCTCATCATCAGATAGAGATGCATACCTATTATCTGAGTTGACTGGACCTGTCAAGGTGGTAGGGAACTTCCTCCTTGCAGCCTTCGAGGATTGTACGTGGGAGAAATCCCCAGCTGTCTCATCACTTCCTTGTACTATCATAGCAGTGCTTAGTACAGTTTTATTAGTGTTTCCCTAATCATCTCTACCAGGTTCCTGATCCTCACTCAAAACAAGAAGCCCAATGTCAACCTGATCCTCTAGAGACTTGGGTGTAATATCCTGTGTCGTCTGATCATGAATTGTGTCCTGGATATTAATCATTTCAATGTTCTCCTCATCCCTTTGTGTATTCCCACTATCAGTCATGCATTGTTCATCCTCGTCCTTCTTGGAAGGATCCAAATCACTTTGCTCATTATGATCATCATTGGCAACCTCTACTGTGGCTATGAGTGGATCTTTCTGAACCTCTAGCTTTTCACCCACAGTCTGCATCATAGTGACCTCAGGCTGGCCCTGATATTTCCGTTTCCTTCAACAGTGTAAATCATCATGACCATTAATGTTACATTATGAGAAAAATTTATTCCTATTACAATCATAAAAAATATTTCCAAAGATGTGACAATTTGGACAGAACTTGTGTATCCTCTCATATCCAATCTCAAGATTGATACTATCATGTCTACTGGTGATGAAAACATGCTCAAATAATGTTCTAGCCATGTCTACCTATAACAATATTCTAGAATAATGCCCAAAATTGGGATTATCAGTTTGCTTGTCCAGTCTAATAGGGTTACCTACAGATGAAGAAATATCCCAAAGGATTTGAGGATGCAAATATAACCAACTGAGTTTAGGAATGCGTATCCATACCTGTAAAAAGGTGTTTCTGATAGAGCTGGGATCAATGATTCGATCCCACTCATGAATATGAAGATATCCATGATTAAGAGAGATAGACCCCAGACTCTAGGGATGCCACTTTCATTCATCAGTGGGGAAGACAATATGGTAGAACCCCTTCCCCATAGCCGTCATCTTCTAATCACTGAATCCCCATATCTCAACGATCCTATTTTTTACGTCATGGAATTTCCATAGTCTAAAAACCTATGAAATAATCTCCTGGGCAATAATAGAAAATTTGCATAACCTAACACGCTCCCCAACTGTGGCCTGATTTGCAGAAACATGCGCAATGCACCCATTCCTGATGATCCTCCCTGAATTCCCCACATCACAATCTATTAAAGAGAAATCACCATTCTTCTTGATCACATCTGCAAATCTTTTCCCCTGATTTGAGATGTTTGTGCTAACCGGTTTTCCCAATTTCCGCTTCGCAATGAGACTGAAGAGGCTGAAATTTTTATTGTATATTTTTATCACTAAAAACGTTTTTTTAATATTACATCCAAAATATTACATGTCTGACACTCAACCAACTTATCGAAGACCAACCATTCTCATATTCCCCTCATGCCTTAAATTATTATTTTTGGCTACAATCTACTTAAAAAACATTATATATTCCCTCCAATCATTCTATATTCCTTATTTTGGACATAAACCCAACCTAGTAGGGATTTTTGTTCAATCCTAACAAGGATACTTGAAGAATATGTAATGTTCATCAATAAAAATATCTGTTCCATTTACTCTTAAAAATCCATCAATTGTTAATATTACATGATGATATAATAAAAATATTATCTTAAATATATTTATATGTTGTTATTAAATTTAGATTACCTAAAACTATCACCATTTGCATCAAATGGGTCATAAAATCATCTTTCATGTGTACAGTGGATTGCCGCCTCGCTAACTGATGTCATTCAATTTTCCATTACAACCTCTCAAGGATATTTATAATGATTGATTAATTTTCAGTATAATAAATTTATGATATTAGTTTTATTATGGAATTATTGTATCATGGATATCTTTATGTTGTTAATTTTTTGTGAATATGATAATGTCACATGTGTGTATGGTGGAATACCTCCCCGTGAGGTAATGTTATTCATTCATTACTTACATAGATTGTGATATGGGAGAGTTTTACAAAAATATTTGATATATATGACCAAAAAATGAATATATACTGATAATATACCATATAAATTTTTTCTTTCAATCCATTAATTAAATGGAAACATCGTTCATGCTTATGTATAACCAACCATCCCTATGCACATTGTATATAATTTTCAACCGAAAAATATTATGGATTACTATCATTAAATATCTTCTGAATATATATAATATTCATATCATTATTAATATTCTTGAGATTATAAAATTAAGATACATTTTTTAGGAACAAAAATAAAAAATCAAAACATATATGAAAAAAAAATCAGGATTTACCTAAAACGTAACAGTAACATGGAATTATTAAAACATTAGGAACAAATCTCATAAAAAAATATATGCTATGATATATATAATGATTTTTATTTAATACATTAATAATAAAAATATATTTATTATAAAATAGGTTTTAATGTGTATGTGAAAATTTAATATGGAAGGTAATACATTTTTTGTCAATACACCTATATCATGTTAGGGTAATAGGTTTATAGGTTTTTATATATTTATTATCAATACACAAGGTAATAGGTTTTCAAAACTCATGTATTTTTTTGTGGTGTATATACTACACCTTTTTCATGTTATATCTATATTAAAAGGATTTTTATCATATTTAAAATTTTAATTATTGTTATCATTAATTGTGGATTATGAATCGAAATATTATTAAAGTGGTCAGGGATTTTCATCTCAATTTTCCTTATTTGAAATGGGAATTATATTATGTGCCTATATTATTTCACAAGGAATATATACAAATCCTTTGAAATGCAATATCAATATTTTATTTATACTCCTGATATTTTAAGAAAAGATTTATATAATTTTTCCACGGGTCTTACGATTCAATGTTACAATTGTGGTAATTATTTTAGGATAAAATCGAAATGTTAATTAAGATTGCTTATGAATATATTTATATTGGAAAAATTTTATGATCCACCTCTCAAGAATGAAATTAATTTCATATCCTCTTGTAATTCTTGAATTTTTTTACTAATAGTAAAATTTTCCGAATCTTTGGAACCTAACAGAATCTAGGAATTTTTTATAGTAATGAAAATTCATTTTTCTCTTTTACTAGTAATAATTTTTTTTTCAAAACCATGATTTATAATGATTTTTTAATTTTTTTTATTATCCAATTTTTTTAAAATAAAATTTCATCCCATGCCTTATTTTTCAACATTTTTTCGAAAGTAATCTTCATATTATTTTCTAAAAAATTCTCAATTGTCAAAAATATTAATGGAATATTTTTTCATTTAACATGCACTACACGAATAATATTTCTTATGGCTATGACCACTGAATAATTTAAATATTCCCTTAAAATTATTCAAATTTATTTTCAAATAAATATTTTTCATAATATTTTGGATGCATTTAATTAGAATTTTAAAATCAATTCAATGTTAAAAAGAATTTTGAATATGATTTTTGTTTTATGAACTGTTTTTCAAACAAAAAATAATATTTTCTTTGAGGTGTGTTTTAAATTCTCTTAAAATTTTACATTATATGATTTTAATTTTAATTTTAAAATAATTACATTTCAAAAAAAATATTATTTATTAAAAATTTATTTTCAATGAAAAAATTTCATCATCAAGAAACAGTCAAACTGGTGTATCATTCAGAATAACTTCCCATCTATAATGACATCCTTTTATGTAATGAATTATTTATTAGCTATAAGATCCAAGCATTCTAATAATTTAATTTATCTTAAATTTATTTTTGTAAGAAGCTGTTCATGAAACCCTTTTCTCTTAAATGGGTTATACCTTGCCAGAATTCGAATGAAACCCATTTTTAATGGGTTTTCTAGATGATATTAGAAAATTATTATGAATCCAAAATTTTTTCATATGATATAATATGATTAAACTTTTATTAAACTATTTCATATCATATTTTATGACATGATGAATGTTTTAATATCATTGGAACACATAAATATGGTTTTACTATGATATATGTGTGACCTATATCTCCCTCCATTGCATTGGGTAAATATTTATTTCTCATGAGATCGATAGGAAAATAATGATAAGCGAACCTATTTCAGTAATAGATGTATTATGATATGAAGATAATGGGAGTGGACCTTTATTAATATGATGGTTTGGTTAGTGAACCCATTCCACTATGATAGCCTTGGAAATGATCCGAAACTAATATCGAAATGATTTTTTTGGTTATTTGTATACCACATGTCCTTGTCATATTCCAATGTTATACTCTTATGGATCATGTTATTTGATTCACTTATGATTCATGTATTATAAACATACAATATTTATTCCATAATTCCAGATAGTTATCTTATATATTAATTTTATGGTTTTCAAATTTTATTCTCATGTTCTCAAACACTTATGTTCATGTTAGGCTTATGTATCTCTCATGTTAAGCCTTACTGATCATATGAGATCAAAATTTATTATGATTCATTTCCATTGGATATAATGAATCGTGTTATGTATTATATATCTATGAATCATGATAGTTATAGAGATTACATTGAGAGATGATGAAGGTTTACTAGGTACCAATTGTTTATGTTTCTTTATTTCAAATGGTAGTAAACTTTTATGGTCATTGGGTGTGTGATTTTGTAATTTAATGAATATTGATGGAAAAGTATATAATATATATATATATAGATATGATAATCATGTGTTTCTATAAGCATGAACATGGTGAAATAAATCCAAAATCTAATTTAGAGACTCATTCACATCATTCATTTTGTAATTAATAAAAATAGTTGATAAGCATGATAGAAAATAGGTTATAATGAGATATGTCACTTGTTCTTTGTTTAGATTGAACCTAAGGGTATCAAGTCTCTCAACACACTCTATTATCTTCAGTACATGAGGTACAACATGATTCCATTCTTCTATAATATACCTATACATTCAAACTTGAAATATAATACATTTATTGTGTAGATATATCATGATATAACTGTGGTAGATGAGTATGAATTTTTAGGAAACTTCATCTTCATGAATATTCTATAGTTAAATGAATATAGATGACAACCTGATAAACAATAATCTAGTGAATCATATGTATTATTTTTGTATTTATCTTTATCTACCATTATTTTTCCTCGAGTGGTCTCAACAAGAATTTGTGACTCCGTCACATAAATATTCTTCTCTTGGAATAGTACAATGTGTAAGGGCCTATACTAGTCTTGGAAGTTCTATAAAGTAAAGATATTTTATTTTTCAGGTATGGATCAATATTATAATGTTCCAGTGGTGTTGGTAATTTCAATTTTAAATTATAAAAAATAAATTCAGAAGTCAATAAAAAATCTGTATTACAGATATAGTCATCATTGTTTATATAATTAAATCACTAAATGTCTATGACAATTTTATCAACATCCAATATCCCTCACTAACAGATTCAGAATACTCTCTACAATGATTAATCATTTGTATAGGATACTTGAAACCAATCTTTTGAATCTAAAAGATTTGGCTCTGAAATTACTTATAGAGTTTGAAGGTCGACTCTATGGTGGCTAACAACATTATCTCAAGGTTCCATAAACTATTGAGTAAATTCATAGTTTATCAAAATCATAACCTTGAATCCCTTTGTTATTTTCCACTAAATATATATAGATCATTCATTGGCTACATCACTGGTACCAAATTTAGTTATGTTAACCCATTACATTAATAATAACTTCCCAGTAGTAGGAGAAACTCTCTGTGTTGGTAGATGAGCACCCGTACACCCTGTTTTGCTCATATATCAGCAATGTAAGGATATATGAATTTGTATAACAATTTTTTATTTTTTATGTTTCTTAAATAATTTAATCCATTTATATTAAATATGTTCATGCCATTTTTTCATGCTCACAATTGAACTAGCTCTAACAGAAAAAAACATTACATATTTAGGAAATTTTCTTCTTTATTATTTTATATGTTATTACTATAACCATGAATATGGATACAATTAACAAAAAATTCATAAATTATTTCATTACCTAGATGGAATTGAGAATCAAAATTAGTTTCATCCTTTTTTAAATTTAATTGATCAATCATGACCTAGGGGTATTACACATAATTCGAGTCTCAAATCATATCATATCTCACCATTGGTCTAATTTAATAACATATTGTCAGAGGTATAGTCCCAACATGGTGTGGTTCATTCCTTAATGTGTCATCTTCAATTGTACAATTATACTCACACATTGGTGAGGGGGTCTCTGGAAGAACAATCTACATACAAATATGTTGGAAACGTAGGACCTTATACATATTTAATGAAAAACAGATGATGCATCAAATATCATAAAATTAGTTAGGTATTAAAAATATCACACACAACTATAATGAACAATTAAATTAATTAACCCATAGATACACATTCTTGGTTAGTACTCATTAACATTCAATGGGAAATTAAAGTCATGCTAAAATTAATTTGGAATAAATTGAATGTGAAATGGAATTCAAATGAATTAAATTAATTTTTGAATATATAAAACTTTCTTAGGTCCATAAACCTGACTCATGCACATTTCAAGGAAGGATAAAAATCTGAAGGCCTATTTTGGGAATGTGGAAACTTGTACATGACTATTATGGGCTAGGACAACCCACCTAGGACTGTTAATGGTCGGTCGAACCTCCTTAGCCTATTTTAGCAAGTGTGGGGTCCAATAGTACCAATGGTAATCCAAACATGGTGTTGGGAACCTATTGTAGACCAATCATGATGTTTTACTACATACAAAGGGGTGTCTTCTATGGTTGGAAAAACAAACCACATGGTGTTATGAATCAGTTTGAGGAGGAAGGAAAGTGTTCGTATATGACTAGGTCTATAGATTTAGCCATTTTATAGGCATACTGACTATGTTAGAAGATGGGGGTTGATTTATTGGCCTCAAGGGTCTTTTCGGCATCAGAACAGTGGAGAGGGAAGTAGTCTATTTGTGGCATTGTTCGCTGGGACTGTTAAGGTGGAGGAGACCAGCTTGGATATGATGGTTATTCATTTTGTCTATCCAATGGAGGCATTTTTTTGAGTTTTGGGATGTAGATTGTTGTTGGTCCTGGTGGTTGATAGTTTCCAAGGGTGTTATGACCCTACTGGGGGATTCCTTAGGAAGCAACTAGTTTATTTGAAGTAAAATGCAATTTTTTAATAAAAGAATAGTTATTTTTATGAATTTTTTATCATTTACTAATTATCCCCACAATATCATAAAATATTTTAGTTCTTTTTGAGTAATAAATCATATAAATTTAATGATATTTTTTGGATACATCCACTACCGTTCTGAAAAACATTTATATGGAAGGAAAAGATCCAGTCACCAGAATCATGTTGGTACTAGCTAGGAATGGGGGTTTTTAAATTATATTGAATAACATAATATATTTTTACATATGTGTTCTTGAAATAAAATTAAATAAAAACAAACAACTTTTGATCCATATGTTTTTTTGTATAGCCATAACATGGCCATATGAGATCTTATTGAAGCACGATCAGATCCATTGAGATCAATTTATAAAAATATACTAAAATGTAAAAACAATTATACATAGATCATACAACCCACCTAATTACTTATGTACCAATTGATGGTATCAGTGTGTGTAGTGGAATCCGGTGGGAGGGGAAATTAAAATTTTTCCATCAACAATGTTATGAAACTTCTATTTATCCAGTGATAAGATCCTAGATATGGTATGGGAACCTAATATAAATTATCATTAAATGGATATTTAAAATATAATGACAATGTCATTTGAATTGAAGGACACATTTTTCCACATAATAAAAGACCATTGCCTGAGGGATCCAACAATGAACCACTCTAATTTTTCCTAACACACATCGAGAATACACACATATTTTGTTCATTGAATTTAGGCAACTATACCGAAGCTTAGATGATTTCCAAACCATTGCGTCGATCACCTTAATATCTTGCCATCGATATGTAAAGGGATTAATAGCTCATTCAATTAGATAGATTGTTTCTCATTCTATGATTTTTATGAGAGATATGTTTCCAATTCCAAATCATTAATAGTACATTTAATGTTCTTATCCTCTATTTATATATTGGATTCCAAAAATATATAGTAAGGGATCCCCAAACCCAACATATTTTACTTATAGTAAATAAGTAGTAAATTTATAGTAATTAAAAATTAACTGAGTCATAATTATAATTTATATTTTATCAAACACTTTTAATATATATATATATATATATTACCCAATAAACCCAATTCATTATCACAATATATAATTCATGATAATAATAAACAAACCATGAATATTAAAATAATATTTATTCTCATAATATGATTCCATGTATTTTCATAAATAGTTGTCAGTACTTTAAATAAATATATTCATCTAAATTATTTGAATATTGATTTATAATCAATTTATATATTTACATGTGATCGATAAGATTTTGGGAACTCTCAGAACCTATGATGGGGCCCACAATGTCCAATATACTTATTCACAAGAATAGATCATTATTTTTATTGTAATATTATGTATAACACTCTAAGTACTTATCTCAATAGTATTGAATAGTTTTCATAGTAAAATAAGGGAGTCAATAAACCCATGATGTCCCCTCAATAGATAACGAATAGTCAGAATAATGAAATCCAACATATGAACACAAACATTGTAATAAAATATATTTGTTTCGGAATATCTTATAATGTACAATGCAAACTTATTTCACCTTACATTAATTCTTTATCATCTGTTCACCTAACTAGAAGGAAATACATTAGACTACCATGAACATGGATAACCACCATCTCGATCAACTAAGCTCGATATATTACACTCACAACGTGGATGTGAAAAAATTCTTTCTTGAGAATTCAACCATTGTCATACCATGAATTACTCACCCCAAATATTCTACCACAACACGAATTTAATTTCATTGAATTTTCTAGACATCAATGTATGTAATAATATGACACAAATTTATAATTATCAAAGGTTATTAGAACAAAACAGATATCCAAAGATAATAATTTAAACACCCAAATATATTTTGAATTATTATTTTTCTAATTAATTTAATATTTTTTTATATTTTTCATCTCACACCACAATGAATATAGATTTTGATATATGAATGCTTTATGATTCTCTTTCATTATAAACAAAACCATGTTAAGATTGTGCTATGTGAAGTACATAGATTAAATTTTTGTATAGACAAAACTAATTTTGGCCTCTATTACACACAAAGATGAGTTCATTAAATAGATTGTGTTTCACACTATGTTGAGTTTTGGTGAACTAGAATATATTATTAATATTGTTATTAAAATTTTATTATAGTTAAAATGATGATGTTGTTATGCACGTTTATAATATGATTATCTAAATTGTGAAAATATTATTTACAAGTGAATATAAAATGACCCCTTTGGTTATAAATTAGTTATAAAAGAATGTAATAACTATTTGAAAATAATGAAATTCATTTTATTATTCAAAAACATTATCTATGTAGAATTTTTTTTTATCTAAATTAAATAACCCAAATACAATGGATGAATGGTGTTTTAGAAAACCTATATATTATAAATTCAATACATTTTTACACTAATATATTAAATTTTATAGGCATAATTAAATAATAATCCATTTATTTGAATAAAAATAGGTATTTTTCTAAAAGGTGATTTCACCGCCTTTTAATAGAGAACCAATTTTAAATATAAATTTTCACATTTTGCTATTTTTTATTTGAAAAATAAAATTCCTTTTTGAAATTGAAATTTAATAAATTTCTTTGGGGTAATTTTGGGTATTTTTCTTGGAAGCTTCATTTTTTATAATGAGTGGTAACATATATTGAAGTTTAATTGAAAACAAATTTATTCATCTAATTTATTTATATAGTGTAAATACATTTTAAATTGGTTTTAGAATATATTTATATCAGTAATATATATTACTAAAATTTAGGTCACATTAATGAATTTGACATTAAAATTGTATATAAATCATTTTGAGGTTTTGAACAATTTCACTTTAAAACCAAGTTGTTTCCACCCGTCTCTAGGATTATTTTTAAAATTATTTCTTCCAATTATCAGTTTATAATTTGGAAAATAGATTAAATTTTATTAATAATAATAATTTATAATTTATAATAGTGTCAAAATAATTTTTAAATAATTATTATTAAAAGTAAATAAAAATTATTATAGTGATTAAGGTAAAACCAAGATGACTTATTGGGTAAAAATTATCTTAAGGAGAAAAATACCATTGACATATGTAAAAAATAATTCATTTGGACATAATTCAATAATATCCTTCGTTTTATCTAGAATTTAAAATTATTATATTAAACATGATATAATAGATATCTCCTAATAGTGTTTACCTTTTTATATTTACAATAATAACACTCCCCTCCCCAATAATAGGGTTCCCACCCCTCATTTATTCCCAAATATCAAACGATTTAGATCTAAAAAACCATACTAAAATAGCCCTTGAAATTGTAACCCTTAATTATTTAATCCCCCATTTTGGCATAAATACAATGAAGGAACTCCATTACTACAAAACAAAATTAATTTCCCAAAGAAGAGGAAACACCCTTCCACAAGCTCTTATGTTTGATTTTCACTCTCCACCCCCTAATATTTTTTTGATACATGATTATATAAAAAATAATATACTAAATATAATAAGATTTAATAATTAAATGTGTATGAAATAATCCTACACACACTTCCCTGAAATGTGCCAAGAACATACGATTCGTTTGTATGGAGGACCGCACGAAAAGATATCGTTCATTTTTTACTTTCTCACCTCTCGTGGTTGAGCATTATGATGGAAGTAATATTTTTATATTATATATATTATTTTTTGAATTATCTATACTTATATATGTATTACAAAAAATATAAATTCATTATTTTCATTTTTTGTAAATATGATAACTTCATTTTTGGATTTAGGGACTACAGCTTCCTTAAATCGATGTGATTCGATAATACTTGACATGGAATTTATATTGGATAGATTTAGAAAACATTAATTTCATTTATAAATTAAATATTATATTTTAATTATAATAATATTTATAAATAAAAGTTAAGTTATATAATATCTTTATATCAATTTGATAAGAAAAAAGAGTCAATATTCATTCTTACAAACAACCTATCGTCTTAATGGCCGGTTTATTCCATTTTATATTTATAACATTTGATGATTATTATAAATATTTATATACTGAATATATATTATATCTATATCATATTTTACATTGATCAAAATATTAAAGTTTGATCTGTGTATATGGATCAGGAATAACAAGTCCAAACTAATGCAAAAATCAAAACAAATATTACCTGAAACGTATCATAACAAACTAATTGTTAATAAAAAAGTAACATAAATTGATAATAAAATAATACACAGTAAAAAATACATGTATATTTTTCTTTTTAATATTTATAATAATTATATATTTATTATATATAAGGTTTAAATAAGTATAAAAAATCAATACTTTTGGTAACTCTTTTTCTTCTTAGGTTTAATTATGTTAGATATATGATATATTCACCACTAATTGTTTTTTTTGGTTTATATAATTCCCATGAATTTATAATATTTTTATAATACGTATATTTCTTAATATTTACATATCCATTTATGATCTCTCTTTCATTGGGTCTATGGTCCAAATGATGCTATATCGGTAAGGTAATTTTTCCTCAATTTTCATTCTTTCAGATAGAAGATATGTTTTTCTCCTATATTATTATAAGAGGTTTATATACTTCCCTTTAAAATGTTATATCATAGAGAAATTTATTTTAATTATATTTAAATATAATGTAATTTTATTATTTTAGGGGGATTATTATTCAATGTTACCATTGTTGTTACAGTTTATTTCATCAATCACATTGTTTATCACGACTATTTATTATTATTATTCCGTGAATTAAATATTATGACCAATATCTTAATAAATTTAAAGGTTTTTAATATAAAATATTTATTCATGATATATTAATTTATTTTTACCATTTCCACTCATTTTTATTTAAGATAATGAAGATAATGGATTTTAGATTATTTATCCTTATATATCTTTTCAGTTGAAAATCTACATTCTTTGAACAAATTATTTTCAATTTTTTAAAATAGGTTTCTAATAAAATTTTAGGATTATTTAAAGGATAATTATTTTAAAAAAGGATTTATGTTTGAAAATTTTATTTAAATGTTTTCTCAATGCCTCTTATAAATTTATTCATCGTTATTTTTAAATCAAATAGTTCTCATTGTGATTTATGTTTTAGAAAGATTATTTCAATGAAGAAAGGATATCTTCATCAATAATTGATTTAAGTTATTTTTTATTTTTTACTATATGTTTCCATGGAGGTTTTGCAGGAAAATGATTTAAAAAATTATTTATTTTTAAAAAATTTATTTTTCAATGAAATGATATGTTTTATGTTATCATTAAAAATACTTCTATATCTATGAAAATGTCCTTTGATATAGTTTATTATTTATTAAGGATATTATTGAAGGATTCTAATAATACTCATTCTATTAGTGGTTTGTATTTTTAGGGAATGATTTTTATGGAATCCGTTTCTTTTCAATGAGCTAATCATGTTTTAAAGAGATTTAAATAGAACCCATCTCTTTAATATTAGTTAACCATGTTATGAATGAATAATTATTTTAATGTGTTATAATGATGATATTCATGACATTTTTAATATATTAATTTTTTCATGAACATGTAATATATTATTGGGTGGCCTAGATAGTTCTAGATAATTCCAATGTAGCTTATATGATGTGGTGTTCGAGACAGTTTCATGAAAGATCATTACATCATATACGATCGGGTGTACATGATAACACCGGGTAAGCAAGTTATTGATTATACGATGAGGTTACCTAGATAGAATCAATAAATATTTTTTCAGAATATATTTTGAGGAGGCCTAGATAGGTTTGGGCAAGCCTGTTATAATTTAGATGATTGTGTGGCCTTGATAACACAAGGTAATCCCATTACAATATATATGATACGGTGTCCTAGATAGCATCAGGTAATACGGTTACAACGTATATGATGGCGTAGCCAAAATAGAATCAGATATTCCCATTATAACTAATATGATTGGGTATTGTAGATAGAATTAGGTGATCCCATTATCACTTATAGGAATGTTGAGACCCACAAATGCCTTTAATGAATTTGTTAATGATTTTTATCTCATAAAACAAAGATTAGAAAAACTATAGGGGCTTAATAAACTACAAGAATAAAGGGAAACTCGATCGACTGTAAGGAAAGGACTGCATCTATGGATGATGGTGTGTTCCACCCATTGTGTGTAGTCTCCATGAAGTGCCCAGAAATGCTTTGGAAATTATGCGCATCTATATAATGTTTTTACATGCTAATGTGTCCGCCACAAATTCCATGGATTAATCCTATATTATTTTTCCAGGATTATTCTCTTTATTTTGTAATTATTCACGTCTTATAAACATAAAATATTTATGAAATGACTCATGTATATGATCTTTGATATTTAGTTTACTACCTAAAATACTTATTCTTATATTATTTTACACTTATTCACATTTTATCATAATGAGTCTCTTTTATTTACAATTAATGAGCATCTGTCCTCACCCCATTCAGATGATTACATTCCCAAGGTTATGAAGTAATATTTTTAAATATGATTACTTTTTTGGAATACAATTTGGGGAGATATTGACTATTATTCATTGAATTATGATATTGTATTACATGTTTAAAAAGAAAAAATAAAGTATGGTCCATAGGCATGCATTTCTGTAACGTGATAAATATTTATCTAAAATTATACAATATCTATGAATATTAGTCCCAGGTCTCTATACAAGGTATCAAAGGAATGTTTTAGCTATGTATTTGAAACTAGTATGGGAAAATGTTGGTTAGATCTGAAGGGATATTTCTAAGGATATTTTTAATGATGTCTCTTATAATAAGCCAACGGTGACATAGATTTAAATGTATGTGTCATGACTTAGGTATCCAATAAATACTATTTAATGATAATGTGGGGTTCTAAAATGAAAAGTGTTTCTCACAATATGATTTTAGGTCTTATTCAATAGCATGAACTATATTGAGTTGGGTTAACATTTAATGTTTTATGTGCGGAAGGTGTGGGAATTAAAAAAATCGATGCCCTAGGAGGAAATTTCATGAAGAGAATCAGGAAGGTTCTATGATTATTTGTCATACATATGAGGATAAAGAGACTGAAAATGGCATGTGAATGATATGGTATTCTCTAATGGTATTTTTTATATTAAATTTAATAATAAATATCTGAATGTGGTTGAGGAACACTAAGGAATGATTCATTTTTCATATTCTAGGAATTGGCTATTGAGGAATAAGATAACAAATCCTGAGTAATGGTTTATGAATGTAGTTTATTGATTGATGTGAATATATTTTGTAATTAAAATATTATCTTATATGAATAATTAATATATTATATTATTATGAAGAATTTTTTAGATTAATGATAAAAAAGTATATGTTTACCAGTTCTGAAGACATAAATAACTGTTTTAATGGAACAATGATATTCAATTTCAGAAACGATAACCCTTAATATGTTTATGGTGTTTTGATATTGATGTTTGGATTATGATATTATGGATATGAAAATGTGATTGATATAGTATTCATTACCTTAAAAATGTTTAAGGATTATTTGAAAAGGTGATCGATGTTATCATTTAAGAAGATTAAAACTTTGGGGAATTAAGGAATATATACCGAAGAAAGTATGAATGTCTTCAATAAGGTTTTATGGTGATTTAGTTTATTAACATGATTCATGTGAATATGTGATTAATATATTCACATGATTGTTATGTAAAAAATAATAGTCCCATTTTTTATTCAGGGGATAAATTTATGATTATTTTTAGATATTTAGTGACCATATTTAAAATGTTTTGGATTATCCACATTCAGAAGGGTTAAAAGGTTAACCATTTATGGAACGGTTTTAGTTGAACATTGGACAATGTAATAAATATTGACTTACTAAATCACTCTATGAAGATTTGTCTATATTGGATAACCAATGGTAACTTTTAAACATAGATGTAGGGAATGAATTATATATATATATTCCCTTGGGATTTTAGTCATAAAAATACTCTCCTTTATTTCATAGAATAAGTGTTGTAGAGGAAAATAATAATGGAAAAAGTAAAGGATTATATTTTTCTTGGGAAATGTCATAAAATAAAATAGTTATTCTCTTGAAAATTTTCAAACTATAGGGAAAGGATCATAAAACCAAAAATTTTAACTTAGTAATATTTTTTCAGAAGAATAAAATGGTCCCTTAGATCATTATAAATATATGGAGTTGTGATTATTAACATTCCCCTGACGATATTCTCTATAACTATATATTTTGAACATGATAGTTATATTTCATTTCTAGGACTATGTTTTCAATTTCTAACTATGTTTTCATATGTGAAAACCAATTTATGTGTTACTTAGGGTAACCATTATGTTTCTAACATTCCCATTTTATTGAATGATTTAGTAACCATATATATAATTCGGGATTCTATGAGTAGAACATTCAATTATTAAAAAATTGAAAATCCATATTCATTTCGACATAGAAATTTATTTTATTGGTGTAGAATGTAACATAATGTGGTTTTTTGAAATATTTTCTTTGAATTGGTTTAATCATTTTGTGGTTTTTCATTTCACCCTACCCAGAATATATCATTTGATATATGAAAGCACTAAAGTTGGAATAAATTATATTAAACGCCAGTTTAATATCACACTACTTGAATGGATGAAATTTCATTTTAGTATATGAAACATTATTTTTGGTTTGTTTGCACACAATTATGAGTTCCTATAATAGTTTTGTTACATGTAATCCCTATTTCAAATGAACTTCAATATACTATTAATATTGTTATTAAAATATTATCATTTTTACAACATTGACATTGGAATGGAATTTATGAATAATATTAACTAATTTTTGAATATATTATTTACATATTCATGTAAATTGATCCAGTTTGTTATCAATTATTTACTAATTAATGTATCAACTTTTTGAAAATAATGAAATTATTTTTCTATGAAAATTATCTCTATGTAAAAAACAAAATTTTATCACCATAAGTTAAATAATCCTCTTTTGATTATTTTTTTGAAAAAAATGATGTATTATAAATTATGTAATTTCTTTACAGTCATTCAATATATTTTATTGGAATAAGATAAAAATAAATCCAATTAAATGAATATAATGGGGTTTTTTCTAAATGTTAATTGTACAACAATTTAATGGAGAATCTATTTTAAATATAATTTTTGATACTTTTATATTTTTTATTTTAAAAAATATCCATTAAATTTGAAATTGGAATATCAAATTTTAAATTTGGTAAATTTTATGTATTTTTCTAAGAAGCATCAGTTTTTTAATGAATAATTAAAACTACATAATTGAAATGGAAATTTACCTTTTAATATAATTAATTTATATAGATTTAATATATTTTACATTTTATTTAATATCTATTTAGATAAAAATGGTATATATTAAAATAATTAAGTTCCTTATAATCAATTTTAAATTCGAATTGGATTAAAAAAATTGAACAATTTAATATTTTCACTTTAAAAACTCTTTGTTTCATCTGGTCTTCCTGATTATTTTTAAATTAGTTTCCTCTAATTATGTGTGTAAAAATTTAAAAAATATTCCTTGTTAGTAATAAAAATAGAATTTAATGTATAATAACGTAAAAAAAAATTTTGACCACAAATATTAGTGAATGTAATTAAAATTAATTATAATGATTAAGCTAAAATGAGTTTACATAATGGAAAAAATTATATTAAGGACCCAAATTCCATAAAAACATTTCCAAGAGAAATTTTATGGTCATATTTTGACAATATCCTCCCTTTTAAAGAAAATGTAAATTTTTTGAGGGATGTAATGTAATGGATTCCACACAATTCTGTTTACCTTTATATATTTAATAGAATGCCACTACCCCTCAAATTTAATAGGGTAGTGACCCACCGTCACTTCATCACAATTATAAAGACCTATTTCTTAGAAAAACCCTACCAAAAAAACATCAAAACATAAATTACATAATCTTTTATTCCTCACTTTTGGCATAAATGGTGGAAGGAACCCGTTTTGGGATAACTAGAAGAAATTATCCATAATGTGGTAACATCCTTGCACAATATATTTTGTTTTATTTTTATTATTCAAATCCTATAATATAATTTTTCCATGATTAAAAAATTAAATTATTATAAAAAATATACTAATATTTTTTCCAATTTTCTACCTAAACCTACACAAACTTCTATAAAACCGGAAATGTAATTATTGTTCATGTGTATAATGAACTACCACCTTGTGAAATGATGTCGTTCATTTTTTCTTTTACCAACCCTAATGGATTTGAATTATCATGGAAATTAAATTTTTATATAATTTAAATTTTATTTATTATGTATTTATGCATCTTGAATTTCTTTTATAAAAAATACCATTAGGATTTACTTTTTATGTAAATATGATAACTTTTTTTGTGGAGGTGTGCACTACGACCATCATAAAGAGATATGATTCGATCATAGATTACATGGAATGTATTAATTCTATGGTTAGTAAATGAATATGATGTTTATGTGATAACAATTATACTAAAATTATAAATATATATTCATTTCCTTTACATTTTTCTTTTAATACCATAAGAAAATAAAATCATCGTTCATGCGTAAGTACGACATACCTTCTCAATGAATAGTGTATTCCATTTCGCATTTCAATATTTTATATATAATTATAAATAATTATATACTGACTATATATGACATAAATAAATATATATCATTTATTACATTATTTAAATAATTAAATCAAGATCCATGTAAGAGGATCAAGAATAATGTGTCCAAAAAAATATTGAAAACAATATGTATATTACATGAAACGTGAAATTAAAATGGAATTGTTAATAAATTGGTAATATAATTAAATAATAAAATAATATATAGTATTAGATATAATAATATGGTTTTTTGGTACACATATAATAAAATTATATTTATTATACATGAGTTTTGAACTTTCATGATGAAATTCAAGAATTAATGTAAGGGTTTTTTCATCTCACTTTTATTTTTGTGTGTTATACGCCATGTTCAAAAATTATTCATTATTTTTGTTTTATATACATCCCATAAATGTATTATATTATTCATTTCCTTAAATTTATTTTTATATACATATCCATTTTATGATCTCTCTCTCAGGTGTTTATGGTTCAAAAGTTAACAAATTGGTATGTTAATTTTGACTCAAGTTTATTTCATTGAGAAATATTCCATGTTATTCAATTATATTCTTATATGATATTTATATAATTACCTTGGGCATGTTATATGATTAACATCATTTTTTCATGACATTTATAGATTAAGGTAATTTTATTCTTTCATGGGTTTTATGATTTAAGGATATGAATGTAGTAACAATTTATTACTAAAATATCATCTTTTATAAGGATTATTTACGTTTATTCATCCATTTGTGAAATATTATTATCCATATATAAATAAATGTCATGAATTTTTTAATCCTCTAATTAGTCAAAATATCATAATGTATTTTTATCATTTTCCCACTCCTTGGTACATATGATAATAAGATATTATTTTAATGAAAATATGACCTTATCTATAACTTATATTGGAAATATAGATTGTTTCAAAAATGGATTTATATTTTAGATAAATAAAAATAATAATTAATCTCATTTTAATGTAATTTTTTTTTGTTAAAATAAATATATTTAAAAAAGTGATTTAAATTATTTTTTAATGACACATTTATATGATTTCTAGGTTATTTTCAAGGAAATTGGTTTTCAAAATATATTATTTTATTAAAATTATTTTCCAAGGACGAAGGGATATTTTCCACATGAAAAGATTAATTGGAAATTAAATTATTTCATTTTATTCTCTAAAAATGTTTTAAAAGGAAAATTATTTTGAAAATGATATTTATTTTAATTTATTTTTTCAATAAAGGGTTATGTTTTAAGTGAAATTTTAAAATACTTATCCATCTAAGATAATGTCCTAATCTATATTTTATTATTTACTAGGAATATTATCAAATGATACCATTCATATTATTTCACTTAATCATTTATGTTTTTGATTCATGATTAATATGTAACTCGTTTTTTTCGATGGGAAAATAAAATATCAACGTCATTAACATGAAACCCACATCTTTTCCATGGGTCAATCTTGTTATGAATAAATAATTATTTTAATGTTTTTTATGATTTTGTGAAATATCATTGTAAATTATTCATATTGTTGTTCATAGACATGGATTATATAATGGGGTGGATTAGATAACCATGGGAAAGATAATTATTGATAATATTATGTGGTGTACTAGATAACACTAGGTATTCTTATTACTTATTATATGATGGGTTGACCCTGATTGCATCTTGTAAGACCATTATAGATTTTATAGTGGAGTAGAAAAAATTATTCCAGGTAAGCCTGTTACAAAAAATTTGAATTTGTTTCCCAGATATCTCTTATAAATCTAATTATACCTTATATGATGGGGGTAGCCTAGATAAATCAGGGTATTCAAATTAAATATTATTGATATGGTGGCCTATAGATAATTGGGTGATATCATTATAGCTTACATGATGGGTGGGGCTAAGATCCTCGTCCAATGCATTGGGAGAATAATTATTTCTCATTTGATAATGATGGAAAAAAGTCGATGATATTGATCTACGTTTGAAATAAGGGAAAACATGATGCCCCATATGGAATGGACAATGATTGGGGATGGTGGTGTGTCTCTCCTAGTAGTTGAAGTCCCCATCAAGTGCTTATATATGTTTTATCAATGATGCTTGGATTTGGTAATGTCATTACAAGTTTATGTTTCTTCCAAAAATTACATTTCTAACTCAAATGTTATTCTTTTACATCATATTCCTTTATTACCTTCTAATTCAAGTCATATGAACATCCAACATATATTCCTTGAATCATGTATCTAATCTTTGATATATAGGGTATGACCTTCAATTTTTATTCTCATGTTTTCTTACCTTTATTCTCATATTTTTCTTATGAATGTCTTATATTTACCATTACTGTGAATCTGATCTCAAAAAAATATTATGATTCATTTCCACATGATATAATGAATAGTTTTTAACACGGATTACAAAATCAGAAGTTATTTATGGTTGATGTTGATGATATTTTACCAAATTTGAAGAGTGTGGTCCATGTTTCCAAATACCATATTATATTACTATCATTGGGAATTTTTTTTTATTGTAATGAATATTTTTCTAAAATGATGTAATATATATTATAGTTAGGCCTCGGCTACTTGAGGAAGAAGTGATGACACCTAAAACATGGGGTGTTCCTATTAGAAGGCATGTCCTCATAATCTAAACTACTGGATATCACCAAGTGACACCTTTATGAGATGAATTCCAAATCCTTATAATCCCCAACACCAAATGGTCTTACAATATATGTGTCATATGAGTATGATATATCTAAAAAATTGGAAATTACATTACTATGTCTATCATAGTGTCCCTATGTTATCATTATACCATAGGAATAGGTAGAAGACTTTTATACGGCATGCAATGCATGAAAAGATACCTAAATACATTGGATTTATAAGAATCAATACTATTCTTATAAGATAAACACAATTATATTTATAAACATATACTTTTAATTTTAATTATATTAAATACAAATCTTTTTTCTAGGAACCTACTTTCAATAATATGGAATTCATCCAACATATTTTATATCTATTTATAGGATTTATGATTTGTAGATAGCCACAGTGGTCATAATCACCGAATTTTTTACATTGAGTGTTTTCCAAAAAATATGTATTATGGATACTGCAAAAATGGATTGAATTATAGTCCCTAAAAAATTATTTTTTTTCCAAATCTACAAAATATAATTTTTTTGAATGATAAAATACCTAATCAATTCACTGTATTAAATTAAAAGTGTATTAAAATAATAAATAAATTAATAAAATTCAATCAGAAAAAAAAAACTAAAAATATATTTTTAACTGTGGAAAATAATTCTATTAGATGATAAACTGTTAACTCAAATATAGGGTACTATAATAAAATAATAACAATGTATAAAAATACTCTATATTTAAAAATTTTTATAATACCCGTAAAATATATTATTTTCATTGTATCCAATGAAATAATTTGTTCGATAACCTAAACCATGGTATCTAAGCCCCACAAAAACATCATTGACTAAAAACATATTAAAGAGTATTAATCTCTAAAAATGGATTTTCATTAAAAAACTATAATTAAAATGTTCCTATAGCCTTAAGAACCACATCAATCTCCCCATTTGACAAAAATTCTAATCCATTCGGATCAATTGAGAAAATTATTTAAATGATATGGATTCATCTCCCAAGAAGATCATTAAACCTCATGATCAGAGAGAGTATATTACTCTCTTGAATATTGATAATCAAAAGTATAAAACACATGATTACAAAAATAAAAATTATAGTGTTATAATCTAAAACCTCACAATGGTAGATCCAGGAACTCACTAAAAAATATTACAAATGTGTTCACTCGGAGGGAATGAAATTATTGTAATCCATTATTAAAATCAATTTATTAATAGTTTAAATGTTATTTCTTCCATAAAAATAAATTTGAATTTCTAAATTTCATTTTATAAAATCACAATGCTCAAATTCTCAAATTTATGATCCTTCATGAAATAAGGACAGATATTCCATCCTCTATTTTTGGATGCAACTTTATCTTCTAATGAATTCATTCAGTTCCGTCACAGTGTTCAGTAACTATGTTCTAGTAATTATATTATCTTATATGGTCCATTATATCTCAGTATCATCATTAAAAAATAACACTTTGAAAACATAATAAAAAAATACTTCAAGTTAATTGAATTCAACAAAATATAGTGTAATTTGATAATATATTGAACGTATAAAGATACTATATAATTTATATGGGAGTGTGTATGTTGATATATAAAATGGAATTTTTGATAAGTGTGATGAAATTTAATCTTATCAATGAAATTTCCCATGTAAATTTACACATGTTTCATATTTAGTAATTTGTTGTTATATAAAGAAAATAAAACACATGATACAACATAATTTTCCATTATTATTTTCACGTTATTTTTCTATATAGATTATTAATATACAAAATAAAATTATAAAAATTATAATCAAAGAAAAAAAATTAAAGTTAGAATTTCTATAATTTAGAAATTTGGAGCTATTTGATTTATAAGAATGATCACACCCTTGTACAGTCCTATATAAATGAAGTGTACTATTTATAATGAAATATAAATTTTTATTATGAAAATATATGCAACCTTGAGAAAAAATATAAGGGAATGATTAATTATTAATATATCTATTATTTGGAGAATGTTTGACACCCATATATCTGTTACTAATCCAACCATTGGAATAGAAATCTTGTCATATGAATAATAATCAAGAAATTTTGAATAACTACAATTCTATTATAATAATATCCTCCCCAATGGGATAGATAAAATATTATTATGTATCTTATAGAATGAAAATATAATAATTTTATTTCTTCTTATAGATTAAAAAATCCTTAAAATGAAAAAATATGTGTTTTTTTATAAAAAAATTATTTTTTTTATATTTTTATGATATATATAAATACTTTAAATAAATTATTTTTTTATAATATTATTTTATAAAAAATATAAAAGTGTATTATGGTGATATTATAGTTTTATATGAATATAAATAATTTGTTCTATGGGTAATAATGTTGGTCATATTTTATGAATATATCATTCTAAAAAATTATGATTTAATTTAAATATTAATTTTCCAATAGTTAGAATATTATTTTAATATAATGGATTTCATTTGTGGTATAAACCCATTTAATAATCGTTATATTTATTTTGATTGTATTTTTTTTAAATAGTCGTTTTTTTCAACAGTGTAGTAGTGAAAAATATGTTATTACACATTATGAGTTAGATAAATTAAAAAAATATTCATAGATGATGTAAGAAGATATAATGTCAATCTAAGGAGAATAAATTATTTCATAGATTGAAAATATTCATCCCTATATTTAGTATTGATATATAATAATAAACTAATGAATATTATACTTAAAAACTCCATGTACTCCCCTTATAAATACCACCCCTCAACACCCATTTTCTAAACACAATATAAAATTCATACCTACCAAAAGTTCATCTCAATTATATATCCAACCCTCTCCCCACAACCTCTTAGTTGAGTTACTAATAAAAGGAAAGACCAACTGTAACACCCCGAGCTTCCACGATACGCTTCTCATTCCATAATGCAATAGCATGCATTGTACGCAACTTCGAGTTCTAAAACACCGCGAATAATCAAAGTAGCCGTTATGAATAGTAATAACAACTTTTTAAAATTATAGAAATTTTAAATTTCAAAATGGAAATCATTTTTGAATTCGTAATATCGAAATTATCCAAAGTTGAATTTTTTGTAACTTTCTGAGAACTTCCAATTTTTTTATGAATAGTGAAAAATACTTAAAACAACTTTTTTAATCAAAATAATTTATTGTGATAAATTATACTATTTAGTGGTTTTAAAGTATAATTATAATATATTTTTACCATTTTATCCAATGGTGGTCATTAGAATTAATTTAACATTGAAATTGGACATAAACAATTGCCAATCTTTTGATATAAATTGTTTATTAAAAACACGCTATTTGTCGTAACAGTGGGAATTAATTATAAAATTAATTAATGAAACTTATATGTTAGGAATTTTGTAAAATAGACATCATTTTTGAATTCGGGATATCAATTATATCTTAGGGTGAAAATTTGGCATTGTTCTGAAAAACTTCAATTTTTGATGAATAGTGAAACCACTAAGTGGTAGTTAAATAACTGATTTTTCGTTTAAATGAAATATTACCACTTCTGTGGTTTGATTTTCAAAAATCCGACATACATTATTTTCATTAAGAAGTAAAATGTGGTTCAATGAGATTAAAATAATTTTTTGGTGAATAGTAACTTTTAAGTTCTTAATCGCGATTAGAGGTAATTAGTGTAGTTTAAGGTAAAAACAATGTTTTAATAATATGATATGAGCTTGAAACTTGTCCTACTCTTATTGTATGAGTCATGGCCGACCAAGACAACCCATGGGTCAACTTGGGGACCCCATGGAGCCACTTTAGTTGGAAAATGACATTAATATAAATTTATTTAATGTTAAAATTAAATTGACACAAACATGAGTTATTTTACTAAAACAGGTTTTAAGTGGGGTTAAAAAAGTCCAAATTTTGACTATAAATATTCATTAGAAAGCTAAAAATATTTCCTACATCATAGAATTTTTTTATAATTTTTAGACATTATATAAATTAAATTATTTATGACATCATTATGATGTAGTGATGACCTCATTATTTAACGATTTAAATAAAATGAGAAGATAATGCAAAATCCAAGGCTTACACTTGTCCAAAGCCAATTGGATGAGGAGATTTCGAAACCTTATCACCGTATCCACGAATTATATAAGTGTGGGACCTTTATAATCCGAAAATCATTGTGAAATAATGTAACATTTCCATCTTTCCAAAAGTGCCCCTCCTCTCCACTTATAAAAGGCCCCCACCTATCCCACCTCATTTACACTTTCAAGCCATTTGGCTCGGCCAACATCTGCCCAAATACTCTCCCAACTTCCCCCTCTTACTCCTAGAGGCCTCACTTTGGGCAGAACTCTTCCCAAGGAAGCCTTTGGCTCAAATCAAAAAGAGTTACCCGATTTTGAGGTAATGTCTTCTCTATTGTTGTTTTGTTTTATTTTTCTTCTCCAACCCCCTAAAATCTTTTTATTCATTTCTTTTGTATAAAAACCAGTATCCTCAATATAATAGGATGTTGTTATAATAAGGATTCTAGATTCACTTACAAACACCTACATCTAATGGTTAAAGAACATACGGTTTCTGTGGATGGCGAATTTCTGCCTCACGAAACGATGATTGTTCAACACTCATATAACACCTTCAAAGGTGGACATTAAGATGTCACTATTTTTATATATGATATATAATATGTTTATGTTTTACTTATGCTTCTGTGTTTCTCATTTATGGCATACGTTATGATTTCCATTATGGGTAAAACGCGATAATTTCATTTTAGGAAGTGCGGACTACCGCCCCTCAAAGTGATTTGAATCGTTAATGCCATATGTGGGATGTATAAAGGATGGAGTAAATGGTATTATAAACTATATTATACTGGAATTATATTATACATTTATATCATTATGATTTCGTTCCATTAAATACGAAATAGAAATGAAAGTAGCGTTCATGCATACGTACGACTTACCGTCTCCATGAACGGTGCATTTCATTTCTTACCTCTAAATGTTAGGTGACAATTTGAATGAATGTATATACTGGATATATATCATATATATGATATCTACATCATTAATATAATTATGGATATAATGGATATTTCACCACATGAACAACTTGTAATTATAAGAAGTTTATTGTTGGCTCAAGTTACCAAAGATTGACAAAACGACCATTATTAACTTAAATAATTAAATAATGTTCATAACATGGTAATAAGGGATATATAAGGAATAATGAACATGGAAAAGGTTCTTAAGTGAATAGAAATTAACTCTAGTTTATTATTCAGGAGGTTAAATAACGGTTGAGTCAAGTCAGACACGAGGTAAGGGAACTTCTTAACCCAACTTCCATTCTTTGGGTTAATCTCCTACTTTCAAATTATGTCATAATATTATTATGTCTTATTTTGTATTTTTACTTTCTTTATGTGTACCTATAGTGAATACACATAATATATCTATTTTATTTTAAAAATTATCTTTGTAAGGACTTCATCTCAATCTCCTTTCATTGAGGAATATTTTGTTTTATACACAAATTTCTTTTATACGGTGTATAAACCACTTTGACTTTTACGTTTATTCAAAAGGAATAATTTTATACGAAGCATTTACTAAACGACAAAAGGGAATGTTTTTGTCGTACGTATGCGGCGACAACGACTTCTCCGCCGCCGTGAACACTATTTGAGTTTCGGCTTCCTCTACAAGCCATCATTTTTTTTAATGAAAAATAAATACAAAGTTTTAACTTTCTTTAATTTTGGTATTGAAAATGGTTTTGAAAGCGTTTTTATTATATCAATGTGTTGTATTGAAATCTTGTGATTGAAATGTGTAAATGTTATGTTTCCTTTATGCATGTTTTATGTGATACAATTATGTTATGGTTTATGATATGTTTAAACCTATTCATATGAGGAATGCATTGGACTTAATAAGTGACGGGTGGAGCCCGCTATAGCTCCTCGATGCATCGGCAGGTCTCATGAGACAAACTAGTGTCTTGGCACGAGGCCTTGACAAAATCTTATTTGTGGTCTTGGCACGAGGCCTTGACTACATGGTTATGATAGTCTGGCATTATGCATTCCATCATTATGAAAGTGGTTATTGATATTGCATGTGATTATTCGACCAGTAGAATATCCATGTGAAGAAGTAAATGGCATTATCTCATTTTACTTTTTCCATATTATGTTGATGTTAATGTTTAAAAGGCTTTTGTTTTAGTTATACATTGCCTTAAATTTTTATGTTTATTTATGAAAGCTTCCGCAATATTGTTATCCTTACTGAGCATCTGAGCTCACCCCTTTCAAGGTTTTAATATTTTCCAGGATGTGAAAGAAGTATTTTATGAATGACCTGCAGGGATAGTCCGAAGAGGATAGAAGTGTGGACTATGGAGACTATGTTATTATAGTTTTTCACTTTGTGATGTAATGTAACATTTATGAATGTATCTAGTGTTTCCAAGGCTACTAAACTAATCGGTCTTTCGAGACTTGATCATTTGTGATCATGCCAATGTTACGAAGTAATGAACCGACTCTGGGTAGCTAGGGTCGGGGCGTTACAGTTGGTATTAGAGGCAGTTTAGTACTAACCTTGGAAGCTAGATTTAGATAAACTCTAATTAGATCACATAGCCCAAAGATATAATTTGAGGATTAGTATAGAAGAAATTCCTAGAATTTTGTTATTGTAGAGATTTTTTGAGTTTTCTGAGCAATACATCCCTGTTTGGATACGAGCAAGTAGAGGCGGCTCTGGAACAGATGTACCTAGGGGTAAAACCCGAAAACACCGCTTTGAGCTAGACTCGAACGGGAACTGGTGCATGACAACGGGCCTTGCTGTACTCTTGGTTACGACACTCCCGGGGGATATGCTTAGGATAATTCTCATTTTCTTTACAAACCACTATGAAGGGTTATGAGTATATACTTACTCAAAGGAAACATTTATTTTTATGATTATGGATTATATCCATAAATAGTTCAATTTATGTTAAGTGTTTTATAAGTATGGGATTAGGTATTTTGATTCATAAACTAACCTAGTTTATGCCATTGTATAGAAATGGTGCCCAGTAGAAGGAATGTGAACTCCAGCAATATGTATGATCCAAAGAGTAAGAAGGATTGTATCTTTCACGGTATTAAGCCAACATTTCGAAGGGAAATAGTCTCCCATGTGTTCTCAACATATGAAGAAATAGTATCATGTGTTAATAAAATAAGTAAATAATTCTCTGAGTCCTATGGCTTTGAAGCGAAGCAAGAGACGAAAGGGATGGAAGAGAGAATGATGGATAAAGGGATGAGGGGAAAGAATAATTTTCCAATATGTGGTAATTGTGGGAGGAAACATCATGGAACTTGCCTAAAGGGAATGGGAGTTTGTTATAAGTGTAGAGAAAAAGGACACAAAGTGTGTGACTACAAGGGTAAGAAAATGGTTTCAAATGTACAATGCTTCTTCTGCAAGGATTGGGGACACTACGCAAACCAATTTCCAAATCATCAGAGTATGCACCAAATGATGTTATTGGATAATAATCAGGTTATGATACTACCACAGATGAGGAGTAATGATTAGAGTTCTTATGTTGTTATTAATGAATTTTGTAATTTGAGTGTTGTATCAATGATGTACTGGTTATAATAATTATGGAGTATATAAGGATTGTACTGCAGTACTATTTCATCAAGGACTTGAGATTGTGTGGAACCAAGAAAAGTGACTCCATAGTAGGTTAAATTTTTGGAAAATATATGGTTGAGATAAAGATAAACCAAAATATGGTTCTGATACCGAGATAGTGATTTTGGAATAAGACGTGATTGATTTGGATAAATTATATTGGATATTCTTAACTTCCTTGAAACATATTGATGATTTGTATACATTTTTTTTGATAGGAGGAGTATATCTAGTATTCTATAAGGAATAAGGGATCATGTTAATTTAGTATGTTTAAAAATAATAGATGATGAAGGTGTTCACATGTTGTTACATGGAAACAAGGATCTTCATTATGTTTACCTTCTTTATAAAATTTGGACTGTGAGTTGGACAGAAGTATTTTGGATAACTATAAAGGTTGGAATGGATTAAGTTGATCTTTGGATAGTATTGTTTAAGGTTAAAAAAAATTTATGAAGATTATTTTTGGAATATTATGATACTATAGTTTTAGGAAAATGACAACCTGCAGGGTGGGGCATAACCCGTCGCGTCGGACAAAGCTGCAGGAATCGAACCCACAACCATAGTGCGACAGGCCTTTATTTCCTACCACTAGCCTACAGGAAGTCCCTGGTTATTACAAAATAATTTTACTAATCTAAATGGTATGTGTTAATATTTGGAACCTTATACAATTAGGATAATTATAATATTTTTGAGTTCTATATCTTTTTGAGTGAAAGATGAGTTAAAGGTTGAAACTCTAATTGTCAAGCATAAATATATATATATATATACCTATCTTTTATTCAATGAATAAATTAATTCTTAAACTTTAGTAAAGGGATATTAAAACAAAAAAATGTGTTATCCTAATACCTTATGTCTTGTTGAACTGATGATATTTTAAATCAACATAGATTGAAGGCTTTGAGGCCCTCAATTTGACAGTTGATTGAGATTGATGACCTCAATCACTCCCTACAAATATTTACGTTTTTCCTCCAATTATATGTCTCTAATTGCCACCAATGTTCTCCTAATCGAGATCATAATTTGGTGGTGACTTTTTCATTTCCCTTTCCCTCTTATTAAGGCTAAATTTTATTAACCTTATTTCCGATGTGGGCTTTCCACAAAGGTATTTTCTATTTTCAACCTTTTATTTTCAAAGAAATTTTTTTTCAAATTGCGAGGACACAATTTATTGAAGGAGGGGAGAATGTAACACCCCGAGCTTCCACGATACGCTTCTCATTCCATAATGCAATAGCTTGCATTGTACGCAACTTCGAGTTCTAAAACACCGCAAATAATCAAAGTAGCCGTTATGAATAGTAATAACCACATTTTAAAATTATAGAAATTTTAAATTTCAAAATGGACTTCATTTTTGAATTCGTAATATTGAAATTATCCTAAGTTGAATTTTTTGTAACTTTCTGAGAACTTCCAATTTTTTTATGAATAGTGAAAAATACTTAAAACAACTTTTTTAATCAAAATAATTTATTGTGATAAATTATACTATTTATTGGTTTTAAATTATAATTAGAATATATTTTTACCATTTTATCCAATGGTGGTCATTAGAATTAATTTAACATTGAAATTGGACATAAACAATTGCCAATTTTTTGATATAAATTGTTTATTAAAAACACGCTATTTGTCGTAACAGCGGGAATTAATTATAAAATTAATTAATGAAACTTATATGTTTGGAATTTTTTAAAATAGACATCATTTTTGAATTTGGGATATCAATTATATCTTAGGGTGAAATTTTGGCATTGTTCTGAAAAACTTCAATTTTTGATGAATAGTGAAACCACTAAGTGGTAGTTAAATAACTGATTTTTCGTTTAAATGAAATATTACCACTTATGTGGTTTGATTTTCAAAAATAAGACATACATGATTGTCATTAAGAAGTAAAATGTGGTTCAATGAGATTAAAATAATTTTTTGGTGAATAGTAACTTTTAATTTCTTAATCGCGATTAGAGGTAATTAGTGTAGTTTAAGGTAAAAACAATGTTTTAAAAATATGATATGAGCTTGAAACTTGTCCTACTCCTATTGGATGAGTCATGGCCGACCAAGACAACCCATGGGTCAACTTGGGGACCCCATGGAGCCACTTTAGTTGGAAAATGACATTAATATATATTTATTTAATGTTAAAATTAAATTGACACAAACATGAGTTATTTTACTAAAACAGTTTTTAAGTGGGGTTACACAAGTCCAAATTTTGACTATAAATATTCATTAGAAATCTAAAAAGATTTCCTACATCATAGTATTTTTTTTATAATTTTTAGACATTAAATAAATTAAATTATTTATTACATCATTATGATGCAGTGATGACCTCATTATTTAACGATTTAAATAAAATGAGAAGATAATGCAAAATCCGAGGCTTACACTTGTCCAAAGCCAATTGGATGAGGGGATTTCGAAACCTTATCACCTTATCCTAGAATTATATAAGTGTGGGACCTTTAGAATCCGAAAATCATTGTGAAATAATGTAACATTTCAATCTTTCCAAAAGTGCCCCTCCTCTCCTATTAGAAAAGGCCCCCACCTCTCCCACCTCATTTACACTTTCAAGCCATTTGGCTCGGCCAACCTCTGCCCAAATACTCTCCCAACTTCCCCCTATTACTCCTAGAAGCCTCACTTTGGGCAGAACTCTTCCCAAGGAAGCCTTTGGCTCAAATCAAAAAGAGTTACCCGATTTTGAGGTAATGTCTTCTCTAATGTTGTTTTGTTTTATTTTTCTTCTCCAACCCCCTAAACTATTTTTATTCATTTCTTTTGTATCAACACCAGTATCCTCAATATACTAGGATGTTGTTATAAGAAGGATTAGAGATACACTTACACACACCTACATCTAATGGTTAAAGAACATACGGTTTCTGTGGATGGTGAATTTCTGCCTCACGAAACGATGATTGTTCAACACTCATATAACACCTTCAAAGGTGGCCATTAATATGTCACTATTTTTATATATGATATATAATATGTTTATTTTTTACTTATGCTTCTGTGTTTATCATTTATGTCATACGTTATGATTTCCATTATGGGTAAAACGCGATAATTTCATTTTAGGAAGTGCGGACTACCGCCCCCTCAAAGTGATTTGAATCGTTAATGCCATATGTGGGATGTATAAATGATGGAGTAAATGGTATTATACACTATATTATACTATAATTATATTATAAATTTATATCATTATCATTTTGTTCCATTAAATACGAAATAGAAATGAAAGTAGCATTCATGCGTACGTACGGCTTACCGTCTCCATGAACGGTGCATTTCATTTCTTACCTCTAAATGTTACGTGACAATTTGAATGAATGTATATACTGGATATATATCATATATATGATATCTACATCATTAATATAATTCTGGATATAATGGATATTTCACCACATGAAAAACTTGTAATTATATGAAGTTTATTGTTGACTCAAGTTACCAAAGATCGACAAAACGACCATTATTAACTTAAATAATTAAATAATGTTCATAACATGGTAATAAGGGATATAAAAGGAATAATGAACATGGAAAAGGTTCTTAAGTGTATAGAAATTAACTCTAGTTTATTATTCAGGAGGTTAAAGAACGGTTGAGTCAAGTCAGACACGAGGTAAAGGAACTTCTTAACCCAACTTCCATTCTTTGGGTTAATCTCCTACTTTCAAATTATGTCATAATATTATTATGTCTTATTTTGTATTTTTACTTTCTTTATGTGTACCTATAGTGAATACACATAATATATCTATTTTATTTTAAAAATGATCTTTGTAAGGACTTCGTCTCAATCTCCTTTCATTGAGGCATATTTTGTTTTATACACAAATTTCTTTTATACGGTGTATAAACCACTTTGACTTTTACGTTTATTCCAAAGGAATCTTTTTATACGAAGCATTTACTAAAGGACAAAAGGGAATGTTTTTGTCGTACGTATGCGGCGACAACGACTTCTCCACCGCCGTGACCACTATTTGAGTTTCGGCTTCCTCTACAAGCCATCATTTTTTTTAATGTAAAATAAATACAAAGTTTTAACTTTCTTTTATTTTGGTATTGAAAATGGTTTTGAAAGCGTTTTTATTATATCAATGTGTTGTATTGAAATCGTGTGATTGAAATGTGGAAATGTTATGTTTCCTTTATGCATGTTTTATGTGATACAATTATGTTATGGTTTATGATATGTTTAAACCTATTCATATGAGGAATGCATTGGACTTAATAAGTGACGGGTGGAGCCCGCTATAGCTCCTCGATGCATCGGCAGGTATCATGAGACAAACTAGTGTCTTGGCACGAGGCCTTGACAAAATCATATTTGTGGTCTTGGCACGAGGCCTTGACTACGTGGTTACGATAGTCTGGCATTATGCATTCCATCATTATGAAAGTGGTTATTGATATTGCATGTGATTATTCGACCAGTAGAATATCCATGTGAAGAAGTAAATGGAATTATCTCATTTTACTTTTGCCATATTATATTGATGTTCATGTTTAAAAGGATTTTGTTTTAGTTATACATTGCCTCAAATTTTTATGGTTATTTATGAAAGCTTTCGCAATATTGTTATCCTTACTGAGCATCTGAGCTCACCCCTTTCAATGTTTTAATATTTTCCAGGATGTGAAAGAAGTATTTTATGAATGACATGTAGGGATAGTCTGAAGAGGATATAAGTGTGGACTATGGAGACTATGTTATTATAGTTTTTCACTTTGTGATGTAATGTAACATTTATGAATGTATCTAGTGTTTCCAAGGCTACTAAACTAATCGGTCTTTCGAGACTTGATATTTTGTGATCATGCCAATGTTACGAAGTAATGCACCGACTCTGGGTAGCTAGGGTCGGGGCGTTACACCAACATTTTTTAAGGTGTGTTTCTGATGTTGAAATTCAAAGGGAAGCATTCTTAACGTCTCTTTTAAATTCATTTATTCTTATACCTCCTTATTAATCCAAAAATCATGACATAATTTCTACAATATAAAATTCAATGTTTAATTTCATTTTTATAATGGAATATTCATTATCCCACGTCTTTTAAATTCATTTTAAAAAAACATTATCACGTTGTGGCTGGTTCATCACCTCCATGAGAAAAATATTTCATATTTCCCCATGATAACAAAGGATAGTTTTAATACATTTATTATGATGGATAATTATGAAAATTAGTAAAAAATATATTTTTTCATATTATGTAATGGATAACCAATAAAATGGTTATATAAGTCCATGTAAGCACACTATTTTTAAAAAAAGTAGGCTTTGTGGATTAACTATAAATTATAAAAATTATATTCTATGAAGAGTGTGTATTTAAATTTTTTTATAAATTTCCCTCCATTTGTAATTCTAATAATGAGAAAAAAAAATTTCCAATTTTTTTTTAGATATGTAACCTTACCATATCAATTTTTATAATTACCTACAAACTAATGAAACTAATGAAACTTGTAATGTACTTATATGAGAAAATGAAAATAATGAAAATATTATAATAAAATTATCATCAATTGAGATAAAATAATATTAATAATTTAAATATATCAAAAAAATATTATTAGAAAATAATATATAAATTTTTATTTTATTATTTATGGTGTTATATGAACCTATCGAGTGGATTATGATTTAATCATAGGGAAATCAGTGAACAACCCTCATTTTTCATTGGATACAAATTTTCCCTATCTATCTTTGAATCTCTATCTAATATTGTGATAAAATCATCCCATAATTTTTATATATGTACCTTAAGAATATAAAAGGATTATCTTTGTTTTATATGTTGGTAATATACAATCATTATGGATCCCATCTCAACCTTTCATTTAAATAAACTATATTATAAATGGTGATTTCCTATCATGACCTCCCATCACCAAGATAAGGGAAGGGACATCAAAATTCCAGACCCTACCTTCATTATGTTGAAGGAGAGATAATTACCCCTTGAGTCACACCTTGAATAGGCCCCAGGGTGGTGTCAAGAACCATGGGAATAGAATCTCATGTCATATGGATTATATTACCCTTTTTATAAAACATGATCGGGAGATAAGATAGTAAATGCCAAACAACTCCAAAATTGAAGGTAAAAGTAAATCCAAAAATCCATTCCCATATGCATGTTCAAATAAAATGATACAAGGTACAAGATATATATTAAAATATGTACCAAAGGAAAAGAAATGTAGCAACAATAATTGTCTCGACGTGCAACCTAGAAATGTATGATATGATCCTCAAAATCCTCATGGAAACCAAAAAGTAGTTTTATATATGTAGGTAGAGTATACATGTCTACTTAGTAGGGATACCAAAATCTATCATGCTCAAGTGGGGATGAATTATAATGCCCCGTGAGAAAAGAAGTAACCAAAAAAACCAGGAAGGAAACTATCCACCCAGCCTCACCAAGGCACACTCCTCAAATAACACAACTCAGGTAAAGAAATAGTAATATCACATTGATATTTGGGGACCCCACACCTCTTTACCATTGATTATTTAAGACATAATATGCATCATACCTCCCCAAAAGTTCCGCTGTAGTCCCACTGCCACCGCAAAAACAACCCTAAGACCACCACAACCCTGCATCCTTCCCGTACACACATGTGCCACAAAAATAACACATAACCACACCCGTAGACTCCTGGGCCAAAACAACCACACATAACCACACCTGAAGACACCTTGGCCCCAAAAACCAATGCCACGCCTGAAGACACCTGGGTAGGAACAACCACTACCACACCCGAAGACACATGGGGCTCCTCCCAAAGACAGTTGGGAAACAAACCTTCACACACACACTTGGTCCAACCACCACAACACACACTGCCCAAATAGTCTATGACATAATAATTTGTAGGCCATAACAACCTACCCAAGGAATATTGCACTACCTGGGAGAAGGTGAAGAATGGAGATAATAACCGTACACTCAAAATAATGTTGAGGAAAACACCCTCCCCTATGAAATTGTGGGTGTTAAACACTATGTTCTCAACATTTCTGGGTTGCGTATAAGAAAAACAAAACTAAATTGTATACATATATGTAAACAAGAACTCAAATAAACGAAAGGGTCCCAAAACTAACAATAATCCCTTACATAACCACTCTTGCGATTATCCCTACCTAAAAAAATAAACAACATCCACAACCAGATCACAACCCAATTATAGAAAAAAACCCAATTGTACCCATTCCCTTTATCATGATCAAGTGATTAAATTTAAATCATTCCTCTACTACAGGGATATTAACAGGCATAAACACAAAATTAATGAACAACTGATGGAAAAAAACCAATTAGGCTTTTAATCATTGACAAACAGTTCTCTTGTAATGTAAAAACATCAAAAGGGATCCATGAGAATCCTCGATGTAATGGAGCCAAACCAAGACCCAATATACTATCTCCACATGGCCTCAAATTCACAAACCATAAATTCCTCAACAAGAGTATACATTCCCCTCCACGTCACCTCGTAAGGCATCAAACAGAGCAACCATACATATCACCAAAACACAGAAATGGATCCATTCAGATTTATCCACAACATTAATTGTGTTACTTCTTTCAATTTGGTTAACCAGGGTGATCACATAGGGGTTATTATTCATCGAAAATCCTTTTAATCTACCAACATCATGTGATTAACCGGTTACCATGTTACAGTTATTTAATATCATAATTTTCCAAAAAAACAAATCTTCATTATTATGAATGAAAGGATGACCAACCAATATGATTTTTAGTGAAAATAATCCCATTGAATTCACAACATAATGAAATAGGTATAATACATCAACATCATCAACATTTCCACCCCTTCATTCATTATTAACCAATTTATTATCATAGTTAAAGTCAGTTTTCATCTAATTATCATGGGAAAACCATCATACCATCCCCAAATGATGAAAAATAAAGGGAGATGTAGGAAAAACCCCTAGTTGTATGATCAATGGTCTATGATTTCTCCTTGTGCCAAGAACTAGGGGTACGTGAATTGCATAAAAATAAAACTCCAAGGCACCACATCTGAGCAGGAAGGTATTTAAAACATTCGCACGATTCATCTCTGGATGAAGGACTACAGGTGAACCAAGGGAGAATAAAGAGACCCAGGGAGAAGAAGATCACGATATTATAAAAGGATTGATCCTAAAGTTAGGAGATGTGTAATATCGAAGTTAATAAAAAGAGGATCATTGTTTCACCATGAAGTTGGGAGGTTTCCCACATTATAATTATTTAATATTTAATAGTTTCCTCAGAGAGGGGTGAGCTAGACCAGTACATGACTGTGATTTGATCAATTAACTTTAATCAGAGAAAACATGTAACAGGGAAAAACACGAGAGATAAAGAAAAGATGAAAAAATGGTGTGTATCTGATTAAAATGCCCCATGATTTGGTAACTAATGGGTGGCTCGACTCTTGGGGTATAATTTTTTTATGGGCCATTAAAATGACCATAATCCACTTAAAAGGGTTAGAACACCTAAAATAGGCATTACGATAATACTCGGGAAATAACTCCAAAACCCCCCAGGGATACTGATAGGTGCCACCAAAGTTTCACCCTACAACCGAAATTGATGCCCTCCCGACTCACTGATGGTGTCCAAAACACCCCAAGAACTAGAATTTGACAATGTAATAGACTAGGAAGGTCTGGGCCATTACATTAGATACCTGTCAAAATATTTTCATCGTTGAGAATACAGACTAAACCTGATGAAAAGAGAGGTGTCCGAACAACCACCTAATAAGATAACACACAGGTACAAACCACCATAGAGTTGTTCGAAATTACGATCAAACCTTGAAATCTAGATGAATCCATTTGACAACTATTTTAAATACCTGTATTTTTTAAGCATTGATTTTAATTAAATGGTAATATTACGATTCCGTGAAAATTGACGGTGCGTGATTCTGAGGCTCGGAGTGCCTAGAATGAATTTCTGAACTATTTTTCAGATATGTTTAGTAAATAAATGAGCATCTTTTGGAATCTTTTGAACTGATTCTCGGAATTGAAATCCATGGACACTGTTGAACTCGCAGTGCTGATATTTTCTTAAGGAGACCTTCACCTCAACTATAGTAGGTCGAGGGTGGAAATTAGTTTTCAGACATTTCCTGGGAGAAAATAAAATTAACATGCTTTATTTTATTTTTAAATTAAAACCTCCATTTTTAATTTTTGAGGTGGGTAACACATGAGTAATGTCAGGAATTTATGATTGGGAATTAAATTAATGATTATTCAAATTATGAAACCACCTCAACCCCTCTACATTAATGTGGAATGACCCATATAATTCCCCCAAATTGATGTGCCAAAATCAATTAACCAATATTAAATAATATTGGTTCCTCATTTTGTTGTTGTAAATCATTGGAAAAGGATAGTTGGGAGAGTCTTAGATAACAGGGAAGAACATTCTCCAATGAAGAAACACCCCCAATGAAGAACGAGGAACTGACGCCGAGCCCGGATTGGTAGCGTCTTGCGAGAGCGGTGAACGCCGATGTACCCTTCAATGACATCATCTTCTCCCTCACGACATCACCAATAAACATCAAGGTAGTGGTTTTAATATGATGTAATTTATTTATTGAATCTTTATATTCTGGATTCACAATGATGATAGCCATCTAATATGGCCATCATCCCACACATATACCCTTCCTCTATTCAATTTGTTATTTCCTCATTCTCCGTGCCTTCTTCATTGCCAATTATTTAATGACACTGGAAACACATCCTCTTGCTGAGCATGACATATGGACACAGATCCCTCAACACGAGGACCGTGAATATGAATACAATATAATTTTAGGGCTTACAATGACGCCGTGATGTCTTGCGGAAGAAGGAGGATTCTGGCGCCCGACCAGTCGCAAGGACAGTGGGGCGGCATGAATCCATGACCCCGGTTGAGCAGGAGCCCATGGAACATTGGCTGCAGCAGAACACGGTGGTGACCGAGAGCATGTCAGAGCTATGGCGCACGTCCGTGCCATTGGAGCAGGTGGTCGTGGTCGTTGGGCTGCGATGGTGGTTCAAGAGAGGTTGACACCTGGCATGCCGCATTGGAGGAGCGATGCATGACTTTTCCACTATAAGGAGGACTGGTCTGATCCCCATCCAACCGTTGTGGTTCAGTAGGACCTTCTTGGGTCCCACGGTGACTTAGCAGTGCCTAAAGGCACAGCCCCTTTGTAGTTCTGAACTGATGGGTGTCTACTCCCCCTTTGCCGCCAGCTTGGGTGGACCGTGCTAGCAGGCCACATCTAGAGCAGGCCATGTTGGACCACGGTCAAGTGTGATGGGCCCTCCAAGGTCCAGGCCAACCGGGCCGAACCTGGGTCGGGCCGGATTGACCAGAACCGGGTCGGGCCGACCTGGTCGGACCAGACCTAGGCCCATCCGGACCGAATTTCACTTTTTGGCCATATATTGAGAACCAGGAATTCGTTTGACAAACCTTCTACAACAAATGAATCCTTGGATCGAGATGGTCTTTTTGGTAAACTTCACATGAGTTTTGGATAAAGTTGGAGTAAGGCCGGGTTGGATTGAATCCCGAATGCAACCGAGCCCTTGGAGGGGAATCACTAATAAATTACAGACTGTGTATCCAATTGACACGACGTCTATTGAGTTGTGTCCCTAATGATGTTACAGAACTTTTGGGATACTTCTTCATGGGAATTCAGGGTGATTGAGGTATGACCAATGGCTTGAGGGGAGGTTCTCCCAAACGTGCTATGAGTAGGAACCTAGTGGTTGGCATTGAGGTGGAGGTTGGAGACGGATAATACGGAGGTTAGAAACCTATCGACTCTAGGAGGGTCAGATTTTGTGTGGGTCATGGAAGTGGTTAGTACCTATCGATCATGTTTGGGTAAGAACTCAATGATCATGTGTGGGTCAGCGCTCAGTGATCCTGTGTGGGTCAGCCCATACCTATCCGGTGTGGGTCAGATATAGTGTGGTTCAGCGATCAGTGATCCTGTGTGGGTCAGTGCATACCAATCTGGTGTGGGAATGATCTTGTGTGGGTCATTGTGGGGGTTAGTACCTACCAACACTGTGTGGTTCAAACTCTATATAATCAGTAGTAATGCCTCCTGACAGAATAAGATGATCTAGCTTCGCAACTAATCATTTGTACTTCTATACATCACTAATACCTGTGTGTTCTGAGTCTTATATATTTATGGTGTACCTATGTGGTATTATATCATTGAGGTGTGAACTGTGTTGTTCTCCCACATTCGTGGTGTTACCTTTGTGGTATTCTTCAATTCTATGTGAGATGAATATATCTTGATAACATAGGTATATGTATGGTCATATACATCGGTAGGGTTGACTATTGTTTCCATGCTGTGTGGTTTATCCTTTTTGGATTTGAGAGACCTTAGGGGGTCTTAGGTTCTCCACTGAGTATTTTTATACTGACCCCTGCATGGGCTATGCCCACACCTTGTTGTGTCTTGTGCAGACGATGGAAAATGCATACTGAGGACGAGGGTACTAGGACTGGAGACTGCTCATAGGTGTACCTTAGACATGGATTACAATAGAGACGAGCATTTGAGAGCTATTCCTACCATTCAGGTATGATCCTTGGTAGGTTTTCTCATGATTTGTTTTCATTTTTACATGTACTTTCTAGTATTATTTTTACTTTCCAGTTGGGCTTGTATTACGGCCCCATTACTTTATGTACACACCCTGTTTTCTATATAGTTTTCTTTGTTCTTGTATCTAGCAGAGTTCATGGTTTTTGTGAGTTTATAGTTTATAAAGGAAATGACGTCCTGTTTAAGGTATATGCCTTTCTAGGGCTATTCTCCATCCCATGGCCTAAGGAAGGTATGATTGGGGTAGTCACGACATGGGCCCTAGTGGACGGGATGTGACAAATTGGTATTAGAGGAGTTCAGTTCTATCAAAGAACTATGACTCTGATCTATTCTGTGTGGTAATAGTGTTACATGTTATGAGTGTGGTTTTCAGTTTTGGGAATCTAGTGTTGGTGTGGCAACTGACATATCCATACACCATGACCTTGACCTCTGATTTCCAACATTGTTCTTGAAAACACTGATTACATTTGTGTTTTTGAAAAGTATTCTTTGTGATATCTTTGAGTCACCTCACCAGGTATAATCTTAATGACAGTGGCATAGCTATTTCATTTAAGGATGAATCCACACAGACATCCAGCTAGGGTTCATGTTAGAGTACATTATGACAGCCCACCGTGCGACGAGGATTTGGTGTAGGGCCCCCGTACGATAGTTGTACCATTAGGGGGTGTACCAACATCACCACTACCCGTTAGGTAGCCGATGCCACCCGAGTCAATTGTAGAGGGTGCACGCCGCATGAGTGCATTTCATGAGTTCTAGCCCCAGAGGCCATTGATGTTCTTGGTAAATATATATCCACAGGCGGCTGAGGATTGGATGTAGGCTAGGGTTAGAGATTTCTGATTGGTAGGGACACCATCTAATCTCATGGTGATCGTTTCCGCCAGTCTTCTTCAGGAAGTAGTGGGTAGATGGAGGTGCTTGATTCTTTTGGTTCCTAATGAGGGGAATCTTGTCTGGGTGGACTTTGAGAGAATTTTTAGGACAGGGTTCGTCGTAGTGACCCTACACTCAGTGCGTATACATGTGCTTCTCCACTTTTAGTAGGGTATAATGACCGTGGTTCAGTATTTGGTGAGGTTCACCGACCTCTTGTACTACTCCACTTACAAGGTGCATGACCCTTTCTTCCAGGACTAGAATTTAAGGATGGTCTCTCATGAGATATTATAGCATCTAAGGTATCACACAGCATTCCGAAGCAGGATGGGGTGCTTGAGTGGGCACTTTCGGTGGAGATATTCTTAGCTGAGTAGATATCGATAGCGAGAGCTACCACCAGACGGCATGTATCCAAGTCATATATAGAAGGTAGTAGCCACATGACAAAGAGGTCCAAGTGGAATAGACCTTTTGGTGGAGGACCCCAGGATACAGGGTCAGGGGTGAGGGGATCATAAGGCGGAAGGAGATATGCGAGGGGCATAAAGTGTTACTCTTACAGCAGGCAGGGTCATATGGCTCGCGACTGCCCGACCCGCCTTACTGACAACCATAAGATGGTCGAGGGACTACCAAGGCAGATGAAGAATTTTTATTGAAGAGGTCCGTATGTAGGAGGAGGATGTGGTAGAGGATATGTTCGTGTAGCAGGCGGTTGGTGGAAATTCGAGGTTCTACCGCCACCACATCCCTGTGGTCCACCCCGACCACTGGGAGCCCGTGGACATGGACGAGCTCAGCTCCAGGCAGTTGATTTCTTCGACCATGGCACTCTGAGGAAGATATGAGGTACGATAAGTGTCTACACCACCCTAGATTTAGTACTTATAGATATAGGTGTTAGTCACTCTCTCATTTCCACGACCCTTATTCCGAGCATGGTGATTCTGATGGAGCTGTTGGCTCGATCCTTATGGATAGAGACTCCTACGGGTGTAGATGCGAGGATTACACTGTGGTGCAAGTAGTGGGAGATTACTCTAGGAGGTAAGATCATTGGCTGGGATCTTCTAGTAGTGGTGTAGATTCCTTACGACGTCATCTTGTTTTTGGATTGGTTATCCACCGTCCATCATCAGACTAACTGTATTAGGCATAATGTGTGGTGTGTCCACATGGATGGGAATAGGTTTTCCTTCACCGGTGAGAAGAGAACCTTTTCAATACAGTATGGACTCACCCAGAGGAGGGTGCATCCGATCAGACATTAGTTGGCTAGCCTTACCCTTGGAGCAATTTATATTGAGATTACGAACATTCCTGTAGTGGTGGACCAGTATGGTGATGTTTTCCCTGATGATGTTCCAAGTCTACCTCCTCATAGATACGTGGAAATTTAAATCAATATGGAACCCGAGACAACACCAATATCTACACCAGTATATCAGATGGATCTTGAAGAGCTTTGAGATCAGTGGGTATAGCAGGAGGACCTATAGAGAAAGGGATTCATTTGGCCCAATGTTTCTCTATGGGAAACCCCGATTTAGTTCTCCAAGAAGGATGATGGGATTTTGAGACTCTATGTGGAATTTTTGATCCTGAACCATGTGATCATGAAGAACAACTACCCACTCCTAAGGATTGAGATCTCTAGATCAGCTGAAGGGAGCACGATGCTTTCAGAAGATTTTCCGCAGATCAGGCTAACACCAGCATAGATTACGAGATGGGGATGTGTAGAAGACGACCTTCTAATGTTGGTATGGCCACTTTGATTTATTGGTTATTCCATTTGGGGTGACCAACTCTACAGCAGTGTTCATGGGACTCATGAAAAGGATCATCTAGCCAAACCTCTATTGCTTTGTGGTAGTCTTCATTGAAGACATCATGATATACTCAGCGATAGAGGATGAGCATGCATATCTTCTTCAGATAGTTTTGGGAACACTCCGAGATCACCAGCATTATGACAATCTCTCGAAGTGATAGTTCTAGATACATGATGTCTACTTTATGGGACATGTCATCTCTGAAATTGGAGTAGCGGTGGATCCAGGGAAGATCGAGGTTGTGTTTTCTTGGGATCCACCCAGTTGCGTGACGAATGTGCATACTTTCCTGGGTTTGTCCAGTTACTACCAAAGGATTATGCCTTACTTTCCTAGAGTTTCAGAACCATAATCATCATTGAGGATGAAGGGGATACCCATTTTGTGGTCGGAGATATTCCAGCAATGTATCAAGGACCTGAGGTAGAGACTGAAGAGTTCCCCTATCTTGAGGTAACTGGAAGAAGGCGTTTGGTACGTTGTCTACTATGACACATCAAGGACCGAGCTTGGATGTGTCATGATGAAGGAGTGAGCAATGATCATGTATGGTTCTCAATATATGATAGTGTATTAGCATAACTACAATACCTATGACCTGGAGTTAGCAGTAGTGGTCTTTGACTTGAAGATATGGGGACATTACATGATAGTGAACGTTTTTCTGTCTACTTTGATCACAATATTCTTATGTATATATTCTCTCAGAAGGACCTGAACCCGAGACAACAATATTGGCTTGAGTTCCTCTAAGACTATGACTTTTATATAGTATATACTCTTAGGAAGGAGAACATAGTACCAGATGCACTCTGCAGAATATCTGGTATATATTTTCTGAGTGAGGCAACATAACAGATAGCTGCTCTGCTGATATCCTACATGGATCGAGATGGGGCAGCTTATCTTCAGTCTATGACAGTCACTCCCCCACTCCTTGAGTGAGTCAAGGAGGCACAACTTGGGGACACTGACTGAAATTGTCAACGTGATCATATATCGACAGGACATGCACCTAATGAATTTTCTAAGGGTGGGGATCATGTCATCCTCTTTAGAGGGCATACAATGGTATCGATGGAACTATGGGAGTAAGTGTTTAAGGAGTTCTATAAATCCCCTCTAGTAGTACATCGAGGAGTGGAGAAGTTGTACCAAGACCTACTGCATCAACACTTGTTGTCAAGAATGATAAAATCTATATGAGAGTTTGTCTCTTGGTGCCTCATTTTCCTGCAAGTGAAGATAGAAAATTAGGTTCCAGCGGCCTTAGTTTAGCTACTAGAGGTGCCAATGTGGAAGTGGAAAGGAATTTCCAAGGACATCATGACAAGAATTCCACGCAGGTCCAGGAGACATGATTCTACCTGGGTTATCGTTGACCGACTCACCAATTCAGCCAACCTCTTACCTATCAGAGAGAAAGGATTAGTAGAGAGCTTGGGATGCCTCTAGGTGTAGGAGATTGTACGACTTCATGGAGATCCATCAATGAATGTCACTGATCATGATGGATTTTTTACCTCCCATCTATGTAAGGGTTTACAGGAGGCATTCAGAACACAGCTTCGGTGGAGCACTCCCTTCCATCCTTAGATGGATGGATAGACAGAGTAGACTATTCAGAACCTTGAGCACATGGTACATGCTTGCATCCTTGATTTTGGCCATAGCTGGGAGGATCACTTGCCTTTGGTGGAGTTCTTGTACAACAAGAGATATCACTCCACTATCGGTATGACACCATTCGAGGCGTTGTATGAATGACCTTGCAGATCACCTCTGTGCTGGACTAACCCAGGCGAGTTAGCACTCATGTGACCACAGATGGTACATGCTACCACCAAGAAGCAGAATATCATCCAGGAGTGGTTGAAGAAAATACAGAGGAGACAAAAGTCTTATGGTGATAGGAGACACAGACCTCTTGAGTTTGGGGATGGTGACCAAGTATTTATATGGGTCACACCTCTATGTGGTTTACAGATATTCGGCTGAGGCAACAATTTATCTCTGAGGATCATCAGACCTTTTTAGGTCCTCAGCCGAGTTGGTGAGATGGCTTACCTCTTATCTCTTCCACCCTAGTTTTACCAGGTGCATGACCATTTCCACCTATCCCAGCTGAGGAGATATATACTCGCTCATTCACACATCATTGACGGGGGTGAGCAAGACATATATGATGCGGTGATGTTTTTGGAGGTTCTAGGGGATATTGAGGATCGACAAGAGTGGGTCCTTTGTGGGTGGTCCATACATCTGATGTGCATTCGTTGGCAGCACGAGAACCACCAGGAGAGAACATGGGAGTGGGAGGCACATATTTGGGCTCAGTACCCCCACTTGTTTCTCTAGTTTGTTCTGTTGATTTCAGGATGAAAATCCATAAGGTGGGAAGAATATAAAGACACAGACTTTTCCATATTATTTTTTAATTAAATGGAAATATTACAAGCCCACGATAATTGAAGGCACATGATTCTGAGTCCCAGTGTGCCCAAAGTGAATTTATGAACATTTGTTTGGGTACGTTCAGTAAACACGCGAGCGAAATTTTGTATCTTTTGAACCAGTGCTCGAAATTGAAATTCGAGGAAACCATTGAACTCGCAACGCTGATATTATCTTAAGGAGACCATCAGCTTGACCGTAGTAGGTCGAGGGTGGAAATTAGTTTTCAGACATTTCTTGGGAGAAAATAAAATAAACATTTTTTATTTTATTTTTGTAATTGAATCCTCATTTATGAATTTTGGAGGTGGGGACCATATGAGGATGGTTGGACCTTTAAGGAAGGTCATTAAATGCCCAGTAATTCAAATTAAGTAACCATCCAAACCCCTTTTCATTAATGTGATGTAACCCTTAGAATTATCCCAAATTCTTGTGCTAACATTAATTAACCTAAATTAATTAATATTGGTTCTTCATATCCTTGTTGGAAATCGTTTGCAAAGGAGAATTGGGAGAGCCTTGGAGAACCAAGAATAACATTCTCCAATGAAGAACCACCCCCAATGAAGAATGTGGAACCAACACCGAGCCCGTATCAGTAGCATCTTTCGGGAGTGATGAACACCGACGTCCCCTTCAACGACTTCGTCTTCTTCCTACAAACATCTCCAACGAACATCAATGCAGGGGTTTTGATATGACTTAATTAATTAATTTATTCTTCATATTATGGATTCACAATGATGATGGCCAAAGTAACATGGACATTTCCCCACACATATACCTTGCCCCTTTTGTTTTGTTCTTCGCTTGTTCTTTGTGCCTTATACAATGCCAAAAATTTAATGAAGCTGGAAACACCATGTTTTGATGATAGAAACACATTTATGTAGATCCCAAGACACAAGGATTGTGAATGTGCAAAAGACATAATATAAGGGCTTGGAACGAAGCCGCGATGGCACATAGAAGAAGGAGGCGACCGACACCCGGCCGACCGCAAGGAATGTGGGGTGCTGCATATATGCCCCGCCTGTTGAGCAGGAGACCACGACCCAGTGGCCATGATAGAAAAAGGTGGTGGAATCATTAGGTCGGCCATGTGGAAAGGTGGCGTCATGCGTCCGCCCCACCGGAGCTGGAGGACGCAACCGCTTGACAGTGACAGAGGTTGAAAAGTGGTCAACACTCGGCCGACTACAGTGGAGTAGTGATGAACAACTGCGTCGCATGGAAGAGGACTAACCGGTGCACCGACAGTCCATTGTGGTTTGGTGGGACCCGATCATGTCCAGTGGGGTCCTTTTTTCATCTAAAGGTGCTTCCCCTTTGCAGTTCCGAATAGAAGGGGGTATGCTCCTAAATAGGCGCCAGTTCGGGCAGACCACGACAGTGCGCCCTGCCCAGTGGGCCTGGCCGGGCCGCCCCCTTCATAGGCCGGGACAGAACACAACCTAGAAGTCTCTTCCTGCCAAGGTCAAGGCCAACCTGGCCGTAACCAGGTTGGTCTGATCGGGTTGGACTGGACCCAGGCGCAGCCGGACCCAATTTCACCTTTTTGGCCATATCTTGAGAACCAAGCATCCGTTTGATAAACTGTCTTCGTCAATGGAATCCTTGGAATGAGACAATATTTTTTTATACTCGAAATCTGTTTTGGAAAATTTTGGTGTATGGCTGGGTTGGATCAAACCCCGAATCCAGCCAAGCTGTTGGAGCGGAAATGCTAACAACTTACAGACCGGGCGTCTGATTGACAAATCGTCTTTTGCATTGGGTCCCTTATAATGTGACATAACATTGGGATAATTCTTTGTGGGACTTTATGGGTGGATGAGGTATGACCAATGTCTTGAGGAGTGGTTCTCCTAAATGTGCTATGAGCAGGAACCCAGTGACTGGTAGTGAGGCTGAGGTTGGAGACGAATAATACAGAGGTTAGTAACCAATTGACTCTGGGCGGGACAGATCTTATGTGGGTGATTGCGGGGGTTAGTACCTATCGATCCTATGTGTGTCATCACTTAGTGATCATGTGTGGGTCATCATATACTGATCCTGTGTGGGTCAGATCCTGTGTGGTTTAGCGCTCAGTGATCCTGTGTGGGTCAGCGCATACTGATCATGTGTGGGTCAGATCATGTGTGGGTTAGTGCTTAGAAATCCTTTGTGGGTCAGCGCATAATGATCCTATGTGGGTCAGATCCTATGTGGGTCACTGTAGAGGTTAGTACCTATCGATCATGTGTGGGTCAGACTCCATATAATCAGAAGCAGCGCCTCTTGACAGAATAAAATGATCTAGCTTCGTGACTAATCATCTTTATTTCTATACTTCACTAATACCAATGTGAGATGAGTCATATATCTTCATGGTGTACCTATGTGGTACTATATGTAACAGCCCAAGATTTTATGAAAAATATTCTTTTTAATTTCACTAATGTCTTGTGTTGTACGCTACACCAAAAAGAGCTTGCACAACACGCATCCTTGACTTGCCTTGCATTACAGGCAATCGCAACCTTCCTCGATAGCGTGTGTAGTACACAATACTGAGTTTCACGAAACAACGATATGCTATTAAAATATTATTAAAACTAGTCGTTATGAATAGTAATAACCAATTTTTAAAATTTTAGAAATTTTAGCTCTCAAAATGGACTTCATTTTTGGATTCGGAGTATCGAATTCAGCCTAAGGTGAAATTTTGGTACATTTCGGAAAACTTTCATATTCAGATGAATAGTGAAAATTACTAAATTATAATTAAAAACAACTTTTTTAATCGAAATAATTAATAGTGATAAATTATTAATTTGAGTTGTTTCAAAGTATATTTAGAATATATTTTTACAATTTAATACAATGTTGGTCATTGGATGTAATTTCACATTTAAACCAGACATAATCAAGTGTCAATCTTTTGATAGATATTGTTTCTTAAAAAACACGCTATTTGTTTTAACAGCGGGATTTAATTATAAAATTAATTAATGCAACTTCTATGTTATGAATTAGGTAAAATAGGCTTCATTTTTGAATTCGGAATATTAAATATAGCTTAGGATGAAATTTTGGCATTGTTTTGAAAAACATCAATTTTTGATGAATAGTGAATCTACTAAGTGGTAGTTAAAAAAACTGAATTTTTCATAAAACTTAATTCTACCGCTTCTGTGAATGGAATTTCAAAAATCCGAGAGACACGGTTGATGTCAGTAAATAAAATGTGGTTCAATGAGATGAAAATAATTTTTGGTGAATAGTAACTTTTTACTTTTATTTACCACGGTTAAAAGTAAATAGGTTAATTAAGGGTAAGAATGATATTAATATTACCCAAACACATGTCCTAATTATATTGGACAAATTTATCTCGACCAAAAACAACCTTAAGTGTAAAATATTATCATTTAGGACCACTTGGATTAGATTAGGACATTTATTATTATTTAATTGAAAGAAGAGCTAAAAGAGTTAAAATAAAATTTTATTTACTAAAACATTTTTAATATGGGGTTATACATAAGATAAATTCGATTGTAAATATTAATTAGAAAGATAGAAAGATTTCCTACATAATGGTATTTTATTTGTAATTTTTAGACATCAAATAATGTAATTTATTTATGACACAATTATGATGCAGTAATTATCTTATTAATGAAATATTGACATGATTGATATTATAAATACCAAAATAAAGGTAATTTTAGACTTTTTATGAATTCAACTAATTTTATAGGTTACTATAATATCTTAGTGTTTATTTAATAAACTTTTTTCGAATATATAATTCTTTTATGACTTTCACAAAAATCATATATCAAATAGTGTCAAAATTGACACTAAATAGTTTTTAAATCAAATATTATATTATTAATTGTTATTGTATTCCTAAAAATCTAAGGATCGGCCAAATGACTTAGATATGGATATATATATTAATAATAAACAATTTGGGGTTCGTTTGACATGTTATAGTAAGTGTATTAACCATATAGTGAAAGAAAACAAAAAGACACGGTAAAAGTTAAATTATTTAACTTAGAGTTAAATCTAATTGATAAGGTTAAAATAATACCCTAAACTTGTCTAAATCCTATTTGTTGATAGGATTTCGTCCCCTCCCCACTTTATCTTATAAATAAGACCCTTTGGAACCATTATAAACCGATTTTGACTTTAATATAAAATAATATTTTGAGATATTCCTAAGGTGCCCCTCTCCTCCCTTATAAAAGGGCACCTCCTCCCCCTCCTCCTCACACCAATTTGAGCACTCAAGCTCGGCCAACCCCTGCCAAAATACCTTCTCCACTTCCCTAGAATAATCCTAGAGGTCCTGGTATTCTTCAAAGACCAATCCTAGTTCCCTAAGTGGAGGATTCAAAGAGGCGTTTCAAAGAAGAGGAGGTTCGGACACTTACAAAGCAAGTCAGACATAAGGTAAGGGAAATATCACAATCTCATTTTTATCCGAGATTGTTTATTCGTATGTATTTACTGGGGTGTATTTTATCATCCACATCCATGTTCCCTCAATATGTAATATTGTTTCCATCCACTTGCAATTGTTTAAATCCAATTTTACCCTTCGGTGAGTTTTTAGTAAAGAATATGAAAGGAATCTTTTGTCGTTTTTCCGTACGAGGTATTTTTTTGAAATTTCTGAAAAAAGTACGAGAAGAATGTTTTTTTAACTTATATGGCATGAATGGATTTTTAAAACATTATTTCCAAGTAACTTCCTTTACAAGTTTTCATGTTTATTTTTAATCACCTTGTTTTAGATTAAAGTCGTATGACATGTTAAGAAAGGAAAAATGTTTTTAAAGAAGAAAGGATATTTTCCACAAGAATGAAGTTCAAGTGTTTTATCAAAATTGTTTTCCATCTAAGATAATAAAGGGTTCTGTTTTTATCCCTATTATTAAATTTATTCGATCATGTTGTGATGGAATTATTTTTATGAATTCCTTTATCTTATATGAATTGATTTATGATGTCATGATGTTTCAAGAATCCCATTTTTTTTACATGTGTTATGCGATGATGTATGTTTTATGATTATGTGGCACACATAAGAAAGGATTCATTATAAGATGGGTGGGACCTATATCTCCCTCCAATGCATTGGGTAAAGATTTTATATCTCATGAGATAGACATGGCTGGAATGGTAGGTTATACCGGTTCAGTGAAACAGGACTGGAACGAGGGTTACTCGATTCAGAAAGGGACTTTGTCCACTAAGATAGTCTTGGAAATGAGTCTTGACTAACAAGAAATGATTCTCTATGATTATGTGTGCATTACACAAAGTTTCACGTTTCATGATTTGATTATGGGGATCTCATTTTCACTTCTATGATTTATTCCATGTTAAGATATTATGATCTCTTTTGCAGGTTATGATTTTCAAAAAGATATGATATGGTTTTTATTTCTTTTATTTGCCATTGCTGAGCATTTGAGCTCACCCTTTTATGTTTTCATTTCCCCAGGATATAAAGAAAGGTTTTAGGTAAGAAAAAAAAGGGAAGATCTTTATTGGGAGATGTTGAAGATCTTTCACCACGATTAGAAGATTTTATTCCGAGTTTCCAAAGACACTAAACTATTACGATCCTTGTGTGTTTGTTTTTATTATGTATTAAGTATTCCGCAAAAGTAATGTAATGTCAATGTACATCAACATACGGGTCTTTACAGTTGGTATCAGAGGAAAGGTTTAGTCAACCTTTGGAAACTAGGATGCAAAAACGTTAGTGAGATCCCTAGAGATATTTCTAAGGTATGTCTAGGGATGTCCCTAAGGTTAAGTATACGTATAGGTTATATTACTAGAATTACTCTAACGATCATAGAATTAAACCTAAGATGTTAGATATTGAAGTTACTCCCCCTTTATTATGTTGTTTTCCCTAGCATAATTTTTCCTCTCACACTATTCTTTTTGGGTTTTAGAAAATGGCTGGAAACAAGATGATTCACAATAATGGAGGATATGATGGACAATGGAATGATATTCTTCATGAGCGACCAAATGAAATGAGATTTGGAAGTCCAAACATCATTATTATGCCGAATCAGCAATCTCATAATATGATCAATAAAGAAAAATTTGGTAAGTTTCCTGACTCGACTAATAAGAGAAAGATGGAGTTTCATGATGATCATAGAGGAAAGAAAGTTCTATTTCCCCTATGTAAATCATGTGGAAAGAGGCATCAAGGAGAATGTTTCAAGGGAACTGGAAGATGATTTGGGTGTGGAAAAGAAGGACACAAAGCAAGTAAGTGCAAAGGAAAAGGGTCAGTTAACACCATGGATGAGGATAATGGTATTGCTAGGACATCAAAAATGGTTAAGTGTTTTAAATGTGGAATGTATGGGCATTATGCAAACAAATGCCCTAAGGGAAAGACTAATGAAGAGAATCAGTATGGTCATATGGGTAGTATTTATGTGGATGATGATGAAGAGACTACAAATGATATGTGAGATGAAAGAATTTTTGATGCTCGGTCAATGGTTTAAGAATGTAGTGGAATGATTACATGTTTATCATGTGTAATTTTGTATAAGTAATCTCATTCTACTATGGAATAAAGAGACATCTATGGATTGTTACACGGTTGTCTTTCCTTGAGTTTTGAAAGTGTATGATTAATGTTACCAGTATCCTTGAATGGTTATTCAGATATTTTTGGAATGTAGATGATATGCACATAATGAAGGGATAAGGAGAAAATTAAATGTTTGATAGTATTCATGAGCTCATGACTGATATAAGGAGAAGGTTATATCATGGTTTGAGTATATAGAATTTTTGGATTTTGGTATGTGGAAAGTGTTAACTTTTAACTGCATCCATGATTTCATTAAGGTTCAATGGGTATTCAAGAGAATACATGATTAAGGACTTTGAATGTTTGGAATGTGACCAACAAAACATATCTTATGATATATGGGGATCGACGATGGTGTTAAATCTCTGGTAATCATTTTTACTATGTTATGAGAGTGGACTGCAGTATTATGGATAAGCCTAAAGATTGAAATGGATTATGTTGAACATAAGTTAGTATTGTTTAAGGATCGAAGCTTTCTCGATATTATTGATGGGATGTTATAGTAATATAGTTTTAGAAAAAGGAAAACCTGTTGGACGGGCGACAACCCATCACGTCGGACAAGGATGTGGGAATCGAACCCACAACCGAAGTGCGACTGGCCTTTATCGCCTACCACTGGCCTACAGGAAGTCCCTGTTTATTAGAAACTAGTTTTATTATATTAAGAAGTATGATATATGAAGTATAAAGTCCATTTTAGAAACCATATATGATTAATCTCACTATAGACCGACTTATGTATATAATTTTTGCTAACCTTTTGTTTGAGACAGATGGAATGACCCGTCATTCTATGACATGATATGCTAACACTTCACGAATAACAAATTCAACTTCATTTATTTAAGAGATGAAGTGGAAATTGTTCAAGGCATGAACAACAGTGAGATTGTACCAAAATAAAGTAAGTATTTATTCTAATTCAAATTTTCAACTTTAGGGAAATGATCTTGAAAACCAAAAATGTTGTCCTAGTGATCTTATACCTGATGAATCAGATGGTACCTTATATCATCACAAATCTATGGATTTGTGATTACTGACTTTTCCATAGCCATGTTCTCTACCACTCTCCATCAGAACATGATGGTTAGATTTCTCTTCAATATCCATATTTTTACCTATGTGGAAACCCAGCGATTAGTTTATTTGGTTAATCGTTACATTTCATACTTTAGTTTTTTTAAAGCCATGTTTTGGTATTCCTTTTTACGATGTGGGTTTCTATTAAAGAAACTTTCAAATAGTAAAACCCCGACGAATTTCGAGGGCGAAATTCATTTTAAGGGGGGTAGAATGTAACAGCCCAAGATTTTATGAAAAATATTCTTTTTAATTTCACTAATGTCTTGTGTTGTACGCTACACCAAAAAAGAGCTTGCACAACACGCATCCTTGACTTTCCTTGCATTACACACAATCGCAACCTTCCTCGATAGCGTGTGTAGTACGCAATACTGAGTTTCACGAAACAACGATATGCTATTAAAATATTATTAAAACTAGCCGTTATGAATAGTAATAACCACTTTTTAAAATTTTAGAAATTTTACCTCTCAAAATGGACTTCATTTTTGGATTCAGAGTATCGAATTTAGCCTAAGGTGAAATTTTGGTACATTTCGGAAAACTTTCATATTCTGATGAATAGTGAAAATTACTAAATTATAATTAAAAACAACTTTTTTAATCGAAATAATTAATAGTGATACATTATTAATTTGAGTTGTTTCAAAGTATATTTATAATATATTTTTACAATTTAATACAATGTTGGTCATTGGATGTAATTTCACATTTAAACCAGACATAATCAAGTGTCAATCTTTTGATAGATAATGTTTCTTAAAAAACACGCTATTTGTTTTAACAGCGGAATTTAATTATAAAATTAATTAATGCAACTTCTATGTTATGAATTAGGTAAAATAGACTTCATTTTTGAATTCGGAATATTAAATATAGCTTAGGATGAAATTTTGTCATTGTTCTGAAAAACATCAATTTTTGATGAATAGTGAAACTACTAAGTGGTAGTTAAAAAATCTAAAGTTTTCATAAAACTTAATTCTACCTCTTCTGTGAATGGAATTTCAAAAATCCAAGAGACACGGTTGATGTCAGTAAATAAAATGTTGTTCAATGAGATGAAAATAATTTTTGGTGAATAGTAACTTTTTATTTTTATTTACCACGGTTAAAAGTAAATAGGGTAATTAAGGGTAAGAATGATATTAATATTACCCTAACACATGTCCTAATTCTATTGGACAAATTTATCTCGACCAAAAACAACCTTAAGTGTAATGTATTATCATTTAGGCCCACTTGGATTAGATTAGGACATTTATTATTATTTAATTCAAAGAAGAGCTAAAAGAGTTAAAATCAAATTTTATTTACTAAAACATTTTTAATATAGGGTTATACATAAGATAAATTCGATTTTAAATATTCATTAGAAATCTAAAAAGATTTCCTACATAATGGTATTTTATTTGTAATTTTTAGACATCAAATAATTTAATTTATTTATGACACAAATATGATGCAGTAATTATCTTATTAATGAAATATTGATATGGTTGATATTATAAATTCCAAAATAAATGTAATTTTAGACTTTTTATGAATTACACTAATTTTATAGGTTACTATTATATCATAGTGTTGATTTAATCAACTTGGTTTGAACATATAATTCTTTTATGACTTTCACAAAAATCATATATCAAATAGTGTCAAAATTGACACTAAATAGTTTTTAAATCAAATATTATATTATTAATTGTTATTGTATTCCAAAAAATCTAAGGTTCGGCCAAATGACTTAGATAAGGATATATATATTAATAATAAACAATTTGGGGTTCGTTTGACATGTTATAGTAAGTGTATTAACCATATAGTGAAAGAAAACAAAAAGACATGGTAAAAGTTAAATTATTTAACTTAGAGTTAAATCTAATTGATAAGGTTAAAATAATATCCTAAACTTGTCTAAATCTTATTGGTTGATAGGCTTTCGACCCCTCCCCACTTTATCTTCGAAATAAGACCCTTTGGAACCATTATAAACCGATTTTGACTTTAATATAAAATAATATTTTGAGATATTCCTAAGGTGCCCCTCTCCTCCCTTATAAAAGGGCACCTCCTCCCCCTCCTCCTCACACCAATTTGAGCACTCAAGCTCGTCCAACCCCTGCCAAAATCCCTTCTCCACTTCCCAAGAATAATCCTAGAGGTCCTGGTCTTCTTCAAAGACCAATACTAGTTCCCTAAGTGGAGGATTCAAAGAGGCGTTTCAAAGAAGAGGAGGTTCGAACACTTACAAAGAAAGTCAGACATATGGTAAGGGAAATATCACAATCTCATTTTTATCCGAGATTTTTTATTCATAAGTATTTACTGGGGTGTATTTTATCATCCACATCCATGTTCCCTCAATAGGTAATATTGTTTCCATCCACTTGCAATAGTTTATATCCAATTTTACCCTTCGGTGAGTTTTTAGTAAAGAATATGAAAGGAATCTTTTGTCGTTTTTCCGTACGAGGTATTTTTTTGACTTTTCTGACAAAAGTACGAGAAGAATGTTTTCATTAACTTATACGACATGAATGGATTTTTAAAACATTATTTCCAAGAAACTTCCTTTACAAGTTTTCAAGTTTATTTTTAATCACCTTGTTTTAGATTAAAGTCGTATGACATGTTAAGAAAGGAAAAATGTTTTTAAAGAAGAAAGGATATTATCCTTAAGAATGGAGTTCAAGTGTTTTATCAAAATTATTTTCCATATAAGATAATAAAGGGTTATGTTTTTATCCCTATTATTACATTTATTCGATCATGTTGTGATGGAATTATTTTTATGAATTCCTTTATCTTATATGAATTGATTTATGATGTCATGATGTTTCAAGAATCCCATTTTTGTTACATGTGTTATGTGATGATGTATGTTTTATGATTATGTGGCACACATAATAAAGGATTCATTATAAGATGGGTGGGACCTATATTTCCCTCCAATTCATTGGGTAAAGATTTTATATCTCATGAGATAGACATGGCTGGAATGGTAGGTTATACCGGTTCAGTGAAACAGGACTGGAACGAGGGTTACTCGATTCAGAAAGGGACTTTGTCCACTAAGATAGTCTTGGCAATGAGTCTTGACTAACAAGAAATGATTCTCTATGATTATGTGTGCATGCCACAAAGTTTCAAGTTTCATGATATGATTATGGGGATCTCATTTTCACTTCTATGATTTATTCCATGTTAAGATATTATGATCTCTTTTGCAGGTTATGATTTTCAAAAAGATATGATATGATTTTTATTTCTTTTATTTTCCCTTGCTGAGCATTTGAGCTCACCCTTTTATGTTTTCTTTTCCCCAGGATATAAAGAAAGGTTTTAGGTAAGAAAAAAAGGGACGATCTTTATTGGGAGATGTTGAAGATATTTCACCACGATTAGAAGATTTTATTCCGAGTTTCCAAAGACACTAAACTATTACGATCCTTGTGTGTTTGTTTTTCTTATGTATTAAGTATTCCGCAAAAGTAATGTAATGTCAATGTACGTCAAGATACGGGTCTTTACACTATATCATTGAGATGTTATCTATGTGGTACTCCAATCATCGTGGTTTTACCTTTGTGGTATTCTTCCCACCTGTGCGAGATGAGTATATCTTGATAACTTAGGTATGTGAATGGGAATATACCTATGAAGGGTTGACTATTGTGTTCATAAATTTGGGATTATACATTGCAGATTTAAATAAAATTAGGGGTCTCAGGGTCCCTAATGGGTATCTTTATACTCCCCTCTACATGGGATACACCTGCACCAGGTTGTGTCTTGTGCAGACGATGGACAACGCTGACTTAGGATGAGGTTACCAGGATTGGAGACAACTCAGGGGTGTACCATAGACATGGTGTACATTAGAGACGACCTTTTGAGAGATGTACCTACCCTTCAGGTAGGATCCTTGGATGGTGTTCACAAGATCTATATTTATTTTTACTTTTACTTTCCAGTAGGGCTTGAATTCTGGCCCCATTACATTCTTTACAAATCCTATTTACTATATAGTTCACCTTGTTCTTGTATATTGGTGTGTTCATGGCTTGTGTGAGCTTATAGTTTATAAAGGAAATGTGTTCTCATTTTAGTTACATGTGTTTCAGGTGCTAGTCGCCAGCCCCTAGCCTAAGAATGTTGGCTTGAGGTAGTCGTAGCACAGACCCCGGGGGATGGGTCGTGAAAATTATTTCCTAAACAATTAAAAAATCACTGCTTCTCTTCTCCCCATGTAAACACACAACCATATAAAGGTAACATCATCCAAATTTATGTATTAGGGATTCCCTTTTCCCATGTCAAGATACTATATACTTTAGATGGCACTGACTCACCTGCACGAGATTAATCGCATCCAAATTAATACGTCTTGATTAGGGATCAAGTCATATCCTCCCCATAGTCAACAATTTGTACACACATCATGTGAATAAGGGAAAAACCCCATATTATAGAATATAAGGCCAAACATTACATCTCATCAAAGAATTATGAAAACACTAGATGAAAACTCAAAACAACTCTAGGTACTAGGAACATATATGTACCTCCCACTACAAGATACTCTCCTCAAGTCCACCATGCATCCACAACAAACAAACCAAAGGAATGGTCCATCCATGAATCACTTTCTACTTATGATCCTAAATCCTCACTAGTCTATCCATGAGCATCACATCATCCTCGATATCCAACATACCCTAGTTGAGGACATGGGAGTCACCATGTAGATACAAAAAGGGTTGAGATAAATGTATGAAAATGTTGAACTTCTCCAACCGCAGTGGTTATGCTAGCTAATACGCCACCATCCCTACTCATCTCAACACCTTGAATGGTCTGAAGAACCTAGGAGGAAGCTTACTCCCCCTATCAAACATATGTTGCCTATGCCAAGGGGATACATTTAAGACCATGCGGTCCCCAACATAAAACTCCAGATTTTACTCCTTTGATCAGAATATGAATTCTAATGATCCTAAGCTACCTTCAACCTCTCACGGTCAAGATGAACCTTCTATGTTGGGCTTTGCACCACCTCTGGGAAAAGAACACCTACCTCCCTAACCTCTCCCCAGCACACGGGTGAATGAAATGGTCATCCATACAAGGCATCAAATAGTGTCATTCCAATGGTAGTATGATAGAAATAATTTTAGGAAAAATCTAACAAAGGAATGTGTCATACCCATGATCATTCAGTGTCCAGAAAACAAGCTCACAACATATCCTACAATGTCTGAAGGGTCATATCTGTTATCCCATCTGTCGAGGGGGGAAAGCGGTGCTAAGGTAAAACTGGGATCCAAACTCACACTACAATCACTTATAGAATCATTATTTAAATAATATATCCCAATCCAAAATGATGGTTTTGGGAACCTAATGCGGTCTCCCAACTTCACCCATGCACTTTTGTGCAAAGGAATCCACTACGCTCGACACCATAATCTCTACGATGTGAGGTGACATCATTAACCTATCGACCACTACGTTGATGTCATTATATCCTCCCTTAGCCTTGGGTATTAACATACTGAAATCATTCGATATGTCATCCCAAATCCACTCCAGAATTTCTAAGGGTTGCAACATACTTCTCAGAACACAATTTTTATCCTTCACCTACTGACACACAAGGCACATTACCACAACCTCCTCCACTACCCGCTTCCGTTTGGGCCACCAAAACTGACCACTCAAGCCCTATTACATCTTGGAAACTCCTGGATGTACTACCAAGGGTGATTAATAGAACTCACCATGAGCTATCTCATTCATTTCCACTGGGAAAAATAATATTTTATTAAAAAAAGTTCAATTATGACCATCCTCCAACCATTATTTTAGAGAATCACCTTGGCTAACATGATCATTCCTAACTTCACCCTCTAAGTCTCCCCATTGAGACTTTTGCACATTCCATATCATGGAAGGTTGCACTATCATCTGAAACAAGAAGCCTCAACCATCCTCCACTCTCATGCTCCGATGTAAAACAACTGACTCCTCCATCGCTACCCAAGAATCAACTGACTATCGAACCACGTCGTTCTCTAACATCCTACTCAAGGAATCGTCAACTATGTTAAACTTTCCTATATTGTAGGAGAACTAGAAGTCATATTTTGTAAGAAACTCCATCCACCTATGATGCCGCTTGTTCAGGTCTTGCAGGGAGAAGACATACCTCAGCTCTTGTGATCTGTGAAGACCACAAAGAGTGACTCGATCGGGTATTGCCTCCACAACTTTTTCACTAACAAAACTACAACAAGATCAATGTCTTGGGTGGTATAGATACATTCACGAGGGCATAACTACCTAGATCCATAAATAATCACTCCCCACTACTGCATCATTACACACCCCAAGCCTAAACTGAAAGAATCACAAAACAGTTCAATCATTACCTCTTCCACTAGGATCCTCAGCATTTGGCACTAACTAGTTTCCCCTTTAGATAACTTAAATCTAAATTGCACTCCTCACTCCATAAAAAATTATTGGCCTTTTCTTGTCAAAGCTATCAAAGGTACTACTACTCGAGAGATGTTGGGAATGAACGAGTTGCAGTAACCTACCAGATTCTAGAAACTATGAAGCTCATCCATGTTTTTTGGTTGTTCCAATGAAACAATAACATCAACCATCGACGGGTCCACCACTATCCACTGTCAGGACAACAAATCACTATGGAAGGGAACCTCTCGTATGCCGAACAAGCACATGGAAAACTTCCATTGGATCTAGTGGTGTTAAAGGACCTCCAAAACTGTCCTCAGATGCTCTTCATGATCCACTAATGATCTTGAGTAGATTAGGATGTTGTTGATGAACATGACTATGAACCATTCCAGATACTCATGGAAAATAGATTTTATGTGCCCCATGAACACTACTGGTGCATTCATAACCCTGAATGGAACTACCACGTACTAAAAGTTCCCATATTGGCATATGAATGTAGTCTTCTAGATGCCAATCTCTTTCACCCTCAGCTAGTGATATCCAGACCACAGGTTAATCTTAGAGAAACAACCAACTCCCATAAATTGGTCAAAATGGTATTGGATCCTTGGATGGGGGTAATTGGTCTTATCCATCACCTGATTCAGTATTTGGTAATCTATTAATAGACTGAGAAAACAGTCTACCTTCTTTATGAACAAGACAGGAGCATGGTATTGTGACAGACTTGGTCAGATAAACCCCTTCTTCATCAGGTCATCGACCTGAATCTGCAACTCCAACAACATAGAAGGCACCATCCGATAGGGATCCCTAAAAATTATATGGGCACCAGGTTTCAGGTCTATCCTGAACACAACATCACGTTGAGGGGGTAGAGTCACATCTACTTTGGGGAAGATGCCCTCGAATTCACTGAAAATCCCCAAAAACTCCACCATCTCTGTGTCTTCCAATTCTAATGACATATTGGATAACTATGAAAAATGGTGATCCATACACCAGCTTCCCTCCTAGAATCCCTTCTCCCCAATGAAATATATATGCTTCCATATGTATCTGGGAACGTGACCCTTCTCTGGATGCATTATATAACATAATTCATGGAAACCAATCATTTGATGCCAAGGATGATATTGTATGGCTTCATTTGTAGCAGAAAGATATCCCCATTAGACTGATGCGGCCCCAACATCAATCTTCATCCTCAAAAAACATCAATCAGATTGGTCTGACCCCAACTACCATACTCACAACCAGGGGTATGGAGAGTCTCTCTATGTACAGGCCCAAGGCATGGGCTATACTTGGTTCAATAAAGGACTGGGAAGCTCCTGGATAAAATAAGGCACATGCAATAGTACTTATCATGCTCATCGTACCTCAAATGACCTCTGTCCCTCCAGGAACTACTACCTCTATAGCGTGAAACAACCCATTCCCAAATCCATTTCCACTTATCTATCAGCTGCCTCCCTGAACATGCAATAGTGAATATCCTTGAGGAGCACCCTGAGATCATCTGCCTCCGACACTATCTACCCCTGATGGAATGGGAGCTCACTGTCCCAGATGCTTCTGCTGAAAACACCTTTCCAGAAACTAGTGATGCTGAGGTGGGAGATCATCTTGCCCACCCACGTTGTATTTCATTCAGTTTGGGCACTGATTCTGATAGATCCCACGACAACCACTAATAATTCACCACATTCGTAGGCTCACTGAGAATGGGAGAGGACAGGGATATTGAAATAGGAACTACTGAGGTCTGCTTCCAATTGGACAAAACCTGAAAGGCCATGATGCTGGAGGATTCCTGTTAATATGCTTCCCATCTAATGAGCTCAACTGGAACCCCTCCCACAGAAAACCACCCAACATTTTCATCCTCTCCACCATATTAGCCTTCCTGGGAATCTCTAAGTACATCGGTAGAGAGAAGCATGTAACAACCTACTGTAGTGAAGGTACAAATTACTCCTCTAAGCATCGTGCCCATGAATCCTCTTCCGAGAAGAGATCTGTAGTGAATAAAGGAGATACTTGAATTCTATCCCCATATCCCTTACCACCATACTCCCTTGCTGATGGTATTAAATCACTTGCTTCGTCTCTATGTTCATCGAGGAAGAACGAAATTCTGCCCGGAACTCCTTCCCGAATTCAGTATAAAAATCCTTAGGTTCCTTATTCTCCCCAAGAAAGAGAATCTACCACTGACGTTCCCCACCCCACATATAGATCATGACTAGAGGAACCCAGTTCTCTTCTAGATATCAGATCATGCTGAAAGCTATCACAATCTCCCCTAGCCATCTCTTAGACTCTATGTCTGAGATGCATCCTTCAAACTTCCTAAGGGTTTTCCATTGAAATGCCTGAAGCGTCTTCTACCATTGTTCATCCCCCTCGTACCTACCATCCCTCCGCTGATCATCCAAATCATCCCTTTGGTCCTCGATTACCTGCACTATTTGAGGACGTTGTTCTGGTGCCGTAGCTGCAAGGTAAACATGGAATTCCTATGCTCAAGTAGTGTAGAAGTTCTCTATTAAGTTTTCATAAAATTTTTATATATTTTAAATTATCAAAACATCCATTAAACACAAGAACACAAGTCATTATGATGCGTGTACCTCTCCTAGGGTCCCTATCCTGTAATCAGTGTAGCCTCATCTGGACGTTCGATATGTCTAGAGTCCTTACATCGGATTACAAGGAGCAGTAAAATCTCGTTTCCTAGCCATTCATCCCTTTCATATTTCATGAACTAAGAAATACTAACACTATTTTCCTACCATTCAATTCAATTACCACTTTTCCATCCCCCAAACTCCATCCCATCTTTTAATAATCAACTATGATATCATTTTCTCACGACCCGCCTTCTCCAAGATGTTAGAAGTGACAAAAAAATAGACAAGCCCTTCCTTCTTCATGTTTAAGGGGAGATAATGGCCCAAGATTCCCACCATCAATAGGCCATAGGGTGGCAACTAATACTAGAGGCATATAATCTCACTTTATAAGGAAAGAAATACCCATTAATAGAACCAGATATTGAGATAAGACGGTAAATCCAAAACAACTACAAAACTAAAATATAAAGTAAACAAAAAAACCCATTCCTATATACATGATCCAAGAAACTGATACAAGGTACATGAAAACTCTTAAGGGAAGTAGAAAAATAAATGCAAGGAAGAAATGAAAATTATCCCGATGTTCGAGCTAGTAATGTCTAGCACGATCCTCGAAGTCCTCCTGGAAAGAAGAAAGTAGTTTTATATATGTAGGGTGTGTATACATGTATACTCATTAGGGAAACACAATGATCTCATTCACAAGTTAGGATGAATTATAATGAATCATGAGAAAATAGGGAACCAAAACACATTGAAAAGAAACTATCCACCTAAACTCACCAAGGAACACTCCCCAAATAACACAAGTCAAGTAATGTATTAATAAGAACATATCGATATTTGGGTATCTCGCACCACTTTATGACTTGTTATTTAAGAAATCATACATGTTAGACCTCACCAACAGGTTCCACTACAGTCCTACTGTAGCCCCAACAACAACCTTATGGGGCACCCCAACAACACATCCCTCCCACATACACCTGGTCCACTAAAAACACACATAACCAACCCTACGGATACCTAGGCCACAAAAACCACACATAACCACACCCGCAGACACATGGTCCAAAAAAACCAATTCCATTCTCTAAGACACCTCGGCTATAACAACAACCTCCATGGCCAATGGAGCCCATTCCTCATCCTAACCAAACTTGGGAAATAAACCTACATGGACACACCTTGGCTAACCACCACAACACACCCTGCCCGAAGAGTCTTGAACCATAATGAACCTTAGTCCATCACAGCCAAGCTGATGAATCATGGGATACCTGGGTGAGGGAGAAAAAAGGAGATAATAACCAGTATCTCATAATAATGTTTTGGAAAACACCATCCCCCTTGAAATGGGGGTATTTGGAACGAAGTAAACAACATGGGTGGGGTGCGTGTAAGAAACAAAAAAATCAAATTTTATAAATATAGGAAAACAATAACTCATCCAAACCTAATGGACATAAAATTGTCAACCATCCAATATAAAACTACTGTTGCTGATATCCCTACATGAAAAAATACACAACAACCACTACTAAAACACAACCCATTTCTAGAAAACAATTCCCCCATTGTAATCATTCTCGTTATCATGTTCATGTGATTCCATGTAAAAAATTCTTCCACCACTAGACAACTAAATGTAATAACCACAATCCAAAACATTAATTGAATGAAAATAGCCAATCTCGTTTTTTAAGAATTTGAATCTTGTTCTCTTGTAATTTAACCACATCAAAAGGGAACCGTGAGATCCCACGAAGTACTAGAACCAAAAAAATCCATAAATTACCTTCTCCACATGGCCTCGAATTCAAAAACCAACAACCCTTCAACCGGAGTTTCTGTTCTCCTCCATGTCACACCACAAGGCATCAAACAGTGAAACAATACATATCACCAGAAAAAAGAATGGGAGTCTTTCAGATTGAGGAACAACATTAATTAAGTTCCTTCTTTCCATTTGAATAACCTTGGTTATCAGAAATGGGTTGTTATTCATTTGGAATCCATTTAATAATCCAAGTTTATGTGATTAACTAGTTTCATTGTTACATTCAGTTAATCACATGATTTTCCAGAAAAACGAAGCTTCATTAGTGCACATGAAATTCCCAGTAACGGCCACCATTTTCTGTGGAAATAAGGCCATACAAATTATAAAATATTGAAAAAGGTATAACACATCAACATCATCAACATTACCACCACTTCAATATTTATCAGCCTGTTTATTTTCTTAACTAAATTCAGATTCATTTATATCCAGAGGGAACACCATCAAACCCACCCCATATGATGCAAAATAATGATAATGAAATTAAAAACACATACTTGTATAATCAAATATAAATGTTTTCTCTATGTGACAAGATCTTGGGTCACACAAATTCTTGGAAAAGAAAACTACTTGGCTCCAAGGCTGAACTAGAAGGGCTCTAGCACCGATGCATGATTCATATCAGGAAGAGGGATTCTAGGTGAACCAAAGGAAACAAAAGAGACTGATTTAGAAGAAGATCTTGGTCATATAAAATCCTCAATCCTAGATTTATGATATGTTTAATCTCAATGTTCTTAAAATTAGATCATGGTTTGACCACGCGGTATGCGATTTCACACGTTAGAATTATATAAGATTTAATAGTTCCCTCAGAGATGATTGAGGTGGACCAGTGCACAGATTTGAGTTGATAAATAAAATTTAAATATAGAAAACAAGTAATAGGTCCAAACACAAGAGATATCTAAAACACAAAAAAATGGTTGTGAAAATGATTAAAATTCCAATGTTTTGGAAACTCAAGGGTTGCTGAACTCTTGGGGGGATTAAAAAAATAATGGGCCTCAAAATGGCCTTAAGAAACTTTAAAAGAGTAAGATGACTTAAAATAGGTGTGATAAGAAAACTGGGGAAGGAACCTCGAAATACCCTGGTGGAACCATTTAGGTGTAGCACCGATCAGAGAGACCGATCTGTGGTACTAATAGGTGACACTACGATGACACCCCACCATTGACATCACTGCCCTCCCGACTCACCTATGGTGTCCAGGACACCCCAAAAGAATATAATTTGACAATGTAATGTTCTAGGAAGGTCTTGGCCATTATATTTCCTATTTTGTATTCCTTATTATGCATAAACCTATAAAATGGGTTTTAATCATTTATATTTTTCCTGTAAATCATAATTATTTTATTATTAACACCCCTTATTATTTTATTTTTTTTCAAAAACATGATATTATTGCCTTATTTAATGATACCATAAGATCTAAATAAAACCTATCTAAATTGTCTCAGGTAAATAATTACATCCCCACCCTTTCACATCAAAATATTCTTTAAATGAACGCTATATTTGATAAATATTCATGTTTTATTCAAATATGAAATATAAAAATATTTAATTCCATCTTTAATTTTTAATCCTTATTTGATATCCTTTTATTATGAATAGAGGAAAAATTGTTTATCCCAATTCATTTTATGGGTATTTCTTATACAAATACCATATGTATTATTTCCTTATGTGGAACACATAAACATTAACATATATTATGTGTGCCCATAATAGTTCCCCAATAAATTGTAATATAATTTTATAGCATAAGATGATGAGTATATGATTAGGTAGTAAACCTATTACACTATGTGTCAGTTTCCATTATGCACTGTAGTCATGGTGGTTATCCATGGATTATTCATATGTCATGTTTTATATCTCTTACACCTTCTTATAATTTCATAATCCTATTATACAATATTACATATGAAATTATCCCATAAGATTATTCATGATTCATTCCTTTTATATAATCATGTTATTCCATATGACTCATTTTTTATACTTCATCATCATTCTTATTCCATAAATGTATTTATATTTCACCAGTTTTGTTTATATGTTCCACTAGTAATCCTATTAAATTTTAGAAGATTAATGGAATTTTTAATATCACTATAGAGATTAAATTAATGTATTTTTATATTAGTTTCATGTTAAATTTTTTTCTCTAGCCTTCAAAATAAACAAAACCTCTAGATCCTTTCATTGTGTTTATTTAATATTTGTGTTAAAAATCCAAAAATAATATATGTATGAGGATTTGGTCCCAATAATTGGTATGCAAAATAGGTATGGTAATGTTATTGTGTTAGGATAAGGATAAATTAGTAAAAAACAGATCTATAATTCTAATAATAGTAAAAAACTATAAAATGATGGTGAATTTTAGAATGATTGGTATCCAAGAAATGAAATCCATCTATGGATACTATAGGTAGATGTGGGCCTAGATCAAATATACCTATAGATAAGAACAATAAAAGGGATCATTCAGAATAAATTCAAATTATCATTTATTTATAACATACAATTATTTCTATATATGTGGTTTGACATTAAAAGGATATATGATATGTTAAATTCATAATTATTTCATTAACTATTATGAAGGGCATAAATCGATTATTAGGTCAGAAAATACTACGAGTAAAATTACCATGGATAAAATATACTGGAATCCAAGGAACCATATGTCAGGATATACATGACATTTATACGATATTACTAATAATTAAATAGTGTCCATTTTATATGTATAATAGTTTAAGTATGCTCGATCACAATTTTTCTTAATTTTACTTAATGGAGAAAATTTATATAAATCACAGTGATAACTAATTTGATATTAATTATAATAAATTCCCTAAGAATATTTCATATCTAATTTGAGTATGAGATGATAAATTCATGTATGTATGAGCTCAACTAGAAAATTTTATTAAAAATGACATGAATCAGGGTGAACACCCTAAATATCTTAATAAAGTTATTGTTGTGGTGGATTCCTTTAACTGACAATTCCCCCAATATTTTATTTTTTCATTTGATACCCTAATCCTAGAACAATGGATGTAGTCTATTGAGAATATATTTTCAATCATCCAATGCTCATAATAAGATAAATTCATTATTGAAATCTCTCACTAGTGAGAAAATATGATCAGTGGTGGAAACTAATAAAGACGACAATTTACATAGTGGAAATAAAATCTAAAGAAATTGAATGTTTTAAGAAAACAATTCCATAAATATTATATTGAAATAGTCTAAATTAAAATTGAGAGGGAATTACTTTGACTAAAGAAAACTGATGAATAATCTATTAGGGATTATGATTAAAACATAAAATTTATTTCAACATCTTCCACTTTTTTTCACTGAAACTGAATGTAGTGTGGATGAATTATTTAGTGGAATAAATCCCATTTCATGAAAATTCATAGAACTTGGGGAGTTTGACCACTATTAAGAAATTATATATTTTTCACATAAGTTTTGAATGGATATTTGTGATTCTTAATTGCCTTAATGGTCATGAGATAAATAGTTTAAAGTGAAGTTTAATTTAGGAGAATCAGTAGGTAAATCCCGTGGTGGAAATAAATCCCAACTTTCTATGTGATAAATGTGTGAGAAGAAACAACCCTGAAACACTCTCAATGTAATAATGTGAATATTATTTTACTAAAATGATAAGAACCTAGATAATAAATGTTTCAATTGGAATTAAAAGAATCATTATGAAATCAAATTCCCTTTGAGAAGGGTTTTCTAAGATAACCAATGAAAAAAAATCTCCATGGAGAAGTGTTCAAGGATGATTATATAATATCTATACTAAAAAGGAGACCCCGATAATTATGTGGTGATAGGTAAATTTGTTATTAATTCATTACTTGTGACCAAATTCTTTTATTTTTATTGTACATGCTCACTCATATTGAGAAGAGATAATATATATACTAAAACACCACCTTAAAACAAAGATATTTTGTATTATAGTAGAACATAAAATATGGAAATCATTTACTCCCATGTATATAACTCCACCCCAGTCAAGGTTTTGGGAATAAGCTTCGCATTCAATCTTTTCAGGTATCATTCAATTTAGTTTTATGATATACTAAAAATGTTTTTTCTATTAATAGATAAAGACAACATATAATTCTAGGAGAAGAAATATTAGTCCATATATCGAATCATATTTCTATAATATATAAGTTTGTGTAGGATAACACATATCAATTGGAATTTAATTTCATTAATAGTTATTATATACTTACGGGAAATAATATCTTCCTAAAATTTTTATATACAAATGATATAATTAGTGTTTAATACTTTACCCTATTGTGGAACTATACTGATGAATTCCCTAAAGAGGTTCATTGTCTTACTCTAGACTTGTTGGTTGGGTACTCAATTGGAAATATATTTGGATCCCATCTAATATCCAATATTACCTATAGAATATTCTAAATCAAATTAGAATTAATAAAAAAGTAGTGAAAATTTAATTTAGAAAAGGGGTTTATATACCCAAATGACTAATAATGTGGAGTATTAGTCCACTTCATCAAGATAAAGGCTGATTCAATTTTCCATTTATGTGACTATAATGAAATTAAAAAAATTAAGACGACCAATAAGTAACAGCTATAATGAACTGATGAATTGTTTGATCAGCTATGTCATACCCAATAATTCTCTATGGTGGACCACTAGTAACGATATCACCAAATAAATATAAATAAGGAAGATAATTCCAATACTACCTTTAAAATAGTCTATAGACACGATGAGTTCACTGTGTTACCATTATATAAAATAATCCTCCAACTATATCCATGGGTTTAATAAATTGAGAATTTAGATACAACCGTGATAAATGTTTTTTAAAAGTTGTTGATGATATTCATATATTATCTAAAAAAATAAGAAATATTTTTATATTATCTAAAAGACATTAAAATAGAATAATATATATGAAAAATATATTAAATCTGTGTTTGGAATAAAGTAATTATCAATTCATTTGGATTTTAGTCAATATAAATTATTATTTGAGGGTCCTTTAAAAACAAGGAAGTTTGAGGTTTTTCTTAGAAAAATATATATGAGGGAGATCCCTTGTTTCTATGGAATAAGTGGTTAATATTAAAAATTAGTGAGAACATATATGTAATTGTAAAACCCTTTAAACAAGATAAAACGAAAGGGAGTGATCTTCATTCATACCTATAGAAAACCAATTAATAAATATTTAAATTTTAGAACAATTTAGATTAATATTCATTACATAATATTGTGATCCACTATTTTATTATATAATCTTAGTGCATTTGGAGTCATGAAACAAAATCCCTTTATTTCATGTAATATCCCCATAATTTTTCAAAAAATTATACATATTAGTTATTTCCAAAAATTTAACAATCATTCCTAACCTAGGGAACGAAAATGATATGAAGAGATGATCTTATATTCTCATTAACGTTAAAAAATGTATATATCAATCAATGATCATAAATGGGAATATGATATGTCTATGTATATGAGAACCTGAGCAATAATTATAAATATCAATACAAATTTGTAATACATCCTAATTATGAGTCCAGGATTGAAAAAAATCATAATAAAAGAAAATATTCATGAGAGTGTGGAATCAAAAAAAAATCATGATGTATGAGATCATAACACAAACACAAGAATATGAGAAAGAATAATCTTATAACATAGTAGACATGTACAAGTAGAAGTGGGTTCACTCATTAAGTTATGTACATGTTATCAATCCCTTGTATAGATGTGTGGGAATGATTATAGGGCCAAACATAATCTCATGGACATGAAATATAGGTCGATGAACATTTTTATATAAATGAATAAAATGTGCATTCATAGTTTTATGGATTTTAGAACTTGGTCCAAGAATAAAATTTTGAAAATTTATTATTGTTATTGAATGACATAATTGCCTCATAAGTTATCCATATTTTCCAAAGGGATGGGAGGTATGTATAATTTCATGACAACCCATTAGATAATCATAATCCATTTATATGTCTTCCAATATATCACAATGTATTTTTCATATATCATAACTCATGTAAAGGAAATGAGTTTTATAATCATCTCTATGATTCATTGTGATATAAAACTAAGAAAATAAATAGGCTTAAAAAATGAAGAATTGTCATAATTATAAACCATCCAGTGAAATAATTAAGATGTTATCATTGGATTATTTCCCGAATATAGTATAAATAACTTCAAAGGATGTTATAATTGATGAAACTTCCATCAAAATATCACTTGAAATACTTTTTCACAAAAAACCCTTTTTAATTAGAAATTAAATCCTTGAAATATAAATATTTTTAAAACATTATGTAATTTTATTAGTTAAAATGGACCTTTGAAAAATTTAAAGGATGCTGCATATCAATTATCAATAATGATGTTAGGAATTTTGTTCCATGAATTATATGTTAAAACAATGAATACTTTCACATTTTTAGTGAAAATTCCAAATTACGTTATAACAAAAAAAATGATAATTCACATTAATTAATTTTTAAAATGAAAATAAATGCTAAAAATAAAATTAAACAATCATTGTATGGTATTAATCAATTAAAAAAATTTAGATAACATTGATATGTTAGAACGTTTTTTACCAACCATACGAGTAGAGATAATATTAGTTTTCCAAGAAAACAATTTTGAAAAAAATTAAAGTACCAAATTTAGTAATAGTGATATTAAAAATTATAAATTACAAAAAACGAGAGAGGATAAGAGTAATGAAATGGATTTAGAATACAATGTTCATATAATTTCTTCAGTTGAAAATCATGCATAAATAATCCATATTAAAATCCAATTGAAATATCTATCTCATACCACTTTAGTAACATTAAAATAAAAAAATGATAATAGAAATACATTTATTGAGACGTATACCCCCAAAAATTTACTGAAAAATTTTGGAATATTAATTTTTGGAATGTATATACATGTCATAAAAAAGTGGTGAATATGTCATGTGTCACATAGAAATAAAACGAAGAAAAAAATCTATTTCCTTTTGTCTTTTCTTCGATCATACATGTACAAAAATCGTATTTAACAAACAGAGGATACTTATTTATTTATTAAATAATTATAATCAAATATATAATATCATATACAATTTATTTATAACATGTTTTCATAATTTTATTAATTATCCTTAATTAATATTGTAGTTCTTGGAGATAAGTGCTTCATTTTTCACAAATATTTTGATTCATCTGTCCTAGTACCTATAATTTATCATAGTTCAATAATATAGATAATAAAATTAATGATAAAAATAAAAAAAATATTCATTATATTAAAATTTAGATATATTCCTAAAAGTCTGATTTAGAAAAATGAATTATACCCATCAGGGAGATGATAAGTCGAATATATACATTGGTGTTTTTTTGAATTTTAGATGGAAGGAATTAAATAAAGTTAAATTATAATTCAAAATTCCATAGTAATTGTTAAATAACATATTTAATAAATATAACCATAATTATAATAATTCAATTAATTTGGTGATGAAAAATGAATTTCACTAATTTATAGAGACAGAGAGATGTGCATATACACAAGTGATGTTTTTACTTTCTGTATGATGAAAATATGGTGTACACAAGTTTTTACATAATACAATTAAATATTAAATTTATTTATGGAAATAAATTAATTATATTATAATGGATAAAATATAATTATATGAGGTGTAGTAATAAATTTAATTGATAATACTCGGGTATGAGTTATATATCATGTTTGAGAAATATTCATTGGATTACACCTTAACTCCTAGAAGGATCTAATTTTTGATATAAAGGAAGGTCATAGACATAGGGAAGGAATATTAAATTTTATTATTGATTTTATATTATGATCGTGAAGGATCATAAAGTGTGGCTAAGAGATGAGATGTGTATCCTTTTATAGGGGAGGGAAATGACACATGTAACGACCTAATCATTTATCAATGGAAATTAGCTTCTTATAATTATGTATTATAGTATAATCAAATAATATTACATATAGATCACAATAAAAACATTATTAATGAATAATAAATGATATAAAAGGTATTTATAGAAGTTATGGATCATATACCAAAGGAATAGTAACTTGAACTTTGGAATAGCACCATTACCCTTACAAATAGTCAAATAGACAATTGAATTGTAACATCATAAATGAAATAATAAAAAAATTTATCCATATTATAAGTGATTTGAAGATATAATTACGTTTTGGTATAATTAAATAAATATTTTAAACAAATTTTTAATAATGTGTTGGTATTTTTGTAAGTCTTTTATATTTAATTACAATATTATGATTAATTTAATAGATTAAAAGAAACATCAATTTCATAAAAGGTATTCATAAAATAATAAATGTATTTTTTATTATTATAAGACAATTTTATGAGACCATAATTAATTTTTAATAAGATTAAGAAAATTTGTTTTAATTTTAAAATTTGAAATTTTTAATTAAATTATGATTTTAATGAAAAATTAAATTTCTCACATTTATAAAATTATTTTCAAAAAATTTAGTCCATTTTTGAAATATAAGAATAGAAAAATATTTTGGTTGAATTTTATGGATTTTACTAAAATACATGATTTTTTGGTGAATAATAAAATATTTTAATTTAAAGTATATAGATATTATATGTTAAATAAAATATTCATTGTGTCAAGGATGACTTATGAACCGTTGGTTATATCTCACATTATCAAATTACAATTTTTAGTCTCATGAATCAAAACTAATTCCTGTCTTGAGAAAAATAATTGACTAATGAATTGAATATTGAAAACACTCCCCTCTCCTCAACTAGAAAAACAAACCCTCACCACCTCTTCACTTCACACCTATAAAGACTTATTCCTTTACTAAATTATGTGGATGTCACTTTATGAGATCCTCCTCCACGTCATAGAGAACTTGGTATCCTCAAAAGGCCAAAACCCCCTCCCTTAGAATATGACAACCCTGCTTTCTATTACAACTTAAACATGATTTATTACATATAACTTCACCCGATACAACAAAGAATATCGAGAGGTTTAGTGTCTTTGGGGCCTAGGATCATTACATAAAAACTTTAAACTTGAAATACAATATCTTTATTGAAAACCTCCTTTACATGACCACTACAGTCCTTCGTACTTAGCATTGCATGGGATAGTCTGAGGACATGCATAAGAAAAGGGTGAGCTATAAAGCCCAATAAGGGAGTACACAATGAATAACATGAGGAGTAAAATACATGTTAGGTAATAGGCATATCAATATAGCATAAGAGAAACATGAACATAAAGGAATGATAAAGCATGATAATCATAACATGGAAATGTGGAAACAACACTTAACATTGAATTAGCATGAGCCAAGGCTCATTGCACATGGAGCATGAGTAAACCCTCATTGCACTTGAATAATGAGTAAACCATTATTTCACTTGAATTAGCATGATTCAACACTCATTTCACATGACGTATCATGATACTATACTTTACCCAATGCATTGGAGCGCTATAAGGGCGCACCCTTTTTAAACATTTCATTTCATGCATAAGTGTGCCACATGGATCATAAAACATAATCATTTATTCCACGTTAAAGGATTGTGGAATTCACACATGAAACTTTACAATAAATAAGTAAGTGTGCATAAAGGTGAATATCCTTGATGGGTATATGGGCATGGTATTCACTACACAATGACATTGGCTTAGAAAATCGATGCGATTTCGGCAGCGTAACGATGTGACATAAGAATTCATAAAAAAGTTTGATGAGAGAGAAAGGGGTTCCTCATCATATTTACATGTAATTTATAGTAAGGAGGTCATATACATACATGTCCCAACAATTGAAATGTAATTTAGATTCATGATACAAAAGTATTGCTTGAATGTAAAATAAGAGAGAGAAGTTCCTTTCTGAATTTCGGCATAGTAACGGGTGTACATGGGAGGCATTTAATGAGAGAGAAAGGGTTATCCCATCATTAAAACAATAATATGGTAGTATGGGGGAGGTTATAAACCATACCTCAACATTCATAATTGAAATTAAAAGTGCAATACAACTTAAAGAAAATTGACAAAAATGAGAAAGCAAGAAAAAACCCTTACTTGGAAGTGTGCTTCTAATGGCTAGAGAGAGGCTTGTGAGAGGATTCTTGGGAGCTTGGGGCACCTTGAGAGGATTCTAGAGAGATTAGGGCCGAGGGTGGACGAACTCCAAGGGCTTTGAGTGAGGAGGAAGTGGGAGCTTGGGTGGGTTTATATAGGAAAGGTGAGGGAATTCTTTATTATTTAGGTTTGGGACCCCTTATAATAAAATAATCCAAACCACAAACCATCCTATGGTATTTTCCCATGGTTACTGTAAAAGGAAATAGGAAAACAATATTTTACAAGGCCAAGGTCCGAACTTATTAAAAAATTATGGTTGCTTATGTGGAGGTGAGTCACACTCCCATGGAAATTAATTTAAAAAGGCAAAGTGTTGAATAAGTCTTGAGGGCTCCATTAATGCTTTTAAAAGTAAGTCAAACAAACCCAAAACCTCATTATTTTAATGATAAAACACATATAGGCCGAACATAAGGATTATGGTATTTTATTACATCACCATTGGGTCATTATGATGTCATAAAACACATTATATATTTAAATGGTATTTAAGTTTTAACCAAAAATTTGATTGTCTTAGAAAATTTTGAGAAACTCACCATTGGATAATTTTGACGCCCTGATTCCAAAAAAAATATTTATTTTATCTAAGTAATTTTCTAAATATGTGAATTTCCACTTTTAAAATAAAAACCGACATTTATAAAAAATTCACGGGTTTTGACAGAAATGGATTTCAAATATTAATAAAAATTTTAATTGCATTCATAAAATTATAAGATCATTTATATTTAATAAAAATTAATTTAATAATAATAATAATATTTTATTAAAATATTTTTTAATTAAAAAATCCTTTTATTTAATAAAATATAATTCTTAATTAAATAATTACTAAAAACACCATTTGTACTTTAAAAACGAATTACAATGTATCAAATATGACTAGAAATTATATTCATTATTATATTCATTAATAATGCACATGAATATAGTACTACTTATTTGTTACATAACCCCTTAAAATAGCTGCATAAGACCTAAGGGTAAGGTGTGCGATGGTGACAGACTCTTGGGGTGGCTCGGATAACATCGCTCGAGTTGTAATTTTAATAAACTTCCACTTTTCCCATAGACGATCACGTTCGAGCTTGACTTGATGAAGCTCAGCATGGGCTTGGTCATGGGCAAAGCCCAAAGACACCACCTCTTTTTCGAGCTCTGACAAATGGGCTTCGTAAGGGGCAATTCAACTGGATGAGGCCATCGCTTCCTTTGTCTGAGTAGAAATGGGTTCGTTAAAGCCTTATATTTATAATACTCAGATGATCACTGTTCAATGACTATAAAAGTAATGGTCACAAATCTTAACATAAAACTAAAGAAGTTGAAATCTTATAAAAACATTTTTCATAAAGCAACATTTAACTGGATCAAGAGGGATTTTCCATTAATGAAACTTTGGGTCGTTACAAGATTCCCCCCCTTAAGAAATTTCACCCTCGAAATTTTCATTTTCCCACACTAAAACAAATGTGGGTAACTTAGCTTCATCATATCCTCCGACTCCCAAGTTGCTTCTTCAAACATGTTGTTTCTCCACAACACCTTGATGAGGGGCATTGTCTTATTTCGTAGAACTTTTTCTCTACGATTTAAGATCTTCACTGGTTGCTCCTCATAAGAAATATCATCTTCCAATTGTACCACCTCGGATGAGAGTACATGTGAAGGGTCCGGTATGTAGATCCTTAAGAGGGATACATGAAAGACATCATGCACCTTGTCCATAGTAGGTGGATGTCCTAGTCGATAGGCCACCTCCCCAACACGATCAAGAATCTCGAAGGTGCCGATGTACATTGGACTTAACTTCCCTTTCTTTCCAAACCTCATGACCTTCTTCCACGAAGATATGTGTAAAAACACCATGTCTCCTACTTTAAACTCAAGGTCTCATTGATGATTATCTGCATAACTCTTCTGTCGACTTTGGGCTGCCTTGATATGATGCTGAATGGTTTTCACCTTATCCACCATTTATTCGACCATTTCTGTTCCATGCAGCTTACGTTCACCGACCTCATCCCAACATGCCGGTGTTCTACACCTTTTCCCATACAGGGATTCATATGGTGCCATTTGGATGCTCGAGTGGAAACTATTATTATAAGAGAACTCAACCAGAGGAAGATGTTGATCCCATCCTCATTTAAAGTCCATTGAGCACGCTCTCAACATATCCTCATGTGTTTGGATAGTCCGCTCGGATTGGCCATCATTTTGAGGATGATAGGCCATACTGAAGTTCAGTTCACTATTTAGAGCTTATTGAAGACTCCTCCAAAACTTAGAGGTGAATCTTGGATCTCGGTCAGAAACAATAGATAGTGGTACTCCATGCAACCGTACCACATCCCAGATATATATCCGTGCCAGTTGATCCAAAGAGAAATCCTCTCTAATAGTAATGAATTGTGCAGTCTTTTTAAGACGATCCACAACAACCCAGATTGCATTGTTGCCTTTGGATGTCCTTGGAAGTCCAGTGTCAAAGGCCATGGTCTTGTTCTCCCATTTCCATTCTGGTATGGGCAATGGTTGCATCATCCCCTTATACTTCTGCCTCTCTGCCTTCACTTGCTGACACACCAGGCACATTGATGTAGATTCAGCGATCTCCTTCTTCATATTATCCCACCAAAAGTTTTCTCGGAGATCTCGATACATCTTTGTGCTCCCTCGGTGAATAGAGAAATTTGAACTATGTGCATCATCCAAAAGTTCCTTCTTTAGCTCCAAACATGATGGAAGATATAGTCTTTTCCCAAACCGCACAATTCCTTCTTCATTAACATTAAACTCTGAGGGTTTTCCATTTTTTATAGCTTCTACTTTTTCTTGGATTCCCGCATCATCCTTTTGAGCATCCTTTAACCTTTCCAAAATAGATGGTTGAGCAATCATTTGTGAAAGGATTGATGATGTTCCCTTCTTTATGATTCCCACATCCATCTTCATTAAGTCTAAGAAGATTGGATCCTTCTCAATTCTCATCATTGATAGAATCGCTGGATCCTTTCTACTTAGGGAATCCGCCACCTTGTTCTCTTTCCCAGGGTGGTAATGTTTTGAACAGTCATAATCCTTGATGAGCTCTATCCATCTTCTCTGGCACATATTAAGCTCTTTCTGTGTGAATATATAATTAAGACTCTTGTGGTCAGTATATATCTCACATTTCTCTCCATAGAGATAATGCCACCAGATTTTCAAGGAAAAGATCACCGCCGCCAACTCCAGATCATGCATTGGATAGTTTCACTCATGGATTTTCAACTACATTGAGGCATATGATATCACTTTATAATTCTGCATCAGCACACATCCTAAGCCCTTCTTCGATGCATCAATGAATACCACAAAATGCTCCCCACTTATGGGTAAAGTGAGCACGGGTGTAGTGATAAGCCTCATTTTCAACTCTTGACGCTTTCTTCGCATTCATCACTCCAAGAAAACATTACTACCTTTCATGTTAGCTTGGTAAGATGGTTGGAAAATCGTGAGAAATTTCTCACAAATCGTCGATAATATCCAGCTAACCCCAAGAAGCTATGGATATCAGTTACCGATGTTGGCCTCGACCATCCCTCAATTGCATCTGTTTTGGAGGGGTCCACAGATATCCCATTGTTTTTGATGATATGGCCCAATAATGAGACCTCCTTCAACCAGAACTCACACTTGTTTTACTTGGCATAGAGATTCTCCTTGCGCAAAGTCTCCAGTATAGTGCTTAAATTCTCCTCATGGTCCTCCTTGGTTTTGGAGTTTATTAGAATATCATCTATAAAGACTACCACAAATTTGTCTAGGTAATATCTAATGACTCTATTCATCAAGTCCATGAATATTTCTGGAGCATTGGTGATTCCGAAAGGCATTACTATGAATTCATAGTGCCCGCACCTTGTACGAAAAGCAGTCTTGGGGATATCTTCCTTCTTCACCCTTACTTGATAATATACCGACCGCAAGTCCACCTTGGAGAAGTATTGTGCTCCACGTAGTTGATCAAACAAGTCATTGATTCTTGGGAGAGGATATTTGTTCTTTATCATGATTTTTTCATGTTCACGATAATCGATGCAAAGCCGCATTGACCCATCCTTCTTCATGACAAAGAGGACAGGTGCACCCCATGGTGATGCACTTGGGCGTGTAAACCCTTTATCCAGATTCTCCTGTAGTTGTTTCTTCAGCTCTTCAAGCTCAACAACAACCATTATATATGGAGTCTTTGATATTGGTAGTGCCCCATGTATAAGTTCAATTGAGAACTCAACATCTCTTCTTGGAGGAAGACCAGGAAGTTCCTCGGGAAATAAATCAGCGAATTCCCTCACAATAGGCATTTCTTCAAGGGTGGTTTCTTCCTTGGACTCAATCATCTGAGCCAGATATGCGTGCTTATAAGGGATTAATATCTATTCTTGAGATGATGGAGCTAAAGGAGATTCATCTTCCTCCTGACATTTGTAAAGAATCAGGGGTCGATTCTCCAAATGGAGTGTGATTTCCCTCTCCCGACAATTTATGTTGGCTCTATATAAGGAAAGCCAATCCATGCCAAAAATTGCATCAAATTCCACCAAAGTGATTATGATGAGGTTATCCGGGAAATTAAATCCACAGATTATAATAGGGTAGGACTAATACTCATGGGATGCAATGATTTCCCCATTTTCCGTACTCACCGACATCCTTACTTCCATGATTTGTGGTTGTGCAGGGATTGTTCTACAAAACTTTTGAGATATAAAAGAATGCGCATAACCTGAATCAAAAAGTACATTCGCTATTCTTGAATGAATAACTAGTGTACCTGTCACCACTTCATTAACAGGGTTCACTTCGGCAGAAGTGATAGAAAAAGTTCTTCCTTGTTGTCTTGATGGTTACTGGTTGCCTCCGATAACCCTGGGATTAGGGCACTGATTTGAAAAATGACCCGGTTCTTTGAATTTGTAGCATTGAACAACGTGTTGAGGTTCTAACGGAGCGTTCCTCTCCTCTGTTGCAGTCGCGGGTCGTTCTTGCTGATAGTTAACAGCTATATGACCTTCTCTTCCACACCTGAAGCATTTTCTTGTCCCCCTAAGGAAATTTCCAGGGTGCTTCTTTCCGCACTTTTGGCAAGTGGGGTGCTGGAACTTCTTAGCGCCGTTGGATTTATCTATCGGACCACCAGCATTGAAGTCTACCTTACGCTTCCTGTCCCCATGATACCCCTGTGATTCTCTGATCTCCATTTCAACCTTGGGGGAACATCGGACAATTTCCTAATAGCTGTCGAAGTCACGGATCGCTAATGCTTTCTGCAAGCTAGGCTTCAGCCCACCAAAGAAGCGGTCAACCTTGCATTCGGGGGTAACGACAAAGCCGGAAGCGTATCGTGCAAGCCTTGTGAAGATTGCCTCGTACGCTCCCATAGATTCTTCATCTTTCTGCTCGAGGGAAAGGAAGTCCCTTTCCATCTTAAGACGGAGGGTGCACGGAAAATATTTATCGAAAAACATCTTCCATAATTCCTTCCATTCCAAAGCCTCGATCTCCTCCTCAGGCTTCGTATTTTTGATCAACGTCCACCATTGATAAACATCACCCTCCATACGATAAGCCACCAGGAGAACCTTCTCTTGTTCAGAACATTGAAGGAGGGAGAAGATCTTTTCAATGGAGTTGATCCATTGCTCAACGATTGTGGGATTAGATGATCCACTAAAATTAGGAGCCCTTTGTCTCATGAAGCACTCGATAGCGACTTGTTCTTTCTTAGGGGGGGGGGGGTTGAACGTTCTTCTTGACCCGTGTTTCTATTCAAAACTTGAGTTAGCTGAGAGATAAGCGTGACAAAGTTCGTGATTCCCGCTCCCATTGGATTGGGCATCTCATTAGTACAATCATCACACTGATCATCACAACGGTTGTTAGCCTGAGTTCTCCTATTACCGGTCATTGGCTGAAATAAAAGGAAAGTAAGGGGTAACACATAAAGGGTAATCTAAAGACAAAAGTTGATGACTTATAAATAAACATTAATCTCTTTATGTCATGAGTCTATAGGATTCAATCCAGGCTTTTCATGATCTTCCTTCTAACATATATTCTTAGGGGCATTTTTCCCATAATAAGGGTTCATACTAAGATTGTGAATTTATCAAAACATATCCCCCGGGAGTGTCGTAACCAAGAGTGCAGCAAAGCCTGTTGTCGTGCACCAGTTCCCGTTTGAGTCTAGCTCAAAGCGGTGTTTTCGGGTTTTACCCCTAGGATACATCTGTGCTAGAGCCGCCTCTACCTGCTCGTATCCAGACAGGGATGTATTTGTTTGATAAACCACATAATTAGTATTTACCAAAACTTAGGGATGTTTTTATTATACTTAGTCTTGTATCTAAGGCTTTACTAGGGCTTCCTAATCCCAGAAATAACTAAACCTATCCTCTGATACCAACTATGACAACTCTGCTTTCTATTAAAACTTAAACATGCTTTATTACGTATAACTTCACTTGATAAAACAAAGAATATTGAGAGGTTTAGTGTATTTGGGGCTTATGATCATTACATAAAAACTTTAAACTTGAAATACAACATCTTTATTGAAAACTTCCTTTACATGACCACTACATTCCTTCGTACTTAGCATTGCATGGGATAACCTGAGGACATGCATAAGAAAAGGGTGAGCTATAAAGCCCATTAAGGGAGTACACAATGAATTACATGAGGAGTACAATACATGTTAGTCAATAGGAATATCAATAGAGTATAAGAGAAACATGAACATAAAGGCATGATAAAGCATGATAATCATAACATGGAAATGTGGCAACAACACTTAACATTGAATTAACATGAGCCAAGGCTCATTGAACATGGAGCATGAGTAAACCCTCATTGCACTTGAAGCACGAGTAAACCCTCGTTTAAATTGAATCATCATGAGTAAACACTCATTTCACATGACGTATCATGATACTATACTTTACCCAATGCATTGGAGCGCTATAAGGGCGCACCGTTCTTAAACATTTCATTTCATGCATAAGTGTGCCACATGGATCATAAAACATTGATTCTTAAAACATAATAATTTATTCCACGATAAAGGAATGTGGAATTCACACATGAAACATTACAATCAATAAGTAAATGTGCATAATGGTGAATACCCTTGATGGAGAAATGGGCATGGTATTCACTACACAATGACAAAGGCTTAGAAAATCGGTACGATTTCGGCAGCGTAACGGCGTGACATAAGAATTCATAAAAAAGTTTGATGAAAGATAAAGGGGTTCCTCATCATATTTACATGTAATGGACAGTAAAAAGTTCATATATATACATGTCCCAACAATTGAAATGGAATTTAGATTCATGATACAAAAGTATTGATTGAATGTAAAAGAAGAGAGAAAAGTTCCTTTAAGAATTTCGGCATAGTAACGGGTGTACATGGGAGGCATTTATTGAGATAGAAAGGGTTCTACCATCATTAAAACAATTAGAGGGAAGTATGGGGGAGGTGCGAAACCATACCCCAACATTCATAATTGAAATTGAAAGGGAAATACAACTTAAAGAAAATTGACAAAAATGAGAAAGGAAGAAAAAACCCTTACTTGGAAGTGTGCTTCCAAAGGCTAGAGAGAGGCTTGTGAGAGGCTTCTTGGGAGCTTGGGGCACCTTTAGATGATTCTAGAGAGAGTAGGTAAGAGGTTGGAAGAACTCTATGGGATGTGAGTGAGGAGGAAGTGGGAGCTTGGCTGGGATTATATAGGAAAGGTGAGGGAATTCTTTATTATTTACATTTGGGACCCCTTATATTAAAATAATCCAAACCACAAACCATCCCACGGTATTTGCGCATGGTTTCTGGAAAAAGAAAGAGGAAAACCATTTTTTACAAGGAAAAGGTACGAACTTATTAAAAAATTAGGTTTGATTATGTGGAGGTGAGTCACACTCCCATGGAAATTAATTTAAAAAGGCAAAGTGTTGAATAAGTCTTGAGGGCTCCATTAATGCTATGAAAAGTAAGTCAAACAAAACCAAAACCTCATTATTTTAATGATAAAACACATATTGGCAGAACATAAGGATTATGGTATTTTATTACATCACCATTGGGTCATTATGATGTCATAAAACACATTATATATTTAAATGGTATTTATTTTTTACCCAAAAATTTGACTGTCTCAGAAAATTATGAAAAATTCACCGTTGGATAATTTTGACATCCTGATTCCAAAAATAATATTTATTTTATCTAAATAATTTTCTAATTATGTGAATTTTCACTTTTAAAATAAAAACCGTCATTTATAAAAAATTCATGGGTTTTGACAAAAACTGCTTTCAAACCTTAATAAAAAATTTAATTGCATTCATAAAATTATAAGATCATTTATATTTAATAAAAATTAATTTAATATTAATAATAATATTTTATTAAAATATTATTTAATTCAAAAATCCTTTAATTTAATAAAATGTAATTCTTAATTAAATAATAACTAAAAACACCATTTGTACTTTAAAAACTAATTACAATGTATCAAAATTGACTAGAAATTATATTAATTATTATATACAAAAATAATGCACATGAACATAGTACTACTTATTTGTTACATAACCCCTTAAAATAGCCGCATAAGACCTAAGGGTAAGGTGTGCGATGGTGACATACTCTTGGGGTGGCTCAGATAACATCGCTCGAGTTGTAATTTCAATCGACTTCCACTTTTCCCATAGATGATCACGTTCGAGCTTGACTTGATGAAGCTCAGCTTGGGCTTGGTCAAGGGAAAAGCCCAAAGACAACACCTCTTTTTTGAGCTCTGACAAATGGGCTTCGTAAGGGGAAATTCTACTGGATGAGGCCATCACTTCCTTTCTTTGAGTAGAAATGGGTTCGTTAAAGCCTTATATTTATACTACTCAGATGATCACTGTTCAACGACTATAAAAGTAACGGTCACAAATCTTAACATAAAACTAACGAAGTTGACATCTTATAAAAACATTCTTCATAAAGAAACATTTAACTGGATCAAGAGGGATTTTCCATTAATGAAACTTTGGGTCGTTACATTGGAGGCTTCCAAGGAGGATAAATTCAAGAGGTAAATTTGACATTTTGATTCTTTTAATTTATTTTCAAGATCATTCTTGTATTTTGTAATCCTCACCTACCCACATAAAGAGGGTATGATTACTACCATAATTTATATATAATGGAATGTTATTATGATGATGGGATAATTAATCACCATCTCTCATTCTCCTCCTATTATACTAAAACTCAAAACACCATACGAGATATGTTAATTTAACACTTTCATAGAGGATAGTTATTCAGTTTCTAATATCATCTTCAAGGATGGTCATGAAAAAAAAATTATGGTTGAAATATATTAAAATATATTTATTGTGTTGTAATCATTTTTTATACCTGATATTAATTTCTAAAACAAAATGGTTGTGTTGTGATTAAAGAACCCCCAAATTAATCTAATCAATTATAATTAAAATTTTGTCGAACGAGTAATCCTCATCAAATTAAATCAAATGAATGTTATAAAAATATTATATTATATAAGATCATTAATATAATATGAATAAACCTATATAAAACCATTCCCATTTTATATTTACGTCTATACTCTTATTCAAGAGAACTAATGATGGAAACTAAGAAAATGGGCATTCATGAACAATGGAATTGAACACTATAACTCATAAAAGGGCATAAAATAAATTCATAAAGTGAATCTAATTTATATTCATTTATAATGTTTTATGGAATTATTAATTAATGAATAAAATTTGATTATTCTTGACATTAAGATCATGTGAAGGAAACCTTCAAACTTATGGTAGGGGATTCTACTCGAACCTCCATTATTTCTTCAAGTTATTTTTTTCTTTCTTTAACAAAATGATATTCTATATTTATGTTATTTACATAATTAATTTTTTTTCATATTTTAAAAAATAAGTTATCAAAATCCATTCCTTCTTCATTTTTGGGGATATACATTTTTTTAATGGTTCGAAAAGAAATTATTCCTAATAAGAAAGCCTGATTTAAGGGAACATCATGTATTCTTACCCATTTTAATGTGAACTATATAATATTTTATTAATAAATAACACATTTTTATAAAATCACTTTTTTTATTATGAAATAAATTTTTATTCACTTCATGATTTATATAAATGATTATTCAATATTCTATTATAGAATCACTTCAATATTTTCCTTACACCGCACTAAAATGTATTATTTCTAAAAATTTTGATTTTTTTAAAAATTATCACATAAATTTGACATAAATTCTGATGATCTATTCCTATTTTTCCTTATTAATGTCCATGTACATTTTAAATCATTTATATTATGGGCCTCATTGTGATATTATTTTATGTTATGCCTTTTGACAAGTTTATTATACACAATTCTTATCATGGGGTAACCCTTATGTTGATGATTGATTCCATATGTATGATTATTCTTGGGGAAAGAATATTCATGAATATTTTATGATGGGTGTTCCCATATATAACAACAACACAATGGGAAATGTTGAGTCCCCTGAAACATCATGTGAAATGGTCTTTGCAGTTCGCCTTGACTTGTGCTCAGGTACAATCGTCTTATCAGTTAGCATTGTCTCATGATGCTCAATGTGAAATGAGCCTTGAATCATAATAATGTCATGTTTTATGTTTCATCCAAATTACTATGATTCCACGCTTATATGATCACATACATTATACGTTACGAATCTATATGATCAATCATGTTCCATGGTTTTTTATATCAATATGTCATGCCATCTATCCCATGTGCTAAAGCATTTTTATTAGGTTTGTTATCTTGCTAGTATTTTCAGATCCTCTATTTGTTCATGTTATACACAAGTTATCCAACGATTATGTATGAGCACAATTGATGTTTTGATCTCTTATTGAAGCTTAAATAAATATTTTTCTCACATTTTTCAACTTTTATATACATATTCATCGAAGAAAAAAGATATTATGATCGTTGGATTGTAATTTGAAGTTTGATTATGCTTATAATAATGTAATGATATGTGCAGATGTTTAGGGTCGCTATAGTCGGTATCAGATCAAGGTTGTAGTTTCTTTTGTTTATGTGGAATATAAAACATAAGTAAGAACCATTTGGTTAAAAATATGTCTAAGAAAACATCCATAAGTATCGGTATGTATATAGTAAGTGGTTTATTACGAAAATGTAACCCTATGTGAATACTACATGTGGACGTTGTTTTGGAGCAGATGTTACTTGGAGTAACAAATCTGACTAGGTGTTATGGGCCTAACATGGAGAAACATGGTACACAAAAAATGATCCTTATGACACATCTAGTTTGACACTCCCGTGGGATAAATTTTTGTAATGTTATAATATCATTATGAACTAATTTTAAGGAAACAATCCCATGATAAATATGTTAGGAAACAGATCATGGATAACATAGATTGAAACCTCCGGAATAAAAAAAATAATATATAATTTTCCTTTATGTTTTTACCCTTTTATATCATTGTTTCCATTTATCCTTATTAGTTATCTATTCAAGCCCCATAACATCACATTCATATTCATAGTTAATGTATGTAAATTGAAGAATATGTTCCTCAAATAAATTTGACATGGGATGTGATGATTTCCCTAATATATGATAAATATGATTTGAATGGGTGCTTAAAACCTTATATCAGTACTCACTAAACAATCTCATATTATGAATAATAACATAAATCAAGTGGATCAACCTCATTCTATAAAGTATGAGAAAGTTTTCAATGAATCCTATATATGGAAAATGCCTCCCATGTATAGTGGATATTTTCATACACTCCTTGCAGAATAAGTGATTAAATCCAATGAAAAAACATTCTATTTCCTCTTGTAATCAGAAAAAGATAATGTTGTTCTATAGGTATAACATTTTGATGGGGAATCATATAAGGGTTGGTCACTGATAAAAAAATACATAGTCCAAGGAGGAAATTTAATCCATTGAATGGGAGGAATTCAAAAATATGTTTTTCAATAAATATTTTCATGTAACCTCCATGTCAAGATAGAAATAGAGTACCTTAGACTCAAGAAGAATGAATATGGTTCTATATTTCCATATGAATAAAACATTAAAAGCCTTGAAAAATACGCCTCGAGCTTTGCCATGAAAAACGATAACAAGGTAGATCACTTATTTTGAATACTAATGATGAGTCTATAAAAAGCTTTGGAAATTTGATATTTTTATAGTTATGAGGATATTATACGATGTGACCTCAAAGATGAAATGGATATTAGATTCCCTTATTGGTATTGTGCGCCTGGTGAAAAAAAGTGGAAGGTGGACTATATAATGGGTGGTTCAGCAAAAAAATCCCATGATGGAAAAAATTCAGAAAAACCCATGTGTCAGAAATCTGGGAATAAGAATCTGAGGAAGTGTCTAAAGGGAATCAAAAATTATGTCAATATGGATGTATATGTCATCTTGATAGGAACTGCCAATGGGATATGAAAAATCCGACTAATGTTGAAGAACAATGGATGATTCAGATCAAAACTCGGCCTATAATTGAGTGTTACAACTACAACATACTTGGGAATTATGTGAACTATTTCACTAATCAGAGGGTTTATAGAGGAAATCAACTAAAACCCCAAAGTCCACAAATAAGGGTTTATTCTATCACTACTACTGAGGTGGATCCAAAAAATGATGTGGTAATAGGTAAACTAGTTATTCAATCAAGAATATAGAACATACTAATTGATTATGGATCTACTAATTCATTCATATCTTGCACGATTAATTGATCTATTAAAACACAACCTCAAAATTTGGAGGTTAAGTTATATGTGATAATTTAATATGGGTAAATTCTGTTAGATAAAGTATATAACTACTCCTTGGATAATTTTTTTGTACTAAACCTCCAGAAATTATCTTCAGACATTATTTTTTGGAGTTCAATGCTATCATGGGCATGGATTCCATATCATTAGAAAAATACAACATCCACTATCAGGAAAGGGATATCAACCTTCACATCTCAAATCATCCTCAAATTCAATACATGTGTTAGGAGAGAGACGATTATACTTTTGAATCATTTCAATGAGTGTTCTTATTAATTCCTTATGAGAATGCATATCATGCTCAAATGATTGAGACAAGGGACAGAATAATGAATCAAGACATTCGCATTGAAAGGGACTACAATGATTTATTCCTCAATTAATTTTATAGTCTTCCTCATAATTGAGAGGTTGATTTATTAATTGAACTTATTCCTGGATATCGTTTTATATCAATGAAACCATAGAGAATTACAACTGTAATTTTGGAAGTATTTAAGAAAAATTTACAGGAGAATATAGAATAGGGTTTTATATTGCTGAGTTCTTCACTATGGGGTGCGCTAGGTAACTTTGTTGAGAAGAAGGAAGGATCAATCTACCTCTCCATCGGTTATTGTAAACCTAAAAAAAATGATGATAAAAAAAATTAATCCCCTGCCTATGATATATTAATTTTTTTGATCTACTTCATGGGGACAATTATTTCTCTAAGGTGGAAATTTGGTCTAGATATCACCAACTAAATGCGAGGAAGGAATATATTCCCATGATTTCCTTTCGAATAAGGTATAAAAAATTTGAGTTCATAGTGATGTCCATTGGACTAAATAATTCTCCTGAAATTTTCATGGATTTAATGAATAGTGACTTTAGATATTATCATGACAAATTTGTTGTAGTCTTTAAAGATGATATTATGATATAATCCAAGTCTAAGGAGGGACATGTAGATAATTTGAATACTATGATGGAGACTTCTCAAAGGCAGAAAATGTATGAAAATTATTGTAAATGTGAGTTCTGGATGGAGGAAGTATCATTCATGGGGCATGTTATCACCCCAAAGGGATATCCATAGAACCTTCTAAGACAAATTCAATTGAATAGTGGAATAGGATAATATCTATAATGGAGATCCATATATTTCATGGCCTTTTTGGGTATTATCAATGATTTTTTATGAACTTATCTTGATTTTCAAACCCAAGGACCAAGATGAAACAGAACCGAGTGAAGATTTTTTTGAGTCAAGAAAGTGAGGAATAAATTAAAGATATTTTAATAATCCTCATCACAATGCTGGTACTCAGACTCACAAAAAGTGGATAACTCTTTTTGGTATATAGTGATTCATCAAAGAAAGGTTTATGATGTTTAGTAATCAAAAATGACAAATTAATATCCTACTACTCAAGGATGTTTTAAATTAAATAGAAAAACTATCCCACATATGATCTAGAGTTGGCAGTTCTGATCTTTATGTTGAAAATCTTCTAATATTATCTCTATGAGGGAGAAGTGTGAGATATATACTGATCACAAGAGTCTTCAATATATACTATCATAGATGGAGATTGATATTCACTAGAGAAGATGGTTAGATCTCATCAAGGATTATGACGACTCAATCCACTACCATAATGGAAAGGCAAATAAGGTGGTATATTCTCTAAGTAGAAAGGATCTTGCATCTTTATCAATGATGAGAATTGAGAAGAATCCAGTCTTCTTAAAGTTTCAGAGGATGGAAATAGTAATCATTTATGGGGGAACATCATCAATCCATTCTCAAATGACTTCTCAACCATCCCTCATATTGAAAATTATGGATTATAATTGAAATTATGTGGAAATTCAGAAAAGAGTGGAAGCTATCAGAAATCAGAAATCCTCAGAGATTAATATTGATTAGGAAGGAGTTTCAATATTAGGTTCATGATTATGTGTACCATCTGATACATAGATAATGTAGGATCCTCTAAATGATACACATAGCTCAACTATCTCTATTGACCAAGGGAGAAAAAAGATGTATCATGATCTCCAAGAGAACTGCTGGCTGGACAATATGAAGAAGGATATAACTGAATATACATCAATGTGCTTGGTATATTAGAAAGTGAATACTGAGTGGAAATAGTCTAAGTGGGTGATGAAACCACTACCCATACCAATATATATTTCGAAGAACATTTCCATGGACATTGTCAAAAGAATTATAAAGACATCCATTGGAAACAATGCTATGTGGGACATTGTGGATCATCTTAAAGATGAAAATTTATTTATTACAATTAAAGTTGAAATATCATTTGTCAAAATATCATGGATATATATCATATAAGTAGTCTGGTTTCAGGGAGTACCAATATCTATTGTATCAGATCAGGATCCAAAACTCACCTCGATGTTCTAGATAAGTCACTAATATAATCAAATAACATCGATGAACTTTATTACAGCCTATCACCCTCAAATTTATGGCCAATCAGAGAGATTTATTTAGGCATTGGATGAATTGTTATGAAAATTTTATAATCAGTTCAAAGGAGGATGGGAGCAACATCTTTCACTGGTCAAATCCTCCTATAAGAACAATTTCTACTCCATCATCCAAATGAAACCATATGAAGCCCTTTATGGGGAAAGGAGAAGAACACCGATGTGTTAGGATGATGTCGATGAGTGTAAACTACTTGGACATGAAATGGTAGAAAAAATGGTGGAGAAGGTGGAAAACATTCAGCTGCACATCAAGGTAGCCAAAACATGACAAAAGTTTATTGTAGAAAATCATCTATGAGAGATCAAGATCAAGGATAAAGACATTGTATTCCTCATAATAAATCCATGTAAGAAGGTCATGTGATTTTGGAAGAAATGAAAGCTAAGTCTTAGGTACATCGGCGCCTTTGAGATTCTTTATCATGTTAAAGATGTGGCCTATCGACGGGAACACCCACCTAACATTTGAAAATTACATGATGTATTATATGTATCCATCTTAATTATGTACATACCAGATCCCTCATAGGTACTATCCTTATAGGTGGAATAGTTTGAGAATGGTCTTTCATACGATGAGAGGTTAGTGAAGATATCAGATTTTAGAGATAATGTTTTATGCAATAAGACTACTCACATGGTCAATGTATAATGGTGGAACCATATGTACGAAGAGGCAACATGGGAACTAGAGGAAGCGATAAAGGAGAAGTACCATCAACTATTTTCATCATAGAATGTAAATCGAAATTTTTAGGAGAAAATTTAAAATAGGGGAAGAATGTAACGACCTAATGTTTTATCAATGGAAATTAATTCCTTATAATTTTTACTTATAGTATAATAACATAAGATTGCATATAGATCACAATAACAACATTTTAAATGAATAATTAATGAAATAAAGGTATTTATAGATGTTAAGGAACAATACCAAAGGAATAGAAACATGACAATTAGAACAGTAACACGATCTTTATGAATAGTAATATGGACAATTGAATAGTAACCTCATCAATGAATGTATAAATAATACTTAAAAAACTTATAATTTAAAATATGATATAATTATATCAACATATATGTGAATAAATATTTGAGAAAAATTAATAATTAATTGTTGGTATTTTTTAAGCAATGTAAATTTAATAAAAAATATATGATTAATTTAATAAATTAAATGAATAATTATTTTTATAAAAGATAATAATAAAATATTTTTTTCTCTTTTGAATATATGATAATTTAACGAGACCTTAATTAATTTGTCATAGTGTTAGAAAATATGTTTTAATTTTAAAATGTGTATTTTTCGTGTAAATTATGATTTTAATTAAAAATTAAATTTATCATATTTAGATTGTTATTTTCATAAAATGGAGTTCATTTTTGGAATATATGCATTGAAAAATGGGTTGGGGGAATTTTTGGAATTTTTTTGAAATACATGATTATTTGTGGAAAGTAAAAATATGGTAATTTACAATATTTATACATTATAAGTAAAATAAACTATTCATTGTGTCATGGATTAGGTAAGAACCATTGGATAAAAATGACATGATCTAATTAATACTTTTATGCTCACGATTCATTACTATTACATTTCGTGAGAAAAATAATAAACTGATGAAATAAATATTGAGAAAAATCCCCTCTCAGCCACTATAGAAATCACCCCTCACCACCTATTCTCTTCCCACCACTCAATCATTGTAACTTGTACAAATTATGCTCAAGTACCATCCCAATACCCTCCCCCACATCCAAGAATCTCATGATATCCTCATAAGTCGAAAACATCTTCCCTACAGAGGCTCTCAATGTGGATAAATTTGAGAGGTAAATTCCACTTTTGGTATCTTTTACATTATTTTCTAGATCTTTATTTTCATTTTATATCTGAAAATACCATATAGAAATTGTATTATAACTCCTATAATTTAAATAATCTATAGATAAGATATTATAATGGAATAATTCATCATCATCTTTCCTTCTCACACCTTTTATACTAAAAATGAACACACCATCAAGAATGTTTTAATTTATCACATTCAAGTACAATAGATTTTGAATTTCTATTATAATATTCAAGGAAGGTCATGAATTTTATTATGGTTTAACAGTATTATAATCTACATATTTTTCTGTAATTATTTTTAATTCATGATATTAATTTATAAAACAAAATGAGTTCATTATGATCAGAAAACTTCCAATTTAATCAAAGCAATTAATAAAAAAATGTTATCAATTTATTCATCCTCATCCCATTTATGTAAATAAATTTTATTACAATTTTATCTTTTTGATGTTAATTAATATAATATTATTTCACTTTAGGATAAAATTCTCAATTTACAAGAACATACATAATATTATTCCAGCAAGCCGATCATGAAAACTAGGTAAACGAGAAATTACAAACTATAAAATTGAACAATATAACTCATCTAAAAGGGTATAAAAGAACATAATAATAACATAAAATTTAAATTTAATGAATAATATGATCTGTACTTATTAACTAATGTATCTAATTTTACTATACTGGTCATTATGATCATGTGATGGAATCTTTCAGACATAAGGTAATGGATTCTACCCGAATGTCCATTATTACTTCAGGTTATTATTTCTTTTTCATTACCAAAATGAAATTCACTATTGTTTTTATTGATTTTTTTTTAAATTCCAATATCATGAATAATGATCCATTACTACTTATATTTTCAGAATAAATATGTTTTTGAATTGTTCATTACTCAATTCATTCTGATAAGCAAGCCCGATTTAAGGGAACACCTCGTATTTTTATCTATTTTATAGTGAACTCTATAATATATTTTGATCCACCTTAACTTTTATAAAACCAATCATTCTATTTTGAAATAATTATTTATTAATTATTATTTTTTATAAAATAATATTCCATATTATAATTTAAAGGATCAATAATAATTTCGTTAAAAAAAACTAAAATTATTTAATTCTAATGATTCTTAAATACTCTCTTTATATGTTATCAGTTCAGATTGACAAAAATTATCATTATCATTTCTTATTTTATCATATTAATGTAAAAATATTATTTAAATAATTTATATTAGGGACATAATTTTTATATTACCTTATGTTATGGTTTTTGACAAGATTATGATACCCAATTCTTACCCTGGGAAACACATATGTTTATGATTGATTCCTTATGCATGATTCTACTTGTGGTAAAAAAACTCCTGATATTTTATGATGTGTGTATCCGAATAGTTCTAAAATGCATTGGGTAATTTTTAGTCTCAAGAGATTTTGTGTCCAACTCTCTTTGCAGCAAGCCCTGAATCATGCTCCAAGTGCAATGGTCATGGTGGTTTGCCTTATCTCGTGATCCTCTATGTGAAATGAGCCTTGAATTGTGAAAAATTCATGTATTATATTATTGAATAATTACTATGATTCCATGTTTATATGATCCCATTTTTAATATTTTATGAATAGATATGTTCAATCATGTTCCGTCCATTTTTATATCATTAAATCATGACTTCAAACCCAAGTGATAATGATCTATTCTTATGTTTATCCCCTTACAAGACATTTCAGTTCATACCTTTATTCATGTTATCCCCATGTTATCCTATGAATATGTTTTATCATAATGGAATTTAGGATCTCTTTATGAATATTAATTAAATAATTTCTTTGCCCCATTTTATTAGTTTTTTGTACCCAATGTTGCATGAAACTAGACATTACGATACATGGATTGTTATTAGAAGTTTTAATTTTCTTAAAATCATATGATGATATGTGTATATGGAAGGAGTTTCTATAAAAAATATGGAATAACCTAAATGATTAAATAATATACACAACACTTTCATGTAATTTTTCCCTAAAACATATAAATTTAAAAGATAAATTGTTATAGGGTTTAATTATACTAAATAAATTACATTTGGACATTTGATGGATACATTTTAATCCATACATTATTTTTAATAATATATAAACCTATTTTATCTTTATCCATGACAACATAAATTCATTACCGTGACCACATAATTGTATAAAAATTTAAATGGGCCCTAGAAGAAAATTAGCACATGATTGTTTTAAATTTGGATTATTTTTTATAACAGTAAATTTTTATAGGTGGTCTAAATTATTTATAATATAAGAAAACAAAACACAAGATAATGTTTTTAGGAAAAAAGAAATATTATTTATAAAAATAATTTATCTGATAAAATATGTAATAAAATTGTTTCCCTGATTTTTTAGTTAAATAGTTAAAAATGAATATGTTTTTATTTTATTTTTGAAATTAAAAACTGAATGGAATCATCCCCCACATCCATTGAATGCAAAGACACAAAATTATTTTTTAATGTTAATAAAATATTACTTATCATTACAAAATTCAAGGTTGGGTTACCAATATCGAAATAATTAATAAAATTTTATTTTTTACGACATATGAATACATTTGGTTGAAAAACACTCAATAAATAGTAAAAATTAATTTTTAGAGATATTTAACTGTTTTATCATATAGTTTTAACTGAGTTTTACAAATTCATTTGAGGAGAAATTTCATTACCAAGAAATCTATTCAGAATAATTTTTTGACCCTATTACATTATATTAATAATTTTAATAAAAAATATGTAATATATTTTCTAAAATTCATTTCATAGTAGTGAAAAAATTAAATTTTAAATTAATCCTACAATGCGGGTTAAAAAAGAATTTTTTCATATAATTTTTTAAGAAAAAATTGATCTTACATTAACACTAAGAGTTTTAATAATAATTATATGAATTTAAATTCACACATACACCAAAAACACACACACACACACACATATATATATATACATACATGTAATGAAATATTTTAAAATAATTTAAATCAATCTAAATTTTAATTTATTTTTATTTAATAAAATTAGAAAACATAATGCATTTAATGAAATCTTATGTAAAATCTGTTTTTAAGGAGAAATGTAAACATATAAAAAATGGAAATATAATTTTATTAATATAAAATTATTTAGAATCTTTTTATTAAAATATATATTAATTTAATTGAAAATACATCTAGATTATATTTAATCTTCTAAATTACAAGAAATTATGAAATGAAATGACAATTTCTAAAAAAATCGATATTTTTCACTATTTAAAGAAAAATAAATGTTTACATAGAATTCCTAATGTCTATCTATATATTAATTTTGATATCATTAAGATAAAAATGACCTAATTTTTATAAACTATAGTTTCTAGACATTTTATATATTAACTATTATATTTACTCATATAACGCAATAAAACACATTTTTAAAGAAATTATTTATTTTTTATGCATAAAATGATATTACTTAAAAGTACATCAATTTTTTATTCAATAATAAATTTATTTAAATGATATAAATATTTTTTATTTTTTTTTAATTCAGTTATTCCTATTCATACCACTAATTTTAATAGTTATTTTTTATGAGTCACATTTGTATGATTATATTTTAAATTTATATGATGGTTATTTTAAACACGACTTTCCGTCTACTGAAAGATATTAAAGAAGAAATATTTATTTAATGATAAATATACTATAAATTTCCATGTGTTATATTATACCCACTTAAATAAATTTTTTCCATGAATTATAAGAATGGTCATAAAAGGATCAACATTTGAGAGTAACAATTTCCAAATCCCATATATTACAAATGGATAAATAAATTAATTTGAAAAATGGAAAAATAATGGTTATAAAAAAAATAACACCTAATTAGATTCCAAGATAATTAGAACATTAGTTAAATGTTCCATAATAATCATGGAAGAGAAAATTAACATCAATGGAATAATGGATGAGAATGATACATTCGCTGAAACCATCAATTAGTGAGAGGAGAAAGGATCTTTAATAATATGGAAATGAATGTAAAAGGATAAAATTATTATATTAGGAAACATTCCATATGTTTTTGGGATAAATTATTCAAAAATTGTACAAACATTAACTATTTTCATTTCAAAATCATATCTTCATACTTTCATTGTGCTTTGAAGAATTTACACATTGTAATTTTTTTTGTTTTTTGACGGGGTTTAAATACGATGGTTTTAATTTTTTTATATGTTTATCAATGGGTCAGTTTTTAAACCAAGCTCCAGAACATTATTGCATTTCTTTAAACACCTTAAGGTGTTGTTTTTTTACATCCTTAATTACCCGATAATTTTAGTGGGTGTCGCAATTAGTTTTGGGAGCAATGAATTCAGAAAATTTAACTTTATTGGATCTGCACGGGCTGCGTAAAGATGCAGTCCCTCATGTGCAGCTTACCCAATATAATGTATTATTTATTATAATTAAATAATATTAAATGTTTTTTTCTTATTCAAATAGATTAATATGCTGATAATAATGTTATAATTATTATTATGGTTTCATAAATTAGTTTTATGTATTTATATTTTAATTTCATGGTAAAGGAGTGTATCATTTAAGAGAATTAAATGTTGCTTTTTAGATTCTAAAAAAACATTTAACTATATGAGGGTTTTTAGATTTAATGAATAATTGTTATTAAATAAAGGTGTTGGGATCATCAATGTTTTAAAAAATAAGAATAATGAAATTTTTATTAATTTAGTTCTGTGAGGATAATTATTATTATTATTTTGGCAATAAATTATGGTTTATGAGTTAATTTTTTTAGCATATTGATGATATTATAATAAATAGGGGGTTTGGGTCTTATATAAATGAATTATGGTATAATAATAATAATGATGTTATGATTATTGTATATTTTAGTTAAATAAATAATAAAATAATTTAATTAAAATATCAATAGGGAGTTTCATAATTCATTATGAAACATTTATTAAGAGATTCGTAAATGAATAAGCATTTTTAATTAAATGGGGAGTTTTGAACCCACTAGATAAGTTATTAATGTGTATGATAATAATAATAATAAAATGAGTATTATTATTTTAATTATTACATCCATTTAAATAGATTAATTTTATGTGAAAAAAGAAAAAAATAAAATTAAAATGGGGAGGCATGACCTGGAGGGGAGGCACATGACCCCCTTGTTTTCTTCCTCCATAAGTGACACACCAGGTGCGCAGTGCCCTTGCGATCTAGCTGCTCTGGATCCTTCACTATGGTGAAACATCTAGTAGCACATGGCCCCTTCTCTCTAGTCTGCAACCCTCAGCTGGACCCCCTTATAGCAGCTGACGACACTCTAATGAATAAACCTGTAGCATGCCACCCCTTCTTTCAAACTCCACTTTTCGAGTGATGATTAATCTCAGAACCCTTACGAATATTGTCCACCTCGTCAAGGTGATTTTGTCTACCTATAACTCGTGATTGACATCATCCATTTTACTACTCTCTCTCATGTAATTTTCTTGGCTGAAACCATTTGGTTTGGCTATAAACCGATCATTGCATTCCTATATTTTTAGGATATGTGAATGATGACTCGGGACACATTGGTCCATAATCCAGCATCTACCGCAAAGGGTGAGTTATATGGTATTGTTTTTCCTTGTCTCCATTGCATTGGGTAAGGATATACATTTCCACTTTTTGTTTTTCACCATCAAATTTAGAGTCTGAAAAATTATGCGAGACCCTAGTACTTTATTTGATGTACATTGATTTTTGTCGTTGAAATTTTGTGATTATAAGTTTTGTTGTTGTGGGTTTTGATCAATGTAGATGGCTCACACTTGAATCTATATATGAATATATTTATATACATATAGGTGTGTGCGAGTGATTGCAGACCAATTTCAGATTAGTTGTAATCGTATGTCATGTCGCTGAATATTGTTTTTGTTCCACCCCGAGGTAGGGTCCCAAATCTCTATCACATTATTTATGAATTATAGATTCTTTACATAAAATGAGAATGTGAGTTTCATTGATTATGTAACTACTATGTTTTTTGGAAATGATGATTAAGGATACATTGCTGGTTAGTGGTAATGTCATATCATGATTTTTGTGGTTTGGAATTTCATATGTATTCTTCCAGGTGCTGATATATGATATGTTGATGCCGGACACTTTTGATGTTCTTAAATGATTCCACCCATGTGATATAAATTATTACTTGATCATGTGTTATGTTTCCTTTTTTCGTTCAGTTTTGGGTTGGTATACATGAGGCTAGGAAATTGTCAGCGGTTTGGATAATAGTCATTCTTGGGACTGATCACCCCATGTATAGGAAGTATTCAAGTCAGCAAGGATTGGAATTGATGTTTTTAATATTAGAAGTTATAGTTTATATGATTTCACCATGATCAACTGGTTTATTTTCCGATGCTTATTGATATTGAGAATTTTGAAAAAAATAACTGTCTTCGCCTAATATGGAAAGGAAGATTCCTAAATGCAATATCTTAGGAACATAGTGATTCACATGTCCTGAATATAACATTCCATGTAGTTTCAATAGTAGTATGCCTCCTAATTTGGATTGTGTTCTTTTGGTAGAATTCCATGTTTTTATTTGCTTTAGCAAACCTCTATAGATAACATCATGCAGTGATAGATTTAGAATGATTAAGTGATTATATGACATAGTGCCTCCGTTATTAGCCTATTTTGTTGTTGTAACATGATTATGTGTTAGATAATGATGTTGTGTTACATTATATGCGAACATGGTAGAGATTCTTTGTTATATCAAAGGGGTTCTAATGTTAATTTGTTAAATGAATGTTGATTGTGATACATGGGAGCCAAATTCCCGTGATATGGTTTATGGGAGCCTTATTGATTGGTTGATGGCCACCCATGTGTTTGAACCCTTTATAAACATAATATGTTTGAATATTGTTATAAATTATAAACATCTGAGTTTGGATTGAAATGAACTTTTCTTGGGTTACTTGTTGGTTCATCGATATAGTGTAAATGGGACCCTTGGAGGTCACTTGCTTTGTAAAAGAAATTTAGATGCATAATTTCAAGCTTTAATATGAATAACACTAAATGTTAAATGATTAAAGTGGATGTTTGTGATATAATTTCTTCTATTTATATAATTAATTATTTTTAAAACCAAGTAACATGTTTTGAAAATCACTTATGGGTTTGTTGAAATTTATTCAAATGCTAAAAGGATGAAATGAATTAATTAAAATATCTAAAATGGAGCTTTTGAACCTCATCATTTCAGTTTTTCGTGACCATGAGATAGGGTTGGGGTTTATGTTTCATAAGGGGATAACCCATGGTAGGTAGTACCCATATAATGTTCTAGGTAATTAATGTATGTTCGTTCCACTACACATGTGGGCTTCTAGGGACTCGGATGTTTTGGAATGATGATTGGTTTATGTTACGACTATTATGGTCAATGTTTGACATGGTGATCATGGTTTGGGGTACATCACATACATGTGTTAATGTGTTATAAAATATAATTCCGGTGAGTGGCAGATCATTTCTTGATATGTCATGGTCAATCCATAGTTGGGTAGTGTCGCGTCATTTTCATTAAATGTGTTGGCAAGAGATACTGAGATTTTATTACAGAGTTGCTTGGTAGTAGTTTGTCAGATCATATTAATGACCATGTTTTTTCTCTCAGAGCTCTCTTCTGAATATGATGATCTTGTCTCCTATCTTGACCTCATCATTGAGACACTATGATAGCATTGGTCTGGCACCACGTTACTGTTTAAATGTTTTTGGGTTTGTTGAGTAGTTGTAATCAGGGATGTTTGTGGGATGGGTGGTTTATTTGTGATACTCCATTATTCAACTTGCGGATCATTTATTATTAAAATATCCTTTCAATACCATTACTTTGATATTTCACCAGAGGTCAGGTAAGGACTTTTTTATACAAGTAAATGGTCTGGAATAGATTCAAAGGCACATTGTCAGATAAAGGGTGAATGTGGGTTATGGGTCTACGATGTATTTTGAGGGAAGCATGCATATAATTGTCTATTTTTTTATTTATATTCAACCATTTTAATTGATGAGGTCCCTGTATTGTCCTTATATATAAGCTCTGTTTCGATATTGAAGCTATAAAGTGAGCTTTGGCGCTGGTTTTAAAGGCTTAGCTGTTAGGGTTATGAAAGGATAAAGGTGTGTTTGGCATTGGGAAAACAATGCAACAGTTATTATGTGATTAAATATCCTTGGTGTGTTTTTTTTAGTTATCGATGGCTTCTCGAAGACAATAAGTTTTTAAGGTGGGTAGAGATGCAATGTCTCGTGTTTTTGAACTAGGTTAAAATTCAAAGGTTTTCGAATTTGTCTTTAGTTGATCGATGGGTCGGTTTTTAATCTGATATTCTGAACATTATTCCAAGTGTTCGAACACCAAAATGTGTATTTTTCAGACTTTTGTAATTTCCCAATGATTTTAGTTGGTGTCCCAATGAGTCTTGGGAGGACTGAATTTAGAAAAGTTCAATTTAATAGATCTGCACAGGATACTCACAGTTGCAGTCCAACCCATATTGCTCACCCAGTTTAATATTGTATTTATTTTAATTTAATAACATTAAATGTGTTTTTTCATGTTTAAATATAGAATGTGTTTATAATAATAATGCTATTATTTTTATGGGTTCATAATGTTTTTTTATGATATGAGATTTTAATTTCTTGTTAAAGGAGTGTAACATTTATGAGAATTTATTATGGATTTTGAGATTCAAGGAGAAATGTGTAATTAAATGAGGGGTTTCTGATTAAATAATGCATTGTTATTAAGTAGAGGGGTTGGGTTTATGAAATGTCTGAAAAATAATAATAATGAGATTATTATTATTTTAGTTTCCTAAAGGTAATAATAAATAATATTATGCCTACTAAATTAGGGGTTAGGGGTTGGAGTTTTTATCATATTAATGATATTGTAAAAAATATGGGGTTTGAGTTTTAAATAAATAAATGTTGGAATAATAATATTAATGTTATTATTATTATTATTTTTTAGTTAAATAAATATTACTAGAATAAAATTATGGATTAGTAGGGAGATTCATAATTAATTATGAAACATTAATTATTGGAAAAGTAAATGATGAAGAGTTTTTAATTAAGGGGGGGGGGTTCACTAATTAGATAAGTTTTTAATTAGTATAATAATAAAATTTATAATAATAACAATAAAATGAGTATTATTATTTTAATAATTACATCCAATTATTTAGATTAATTTTATGGAAAAAGAAAATAAAAAGGGGAGTCACGACCTGCAGATGAGGCGCATGACCCCCCAATTTTCTCTGACCTCCGGCCATGCACAAGGTGTGCAACGCCCTTACACTCTAGTTACTCTAGCTCCTTTTCTGAGGTGAGACCCCTAATCGCACATGGCCCCTTATCCCTAGTGTATAGCCCCCGGCCGATCCCTCTTGCAGAACCGCATGCCACTCCATGGAAGAACTTTTTGAGCACCACCCCCTCTCCCGAACTACACTTTGCGCATGATGATTCCTCTCAGACTATTCATGAATCTTGTCTGAATCATCAAGGATAGTTCAGATGTGTATAATTCCTGATTCACATTGGCCATTTTACTCCTCTCTCTACCTTGTTTTCTCAGCTGAACCCGAAGGTTTATGTTTAATCCGATCATTGTGTTCCTATATTTTTAGGATATGTGAATGTGGACTAAAGTCCCATAGGGCCATAATATGGAATCCTCCACCAAGGGTTAGGTAGATGGACTCGTTTTTCCATGAATCCATTTTTTGGGGTAAGGATATGCATTTATGCTGTTTGTTTTTTCACCATCTAATTTAGTGTCCGATGAATTATACAAGTCCCTAGATCTTTATTAGAGGTGCGATGATTCTTGTCATTGCATTTTTTAATTCTATGTTATGTTTTAGTGGTATTTGATCAATTTAGAGGCTGAAAATATATATATATATATATATATATATATATAAGTACATATTTATATACATTATAGTGTCTACGTGTGGTTGCAGACGAGTTGTGGATTGGTTGTCATCGTATTTCAATCCACTGAATATTCTTTTAGTTCCACCCTGAGGAAGGGTACCAAATCTACATCACATTATTTGAGAATTATAGATTCTTTAAAAAAATTGAGAATGTGAATTTTTTGGATTATGGAACTACTATGTTTTTTGGAAATGCCGATTGAGGATAAACTACTGGTTAGTGGAAATGACATATCATTCTTGCTATGGTTTTTCATTTCATATGTCTTCTTATTGGTGTAGATATATGATATGACAATTATTGAAACTTGTTATGTTATTAAATGATGCCACCCACTTGAGATAAATGATGACTTGATCATGTGATTGTTTTAAGCATATATTTCTGATTTGGTTAAAGTGATATATTTAAATAGTTAAATGGTTGGAATGAGGCAGGATGGTTAATAGGGTAATTAATTGAATAATTATTTATCATTACATGAGTTGGTTTTTTTTTTGGAATTTACTAAATATTGAGAATATTGAATATTTTTACATGTTCGAAATATAAATTGGAAACATATAATAAGTAATGGATAGATTAATTATTACATGTTAAATTGTAAATGGTTAATTAATTTATGATTGGTTAAAGTTATTTTATTTAATTAATTAATGGTTGAATTAATTAATTAGAATGCATTAAATTGATTTTGTGAATTGATTGTTTATTCCGACTGTTTTCCAAGAGTACCTTTCGATGCGTGTTTGTTTTCCTACCTTATGATGACTTGGAGGGAGTTGATTAGGAATATGAAATGATGTGTGATATTGTTTCTAAATATCTAAGCCTTTTTCAGCATGTTTTACATGATATTTTTAGGATGTCCATGTAAATTGTTAAAGTCATAGACAAATTACCACTTGAGTTGATGGGTTCAAAATTGTTAAAGAATTGGGATAATTAAATTTTGATTTAATTATTTAGTTGGATTGGTAAGAGAAATTAATTTATAATTAATTAATAACTATTGATATGTTTAATTGTTAATTTATATTTGACTTATTTGTTATGTGTTTTATGTTGAATTAATTAAAGGATTAGATTAATTACTATATGAATTAATTAATGTATGGTTTTGGGGTGTTAGACATGGAGTTCTTCACCAATGATAAATATATATGTATGATTGATAAATGGGTTGTAAGTGAAGTAATGATGCTCTAAATACACATGTGGTGCTAGAACTGGCGTTCTACTCCCATCTTGCATGAAAATATTCTTTTATGGGATTAGGAGAGATGATCCAAATTCCCATGGGTTGTGAGATATGGACTGAAAATCCAAATACTCATGAGGGTTCTAGATATGATGTTCCACACCCATTAATTGTCATTGGACTGCTGGTCCGATTTTACACATCTAAAATTAATTAATTAGTTAATGAAAACTATTGTGAAAAAATGATTTTTAAATTGAATATGTGAAAGGGTTTAGACTTATTAATGAATTAGATAAATCACTGTTAGTGGATGGAACCACGCGAGAATCACTATTTCTAATGGATGGGCATAGACATTATATTTGAAATATTAAATATAATTTCTTATGACATGTTATCCAAGACAAATCACAAGCATGGATTCAGTCTTCACTTTAATTACATAGATGGTCTTTAGAGACATCTCTGGTGAGTGACTTATACGAGTGGTGTGGGGAATATGCCAAATCTCTAGAATTAAAAAACATAATATTGTTTTAATAAAGGATAAACGAAAATGAATGTGTGATGATTGATGTGCATTCATGAAAAATGTATAATAATGGTACAAACACCAGCAGAGAGCTGAAGCATGTACTTCGGTATATTGTTACTTTGTACTAATTAATTTAATTATGCATTCTTTCACACTATTTAAATTATTTATGAATGTCCAGATTTTGGGTTGACACTAGTGGTCACACCCTACATAAATTTATATCTCACACCCTACTCAGGGTTCCGTTGTTCTGGGGTACCTATGTAGGTTCTATTTGGTTGCAGGATTTTTGTTATACACTAGTACACTGAGATAGGAGAAAATGAATGAGCTGGAACCCAAGAAACTCATGGAGTTTTCCATTGGGGCTTTTGAGACATTCCATTATCCATGTACTATGATTTAAAACATGTTGGTTTGTTTTCTTCTTTCATAAATGTATCAATAAAATTTCATGCATGCATCTGCTCTATAATAGGAATTGACCACATTTATATAATGAGTAATATTTTTCATCCGCTATTTTTCCAAGTATGAATTACTACTTCCGATATTTTTTGTTATTTACTATGATATACCACTATGCAACTCTGATAACATGGTATAGTATCCCCACTAACTATCCATAGACCCTCTCTACTAGTCGGCAGCCTCTGGCTTGTGGTGAGACACGCTTGAGGTCATGTGGTGACCAGTCCAGCCATCAGTGCAGGGGTGGGCCGGGTTCGGATGTTACACACATCATTTATTAACACATTAAATTAATATTCAAGATGGATTATTCATGAATGAAAATAAATTAATAGATATTAAGTTCCATAAAAGAATAGAAAACAATTCCTTATTTCTCTAAATATTTAACAAAACCAAAATGGATTGAACATGTTATCCTAAAGAATCTCGGACATAACATACATTAATATTGCGTAATATAAGATAAATATTAATCACATTTAAAATAAATACATTCCTAAGGACCACAATAGTTTAGTTTCATGGAAAATGTGGAAGCATAATATTCTAACTTGGTGAAATGAATTCAATATCACCCTTAATGATCATCCCCTTTAGTACTCTTTCTTTAATCCATCTTTCAAATCTCGGGGACTGAAATAATATGAAAGGGGTGAGCTCATATTATTAGTGAGGCTAAATAATGGAGATATGTATGAATAACATGAGAATAAGGTTATAAGATCATGATCATATATTTATAATATCATACCATAAATATCGAAGACAATAATATAAATTCATGTAATAAATTTTGGTATTTCATAAGACATTAATCATATGGAAATATACAACATAATCTATGGGATCATAACATAAGCTTAAGAAATGTGATTATTGATGATACATAAACATATAAAATTATATACATAGTAATCAAGGATTAATTACATTTAAATATTAATGGAATTGGTTGACTCCCAAAACCATATTAGTTATAACAGTTCACTCCCAATACTATCTTAGTGGCTAATGACTTTTACTGAAATGGCACAACTTCTTGTTCTAGCATAGTGTTATGGAACAAGGTTCACCTCCTATTCCATACCGGTAAAACTGAACCTATTTCACTCCAAATTCATTCCTGGAATTATTGAACCGAGTCTGTTCCTTATTACAGCCTATTATTACACAATTGAGTTCACTCCATGTTCCAGTGCTATTTTACTAAACTAATTCCATTCATTATTCCACCGCTATAATACTGAAATGAGATTAATGCATGTTCTATACATTTATTACCGAACCTTGTTCACTCCTAGTTCCATATATGTCTATCATATGAGATATGAATATTTATCCAATGCATTTTGCAGAGATATTGGTCCCACCCATCAAATATCAAAATAATAAAAACATGTTCCATAAGAAAATAAAACAATCATTTTATCATAACCAATAAAATATAGATGAGGTTTCATAGGAATCATATCATAACCCATTAAATGAAATTGGTACCATAAAATTTTAATTATATAATATCATATGGAAAAGGTACAGGTTACATAATCATTCCATCATAGATTAATCGATGATTGGAATGTGGGGTCAAAAGCATTTTTTTTGTGGTAAAATGCATAGAATAAAAATGGGTTTCATAAAAAAACTTTTCACCACATCCATTACCCATTCAAAGAATGCATAATAATGAGTTACATGGATTATAACCCCTGTAATGTGTAATCTATATCAAAGGATGTCATTTTATATGTATAATGATTTTGAATGATCACATGGAATGTAAATTTTCAATGAAAATCACTTTTTAAAACATATAACATTTTCAAAATCATTTTTTATACCACAAGTAGAACATATAAAGGAACAATGAAAACCCACATTAAATAAGTCCTTTGGAAAATATCATTTATATTTTACAAAAACTCTAATAAAATAATTTTAAAATGTTTCATTTTGGGAATAACCTTGAGAACATATAATTGAATCATTGAAACCTTTTTTAAACATCTTTTTATATATATAACCATTTTTAGAAAATTATCATATGAGAAAAAAATTTAAAAAAAAAATTATAGAATATTAAGAAAAAATATTAATTTAAAAGTAACATATAAACATTCAATGTAGGATTTATGTAAATTATGTTGTGTAAATCCATATATCCCAAAAAATCTGTTTTCACGGAAAAAAGTATTGAAAAGTTCATGGATTGGATAAGACAATGAGATTCCATTTTAAAAAAATTATTAAAAATTTAATGATTGGATAAAAATTTCTTTTAGACAGCTTAGTAAAACATATTTTAAAACATTTCAAGAAAAAAGGTTTTTTGAACAAAACTAATTTCAGGTAGACTAGTAAAATAATTTTGCATTTTATAAAATAACATAGTCATAATTATAATAAATAGTAAATATTAAAAATGTTATGAGTAAATAGAGATATAATATATAACCTGAGGATAATAAAAGTGTAGAGAGTTATTGATATAGGGATCATAATATTTCATTAGTTTAAGCATAATAAAAAATATTCTATATAAATGATGAGATTGTTGAAATAAACCATTAACACATTGTTAACCTAGAATCATAATTATATGGAAAGAATGACCTTACCCAAAGATTAAAATACAATGAAAATATAGATATAAATGATATATCATGTTAAAGGGAAGTTTATACACCTCATAAAATAATATAGGTGAATAATATTTTATGTATCTCAAAGAATGAAAATTGATAAAAAAAATTAGGTTATCGATTTGGTAATTATTGAACCATTATCCACGTGAATGAATTCTCATCAAAGTGATATGTAAATACCCATACGTAGAAGTATGAGAATAATATAATACATTAATGTAATGTAAATATACCACAAAAAAAAATGAGTCGTGAATAAGGTAGAAGTATCACAGAAATAACAGTGAGATGAGAAAACTCTTACTGTTTTTTTTTTGACTCTCATCATACTCGTTCCGACCACCTCTCCTTTGGGTATTTTTTTTGGATTTCTACAAAGGGATACCTTGAATGGATTAATTCCCAATGATAGTATTATAGGATTAAAGTTGAGAATTTTAGATGGTATTTGGATAGGGTTTGGTCGATCCAATTTTGAGTGACTGGTGTGAGGATGTGGAAGATTGTTTGCCTTTTTTTAGAGGATGAGGGTGGAATTCCTGTAAATACCAAAAGGCAATCACCATTTGGAGGAATCCCTTACCTAATGTTCGTAGAAATGTTCAAATAATTTTGTAAAGGGGATGTATGGTTGATACAATCCCCCACCACGTAAAAATAAATTCTTTTTTCAATTTTCATCCAAAACATATATGTTTCCCGACCATTATGATTTTTGTTTTTATTATGGTAACGAGTTTTCTAACATATGAAATTTAAATAGTAAGACTAAATTATTTGTATATTTATTATAAAATATATATCTACTTAAATTTAAATATGATATCTATTTTTTAACAAAAAATCCCATGTGTGGGGGAAATTATTTTTAAAATTAATGTATATAATGAGTAAAAACACTCCTTTAACCCATACTATGGTAACAATGTTTTTATTATGTAAAAGATCATATGTTTATTTTAAATAATAAATTGGTCCATTAAAAGATCATATTTTATATTTATTTTCATTTAAATATCATTTGGATTAAATAAGAATTTTATGTAAGTCATAAATCTTTAAATAAAATGTCATTTTATATAAAATAACCTTAATGTCATTTTTGAAATTATTTACTTAATTTTAATTTTTATAAATTATGAAAAATATTTAATTTTAGTATAATAATTTCATAGATTTTTAAAATTATATATTCATCTTCAAAAATATTATTACACCAAAATTCATTTAGTTTACATTACTTTTTTTTTGCATCATTTATTTTATTGTATTATAAAATATATAATCAATGTGTTGGAATTTGAAAATAATTTAATGTAATTATATCATATTGGGATTTAATTTAAAATTATCATTATATAAATAACTCATTTTTCACTCAAAATAATTTTTATAACAAAAAAGGCTTTTTCCATACGCTAATGATTTATAGAAATTAAAAGCATGGAAGGAATGTTTCTTGTATTTTTATTTAAAGAACTTATTATATGTGAAAATTTCACCAAAATTTGACCAAATGACTTATACTATTAAAAAAAGTTGGCATATGGTCAATATACAGTTAGATAACTATTTTTGTACAAGTTTCTAAGTCATTTTCCACTTAAGATAACAAATTATCCACCAAGTAAACTAATTTTTACATTAATCACTGTAATTAATTTTAATTACTTTCACTAATTTTATTGGTCAAAAATAAATTTATATTTATGGAGAAAAATAATTAATACCTATTCCAAATAATTATATAATTTTTTTTAAATTTAAATAAAGAGATAGATAGTATTAATTTAAAATAAATCCCATATAGGCTATGTGAGTCCTTGTTTTTTTATGGAAAAAGTTCAAAATATTAAACTATTTTGAGGACCAATTTATAAATTAAATTAGTTACAATGACTTAAATATGTCAAATTTTTTTAAAATGTATATAATTTTAATTTTAATATAATATTATATAATTTAACATAATAAATAATTTATAAAAAAATTTGTTTTGAATTAAAATTCGTTATTTCTCATAATTGTTCCAAGGATGATGTTTTTTAGATAAAATCCAAAACATTTACACTAATATAACATTGAAAAATTTAATTCAAAATGATTTTGAATTTATCAAATAAAATATCTAACGGTGTCTAATATTAATTTTGATATTTATCACAAAAGGAAATAAAAAAGTCACATTATGAAAAATTATTATTTTCAAACATAAAACTACAATATAAGTATTTTTTATCATCAACATGGTTTATTTTTATAAAACCATTATAAATAATATTTAAAAACTAGTTTTTACTATTCATATTACTAGGTTGAATAGCTATTTTATAAAAATCTTGTTTAAATAATTATAATAATATAACATTATTTCGTAGAATCTCAATGTTGCGTGTAATAAAGCCAATACGACTTATGTATAATGAACTTTTTTCTTATTGTAGAGTATAATTAAATATGAATTATCTATATCATTAACACAATACATCAAACAAATCTAATTTATTTGGAAAAAAATTCATAAAAATATGTTGTGTTACATTCTGCCACCCTTAAAAATGAATTTCACCCTCAACCTTATTCTAGGTTATGAAAATATCAATACATGAATGTTACTTTTAGAAAAATACCCACATAATAAAAATGAATACAAAAACAACCTTTTAATAAGAATATTTGAAAATTTAATGGTTAACCAAAGTAACACATAACTACGTTTCAATATAAGATAACATAGGTTATAAGTCAAAACCTGGAAATTGTAGAAAAATATATTTTTCATGTTTTGATGGGGATTCCTAGAGAACATTATGAGTATTATGTTAATGATAAAAATATATAACCCTATGTGGCTTGAAAAAGGCATTTATATCATAAAAAATATAATAATAGTACAACATTTTAATGCATGATCTTTTTTGATAATGATTATTAATTATAATCAGAAGATATCATTACCTAATTTCAATACAATATCACCCTTTGTTGTGCCCTAATAAATTTCCACTTCATCTATTATTCCAAAATATTATGGGTAATTATCAATTTCTAATGAATTAGATGATCATTGAATCCATATATTGAATGACAGGCCATTCTATATGTCCTTATCAAAAAAAATGTTCATCAAAAGTTATCCAATATACATAAATCCAAATATGGAGATATAATATTAAAATATCTTAGACCTCATCTGATGTTTTACATAAACAATTATATAAATGGTTATTATTATAACTATTTGTAAATATGATATTCCAAAAAATTATAATTATGATCCCGAAATTTCTTAGAATATATTTGAACTGATCCCTTGAATATCCTGCAGTATCTCTGATTTGTCACATATGAAACTAGAGAATATATTCATAATTAATTCTCTTGAAACATGTTAATAAAAAAAATTACAAAAATTTATTATTATTTAAATCCTCAATGATTTCATATTCGAAAGTTTACTTGATATATTCCAAAAATTTAAAAAAATATATAAACTCCATTCATGATAGCATAATCCTCTTTTTAAAAAAATCCCTAATCACCTCAATGGTCATCGATACTATCCAATTTACATTATCTAAATCCATCATTTATTTATCCATGATACACATAATTTTATTTATGTCTTTAACAAACTATGGGTTATTTTTCATTAATCAAAATATCACCTTTCTTTTAAATCAATTATATATTCCATCATCACCAATTAAGAAATCTATTTAAATCCTTAATTAAACCTTATACAGTAAGTACTTATATATTTCATGTTTCATATAACATAATCATAGAATTACAAAATATATGTATATAATTCATCTAACATAACCCTTAAACTATTACTCAGGCTTCGTCATCTTATTCCAAAATACCCCGATTCTAAAATATGAAATATAAATCCTCAATTAATGTTCCTCAAAAAATATATATTCATGATTATTATGTTTAATGTAAAAATATTTTATAATATCCCTACCATTCAAATTTCATTTCATATTCTATTATATTTAGAAATATATCTCATAGTAGTTCCACCTTCGTGGTTCTCCTAATGTCATTTCGTGTTCGGTAGTAGATTTTCATATTGCCCATACTTTCCACATATGAAACATTCCATATTAACCATGTAATTTATTATTACTACCGTTGACTAAAACTATACATAATATGGTGAGAAACACCTATAAAAAACATAATAATAAATAAATTACCCATATGATTCCTATATAGTGAATCCTGTATTTAAATATATGACACCTAAGGCATATCATTGGAGACATACCTAATTATATACTCAGAAAAATACCCCAAGATATCATTATATATTTTAAATCATAGTTTCAAAAAATTGAATAAACCATTCCTTTGAAACTAAAAATAGTGAGTAAGGATTAACAGAAATGGACATTACATAATTTAAGATGAATATTCATCACATTAAAAAAATACATTCATGAGGACCATAATAGTTTATTCTCTTTGGAAACATGGAAACAAATTTTTTTAAATTGGTGAGATATATTCAACATCTCTCACATCGATATTCTAATCTTATAATCCAACAAAAAATGTTTCTTCATTACATGGGTAAATAATCCATTAGAAAATTATTATCTTAGATTCATAGTAATGGTAAACAAGGGATATATCTAGGAATAACGTGAGTATAAGGGTATGAGTACATTATAATAACATTATAATATCATACCCTGTGTATCAAATTTCATAATCAAGGGTCATGGAATATACATAGGAAGTTCATAAGTCACGAAACATAATGAAATCAATAGATTAATCTAAGAGATCATAACATTAGTATAAGACATATGATTTTGGAAGACACATAAACATATAAAATGATATTTGTAGTAGTTATGGAATAATTTCATGGCCATATTAGTAGAATGAGTTATCTCACCAAAACATATTTCTAGTCATTGTTCAATCCTATGGATATCTTAGTGGGAAATGTCCTTTACTGAACCGAGTTATCTCCCCATTCCATCTCGATATTATTGAACAATATTCACCACCCATTATTCCTCTGTATTACTGAATCGAGTTCAATCATTGTATCATCCATGTATTACTGAACCATGATCATTTCACTTTCCACCCATGTATTACAGAACCGATTTCACTCCTCATTCCCTCCCTGTATTGTATAACCAAGTTGAATCCTCATTACACCACTTTATTATTGAATCATGTTCACTCTATGTTACAACCCTGTATTACATAACCACGTTATCCATTATTCCAACCATGTCTATCTCCCGAGGTATAAATCATTACTATAAGGACCCAACCATGGTACATTAAATAATCTTTAATTTTAGTCAATAACTCATTTCCATTAATATTGAGGATTTTCAAATGTCATGAGTTTTAGAGAAAATAGATATATTACATACATTACATTTAATATTCCTATAGAGAAGATACCAAAAACCCCCACTAATTTCATTAAAAATATAAAACTTTTCAAAAAAACATGTTTTCAATGAAAAATAATATGAAATTTAGGCTGGATTAATTCTTTTCCTAACAAATACTTATAAACTGTGAAAATAATTTGAAAACATGTTATGAGCATAAAAATCTTAGTGTGGTATATAAGAAAAATGAACAAATACAAAAGTCCATGAACACTTGTAACGTATAGAATCCTTTTCAAAAATAAAAATGATGTACTTGATAGCCATATCAACATACTTTTTCAAAAATCATATTTTCATGAGACTTAAAATAACATAAAGAACATATGTAGAACCAAAATGGTATCTTGGGGTACTACTTATATAATTTTTTAACCCTCTCACCCACCTTATTAATGGTAACCCTCAATGCTACCTTTTTATTTGTGTAACCATCATAATTACAATTGGAGTAACCATATGGCCAACCTCCAACATTAACATGAACTGTAAATTTGTGTGATATATAGGTCCCAACGTTATTCATAAGAAATTACAAAGAACTAGAATACAATAATAAAACATTAATAAATGAATAAAAACTTTTCTTTTGAATTTAGTAAAACAAAATTATTAATGTTGTTTTGAAAGGAAAAGTCCTTTTAAATATAATATATTTAAATAGTGACATAATAAAGTGGATGAATATGTTTATAAACTATAAATAAACTTAATTAATCTTCATATAAATAAATTTCATTACAATATTTTTATTTCCACATAATTAATGAAGAATAAACTCAACCCAACGAATGGATATCAGGTTTAGAATTCACTTTCCTTTTGTTTATCTTACATAAAAAAATTTAAACCTAAATTATAATTTTTAAAAGAGTGTTATTAATATTGTATAGAAACATATTCATGTCTATAATAATTTATATGATAATTTCATTACATCATTTATCCCTATAATTCTTAGTATTTTGTTCCTTCTATTGTTTTGAGTTCAATTTTTACATGATTTCTAGGATCGGTTCATGATGGATATTCTTGTAGGTTGGAATTGAAACATTATAAGTGTAATGAAATAGTATTCATAGGTTTCCAGAATATATTATCAAACAAAAAATATTTTTCTCTCATATATGTTGATGGATCATTAGATAAAACACTAATGTTGTTTGGTTAGATCATTTTTAGTGGTTCCTCATTAATCATTAACATGTTTCATTGTATAATTTAACATCATGAATAATAGTCCATTATATAACATGAAATAGGTTATAAAAACAATTTACATTCTGATTAATCAATTAAATATTTTTTATGAACTTATTTGAATGATGTAATGGAATTTGGGAACATATCGCCAACGATTTTGGTTAATCGGCACATCATGGATGATGTTTTAATTTTTAGAATATGTTGGGGAGGAGAGGAAGGAATATGATGAATCATTTACATGAACATGGTATCACACAAAATATATATGATTCTATATATTTTCTACCTCTTGGTTATTTGGAGGTATAGAGAGTATAAGTAAAAAAAGGAATAAAAAAAACACAGGAAAACGGAAGTGGATTCTTACCTCCTGATATCTTCTCCTTGAGATCCTCCCTAATGCCTATGGTTTTGGAGTTTTGGTGAGAAAAAAAGATCTAATACATGGGGAAGAGCCTTGGCCATGGAATTTTGTAGTATATAGACAATGATAAAGGCTTTAGATGGGTGAAATGAAGAAGGGAATTAGTTTTGTATTTATTGTGGAGGGGAGGAGGGATTTTACATTATTTTAATCATTATTTTAATATTTTTCACAAGATAATGAATAATATGAATAAATGTGATAAAAATATTAAATAGGGAATCTGAGTTCAAAAAAAGTGGGATTAAAAAACTTATGATGTCATAAATAGTGTATTTAACTGATAATTTGAATATAAAGTATTTTACGGTATTTTACTATTCATAAAAAGTCATGATTTGAAGAAAAATACAAAATTTACCCTAACCATTTTTTTTGATGAATTCAAAAATGTACTCCATTTATATGAAAATAATTTTCTAAATATTATTAATTTAATTTTTAAATGAAATCCTAATTTATTCGAAAATAAAAATTTTAAATCTATATCTAGTTTTTAACACCATGAAACATTAATCAAGATGCCTTTATCATAATTCCATATGAAAAAAATAAAATTTTCTATTAATTAGGGTCACATTACAATTCATTCGAGTATGATACTATAAACTAGAAAAATAAGTTAGTTCTATTAGACTTCTAAGAACATAATTATGACAATTGTAGATGAAATTTTTTCAAAATTTGAAACATAGACGCTGCAAAATTATTTTTAAAGGATAGATATAACTATCTTAATTAATCATTATTTCCTGAATTTCAATTTATTTTTAAAAACATGGTGTGTCACATTATCCCCAAATTCTAGAAGTTTCATCCTCACAATTTTATATATATAACAAATAAGTGAGGGTAACATTCCCTTATAGAATTTTAATATCCCCACATTGCTTCTTGAACCATGTGGTTTCACCAAAAAACCTTTAACTGGTGGATTACCTTACTCCACAAAACCCATTTTCCATGATTAATAATCTAAACTGGTTTCTCTTCCTATGAAAGGTATTTTTCTATCAGACCCTCTTCTGAGCTCAAATCATGATATGAATCTGGGACATACTTTATCAACATTGAGACATTGAAAACATTGTGCACATGAAATAAATTTGGAGGCCTTACTACTCAAAATGTGACTAGACAAACTTTCTCCAGATTTTCATTAGGTTCAATAAACCATGTAAATTTTTCACCTCCTTCCAAAAAGATAAATACTATTCCATGACGATATTCTACGAAAAACATGATCACCAACCTAAAAAGAAATGAAATTCCCCTTGTTGCCTATTAAACTTTTTTTCTTACTCTGAGCTATCCACATGTGTTTCTGGATCATCTTCAATTTCTCATAAACATCCACTACTAATTTTGGTCCCAACAACTTCTTTTCCCCAACTTCATCCCAAATTTATGGATTTCTACAATGCTCCCCATAAAAAGCCCTGAAAGAATCTATCTGTTTACATGAATGAAAACTATCATTATAAGAAAAATCATCAAAAGAAAGATGTTGATCCCAACTTCTTTGGTAGTCCGTTGAACAGATCAAATCATATCCTAAAAATTATGAATTGTTCTATTTTATTTCCCATATTATTGAGGATTAAAAGTTATACTGAAATTTAATTTTGTTCTTAATGACATCAGAAGGCCCTTCCAAAAGTTATAAGTGATCTTGTGATCCCAATCATAAACAATTTACTAATGATGTCCACGTAACCAAAAAACCTCATTGAGGTACAATCGATAAAGCTAGTCCAAAGTCATTGTATCTCAAATATATATAAAATGTGATGATTTAGTCATTATATCGACAACATCCTAAATATTATTGTTACTCTGAGAAATAATTGGTAGTCCGACCATTAATTTTAGGGATATATTATCACATTTCTACTCTGGTACTAGAAATGGATGAAGGATCCCCTTAGTCAAATGTTTCCCTTCTTTAACCTGTTGACATGTCAAATATTTCATGGTAAAATCAGCAATATCACTTTTCATTCCACCCCACAAATAATACTCCCAAAGGCCTCTGTAAGTCATAGTACAACAAGGGTTAACTAAAGATAGGGAACTATGAATTTAAAAAAACTTATAATTCTTCAACTAGGAATCAAAAGCCACCCTCATCATTTTACTAAATCAAAATACACAATCATTATCCTGTTTAAATTAAAGAAACATACCCATATTAACGATTTCAACTTTTTCAGTAGCTCAAGGTCTTCCTTCTGCACCTGATTAATTCTGTCTGATAATGCCAACTATAATAAAACATGAAACAAAATAGATGTATTTCCTACACCAACAAATTAATTTCCAAAATTCATCAAATCATTAATAATGGGATCATGTTATAAAAATAACATTGTTAATTATTCATGGTGTTTCTGACTCATGGAATATTCAACCTTGTTTTCATTTCTTGGATGGTAATTGATAGTGAAATCGTAATCATTTATTAGTTCATGCCTCATTCATTTAATCATTTTTATCTCCATCAGAGTGAATATTTAATTTAGACGTTCATGGTCAGTATATATTTGAAATTGGGATCTGTATAAATGATACCTCTAAATTTTGAAATAAAAAAACACAGTTTCCAATTCCAAATCATGTGGGGTATAACTCAACTCATGATGTTTTAATTGTCTTAAAGCTTAAGTAATTACCTTGTCAGTTTGCATCCAAACCCAAAAAATACCATTAAATAAAGCATCGTTGTAGATGAAAAACTCACCATTTCAATAAGTCAAGGGAAATGTTTGAGCATTCACCAATATCTCCTTATGTTCTTGAAAATACACATCAAATTATTTTGTTCAAATAAATTTAAACCCATTTCACATTATCATAGTTAGTGGCCTTGATTTCCTGGAAATTTTTTTAAAAACCCACTTATAATAACTTGATAATACCATAAAATTATAATTCTCTGTTACATATTTATGTATTGGCCTTTCATTAATTTTTTTTGTTTTGGTTGAATCAACTTTTATTCCATTTTTTTTACAATGTACATATGAAAATAATATTTTTCAACCAAAAATCACATTTTCTGAATATTTCATACAAACTATTTTCCTTTATGGTTTTAAAACCAAACATCAAAAGTTTTTCATTCTCATCGTTGTTCATTGAAAATTCTAAAATGACATCAATAAACACAACCAAAAACATATCCTAGAACTCATTAAATTTTCAATTAATAAGATCCCAGAATATAGATGGTGTATTAGTTAACACAAATGGCATAACATCAAATTCGTAATAGCCAAATATTTTACGAATAGCTGTTTTCAGTATTCCATCCTCCATCACATTCTGTAGATGGTTTTCAACTATCAAGTCAATATTGGGAAAGTATAGTTCTCCCTAGAGATGATCAAATAAGTCATCGATATGAGGAAATGGATACTTGTTTTTAATAGTGATTTATTTTCAAAGATCTATAATCATTGAAAATTATAACATAAACATAATTATTTTTAACAAAAAAAACATGAGCACCCAATGGTGAAGTGCTAGGATTAATGAAGCCTTTATCAAGCAACTCCTACAACTAATTTTTCAATTACATAAGTTCCAATAGATCCATTGGATATAAGGGTTTTGAAATTATCTTAGAATCATGAAATAATTCAATTGTGAATTATACTTTCCCATTAAGTCTGCCACTAGGTAACTCATCAGGAAAAACCTTACAATATTCATTTTTAACTAGCACATTATTAATCTGTACAATTCCCAGGATTTCAAAAATATGAGATAGAAAACTTTCATTTCCAAATTTCAATGGTTTATCAACTTCCTAAAATGCTATAAATTGTATAGGGTTTTACTTTTATAAAAACTGAAACCAATTCTGAAAAACAACATCTTTATATCTATAGTAAATCATAGTATGATCAATAGAAACACAATCCATTCCTAGAATGACATAAAAATGTACAAAGGGTAAAAGAACATGGTTTTAAAGTAAATTATTTTCACATAACACAATAGAATGATTATTATAATTCATCATTATAAAAATATTTCCCCCTAGTGTTTTAACAATAAGTTATAGTCTCATTTGTTGAGATGATATTTCTTATTTAAAAAGAAATTCAATATAAATAATTGAATGTGTAGACCCCGCGTCTAATAAAACATTATAAAAACCATATCAAACTAACTAGGTACCTAGTACTACATAATTTTATGGCTTGACATCTGTTAATGTAGTCCAAAAGGATCTCACTACACTTTTCTGCTTATAGTCTAGTTTTTTCAATCATTCGTATCTCTCTTTGGGTCGGCATTTTAATAATGATTCATGCCACCAAATTTAAAACACATTAAAATTTTCTTATTTGGATTAGTATTAGGAACATTTTATTTACATTATTTGGCCATATGTCCAATCATACCAACTTTAATTCTCTTTGCATTTTTGGTAAGCAATTCCCTAGGGTGCTTTTTATCACACTTTTCAAAAACTGGAAAATGGAATTTCTTACAATCATATTTATTTGGTTGATTCTTACCCATCACTTGTTATTTGGACTTAATATTATCCTTGTTCTAAACATGAATTTGATCACTATAAAACTCCATCTCTACCCTCTTATCACACCAGACAAGATTATCATAACTTTTGAGGGCATGAGAGGCCAATTCCCATCGATACCATAGATTTAATCCTATGGTAATGATATTGATTTTTCTATCAAGATATAGAATAATATTTGGATAGTAATATTCAAGTATGGTTTGTTTATTTTCACACACAACCACTGAATAGTCCACCTTTTACATAAATTCAAATAATTTCTTCTCCATCCTATGTCGTACCACCATAGGAAAATATTTTTCCTGGAAACGACATTTAAATTCATCATACTATAAGTAATAACAGTCCTCTCAATCGATGATATTTTTGACCATTTACCACCACTATCATCTTCAAATTCAAAAAGATAAACGGAAATACTTAAATTTTGATTAATTTAATAGTCTATAACATGTAATATCTTTTCAAGGGAATTAATCCATCTTTTAGCCACTATTGGGTTAAAAGATCGATTGAAAGCAATGTGGTATTGTCTCATAAAATATTACACTATCGTCATATTCCATTATTTTACCTCTGTTTGTTCTCTTTCATGGAAGCCACCACAATTTATTTCCTACATTATCTGATTCAATACTATCACCAACTTCTCAGTTCCAATACCTATCTTTCGGGGCTCTAGATTTGGAAGGATATCATTCTTTCAGTGCCTTGCCTCTCCAACATCCTTGTTTCTTCTACAAGAAACAACTCTGAAGAAACATATATTATTCAACAAAACATGGTAATATTTAAATTCTATATAATTTATAATTATAAATAGAGGAAAAATCAATAATGGTATTATTTTACTATCATCGTAGGCCCAAAAATTATCTAAACCATCCTCTGATGCCATCTATAAGGACCTGACCTTATTACATTACATAATCATGAATTTATTTTTTTAGGAACTCACTTCCTTTAATATTGAGGTTATTTTTGGGCTTAGAGTTTTAGATAATTTAACTATAATACATACTTAAATTCCACATTCATATAGAAAGGATAAGATAAAAATAATATCTATTTCTTTAAAAATATAAAACTCTTCAAATAAAAGTTTTTTTCTTTGCCAAATTTTCCAGAACTTTTTCTTGGCTTCCTTCATTGTATTACACACAATTATAACCTATGAAAACAATTTCAAAATTTTTCATTAGAAAAAAAAAAGCTCAGTTATGGATATTAGAAGGAAAGAAAACATAAGTCCCTGAATACATGAAAGGTATTAAATCATTAAAAAAAGATATACTTGTTACCATTATAAACATACTTGGAGAAACTTGATATTTCTAGGAGATTTAATCAAAAAATATAGAATATAAGTATAACCATAATGGTATCTATGTTAAGTACTTACATTATATTGTATCCCTCTTAACTACCTTATAATATGTAACCCTCATTGCAACCTTGCAATTTTTGTATCTCTCACAGTTAAACATGGATTAACCATACGGCTGGCCTCTGAAAAACACATAACCAATGAATTTAAGGGAGATATAGGTCCCAAAATTGATAACAATAAATTTCTGTGAACCATAAAAATGCATAGAACATGAATAATTTCATAAAAATGTTGCCTTTGAATTTCGTAAAGCAAAAGTATAAAACAAGTTTTTAAAAGAAAATTCCCTTATAAATATCACATAATTGAAGAGGGATTTAATAGAGTCGATATAATATGTATATACATTGTAAATAAATATAATTCATCACAATACAATCAAATTTTATCACAGAAACTATTTTAATATGACATAAATAATGAATTGGAAGGTTAACCTAAGGAATGGAAAACAGGATATCAATTCCCATACCTCAAGATTTTCTTACATCAAACATGATTAAAACACATTTATTATGTTTGAAATAGTGTTATTAATATATTAAAGAAACATATTAATGTTTATATTACCTTATATGATAATTTAATTACATTATTTATTCCTTTAATTGTTATTATTTTGTTCCTTCCATTTTTGGGTGCATTCTTTACATGATTTCCAGGATCAATTTATGGTTGATATTCTGGTCGATTTGAAGTGAAACTCCAGAATTGGAATAAAATTGTATTCATATGTTTCCATAATTTTTAATTATACCATAAATAAATTTTTATATCATATGATGATATATCATTAGATAAGACTTAATGATGTTGGTTTAGATCATTTTTGGCAGTTCCTTGTTAATCATGAACTTTTTTCATTATATAATATAATGTCATGAATAAATGTTCATTAAAGAACATGAAATAGTTGAAAACATAAAATATATATTCTTATTCAATCATTAAATGTCTTTTATGATCATATTTGAAGGAGTTAATTGAAATTGAAAACACATTGCCGACAATTTTGGAAGATCGACACATCCCAGATGATGTTTTTATTTTTAGAATAATTTGGAGAGGAGTTGAAGGAAGATGGTGAATATTTTACATAAATATTGTAACATAAAAACTATATGTGATTATATATCTTTCATACCTCTTGGATATGTGGATTGAATTTGAGTGTAATAATATAAATGAATTGAAAAGAAAACACATGAAAAAGGAAGATGTTTCTTACCTCTTGATCTAATCTCCTTGAGATCATCCATAAAGCATTTGGTTTTGGCCTTTTGGTCAGACCAGCAGATCTAGGATGTAATAAATAGATTTGGGGATGGAATTTTTTATATCTTGCACAATTATAATGCTTTCAGAGGTGTGATTGGAAGAGGGTAATGAGGGTGGTTTTTATTATGGATGAAATGAGGGATTTTACAATATTTTAATCATTATTTTAATATTATCATCTGAGGATTTGAATAGTCTTCATTCTTGTGATCAAAATATTAAATACATTAAGTGAGTTCAAAAAATCGAGATTATATCACATTTTATTTCATATATAGTTTTTTGACTAATAAATTTAATATACTGCATTTTACCGTATTTTACTATTCAATTTTTTTTATCATTTTTAGAAAAATACAAAAAATATACACTAATAATTTTTCGATATATAGAATTAAAAAATTAACTCCATTTCTTCGAAAATAATATTCTAAATATTAATAATTTAATTTTTAAATGAAATCACAATTTATTCAAGAATAAAAAAATTTAAATCTATAACCCTTTTTGAACACCATGAAAAAATAATCAAGATGTGATATTATTAAATACTTAAGAAAATAAAATAATAAAACAATTTTCTATTCATTAGTATAATATTCCTATTCATATAACTATTTATAAGTGGATTTTACTATTCATTAAAAATAAAGTTGGTTTTATTAAAATTCAAATAAAAAACATATCACAATTGTAGATGACCATTTTTTCATGTTCCAAACGTAGATTCTGCATAATTATGTTTAAAGGCTTGTTATAACTATCTATTTTAAAAAAGAATCATTAATTTCAATTAATTTGTAAAACCATGGGGTGTTACAATTACCAAATTCAATGGGGTAGATATATGCCCCATATTTGAAAGAATGAAATCATACATATGTGTTCCAAAAGATAAAAAAAACATTATTTATATTAGGACCCATAAAAAATATGTGTTTCATATACATAATATCATAACACATCAAATTAAAGAGATATCATAAACATTTCATCATATCATAACCTTTGGAATACAAATTGGTTTCATAATCATTTCATTATAGCATAATATGTGATAATAATGGGTTTTATAAAAAAAATTCAGGGTATAACATGTGGAAGAGAAAAGTGTTTCATAGACAACATGAAATAATAATAATAAAAATTTCAAATAAAGCATAATAATTCTGTCCTGGAATCATAACAACAATATTGAATAAACTATACCAACAAATATCATTTTAGATATATAATGATTTATAAAGATCATATGGAACGTAAAATTTCATTGAGTTTTTAAAAAAAAATAAAACCTATTATAAATTCATTCCTTTGAAACCTCTTAAAGAAATGTACCCTAAAAGATAATTTAAAACAATTTTTTTGAGGAAAATATCCATTAAGTTTTGGATAATTATTTTTGAATGATTAAATATTTTGAAAATATTTTCTTTGATAATAATCTTTAAAACATACAATCGAAACATTGAAATCCATTTTAATACCTTTTTAAAATATAAATAATTTTTTAAAAACCATTCTATTTAAAAGAAAATTTAAATTTTTTAGATAATATCTGTAAAATAATTTTCTTTTAAAAATAACTTGTAATCCTTGAATAGAGGATTTAATGAGTTGATGATAGTTATATTGATACATGTTAAACATTAACTTATCTCAATTAAAGATTAGAAAAGTGCCTTGATAGGAAACACTCAAGGATATTCCTTCTACAAAAATTATATAAAAAAGTTAAAAAAATGATTAAAATTTATATTAAAAATAATAATAATCCTTTTAATCAAAATGTGGTTTTTGAATAAAACATTTCTGACTAAAGAGGGAAATAATGTTTAATTTTCTTAAAATAGATTCTTAATCAGTTTAAGTTCCAAATAGGGAAAAATGGTTCCAATACATTTATATATCATTGAAAATCAGAGTATAATAAATGTAATGATATTTATATTGATATGGATACAAACATTTCACTAAATTAATAATAATCATAATAAATATCAATAAATGATGAGATTATTTTGATAAACTATTACCCATTTGGTAAACTTGAATCATAGTAATATGGAAAAATAATATTACATGTTTCTTGATAAATTAAAAAATTTAGGTTATTCATGATAGAAAATGTAAAATTCTTGTATGTAAACAACATTTAGAAATACTAGTGCATAACATGGAATGTTTCTCAATGAATAAAAATGGATACAAAATTATATTACCAATTTTGTAAATTTTGAACAATAATCCCCATGAAAAAAGATCAGAAATATTAAAATTAAATACCTATATTTTATTAATTTAATAATATATTACATTATGGTTAGTATATACCCAAAAAAATAAATTAGTGGAAAATAATGTATTTGTGCGATAGAAAAAAAATTTAAATTGTAAAACCCTTACCTTATATCTTGACTCCCATTGTACTCATTCAAACCAGCTTTTCATTAGTTAAATCCATTTGGTTTTCACTAATGGAATTCTTTGGATGGATTTATACCCAAATTTAAGCCTATATAATTTAGGGTGGGATGTTGGGAGGAGATTTGGGAAGGGGTTTGTATTTCCAAAGCGGCTTGAGAGGTGTGGGCAAGTGGAAGATTGAATGCATTTACATAGAGAAGGAGGGGTGGAATTCTTGTAAATACAATAAGACAACACTATTGGGAGTTATCCCTTACCCTATGTGCTTAATGGATGGTCAAATAATGTACTAATTGTTAATAATGGTCTAGCCAAACATCCACCACCCAAAATGAAGTGCATTTTCATAATTTTTTCCTTAACCTCCATGTTTCCCCATTACTAATTTGGAATTTATTAAGGAATATAGTTTTCAAACATATATAATTTAAACATTAAGACAAAATTAATGTATGATTTATTGAAAAAATATACCCACATAACTTTAAATATGATATAATGTTTTAAAATAGTAGTTTCCACGTGTATTGTAAATTAATTTTAAAACAAGAACATGTAACGTGAAAAAAAACTCCATGAAGCCAAACAGTGGTAAACCACATTAATATTTAATTTTCAATATTTTCATTATAAATGAACATTTTTATAGGACTATACCACATTTTATATTTGTTAACATGTAAAAATCATTTGGCATAATATATGATATTTTGAAAATTTTAAATTTTTTAATAAAATATTATTTATTATATAATAACATTAATGTCATTTTTACTTTATTGAATTAATTTAAATTTAGATATATCAAGAAAAATATGTAATATTTATATATTATGTTTAGAGCTAGGTAACATGATATATTAATCAACAAAAATAATCTTACACAACAATTCATTATATAATCATTTATTTTTATGATTTTAGGGTCATTTATTTTATTTCAATATGACTTAAATAATCACTATATTAGAGTTTATGAAGTGTTTTATGTAATTATATAATATTTAAAAATAAATTGTAAATTATAATGATAAAAATAACAATTAAATATAAACATAATGTTTATAACTAAAACTATGTAAAATTTTCCTTACAACAAAGATTTACAGTAATTAAAAGCATGAAATGTATATTTTTGTACTCTTCATTACATAATATTTTATGTGTGTCAAATTCATGAAAATGTGTCCCAATAAATCCTAAATTTATATCCAAGAGGTTATATGGTCGAAAGATGAGTATTTAATTTCATTTGTACATTTTTATAGGTCATTTTCCACCTCAATAATAATGATTAACCTATTTGTAAACTAATTTTGACCTTTATCACTATATAGAGTTTTAATTACTTCGATTAATAAATTTTGGGAAAAAATTACTTAGATATTATTAGATCAAATGTTTAATATTATTTAAAAATAATTATTTCCAATTTTCAAATTAATTTCATTGAATTTATGTCCCTGGTTTTCCTCCAAGATGAGATGTTGAATTTTTAATCTTGATTATACTCAAGGAATTAACATTTTCTAAGACTCTATATAGAATAGATGTTGTCGAACATCAAGAGTTAAAGAAACAAAAACAAGATAATATTGTTAAATGATTCATAAGCCAAATTGTCTCTTCCAGAGGTTCACCTGTATAGTATGCCAGAATCAACGATTAGTTAATGAGCATTTTCATTGATTATCATGAGCTAATTAGAATCATGATAAATAAAATGTATCCTCTACCATATATTGAATTTTTTTTGGATCTTATAAGTTGTTAATAAAATATATTCAAGGTTGATATATGGTTGGGATATTATCATTTAAGCGTAAATAATAAGGATATCCCCAAGAACATTTTCGGTACAAGGTATGAACTCTACTAGTTCAATGTAATTAAACTATATCTCGCTAATTCTACTTAAATACTCATGGACATGATGAATGGATTTTTTATATATTTCCTTGAATATTTGATTCATTCAATATAGATGACATTCTAATATAGTAAAAAATTAAGGAGGGGTATAGGGAGAATCTGAGAATAGTGCCAAAAACCATATAAAGGACAATTGTTTTTAAATGTATAGAATTTGTTTTTTTAGTTGATTGAGGGATCATTCTTGGGGAATATTATCAAAATAAATCGGATATCTATAGACCCTACAAAAACATAAGAAATTTATGGATGTTTTGAGGCCATAATTTTTTTTATATATCTATAGTTTCGTTATATTATATACATAATATGATTAATTTGAGAGAAATTTTTTATGATTCTAAAACCCTCTATCCAAGAAAACTCGGAAGGTAGTCAAGTATTGATTACGTGATGAATCTGAAGAGATATTCATGTTGTTTATAAATAGTCTTATTACTACACTTATATTCATACTACATACTAGTGAAGAAAATTTCTTGGTATTTGATGATGATTTGAAGAAGGGTTTGGGAAATTTTTTAATACAGAATGAAATATTGATCACATAATTATAAATGTAATTGAATGGTCATTAACAAAAATAAAAAACACATGATATTTATTTAGATACACATATAATCACTTTGAAAATTTGGTTTCATTTTTTCATAAGGATGAAGTGTATTCTATAAACAGATAAAAAGAGAGTCATGTAGATATTCCCATAAAGTGGTATAATCTCAATGTAGAATGGATCCAGTAATTTTATCATTGATAAATATTGAATTTGATATGATGTTGTTATATTTGGAATGGATGGACAATTGAATAATAAAGGAAGGAACATCAACAATCCATTCACAAATTATTTATCAATAGTCCCTTTTTGAGAAGATAAATGATACTCAATAGATGATACAGTAATTCAGAAGAAATTGATTTCTATAAGAAAAGTAAAATCGATAAAGATCAATATTAATAAAGGAAATCTTATGGAATTTGGGTCGTGTATTTGTGTACCATCATGTCCTGTGTTACATAATGATTAATTGGATGATTCACATAACTATAACTTCTCCATCCATATATGGAGAAAAAAGATGTATAAATATTTTGGGGGGAACTATTGGTGGGAAAATATGAAGAAAGAGATCATATAATATACATCATGTTATCTTGTATGTCAATATGTGAGGGTAGAAATAAAAAAATAAAAGGGTCTACTGCAACCATTACACATACATATAAGTAAATGGGAAAACATGACAATCATAATTGTGTCTGGTATTCTAGAGAAATATAGAAGAAATAATTTGATATGAGTTGTGGTGATTATATTAAAAAGACTTATCAGTTCATTGAAATTTTATAGTACTTATCAGTGAATCAACTTGCAAGGATATACACTGGAGAAGTTGTGAGGTAGCCTGGAACACCACAATCAATTTTATTTGATATCCATCCATGATTTACCCCCAAACTCTAAAAGAGTCTCCAACATGATATAAATAATTATTTGAACTTCATCACAGACTATCACCATCAAACAGATGTCCATTTAGCATATTATCTATACACTCATATAAATTTTAAAAGCATACTCAATTGACAGGAATGGGGGATCCAAAAAACAAATCTTATGGTCAAATTCTGACAAAAAATCCTTTAAAGATAAAGAATCCAAAAGAATCCCTATGAATTTTTTCATGAGATAATGTGTAGACTACCTGCATGATGTGATGAAGTGGGGGAAAACCAACAGCTTGGTCATGAAATGGTCGAGGAGATGGTGGAAAAGGTCAAGACCATCAAGCAAAACATCAATTTTCCTTAGAATAAAAAAAGAGATATGCCGAAAATCATAAATTAGAATTAGAGTTTATTGTTAAAGAAATGGTATTAATCTATCTATCTCCATGGAATAATGTCATTGGATTTTCGAAGAAGCGAATCTTCTTCAAAGATACATTAGTCCCTTTGATACCCTTTTTCGCAATGTAGTGGTGGCCTATCAACAAGAACTCCAACCTTTCATTTCTCATGTACATGATGCATTCCATATATTCTTAATGATGGTATACATTATAGAAACCACACATATACTAAATCTAGAGGTGGTACCATTATAGAATGAAATTTTCTATGATGAGAAGTTGGTGAAGATAATAGATCATAGAGAAAAACTTCTTCAGAATAAGACTATTCACCTGGTCAAATTGTTATAGAGAAACCAAATGTTTGAAGAAGAAACTTTAGAACCAATGTAATTAATGATAATATTTTACCCTCTTCTTTTTTAGTGTGTGAAATGAATATTTAAAGGATGACATTTCTGAGGGGGGGGGGGTAATATAACTACATGAATTGTTATAAATCATGTTCACATTGTGGTTGAATTAATGACTTATTACATATTATGAATATTGAAAAAATACAATATTTGGTTTTACAATATCATTTTCAATTACAATGGATGTGATGGACTCAACTGGTCGGATGTTACCCTCAAACCCAATTTATTATTATTTTGAGGAAAAATATAATCACGATAACTTTACCATAACCATGCCCATGATATAATCCAATAAAATAATCATGAGAGAAACAATTTACAAGAGATGTTCAATCTCAATGAGATCAAGATCCAATCCATAGATATCGAACCTCCCCATGAAAGTCTCATTGTCGTGCTACTTAGACTTATTGATTTTTTGGTGCATTATAGGGATATGTATTATGACATGATAAATATGAGTATGTAAATTATTTTTATAGAATAATGAAAATATTTTAATTATATTAATGTTAATTTATAAATGATTTTGATTTTGACAAAGTGAAATAGAAATTTTATTTTATGGTAATATTCAGAGTAAATTAAAAAATTTATTTTTCAAATTTAATGAATTTATTAATGCAATAAAAATTTATTAAAATATTTTAATTTAAGTTTTTATATTAAAAATAAATTAACTGATATTGTTATATCTCCAAATGTAATTTTTATAAGGCTTTGAATACTATTATTTTCAATGATACCCAATATTTCTCAATAACATTTTTTGGTTATTTTAAATGTGAAAATTAAAATATTTAGTAAATAATATCTATAAAAAATTATTTGTAATTAAAATTTCAAACATTTCTAATGGTTAATTTTTAATAATTTTCTACGAAAATAGATTTCAAAGTCAAAAATAAAAAAAGGTAAAATATATGGTGTGTATTATGTCATTATAATACCCCAAAAGTGATAAAATAAAAATTATATATTTTATCCATGAAAAAATATATGTTTCCATTTTAAAATTAGGTTATTTTATGTATATTTTATTTAATTTATAAATCCATTATGAATCTTCCAAAACCAATTGTATATTTTATGGTTTCAAAATAATTTATTTAAGGAAAGGACTAATTTCAATATTAGAATGTATATTAATTTAAAAACTTAGGCCCTAAACCATATAATATATGTTTGAACAACCATCTTTAGTTAAAACCATTGAGAAAACTTTTAGAATGTTTATTCTTCCTATTATAATATTATAAAGAGAAAAAACCCTATGTTTGAGAAATAATAAATAACTATACTCTCTTTTCCTTTAGAAACCCCCCATGATCTCAGTTGACATCACTCAAAAATCTTAGTGAATGTACTTTATATTACCTATCCTCTATTGAGTCCTCCCAATGTTCCCTAGTATCTGAAAAAGCTCCTCCAAAGCATTTGGAATCATCGTATCAATGTATGTTATCATCTCTTTCTCCCCATTATTCGAGTTTCTTTATTATATTTTGTAATTTATATCTTATTCAAAACAATGGGATATGTTATTAAATATCCCACATATTGTACATATTATATCTAAATTGTGAGATACCCTTTAAACTCTAATTAAACCCTTCCATAAACAGTTATATTCTCTTTTATGTTGTCAAAATTTCACTATGATTTTCCATTGCAAACAATTGTGAAGTGAATACTTATACCCATTTCCGTTGAAGGGTGTTCACCATTATTTACTTATATATTTTTTATGGGAAAATAGATGATATTATTTCAAACTAATTTATCATAGAATATTTTTTTTGATAAATGAATAAATTTTTTATCATATATGTTGCCCATAGAAGAATGAGAATAAAATTAATGTCATGGGTGTAACTAAATTTATATAGTGCTAAAATATAGGGGATAATATTTTAGTCTCATGAGACATCATAAAATGGAATATAGAGTGATCCAAATATTAAACACAATTATTCAAGCATGATTTGGTGGAATTTGTAGTTGACTTTTTTTATGTAGTGTTTTATGTTGTTTCCACATATCCTAAGATGCCTTTATGACTATTATAATATATGATCCCACATAATTTATTTGCCTATTTTTCACTCCATTATATCCCCATTGTTATTTCAATTGATTGAAGAGTATTTAATTATTCATATTATTCCATTTTTATTCCCTTAATGTGATTTATAGCTCACTCCATTCATATGTATGTCCCCAGGTTATCCCATGTAGTTTTAAGTTCAATGGAATATTATGATCTTGTTATGGATATTCTAAATAATTTAAATGTATTCCACATTTTAATTTTTCATATAATGTACCAAATTCATTAATACATTATACTTATAAACATTACGGGTTTATTTGTGTGTAATAATATTTACTAAACCAATAAATAATGTGTAATAAATAGAATGGATTCAATAATATATTATTCAAAAAGATAATTTCCCCATGATTAAATAATTAATTCCCTATCATATGCAATAATGTTTTTATTGGATTTTTGGGTTCATCATTATAATGATAGATAGTCATAGGATGATTTAGAAGAACAAGATGATTATATTATTCAATAAATTTATATAGAATATATGTAGAGAGAGATAATAAATACTAATGTTTTAATGATAAGAGTTTAAAAGGGCTCATTCATACCAACATCAATATAGAACGTTCAACTATAGAGTAGAGGATAAGTCTGACCTAATTATTAAAATTCACATAAAATATTAAGATTATATATTCTATTCCTCTTAATTATTGACATAAGTGTCTGTTGTGGTATATTCTCCTCATTAGACCCTAGATTATTGAATTGATTCACAAATTTCCCAAAATCCTTTCATCTATAGAGATGAAGAGTGTATAGTTTATATTGTTGATATCTATGTCATTTCCTCTCATTGAATGTAATCATTGCATCACTTCCCTATTTTTTCCTTACTTCCCATACTAAAGACACATGAAGAATATTATTGTTCATTTCAAGAATTCACCTAATTTCTCCTTACCATAATTTTTGCAATTAAGAGGTTTAAAAATTTCCTTTCATTTAAATGAAATTCCACCATAGATTCCATGAAACTAAATCTTCTTTTCTCATATCACCATAATCATGAAGTTATATATATTATATTCCCTCATTGAGTATAAATCAATTTTTTCATTGCAAACAAAGACTCTTTTGGATAATAAATTTTGAATAATTAGTTCTAAATAACTAAATAATTGATCAAATTTTTATTCATGACTTGTTATTAACCATATCCCTTTGATGATATTCCTATAAATAATTCCTTATAGGAACCAATAAACTCATCATCCAATAGCTTATGATTTCATTATTACATATCCATATTTATTCATCAAACATGATCTAAGTACTTACTTAAATATAAATTCTTAAACTCATCCGATTGCATGTATTTAATTTCTTACTAGTTCATTATATGAATAATAAGATTACACCATGGATCCACTACACATTCGAAAGGAAAAATGGCAAGGAAATTTTTTTCATGGTTTGAGCACTAAAGAGCAGAAAATATATTTTTAATCAAATTGATCCATTTCTCAGTAGTATTGAATAAAATTACCCATTTATTTTGGGGTACATTGTAACATAAATGATAAAATGGAATGCTTATACCTAACTTTTTCATTCATAAGTTATTCATGATCCTTGTTATTAGTCATAACTCAAGATATTTTTGTTTACAAAGCCAAAAAACATTGCAAATTAGTCCCTAATACATTCGGTATCCTATGAATATGGTCATTGAATCGGCCATCACAGTCATTTTTTACATGATTGATCTAGGTTCTATTTATTGACTGATACAAAATATTATAGTTTCATAGACAATATTCAGAATTAGAAATCACATAATCTGGAAAAACCATTCAATGGATAACAAAATCAAGACACATTATTTTCAATCAATGAATCCTTTTTTTGATATAGTCCATCCTTGGTTATAATATATTAAAATAAATCATAAATTTTTATAATTAAAATTTATATTAATCCAAGAAAACACTTAGGCATTTCAAAATATATGTGTATTAGGGGAATAATCACTTTATGCTAGAGTGATCGCCGATATATACATTTTAAAACAGTTTTTAGTGTTATTATCCCATGATAAATTCATTCTAAAACAATAAACACATATTATATCCAAAAAGTTATGTTCTCTTTTAAATAAATATAATCTCTATCTAATCAAATCATTAGGATATTATCACATACATAGTCTTATCCTTAGGGTTTTCACCAATATCCTATAGACCTAATATCTAAATATTGACTAAACCCCTCTATGATAAAGAATATAGGATCCCAAGATTTACAAACATAAATATTACATAATTTTAAATGAATATTTGTTATATAATTTTCCATACTATCCCGGACCCCTGAAGGTTTAGTGTCTTTGGAGTCTAGATAAATAATCACCAAATTTCATGAAAAATATTAACTATTTACTACATAGGGAATCTCTCTGGAATACACTACCAAAACCATTATTCTTAACAAGGGGAAAGATAAACATAATAATGATTTAGAATAGATTCTAATTCTTGGTAAACATAAGATATATTAATCAATGATCATTCATGAAAATAATTTAATCATAATGATATGAGAAAATGGTAATAAATTAAAACAATCATACACAATTTTTCATAGATCATGAACATGACTAATGTTACAAAAAAATATTTTTATAACATAAAATATTCATAAGAGTGGGGATATATCCATATTTATTAATTACCTAGGATATTATAATAAATACATAGGAATATTTAAAAAAATATTCTTCTAAAATTGTGTATTGGTAAAAAATGAAATAGTTCTACTCATTATTTTATGTACATGAAATAAATAACTTTTAATAAACATATAATCATGAGACATAGTCCATGAATAATCATAGAGACATGAAAATGAGGACCATGAAGAATCATATGGACATGAAAATTGGGTATATGTATAATCTATTGGACATAAAAACTATGTAATTTCAAAAAATTATTAATATTAATTTAGGTTTACACAAATCATATTTTTCTCATGAGTTATAAATTTTACCTAGTGCATTTAAGAGAAAGGATTTCGTCGATGAAAACTACCAAAAACTTGTCCAGGAACTCACAGGACACAGAATTCATCAATCTCATGAACACATCTGGAACATTTGTCACACCAAACGACATTACAATGAACTCATAATTCCCATGACGACAAAGAAAAGAAATCTTCTGGAAATCCTCATCCTTCACACGCATCTGATGATATCCTGACCGTAATTCATTCTTTGAGAAACAAGTTGCACCCATTAGTTGATTGAATAAATCATCAATCCGTGGAAGAGGACAACAGCTCTTTATTGTCACTTTGTTTAAGCGACGATAATCGACACAGAACCACATGCTACCATCGGCCTTCTTCACAAACAGAATAGGTGCACCCCATTGGGACACACATGGTCGAACAAAACTACACTGAAGCCGACCCTCAAGCTGTATACGCAGCACACATAACTGAAGATGGGTCACTCTATATAGAGACATAGAGATAGGAGATGCTCCTGGCTATAGCTCAATCCCAAACTCGATCTCTCGTCGAGGGGTTAAAGCTACAACCTCTTCTAGAAAGACATTAGGGTACTCCTCTATGACCCTAGGAAATGAAAACTGCTGAACTACTGAATAACTAAGCATCATCTCAACCACCATGGACGATAAGGATGGAACGCGCCTATGACCCATCTGAGGATCTCGCTCACCAAAAAACACCACCATCTCTCCATCTGCAGCAATTATGATGTCCTTATTCATGAAGCAGTCAATGATATACTTCACCGAATACAACCAATCCATTCCGATGATGACATAATATGGTTGTATCCATAATCATAGGAAATCTCTCCAAGTGCGGTGTTTCGCCAACACTAGCTCACAGTCTCAACATTATTCAAACAAGTAAACTAGAACACCAACTGGTGTAGTCAATGCCAAGGCCAGTGGAAGCTTCTCTACCTCAAGTCCCAAAGCATGTATAAGGGTAGGTGATATGAAGGAGTGTGTTGCTCCTGAATCAAACAAGGCATACACCATGGTGGAAAACAAGAAAATTGTACCTTGAACGATATCTGGCACATCTGGTGCTGGCAACGATAGAGCATGAAGTTGACCACGACCACCTCCATGGCCTCCATGACCCTGATGACGACTACCACCATGGGCGCACTCAGCTCTATGAGGATTGGGAGCATAATGGGGGTGTCCTATGCCTTCCCCATCTATCCTCTGTTGATCTAAAGCTGGTGCAACTGGCTGATATGGCCTCGGCTGGAACTACCTAAAAGGAGGAACCAGGAGCGTAGCACCCGTTGCGCGATGACCGCTTTGAATGGTCGGGCACTCCTGCTGCTGATGGCCATGTCCACCACAAGGAAAAATGTTCCGGATCCCTTGCCATAGGCCTGAGGGTTTCTTCCTTCAGAGAAACAATATGTGAAGGGCTGGGACCAACCCTCGGCAGAATGGAAACTCTTCTGCCCTAATAACTGGGAACCCCACACCATAGCCTTTCATCATGAGGTATCATGAAGATCCCCTTCTTGCGATGATCCAATCCTAGCCAAAGTCATCTCAACAACCTCTACCCCTGCCAGGACCTTAAGATATGTGTTTAACATAAATGGGGTGACCTGACGCTGGATCTCTGGATGCAAAGCCTCCTTGAAATGCCTCGCCCTGTCCTCCTCATCTGGTAACAGGTCTGAAGAATATCGTAAAAGGTTCTGGAAACATATCCCTAACTCCCGAACACTGGAGCTCCCCTGTCGATGTATGAGAAGATCCTGGAAATTGGACGCCTTTGTAGTCAAAGAAAGGAACTTGACTCTAAACTTGTCTCAGAACTCCACCCATGAGATCGTTGACTCCTCACGATCCCCGAAGAACAAGAACCACCACTACCTTGCTGCTCCACGCAATAACATCATTGATAAGGACACAAAGTTCTCTTTCTGAGAATTGATCGAACAGAGGCATATCTTGACCTCCTCTGACCAGTCTTCCGTGACTGCATTTGAAATAGAGCCCTCATAATTCTCCATACTATGGCACTGAAACTCTCCGTGTGTCTTCCTCCAAGTGTCATCATCGTCGACCTCTACCCTACGACGACCTACTGGAACAGCCTGCTGGACATCTTCTATGCAAACCTAACGAGGACATCGTCCAAGAGCCATACCTGCAAAATAACAAACACATAGAGATACTAACCTTGGAATATGGAAGACTCAACATTAATTAATTGATTGATTTTTATTCATTTTATGTTAACCTATCCCAAGGTCTACCCATTCACACATAGGCACAAAGAAGAATGATGCATTATCCTTTCCTAGGTATCTACCTTGTAACTAGTATCACCGTGTTTAGTAGCCATTGTAATGATAAAGGTCTGTACATCAGATCACAGGGGGCCCTAAATGCCTATGTCTCAGCTGGTTTCTAGTGTTTACCGAACTTGCTAAACATGAATGACACTATTTCCCTATCAACCCATGCAGCCTCAAATATTCCTAACTACAAAAGCCATCCTATCCCTTATCCAAACCTTTGATACCACTCTATCACGGCCCCCTCCCCACAAAGTGTACCCCTCCTAGGCCGACAATGTGAAAAGGGAGATAATGACCCCCAAGTCCCACCTCCACATATCACAACACCATCCCAGGGATACATCACCACACAAGCAGTAGGAAAACAAAAATTACATAAATTTGGGCTCCTGACCCATTAACAAGGCATCCAGTCTTCAAACAACATGCACCAATAAATTTTAGGTTTGCCAACAAACTTAATTAAACACACACATTCACATCTATTGATTAACATCACGTTGGAACAACATCCATAACAACACCAACAAGATTCATTTACATGCCTCTTTATCTTTAGCCAATTAATTATCAATAAATTCCATCTTTACGTTATTTTCCAATTTCATCAAAAGAATCATGATAAAAAGAAAGACATAGATATCACACTATCTAGAAAAACAAGAGGTGAACCGTTATCACGGAACAAAGCAACATCATGCGATCAAACAAATTATTTTAATCCAGTTCAAGTATGTAATTAGGTCAATTTCATTGTGATCCAAAGGGATAAATCATGATGACTATACGATTGCACATAAACGATTAGAGAAGCCACGAATCACCTACCTCAACGGTTTTGATGGAACCACAACGGTCGATGAATTTCCAAGAAGACTGGGCTGATTCTCCAAGGATCCTCCCTAGATCTCTTCTCCTATCAAAACCAAGACCAAATCTCATCACAAATGACATCCACACACTTAGATCGACCCATAACGGTTGTAGATCTATGATCCCAAGAGAGGAGGACAAGTAGATCTAGGTAGATCTATGATGCCAACCAAAATAATCACTTACCTCAAGAAACCAGCTTCGATTCGCGAAGAGAAGCCACCAGATTGCCTCCAAAACACTTGAGAGAGGTTCTTCCACCTCCAAGTATAAGGCCCCAGCCTTAAACCATACTTAATATTGAATTATATGAGTAATTCACATTGAGGATCTTTTCAGGTTTAGAGTTTTAGAGAATTAGGACATGACTATTACATCTCAAAAGATTACAAAGTAGTCTCTTCTACTAAATTTCCATAAAATAAAAACTCTTTAAACGAAACATGTATAGTTCATTGTTTTAGGTAGCATGACTTTCCCTTGATCCCATCCTTGACCCTATTCCATGCTAAGCCCTGTGAAAAATATTTCAAAAACTTGGGATAGGCAAAAGAAGCTCAGTAAGGGATACACAAATAATGAAAACTATTTGTTTTTCAAAACAACAAGTAAACCATGAATACTTTATCAATGTAATACTTTTCACCTTCATGAAGTAGTAAAAACTCTTCACTGAATAAAGTATCATTACTTACCTTTTTGTAACCAAAGGATTACCAAAAAAATCCATAAAAAGAACACATAACATATATAAAGGTAACTTGGAACATAAACATACTTAAGTGGAATAACCATACGGTCGACTCCCACACATATCACTTAATGGAATAGCCATACGGCCAATTTCCATACATACTTAATGGAATAGCCATACGGCCGACTTCCATACCCAATGCATTGGAGGTTATAACGTAACCACCCATCCTGGTATTCACGACACCACCCGTCATATGGTTTATAACGTAACCACCCGTTAAAATGTCCATGTACCAATATAAAATCATAAAACATAAAACCAATATAAAGGAATGATAACATTTCCACATTTCAATCACAATATATCATAAATATATTGACATAATAGAATCCTTTTTCAAAACCATTTTCAATACCAAAATACATAAAAGAGTATATGGTATTTATTTTATTCTAAAAACATTACGACTTGTTGAGAAAGCCAAAGACCAAATAATACTCGCAGCGGCGGAGAAAGTCGTTGTCACTGCGTACGTTAAAAAAACATTCCTTTTTGTCGTTTAGTAAAACGCTTCGTAGAAAAAGATTCCTTTTTTATAAAAGTAAAAGTCAAAGGGGTTTATACACCGTATAAAAGAAATTTGTGTATAAAACAAAATATGCCTCAATGAAAGGAGATTGAGACGAAGTCCCTTACAAAGATAATTTTTAAAATAAAATAGATCTATTATGTGTATTGACTATAAGTACACATAAAGAAAGTACAAATACAAGATATGACATAATAATATCATGACATAATTTGAAAGTAGGAGATTAACCCAAAGAATAAAAATTGGGGTATGAAGTTCCCTTACCTCGGGTCCGACATGACTCGATCGTTCTTTAACGTCCTGAATAATAAACTTGAGTTATTTTATACATGATTAAGAACCTTTTTAAAGTTCATTATTGATTTTTACATCACTTATTTCCATGTTATAAACATTATTTAACCACTTAAGTTAATAATGTTTGTTTTGTCAATATTTGGTTTTTAAGTCGAAAGTTGACTTCTTACAATTACATGTTGTTTGTGTGGTCAAAAGTTATTTATATCTAGAATGAAATTCCCGATTTGGATATAATATGTATCATATATATCCAGCATATACATGTATTTATAATATTATATTATCATTAAGAGGTAAGAAATGAAATGCACCGTTCATGGAGACGGTAAGCCGTACGTACGCATGGACGCTACTTTCATTTTTTTGTCATATTAATGGAATTAAAACTAAATGAGAGGTATGTATATTTTAATTCCAGAATTATATTCCTCATTTAGATATATCATTAATTATATATATCCATTATATACATTTACTTTTAATAGTACATTACATTTTGGGATAAGAAATGAAATGCACCGTTCATGGAGACGGTAAGCCGTACGTACGCATGAACGCTACTTTCATTTCTATCTCATAAATTAATGGAAAGAAATAATAATGATATATATGTATATTATAATTCCAGTATCACATCATATATAATAACTTTAAATCCATCCTTTACACGTCCCACATATGGCATTAACGAATCACATCACTTTGAGGGGGCGGTAGTCCGCACTTCCTTAAATGAAGATATCACGTATACCCATAATGGAAGCCATAAAGGTAAGACACAAAGGAAAAATACAGAAGCATAAGTAAAACATAAACATATTATATATCATATATAATAATAGTGACATCATAATGGCCACCTTTGAAGGTGCTAAATGAGTATTGAACAATCATCGTTTCGGGAGGCACAATTTTGCCATCCACGGAAACCGTATGTTCTTTAACCATTTGATGTAGTTGCGTGAGAGTGTAGCTCGAATAAATCATATAACTACATCCTAGATTATTGAAGATAATGGTGTTGTTACAAAAGAAATAAATAAAAAGAGTTTAGGGGGTTGGAGAAGCAAAATAAAACAAATGAACATGAGAGAATGAATTACCTTTAAAAGTGTAACTCCTTTTGATTTGAGCCTAAAGCCTTCCTTTGAAAGGATTCTGCCCAAAGAGAATCCTCTTGGATGAGTAGAGGGATGTGGAGAGAGTACATGGGCAGGGGTTGGCCGAGCAAAAGGCTTGAGGAGTGTGTGAAATGAGGTAGAGGTGGGGGCCTTTTATAAGAGGAGAGGAGGGGCACTTTTGGAAAGTAAAGTAATATTACTTTATTTGAAAATGTGTTTCGGTTTTAAAAGGTCCAAACTTGATAAAATTCGTGGATAAGGTGATAAGGGTTCGAAATCCACCCATCCAATAAGTTTTGGACATGTGTAGTTCATAGATGTTACATTATCTTTTCATTTTATTTAAATCATCAAATAATGATGTCATCACTGCATCATTATTATGTCATAAATAATTTAATTTATTTAATGTCTAAAAATTATAAAAAAAATACTATGATGTAGGAAATCCTTTTAGCTTTCCAATTACTATTTATAATCAAAACTCTGATCTTTATAACCCCATGTAAAATTTTTTTTCGTAAAACATATTATGTTTGTGTCATTTTTACTTTTACATTAAATAAAAAGTTATTTATGTCATTTCCCAACCAAAGTGTCTCCATGGGGTCCCCAAGTTGACCCATGGCTTTTCTTGGTCGGCCATGACACAACCAATTAGGGTAGGACATGTGTCATGTTCATTTCATATTATTAAAACATTATTTTTACCTTAAACTACACTAATTACCACTAATCGCGATTAAGAACTTAATAAGTTACTATTCAACAAAAAATTATTATAACCTCATTGAACAACATTTTAATTCTTAATGAAGACCATGTATGTCGGATTTTTGAAATTCAAAACACAATGATGAAAAATTTCATTTAAACGGAAAATCAATTTTTATATGTACCACTTAGTGGTTTCACTATTCATCAAAAATTGATGTTTTTCAGAAAATTACCAAAAATTCACCCGAAGCTATATTTGATATTCCGAATTCAAAAATGAAGTCTATTTTACAATATTCAAAACATATGAGTCACATTAATTATTTTAATAATTAATTCCCGCTGTCAGAGAAAATAGCGTGTTTTTATGAAACAATAAGTATCAAAAGATTGACACTAGTTTAAGTCTGATTTCAAAGTAAAATTAGTTCCAACGACTACTATTGGATTTAATGGTAAAAATATTTTCTAATTTCACTTTAAAAACAATTCAAATGATAATCTAATCATATAAATAATTTATATTAAAAATAGGTTTTGAATTAAAATACAACATTTTACACTATTCATTAAAAAAAATAAACTTTATCAGAAAGGTACCAAAAATTTACACAAAGTAAATTTTGATGTACCGATTCTAAAGAAGAGTTATATTTGGTCTAACAGAATTTATAAGATCGATCAAAACTATATTTAATGACGGTTCTCCATCAAAAGGTGATAAGTGGACCTTTCGTGAAAATTAGGGTATAAATGCCTAAAATTGAACACTTTCCGTATTTTAAGCCTTTATCTTTTATTGAGTAAATGTAAAAACATTTAAAAACATATATAATCATATTTTAGATATTTCTATCCATTCCCGCCAGTACAACGGCTACTCGTTAACTATTATTTAAAATAATATTATTTTATTACTTGTGTGCAATGTAAGTTTTCAAAGAAACTCATCGTTGCGTACCGAGTACGCTATCGAACGTAGAAAACCCTTTTAATTAAAATTAATATTTAATTTGTAAATATTAATAAATATGAAAATTCATTATTCATTATTTACCTGGGATGTTACATCCTTCCCCCCTTTTGGGAATTGCGTCCTCGGAATTTTATTCACTTATCAAAATAAGTGGGGGTATTTATCCCTCATAGCATTTTTAGATTCCCACGTTGCCTCTTCAATCACATGGTTTTTCTACAAAACATTTACCTGATGAATAACCTTATTCCGTAACACCTGCTCCCTGTGGTCAAGAATCTGGACCAGTTGTTCCTCATAAGATAGGTTCTCTTCCAGCTGAACTACCTCTGGACTCAAAACATGAGATGGATCTGGCATATACTTTCTCAACATTGAAACATGAAAAACATTGTGTACCTGAGATAAACTCGGAGGTAAAGCCACCCGGTATGCAACTGATCCAAATCTCTCCAGAATTTCATATGGTCCAATAAACCTTGGACTCAGCTTTCCTTTCTTACCAAATCTCATCACACTTTTCCAAGGAGAAACCTTGAGAAAAACATGATCACCTACCTCGAAAGATATATCCTTCCTCCAGTTATCTGCATAACTCTTCTGCTTGCTCTGATCTGTTCTCATGTGTTTCTGAATCAACTGAACTTTTTCTACCATCTCTTCTACCAATTCTGGTCCCATCAGCTTCCTTTCACCAACTTCATCCCAAAATGCTGGAGTTCGACACCGCTTCCCATATAATGCCTCAAATGGTGCCATCTGTATACTGGAATAAAAACTGTTATTATAAGAAAACTCAACCAAAGAATGATGTTGGTCCCATCTTCCCTGATAATCCATCGAACAAGCTCGTAGCATATCCTCCAAGGTCTGAATTGTTCGTTCTGACTGCTCATCTGATTGAGGATGAAAAGCTGTACTAAAATTTAATTCCGTACCCAACGACTTCTAAAGGCCTTTCCAAAAGTTAGATGTGAACCTGGGATCACGATCAGATAAATGGAGAGGGGAACTCCATGTAACCTGACTATCTCTTTAAGATACAAACGGGAAAGTTGATCTAGGGAAAAAGTATCTCGTATAGAAAGGAAATGAGCAGATTTGGTCAAGCGATAAACAATAACCCAGATTGCATTATTACCTCGAGATGTCCTCGGTAATCCCACAACAAAGTCCATGGACATGTTTTCCCATTTCCACTCTAGCACTGGTAAAGGCTGAAGCATCCCTTTCAGTAACTGTCGCTCTGCTTTAACCTGTTGACATGTCAAACACTTCACAGTAAAATCCACAATATCTCTTTTCATTCCATCCCACCAGTAATACTTCCGCAGATCTCTGTACATCTTAGTACTGCCAGGATGAACTGATAACGGGGAACTATGAACCTCACATAACAACTCATTCTTCAACTGTGAATCACAAGGCACCCATAACCTCTTCCCAAACCTCAAAACTCAAACACAAACTTATCCAAGAACTCAGGGAAAATTTTCTTCATAAGGTCCATGAATACTGCTGGTGCATTGGTTAACCCAAAAGGCATAACTAAAAATTCATAATGGCCATATCTAGTATGGAACGAAGTCTTTGGAACGTCTGCTTCTTTTACTTTCAACTGATGGTACCCTGACCTCAAGTCAATCTTCGAAAAATACTGAGCTCCCTAGAGCTGATACCACTTCATTCGATGGCCCAACATCTGCTGAAGTTGTTGCAAAGGATCTCACCACCCCTTTCTGCTTGTAGTCTGGCTGCATTCCCCCAGTTGAGTTCTTCGTTGGACACTCGTTTGCATAATGACCCATTTCATTACACTTAAAACATCTTACCGTTGGCTTTTCATTTCCGGCTTGATCATCTTCCTTACAGTTACGAGCAATATGACCAGACTTACCACACCAAAAGCACTTTCCAGACTTGGATAAACATTCTCCAGGATTCATTTTACCGCACTTCTCACAGGATGGATATTTGGTTTTCTTACCTCCTTGCTTCTTTGATGAATTCTTCCCGTTTTCCTTCCAATTAGACCTCTTATTCTGTTGTTTTTCATAGAACACCTGATCATCGGCAAACTACATTTCCACCTTCTCCGCACATCGAACAAGTTTTTCATAACTTTTGAACTCACGAGAAGCTAAATCCCTTTGATACTTTGGCTTTAACCCTGAGTAAAAACTGTTTATTTTACTATCAAGATCTCGTATGAAGTTTGGAGCATACCTTGCCAATCGAGTGAACTTTTCTTCATAAGCAGCCACTGAATCATCCTCCTGCCTCAATTCTAGGAACTGTTTTTCCATACTAAGATGAACCACCTTAGGAAAATATTTCTCAAGAAACATACCTTTGAATTCGTCCCAGTGAAGATCCTCAATCTCATCACTATCCCTTATATTTTTCACTATCGACCACCACTGATCAGCTTCACCTTCAAAATAGTAAACATCAAGACTAACCTTTTGATGTTATGAACACCCCATGACATCAAAAATCTTCTCCGGTGCTTTAATCCACCCTTCAGCTTGCACAGGGTCAGATGATCCTCTGAATGATGGGGGATGTTGCCTCATGAAATGTTCCACCACTGACATGTTCCTCTACGGTTGATCTGGCTGATCTCGTGCATGGATACCACCACCATTTATTGCCTGAGTCAAATGTGCCATCACGGCAACAAACTGTTCAGTTCTGATTCTGACCATCTCAGGTTGCTGATTTGGAAGGTTATCTTCCTCCTGATGTCATCCCAACATAGCTGCTTTTTTTCCTCTGTGGAAAACCATTATGAACACAGAAATATCTTAGGCGAAGCAACATGGTAATCCGTAAATGCTATATCATTTCAATCATATTATAATTTAACACTTTTCTAACTCCTAAAGTTGTCTAAACCGACCTTTGATACCACCTATAAGGCCCCAGCCTTAAACCTTACTTAATATTGAATTAAATGAGTAATTCACATTGAGGATCTTTTCAGGTTTAGAGTTTTAGAGAATTAGGACATGACTATTACATCTCAAAAGATTACAAAGTAGTCTCTTCTACTAAATTTCCATAAAATAAAAACTCTTTAAAAGAAACATGTATAGTTCCATGTTTTAGGTAGCATGAATTTCCCTTGATCCCATCCTTGACCCTATTCCATGCTATGTCCTGTGAAAAATATTTCAAAAACTTGGGATGAGCATAAGAAGTTCAGTAAGGGATACAAAAATAATAAAAACTGTTAGTTTTTCAAAAAAACAAGTAATCCATGAATACTTTATCAATGTAATAATTTTCACCTACATGAAGTAGTAAAAACTCTTCACTGAATAATGTATCATTACTTACCTTTTTGTAACCAAAGGATTACCATAAAAATCCATAAAAAGAACACATAACATATATAATGGTAACTTGGGACATAAACATACTTAAGTGGAATAACCATACGGTCGACTCCCACACATATCACTTAATGGAACAACCATAAAACCAATTTCCATACATACTTAATGGAATAGCCATACGGCCGACTTCCATACCCAATGCATTGGAGGTTATAACGTAACCACCCATCCTGGTATTCACGGCACCACCCGTCATATGGTTTATAACGTAACCACCCGTTAAAATGTCCAAGTACCAATATAAAATCATAAAACATAAAAACAATATAAAGGAATGATATCATTTCCACATTTCAATCACAATATATCATAAATATATTGACATAATAGAATCCTTTTTAAAAACCATTTTCAATACCAAAATACATAAAAGAGTATATGGTATTTATTTTATTCTAAAAACATTACGGCTTGTTGAGAAATCCAAAGACCAAATAATACTCGCGGCGGCAGAGAAAGTCTTTGTCACCGCGTACGTTAAAAAAACATTCCTTTTTTCCATTTTGTAAAACGCTTCTTAGAAAAAGATTCCTTTTGAATAAAAGTAAAAGTCAAAGGGGTTTATACACCGTATAAAAGAAAGTTGTGTATAAAACGAAATATGCCTCAATGAAAAGAGATTGAGACGAAGTCCCTTAGAAAGATAATTTTTAAAATAAAATAGATCTATTATGTGTATTCACTATATGTACACATAAAGAAAGTACAAATACAATAATGGACATCATAATATCATGACATAATTTGAAAGTAGGAGATTAACCCAAAGAATAAAAATTGGGTTAAGAAGTTCCCTTACCTCGGGTCCGACTTGACTCGATCGTTCTTTAACGTCCTGAATAATAAACTTTAGTTAATTTATACTTGATTAAGAACCTTTTTAAAGTTCATTATTCCTTTTATATCACTTATTGCCATGTTATAAACATTATGTAACCATTTATGTCAATAATGTTTGTTTTGTCAATATTTGGTTCTTAAGTCGAAAGTTGACTTCTTACAATTACATGTTATTCGTGTGGTCAAAAGTTCTTTATATCTAGAATGAAATTCCTGATTTGGATATAATATGTATCATATATATCCATCATATAAATGTATTTATAATATTACATAATCATTTAGAGGTAAGAAATGAAATGCACCGTTCATGGAGACGGTAAGCCGTACGTACGCATGAACGCTACTTTCATTTCTTTTTCATATTAATGGAATTAAAACTAAATGAGAGGTATGTATATTTTAATTCCAGAATTATTTTCATCATTTAGATATATCATTAATTATATAGATCCATTATATTCATTTACTTTTAATAGTACATTACATTTGGGGATAATAAATGAAATGCACCGTTCATGGAGACGGTAAGCCGTACGTACGCATGAACGCTACTTTCATTTCTATCTCATACATTGATGGAAAGAAATAATAATGATATAGATTTATATTATAATTCCAGTATCATATCATATATAATAACTTTAAATCCATCCTTTACACATCCCACATATGGCATTAACGAATCATATCACTTTGAGGGGGCGGTAGTCCGCACTTCCTTAAATGAAGATATCGCGTATACCCATAATGGAAGCCATAAAGTTAAGAAACAAATGAAAAATACAGAAGAATAAGTAAAACATAAACATATTATATATCATATATAAAAATAGTTCTATCATAATGGCCACCTTTGAAGGTGATAAATGAGTATTGAACAATCATCATTTCGGGAGGCACAATTTTTCCATCCACGGAAACCGTATGTTCTTTAACCATTTGATGTATTTGTGTGAGAGTGTAGCTAAAATAAATCATATAAAAACATCCTAGTATATTGAAGATACTGGTGTTGTTACAAAAGAAATAAATAAAAAGAGTTTAGGGGGTTGGAGAAGCAAAATAATACAAATGAACATGAGAGAATGAATTACCTTTAAAAGTGTAACTCCTTTTGATTTGAGCCTAAAGGCATCCTTTGAAAGGATTATGCCCAAAGGTAATCCTCAAGGATGAGGAGAGGGATGTGGAGAGAGTAAATGGGCAGGTTTTGGCCGAGAAAAAGGCTTGAGGAGTGTGTTAAATGAGGTAGAGGTGGGGGCCTTTTATAAGAGGAGAGGAGGGGCACTTTTGGAAAGTAAAGGAATATTACTTTATTTGAAAATGTGTTTCGGTTTTAAAATGTCCCACATTGATATAATTCGTGGATAAGGTTATAAGGGTTCGAAATCCACCCATCCAATAAGTTTTGGACATGTTTAGTTCATATATTTTACATTATCTTTCCATTTTATTTAAATCGTCAAATAATGATGTCATCGCTGCATCATTATTATGTCATAAATAATTTAATTTATTTAATGTCTAAAAATTAAAAACAAAATACTATGATGTAGGAAATCTTTTTATCTTTCCAATGACTATTTATAATCAAAAATCTGATCTTTATAACCCCATGTAAAAATTGTTTTCGTAAAACATATTATGTTTGTGTCATTTTTACTTTTACATTAAATAAAAAGTTATTTATGTCATTTCCCAACCAAAGTGTCTCCATGGGGTCCCAAAGTTGACACATGGCTTGTCTTGGTCTTCCATGACACAACCAATGAGGGTAGGACATGTATCAAGTTAATTTCATATTATTAAAACATTATTTTTACCTTAAACTACACCAATTACCACTAATCGTGATTAAGAACTTAATAAGTTACTATTCACCAAAAAATTATTATAACCTCATTGAACCACATTTTACTTCTTAATGACAACCATTTATGTCAGATTTTTGAAATTCAAAACACAATGATGGAAAAATTTCATTTAAACGGAAAATCAATTTTTATAAGTACCACTTAGTGGTTTCACTATTCATCAAAAATTGATGTTTTTCAGAAAATTACCAAAAATTCACCCGAAGCTATATTTGATATTCCGAATTCAAAAATAGAGTCTATTTTAAAATATTCAAAACATATATGTCACATTAATTAATTTAATAATTAATTCCCGCTGTCAGAGAAAATAGCGTGTTTTTATGAAACAATAAGTATCAAAAGATTGACACTAGTTTAAGTCTGATTTCAAAGTGAAATTAGTTCCAAAGACCACTATTGGATTTAATGGTAAAAATATTTTCTAATTTCACTATAAAAACAATTCAAAAGTTAATCTAATCATATAAATAAATTATATTAAAAAGAGGTTTTGAATTAAAATAAAACATTTTACACTATTCATAAAAAAAATGAACATTATCAGAAAGGTACCAAAAATTTACAGAAAGTAAATTTTGATGTCCCGATTCTAAAGAAGAGTTATATTTGGTCCAATAGAATTTATAAGATCGATCAAAACTATATTTAATGACGGTTCTCCATCAAAAGGTGATAAGTGGACCTTTCGTGAAAATTAGGGTATAAATGCCCAAAATTGAACTCTTTCCGTATTTTAAGCCTTTATCTTTTATTGGGTAAATGTAAAAACATTTAAAAACATATATAATCATATTTTAGTTATTTCTATCCATTCCCACCAGTACAACGGCTACTCGTTAACTATTATTTAAAATAATATTATTTTATTACTTGTGTGCAATGTAAGTTTTCAAAGAAACTCATCGTTGCGTACCGAGTACGCTATCGAACGTAGAAACCCCTTTTAATTAAAATTAATATTTAATTCGTAAATATTAATAAATATGAAAATTCATTATTCTTTATTTACCTGGGATGTTACATCCTTCCCCCCTTTTGGGAATTGCGTCCTCGCAATTTTATTCACTTATCAAAATAAGTGGGGGTATTTATCCCTCATAGCATTTTCAGATTCCCACGTTGCCTCTTCAATCACATGGTTTTTCCACAAAAAATTTACCTGATGAATAACCTTATTCCGTAACACCTGCTCCATGTGGTCAAGAATCTGGACCGGTTGTTCCTCATAAGATAGGTTCTCTTCCAGCTGAACTACCTCTGGACTCAAAACATGAGATAGATCTGGAATATACTTTCTCAACATTGAAACATGAAAAACATTGTGTACCTGAGATAAACTCGGAGGTAAAGCCACCCGGTATGCAACTGATCCAAATCTCTCCAGAATTTCATATGTTCCAATAAACCTTGGACTCAGCTTTCCTTTCTTACCAAATCTCATCCCACTTTTCCAAGGAGAAACCTTGAGAAAAACATGATCACCTACCTTGAAAGATATATCTTTCCTCCAGTTATCCGCATAACACTTCTTCTTGCTCTGATCTGTTCTCATGTGTTTCTGAATCAACTGAACTTTTTCTGCCATCTCTTCTACCAATTCTGGTCCCATCAGCTTCCTTTCACCCACTTCATCCCAAAAAGCTGGTGTTCGACACCGCTTCCCATATAATGCCTCAAATGGTGCCATCTGTATACTGGAATGAAAACTGTTATTATAAGAAAAATCAACCAAAGAAAGATGTTGGTCCCATCTTCCCTGATAATCCATCGAACAAGCTCGTAGCATATCCTCCAAGGTCTGAATTGTTCGTTCTGACTGCTCGTCTGATTGAGGATGAAAAGCTGTACTAAAATTTAATTCCGTACCCAACGACTTCTGAAGGCCTTTCCAAAAGTTAGATGTGAACCTGGGATCACGATCAGATAAATGGAGATGGGAACTCCATGTAACCTGACTATCTCTTTAAGATACAAACGGGAAAGTTGATCTAGGGAAAAAGTATCTCATATAGAAAGGAAATGAGCAGATTTGGTCAAGCGATCAACAATAACCCAGATTGCATTATTACCTCAAGATGTCCTCGGTAATCCCACAACAAAGTCCATGGATACGTTTTCCCATTTCCACTCTAGCACTGGTAAAGGCTGAAGCATCCCTTTCGGTAACTGTCGCTCTGCTTTAACCTGTTGACATGTCAAACACTTCACAGTAAAATCCGCAATATCTCTTTTCATTCCATCCCACCAGTAATACTCCCACAGATCTCTGTACATCTTAGTACTGCCAGGATGAACTGATAACGGGGAACTATGAACCTCACATAACAACTCATTCTTCAACTCTGAATCACAAGGCACCCATAACCTCTTCCCAAACCTCAAAACACAAACACAAACTTATCCAAGAACTCAGGGAAAATTTTCTTCATAAGGTCCATGAATACTGCTGGTGCATTGGTTAACCCAAAAGGCATAACTACAAATTCATAATGGCCATATCTAGTATGGAACGAAGTCTTCGGAATGTCTGCTTCTTTTACTTTCAACTGCTAATACCCCGACCTCAAGTCAATTTTCGAAAAATACTGAGCTCCCTAGAGCTGATACCACTTCATTCGATGGCCCAACATCTACTGAAGTTGTTGCAAAGGATTTCACCACCCCTTTCTGCTTGTAGTCTGGCTGCATTCCCCCAGTTGAGTTCTTCGTTGGACACTCGTTTTCATAATGACCCATTTCATTACACTTAAAACATCTTACCGTTGGCTTTTCATTTCCGGCTTGATCATCTTCCTTACAGTTACGAGCAATATGACCAGACATACCACACCAAAAGCACTTACCAGACTTGGATAAACATTCTCCAGGATGCATTTTACCGCACTTCTCACGGGATGGATATTTGGTTTTCTTACCTCCTTGCTTCTTTGATGAATTCTTCCCCTTTTCCTGCCAACTAGACCTCTTATTCTGTTGTTTTTCATAGAACACCTGATCATCGACAAACTCCATTTCCACCTTCTCCGCACATCGAAAAAGTTTTTCATAACTTTTGAACTCACGAGAAGCTAAAGCCCTTCGATACTTTGGCTTTAACCCTGAGTAAAAATTGTTTATTTTACTATCAAGATCTCGTATGAAGATTGGAGAATACCTTGCCAATCGAGTGAACTTTTCTTCATAAGCAGCCACTGAATCATCCTCCTACCTCAATTCTAGGAACTATTTTTCCATCCTAAGACGAACCACCTTAGGAAAATATTTCCCAAGAAACATACCTTTGAATTCGTCCTAGTGAAGATCCTCAATCTCATCACCATCCCTTATATTTTTCACTATCAACCACCACTGATCAGCTTCACCTTCAAAATGGTAAACAGCAAGACTAACCTTTTGATGTTCTGAACACCGCATGACATCAAAAATCTTCTCCAGTGCTTTAATCCACCCTTCAGCTTGCACAGGGTCAGATGATCCTCTGAATGATGGGGGATGTTGCCTCATTAAATGTTCCACCACTGACATGTTCCTCTGCGGTTGATCTGGCTGATCTCGTGCATGGATACCACCACCATTTATAGCCTGACTCAAATGTGCCATCACTGCAACAAACTGTTCAGTTCCGATTCTGACCATCTCAGGTTGCTGATTTGGAAGGTTATCATCCTCCTGATGTCGTCCCAACATAGCTTCTTTGTTTCCTCTGCGGAAAACCATTATGAACACAAAAATATCTTAGGCGAAGCAACATGGTAATCCGTAAATGCTATATCATTTCAATCATATTATAATTTAACACTTTTCTAACTCCTAAAGTTGTCTAAACCGACCTTTGATACCACCTATAAGGCCCCAGCCTTAAACCTTACTTAATATTGAATTAAATGAGTAATTCACATTGAGGATCTTTTCAGGTTTAGAGTTTTAGAGAATTAGGACATAATTATTACATCTCAAAAGATTACAAAGTAGTCTCTTCTACTAAATTTCTATAAAATAAAAACTCTTTAAAAGAAACATGTATAGTTCCATGTTTTAGGTAGCATGACTTTCCCTTGATCCCATCCTTGACCCTATTCCATGCTATGTCCTGTGAAAAATATTTCAAAAACTTGGGATGAGCATAAGAAGCTCAGTAAGGGATACAAAAATAATGAAAACTGTTAGTTTTTCAAAACAAAAAGTAAACCATGAATACTTTATCAATGTAATAATTTTCACCTACATGAAGTAGTAAAAACTCTTCCCTGAATAATGTATCATTACTTACCTTTTTGTAACCAAAAGATTACCATAAAAATCCATAAAAAGAACACATAACATATATAAAGGTAACTTGGGACATAAACATACTTAAGTGGAATAACCATACGGTCGACTCCCACACATATCACTTAATGGAACAACCATACAACCAATTTCCATACATACTTAATGGAATAGCCATACGGCCGACTTCCATACCCAATGCATTGGAGGTTATAACGTAACCACCCATCCTGGTATTCACGGCACCACCCGTCATATGGTTTATAACGTAACCACCCGTTAAAATGTCCAAGTACCAATATAAAATCATAAAACATAAAACCAATATAAAGGAATGATATCATTTCCACATTTCAATCACAATATATCATAAATATATTGACATAATAGAATCCTTTTTCAAAACCATTTTCAATACCAAAATACATAAAAGAGTATATGGTATTTATTTTATTCTAAAAACATTACGGCTTGTTGAGAAAGCCAAAGAACAAATAATACTCGCGGCGGCAGAGAAAGTATTTGTCACCGCGTACGTTAAAAAAACATTCCTTTTTTTCGTTTAGTAAAACGCTTCATAGAAAAAGATTCCTTTTGAATAAAAGTAAAAGTCAAAGGGGTTTATACACCGTATAAAAGAAAGTTGTGTATAAAACGAAATATGCCTCAATGAAAAGAGATTGAGACGAAGTCCCTTACAAAGATAATTTTTAAAATAAAATAGATATATTATGTGTATTCACTATAAGTTCACATAAAGAAAATAAAAATACAAGATAGGACATAATAATATCATGACATAATTTGAAAGTATGAGATTAACCCAAAGAATAAAAATTGGGTTTAGAAATTCCGTTACCTCGGGTCCGACTTGACTCGATCGTTCTTTAACGTCCTGAATAATAAAATTGAGTTAATTTATACTTGATTAAGAACCTTTTTAAAGTTCATTATTCCTTTTATATCACTTATTTCCATGTTATAAACATTATGTAACCATTTATGTTAATAGTGTTTGTTTTTTCAATATTTGGTTCTTAAGTCGAAAGTTGACTTCTTACAATTACATGTTGTTCGTGTGGTCAAAAGTTCTTTATATCTAGAATGAAATTCCTGATTTGGATATAATATGTATCATATATATCCAGCATATACATGTATTTATAATATTACATAATCATTTAGAGGTAAGAAATGAAATGCACCGTTCATGGAGATGGTAAGCCGTACGTACGCATGAACGCTACTTTCATTTCTTTGTCATATTAATGGAATTAAAACTAAATGAGAGGTATGTATATTTTAATTCCAGAATTATTTTCATCATTTAGATATATCATTAATTATATATATCCATTATATACATTTACTTTTAATAGTACATTACATTTGGGGATAAGAAATGAAATGCACCGTTCATGGAGACGGAAAGCCGTACGTACGCATGAACGCTACTTTTATTTCTATCTCATAAATTAATGGAAAGAAATAATAATGATATAGATGTTTATTATAATTCTAGTATCACATCATATATAATAACTTTAAATCCATCCTTTACACGTCCCACATATGGCATTAACGAATCACATCACTTTGAGGGGGCGGTAGTCCGCACTTCCTTAAATGAAGATATCGCGTATACCCATAATGGAAGCCATAATGTTAAGACACAAATGAAAAATACATAAGAATAAGTAAACCATAAACATATTATATATCATATATAAAAATAGTTCTATCATAATGGCCACCTTTGAAGGTGCTAAATGAGTATTGAACAATCATCGTTTCGGGAGGCACAATTTTTCCATCCACGGAAACCGTATGTTCTTTAACCATTTGATGTAGTTGTGTGATATTGTAGCTCAAATAAATCATATAAAAACATCCTATTATATTGAAGATACTTTTGTTGTTACAAAAGAAATAAATAAAAATAGTTTAGGGGGTTGGAGAAGCAAAATAATACAAATGAACATGAGAGAATGAATTACCTTTAAAAGTGTAACTCCTTTTGATTTGAGCCTAAAGGCATCCTTTGAAAGGATTCTGCCCAAAGGGAATCCTCTAGGATGAGGAGAGGGATGTGGAGAGAGTAAATGGGCAGGGTTTGGCCGAGAAAAAGGCTTGAGGAGTGTGTTAAATAAGGTAGAGGTGGGGGCCTTTTATAAGAGGAGAGGAGGGGCACTTTTGGAAAGTAAAGGAATATTACTTTATTTGAAAATGTGTTTCGGTTTTAAAATGTCCCACATTGATATAATTCGTGGATAAGGTGATAAGGGTTCGAAATCCACCCATCCAATAAGTTTTGGACATGTTTAGTTCATAGATTTTACATTATCTTTCCATTTTATTTAAATCGTCAAATAATGATGTCATCACTGCATCATTATTATGTCATAAATAATTTAAATTATTTAATTTCTAAAAATTAAAAACAAAATACTATGATGTATGAAATCTTTTTATCTTTCCAATGACTATTTATAATCAAAAATCTGATCTTTATATCCCCATGTATAAATTGTTTTCGTAAAACATATTATGATTGTGTCATTTTTACTTTTACATTAAATAAAAAGTTATTTATGTCATTTCCCAACCAAAGTGTCTCCATGGGGTCCCAAATTTGACCCATGGCTTGTCTTGGTCGGCCATGGCACAACCAATGAGGGTAGGACATGTTTCAAGTTAATTTCATATTATTAAAACATTATTTTTACATTAAACTACACCAATTACCACTAATCACGATTAAGAACTTAATAAGTTACTATTCACCCAAAAATTATTATAACCTCATTGAACCACATTTTACTTCTTAATGACAACCATGTATGTCAGATTTTTGAAATTAAAAACACAATGATGGAAAAATTTCATTTAAACAGAAAATCAATTTTTATAAGTACCACTTAGTGGTTTCACTATTCATCAAAAATTGATGTTTTTCAGAAAATTACCAAAAATTCACCCGAAGCTATATTTGATATTCAGAATTCAAAAATGAAGTCTATTTTAAAATATTCAAAACATATATGTCACATTTATTAATTTAATAATTAATTCCCTCTGTCAGAGAAAATAGCGTGTTTTTATGAAACAATAAGTATCAAAAGATTGACACTAGTTTAAGTCTAATTTCAAACTGAAATTAGTTCCAACGACCACTATTGGATTTAATGGTAAAAATATTTTCTAATTTCACTATAAAACCAATTAAAAAGATAATCTAATCATATAAATAAATTAGATTAAAAAAATGTTTTGAATTAAAATACAACATTTTACACTATTCATTAAAAAAAATGAACTTTATCAGAAAGGTACCAAAAATTTACAGAAAGTAAATTTTGATGTCCCTATTCTAAAGAAGAGTTATATTTGGTCCAATAGAATTTATAAGATCGATCTAAACTATATTTAATGACGGTTCTCCGTCAAAAGGTGATAAGTGGACCTTTCTTGAAAATTAGGGTATAAATGCCTAAAATTGAACTCTTTCCGTATTTTAAGCCTTTATCTTTTATTGGGTAAATGTAAAAACATTTAAAAACAAATATAATAATATTTTAGTTATTTCTATCCATTCCCGCCAGTACAACGACTACTCGTTAACTAATATTTAAAATAATATTATTTTATTACTTGTGTGCAACGTAAGTTTTCAAAGAAACTCATCGTTGCGTACCGAGTACGCTATCGAACGTAGAAACCCCTTTTAATTAAAATTAATATTTAATTCGTAAATATTAATAAATAAGAAAATTCTTTATTCTTTATTTACCTGGGATGTTACACCAAGGAAGGGTAATCCTGAGTTATGGCCGCTTAAGGGATTCAATGAGGTGATTAAAGGAAAAATGGGTTAGATCAATAATTTTAGGATCTAACTTTAAGTGACCGCAAGGTTAGTCCACAGGGTTAGACAAACCGTGCATTAGCTTCTGCCTCAACAAACACTCTTCGCATGGTTAGGCCACACAGTTAGACAAACTGTGCGCTAACTGTGCATTATCCACTACCTCAAAACCCAACCTTGCACTGTTAGGCCACACGGTTTACGTATACTATACGCCAACAGTGTGAAATCTATTACCCTTTATAAATCCTTAACAGTCCACCCAAACACACCCCCAAGTCACCTTGACTTCCTAGAACACCTCTAGCACCACATTTTAACACAGTAATGGACCGGAGAGGTCGGAGACATTACACAGGGGGCCCTAAAAATTACCAAGGTTATTAAGCAAGGTATCATAAAACATTTCATCTATAGAGATTTATTTCGCTGCCCAATAAATTAGAGCTCTATAAGGTATAAACCTTAATAAGTAGTTATTTTCATGTGAGAGAGATAGATAATAATAAAAAATTTACTAAATAACTAATATAAATCAAAAGAAATTGGTTTCATGTAAAAATCAAATCATTTAAAAAAGTCCTTCAAAACATGATTATTATGTCATTTATAACCCATGAAAAGGAAAAGAGGGTTTTTTGTATGTCAATTAAATAATAAAATAAATCATTTTAATGTATTTTTTTATTACCATTAGATATTAAATAGTTTTGGGATATCAAAAAAAATTCTTGAGAAAAAAGAGTGATTTTGAGATGAAAATTCTATTGCATAACAAGAGGGTAAAAGGGTCTCCCATTCATAAATGAATCATAATAAGTTAGGGAGACAATATAATATGTAAATAAAACCATGATATGGGATTTTGAATGATATAGAACCTAAATGAGAACTTGAATGGAAAGAGAAGTTGATAATTACCTTACTACATAAGAAACACATGAATACGTATGATTAAGGAAAAAAATTATAAAAAACATAAATATCTTGGGAATATAATAATTCATTATATAATGAATCATAGTTTTTTATATAAACCTTATTTGATGATAAAGGTGCATCATATCATGATATGCCCCAATGAAAGGAGATTGACACGAAGTCCTTTACCTTGAGTCTGACTTGCCTCATTCATTATTTATCTTCCAAAATAAGAAACATAAGAAATTTTATACTTGTTTTAGAAACTTTTTAATGTAATTATTCCAATTTATCACTTATTATAATTTTATAACATTTACATAATGATTTATGTTCATATGATGTGTTTAGTTGATATTCGGTACTTGAGTAAAAAATAATATTTTTATGACTACAAATTGTCAATATAGTCATATGGCCATCATCACCAGAATTATATTCATGATTTAATATATATATATATATATATATTGAATAATTCATAATATTTGGACATAATAAATTAAATTCACTGTTCATGGATATGGTAGGTCGTACGTACAATGAACGTTACTTTCATTTATTTTCTGTATTAAAAGAATAAAAACCTATCGATAAATATGTATATTATATTTATATTATAATATGCATGTTATATATTTTACATTGGTTCATTAAATATGTCCATTATCAATTCAATTTATTGCATGAACGACTCAATGAACATTGATGGGGCGATAGTCCACACATTCTCAAATGAAACAATCGTATTTATTTATCTTGAAAAGCATAAAATTATTTTATAAATGAAAATAACAAAAAGATATAGATAATTTAAATATAATAAATATCACAAATTAACACAGTTCCATCATAATTTCAACCATGATATATGGTAGGAGAAAATTGAACAATCATTGTTTCTTGAGGATGTAGTTCGCCGTACATAGAAACAGAATATTTTAAATCCATTGGATGGAGGTGTTTGTAAGTGTATGAATAAATCACACCAATGAAAACATCCTTCTATATTTATAAAAAATGGGTTTATTTATTAAATAATTTAATAAATACATATTAGGGCGTTAAATGTGGGAAAAATATAAAAGGATCTTGAGATAAAGATGGTACCTCTTAATCAGGTAACTTCTTTTGGTTTGAGACAAACGACATCTTGGAGTAGCCTTATTCAGAAGATAATCCTTCATGGAGGAATGGGGTTTGTTTGGATACTATTTTAACTGATGATGGACAATCCAATGGGCTTTATATGAGTGAGTATGAGGGTAGAGGTGGGGGCATTTTATAATATGGATGAGGGTCACTTTAGGAATGTATTGATAGATTTTTTTTATTATTAGTTGATTTTCAAATTATAATAGTTTCAATGTAATATATTTCTAGGATAATTTTATTATGTGTATAAATACTCCCATACTATAGGATTTAGACAAGTTATGTTTAGAAATCTATCCTTTCCATTTTCCCTTAACCCTTAGTTAAAACCATTAACTCTTACCATGTCTTCTCGTATTTTTGTAATATATGATCACTATTGTTACCATAAAATGAAAAGGGAAGCAAAATTTGATCATTTATGATATCTCGAACATTATATAATTCATTTTCCAAATCGTGTATTTTCAGGATGATTATATCATTTGATAAAATAGTATTTGTTATAAAAACTAATTTATATCAATTTTGACACTATTTAGAAAATGATTTTTCCTAAAATCGTAACCACTCAATTACTTCAAAAAAAACAATTAGATAAAATATAATATGTCATAGTAATACAAATATCTATTTTAAGGCAACATAATTTTCAAATTATGTTTTTCAAATTTATAATATCATTTATTTGAATATTTCATTAATATGGCAATCATTCCTTTATTATTGTGTCATAATTATATATATTTATTTAATGTATAAAAATCATAAATAAAATATCATGATTTATGAAATAATTTTATATTTATAATTAATATTTATTGTATAAGTTATCATTTATATAAACTATTGTTAAATTGTTTTAGTTAGGAGATGCATGTTTATGTTACATTTCCCCCTTTTTAATTGAATCTTATAAAGGGTCATTAACCCAACCAAGTGGATCTATGAGGTCATAAATTCGTCCCAATTATGATAATGGTCATAAATATCTCATCCAATAACATTAGGACACACGTTTGGGTAGTTTTATATTTTTATAATACTATTTTTTACCCTTATTTACCTGATTTACCCATTAACCATGGTAAATAAAAATAATTACTAAAGTTAATATTCATAATGAAAAAGAAGAAATATAGCTATTTAAAAAAAATTAGATTTTATTTATAAATATGGAATAAATTTTCCCAAATTCAAAACATTGAAATGGATATATTTATTCAAAATTAATTCCCATTTTCAAAACCAGAAATATGTTTTTTAAGAAGTAAAACTATCAAAAGATTGACATGTGTTTGTGTCCAATTTAAATGTGAAATTAATTAAAATGACAAAAATTAAATTAAATGATAAAAAAATCTAATTACACGATATATAAAATTTAAATTGTAATCTAAATACTTAAATAAATTAGATGGAATGGCAGTTTTGAATTAAAATTCATTATTTCCACTATTCATTAAAATATTGATTTTTAAAAAAATTAAAAATTTTATATAAAAGAGAATTTTGATGTACCACTTCTATTTAAGAAGTTTTTTTTCAATTTCAACATATAAATTTGTGAAAATATATATTTAAGATGTTTTTCAATCAAAAGGAGGTAAAACAACCTTTTAAAAATGTTAGAATATTTTATGCTTAAAATGGAATTCATTCTTATTTTAGCATCTAACATTAATTGGATAAATGTAAAAAAATATAAAAAAAATGTGTAATAATATTTATATTATTTAATTCCATCCAATACAATATATAGTCTTTATCTACCACAATATTATTATTGTTTTATTTTTTTGTATAACTCAACATTTTGTGAAAGTAGGATTTCAGATTACCCCGTTGTTGCATGTCGAGTATAAAATTAGTGAAAGAATCTCCTTTAAAGTAAAACTAATATCATATTCATAAAAAATAATAAATTTGAAAATGTATTATTCTATAAATACTAGGGATTTTATATCATTCCCCATTTGTAGATTTCATCCTCACAATTTTAATATTTCGCTCGGTAACATCATAGAAAATCCATTATCAGAAAAAAGAGTAAATCAAACTACCATATTAAAAAATTAAAGATAATTACAAAGGTCACATGATATACAATGTACTAGTATTACATGTAGTAAAAAATGGATATGTATGAAAAATTAACAATTTTGTTCTAATGGAGTGTGATAGAAAACAAGATCCGGAAAAAGTTATCGATCAGAAAAACATAAACTTGTGATTGGTTAAATGGTCTTTCATTTCACAGTATGAAAACTATACGAACAATGTTTTTATTTTAATGATTTTTTCAGAAAGTGTAGGTATTTATTTATGAGCATTACTATGAATATAAGGAATAATACGTACATTTTTAATATAATTTCATCATTTAATAAATTTCTACCACAAAATAAACTTTTCTCTAAACAATTCCTATTCAAGATTACTTGATCACTCCTATAGAACAGGAATAAATAACTAGAAAATCGCATAATACAAGAAATAATAACTATGTATTGATCATATCCTAAAACAATAACCAAAAACAATTTTTTTTGGATAAGTTAAGATAAATCCCCAAAAATAATACACATTTGTTTGAGAAAAAATTAATCTTAAAAAATTAACAATAATACACAAAGTCCAACATAGACAATTCAACAAATAATTGACCCTATAATTCCTAAAAAATATTCCAAACAATGTCTGAAACACAATATTTATAAGTATTTTATATTATACTCATTAATGATATATTTTAAAAATTATCTCCAAATGACATCATCCCCTCTTAATGGGTCAAACAAAAAATTAATTTATGAAATCACATATTCTCTATGATAGGTTAAAAATTTCCATAAATAACCCAAATCACCATGAGTCAATAATTAAATCATATATTTCTCCAGAAATAATTCATTATTTATTCCTCAAAATAAAATTCAATAGGATTATATTTAACATAATCATATAATGTCCTCAAAATAGTGACATCTTCTAAAATAGATTTTATTACATAATCCCCAAAACAATTTAAATTTCCATGGTTATCTATTATATAAAATATATTTCCCCAAAATAAAATTATTATTATTTCATAAACATGTTTAACTTAAAATAATGAATTCAAACATACTAAGGACATTGTGTAGTTTATTGGTAGGTAATAATGGCATATCACACTTTTTTTGTGGGTTCAGATCATACAACCTTGTCCATTGGGATGTTTTTTCACAAATTATATTTGTTATACCTTTTTATAAATCTATATAATTGTTATAACATTCACAAAATATGATAAAATTTTCACAAATAGTAATATAATGTTAAAACCAATATTTTTATCTCATACCTTTCACCAGACATTAAGAAAGTAATAACTCAGATCTACCTGAAAAAATGTCCCAAAACTATTTTTAATCAACATAAAATTTTATAACAAAATCATAAAAAGGGTTTTTAATAAAATAAATTTACGATCAACCATTATCTTGTAAACCCATAGCTATAAATCCTAATATCCAAAGTTATCTAAACCCTACTCAGATACAAATAATAATTTCCTAGACTTAAAAATATCTTATTCTAGTGACTTTTGAATAGAATTTATATTCATTAATTCCAAAACAGATTTTTGGTATATTTTTTTAGTGAATAGGAAAAATAATACACAAACATTCAATATTATAAATTAGATAAGTCCATATGCCATCCATTTTTTTCATAAAACAAAAAAAATAAAATGAAACATGTTATCATTTCAAAGAAATTATTCAAAAAATTTCATCATAGAATCATATTAGTCATTAACATTATTAAGGCCTATAAATTTTTTTTAGAAATATTGGATAAGAACAAATATCATAGTAAAGGAAAATAAGGGGAAACCGTTTACATGCGATCTTGAGAGATAAAAATAAGAACCTGAAGACTTACATAAAGAACTGAGAAAGGGGAATATCATATTAAAAAGAACATGGGTAATAACATGAAAATGAGGCTAAAGAAATTAATTTATACATTCATAAGCCTATAACCATTGTAAATACCTAATGTGTAAAATAACCGTGGTCCATCTCTAGGGTGTCAAAAAAATACATTGGTTATTCACCATGGTATCCAAAAACATTTCATCTATAAGATTAATTTCTTTACCCTATGAATAGTAGTGATATCATGTAATGCCATTAAAATGAATTTATTTTATCACAATATTCATATATAATAATCAATAATTTAATTAATACCCCATAGAGATAAAAAATAAGACGATTTCATATCAAAATCTTGGCATTTTAAAAAGTTCTTAAAAACATGATCATTATGTCTTTTATAACCCATGAAATGAAAAATACAGTTTTATGTAGGTCAATTATAGAATAAAATATATAATTTTATGCAATTTTTAATACCCCTATAAATGAAATAGGTTCGGGTCATCACATAACCATAATAAAATAGGTTCTTGAGAAAAGGGAGAGAATTTGAGATGAAAATTCTACACCATGACGGCTATGAAAGAAGTTTTTAAAAAATATTAAAAAGAAAGAGGATAAGAGTATCCCATCCACAAACGACTCATAATTAAGTATATATTTATAATAAAATGGATATAATAACAAGGTTTGGAAATTATAAAGACAAACCACATAAAAGTGAACTTGAATGGAAAGAGAAGATGGGAATTCCCTTACCACATTTGAAACACATTAATATATATTATTAAGGAATTATATTATAAAAAACATTTAATATAATTATAATATACTATTTAATTAATTAATTATTCAAATAGTTGTATATTCATCTTATAAAAAAATAATGGTTCTTAACATCAAGATATTTCCCCCAAATAAAGGAGATTCAGAAGAAGTCCTTTATATTTACTCTGACTTGTCCCATTCATTATTTATCTTCTTGAATAATAATCATAAGTAAATTTATACTTATTTTAGAACCTTATTCATTTTTTATTCCTTTTATAAGACTTATTTCAATGTCATTACAATTACTTAATTTTTTATGTTCATATCAGATGTTTAGTTGATATTCAATACTAGAGTAAAAAAGGAAAATATTATGATTACAAATATTCTTTGTGTTCATAAGTCCACAATCGCTAGAATGATATAAATTATTTAAATAAAATATAAATATCAAATATATATTTATTTAGAATAATTCATAATATTTTCTGATAATAAATGAAATACACAGTTCATGAAGACAGTGGGCGTACGTACCCATGAACACTACTTTCATTTTTTCATATTAAATGAATGAAAATAATTAATGAATGTGAATATTATAATTTTAGTGTAATATATATGTTAAATATTTTAAATAGGTTATTAAAAGATATCCATTATTATTTCCCTGTATATAATGAAAGATTCATATCTCCTTGAGGGGGTGGTAGTCCACACTTCCTCAAATGAAATTATCATGTTTATAAAACAAGAATTCATAATGGTATGTTATAAATAGAAATTAAATAAGAATAGATTTATTATCAATAAAATATATAGAATACATATATATTGTTCCATCATAATGGCCAACATGATGGGTGGAAGGATAAAATAGAACTATCATCATTTTGTGAAGTAGTAGTTCTCCTTACACAGAAACTATATGTTTTAAATACATTAGATTGAGGTGTGTGTGATTATATATCAGAAACATAGAATTAAAGAAATTAAATTATATTCATAATACTAGTGTTGTTATAAAATAATTTAATAATAGGATATTATGTGTTTGGAGAAGGAATGTAAATGAAAAGAGCTTAAGAGAAGATGTTACTTCTTAATGGGGTAAATCCTTTGGATTTAAGCCCAATGGCTTCTTAGATTTTACTTATTCCAAGGATAATGATTCTATGATGATGTTAGGGATTTTTTGGGATTATTTTGGTAGATTTTGTATTATTAGAGGGGTTTTGGAGGTCAGAGTATGTGGGTAGAGGTGGTGTCCATTTATAAGGGTGAGGTGACACTTTATAAAATTCATGACATATTATTTTATTAAAAGTTGATTTTATAATTACAATTGGAAAAAAGAGATATATTTCATGGATAATGTGAGGATGGGTATAAATTCTCTCATATAATAGGTTTTATAAGTGTTTGGATCACAATATTAACGTTATCTTTTAGCATTGAAACATAGATAAAAACATTTACTCTGACATTGTCTTCTTGATTTTTTTAATATATGTTCACTAAGGTTACTATGAATTTCTAAGAGAACCAAAACTATATCCTTAAATGCATTTGTGACAATATATATGTTTTTTTTTCTAATATTTTATTTGTAGTACTATTATATCATTTAATAAAATAGAATTATTTTTAAAAACTCATTTATAAAAATTTTGATACTATTTAGAAATTTATTTTTTAAAAAGACATAAAAATAAGATTCATTTGAATTTTTTTAACTAATATCTAATATATAAAAAACTTACAAATAAATAGATTATGGAATAAATATTTTAAAATTAAATTCATTTTTATATTTATAATATTATTTAATTTCATATTTCATTAATAAGGTAATCATTTCATCATTATTGTGTCATAAATAAATAAAATATTTATAGTAAAAAAATAATAAATAAAATACCACGATGTAGGAAATATTTGTTTCATTAAAATTACTTTTTATAGTCTATGATATCATTTATATAATCCAAATTAATTTTTTTAGTTATGAGATACATGTTTATGTTACATTTTCCTTTCCATTAAATTAAATATTATAAAAGGCCATTATCGTACCCAAGTGACTCCATGGGGTGCCAAATTCTGCCAAAGTTTGTTCATGGTTAGAGATATCTCATCCAATAGGATTATCCCATGTGTTAGGATAGTTTTATATTATTCTAATATTATTTTTTACCCTTGTTGACCATATTTACCCTTTAACTGTGGCAAATTAAAATCATTACAAAATTTACTATTCATATTGTCTGAAAATAAAAGGCACACATTTACAGTATTTTGAAATTATGATTATAAATATCAAATCCATTTTTAAAAATTTAAAATACAAAATTGGAATAAATTAATTTAAAATTAATTCTCATTGTTTAAAATAGAAAGTAATTTTTTCTAAAGTGAAAACTATCAAAATATGAACATGTGTCCATTTCAAATTTCAATGTGATATAAGAACTAATGAACAAAATTTAATTAAAATATAAAATAATAATCCAATAACTATTAAAAATAAATCACAATTACAAAATAACTATGTAAATAAAATAGATAAAATGGAAGATTTTAATTTAAATATATTATTTTTCAAAATTCATTAAAATATGGATTTTATCAGAAAAATTACCAAATTTAAACCGAAGCTAATTTTTATGTCCTTATTCTAAATAAAAAGTATATTTTATTAAATATACTATATAAAAGTAAGAATAATTATATTTTAAAGGTGTTCATCGTCAAAAGGTGATAAAACATCATTTTAAAAATAATATAGTATTTATTGCATAAAATTGGATTCATTCACATTTTATGAATCTAAAATTTGTTGGATAAATGTGAAAACATTTAACAAACATATATAAAAATAGTTATTATTTTTAATTCCAACCAATGAAATTTCTAGGCATTAACTACCATCATATTCTTATTGTATTATTTTTCGGTATAACTCATCTTTGGGGGAAACGTAAGGTTTCAAATAAACCTTTTGTTCCATGTCGGGTATGATATTTACCAAAGAGTCTCTTTTAAAGTAAAACTAATATATTATTAATAAATATTAATAAAGTTGAAGATTTTTTATTCTACAAATGCCTGGGATGTTACCGTACTAATCAACAACCTCTAGTAAATGAAGGGGTTTTCTTATGTCCTTACAATCAACCATCTTAGGAAACCAATTTTGTTGACCCCTGGTAGTGATATTAATTTTTCCTGAAGGAATTAATGGTATGTATATTTTATGTAACATCAGTTACATAATCATAATCCATTAATATTTTTGGTTCACAATCATAAAAAATTAATCACATATTGCAACCCATGAGAAAAAATTTGTTAAATAAAAATATCATAATCAAAATTGTATACTATTTTGATTAAAATAAGGAATTTAACCACAAATAATATCCCAATTAAATAATAAATACCATCCATTTACTTTACCAAAAATTAAAATTCCTTTAAAAGATCACTTAGAATATTTCATGGGGAAAAGGCATTTTCAATTAAAAATCAATAATTAAAAATTGATAAATTTCTAAAATATGAAGGAATTTTTTTTTCATTGAAAATATTCAATGAAAATTTTAGAAAAATATTAAATTCAATTAGAAGAAATCATGGTGGAAAATCTCATTTATGTCTTGTACTAAAAAAATAATGATTCCTTTCTCATTTTATATAAAAAGTCAAAATTATCACATTAAAAAGTAGAAAGATGATTCATTTCATAACCTTTTGGTAATAAATAAAATATTGGTGAAAAAATTTAGAAAATAATGGGAGAGTAAGAAAAAAATTCTCACCATTTTTTCAAAAAACATGGGATTTGATGAAAAATAATCTTGATAGAATAATAAAATATAGTAGATTTTTAAAAAAATATTATTTCATTCTATTCAGTACATGATGAGAGGAAAATGAAAGGGAAAATATTAATTTCATGAAATGTTATATCGGAATGAAATTAATGATCTTCATGAGAGGTATATCATGAAATTATTTCTTAATAAATTTAATGTTAAGGAATCTTAATAAATAATGAGATTATAAATTAAAACCCTTACCCCAAATATAACTTAATTCATATATGCTCAAACCTTATGTATAGTAAATATATTTATATTTAAAATATATTATAGAACCCAAATAAATTATGTGATACAATATAATATCTAGTTCATTCTATTTGTCTATTTTTTGTTAATTTTGTTATTAAAATCAATATTCTCGATGATAACAACTTGGTTTTTCATGTTTGATTTGGTTAGGATGTTTTGGTCCATGTACATTGATCATGGTTATATAATATCAATAATTTTGATATTAATATAAATATTATATGTAAATAGTATTAATTTAAATATTTAGGGTATAAATAAATGATATATGAATATAAACGATTTATATTGTTTTTGCAGATGGTATCGCATATGTACGCATGAACACTGTTTTCACAGTTTGAATGATATAATGATGTAAAGGTAAATAATTATTCACATTTTTTGAATCATTATGATATCATATATATCATATTTAATTTTTAAATCTATCCTTATCACCATCCCATTAAGGGTAAATGAAAAAAAAGTACGTTACTTCATAGAGGTGGCAGTAGACAAATACGCACGATGGACATTATCATTTTACAATGGATTATAAAGTATAAAGTTAGATGAAATATTATAACTCTATAATAATAATAATTTCATAAATATATTAAAAACATTAATCCAACCATAATAATCATTCATTAAATATTGATATGTAAAAAAATTACACATCTATGTGTTGACCGTTAGCTGAAGGTATGAGTGAGTAATATTTTCATTTTCATTATGAAGGAAATGATTTATAAGAATGGTATCCCAAAATAATAACAACATATCAGTATAATTATGAAAATAAATATATTATTTTATTATATTTACAATATAATTAATGTAATAAGAATGATAAATTAATTTGAAACAGTAAGTAAAGGTGAGGTCCTATTATTCAGTATAATCATAATATACCCCATCATAAGGAGTAATATGGGATGTATTTAGGGAACATATGAACCATTATAAGTTGGGTAATAATTATTTTATTACTAATGTTATGAATATTTTCTAAATATATAGCTTGATGTGGTGTAATGAAAATATATATGGGGTGACCTTTTTTAAGGACACAAAAGGACACACATGAGAATACTAAAATGTCTGCAAAATATATATTTTTTCAAAAAAAATATATTATAAATGGTTATATATTTTGATAGAAATTTTATTAGTTAATAATATTATATAAAAAATAAAATTTTGATAGGTATTTGTGTAATTTTAAAAATTATCTATTTGATTGACCTCTTTGTTATCCATTATTAACAATAACTGGGGTAACATATTTTTCAATCTTAAACGGTAAATAATTTAAATTTAATGTAAAAACTAGATATTTAGTGGTAATGGGATTAAATTATAGTCCACTTGTTATCATACATGTCATATTGATGTATTTTTAGGATTTTTAAATAATTTAATAAAATATTATTTAAGATTAAATATCATTAATTCCATTTTTGGCACCATTCACTTAATTTGAATTTATTGAAAACATGAAACAAAAATAATTGAAATATAAACATTTAAAATATCTATAATATGTTATTTTAATGAATAAAAGCATTATAACAAAATGATTCACCATGATTTTATTTATTTTGATACATTTTAAAATAATTTATTATATTTTTATATTAATTGTATAAAAATTTGTATCGGTGTTGTGAAAGAATTTATGGTAATTATTCAATCAAAAAAATTAAATTAAAATATAAAAAAATTTCTATTTTATATAAATATTTGTAAACATTCTAATCATATTTTTATTATTATAAAAAATAAATTCTTATTAAAGATAAGAGAGTGAAATTATTTTTTAATTCAATTTTTAATTAAGAATTATCACTGTGAAAGAAAAATAGAACCACAATTCCATATATTGTATAATTAGGTTGAAATATCTAACATAGGCCCATAAAAAGTATAAATAAATATTTTAGGATAATGTAAAATTCTTTCCCAAATGTTTTAACCTTTATTTACCTGTTTTACCCTTTCTGAGGTGACAACAATTTACCTAGGATACAATTCATAATGGATAAAATTCAAGTAGATGTATTTAACAATTTTTATCCTAAAAATCCTAAATATGGAATTTATTTTTAATAATTAAATTTCAATATGTTACCAAAATTCAAATTATAATAAGTGTGAAAAGTGACAAGAAAATTGTTTTGTAGAAAAATTGATTTTATATCATAAAACATATTATATTCTTATGAAATTCCTAGAAAAAAATACAGGATTGATATATTTTTTAGTATCAAATATATATTTTCATTAAAATAATTTAATTATATTTATTAATTAAATTTTTTATTATAATAACATATTTTACACATAAAAATTGTTTTTTTCATAAAAACAACTAATTTACTTTGAATTAAATTTTATTTTCATTTATAATAAATTGATAAATGATTATTTAATTATATTTTTCTAAAAAATACTTTCTTTTAATATTTAGATAGTACTAATCATACCTCCTTCAAAACATTTATGTTGTAACTATACCAAGTAAAAATATTTCAATAATATATCATGGATTCTTAAACGTGATGTTTCATAAATCACACAATAACAAATATATTAAATTATTATAAATAGAAATATCAAAAAATATCATGTGGATATATCAATACCCCTTATAATTAATTTTACCCAAATAATTATGTGAATCTGAAACAAATAAATGAGGATAACACTCTTTCATCATTTCCCTGGGTTCCCAAGTTACTTCGTGTTTTTAATTACTATAGAGAAATTTTATCATGTGAATATTATTGCTCTATAAAAATTCTACTCTATGATAAATGATTTTTATTAGTTTTTTTATAATAGGAATGATCATTTATAATGGTATGACCTCTAAAATCCTCAAATTTTATGGATTAAGAATGTAATTCCCCATTATATATTCTTGAAACACATCTTGTACTTGAGAGAGGTTTAGTGGAAGGGATATGTGATAACATAATATCCCTACTCAATCATGTATATTTAATGGTAAAATATACATAGGGCTCTTAATTCCAAACTTTTCATTTATTATATTCTTATTTCATTGAAAATTCATTGTAATATCTTCTCACTAACATCAAATTACAAATTTCATCGATTATTTTTAGCATTAATTTTTTATCGAATATGAGTTACCTAGATATAATGCTGAATGACTATGTTTTTATCAATAATTTCCCTATCAATATTTAGTTCCAGTAACATTGATTATCCATCTTCATCTATTAAAATTTGAATTCAATAATTCCTTCAATATAGGTATTCATAATAATAAAACTAAATTCTGGAGGGAAATATAATGTTGTAAGAAAACTACATTTGAAGATGGTATAGATACGAACCACCATTGAAATAAAAAAAATAAGATCCCAGAATTTCATTTTGGGATTTAATAGATACCTTATACTGACCATCTATCTAATGATGAACTATTATACTAGAAACCAGATATCTATCTTGATCTTGGGATTAAATCCCTTAAACATCTAGGAAAACCATAAATCTGGATTAGATACAATAGAATGAGGTACTCCATAAAAAATTACAACTTATTTAATGTAATTAATGCACATATATTCTAGATATAATACTTCTCTCATAGAATTATATTTCATAGAATTCAAATGGCTATCATATTTAACCCAAATTTCATTGTGTCCTTTAGCCATTTTAAGATTTTATAAACAAATAACTTGGTGATGATTTAAAATTTCTATTCTGGTGTCGGTAATCACTGTAACATCCCCTTATACATTTCATATTTTCTATAATTTTCTGACACACCCAATACTGATTTACATACTCTATAATAACTCTCATAATGTTTTTTCATAATAAATACACATGTTTTCACTGTAATTATTAATAAAACTAGGGTTAATCGAGAATGATTTATTATGGATTCATCTTTCCCATTCATATTCAAATCGTGTTTTCATGGAAAAAATAAACAATTTTTAGCCTTATCATTCCATCATAATCTAGGATGACCATATAAAAATTCCTGACATAATTCTATATTTCCATATAATTCTTATATTCCTATTTATTAATAACATAGATTGGTTGTTGAACAATTTTTTGAGAAAAATAAAATTTAACTATTTACATAAATATTCCAAGATCATTGAATTGAAAATCCAAAAATATTATATTGTTTTGCGGTCCACATTAACGATAAAAAAACATGATAAATTATAAATAGATCATCATCTACCTTTTTCTATTTCCCATGATGATAATGCCTTAACAAATCGTAATCATTAATAAGATATAGTCATATTATTTGGATCATATTAAATTCCTTATGAGTTAATATATAATTTATAATTTTATGATCAGTGTTTATATTACACCATTCTCAACAAAGATAATTCCATTATATATTTAATTTAAACATTACCACTCATAACTCCAAATCATGAGTTGCGTAATTATTATCAAGAACCATTATTTTTAATGAGTAGTATTCAATGAATATATCATTTTCCTAGGGGACACATCTCAATCCATTCTTATTTGAAATAATATTAAAAGGAATATATACTAAAAAACCCCTTATATAATGAAGGGTAATGTTAGAAAATTATCAATGACTAACCTCTACTACCATCTGCTGAAATTTTATCATATTCCTTTAACCAATGGGACTTGGATTCCATATGAGTTAAATTCGATAATGGATTAGAGAACCATGATAAATTCTCTACAAAATGTTTATAATGTATGTACTAACAAAAAAAATTATGGATTTAATAATAATTTTTAGTTTGGGTCAACATTCAATAACTTCCATAATTGAAATAACCTATTTTAAACCATCTCATGAGATTATATGACCCAAAAAACTTAATGTTTTTGTATATAAAATAAAAAATTAGTATGATTTTAAGATAGAATACATGTTCTGTTCGTGTTTAGTTCAATCATATTGTAAAATGTACTCCCTTGCAAACTCTAGGAATATATACTAATATCATCTATAAAGACCACCAAAAACTGATAGAGGTAATCTCTATTGAGTTTATTCATTATATATATGATGAAAAAAGGGAATTTGTAGAATAAAATGGAAAAAATATAAACTCATAGTGTTCATTACTTTAATGGAATTCTATCATGGGTGTAACCAACATCTTGAACCACAATGGATTATTTCTATAATGAAGGTAAATCATGGAATAATATTAATATCCATGAAAGTCTTCAAACTATTCACCAATATGTGGAATAAGACATATAATATTGATAGTTATATTTTTATATTCTCAATAATAAATGAAGATTTTCATTGATCTCTATATATTCATTAGAATAAGAATAGGTCCACCTAAAATGTATTCAAATAGTAGAAAACATATACTTTTTAAGATTATACTAGAGTTTATTCTCCAATTTCTGTAACTCAACAAGGGATATTCTATATAGAGTTTCCAAAATAGGTTTATAATTAGTTATGACTTTAATTGGAAAAAAATTCAAAATTTTGAGGATTCTTAAGATATTAATCTTTAAAAACATCAAAAAACACATTTACAATATACATATCATCTGATATTGAGTATCTCTACAGCTATATGATATAAAAACCAAGTTATAATAAGAATCAAGACCCATCAAAATGATTCAATTTTAATTTTATTTACATATTTATCATCACACTATTGGGAGATCATCGGTTTGTTCAGAATATAAAACGAGACCTCCACTTCATAGAAATTGATATATGATTTAGGTAATGAAATCAAATCCTTCCCTATGATAGCATAAATTATATATATACGGTGGATGATGTTATTTTAAGGAAGCAAATTCCAACAGATACAAATCAATCATTAACCATTTACATGATATGTGATCATCGTTCCATTGGGGGTTGTAGTTCTTATTCAACATATATAAACTGTGGATGTGAATTACCATTTCATGAGTCATTTCCCAATATACATGAATTCATATATCTATGATAGAACAAGGGACATTAATATTTGATCAGACATGTAACCACATCAACATTATCATTATATAATATATCCCTTATTAAATCTAAAATGGTTAATATGACTGCCATCCATCTTTGATCAGAATAATAAATCAATAAAAAATAATTCATAGGAATCCAAAATCATGACACCACATTTTCAATAAACGAACCCATTGGTATAAACTAGGCCATACATGATCATAAACAATTAAAATACTCAAATATTGTTTGGAAAAAAAATTTCAATTCACCCATGAATATCCTTCAAGTTTTTCAAACTTGGTTTGTAGTAAGGGTGCACTCACCATGCACAAGAATGATGGATGAGAAAGACTCAACTGACTCATCTGAGGGTTAATATCGTAAGATAAATATTTTCCAGAACCTCACCCCCATTCAATTCCTTTATAGGGAACTTTTATGGGAAACACACACTCCATTCATGAGTATAATATAAGATGTTCTCATATACATAAGATTATCTAAAGGGTTATCATATTTTTTATCCTAGATTCCAAAGGATAAAAAACAATTCTTAGAAATCATATATAGTGGATATTAAATTTCATATATAGATATAAAATCTTATTAAATTTATATTAATTATATAACATATTGCTACTTTTCAAAATCATTTTGTTAAATTTCTATTATAATCATTGGTACATTAACAACATTATCATCTGAGTTATGAAACTTCTACCACATAATTATTTATAAATAGAACCATTATTATACATCTCATAAATAAAATATTTATTCATAATATATGTAAATGATACATAATAAAGGATGATCATAGATTCCAAGAAAGGGTAAACAAGGGATATATTAATGAACCCTTATCCACAGTAAGTGGATAAGGGTATCTGAACATGATATTACCATTTAAAACAATTAATAGCATAACTTAGACCATAGACATGAATCATGGAATCGTGATTTTAATTTCATAAGACACAAATTATATTTCAATCATATAACATGAGATATAAGAGCATAACGTTGGAAGAAGTCATATTTATTTGGCATTCAAATAATTATAGAATGTTATTTAAATAGTAGTGATGGATCACATCCATGATTATCATAATATATTAGGTTAACTCTCCATTCTATTGTATTAATCAATGTTCACTCCCAAGACTATCATAGTTGACCTAGTCCCTTACTAAAATTGTTTTACTCTAATTATAGTGTTACATATATCATTATATATCTACAATTACCATATTCATTTTAGGGGTATATAATTCCAATGATAGCCCTCATATATTCTAAATCCATTCATATATGTGAAATAAGATCATAAATCATTCATTATATATCATATCTTAGGGAAATAAAAAGGATTCATAAACAGGCCATCATTATAATGATAAAAACCCAATAATGAATATGGAATGTATCATTATATCATATCCATTATAAATAATTATAAATTTCAAATTATGTTACGATTAAATAAAATTTCATTAAATGATTACATTTTACTTCATGGGGAAAATTATCTTCAAAAATTTAAATAATATATTGAAAATCATGAAATTTCTATAATATAAAAGGAAGAAAATCATTGAAAATAAACTTATAAATATGTATAGTAATTCATAAATCATTTAGTGGTCATGATGGTAGGAAATTTTATTCATTCTATATATATAAAAATAATGATTCCATTCACATTTTTGGTAAAAATTGAAAATTATACTGTTTAAAAAAGTATAAGAAGATTAATAATAAACCATTTTTAGAAAATTAAAGAATTATTAAAAATGAATTTATATAATAATATTTTAATATTAAATACATTATGAGAATCATTTCTATAAAAAATGGTTATAGAAGAAAAATTATTGGGACTAAATAAAAAACAAATCCATTTTAAAATAAAAGATTTTTTATTGAGTACATAAAGAGTGGAAAATGGTGGGAAAACATGTATTATCTAGAAAAAAAACCTAGGAATATAAATATCATTAGATTATTTAGTTTCAATTATTGAAATTTAATCATCAGAAACTTAATGATAAGAAATACTGAAAAATAATAAGATTGTTACGAAAAACCATTACCTTAGATGTATATTACTTCAAATGTGTTCTATACTCCTATATAAAAAATATAGATATATTATAAATTTATAATTAAAATAATAATGTTTTCATAATATCATATATATAAATTTAATGAACTTTTTCCCTTTTTTAATATTTTTTAAATCATTATTCTATGTGATAATTTCATCATTTTTTATGGTTGTTTGGGTTTATTAGTTATTCCCCATATACTTTGATAATCAGTGCATAATATCCATAATTATAATAATGATATAAATATCATATATTTTTATTATATAAATATTTAGTATAATCAATAAAAGATAAATATTGAATAAGTAATTGCATTATTTATGGAGATGATAGGAAATATGTGCGCATGAATGTTGATTTCACTTTTCAATACAAGGAATAATGGAAAGGTAAATAATAATTAATCATTATTGAATCATTATTATCTTAAACCTAATAAATATATTTATAAAATCTATCTTTATTACCATCAATGTAACATGTAAATGTAAATAAATTCCCATCACAATATGGAAGTGGTAGTCCACACAAATCAAGGAGCGATGAAACCATTTTCCAATGGATTGGATAGAAATAAGGTAGATGTGATATTAAAAATATTGAAGAATGAGTATTTTATATATATCATATATAATATTTGAACCATTCATAATAATCATCCTTGAATATTGATATATGAAATGAATTACAACACTATATGGAGACTGTACTCTTCGTATAAACATAAATGATGTTTCTCTTTTCTATAGGGTGGAAAAGAGGTAGAAACAAGCCATCCAACTATTATATTAATTTTGAATCATATTTATGGTACTATATTAATTATTTTATGATCATTAAAAATTAACGGAATCATGTGTAGAATTAAATTTGAATAATATAGTTAAGAAAATTTACTCTTATTTAGTAAAAAACCATTAGATATCATCTTAACGTGGTTTACGGTTAGTCTTTAAGAAAGAATATAACCAATAGATATGTTATAAGGATATAGAGGAAAAAGTTTATTGTTTGGTTTAAATAGATGTTAAATAGTGGGTTAAATAAAATAGATAAGGGGTGTCCTTTTATAAGGCAAGGAAATGAATGACCTGGAAATACTGAAAATATTAAAATATAATTAAGTCATTACCTTGAAAAATAATTCAAAATTATTTGAAATTTAATGAAAACGAAAATATGGTTTATTTCATAATAGGTAGTAATATTTATAACTTTTTTAGTTTAATTTCAAACCATATATTTTTTATTAATCCCTTCTATATTTATTTTCAACTCTAACCATGATGGAATCTATTTTCATCATAATAGGTTAATATTTTTCTTATGTGGTATTTTTTTCATCAATCATAATAAGGTGACACATTAGACCATTTATTACTTTAATTTTCCAATTTGATGACTTTTGTTATTTTAATATAATTTAATGAAATATAATTTATCATATAATATCATTAATTTAAAATTTGACATTATTCATATAATTTGGCATTAAATAAAACATGACAACAAATAAATTTGAATTTATACCATTAAAATAACATCAAATAATTTTTTTTAATCTATAAAATTATTTTAACTCATTTTTTCACCATAATTGGGTTGTTGTAAATATTTATAAAATTATTTAATCTATTTTTCTATCAATTGAATAAATATTTTATCGCTATTATTTAATAAGATATGGTAGCTATTATAGAATAGAAATTAATAAATAAATTAACATGATACAAAATAATTAATATTAAATTAATGAGTTATTATTGAAATTTCCCTACATTTAACCAAATTAATTTTTTAGAGATATAGAATTCAAAAGAGTGACATTTTTGTATTCATTTCAAAAATTAATGTGTAGGTCATAATAAAAAATGGAACAATATGTCCATATATTCAATACATGGATGTAAATGGCCAAAATTTTGTCAGATAATTTGACAAATATGAGTGTTAGATGAATGTTTAAGTCTTAAACCAAATTTTTAACCCTATTTTCCCGTTTTACCCTTATTGAGGTGGAAATATTTTCCAACGAATCTATTCATATTGAAAAAAAATAAATGATACATTTTACGATATTTAATCGTCCAAATTCCAAATGTGGTATCCGTTTTTCAATATTAAATTCCATTAAGTGACCAAAAATAATTTTAAAATACGTGTTCTAATTTTGAAGATAGCCGTTTAAAAAAATTCATATTGAGCATAAAAATGGATTTATAATTATAAAATTCAGGGAATAAAATATCAGATGAATGCCAAAAATAATTATTGACTATATAAAAAAAATTCATTAATAGTTATTGATTTAATTTATTAATATAAAATCACATTGCACATATAAATATTTTGTTTTAAAAATTTATGTTTGACAGTAAAATGTTTATTTAATTTAATTTCAATTGATAAAAAGTGAATTAATTTTTTATATATGTAAAAATAAATTTATCATTATTTAGTTATTCATATATAAATAGTCCAATATAATGATAATGAATTAAATATCTCAAATTAAAATATTTCAATAGTATATCATGATTTATTTACACAGGGTGTTATGAGTATTGTAAACTATCTAATAAATTAAATTCATTGTGTAAAAGATCATAATATTTTAGGGTGTTATAATTAATGAAATATTATTTTTTATATGTGTAATATATTACAAATAACTCAGGATATTAATGGACCCATGAATGTAATGTGAGATTAATAGAATATAAAAAATGCTTATTATTGAACCTTTACTCGCAGTACCCTCAGGTGGAGAAATGTTCAGGGTATAAAGTGATTCATGAAAGAATTTTTTATCATTTTTAATAAAGAAGAGTGATAAATATATAACATACTCTAGGAGGCATTTGAATTTCCATGGGAAGAACTATCTAACACATGATATGGAGTAGGCGATAATGATTTTAGTATTGATTGTTTGTTGGAAATATCTCTATGGATAGAAGTGTATAATATTTAATAATAATAATATCCAAAAATATATATTAAAATATATAGTGTTTTATATACACCAATTATTATGGATATATTTAATTAAATATCATGATTGATCAATCCATTATTTTTTGCATTATCTCACTCCTACATTTTTTAATCAATTTAAATCGTGAATATTTATTTCAAATAAATATAATGTTTTCTAAAAGGTATATTTTTTCGAAATGGAAAAAATTACAAATTCCATGATGATTCCATGAAAACCTACAACTATTTTAATGAACATAATATATGAGAAAATTGAAATAACCATGGAGGTCGACTAATAGTGTGATAGTGACCACACATTGAACAATAAGTGAATGAACCTATAATCAATTAGCCAAAAACTAGTTATACTAATTAAATCCAAGATCATGAATTGATGTTCAAGTGACCAAATATGTTTTTAAGCTTACAAATAGAAGACTAGGTTACCTTGCGACATGTGAGTAGAATTTTTCGAAGAGTTAAACAGATAGTGTTTATGTATTATGTTGATAGAATGAATAATTCTAGTGACCACATGTATAGTTGAAGCCACCACATTAAGAAAATAATATATAAAAAAGAATAAATCATGCAAACATGAGAAGTAATGAACCTGCTGGCATAAAAAATGAATTAAGTTTATAATGTAATAAGGTAACTGTTTTAATAAGTTAAGGGAAATTAAAAAGATTAGAAGATACTGTGAGATTAAAATAACATAGCACAAAGGGTGATCAACCCAATACTTGAAGAAAACATGCGAATGAAATAGAATATGAAGATACCCTGGAATATTAGAATTCCATATCATTATACCACACAACAATGTGAAGAATCCTTAGTCCAATGTAAACATGATTTAAGAAATACCATGTTACAATGTATAACATATGTAATAATGTATTTTCATATATAAAATTATTATAATTTTGATAATTAATTAGAGATACAATTATGTTAAGAATTCAATGAGTATGAAGTTTAAAAATAAAAAACCTAAACATTTAGCTTAATAAAAATATATAATTTTAAATAATAAACATATCATGGATAAAAACAAATAAAAATGGAGTTTGATCATATGTATTAGAAAAATGACTAAAATTTCATATAAAATCACATAAGAATCCAAAGCACTGTTTATTTCTAAAATTATCTATGAAAACATGTATTATGTTGTTAAGGACTGATATAAGTACTACTAATCAACAAAAGATGACCAAACAAATTTCTACCAAATATGCTTAGTATCTATCTCTTTATATTTTTGTTTTACATTACATCTCATGATATTTTTGTTATATTCTATTAATTTTTTACAAAATTTTATTATACAGAATTCGAAAATGATATTAAAACTCTCAGTTATTTCATTACAATTATAATCAAATGAAGTATTAAAGAAGTGGATTTGTATATTCGGTATTACCTGATTGTAGTTGTCTTATTTAAAACACGTAATAGGTATTGGATTTGTTCAATATTTAATCTAAAGCATGGAAATAGTTGATTTTAGTTAGTAGAGGACTGTGTACCAGGTTGAGACTGATCCTATTATTTTATTTCACTATCATCATTCTTGTTTTGTTTACTCTATATAACACCCCATGATTTTATTCTATGTCTATTCTTAAATTAATTCAATTTTAGTGATTTATTTTATTTCAATGATCATTGGGACTTGTTATAGTCATCACATATCCATTGAAATTCCTAGAATTAATGATATTAACAAATTATGAAGATATTTTTTTCAGAAGTTTGTAAAATGAATTCAATGGTTACCACTAAATTAGAGACTAAAATTGGGATCAAATTGAACATTAAGGATGTGTTTTTATAAGAAATCTATTTTATGCCCACAATGGAATTTTACCTTAATAAATTAAATTAATAACTATTATTTAAATTTATTAATGAATCCTATATTTTATATATTCAATAATAATTTTTTAAATTCACCCAACAATGTTTATAAGCTTGAGATAAAATTAAATCAAATTTGAAGAATAAAAGTAATATTATTCTAAAGGATTTTTTTCGTCATTTTCAAGGGAAACATATTTTTAATTTAAATTTTGAAAATTTTATTATAATTAATTGACCAAATAAATTTATTTTTTGAATATGGAATATAAAAATTAGAGTAGGGTAACATTTTGAAACTTTTCAGATAATAATCATTTTTGTAATAATGTTTAAAAATATTGAACATTATTTAAGCAATATTTTTCAACAAAATTAATTATATTGTAAAGATAAAAAGTTTGCATATTTAATATTTTAATTTATTTTATTATATATCATTAAAACCAATTTAAATTATTTTAATAATTAAACATTTAAATCATAATTAATATCATATCTTTTTCTTCTATTTTTCACTTTTGGAACCCTATTTATAGTTTTATCTATCGGATTAATCTAAAATAAAATTTCAAAAATTATATGAATTGAATTATTTAAATTAAACTATATATTTGGAATAAAACGTTTCATATTAATTGTAAATTTAATTTTAAGGCATAAAAATTATAGCTTGTTGAAACAATTATTTACCGTAGTATAAAAATAAATGAAAATAGGCAAAGTTAAAACGGTAAAGGATTATAATACCTAAAAACTACAGAATTTAATGGGGTTTTTACTGATATATACCCTAACCATCCAATATAATATTATTTTTATTCAATTGTGATTGAAATTAACTCCACCATAATTTGGTTGGCTGTAAATATAAAATAATTATTATTTTTAATCACATAATCCCACTTCTCCCCAATTATAAATACCACCCATTACCACCCAATTTAATCTAAAAAGCCATGAATATCCCAAAATATCACCACAAAAAAACTAATCCTCATTATCCCCACATCGAAGTGGTTTAGGTGTCACCAAATGACCAAATAAAAAGTCCTCAATGGGCCGTACAAGGAGGTGTTATTCCACATTTAATTTTCTCAAAACACCACAATTATTTTATTTAATTCTTATAATTTATCCTTATATACTAAATATATTAAATAATGAAATATAAGTAATCATTTATAAAATATTTTTTTATGTTTCTAATGGAATATCTTATATCCATCGCATTTATTACCTCATTTTATTTAATGAAATGAAACTATTGTCCATGTTATGCCAGTTAATCACAACGATGAATAATGTTTTAGTAATTTTTTAAGGACACCATCATGGATGGAAATAAAAATATAAATATTGTTAAATAAGATTTTTTTATGTATATAACAATCTATTTTATGTTATGGAACTAATATATATAAATAATGTCAAATAAAACAAAACTATTATGCGATGTCTCAAAATCAACAAAAATCAACAAATCATTTACCATTATCATTTAACCAAATGAATCATCCCCATGATATGAATAAATGATATATGTGACCATTTATACTACTATAGTTTCATTAATACCATTTAATTCCACATCTAGAGTTTTATTCTCATTTGAAAAAAATAATCCATAATTATAGAGAAATGAATTGATTCCAAAATCAAGAAACAAACTCAACTAAAACCATATAAATAATGAAATATTTTTTAATGAATGGTTCATTTAATATTATAAAAGGATTTTATAATGTATTATAAATATTAAAAATATACAATAATTAGTTAATAAAAGTATTTAAACCATTATAATGGATGTTAATGATTGTGACACTAAAGGGAAGCCTAATGCAAGGGTTTTCACATCTCAGGTTTAATTTAGTGAGATACATGCCTTATTCATCAAAAAATCCATGTGTGTGGTTTATGTACTGAATTTTAATATATCATATCATGAATCTAATTATATTATTTGTATTAAATGACTCTTTTTAAAAGTATAACTTTTACGAGGAAACTAATCTAACTGATTAAAATGTGTTAAGGGATTTCATACCCCATTTTCCATTCATAGGGTTGAACCTATACATCATTAATTTTTACAACCAAAAATTATGGATGAAATGATTTTTTGTTATCTTATGTTTTATTTCCACTTATTTTATATAGAATGCATATAATCGATTCATTCTATTAATTATATAATATTTGAAATATCCTTTTTGTCATACTCATTTCATTGAAAAGAATTTGAATGTTACAATCCCACATTCTTTTATGAGGTGTATATAATGATAATAAGAAATATCATACCTGAAATTTATTTATTCTTATGTTATCTAACATTTTATTTAATTTTATTCCTTCATGGTTCATATAACTCAGATTTTTCAATGTTTTACCAGAAACATTGATTTACAACCCAATTTATTAATCCATTATTCTATATGTGAGGATTTTTTGGGAAAGAAAGAGATTGGTTGGTGCAAGTTATTGAAGGAACCATGATTCATCAGTATTCTCATGTGACGAATTTACATGGTGAAAATTCCTTCACATTTGTTTGCATGAGTTTTTTAATTTTCTCATGGATATGTCGTAATAGTAGTGTCTTGGGAAAGGTCTTGACACAAAACTAATTTCTTTAATCCCACAGACATAAACTGGAAAGGGGAATGATCAAAAACGTATCTATTAAGAGAATATATATTCGTAGTTTAGAAATATGATATCCTGAATTCCTTTATCACTATTCTTTCAGGTGATTAATTGGCTAGATAGAATATCTATGGTTATGTCAAAATCTCATATCATTATTTATGTGGAAATATTTCGTCATATTTTATTCCATCCATATTATGCTAATGTTATTAATTATCTTGTATTTTAGATACTTACCTTTCTATGATGAGAATCCTTTACTCATTTTTGATAGATTCCGTTATACATAACCATGAATGAACATTTGATCTAATCCCATTCTTATACATTATTTTTTCTATGGAGTTTCATATGAATAACATGAGGGGTTAAGAGAAGACTTTGATTGTTCTCTCAATGGATTATATATTCTTTGTTTTATGATTTGAATTATAATAAATTGTTCAAAGATATACCTTCTTTACAAAAAAACTAAATTGTTCTGTCCTTTGGTAGGAAAATACATTTATCTTATAGAATTATAATGAAGTAAAGACCAATATTCATCCTATGAGGTTAGGGATAAATCTAGTTGGTATTAGGGTAATATTTATTGAAACAATGGAAACTAGATTTAGGAAAACATTGATTAGGGAAATAACCAAATGATTAAATTTGAGGATACGTATAGGAGAACATATAAAAGAAACATTGTTTAAGATTATGAAATTATATAAGTATAATTCCAAAAATTTTGGTTACTTAATTTTTATAATTATCCAATTTCCCTAAATTTAAGAGCTAAAATAGTATATTTGACTATTTATAATTATATTGTAGAAGGAATAAGGATATTAATACTCATGACCAATGTTGATATTTCCCTAACGAGGAAGACAATATAGCTACTATTTTTAATAAGAAAGTTATGAATATATTAGGAAATATTACACATGCCTTGAAAAATAATAATGCTTTACATATGTTGGATGATTTAATTTTGATAAATCCCCAATAATTTAGTGGGACTAATAATCTATTGGTAGTTGAGTAATGAATTAGTTTCACTAATTTGATATTTCATACATTTGGATGTGATGAAATTTAAATGGTTAAAAATGAAGTGCATCATCTCAATGGTGATGATGATCAATTGTGTAAGTTAATCTAGAATACTATGTACTAATAAGGAAATAAAACTCACGGAATGAAATATTTAAAGGAGTAATTTTTGATAAATATTTCCCTTGTGGGCAATAAACCATGATCAATAGAAAGTTCATTAGTTTAATGAAAAATTATACGTAATGTTTTAAAGAGTATGAATCTACTATTAAAATGTTAGCATGGTAATATATTGATTATATATAAAACAAAAAATGCTTGACAGAACATTTTTTTGAAGGGCCTAAGATATATTTTTTGAATGGATTTGTTATTTAAATATTGTTCTTCATATGATGAAATAGTTATATGTATAGTAATGACATATAAATAATTATCCATGTATTATTGATTCTATGGGAATTAAGGGAAGAATAGACAGTATGATCAAATAATATAAAATGGGAAAAAGGAACCTAAGGATTTTCCCCCATGTCAAAACTAAAGAAAACCCACCCTTGAAAATTAATCATAGGATTGGGATTTTATATATGTACTGATAATAGTGGCCCAATGAAAAAGAATAAAAAGTGAAGAATAAAAATATTTATAATCATTTACTCAAAAATAATGAAATGGGGCACTCAAAGACTAAATTCCCCAATAATTAAGGGATTCTACCTTAGATGAAGATAATGGGTAACGGTCAACCTTATGCATTGAATATTAATGAAATTGAGTTGTTAACATAATATCTATTTGGATCCTTGAAATATTGTATTAATGTATTCGATTGATTATATTTTCATCAAAATAATTATGATATGTGTTATTATATTACTACAATACAACATCTTATGCATTTAAAAGAATGTTATTAATATTACCAATAGAATTTATTCTAATGAATATTGATCATTTAGAAAACATCATTTTTGTTTAATATAACCATACATATATTCATGATGTTGATATAATAATATCAAAGAGAAGATTATGGGATATTATTTGTGATTATGAAATTTATTAATTATTTTTCTGTTCAAAGTCATCTTTAAAAAGTATACTACAAGATTGGATTTTAGAAATATATATGGGATTTTGTTAATATATGAATTCTTGTTTTAATTAAGATTTTACCGAGATCATGTTATTAATATATTTGAAATGTGACATTAAGATTTATATTATTTTTCAAGGGAGACAAAAGTTATCCTTATTATACATATTTAGTGACCTTACTTCTAATGTTTTTATTTGAATTTTGATAGAAATATTTTGTATGAGTCATAAGATTACTGATTTATTGATTGGATAATGTTGATCTTTGGATTTTATTGGATTTGATAACATGTGATAAGAATATTGGTTTTATAAAATACTTAAAGGATTAAGGAATGAATTATAGATCATATAATTCAGTAAAGTGATTTAGGTGTGAAAAATTTCAACATAAATATCCATTTTATAGAATAAGAGATGAAGTGAAATTAGATAAAATCAAAACCAAAGTATATGATTATTCTTCTAAAATTGAAATAATTCAATTAAATTTATATTACAATGTTATTATATGGATTGTAAAATCATAACTCAAATATATGAAAGTAATTTGGATTGAAAACACTACTAATTTAATTTTCTTACCAATAAATAATTGTCCTCTTTAACAAAAAATCAATATAGTGTTTTGGGATGTTAACCATTCTGATAACCATGTACTCTATCATTGTACACCAGATCATGATAAATTGTTTTATCTAATATGTCTTGGTTTTCACTTCTCACTAATATCATCATATTTTAATGTATTATTTTGCGCAAACATTTACATTTATATATATCTCTTATTAAGGGGATATTTTATTAACCCTAGCTACATTGTGGGTTTCCCTAAATAGAATTTTAAAATATGAACCATTGATTTTAAAATTGAAATTTAAAATTGATATGACACAATATATTAACGATGAGGGGAATGTAACAAAAAAATATTTTACCATCTGTTTCTAATTAATTAAATTTAGTTTCATTGATAATATACTTTACACAGAACACAGAGATTAAATAAATGATTAAATATTATTATTTTATTATTATAGTCTGGAAGAAGACATTAGAAAGGCGAGAATGAAAGAGATTGACTAAAATATTAAAATATATTTTACACATTCTTTTGAAATTATTTCATTGGACATCATATAAGTAGAAATAAAAAATGAGAACCAATTGATCATAAATGATGCGTATTTTAAAAAAAATTATTCTATGCCCACAGTGGAATTTTATCACAATAAATTAAATTAATAAATATTATTGGAATATATTAATGAATATTTTATAATATATATTAAATAAATTTTTTATTATTGATCCAACCAACTTGTGATGTATGAGAAATGAATAAATCCAATTTTAAGAATAAAATGAAATATATTTGAAAATGCATTTTTAGCGCCGTTTGATGGTACAACTATGTTAAGTATAAAATTTGGAAAAAATTATATGTTTTATTAGAAAATATAATCATCATTTTTAGAGAGGAATATATAAATTATCTTTTGTTAAATTTTTTGTATTTTTTGGGGGAGATTCATTTTTTGATGAATACTGAAAATATTGACTTGTAATTAAAAACTGCTTATTAATATAATTTATTAATTTTATAATATAATAATGTATATTTTTAAAAATATAATTAGTTTAATTATATATAATTAAAATAGTTAATTTAATTGGAATCATTTTCCACATTAAAATTTTATATAAAATCATTTAATACTTATGATCATTTAAAATTAAAATGATTTTTTTTCATTTTGTGGCTATGTTTAATTTTAAATATAATTTTCCAATTCCTGTGAAAATAATTATGTAAATTAGATTCCTTATTTTTAATCAAAATATTAATAGTTATAATTTTCTTTTTAATTTTTAGCGATATAAAATTTAAGAAGGTAAAAAAATTAAATACTGTAGTATAAGTAAAAAAATGAAACTGGTAAATACTAAAATGGTTACGGAATAAAATACCAAAAAACTAAAACATTTAATGGTGGGTTAATGTTTTTACATACCATTACTAGCTTCTAAAATATTATTTTTCATCCATATCTTATAAATTTTTGTCGCCACAATGTTGTTGGATTTAATTATAAAATAATTATCGTTTATATCACCAACACCTACCTATCCTAAAGTATAAATACCACACCTCACAATCCCATTTAGACTCACAATTCACGAAGAACCTAAAACAATTTCCCAATACATATCCTCTTGACTCTCCCCATGTCCATGTTCTTCTATTCTAAAAAAATTACAAATCTAAAGAACTCAAGGGGTCATCCAATGCAGTTATTTTCAAGATATAATTTTCTCAAAACACATCTCCTACAAGAAAGGTTAGAGGAATATATTTTATTTAAAACAGAAAAGGAAAAAATAAACACATATGGAACTAGGTATGGGAAAACCCATTCCATGAATGTAGGAACAGAGGAATATATCCTGAAAATTCCACAGCTCGAGAGATGAGTTGCGAAAAAATTATTATCCTACAGGCCCATAATAACATTTCCTTAATATGTATCATTTTGAAAGCCCATTACCCAAAACAGACTGCATCTAAAAATGAACCTAGGAAGTTATACTCCACCCAAGGACAATAATCATTATAGGCACATTCATCCCTAAACATTGATCTAGTAGGAACACAATCTTCCCCAGAGGATGTTCTGAAACTCATTTCCACCAAAATCAAGGATGTGAGTGTTTCTAGTGCTAAACATCCATTTCCAGTGTTGACATCATTGCAACCAATGAGATGCAGCTGATTCCCTGATAACACCACATTAGAGTCATATCATATTCCATTAGCCAATTTTAGGTCGATTATACTAAGGTAAAATCCCCTGTCACCTATCCCGGCTACGAAAAACACCATGGAGTGACATCACATCCCAAATATTTCTTTCTCACAAAGGATTTCACATCTACTGTCCTGATTCCAGTCATATTACACGTATACTAACACCACCAAGATGAACACCACATTGCAAAAAATATTATAACCACAAAATATTATAACACCTAGAAAGTGAGATAAACACAGTCTAGTTCACTCCACCATTGGACTCCACTAAAACACATGGGAATTCCTGTGAGGAAATAGCTCACTAGAGAACCCCCTCATCTCATTAAAAACACATCCCTTATTTTATTTTCTACTTATTAATTCCACACATATCATTCATCGATAATAGAATGATAAATTAAAATTCATTTATATAATGATTCATTACGTTTCTTATTGATTATATTATATCCACCCCCTTCATTACTTCCTATTATTCAAAGGAACAAAACAATGGTCCATGTTATGTCACTTAATCATCTCTGTGAATAATGCTTTTTGTTTTTTCCATTACCGAATTCATGGATTGTCATTAAAATATTATTCTTTTTAAATATGATTTTTAAAATTTTACAATAACCTATTTCATGTTTTGAATCTAATATATATACATAATATTAAATAAAACCAAACTACATCATGATTTTTATAAAACCCCCTAATAAACTAATAATTTAACTTTATCATTTTATCTAATAAATCAACCTTATGTTATAAAATATGATATATAAGAACATTTATACTCCTAGACATCAATTAATATCATTTCATTCAAATTCAAGAGTATTATTCTCATTTTAAATAATAATACATAATTATATAAAAATGAACAGATCATGAAACCATGAAATGAACAGACCAAAAACCATAAAAATAATGAAATATAATTAATTATTAAAATTATTTTGTTTTGAAAGGATCATATAATGTATTATAAATATATATAATTTTTTAATTAGTTAATAGAATTCATAAAATAATTATATAGGTATATAATTTATGTGACACTAATGAGATGCTTGGTTTAAAGGTTTTCTCATCTCACTTGTACTTTAGTGAGATACATTCCTTATTCTCCATATAATGGTTGTCAAAAGTGTGGGTAATGCCTTTTGATATATCAAATCATGAATCAAATTATATTAATTTTTTCAAATGTATATTATTATAATTATTACTCATATGGGGCATATTATTACATGTATTACAAACTGATTGGGGATTTCTTATCTCAATTTAAATTTGATGGTTTAAACATTATCTTCATTGATTCTTCCATTGTACGAGTATGAATGAAATGCCTATTTTGTTAACTTATGTCATATTTAAAAATTTATTATGTGTAATTCACATAATCTATTAATTTTATTAACAATTTATTCATTGTAAGGAACTTGGTGCCAATCTTCTTTCTTTTTAGAAATTTTTTATGTTATAAATCCATATTTTTTTTATGATTTTTTCATACAACCCCATTTGCATATCATATCATAAATTTATTTATTCCCATGTTATTTATTATTATTATATTTAATTTTTTTCATAGTGATTATGATTCGAATGCTTTTTAGTTTTGTGGGACCCATTTATTTAAAATTATTTTTAATGATAAATTATTCAATATATGAAGAGTGTTCTGGACATAAAAGACACAGGTTTGGGGACCAGTTAGTGAAATCCCATTGATGGTTTAATATAATCATGGGGTAATTTGAGTTAGAGAAATAACCTTCGCATTTTTATCCAGGTGGATTTAAATATTCCATAGTATACATCTTGATAGTAGTGTCTCATGAAAGGTGTTGACACAAATAAGATGTGTTTATACGTGCAAACATAAACTGAAAAGAAGATAGCTCTTTATATTTTCTATCTTGTGGATATATCATGATAGTTCAGATTTAAAACATTATACATTGCATTGTTATTGTTATTCCCTGTGATTAATCATTTAGTAAGGATATCCATGGTCAATTTCTAAGAAAATGTTATTATGTTTATGGAAATATTTGTTCATATTTGTTTCCTTCCATATTATGCTCATGTTATTAATTATCAACATTTTTAGACATTTTACAGTCCATGATGATAATAATTTATAGATTTTTGAAATTTTATGCTAGAGATAACCAATACAAACCATTTTAACTCCACCATTTCTTAAGTTTTATTTTCTCCTAGTCTAATAAAGATTTTATTATGATTAATATACCAGGATAACCTAAGATACTAATATGGTTATAAATGTATTCACTATGTTGTGTTTTAAATATTAAATTGTATCATATGTTTCAATTATGTATCTTTTTTAAAAAACATGCTAAATATTTTAGTCCATCAATCTGTAATTTCTTGAATCTTATTCTAATAAATTAATGTAATGCACCGGCTCTAGATTAGAGTTGTTCGGGTCCTTATATATTGTTTTTTAAAATTATACAATATCTAATTTAATATATATAATATCCAAAAATAACTTTGATTTTTACCTTTAGAATTAGTTTCATAAATAGAATATTATAAAAGTAAATCTATTATAGAATAAATATGAGTTTAAATCCTGTTTAAGCATAGTTCGGATCAAATTCTTGAGAATCAATTTGAATTGATAAATTGTGAAATTAAACTATTTTAGTTAATATTTTTTTAATTAATTTGGCGATCATGTTTTTAAATTTTTTTTAATAGAAATTTTAATTGTTAAATCAATTCAGGCCACTCTTATTTATTCTACTCAGACCAACAATTGATATGAAATTTTTTTGATTCACTATTTAATCATTAAACTATAATATAATTTTCACTCATGTTATAAAATTATGTTATTTATAAATTTCAATATTTATGGTTTATAGAATACAAGAGAAGACTTAAATTAATTTGACTTTTTATTTCGGTGTTTATAAATTTTCTTAATTGAATATCATAATCTAAATCCATAGGGAGATATTTATATTTTATATTTATAATATAATTAAGGATAAATATAGAAAATCCAAAGTCTATAGATCTCAGTTATGTGTTTCCAATAATGATACTTTTCAATTTAAATATTAATCAATGAATTCATTATGTTATTATTTAGAAAATGGAATATACAATATAATTTTTTTATATTTGAGTGAATTTGAAATCTGGGACACATTTATTATTTCTCCTAAAATAACATCAAATGTTAACTAAAGATGAATCATAATGTATACCATTATGTACATTAAATTTATTTTAAAACCTATATAATGTTTTTTGGATATGTTAATGAAGTTCTAAATGATTTTCAACAAGATGGGTGAACATTGGAAGAAAATTGACGATAAAGATCAAGTGATATGAATACTATCCTTCGAATGGGATAAGTGGAGAGGAACTTATATTTCCATTAGAGAATCATGAGATATGTGTAAACTACCAATTGAAGATATTTTTTTCATTCTTATGATGTAAGAGGAGCTGGTGAAAGAAGAAAATAATATGATAAACCTAATAGAATATCATTTTCTTTGAACATATTTTACAAAATACTGAATATAAATAATTAGAGATGATAGTTTGGGTGAGGATGATTCACCAAAGGATAGTGATAGGGAACTAATCCTATAACTGTGAGATTAAAAATTTTCAATCAAATGAATAAATTCATAAAAAGAAAATTTTGGAGGAAAATACATCCAAAAATGGGAATATGATAAATTATAATGAATCAACTAAGTTAATCTATTAATAATGAAATGGAAAAGGAAATATCAACTCAGAATGTAAATCGATGAAATATAAGAAAATATGTGAGGATAATAGGTAAAGGAAAAACATTATGAATTTTTCCAAATAAACCACTAAGTATAAATCAACTGACCTGAACTTGAGGGGAGAAGAATGTAATGACGGAGATAACTAGTCTTTTTTTGGAAACAACCTTTGTGTTAAAAATTACATTTCCAATATCTACTATAAATATTTCTAATATTTATGAAAATGAAAAAAATGATGAAAATATCATTTTTTGATGATTTATTTCAGTACTATAATTTTTTATAAGAGACAATAAGTGTTCTTAATGATATGTACAAAGGTATAAAAATGTATCATACTTTGTAAATAAATTTTATATATAATTATTAATCTAGTTATTTTCTCCAAGGCTATAGAGAGAGAATCCCCTGGATGTTTTCCACCACATCGTATCCTTGATAAGTAATTAAGTGGAGAACATAATTTAACATTTTTGTTATGCTGAGTCGCGGATGTTACATAGTTTCATTTATGAAAAAAGACTTTCTGTTACATAATATTGGTACATCATTACATGACATAATTTATGAAATAATTTTTCAGTTATGCTCATGTTTCAACATCATTACATTGCAATGAATTCAAATATAAAAATAATATAAACTAAATGTTTATTTTATTTTTCCATAAGAAAATTATTATATTAAATTTTCTTAAAATTGTGAATGGAATCTTTTTCAATTGACTCGCACTGATTGAGGTTATTACCTTAGGTAATTTCATCATTCTATATGCAATGGTAGCCTCATCTTTTCAATCTAGGAACCCTTTTAGAATCTTCCAACACTATGCACTTTTACTAATTCATTTAAACATAACACAATTACATGGAGTTCTAGGAAATTATAGTATCTTGTATATATTTTAGTAAAGTTATATTGCCATAAAAAAGAATAAATGGAAATAATAATTCTAGGGAAATTACATTTAGATAGATTGTACTCCTCAGAAGTAGAACATGGTTGTAAATTCACCCAATAAGAGATCTTGTTTGCAATTTTGGGGTGATATAATCAAATAATTGGACATTTTCAAATTTTACACTATGGATGAGGATGATGAAATAAAGTTCAAGTAAATAAATGATACAATGATAATTTTATATAATTTTAAGTAGGATCATCATAGTTATATCCATAGTGATATATTTAATTCTTAGATATCCTTTGGATGTGCTCCTGATGTATTCATTGACGGTGGGGATAATGTAATCTTTCTTATAAGATTGATGATGGTACTAGAATCATTATTATTGATTTTTTTATGTTTTATCATACATCCCCATAGAAATATATAAATGTTTGGTGATCTAGTTGTTGGGGATGAAGATGTGTACAAATATGTTTGTTTCTGAATTTATTAGATGTTAGCAAGTAAAGGCTGGGAACCAATTTCTAATATGATTTGATCATCTCTATCGTGTTCCAGAGTAGAAATGTAAAACCCATAGTTTTTATGAAATATTTTTTTCATGTAAATAATACATTTCAATATCTTGTGTTACATGAAACATTGAGTTTTAAAAAACATCATATACTGTTAAAATATTATTATTGAATGTGATAGCTATAAAATAGGAATTAAATTTGTAGGTATAAAAAATAATAGATAAATTATGATCCTCATATGGTTTAAAAAATAAAAAAACAAATTTAATTTGTTATAAATCGGTTATAAATTATAGAAAAAATAATTCTAATGTAAAAGATATAGTTTTAGGAAAAATAATTTTCATGACGCATTGTGTTTTTATCTTTATAAATTAATGTAATCACTAATGGTGAATGATTTTAATGTAATACGAGTTATATATATTCAATCAATTTTTTTCATTCATTTAATACATTTTCAATTAAATTTATATGACTCACTCCAGTTTTATAATTATAATCGTATTTTAATAAAAAATGATTGATAGAATTTTCTACACACTTTTAAAAAATACATTTTCTATTATTATAAACTTTATTTAAAAAATGAACTTCATTTTTGGAATAACATTTACAAAATTTTATTATATTTAATTTTTAAAACATTCTGAATAATATTTTTAATAAATATGCAAAATTATATTTTTTGTTCAAAATTATAATTTTTTAAAGGGATTATAATGTATAATTTTGTTTTGATATAGTTTGAACATAATATATATTTTATTATAAAACATTTCATATATTTTAATTCTATGTAACACATTTAACATTGAATATTGATTTTTTTTAATCATATGAAACACATTGTCCTATAAGTCAACTTTTTCATCAAAGGTGTATGTTAAATTTAAATTATATTTTTATGCTTCAATTATTTAAAATTTTAAAATATATTATATATTTATAAAAATTATAATTAATATTTTGGAATAAAAAATTAAATTTAATGGAAATAAATAGTAAAAAGATATGAATTACCACGATTAAGGTTATATAGAGTTTATCGGAATTATACAATGTTATTAGTGTTCGTTTTCGAATTAAACATGTTTAAATACAAATAGATTCAAATTTTTATACTTTTTTCTATACCACCATTGAATATATTTCTATTTAGAGTAATGTTTTCTTGAAAATGACATTATTATTTTGTATTCTAATTGGAAATTTTCATGTGGGATCCTTCCCCAACTTATAAAAAGACATTTATTCTCCCCTCTTATACACAAATCATGTTCATTGTGGTTCAATAAATACATACAAAAAACACATCTATAAATAACACACCACTTTATTGTAGTCTTTTATTGATTTTAGAAATATCATTGGATTGATTTTTAATATAACCTAAATTGGTAGTTTTAGGAAAAATTACCATGATTAATTGTGTGTTTTTATTTAATTTCATCATACACCTTATTAAAATATTATTAATACATTATGATAAATCAAATAATTATATAATATTTTATTATTTTATAGAAGGAAACATATAACCCTATTATCTTCCATGAAATGGAAAATGATGTCATCGATCATGTGTGCAGTGAACTACCATCTCACGAACAGATATAATTTGTCTTCCATCATCACCTCTGACATATGAATTTAATGAGGGATTAAATGTAAAGATATGATACTTTTTACCAAATTATACCTCTATAATTATAACTCCAAATATATCATCTTACCATTATAACCATTGAAAAATGATTATGTTCCTCATGTGTATGTGTGGAGTAATGACTCCATAATGTGATGTGATATAATTTTATTTTTATTTATACATGTTTTGTAATAAGGATGGGTTGATTGAATATATATATATATATATATATATTATAGAAATTATTATATATTTTTGAATTAACATATACATATTCTCATTCCATCTGTCCAAAAAATAGATATAATGTTCATTACTAGGTACAATAAACGTCCTCCATGAACTGTGTAATTCATTTTTCAATAAAATTATTTATGAATGAATATAAATATGTATATAAATAATGAATATTATGTTTAATTTATTATTAAAATTATTTAAATTATGGAACTATAATCAATGTACATGTAATAAAACTATTTAACCTACCCATACATGAAAAATGAAATAGTTATAGCCTGAAACAGTTATTATAATACAAAATTGTTAATAAACTGATGCTAAACAGTTATTATTAAATCATATATGGTGTGATATATATTAGTATTTTTTTATGATACATATAAAATAAATATATATTTTTAATATAATATGTTCCGACACATATGAATAAAGTTGAGAGATGAGGTATTATATTTTTTCTAAATTTTATCATTGTGAGAAGCATTCTATAAGCACCACTAGACTAATTAATGTGGTGTATATACATACAATGATATATTCTTATGATTATAATTAGGATATAATGGGGAAAAAGATCAATATATGGTTCATTCATTAATAGGTCTTACAATTCAAAATATACTAAATCATTAAGGGTTATGTTATAAAATCTCACTATTTATCATGATTGTTTATGATTTTAATTTTGATGATAAAATCGTGTGGTATTTTTCTTAAGAAAATGATGAATTTATTTATCTATAAATGTTTTCAATATATATTATATTTCAATTTATTTTTCTTCACAATTTTTTCTTAAGAGTCCAAATTATTTTTAAAGGTAAAAGTCAATTTATATCTCTCTTCAGTTGAAAATATTTTCCATTCCATGTCTTGTTCTCTGAAAAAGATTTCAAGAAGTCATTTCCTATTATAAAAATATTGTATAATTAATTCTTACCCAAGTAATATTTTTTAAAAAATGGTTTAAAAGTAATATTATTTTCATTTTATGTGAAATATTTTTTTGAATTTTTTTATAAAAGCCTGAAAGGAAAGTTTTATTTTCAGTTAATTAGAATATAAATAATTTCCTAATATCATTAACAAGAAATTATTAAAAGATTAATTTATTAGTTTTCAAGGTAATTTTAAAATGTATTTTTTGGGTAATATTTGGGACATTTATAGATTTTAAGGAATAGATTTCAATATAGAAAGGATGTTCTCATAAATATTGTACTAATGATAATTAGTTGCTATTTCCACTCAATAAAAAAGATACTCTGTTTTTTCATATTCTTAACTATGGATATGATTTAATTATACCTTACTTATCAATTATTTTTATTTTTTATAATTATGATAATAATATATTTATGGAAATCATTCCATTTATAAGAGACATCATATGTTGAGATATTGGAATATTAATGAAAACAATTTATTATTCCAATATTATTCAATGATGAAATTATATGGAAAAAAATTTATTTTCCTATTTTATGATATGATTAATTTTTTCGTATCATTAGTAACATGTCTGTATGTTTTCAATTATATGATGGTGAGTCCCATGTTTATATATCTATCTAATTCATTGGGTAATTATTGATATGTCATCAGATAAATAGGCCCAAAATGGGGAGAGAACCTAAATGAGTATTATAATTTGGTTAGTATGAATGTATTGGGAGTTAACTATGTCTGTTATGATTGATTGCAGAGTGTTCCCATCCCAAAATGATAATATTATCAATAACACCTAGCATATATAGAAATGTTTATTTATTCTTATGTGCATTCCACAATTCTATGCCTTATTCTTATGTTATTCTCTCATAGATTATGTTCTTCTATTGAAATACTAATTAGTTGTTATAAATAATAATGATTAATTATATAATAGATTTTTATGATCTATGATGTGTAGGGTAATTTTTTAAAATTTTATTCTTATATTATCAAACTCTTAATCTCATGTTATGTTTCCATTTATGTTGTTTACCCTTAGTAGGAATATGCGGTCACCCATTCTTATGTTTCCTTTCCCCTAGTTATTATGAATATTTTTATGTATGATATGTCAATGAGAGGATATAATTATGAATAATTTATTGTGAAATTTTATATATATTATTGAACAATTTTCATATGTGTCATTTCTTCCAATGATACTAGACCTATAATATTATGTCATGAATCATTACGCTATTTAATGAATATTCATGTAATAAGTAATAATATCAATATATGAAAATTGTGGGTCACTATAGACGGTATCAAATGAATTATTAATTAACCATTGGGAACTAGGATTAGAATACTGTTGTGATAATCAATAGGATAAGTAAATGTATATTATAATTTTAATGAATTATGGTGAAGGATGGAGTGAGTGGTTACAAAGAAATTACATCCATTTGGTGATACTATATGTGAATATAGATCTAGAAAAGATATAACTAGTGGTAATAACCAAGAAAAGGTATCTTTGGGATTGAACATGATCATCTCCTGGTGCATTTAAATGGACCATGTTGGATCACATGTTTGACAGTCATGGGGCTAATTTTTTAGAAATTCATAAACTATCTATAAACTATCCTTAAGGATATAAATAGATGATGACCATAAATAAAATATGATAAATCTAAGGTCTCATAGATTTTAAAGAAAATTTCATCTTTTATACATCTGTGTAAGTTTTTTTCATGATTTATCCATCTCAATAAAGATTTCTAAAGGTAATGATAACAATTATGGTGTTACAAAATTATTGAAGATATAAAAATTAAGATGGGTTGGTGATAGGTATTCTCAAATATTCATGTATAATAATTGATCATAGTTATAAAAATTACCTAATATAAGGAAAATTAATTTTTTATGATAACTCTTATTATCAATTATTATATATTCAATTCGTAATGAAAACCCCTAATTATATAGTAATAAAATATGATTTTTTATTATTCTTTAGTTGAAATTTTTGGGATTGTCATTTTTGAAAATATTTTTATTTTCAATATTTTTGAATATGATGTTATCTTATGAGTGTATCTATTTTCTATAAAAAATACCTCATCGAATAATGAAGAAGGAAATACACATTTAATATTTCAAACCAACTTAGGTTTATATAACATTTGAATGATAAATATGATCATCCAATAGAAAAATCACCCAATTGTTGGGTATATATTACTATTTTAACGGTTTATTTATATACGATTGATCTTTAAAATATAAACATTAAATATAGTCCTATTTTTTGGATTATTTTTGATTTATTTCTACATTCTTTTCTTTTTCAACCACAAAATATTGATATTGAGTTTTCAATCGGGTAATACCTATGGTTGTTCAAATTTCAATGGATAACAATAAAATGGAATTGATTGAGTTTTATGAACTAAAGATGAATCTCTAAAAAAACCTAATGCTGGATTTATTTAGAAAGTGTCTCTCCTTGGGGTGAACCTATTATTTATGTTAAGAATAAATATGGATTAATGAAAATATACATTGTCTATCACAAACATAAGAAGATAAAATTTATGAAAAACTATTCTCCTACATTTATTGATGACTTATATGATCATAAATGTGGATATTAATACATTCTAGATATTAAGCTTCATTATGTATATCATCAATTAAGGTTTAATGATGAGGATATAGTCAAGACCGCATGTTGTAAAGGGAATTGATACAAGGAATATAACATAATACCATTTGGTCATTCTAATTCTCCCACTATCATTATCCATTTAATGAATATATTCATTATATATTACCTTTATCAGTATATGGTAGTCATTATAGTTGATATTCATATGCATTAAATGACTAAGAAAGGGAATGAGGGTCACTTAAGGATTGCACTAAAGACTCTTACTAAAAATAATTGTTTTTGAAAAAATATTAATATATAAATTTTGAATAATAAAATGTTTCTTTTTTGGGCCATATAATCTAATGAGAAGGTATATATATGGATCCAAAAATTAAAAATGTTATAAATCATTGACCTTGACCAACCACTGTGACTAAGATATTAAAATGTTTTGGTTCTGATATACCTTATTAATTGTATGAAGAGAAAATACCTTGAAATTATAATTCACTACCAATGTTAACTATTGTGTAATCCATAGTATATTGGATAAGTGAATGTGAAAAATGTTTCATGGAACAAAATATAATGCTAATCAGCACACCTGTGCACACATTACCGTAAATTAGAGAAGAGTTTGTAACATATAGTGAAGCATCAAAAAAGGGATTGATATGAGTTATATTTTATAATTATATGGTAATAGCTTATTCCTCAGGACAGTTTATGGTTCTTGGAAAAAATTACCCAATCCTCAATTTGGAGTTAGCTTTGGAAATTTTTTTAATGAGGATATTGAGGAATTATATTTATAAAGAATTCCATCACATAAATATTGGTAATAAAATTTTAATATATGTATTCTAACACAATGAGTTGAATAATATTCTCTGAATATTGAAGAATTTGACAAACTATTATGACCATTCAATACATTTCCACCATGGGAAAATGAAAAGGTGGGTGATGATTTGAGTGTAATGAATCACGATAGCTTATATCTGATAAGTATAAAAAAAGGACCAATATTTTTATATGTGTAAGGGATGGATCATGGAATACTATTTAGAGGATAAAAATATTATATGTATCAAATAAGTGGTCAATAATACATCAATGTGAATATTGAAGACGCGATAAAGGTATATTTTAAGAAAGAAAAAAAATTATTGAGAAAAACCTTGATTTTGATGGAATGATAATATTACGGAACCATGAATATGATTTTTCCATGTCAGATTTAATAAATGAGGCATTGTATGAAGCTTTTAATTCATCATTCTCTATTAATTATGGATTTATGAAATGTATAGAGATCTAAAGGAGTATTTATGGTGACAAAACAGGAGGATATATATTGCATTGTTAATATCTAGCTGCCTTGTTAGAAATCATTTAATGGATTAATCGTAGAATCCTGAGGTGATGTTATAAACATTACCCATACAAAAATATTATTGGGAAAGCATCACCATGATGTTTTTTTTCAGAATATTTGATAATGTAATGGACATATTACTATTTAGTTCATAGTTGATCATATTACAAAGTCATCACACTGAATTTCTATCAGACACGATTTCAATCAATATTATATTTCAATAATATGAATATTTTTGTTTTATGTTAGCATGGATTACCACATTAAATTGTATCCAATCAAGATCTAAGGCTTATATAAATGCATTAGAAATGAATTCTGTAAGGTTTTGATTCAAAATTGAGTTTCCCCATAGCTTATCATACTCATTTAGACCATTATTCTTAAATAACCATTCAAATTATATAATATACGTTTCTATCTTTTTTAATGGATTTATTTGGCTATTGGGTTAAACACTATCTTTTAGATGAGTTTTCTTAAAATAGTATATTTCAATGGATCCTTTATATGGCTCCTTCTGAAGTCATCTAAGGAAAATAAGTGTAAAAATACAACATTCTCTAATGAAGCATGAAAAATAATTTTATTAAGACCGTAGTAATCTAATTAAAGTTATGATAAGGTTATATCCATTCAGTATAACATTAGGGAAACAAAAACTTTATAGAAAATGTTAGATAACAATTGTTGGAATGATCTTGAATTTAATGTTTTTGAGAAGGATATTCTATGATTTTCTCCATTTAAGATGATTATAAGAATCTTATATAAGGAAATTATAATACCATGGTATAATTCTCATTTTATATCATTCATTTATGAGGGATGATATTTTATCTCTTGGCACAACCACCATAACACTCTTGATTCAAAATTTCATACATGTATATCTACAAGGGAATTACATACATGATCCTTCACATGTATTAATCTGAAAAATCAAACCACTATATAATGATATATATTTGGAGGAATAAATAGAAAATATTATAGATGTTAGAGATAAAGCTCTTATAAACAAGGCCAATCCCTTGGAAAATGTTTTTTTGTAAAACCCCCAGTTTGATGATGCTATATGGGAAGCAAATTATATGATACATAATAAGTATCAATAGTTATATTCATATGAGTTATATAATTTATATAATAAATCCATTTTAATGTGGTTTTAATGTGGAAAACCCATAATTTATGAAATATGTTTTTCAAATAAATATAATTTAATTGATATAATTTCTTACACACAACATCAAGTTGAAATGAAATAAAATATACTATGAAAATTTTACTAATTATGGTGGTAGTTACATCCTTTGTGTTAACATTAAGGGTATTAATTATACTAAATAAATGATGAAAATTATATATTTTATAAATTTATAAAAAAAAATTGTTAGTTATCAATTGATTATAATTTAATATAAATATCAATTGAAAGTAAAATAAATTATGTTTTTGAAATAGTACATTATTGTAAAAAATGTGTTTTTATACTAATAAATTAAATTAATCACTATAAGTGAAGGATTTTATTTAAATTTATATATTATATATTCAAATACTTTTCTTAAAATTTTCTTATAATATTAGTCATTATATAGAAATAAATCCTCTTTTATGGTTATATTTTTTTTTAAAGAGAGGTTTAATCACATTTTTCACACTTTTATTTGAATTAATTTTTCCAATATTTTAAAATTTTATTTATATAATTAATTTATTTTTTTAATAAAAATTAATAAAATATATTAGATTTAGTTTGTGGGAATTTTGAGAAAATATAAATATTTTTCATAAATAGTGAAATATATTTATTTTGGTAAAAAAATTATTATGTTTTGAAGAATTTGAAAATTACAATATTTATAAAATGATATAGAAAATAAATTAGTTAAATTATATTATTATTAATATTATATAGTTTAATTTAATTAATTTAATTCTAATTTTCATATAACAAAATTTTCAACATTTGAAAATGTTTTCCTTGGAAAATAAAAATTTCATCTAATTAGTGGGGTTAATTGATAAATTAATTATTCAATATCTAGGAATTGAATTTGTGAAATGGATTTGATATTTCAAATGATAATATTTATTATTAGGTAATATGTAATTTTCTTCGTAATGATTATATAAAATAGTAAAAATTATTTATGATGGTTAAGGTTAAAACGATAATATTGAGGTGTTAAAATAAAATGATAATGGTTATTTTTCCAATTATACATTCCTAAATACTAATTTTTGAAGATACTTATACCATATAATATCAAAAATAAAATTTATAAAAAACTTAGAATTATGTTTCTTGGGAATTACATTATCAATTTGTATTAATTTATGAAATTTCCATGTGGGTCACATCCCCCATTTATTAAAGGACATATCCTATCATCTCATTTCCATTATTAAATGAAAATTAGTTTTTTGAGTCCATAAAAAACCATTACATAATTTTATCCATACTCCCTAGATTAATTTTTTATTTATACACCCTAATTATAAGGGTTTTTGTGAATACCTAAAGAGGTTTTAGGAAAAAGATATATTATTCTTTTTTATGAATTTTTTACTTTATTTTATTTTCCACCTCCTAGAAATATTATTCAACTAGTATGATATATTTTCAAAATTATTTCCCTTTATATTTTGAGTTTTTTATTTAATTAAAAACTATATTAATCTATTCTCACTTCAAATGGAAAATGAAACCGTACATCTTGTGTATGAGAAACTACTGCCTCTCGATTTTCCTACGGTATTATGTTTATTTTTTTCTGTGGAATTTTTTAGTCTTGTATGATTCTCACATATATATTGTTTTTATTTATTTAAATGGGCCCTAATTCATCAAATATTTCAAATAAATAACAATTTTAAGTAAAATTTAACATCTACTTTCATACCATTCAATCAGTTGAAAAAAATAATGTTACTGATGCATATGTTTGGACTACAACCTCACCAAACTGATGTGATACATTATCATTTTATTATAAAAAATAATCGAATGGGAATAAATTTAATCAATATATATTATATCAATGATATTTAAATTATTTTGTGGATTGTAATTAGAATAAACCTTTCCTTTATTCCATCCATCAATAAATGAAAACATATTTCATGCATACATATGACCTACTGTCAACAGGAATTGAGTGATTCAATTTTCTATATCAACCTTAATGGATGAATGTATATATATATATAATTACTTAAAATTGCATCTATATCATTATTAAATTTTTGGAGGTTATGGAAATATAGCCAAAGCACGTGGATAAAGACTACCAAACAAAAATAAATAAAAGAAGAAGATGGAGTTATCCCCTCAAACAATATTTTGAAACAATAATTATTAACATATGATACGTAAATGGTTATATGTAAAGAATATATTATATTATATATATGATTATAATTATATAATATATTTATTATAAAGGTGGCTAGATGAAAAAAAAAAGAAGTTGGTACTAGAGGTTACATATTTTCACCTCACTTCTATCCCTCTGATACACATGCCATTTTCACACCATGTTTTATTTATGCCATGTATATACCACCCATAAATGTATTTTAATATTTTTTTCATAAAAATTATCTGATATATATAACTACCTAGTGTTATTTTTATAATGGGTCATATGATTAAAAATTTACCAAATTGGTAATTGTTATATGATACAATATCATTATTTATCAAGATTTTATATGATTTTTTCCAATGATGAAATTTTATGATCTATGTCTCTGGAAATTTATTATGTTTCACTCCCTCTATTTATTTTTTAAAATTACATAATTTTTATTCTTTTTCCTCTTTTTAGGTTCCCAAAATTTAAAAAGAACATTTTAAGGAAAAGTAGACTTTATCTCTTTCTGCAGTCAAAGATAAATTCACTTCAATGTACATGTTTTATAAAAAAATTAATGATTTTTTCTTAATATTATAAAAATATTATTCACTTTCATTTTTACCCATAAATTAATTTTAATAAAATTGTTTAAATGGAATCTTCTTTCAATTTTCGGTATAAGTTACTTTTTTATTTTTTATGTAAAAATTGTGAATAAATTTTTTTCATATAACTATGGATTTCACAAAATTTCAAAACATTATAGACAATTAATGATTTGGGTCTTCTATTATAAAATTAAAATGTGGTTTTTAATGATTTTTATTTTCTGAAAATATATTGTTTTCAAAATTGTGTTTTCAAAATGGAAAGGATATTTTTCTTTAAGAATATTGCACTAATGTTTTTATGATATTTTTATTAATAAAAAAATAACCACATCTGATACTTAAGATTTAATAGGGATATGATTTAATGATACACTACTTATACTTTATATGGATTATTCAATAGTATTGTTAAGAGATTTTTTTGAATCTCGTTCTATATCAATGGGTCAGGATATAACTGATAAAATGTTTCTGAAACCTTTATCTTTTCAATGAGTTATTCCATGATGAAATTATACTGAACGCCAATCATATTCATGTAATGTTATATGATTATTGTTTTATAATATTTTGGAAAAATCTATATGATTTTTTATGTGATGGGTGCTCCTGGAGTTATTTATCAATTTAGTTCATTAGGTAATGAATAATATCTCATCAGATAAAAATAACTATAATGGGGAGTAAACCATATCCAGTAAAAGAATTTTTATGGGATTATTTTATTGTGTGTAAAACATTACTACTATGATGGTGGGGGGGGAATTTCCACTATGATAGTATTTGATATAATGCTTTGCTAATACAGAAATGTTTTTCCATTCATATATATATGAAATAAATATATGTCTTATAGAATTGTAATTATCTCATGGATTATTATTTTTGATTCAATTATAATTAATTTCTTATGAACTACCATGATTTATTCAATGAGTTAGTCTTATTATCTATGATATTTAGGGTATCATTTTAAAATATTATCCTCGTGTTTGCATACTCTTATGTTTTTTTATGTTGATGTATCCGTTTTTTACCATTACATTGAGCCAAGGCTCACATATTTTTATATTTAAATTTCTCAGGTTTTGAACAAATATATTTTTTAGGATTTTATATTAATGTTTTCAATTATAAGTATATTAGTCGATAATTATTCAGATATCTAATGAATAAAATTATTTTATTTTTGACATTTCCAATGATACTAGATCTATAAAATTCAAGTGTGCATTATTCTATTTTGTATTGAATATTCAACTAATAAGAAGTAATATATATGTTGGAATACTTTTATTTTATATCAAATGTGGGATTGTATATCAATGACCTTTGTTATTTGTCATTCAAGGTCATCTTGAAGGAATAATTAAGTATTGGTCACAAACTAACTCACTATGAAATACCCCTTCATAGATATCTATGACCAGATTTCAATATGGATATTTTGAATTGTTTAAACGAAATAGAAATTCCAAATACCTAGAGGTCCAAGGAAGATCATTTTACATCAATATTGTTTCTTCACAACACAATTATGTAGAGGATTTGAATAATCCTTTTCTAATAAATCGCATTTGATAATGGAATTTCACCCCCAGAATGATGGCATAAGTGAGAAGACTAACTAGGTTCTATAGAACATGAAATATGCATTCATAGTGGAAATTATCTATACATATAAGGATCAGATTCCCCTAGTGGTGTTTGAGGATAATAATATATACCACTCCACCATTGTCATTACACCATTTGAGGCCCTATATAGGAAACCCTTTTGTTCACCACTTTGTTGGTATAATATATGTTTGTTAGAACTAATATATATATAATTGGTGTGAGTGAAAAACGCTAATATTTATATCATCCAATATAAAGTAAAGACGCTAAAATTTAATAAAATGTATTATGTGAACAACTATAGAGGTCATTGGAGTTCTATGTGGGAGACCATGTGTTCCTAAAGGGTTCACCATAGTGAGGGTTATATATGTTGGACAATGGTGGAAATAAATCATAGTGGATCATGGTCCCTTTCTAGATATGATGTATCGATGTCATGGTTGTGTAACAAATTTTCAGAACTACTATAGTTATATTGGGTATATGAAATATTTCTTGTTTCACATTTGAGGAGGTATATTCATGAACCATTTTCTATTATTGACATGGCTGATTTTCAAAATGAGGATGAGGATTCACTTTCAGAGAACATGGTAGAAATCAATGGTATATAAAAGAATATCACTAATATGTGAGTGAATACCATTGAGTGTGTACAGTGGAAGAATGATAATATTTTGGTGATTACCTATGAGTGGTGAACTAGTTCTGATCCTTGTAACAACATCTTTTTTACTAGGTTTTTTGATTTAAGGGACTAAATGACCTTAGTTGGGAATAATGTAAGAATCTATTTACCCTAATAAATCATTTATATATTATAATAGATATTTTAAATGTCATTTGCTGAAGTTTCCTTGGATATAAGTTCTCAAGGGGGCTCAATGTTAATATAATTAAAATATTAAATATATTATAACAAAGCGGCATAATTTTTTTAGAGAAAACTGTAAAAAAATAAAATAAATTCATAGATATAAAATATGAGACCCCAATTAAATTTGGAATTTTGGTTTTACCCTATTCCTGATGAAACCATGACACACATCAGTTGTTGTTATTAAGGGCCACTATAGGTTTAATAATTGTTATATAAATTTTTTTATTTATTAAATTATTATGATTCTGGAAAAACATAATCTCTTTTATAAAACACTTATTAAGGAAATTCATAGGGCTAGCAGCATAACTCTCATGATTGATAATGGTGTCATTAGAGTATTGTTCATAAATGTTCATCAATGGATCATGGATTGGAGATCGTTGGGAAAATATTTGTCTATGGATCTCTCAAAATACATCTACATGAAACCGATCTTCATGGTTGATTGATCGAGACTTGAGGTAGGTTGAATTTTAATTAGATTAATCACCATATTTTTATCTCTTTATGAACATGAATAAATTTTACCATGAGATCTTTTTGCAGTCCAATAATGTTATTTGAGTGAATATTTTTCATCATAGGATCTATAAATTCATGATATTTTATTATCATTATTTTTATGTCATTAAAATGGATGGGGATTTATGGAAAATTCATAAAATGGAAAATCATCATTCCTCTCATTCTGTTTTGTGAATTTATTAAACACATCCTTGTGTATTCACCAAAATATTGTATTTTGACAATGGTACTATAAAGAGCATGTAATAGACCATTGTGGAACTTCTCTTTTTTACAATAGCTTGAAACATTTTGTTTTATTTTGGTATTGATCAATTGATAAACGATTGGAAGTGAAAATGGTTGATCAGGAATGGGTGAGGATCCCTGAATTATGTTTTATTATTTTGGACAAGGTATAAGGTGAAAATGGAAAATTCTAAATCGAATTGGGAGTCTACAAAACATTCACATGTGACAGACTGACTCGATCAATTTTAGATACATGAGTAAAAGAAGACTTGGTGGATGAATGAAAAGTGTCAATTGAAATTTTATAACATCATGATGAAATATTTTGTTCTGTAAAAAAGCCAATTATATGGAAATGTTATCCAAAGAACATATACCATGTGGGAAAATAAATATAGTAGATATGGATTCAGATAAAATAAAATATCACACATTATATAGTACTGAATACATACCATCTGACATGTTCATCACAAATCATCATGTACCCAGTTACACATTCACAAACACTACTAGGTATATGATAATGACCAGAATATATAGAAAATCTTTATACTCAGACATAACAAGAGTACCCAAAAATGACATACTATACCAGCACAACCACTGAGCATGGTCAAAATCTGAATTAAATGGGAACAAGGTGAAGTACATTGGATAACTTTATATAGAGAAGAAATTTTTGGTGCATGCAATAAAATCCATTTACATTTTATAAGTAATTTTGATTCCCTTATTGTATTCTGTTTGGATCTATTTATCTTGAGGGTTTAACCTTGGTTCTTCATTGTTTGGGTGTTATGAGGTATGATAACATGAGCATAGGATGTGATCCCTTCAAAAAGATTATTATTTTGTTGAGTTTTAGATACCCTCCATGTGGACCAGGGTTTGATCCTCTAAAATGTATTATTCATAACTAGTATGGATTTGAAGAATATCTACCACTACTATGCACAATTATATGATCCCCTACATAGAAGGTAATTCCATGAAGGGTCTTATATTAAAAATGACAGGGGTGTGATCCCATTTATTTGAATATATGTATTTCATGATTTAGTGAGTTATTCTTCTAGGAAGGTCCCAACATGATTAGATTTTTTATTGAGAACCATTAGTGTTATCAATATCAGTGGGAGATATCTTCATGATGAATGTTTTCTAAAATCCCTACGAATATTTCTATGGATTGCTTTATGATTTTGACCTCTTGAGACATGATGTCTATATTGATTATTTATTTGTTTTTATTACATTTTTTTCCTTATATACATATTTTCATATATTCATGTTATAGGATGACTAGTCGCTTGACTCATTGCGGATTATGATTTTGGAGGGTACAACTCGGTATTTTATACTCATCATTACATTGGTTCTACCAAAAAATGTGAGAAGTTGTGGGGATTGAATAGTTTTTGATGGAGTCACAAGAGGAATATGAGTCGGTGAAGCATTATGTGATAGGCATACCATGTTTCAAACCAGGTAGTTCATTTGTTAGAAAACCACTCCCTTTATATATTGTAGTACTCTTTTACTTTTTTTTATTTTATTTGGCTATTTTTGTCTTCCAACAACTTCTTTGTACTAAGATAATGAGATATCTATATATATATTAAGTTTGGTATCTATTTTATTTTATCATTACAAAAAGTGTTAGTGGATTGGAGATGTGTGGCTATATATAGGTACATTAGGATATGGCCTCTTATATTTGTGTAATGCCTACTCAATAATTATATCCCACCCTTGGCCTATTGAAGGTAGTATTGGGGTGTTACACATGAATCATATCAGGCCATGATAGCTCTATTTGTGTTTGGTGATTAAATGATGGTATATGGGAAACTCTTATGTTGGGTGATATTATATATAATTATTGAACATATTTTAAAATTATACATGAATATAATGATAATTCATCATTCATACAAATATTTAACCTCCATAATTAACATTCCTACCTGAGACAATCGATTATCCCAATGATGTTTTTAAATATTAAATGAAATCATGAGAAAATTTATTATTTTATTAGTGTGAGTGAATATTGGATAAAAAGAGACGTTGTTGGAATTCAATTCTAAATCGAATATTTCTAACTGTGATGAATGTTTTATCATTGGTTTGAATAGAGGTGTGTTTTAGTGTGATGTTATTATTAATGATTAGTATAAAATAAATTTTCATTTGAATGATATTATTTTGTAGGAATTTATATATTCATAGGATATTCTATGGAATATTACTGAATCATAAAATCATAGTAAAGATAATCTATCATAGGGTATGGTTAATCAAGATTTAAAATAAAGGTCTAAATGAAAGTACCTTATTATATTGTTTCATATTTTGAAGAATAAATTATTATAGATATTGATGGATATTTTGGAACATTAAGTTATTTTCGTAAAAGAATTCATTCATGAAGAATATTGATTCATTTAATGGAAAAGAAACTTATTTTAAAATATCGGTGAAACCTTTGGAGTTATTTATCCAGAGATTCAAATGAATCAAAATATGATTATTAGATGGGAAACATGGTGAAATAAAATTGACAATGGATACATAGTGTAATGTAGAACATTGGTTTCACGAAATATAGTCAAGAGAGATTCTCTTATACTACATGATGTAGTTTCAAATAAGGGAGAGGATAACGACATATTAATTTTTTGTACTGAAAGGGAGAGGGGGAGAATGATTTTTCCAATTTTCACTATTCATTAAATGAATGAAATTAAAGAGACAAGTAATGGACATGATATTTTTCATATATCTAGTGAACTGAATAAAAGAAGATAGAGTGTCCAACATATATCAACATATAAGTCATTTATATAAATAGAATAAGAAGAAAATTTTCAAATTATCACATTAAAATGGTATTGAAGGATGAATTCTAGAGGGAGGGTGAATTATCATTATATTATATAGAAGGATTTATTAATGAGATAATTCTAGTATTGGAATTATCATAATTTGAATAATGTGTTGATATAGTTCTATGGATGGATTGGAAGAAAAACTCACCAATCATGATTGGAATACATCTAGCATGCAAACTAAGAGTAAAACCATATCAATGATAAATTTTAATCTATATTATTGTAGATATAAGCTGAGTTTGTGACTCTATGTTTTTAATGATGTGACATACACTTCTATAAACTTTTTGCCTCAAAAAAAAATTTCATAGGTAAAGAACACGATGTGGCCCTGGATTAGTAGTGTAGCCTTCTGAATGTTTATAATATTTACATATATATTATTAACTCATGGGTAATAAACTCATTAGTGGTTCATGAACATTATATAATACCATTTTCGGTGAACAATGTAAAATCCTAGTGTTCATTATATACATCACATTATTTCATATGACATGTTCATTAGGTGAGAATATTTTAATGTAAATCATTACATAAGTTGAATATTATTCCCATCAAGATGTATTAATGAATCTAAATTAAAAATATTAAATATGGAAAATTAAGAATTTATTATGGTGTGAACCTGATTCATCTAGAAGTGTTCTTATGGAATATAACTTTTTAACTAGTTATATTAGATCCAAAATATTCTATGTTTATGTATCAGGTAGTATAATTTTTTTTGAATATTTTCGTATAAATGGATTAATCTATAGAGGATCCATTATTTTATAGATGAATTTTATATAATTTAAAAAAGTGTTTTTAGTAATATTTTCTAAAAAATATTAGTATACATTTTCTCATTTTATTAAATGAGATCATATTGAAAATATGACATTAGTAGTGTATGAATTTGATCAAATAATACGTAATGTTAATGATATTTTCAATTAATCATCAAATAATTCCTAAGAATAAGATATGTTCAAAAATATAAATAACATCAATCCTTATAATGAGTTTTTATTGAAGTTGGAGGATCATTACAGAAAATTATAATTTTAGAAAGAAGAAGATCGAGTTAGTTATAATAATGTGAATAATTAAGTGGATTCTCTAGATTTGTATTTTCTTGATTTGGATGGTTACTTATGCATAATCATACTGAATGTGATCTTGATTGAGGCCAACAAGAAATTTGATATTTCTATTAAGGTAAAAAAAGTGATTTTTTGTAAAAATATTATTATGGGCTTAGAATAATAATTCCTTGTATATGTGATGATTTAGATTCTATATCAATAATATATACGGAAAATGAAAAAAAAAGATCATAGAGTAAATCAAAATATTATTGGCAAATCCAAAAATGAAGATTTAATCCTTTAAATATGATGTTCAATACGCTTTTATAATGATAAAATAAATTATACACTTATAACATATTTGGGTGATAAAAATAAATGTTTGATAAATGAAGGTATGATTGTACAAGATACTAACCCAAAAATATGCATGAAAAAGAAAAGTTAATGTAATAGAATAGTTGATATTATTTACAGAATGTGGATGATAAATAAAAGAGATAACAAACATGAAATATCTATGAAATCACTTTGGGAACCACATTAGTTGAGAATGAAAACAATTTATACTGAAAGAAATTTGACATTGAGAAATTAGATAAAAAATATTTATGGGAAAAGGTATGAGAATTATAAATAGTTTGGAAGATTTAAATTATATGTTGAAAATTATGAATAATGAAGTGTTTCACTTGAAATACTCAGTTGGAAGTGAACAACTAATCAATGAGTTATCAAAAAAATATCAATTAATGTTATTATAGTTCTGATGTGATTAGTACTAAAAAAAATTAATATCACTACTTTTACTGTAAATGAATAGAAAACATCATGTGTTTGCCTGTGGAATAAAAAAAGATTATAAATAGATGAGGTCATGATGAAGTCTCACATAAATCTAAATAGAATCATTACATTACATATAGTTTTTTTGGAAAATTATTTCTATAAATAATTTTGGCCATTCAATCAGAAAATTTAAAAACATAAGAAAAAATTGTGTCAAGAGAATATTCCCCACTACCATTACCAATTTGAAAAATAAATCGAAGAATAAGAAGCATATTTTATATCAAAATAATTACACCAATAGGCATGGGAAATATAGAATACCAAGAACAATATTCAATATATTGTATGTCAATATTTTAATGATATAAAAACGATATACATTATGAATATTTTAAAGAATAGTAAATTTATCCCTTATGTGACATAAATTATATAGAATGAATAATAGATAACTGGAAAACACTATTATAATAAAAAAGGTATGATATCCTAAAAAATATACTTTATGTATGGTAAGGAAAGACGTACCAAAAATTTAAATATGTATAATCTAGGTTGAGACCCCTAAGAAAATATAATCTGGATTAGAATGAATATAAGAATAATTAAATTTCATTCATAGAAAACAGGGAGAATATAATAGAATAATCTTTTTAATTAAATAAAGAGGGTAATGTTCCCACAAACTAAAATCAGGAGAAAACATTATTAAAAATAATATATAAAAAATTCAGAACAATACCACTTGGATATTAGGGGAGATAATAAATATATAAGAATTTGTGGAGATTCCCTTGCATGGAAGATGAATCTCTGAAATGAATTTATAAATGATGTATTGAAGGAGATCAGTTTTCTTGGGACATATCACCATTTATAATGAATACCTATACAAATACATAAATTAATTAGATGAAAATATATATATGGTATGTGTTCTCATGTTTTGGTAATTAAAAAAAATACACTTCTAGGGATTTGGAGAAAGGGTATGACAACAGTGTCCAACAACCATCCCTAATTTGAGGTGGATGGAGGTACATCACTCCCTTTTTTATTTATTGTAAAATATATATAATAATTAAATGTATGGAAGATTTTAAATCAATGTGTAAATGCACCATGTGTAAATACGAAGTAGAATAATTGAAAAATTTAGAAATAAATGTTAAAATAAGGATGTCAAAGTGGTGATTAAATTTTTCAAAATTGAAGAGTTATTGATAGAATTAGTTTATGCAAGAAATGAGGAAATAATGAATGTTTTTTCATGGATAAGTTAATCAAACCATGGTTTTAAAAAAAATTTACATTATAGGAAAAATTATCTAAATCTGATTATATATACTGTTATTAGTCTATTCATTAAAAAATATCCTAAAATATATGGATAAAAAAGAATTTTTTATGTGATATAGTTGTAAAAACATGTTAGATACCTGCTAATATGATAATGAAATGTTATTAAAAACCCTAGAATGATTAATTTCATGATCTGATATAATATCCCCCTTGAAGGAGTTAATGGATATACAATATAATGATGAAAACCCATTCAAACAGAAGTGTGTATTTACCAAACTCTTATATGATATTATTTTTTATGTGTTTGAAATAATACCATAAAGATGAAATATTGAAGTGGATTAAATTTAGACTATTATTATTATCTAAAATAATATATTTACATAAATATATCTTCCTAGTAAGGATTGATCCAGATGTGCATTTAATGGATATTTAGACCAATTTTAAGGATGAAAATTTCTTTGTGATGGTGTGGTCGATAAAAATTTATAGTGTCATAATTTTTATTGTATTGAAAAATGTATTAAATTTTTTTTGTGTATAATAATTACCCACATACTTTAATGTTTATCTACTAATTGAACATTGATATTTTTTTGGGATCACATGAGTATTTTAATGTTAGTTATGAAATTTATTTTACTGATATGTGTAGTGAGAAATACAGAAAATTTTAATATTTTTAAAATATTTGTATCTATACTAACCTCATTATTAGTAGGAATACAAGATATTTAAATAAGGAAATTCAAAATGTGGAATATCACTCATTTAAAATTGGATGGATGAATATAGAGTTTATTTAATTTTGAGTTTGAATGTCAGAATCATGAATACATCAATTGAGTTCACATAATAATCATTATGGGGAGAATTATTGGGAAACATAATATTAATTAATTGGAATTATAGAAATATAGGTAATGAGCTAAATTCGTCATGAATATTTTATTGAAAATGTGTTTTGACAAAGGGGGAGTGAAAATAATATTAAAATTATACAGAGGAGAGAAAATACCTTTGTATTTTATTGAAAATTTTTTATAAAAAGGGATGTAATTTACTTTCATTGGATCTTACCAAAAAAATAAATTGGATGGGGATGTTGAAATCGTAAGGTTTTGTTTTCTAAAAATCTATTAAAATCGTAGAGATATTATATTCTACAGATGGATGTGGATATGTTGTTATGTTGCATATAAATGCGGTGAAGCATTGATAAGAGGAGATGTTTTGATAAACCTAGGAGATAGTTTATTTGATATTGGTCATGTTTTTTGAATGAACGGAATGGTATATTTTGGTGGATAGAAATTCATTATATTCAAACAAAATTATTTTAAGTGAGTTTATAAATAAAATATGCGTTATCCATGGACACATTTTAATCATCTAACTAACCTTAGGGCATGTATTATCTTTTTTATCAATATTTTTTTTGAAATATTATAGGTGAGTACTATAATGGTTTGATAGTAAAACATGTGATTGAATGGGAATTTGTTGGTTGGTCTATAAGAGGAGATGTTCTCATCGGGTGGGTCACCCTAAGAAACATATAAATAGGTTTATATAGTGTTTAGTATTATTAACCATGAATAATTATATATAAAATATTATTTTGAAATTGGATTATATGAAATTACTGTACGTGATTTAAAATTTCACTTGGGATGAAGGATATGGCGCCTTTCTTCCAAATCGTAACCTCTAGCTCAGTCGTTAACCTATTCGTGAATCAAATATTCTAGAAAATTTGTTGAATGTTGAAATTAATTAGGCCTATTTATATGTTCATGGATTTATGTGAATTGATATTGGTGGAAATGATATATTCTTATTGTTCATGAAATAATGTAATATGTTACAAGAAGTAGCAGGAATCCATACCTAGGTAAAATAGGGGAGTTTTAATGTGATGTAATTATGAAAGCTTCGTATAAATGTTATTTTCATATTTATTATATAATTTCATTAGAAATATAGTATTTATAAGATATAATGTCTAGTTTTCAAGAATTTTAAAATATCATGGAAGCAGACGTGTTACATGATTCAATTATTTTGAAAGTTAAAAGGACGGATTAAATGAAATTGTCATATGAGATACTATAAAATCTAAATGGATTTTTTTATTAAATATATCCATGGATACCATTTATAGAGTATTTATTTATGTATATTAATTTAAATCAGGTAAATTTATGTTCCAATAGGATAATTTAAATTTATAACTTTATTTTACACATACATGTTTTTGAAATTAGAATTTCAAATCTTAATGATTTTTAATTATATATATCTATGTTGTTCCTTGCATTTTTAATGGACATTTATATTTCAACTATAGTTTTTCATAAAATATAATAAAATAGTAAAATTGATAATATTGATTTTATAGTTTTATCAAGGTAAAATTATTCAATTATTTTGACAGTGAAAAGGGCCATATGACACTTTAAAAGAGAGATAAAAGTGCCAATCATGTTCATGAACATGAAAACATCAATTTATAGGAGAAAATGGAAGATTATCAAATAAATATTGTGTATTAAATGTACTTTTAGGTAATTTAAAGTTGGTACCGGTCCTGGTGGTTTGTGTGTAGTATATGGGAGCCCATCCTCAGAGAAGGCTAGTGATCAATCTTTGAAATTCCAGGGATGATAAGGAAGTAGTCGAAAAATGGAGGAACTGATGTGGCATGTAACATCATTAGGGAACTATTGAAACATCTTCATATTCAATCATCCCAACTGATAGTTACATGCCTTCCATTCAAAAAAAATACACAATTTTCATCATAATCTTAGCCAACTTTCATAATTACTAGACCATTGTGAAATTCACCAAAAAATCAATTTAGTCCACTACAATGAACCGGATGAATTAAATATCCACTCAAATATGATATTTTCCCAATCAAATAAAATATAGATTATAAAAAATATTTTTAACCCCATTTTAATGGATAAGTAACCATCAGTGAAAATGGGTAATGAAACAACTTCTCTTATAACATTCATTGAATGATCGTGGATCATTACTAGCCCGAAATATTAAACTCACACTAAAATGGTATTCATTCCATGTGAGATTCATTGGAGAGGGATAAACAAAATTAACAATCTTGATATGATTTGGAGTTCTTAAAAATGTCTCAAAGGTTCAGGATGAACATGAAATGTTGACCACATCTTTCCGTCGATAATTGTGGTGGACATTTATAGATTAAAACAATAACAAAAATCATAAAACACCCTTGAAAAAATCATTGTTTCTAAAATGGGGATTCATGGGGGGATAGTATTATTCATGGGATTATATATATAGGAAACATGAAGAGAAAATTCATGTGGAAGAATCTTCCTATGATTTTGGATGTATATCAATAGATGTTATTTTATTACAACCACCCCTCTCCCTTGACAATTCACGACAAAAATATTTGGGGATATCGAAATGAAAATTAAATTTGGTATTTGGTGATATATTTTTACCATGGATAGGTAAATTATATTAAATGATTTTAATGATTAAAATAAAAAGAGGGGTGTTTGAGAATATATAAGGTTTTTTTAGATAGAATATGTATTGATATATCTCATGGCCCTTAGTTAATATATATATGATTCCATGTGAAGCACATAAAAAATTATTCATAGGATGATCTTCGAGATTAATTAAGATGTAATATTTTTCATTTGAACTTTTTTAGGTTTATATTATTATTTTATATCATATTATATTATATATAAATATTAGATGAATCACTTTCTTTTATGTTATGTTTTTATGGGGTATTTCTTTTTTTTATGGGTGAATTTTTAATGAATTATACTTGAATTATCATATTTAATTTTTAAATATTTTAAATATTATTCTTAATTTTGGTATTCATGACCATTATGTGTCCTGAGTGAGGGATAGTTGTTTTAAATTTGATTACTAGAATACAATCTTCACCCTGATAATTGGGTAGGATATGTTGAATGATTAAATATGGTTTTGCGTTATCGAGCCCCTGGTAACCCAAAATATAGCGTTCAATGAGAAAAGGTTATATTTGAGTTTTGATATCCATTACCATTAGCATTGTAGTTTATTCAAACCAATTCTAATGAAAACAATAGTGAACCTAAGATCTTTAATGAGTGTGAATGCATTAACATGGATAACATAGTATATATATATTGATTTTCATTTGTTCCCCCACTTTCTAAAAACATATAACATTGTCTATTGAATTGACAAGTATATTTTTCCCCATCATAAAATTAATATATGTTTCAATAGATAATGTTGTTTAGGATTTTGTAAATTTATAAATTGATTCAACTGAATGGTTTATTGTAGATATCCATACTTGTCAGAAATAAATTTAATATTTTTGCTGAAACTGATGGAGTTATTGGGGGATTAATATTAATATAAATAAGACAATTAGAAGGTATATTTGGTGAAATATTATAAAAAATAGAGACCAGGTGTAATGTACATCATTTTTTGTTTGGCATGTAGGCATGTGGGCATGTTTATATATAAGTTAATGTGGTTTATAAAAATGATAGGGTTATGATGTACTGATATATTTTTATCCAAATAGAGCGTGCTTTAATGAGTTTTATCATAATTGAAATTATGTAAAATACGTAAAATAATGAGGGAGATAATACCTTACTGAAATATCTGGTGGAGTGATGAAGAAAATTTAACGGAACATTAATAATAAGAAATATTGTTCCTATCTAAAAAAATAAGAAGACGAACATATAGTGGTGAAATATAAATTTTTTTAAGGTAAAAAGAATATAAATCACTTTATTATAATTTTATTATTTGTTCATAGTTATTAAGGTCATAATTTCAATTGATAAATTTTCATTATCTAGGATATAATGTTTTTATACATTGAGGTATGATATAAGAACAACCCTCATAAATGTGGATTTTTGTGTGTATGGATTGAATAAAAAGAAGAGTATCATATGTGAGATCAATGTTAATCGATCCAAAAATTGATATTAAAAAAAATTAATTTATGTTCGTCATATATGGACCTACATGTCAAGAAATAGTTGAAGATATTAAAAAATAAGTGTGTTTTGGTGAATAATTGGGAGTGGTAAGGGATCAGTAGTGAACAATTTTTCTCAATTATTATATGATCGTGAGTTGTATTAATTCCATGGAAATACAATAATAATTTTTGCATGGACCTTGAATTTTCCGATTTGGCTGAATAATGTAAAATCCAAATGATTATTATATTCATTAAATTCATCAATTTTTTATAATCACTGGCTGAGATTGTGTGTCAGAGAAGTCATGCCACATGTTCAATAAGTGATTCTTCAAATATATGAGTAATATAATATATAAAAAATGGTAAATAATAAAAAATGGAAATTAAATTTTGGTGTCACCTTGATTCACCCCCGATCTAAGGGTGTATCAAGTCCCAATAACTCTTATCAGAGCCAAAGTATTATCAAATTTCTCATATGATCATATTAGTATTGTGAGTATTGTGATTTATAATTATTAAATAGTAATGAATATTATATATTAGGGAACTTTTGTAAATAGAAAACAATTTTTCCCATACATTGAAAAACACATCGGTATCCCATATCATGTTTTTTATAATGACTTCAAATATAAATTTAAACATAGAATTTTGTATGAATCATAAAAAAAATGTTTGAAGTTTGATGTTGGTGATCTGAAATCCCTAAAAATTATTTTAAAGAAGGTAAATGTAAAAATATATTTAACTGTATTGATTTTTAAATAATGTGGCTGCAATCAGATATTCTATATAGAATTTAATATTATTTAAAGAAGAAGATCACATTATTTACAGTGATGTTATTAATATATTATATTACCTATATGTAAATTTTATTGAAGTGGCATGTCACTTGTCAAAAATTATCCTGAAGGGGATGAATGTGAAGTCCCCATAAAATTGATATTCATATCTTGGAATCCAATGTTATACTTTGTAAAAAACATATTCTACACATATATATTTTATTTATTATAATTCTAATGTTCTAATTTGGATTATATATTAAAAATTAAATAACTACATGATGTTGTAATTTCATAGATTGGAAATGTAACAAACAAATGATATTCAAGGGATGTCGGATGAGGATGTAAAAAGGTTTTCTCTAATACTAGAATTGTAAGAAGAGAATAAAATTATTATATAGGATGGTGTTGTTACTTGATAAGACATCAAAAAATTATCCTGAAAATGAAAATGAAAAACAATAGAATTTAGATACTATTCAAAAGATAATGGTATTCATGTAAAGAGATAAAAAAACATTACATATCCATGATAATACACAAGTAATAACAATGGGAGAAGAAAAAATTGTATATTTTGAAAATAATTCTCACATTGGTAATTTAGAAGAAAAAATCATGGATAATTGTTTAGAGTTAAAAAAATTTATAAAGATGAATGTTCTTTGAAGAAAATTTCAACACTGAAAATCATTATATGAGGGATTTTTCTACTAGTACTGTGATCCAACATTGAAAATAGGTATTACAGACCATAAAATACTACTTTTAATAGATTTCAATGAATAATAAATTTTTAATAATTTTCATCAAAAAATAGGGAAGACCATGGGTGTGAGTATATAATATAGAATGATACAAAGTTGAGTAAGGCCTAATAAAACAACAGCTCATTCAAAAATGAAGCATTGTAATGGGTATATGTTTGGTGGAAAATGATATATTTATGCTAAATTTGGTCATTTGATCAGATACTACAGACAAATAAGAAAAAGTTTATCAAGAGAAAACCCCCATTCATTAAAGAAAATGTAATCTCAAATGGAATAATTATTAGATTATTTTATCAAAAAAGGGTTTTATAGGGAGGGCTAATATATATCTAGTTTTTCCCAAACATTAATCAATATGATGGATTACTATAATTGAAAATTTTTGAAGTAGTCAAAGATAGAATCTTATTGTCTTCTCATAGTACACAATAAGGAGGTATAATAATAATTTTTAATGAAAAATAATAATGAAGATAATATTCTTGTGAAAAAATTGTGTTCTACATTAAAGAATGGAATTGAATAAGCTAAAAAAGGTTGATACGTCATTAAAAAAGTATACACTGCATAACTTCCTATAGTAAAATAATTTTTGAAATTAAATAAAATTAGAATAAATAAAATGCACTCTTAGAAAAAATATATAATTTGATTGAATAATCATCTTAAACAAAGAAGGGGGAAATAAATCATAAAAAAGAAGATGTATAAATATTTAGTGAAATTAATTTCATTGAAAAAAAATTCATTGAATTTCCATTGGCCATAATTGGAGATAATTTAGATTTGAATGATGGTAGAGGGGCCGAAAAACATAAGCATTACCATAAACTAATGGATGAATGAAGAATTAAAGGATACTGAATTTAGTTGTAAAGGTATCCCTCTTAAAAAATGCCTAATACAATGAATGAAAATGGGTTTCAATGAATTTTTTAAAGGAATAATATTTAATTGGATGTTTACTAAATAGAATCACTATTAAATCATGGATGAAATGGTTGGACAATAAATACCAACCACTCTCCTTAACTTCAAAATGATAAACCTACTCATATCCCTTTGTGATTTTTTGGTAATTATGTAAAATGAATCACTATATGAGTGGAATAATACATGGGGTAAATGTTTCATGTGTGTGTTAAAATAAGAGGCATTGTAAATCTTGAAGTAATTTTAAAAATAGTGATTTTAATGTGGTGATTAAATATGTCATCATAGAAGTTCCATTTATAGAATTATTTTATACATGATAATAATGAAGAATATAGTTAGAAGGCCAAATTAGTCCATAAATATTTTCAAATATTTCTCTTTGGAGAAAAAACTATTTGAATATAATCAATTATGATGGGACGATAATTTTTATTCTTAAATAACTTATCCTGCTCCATTTAAATATATATATGAGGTCATCGGGGTTCCATATAAAATTTCTTGAATTCCTTAACAATATTAAAAAAAATTACAGACCACTCAAATTAATAAAAATACCACTATAATGGGGGAATCAACTAAATGGTTGGACATATTGATGTACAAATATACACCAACCCATACCGTTGTCATTACTCTGGTTTTGTGGGTGCGTGGGATTATTTTACAAATGTATTGGTGGTTGGGGATGGGTAGTGTTTATTTCAAATGATATCATAGGTAAATATGTTTTTTTGTGTGTTTTTATATTTTTTCGATAAGTCTAAGATGCCATTAATATATTTCCATTGTCATGAAATGACCATTACACATATAGTTTTTAACTCTTACCATTTGAGATTATATAAATTGTTTTTGTATATTACTTTGGGGTATTACAGGGTATATTAAAGATGTATTTTACATATCTATTTTTTAGAGAGGATGTTATTTTTATATATACACTCTAATGAGTGGAATTATTTTTAAATATTATCACGTATAAATGTAAATGGATAATACATATTATATTTTAATCACATAATTATATACTATGATACAAAAATATAAAATTTTGGTATGTAAAATTAAATTAATCCCTGAATAATAGTATTTCTATTTGATCTTTCTTATAAACAAAAGTTACATTACTCGAGTATAACAGAAAACATTCATGCATAAAATTAAAATTTGATTATATATGACTAATAACACTAAAACATATGAGTTACCCCTTTGATGTATTATTATACAAAACTGATGTTTTATCTATTTGTAAGAGCATGTGTCTCTATTCATAAGATTTTTTAATTTGTGAAAATTAATGTTTTTATGGTTCCATGAGTCATATTTTTATGATTTATTAAATTTTAGTTCATTATAACATTCTTAAATTTTTAATTTTATCACATCCTATGAACTAATTTAATATCTACATTTTTGAAATGATTTATGGTTTCATAGTTTGGGGATATTTAAATCACCATTTCCCCCTTCATTTATTTTTTTAATTAAGGGAGGGTAGGATGAGTTTTATATGGGGTTTTTTGGGGAGATTGTTTTATAAAACTGTGTGTTATATTTTTTCCATCCCTTTTTCATTGTAAATTAATGGAATCATAATTTTATGCTAAATTAATGTTTGATTCATCCATGTTAGTCATATTATTTTTATTTTGAACTAAGATGGTATCAAAATTTTTTAGACGACTTTAAACTCTAGGTAAGATCAACAACCTCCCAATTTATGTGGAGATTTCCTTCTAAATTAAATTCATTTATGCACATATATATATTTATCCATATTAATTCAGAATTATAATAATTTTATATGGATGTTTATATCAGTAATTGAATAATTTATTTACGTTCTATTCTAAATATAATAAAATTAAATATATTTTGATATGATTGTGACAAATTAATTAGTGCTCGACATCGGTTCCCTCAATAAGGAACTGCACATTTCCATTTTTCTAGGAGATTCATAAAATTGTATTTTATCATATAAAACATATGAAACATGATATATTATGAGAACCATACAATCCATTCATATAGACCAATAAATATAGTTAATATTTATTCACTTCAATTAAACAATTAGAAACATCTTCTATTACCAACCCCTTTGAAATGAATGCTTAGAACCAATATCATTCTTTATGATTGACACCCTCCCATTAATTCTTATAATATGTTAATTTATATTTCACCCCAAAATGTGATAATCCACCCTCAGATAAACACTATAGAATAATATTATATCATACTCTCCTCTTAGGACCAATGTATATGTATTAGCCCACGAATGGGTTTTCTGTAACAACCTAGAGTTTATTAACAATATTAGTTTCATAAATATTACAATGTTTATTATGTTATATAATTTAATATAGTTACTAAATAAATTGAATTAAAAAACAATATCCAACAGATAATTATCTTTACATTATATATCTAGGAAACCAATTAACTTGAACAACATTACAATTGGGAAAAAATATAAATTAGAAAATCTCGATTCGGAAAATATGGATCTTCCTAATCTATTAGGATTATCTCCCCAATGACCAAAAATATAGAAATGAAACTAAACATTAGTAAAAATATATTAGACAATTAACATATATAAACATGGTAGTAATTGTAGTGAATGATTAGTGACATATTGATGTGCTATATTTATGAGGTAATGTGACGATTGGGAAAAGTAAGCTAATCATTTAGAATAGTAATCAGTCCATTGGAATAGGCAATATTAAATAAAAATAATGAATCATGATATAAAAAATATTTATTTTGATTAATATAGGTAAATATAAATATTTTAATTCAAAACAAATAAATATCATGGTTAAATAAATCAAATAAAAATATAAAGACATTTTTAATAAACAATTATTTAATAAATTTCTTAAAAATAAAAATTATTATTTAAAAAAAATTAAATCTACATATATTTAAAATTTATTTTGATAAATTTAATAACATTTTTTATAAGAAAATTTTTAAAATTTACAAGGGTTACATTTTTGTAATTTTCAGAAATACATAATTTTTTAGGTGAATATTTACAATAAATTTTTTTACACAACCACTGTATCCTATATTACATCATTCATGATGTAATAATGAAAAATCCAATAATATAAAGTCATATTATTCCCAAAAATATTTAATTTTATAAACTATTTATCAATATAAAAAATATTTTAAACAAACAATCATTTTTCTAGAATATAATGTCAAATGTGATCACGTAAAATAAATTTTTTTCTATCATTCATCTTTACACTTTATTAGACTAATGGAATCAAAATATAACGAGTTTCAAACATTTATAAAAAATTTAATATTTTTATATAATAATTATATAGTTAGAAATTAAATATTACTTTTTTTACTTTTGATATATTATTGTATTTTATATTTCATTCTAACAATTCACCTCTCCTTATGTTTTAAAAACACTAATCCACCCCTAGAAAAAACTAATCATCAGAAAATTTAAAAATCCTATCCTCTACCACAAAACATTTCCTCAATACCTTTATAATAATTGGAGACCTTATGGGGAAATCCATCTCCAATCATCATGATATTTAACTATTTTATTAGACAATCTACAAAGAGGAATAAGAAAGATTCGATTAACTCTGCTCTTTTTGTCAACATGTATTTATTTTTTCCAAACCATTTCAAAAACCATATAATATTAATTAGGATATATGTAAATATAATATTAATAATGCAACCCTACTTTACTTTTATAATATATTATATATTTATATTCAACCACTTTGGGGTACTATGATTGTCATGTGGAAACCTACACATATATAAACTATTAAATCAATCATGAAATCTATGTGTTGAGGGGAATAATAGAGAGTGACCCTAGATTAGTAGTGATTTTTTTAACAATTGTAGTATAAACATGAGTATTATTAGTTACTTCGATATAAGATCGTCATTGGTGTATGTTCCTGTTATTATCAGATTTGGACGATCTCAATAATATCCCAGAGTTATTTACATATATCACATTCATGCATATTAAATAATAATTTCACAATTTTTGTGTGAAATATAACTCATTGAATGAGTTGAATAAGTGATCCTACAAATGTTGGAATAATATCCTAAAATAAAAAACTAATATTGTGAATTTAAAAATTTAATTTTGGGGTCACCATCATTCACCCACCTATATAGGTGATTTCAGCCCCATAATGTTATATTAGAGAAAAAAAATTATAATATGATTCATCATATGATATATACATTGTGAATGTTGTTCTATTTATTGATTAAATTGTAAAGGATACTATATTTTATGGAATGTCTCTAAATGGAAGAAGGAATTTCTTCAGACATTGAAAAACATATTTTTATCTCGTATCATGTGTTTAATGTAGAAGTAATATCAATATTTAGACATATGATAGTGTAAGAATCAGAATAATTTTTTATGGCCAATTATGGTTCTATGATCTCTTAATTAATTATATATAATAAGTCTTATTCCAAAATATATATAAATTGGAATCTTTTAAATACATATTGGTTAAATTTTATGTTCTATATGGAATGATTTTTTTTTCAAATAATAAGACAAATTGATTCTTAGTGATCTTATTAACATAATGGATTATCAAGATTTTTATTTTCATTAAGAGGCTTGTCAATTTTTATAAATAAAAAAGGATAAGTATCTAAAAAAATCTACCAAGATTTTTTATATTTTTATCTAGGTAAACAAAAAATCATTCTTTTGGATAAATGATTCAATCCTCATATATGATATTTCTAATAAATATTGTAACACCCGAGACTTTTATGTTATATAAATCATCAAAGGAATCTTTTTCTACACAACACTTGCTTGGCTTGCTTAACACGAAATTTTGACCTTCCTCGATAGCTTGCGTCGTACGCAATACCGAGTTTCACTAAACAACGATATGCTATTAAAATAAAACTAGCCGTTATGAATAGTAAAAATCACTTTTTAAAATTTTATAAATTTTATTTTTCAAAATGGACTTCATTTTTGGATTCGGAATACCGAAATTATCCTAGGGTGAAATTTTGGTATTTTTCTGAAAACTTTCAATTTTTGATAAATAGTGAAACCACTAAGTGGTAGGTTAAAAAACTGAATTTTGCATAAAACTTAATTTTACCGCTTCTGTGAATGGAATTTTGAAAATCCGACAGACACGGTTAATATCAAGGACTAAAATGTGGTTCAATGAGATGAAAATAATTTTTGGTGAATAGTAACTTTTTACTTTTTTTTACCACGGTTAATAGTAAATATGGTAACTAAGGGTAATTATGATATTACTATTACCCTAAAACATGTCCTAATTCTATTGGACAAGTGTAATTCGACAAAAAACAAACTTAGGAATAAAATATGACCATTTAGGCCCACTTGAATTAGATTAGGACATTTATTATTAATTTATTTAAAGAAGGGTTAAAATAGTTAAAATAAAAGTTTAATAAGTAAAGAATTTTTAATATGGGGTTATACATAAGATAAATTCAACTATAAATATTCATTAAAAAGCTAAAAAGCTTTCCTACATAATGGTATTTTATTTATAATTTTTAGACCTTAAATAATTTAATTTATTTATGACACAATGATGATGAAGTAATTATCTTATTAATGAAATATTGACATAATTGGTGTTATAAACACCAAAATAAATGTCATTTGAGACTTTTTATGAATTACACTAATTTTATTGGTTAATATGATATATTAGAGTTGATTTAATCAACTTTATTCGAACATATAATTCTGTTATGACTTTCACAAAAATCATATATCAAATAGTGTCAAAATTGACACAAAATAGTTTTTAAATCAAATATTACATTATTAATTGTTATTTTATTCCAAAAAATCTATGGTTCGGCCAAATGACTTAGATAAGGATATATATATTAATAATAAACAATTTGGTGTTCGTTTGGCAGGTTATAGTAAGTGTATTAACCATTTAGTGAAAGAAAACAAAAAGACATGGTAAAAGTTAAATTATTTAACTTAGAGTTAAATCTAATTGATAAGGTTAAAATAATACCCTAAACTTTTCTAAATCCTATTGGTTGATAGGATTTAGACCCTTCCCCACTTTAGCTTCGAAATAAGACCCTTTGGAACCATTATAAACCGATTTTGTCTTTAATATAAAATAATATTTTGAGATATTCCTAAGGTGCCCCTCTCCTCCCTTATAAAAGGGCACCTCCTTCCCCTCCACCTAACACCAATTTGAGCACTCAAGCTCGGCCAACCCCTGCCATTTTCTCCTCTCCACTTCCCTAGAATAATCCTAGAGGTCCTGGTCTTCTTCAAAGACCAATCTTAGTTCCCTAAGTGGAGGATTCAAAGAAGCGTTCCAAAGAAGAGGTAATATCCATTACTGATCTTTTCAATTTCTTTCTTTTTCAACATCTTCTTCTTTAGTTGTTTCATAATAAAGTAATAAAATCAGTATTACTTACATACTGATATGTTATTATAAATATGAAACAACCCTAATTCACCTTCTATCCATCCTACGGAAAAATGAAATCACCGCGCGTGCGTACGTACGGAATACCGTCTCCACGCCGTGGTGTAATCTATTTTCCACCACCACCTTACAAGGATGGGTATAATGGTGTAATGAGTAACTATTTATGATTATTATAAAGTAATATTGATACTGAAATAATATACATATACTCCAATACAATTACACGATCATAGGAACGATATCATCACTCGTGCGTACGTACGGAATACCGTCTCCACGATGTGATGCGACTCGTTCTACATGATCATAATTACATAGTAATTATATAAATGAATTGAATGAATAAATATGATATATGTTACACTAATACCATTCTGGATATAAGGTATCTATAACCTTAAAGGAATAATAAGAATTTATTCGACAAAACACGCATAAGAACAAAAGGCAATAAAGACCCGAGTAACAAGTAACAATGAAATATTACTAATAAGAAGCTAAGAATATGACAATATATGATATCATATCAATATTTATGATTCTGGAATAAGTCAATAAAATTATTTAAACCATTATACAGGAGCTTCGGACACGTACAAAGCAAATCGGACCTAAGGTAAGGGAAATATCACAATCTCATTTTTATCCGAGATTGTTTATTCCTAAGTATTTAATGGGGTGTATTTTATCATCCACATCCATGTTTCATAAATATTTAATATTATTTCCATCCAACTACAATTTTTTAAATCCATTTTTACCCTTCGGTGAATTTTTAGTAAAGAATATGAAAGGAATCTTTTGTCGTTTTTCGTACGAGGTACTTTTTGACTTTTCCGACAAAAGTACGAAAAATGTTTTTTTTAACATATACGGAATGAATGGATTTTTAAAACATTATTTCCACGAAGCTTCCTTTACAAGTTTTCATGTTTATTTTTAATCAACTTCTTTTATTTTAAAGTCGTATGACATGTTATGAAAGGAAAAATGTTTTTGAAGTAGAAAGGATATTTTCCTCAAGAATGAAGTTCAAGTATTTTATCAAAATTATTTTCCATCTAAGATAATAAAAGGGTTCTGTTTTTATCCCTATTATTACATGGATTTGATTATGTTGTGATGGAAATATTTTTATGAATTCCTTTATCTTATATGAATTGTTTTATGATGTCATGTTGTTTAAGAATCCCATTTTTATTACATGGGTTACGCTATGATGTATGGTTTATGATTATGTGGCACACATAAGAAAGGATTCATTATAAGATGGGTGGGACCTATATCTCCCTCCAATGCATTGGTTAAAGATTTTATATCTCATGAGATAGACATGGCTGGAACGGTAGGTTATACCGGTTCAGTGAAACAGGACTGGAACGAGGGTGACTCGGTTCAGAAAGGGACTTTGTCCACTAAGATAGTCTTGGCAATGAGTCATGACTAACAAGAAATGATTTTCCATGATTATGTGTGCATGCCACAAAGTTTCAAGTTTCATGTTATGATTATGGGGATCTCATTTCCACTTCTATGATTTGTTCCATGTTAAGATATTATGATCTATTTTGCAGGATATGATTTTCAAAATGATATGATATGATTTTTATTTCCTTTATTTGCCCTTGCTGAGCATTTGAGCTCACACTTTTATGTTTTCTTTTCCCCAGGTCAGGAAGATGGATATTAAGTAGAATATGCTAAAAGGGACCCTAGATATGATGAAATAAATGGGAGACACTGTAGAAGATTTATGAACCAGTTTTTTATGTTTCCCAGTTTCTAAAGACACTATACATATACGGTCCTTTGTGGTTTTGTCATATGTTGTAATAAGTGTGCTTCAATTTTGAAGTATTAACAATGTATGTAAAGTATGGGTCGTTATAGTTGGTATTAGAGGAAAGGTATAGTCAACCTTTGGAAACTAGGATGTGAAAGCCTTAGTAAGAACCCTAAGGATATGTCTAAGCATAGAACACAATCTTAGTGTTTTATAAATGTCCATGAATACCCTAGGATAAAACCTTAAGTGTGAAATTTTACCCTTGATTATGTGGTTTTCCTATTATAATTAGTGTTTCTCACAGTATTCTTCTTGGTTTTAGTCAATGGCTGGAACCCGAAGGAACCGTGTTAATGCGGAATGCGATGGGCAATGCAATGATTGTCCCCCTGAGAAACCAAACGATATGGGAGCTGGAATGAAAAATCTTGTAGCCATGCTCACACAACATTCTCAAGCTATGAATCATGCAGGACTTCCAAACGAGCAAAGGAAGGAGCAACAGTCTGTTGAATCCTTCATGAGGCAGCGTCCACCTTCTTTCAACGGGTCTACTGATCCATTAGTTGCTGAACAATGGATTAGTACTACTGAAAAGATATTTTCAGTTTTTCAAAGTTCTGAACATGATAAAGTCATCCTAGCAGAGTATCGTTTGGAAGAAGATGCTGATCAATGGTGGAATCTTATTAAGAATACGAGGCAAAGGGATGAAATTGAGTCTATTGAATGGGACGAGTTCAAGAACTTATTTTTCAATAAGTACTTCCCTCGTATTCTCCGAACAAAGATGGAGAAAGAGTTTCTTGAACTGAAGCAAAGGGATGATGAATCTGTTGGTACCTATGAAGCAAATTTTACAAGACTTGCAAGGTACGCTTCTGGTATTATTATCCAACCTGAGAGTAAGATCGATCGATTCTTTAGTGGCTTAAAACCAAGTCTCCGAAGGGCGTTAGCCATAAGGGACTTCAATAGCTACGAGGAAATCGTTCGATGTGCTCTCAAAGTTGAGATGGAGATTGGAGTAACCCATCAGTCACATGGGTTTGATAAGAAGAGGAAGATGGAATTCAAAGGAAAACCTAAAGAGCACACTGAAAAGAAGATGATCATTCCCTTATGCTCAATGTGTGGAAAGAAACATGGAGGGAGTTGTCTTAAAGGGACAAGTAAATGTTTCAAATGTGGAAAGGAAGGTCATCGGGCATTTGAATGCCGCGATAATGGGAAGAAGATGTCTAATGATGCAAACAAAGGAAGGGATACATAGAATGAACCTACTACACTTCAATGTTTCAAGTGCAAGGAAATGGGGCATTATGCCAATCAATGCCCAAATCCAAGGGTTGATGATGATGGTCGGCGTCAACAAAATCATAAGGCTAAAGACAAAGGAAAGTCGCATGCAATTTCTATCAGCGATGTGGAGTATGATAACGAAGAGGTGAAAGGTACACTTACCATCCACTCTAAAGTAGAAAATGTTTTATTTGATTCTGGATCCACCCACTCTTTTATTTCTGAAAAATTTTCTAAGGGTATCACCGTACTACCTCAACAATTAGATGTTCAGTTAGCTGTGACAACACCTAATGGCACAACAGTCACATCAAAAGTTTATAATTCGTCTCCGATCGAAGTTTGTGGGAAAGTGCTTCCTGCAAATCTTGTGATACTTCCTTTAGTGGAATTTTATGTGATTCTTGGCATGGATTGGTTTTCTCTACATGGAGCTCATATCAATTGCCAAAGAAGGGAAGTCACATTTCATATTCCAGATCAATCTACGATCGTCTATCGATGCAAGGATGAATATAACCTTCCAGTGGAAATTCCTTCCATCTTATTGGTCTTGATACCACTAAATGAAGGTTATTTATCTCAAATGGTTGGTGAGAAACCCACGATTAAGAATATGCCCATCGTACAGGAGTTTGATGATGTCTTTCCGGAGGAATTACCGGGTCTTCCACCAAATCGTGAAGTTGAGTTTTCAATAGAACTCGTACTGGGCGCTTTGCCAATTTCAAAGACACCTTATAGAATGGCCCCAATTGAGTTGCAGGAATTGAAGAAGCAACTCCAAGAGAATCTTGATAAGGGATTCATATGCCCTAGTGCGTCACCTTGGGGAGCACCTATTCTATTTGTTAAGAAGAAAGATGGATCAATGAGACTCTGCATTGATTATCGAGAACTTAACAAGATCACTATCAAGAACAAATATCCTCTCCCACGCATTGATGACTTATTTGACCAACTACGCGGAGCTCAATACTTTTCCAAGATTGATCTTCGTTCTGGGTATCATCAATTAAGGGTCAAAAGGGAGGATATACCAAAGACAGCTTTCCGTACAAGGTATGGACACTATGAATTTATAGTGATGCCATTTGGTCTTACTAATGCCCCTGCTATCTTCATGGATCTAATGAATAGAGTCTTTAGAGACTATCTTGATCAATTTGTGGTAGTCTTTATAGACGATATTCTTATCTATTCAAAGAGCAAGGAAGAGCATGAAGATCACTTGGGAATTATATTGAAGACCCTGAGAAAGGAGAATCTTTATGCCAAATTTACCAAGTGTGAATTTTGGATTCAAAAAGTTGCATTTTTGGGTCACATAATCTCAAAAGAGGGGATATCTGTGGATCCAGCAAAAACAGAGGTTATCGAAAGATGGTCAAGACCAACAACAGTAACTGAGATCCAAAGTTTTCTTGGTTTGGCTGGATATTATCGACGTTTTGTAAAGGATTTTTCACGATTATCTAATCCACTCACCAAGTTGACCCGGAAAGGAGTTAAGTTTGTCTGGACGGAAGAATGTGAAGAGAATTTCAAGGAGTTGAAAAGAAGGTTATACAGTGCACCTGTGCTCACACTGCCTTGTAGTGGAGAAAGGTTTGTGATCTACAGTGATGCATCCAAGAAGGGATTGTGGTGTGTTCTTATGCAAAATGATATGGTGATGGCTTATGCCTCACGACAGTTGAAAATCCATGAGCAAAATTACCCAACTCATGATTTGGAGTTGGCTGCAGTAATATTTGCATTAAAGATTTGGAGGCATTACCTTTATGATGAAAGGTGTGATATTTATACTGATCATAAAAGTTTAAAGTATATATTCACACAAAAGGAGTTGAATATGCGTCAAAGAAGATGGTTGGATCTGATTAAGGATTACGACTGCTCAATCCATTACCGCCCTGGGAAAGCAAACAAGGTGGCAGATGCATTAAGTCGACAAGACCATGCTAGTTTATCCATGATGAGGATCACGAAAGATCCAATATTTATGGATTTACAAAGGATGGATCATGGAATTATAATGGAATGGGAAAAATCTTATCTTTCTCAAATGAATGTTCAACCATCTATACATGTGAAGATTAAAGAGGCACAGAAAAAAGATGTCGAGTTACAAAAGATGGTGAGAAATGTTCCTGAATTCAACCTTGATTGTGATGGGATAATAATGTTCAGGAATCGGGTTTGTGTTCCTCCCATCCCTGAATTAAAGAAGTAGCTGCTGGATGAGGCTCATAGTTCTTCATTCTATATTCATCCTGGAAGCACGAAGATGTATAGGGACCTGAAAGAGTACTTCTGGTGGGATGGCATGAAAAGAGATGTTGCTGAATATGTCTCTCGATGCTTGGTTTGTCAACAAGTTAAAGCTGAGAGACAGAAGTCTAAGGGGATGTTACAACCATTACCCATACCCGAATGGAAATGGGAAAACATCACTATGGACTTTGTCACAGGACTTCCTAAAACATCCAAAGGTAATAATGCTATTTGGTTCATAGTTGATCGTCTTACAAAGTCTGCACACTTCATTGCTATTAAGGAGGATTTCTCTCTAGATCATCTTGCCAGGATATATGTAAAGGAAGTGGTAAGATTGCATGGAGTACCACTTTCTATTATATCTGATCGGGATCCAAGATTTACCTCGAAGTTCTGGAGAAGTCTTCAACATAATTTGGATACATAGTTGAGTTTCAGTACTGCTTATCATCCTCAGACAGACGGTCAGTCTGAGAGAACAATTCAAACCCTAGAAGATATGTTGAGAGCTTTCTCTATGTATTTCAAAGGAGGTTGGGATCAACACCTACCTTTGGTGGAATTTTCTTATAATAATTGCTTTCACTCCAGTATTCAGATGGCTCCTTATGAAGCTCTCTATGGAAATAAATACAAGACTCCAACTTGTTGGGATGAAGTTGGGGAAAGAAAGCTATTAGGACCTGATCTCGTTGATGAAATGGCAAAAAAGGTCAGATCTATTCAACAACACATAAGAGCAGCTCAGAGTCGACAGAAAAGTTATGCCGACAACCGAAGAAAAGACCTATAGTTTGAAGTGGGTGATAAAGTGTTCTTACGAATATCTCCCTAGAAGAGGGTTATGAGATTTGGAAAGAAGGGGAAGTTGAGCCCTAGATATATCGGTCCTTTCGAAATACTGGATCGTGTTGGGAAGGCAGCTTACCGGTTGGCGCTTCCACCGAATCTCTCTCAAGTTCACGATGTGTTCCATGTATCTCTCCTGAGAAAGTACATACCAGATCCTTCACATGTACTCAGCTCAGAAGTTGTACCGCTGGAGAAAGATCTTTCTTATGAAGAACAGCCGATAGAGATTCTGGATCGTAGCGAAAAAGTCCTACGAAACAAGACCACTCTCTTGGTGAAAGTTTTATGGAGGAACCACCAACTTGAAGAAGCTACGTGGGAGCTTGAGGATATGATGAGGGAGAAGTATCCTCATCTGTTTGTTACAAAGTAACGAATTTCGAGGGCGAAATTCATTTTAAAGGGGGGTAGAATGTAACACCCGAGACTTTTATGTTATATAAATCATCAAAGGAATCTTTTTCTACACAACACTTGCTTGGCTTGCTTTACACGAAATTTTGACCTTTCTCGATAGCTTGCGTCGTACGCAATACCGAGTTTCACTAAACAACGATATGCTATTAAAATAAAACTAGCCGTTATGAATAGTAAAAACCACTTTTTAAAATTTTATAAATTTTATTTTTCAAAATGGACTTCATTTTTGGATTCGGAGTACCGAAATTAGCCTAGGGTGAAATTTTGGTATTTTTCTGAAATCTTTCAATTTTTGATGAATAGTGAAACCACTAAGTGGTAAGTTAAAAAACTGAATTTTGCATAAAACTTAATTTTACCACTTCTGTGAATGGAATTTCGAAAATCCGACATACACGGTTAATATCAAGGACTAAAATGTGGTTCAATGAGATTAAAATAATTTTTGGTGAATAGTAACTTTTTACTTTTTTTTACCACGGTTAATAGTAAATAGGGTAACTAAGGGTAAATATGATATTACTATTACCCTAACACATGTTCTAATTCTATTGGACAACTGTAATTCGACCAAAAACAAACTTAGGAATAAAATATGACCATTTAGGCCCACATGAATTAGATTAGGACATTTATTATTAATTTATTTAAAGAAGGGTTAAAATAGTTAAAATCAAAGTTTAATAAGTAAATAATTTTTAATATGGGGTTATACATAAGATAAATTCAACTATAAATATTCATTAGAAAGATAAAAATATTTCCTACATAATGGTATTTTATTCATAATTTTTAGACATTAAAGAATTTAATTTATTTATGACACAATGATGATGCAGTAATTATCTTATTAATGAAATATTGACATAATTGGTGTTATAAACACCAAAATAAATGTCATTTGAGACTTTTTATGAATTCAACTAATTTTATAGGTTAAGATGATATATTAGTATTGATTTAATCAACTTTATTCGAACATATAATTCTGTTATGACTTTCACAAAAATCATATATCAAATAGTGTCAAAATTGACACAAAATAGTTTTTAAATCAAATATTATATTATTAATTGTTATTTTATTCCTAAAAATCTAAGGTTAGGCCAAATGACATAGATAAGGATATATATATTAATAATAAACAATTTGGGGTTCGTTTGGCATGTTATAGTAAGTGTATTAACCATATAGTGAAAGAAAACAAAAAGACATGGTAAAAGTTAAATTATTTAACTTAGAGTTAAATCTAATTGATAAGGTTAACATAATAACCTAAACTTGTCTAAATCCTATTGGTTGATAGGTTTTCGACCCTTACCCACTTTAGCTTCGAAATAAGACCCTTTGGAACCATTATAAACCGATTTTGACTTTAATATAAAATAATATTTTGAGATATTCCTAAGGTGCCCCTCTCCTCCCTTATAAAAGGGCACCTCCTTCCCCTCCTCCTCACACCAATTTGAGCACTCAAGCTCGGCCAACCCCTGTCATATTCACCTCTCCACTTCCCTAGAATAATCCTAGAGGTCCTGGTCTTCTTCAAAGACCAATCTTAGTTCCCTAAGTGGAGGATTCAAAGAAGTGTTCCAAAGAAGAGGTAATATCCATTACCGATCTTTTCAATTTCTTTCTTCTTCAACTTCTTCTTCTTTAGTTGTTTCATAATAAATTAATAACATCAGTATTACATACATACTGATATGTTATTATAAATATGAAACAACCCTAATTCACCTTCTATCCATCCTACGGAAAATTGAAATCACCGCGCGTGCGTACGTACGGAATACCGTCTCCACGCCGTGGTGTAATCTATTTTCCACCACCACCTTACAAGGATGGGTATAATGGTGTAATGAGTAACTATTTATTATTATTATAAAGTAATATTGATACTGAAATAATATACATATACTCCAATACAATTCCACGATCATAGGAACGATATCATCACTCATGCGTACGTACGGAATACCGTCTCCACGATGTGATGCGACTCGTTCTACATGATCATAATTACATAGTAATTATATAAATGAATTGAATGAATAAATATGATATATGTTACACTAATAACATTCTGGATATAAGGGATCTATAACCTTAAAGGAATAATAAGAATTTATTCGACAAAACACGCATAAGAACAAAAGGCAACAAAGACCCGAGTAACAAGTAACAATGAAATATTACTAATAAGAAGCTATGAATATGACCATATATGATATCATATCAATATGTAAGATTATGGAATAAGTCAATAACATTATTTAAACCATTATACAGGAGCTTCGGACACGTACAAAGCAAATCGGACCTAAGGTAAGGGAAATATCACAATCTCATTTTTATCCGAGATTGTTTATTCGTAAGTATTTACTAGGGTGTATTTTATCATCCACATCCAAGTTTCATCAATATGTAATATTATTTAAATCCACCTACAATTGTTTAAATACATTTTTACCCTGCGGTGAGTTTTTAGTAATGAATATGAAAGGAATCTTTTGTTGTTTTTCGTACGAGGTACTTTTTGACTTTTCCGACAAAAGTACAAAGAATGTTTTTTTAACTTATATGGAATGAATTGATTTTTAAAACATTATTTCCAAGAAGCTTCCTTTACGAGTTTTCAAGTTTATTTTTAATCAACTTCATTTATTTTAAAGTCGTATTACATGTTATGAAAGGAAAAATGTTTTTGAAGTAGAAAGGATATTTTCCTCAAGAATGAAGTTCAAGTATTTTATCAAAATTATATTTCATCTAAGATAATAAAAGGGTTCTGTTTTTATCCCTACTATTACATGGATTTTATTATGTTGTGATGGAAATATTTTTATGAATTCCTTTATCATATATGAATTGTTTTATGATGTCATGTTGTTTAAGAATCCCATTTTTATTACATGGGTTACGCTATGATGTATGGTTTATGATTATGTGGCACACATAAGAAATGATTCATTATAAGATGGGTGGGACCTATATCTCCCTCCAATGCATTGGGTAAAGATTTTATATCTCATGAGATAGACATGGCTGGAACGATAGGTTATACCGGTTCAGTGAAACAGGACTGGAATGAGGGTGACTCGGTTCAGAAAGTGACTTTGTCTACTAAGATAGTCTTGGCAATGAGTCATGACTAACAAGAAATGATTTTCCATGATTATGTGTGCATGCCACAAAGTTTCAAGTTACATGTTGTGATTATGGGGATCTCATTTCCACTTCTATGATTTGTTCCATGTTAAGATATTATGATCTCTTTTGCAAGATATGATTTTCAAAAAGATATGATATGATTTTTATTTCTTTTATTTGACCTTGCTGAGCATTTGAGCTCACCCTTTTATGTTTTCTTTTCCATAGGTCAGGAAGATGGATATTAAGTAGAATATGCTAAAAGGGACCCTAGATATGATGAAATAAATGGGTGACACTGTAGATGATTTATGAACCAGTTGTTTATATTTCCCAGTTTCTAAAGACACTATACCTATACGGTCCTTTATGGTTTTGTCATATGTTGTAATAAGTGTGCTTCAATTTTGAAGTATTAACAATGTATGTAATGTATGGGTCGTTATAAATATAATGTCAATGAATTTATTTTTTATTGATATATTGAATATAAACCAACCACTAGATGTGTAAATTTAGATATTATTTGTTCATCTAAAAAAGTGAATTCAAGAGTTGATTAATTAAGATATAAAATATATAGTGTCTAATAATTTACTATGAGCAATAATTTGAAGTTTTCATATTTGAAGTTAATATTTATGAAGAATAAATAACTAAATTAATATTGAGAATGAAAATATAAATGGATTTCTTTTAAGAGCTTGTTAAAAATATAATAGTATGTATATAATGATATAATAGACATGTATAATCCTTGAATATCCTTATGTAAAAACATAGGTCGAAGAAAAAAATTGTATATGATGAAAATAATTCTCATATGTATAATTGATAAGAACAATATAAGATAAAATGGTTGGGAGTTATAAATCATAAGGAAGTGTTGTATTTTACGTGGAAAAAGGTTACATAGAAGTTATTCATGTGAGGTATTATCATGATATATAGATATAGAGTTTCAAATAAATGATGTATACACTATATAGTACTGATGGGAATAGATTGTCTAGAAAGAAGAAAGTTTACATTGTTTTTTTGGAAATTAGGACACACGTTGTGTGTGTGTATAGAACCACGATGTATCAAAAATTCAAGAGTACCAGAAATATTGTATTCTATTTTGAAAACAAAATGATAAAAGATGTAAATAGTTTGTTTATATTTCTACATTATTATAAAGTTGGTCATTTGATAATGAATTGTTATAACAGAAGAAAAATGTTATTAGTAAAATATCCCACTCATTATTGTAAAAATTTAAACATTAATGTAATAATGACAAGAATATTTATCCATAAAATTAGTCCATAAAGATCTATGGGAAATATATTCTAACAAAAACTAGATTCAACATGATGAATAAATGAAATGGATGAATTTATAATGTGTTTAATAAATTATATTATTTCTTCGTAACTATAACCCTTATGGAGGGAGAATAAGGCTATTGATGATGAACAAATTGTATATAATACAATTTTCCAATGATGAAAATCGGTCCCATCTTTCTGAATGGAATTTTATGTGGAAAATTTTATATTAATCATTAAAATATGTATTTATTTCACAACAAAGTTGTAGATAAATGATGTAGGATTGAAAAAAACAAGTATAAATAAAATTTACTCATGGAAAAAAGGAACAACAAAGAATAATAATCATATTAATTAAAGAAGAATGGAAATTTCCACATAAAACATAACATACATAAATATTAAAAGAAATGAATATAATGAAAAAATATAAAATTAATGTCCATTCCCTCCATGGGAGAGAAATATGATCAAAAACATGGTATAGATTCCCCTGTTTAGAAGAATAATCAATCTGGAATGTAAAAAATAATCCTTAAAAGTGATGTAAAATAGTATGAGAAGAATGACCCCAAAAATAAATCCCAATAAAGAGATGTAAATTGGTTTATAAGAAATAATTTAAAGGAAATTATTTTCAATTTCCTTTTTGGATAAAAACATCACATGTATGTTTTGGAATAAATGGTTTGTAAAAATATTCCAACCACTCTCATTCACTTGAGTAGGAAGGAGGTACCCTTATCCCCTAATTATTTATTATAAAAGATGTTTAATTAAGCACCATATTATGGGGATATAAACTATTTTTTAATTGTTCAATGGGTTCATAAAAATAAAAGGCATATTGAATTTTTAAATTAATTTGAAAATAATGAAGTGACAGAGGATATTAGATCTGTCAACATTGAAGTGTCATTTATAGAATTAGTTTATGCATGAAAAGTATTATGAATGTATTTCCATGACTAAAGTAGTCTAGAAAAAGTCTATAATATTTCACATTATATAAAAATGTTATTAAAATATTCCTACATGATTGGATCATCCTTTTTATTCATAAATAACAATTTCTTATATATTCAATGAAATTTTGTTGGTGATCTATGTTCCATGTAAAATTTCTACATTTCATAGATTTAATAATTTTTTTCCAAAATTCTAATCAAAATTTCAAGACCAATCTAATCATATAATCCAAAAACATTATTGAATTTATAGTGGTTCATATATTTCGAATCTCCTCCCTTTATCATCTACGACGTATTTTTAGTGTATGTGTATGTTTTAGGATTTTATTGAAGGTAGGGTTTGGATAGTGTTTATGTTAATATTAAATCATAGATAAATATTCCATTCTTAGATTTTGTCTACTTATTTGGTCAAGTATAATATAACCTTCAGAAATAAACATTTTGGTGAATTAAACGTTACATATTTAGTTTTCGACTCTTGTTTTTTGAGAGTTTAGAAAATTTAATGTGTATATTTATTGTATGGGTTATAGTGGTTGTTATAAATGACATTTATAGACCGTTTTTTCAGACATGAAATTAGATTTATACACAAACTGTTGTTTGACTAATGTTTTTTAACTATTATTATTAATAAAACTAAATGGGGCATAAATATTATGTTCATTTAAATTATTGGTATGCTTCGAAACATAAATTTAAATTTTTTTATGTAAAATTAAATCCTTCTATGCATACGGGTATTTATTTTTTTATGTTCTTAATAAATAAAATTCCATTTTCTAGTCTATAAAAGTAAATTTTCATAGGTAATATTTGAATTTTAACAAGTAAGACTCATTACCATAAATCAAAATAGTTACATCATTTTATATGTTATAATATTTAAAAGATTTTTTATCTACATCAAAGAGTATGTCCATACCTTCATAAGAGTGTTAAATTTGATATAATTTTAATTTTTATTTTGTTTTCACTATGAAATATTTTTAATGATTTACAATTTTTTTATTTATTTTAAATATTTATATTAAAAATTTTATTATATCATAAAAATTTCCTTAAACAATAAATTTGGGTCTAGATATATTTTGTCAAAACATAGATATATTCAAATCTACATTAACATTATCATAAAAATTGGATTATGAAAGGGATATAGGAGTTTTAAATGGGATTTTTAGTGAGATTTCATCAAAAAAATTAGTGTTCTATTTTTTACCAACCCAATCATGTTGTAAATTAATGGAAATAAAATTTTATAAAAAATATACACTTTGTTAATCCTTGGTTTGATATTAATTTTCTCTTTAACCTATGAGGTATTAAATTTTGTTTTGTATGACCCTAAAATACATGGACATTCCATGGCCTCCAAATTTTTATGGTGGAATCTTTTTGAATTAAAGGTACATATATATATATATTATTTTTTATTTCATTTCATTTTATAGGGTTTCTAGAGGAGTAAGTATGTTTTTATTGAAAATTTATTTTAATAATTATTACCTTAAAGAGGTTTTCATATGTTTCCCAAAAATTAGTTAGTTCTTAACTCTAATTAAATCAATATAGAACAACTTGGTTCTATTTAGATAGGTGATATCAAATTTTTTTCATTTGAAAAGTAATCAACATGAATTTTTATTAAACCCATCCAGTACATTCTTATGAAACAATAAATCTCTTTCAATTTTTGTATTTCAAATGAAATAATGATAAAACTATATGTTTAAAATCCCCTTTGAAAGGAATTATTAGAATCAATGCCATTATTCTGTATTGAAACCCTCCCATATAAACATATAATCTGTGAAAATTTATTTCACCCCAATATTTGATAATTCACACTAGGGGAAATAGTAGTGAATATTACAAAATATTAATCACCTCCTAGCCTATATGTTTTGTTTTACTCTATAAAGGGGTTTCCTATATTGACCCACTATTTATTATTAATATTTTCTTCCGGAATAAAATATTGTTTTATGATTTTTTTATATTATGATACACCTATAAAATTGAGAATTCCAAATATGCTTTATCTCATTAATAATGTTAATTACATTAGTTATCCATGATACATAAAAAATTAAAAACAATACAATTGGAGAAGAATATAAAATATAAAAGCTAAAATAGAAAAATATGGATCCCCCAACATTTTAGGATCATCGACCACATGAAAAATAATATAGAAATGGATAAAAATATTAGTAAACAAAAAATAATTTTAGAAAATGAAAATATAAAAACATTGGTGTCATTCTAAAGAATATTGAGAGAAATAATCATGTTGTATATATAGGACGTACATTGGCCATTTGTAATAGTATCATGAATGATTGAATAGTATTGTTTACTCAATAAAATAAATTTAGATATAAATAACACATATATTGAAAAATTTATATAAATAAAAAAATTATAATTCAAAAAAACATTTCTTCATGATTAAATATATCATAGACAATATAAATGTTTTTTAACAAATTCTATTTTAAATTATTTTATAAAAATAATATATATATATATATATATATTAATAATTATAATTAACATGGTTAGAAATTTATTTTGATAAAATGAATTAAAATTTCTAAATGATAATCTTCAAATCTTCCAATTTATATTTTTTGGTACATTAATAAAATACAACAATTATCATGTGAATATTAAAATTATAGATTTTCACATAACAAGTGCATCTAAAATTACATCATCAAATGTGTAATAATGAATAATACTCTCTAAAACATGAGGTTATTCCTTGAAATATTTATTTTCATAAATTTAAATTAAATATAAAATAAATATAAATTAAAATCCTAATAATCAATTTTCAAAACCAAAAATCAAAGCGATCCCTTAAAATAAAAAATTTCATTTTATTCTAAATTACTTTTTAATTAACTAATGGACTCCAATTATAATAATATTCAATTAATTTTAAAAAATATAATATTTATATTATTTTTATTGTAATAAATTCATTGTTTCTTGTTCTACATTTGTAATATTATTTCATTTAGTACATTATTTAAAAAATACCCCTGTCCACATGTATAATTATCCCCACTCCTTCCCCTGGGGATATCACTCATACAACACTTTACAAAGACTAAAATCAACCAAACTTTTTCCTCCAAATCCATTTATAATATTTATTATATTTCTAAAGTAATCCAAATCCAAACATTAATGGATTTTCAGTGTCATACATGAGAAGCTACAATGATGAATAAGTATATGTCAATTTTGTCATATCTATTTCTAACTAAATTTCATATTTCACCACACATTTGTGAAAAATACATTTTAATATTATTTATGATATATGTTAACATTACACTAATGATATTAACATATTGTAGGTATCATATATACTTTTTATATAAATTCCCAAATACCCTTCGCGCTTTCCACAATGTCCCATCAAAGGTCAATTAAACAACTAGAGAAATATTTCCAAGTAAATTCCTATAAATACATAATAGATTAAAATTATTAATTGTATATAACATATAACAATTTAACTACATATATTATAAAATTTTATAAATATTTAAACTTATTTATAAATTAATTTAAAAAAAATAGTAAAATAGAAATAGAATTGGAAAATTCAATAGAAAAATGATATAAAAAATTCACCTATTACAAAGATGGTGATAAATTAAAATCCAATGATTATTTTTTATAAATATATTATTAAATGAAAATATTTTTCATACATAACTTTTTTTAATAATCGTATGTTTATTATATAAGATTCAAAAAAGAGACAGAATATTGTAGGATTTTAGGTAAGGGTATTCTCAACACCAGTTCTTTTATTTAGGCTATCCTCTCTTACACAGTATGAATTATAATAATGTATCCATAAAGTTTAACATTCCATTAATTTTATAGATTTAAATTTTCCTATAGTTTCAAAATGTTCTCTTCTAAATTCCATATTAAAAAGGACAACAATTTTGAAAATGTAAAATATTAGTCCATTTTAAATTCCTCTTTTATACTCATGAGTAATGATGTATTATCTCTAAGTATGGTTTCCCTTTTTTATTTTATAATGAAAATGTTTATTAATGAAATTATTATTTAATAAATCCTTATTAATTCCATTTCCATCCTTGGGTATATATCATAATTGTTATTGTTATATGATTAAGGTGGACAACATTATTATGAGCATTTATTGTGTTACGGGTGGGCCAATATTTAAAAAATACTTCAATGAATAGAAAAATGTTTTTCACCTCTTGATATTATGTGACATATGAATCAAATTTATTCCATCCTTGTTAAAAAATATGAAATTATTATTTGTGCATGTGTTTTATGTGCGAACATGTTGTGAAGATCGATCATAAATTTATTTGACCACTAAGAGAGGATGTTTCATTTTATGAATATTCCTTATTTTTTTGCTTTGTAAAATGTGTCTCTCATAAGTATGATGTTGATCCAAAAATTATTATCTGTCTATGATCTAATATGTATATTTAATTATTATCCTTTATTGACTAAATTTTATTCCTCCCATTACTGTTCTTTTTTCTAACACCTTTCATTGATATATATCCTCAGGTGATTACTTTTACTAAAGAAGAAGCATGGTCCACAAAGTGGATATATAAGAATGAAATAAAAAATGTCTCAATTTATTTATGTAATCAAGTTGTTTGATCCTAATTTAACCGTGAAACTAAACAATTGGACTATCTATTATATTTTTATTAGTTTTATTATCATTAAAATGATGTAAAAGTTATGTAATGAAAATGTTAGGTCACTACAGTTATTATCAGAGTGTGGCTTAATTAATTTGGTAATTATGAATAAACAATTTTAGGGGAAATTTCAATGGATATGTATATATATTGATAATCATCACAAGTTTTATTAATATAAAACAATTCATGGAATCAGAAAGAGTAAATCCTTATCTAGATATTGCAAATTGATCTTTCTATTGACAAAATATGCATAGGGGTAATAAACACAAAAAATATTATTGAGATAAACTAAAATAGGAATTGATGCATTACAATAAGCCATGATACTCACCTGGACTCATACTATTAGATTATTTTATTAGTTTATCACAAACTCAATTACAAACAATTATGAAGGATCTATATATGGTGTTACTATTTATTTTTAATTATTGAAAAATAGTAACATACACTATCCTTGAAGTATAATTTATATTATATTCTATTCCATAATATCCCGTATAAGTTTCCATAATAATAAATTTTAGTAAATATTAAATTTTTTATTCATAACATATTGAATTTTTACTTGCCATTTCTATTTTATAAAATGGCGGAAACAAGGATAAACCAATATATCACCTCATGTGAAGGTCAATTCAACTATTTATGATATGAAAATCCAAATGAAAAGTGTGGTGGAGGTCATAATATCTAGAAAATTATTATCTAAGAATATCAGGATAGAAAAAATAACAAAAACTCAGTGTAATTTATTTCTTTAAAGAATAAATATAAACTAGGTATCGAATCAATTATGCAGCAACAACCGCTGACATTTAGTGAAGTGTTTGATCCACTTATTGTGTAATAGTGGGTATACAAAATAGAGAATATGTTTCTATTATCCATATATATATGAATGAGAAGTTTACTTGGGAAATATATCATTTAGATGGAGAGTCTAATCAATGGTGGGTTCTGATAAGGAATAAAAAGATGAAGGATGAAATGGAAGGAATTTAGTGGGTTGAATTTAAGAAGATATATTTCCTAAAATTTATTTTCCCCAAACTCTTCAAACAATGATGTAGAGAGTCTTCTTTGTTATTACAGAAAGGGGTAGAGAATTTATAACCTCATAAAAGGAAAATTTTAAAACGAAATCAAGAAACACCTCATGTTTTTGTAATCAACAATTACAAAAAAATTGATATATTATTTAGTATCTTAAAACCACATATCGTAAAGGCCCATGTTATTATTGGATTTGGGAATTATGAATGGGTTGTTTAATTATATCTAAATTTAGATATTGAGTCTGTTTAATTTTAATATGTATATGTATTAAAGGTAAAAATATTGAGTTTCACGCTAAAGGATCTAATGAAAACGATTTAAAGAAGGATCAACCACCATCATGTCAAATATATGGGAAGAATCTCCATGGGAACTACCTTAAAGGGATATAGAAATTATTCATTTGTGGGAGAGAAGGACCCCAAGATCATGAATGATGAAGAGTAAATAAGAAGATATCTACTATGATGCATGAATGTAATGAAACACACGTGGTTAAATTCATGATTTGTAGGGAGTAAGAGAACTATATATTCTAGTGCACTAAACCATATGTTCGTGCAGGTAATCACCATCAACAAACAAACATGTCCTAAAAATCAAGGGAATGATTATTTCATCACTACAATAGTGGTATAACATGAAAATGAATTCATAAAAGGTAAACATAATGTTCACAAAATAATAGATATAGTTTTATTTGATTCTATTTATATACAAATTGTTATGGCCTACAGGTTTTCTAGAAATATTGGATCACAATCCTAATACATTAATGTAGATATATTTGTAAAAACACTTATTGGTGTGCTCAATTCCTCCCATATATTTAACTCTTTTTCTATTGGCAAGCTTGGATTTTTTCTAACAGTGGATATTATAATACTTACCTGGGTAGAATTTGATTCTATATTGGACATTTATTAGATATTCCTATATAGAGAACACAAAAATTATTAGTAAAAATAAATATTTTTATATATTCTGAACCATATGATTATCCTATAAAAATGAAACATAAATCACTAATCTCTAAATAAAACTCACTAAAAATTGGGGGTGATGATACCCTTTAATGAATAATATCATGAACAGATGTTTGAGTTGAAGAAATGAATAATCCTTGGGGAAATGCCTTTTGTGAGGTAATATATTGATGTCTTTCTTGAATAGTTACCAATAATTCCCCCAGATCATTAGGTTGAGTTCTTAGTAGACATTATAACCAATTAAATTACTTGGTGAAAATTCTCTTATAAGAATTCCCCAATAGAACTAGATGAGATAATGAAGAAGCAATAATAGATTTTGGAAAAATGGTTCATATTACCTTGTACAACACTATGGGGTGTTCCAATGATCTTTTTCACTAAGAAATATGAATCAATATGGTTGTGTATAAATTATTGGGAGATAAAAATTATCACCAAAAAGAACATGTATCTTCTACCATGGATTAATTATATGTGTGATCTACTTAGTAGAGCTCAATTTTTTTCAGTGGTGGATAATCATTTTGGATATCATAGACTAATGTTGAATAAAGATGATATTAAGAAGACAACATTATATATAGTTCATGGACACTCTATGTTTATACCAATGCAATGTATAACTACTAATTATAATAAAACACTCATAGATTTAATGAATAAATTCCTTAAATAATATCTCAAAAACATTAGGGACTTTTTTCCAAGAGTAGGGAAGAACATGAATATAATCAATGGATTATGATGTCAATATTATGAATGAAGGAAATTTATTCAATGTTCATAATGTGTTACCTTTTTATGAATCATGTCACTTTATTTTATCACATTCAAATAAGTGATGGAATTTCTAATGAATATTTAAAAATAAAGGAAATTTGGGAATGTCTCAGACCCACAACATTCATGGAAATCAATAGTTTTCATTGAATATCATGGTATTATAAATTTAGTATGAGTAAATTCATATGAATATCTATCACCCAAACCATGTTAAAATATAATGGGAAAATGTATATAATTATTTGGAATTGTGAATAAATATTTATGGAGCTCATTAAGAGGTTAATAATAGTGATTATACTCACACTACAAATAAGGGAAGATAGTTTTGTGATATATAATAATACTCAAAAGAATTTATTGGGTTTTCTACTCATGAAGAATGATAATGTGACAACCAATGTCTCAGAGAAGATGAATATCTATGATAATAACTGCCATATGCATGTTCTAGTGTTAGAAACAATGATCTTCATTCTGTATATTTGGTGTAACAACCTATATGATGAAAAATTATATATATAATGATCAGAGGACTATAAAGAATATACGCAAAAAAATTAATCTCAACATGCTTCAACGAATATTTTTAGATATGATCAATGACTGTGATATATCTTCTCACTACTAATCATTAACGGTGTATAAGGTAGATGACATTGTTATTAAAAAATATCCTACAACTCTATCCATTATGAATATTGCAAAAGAACCTATCTTTTTTTGTATAGTAAGCATTGATTTTGGAATAAAATTGGTAGGGAATATTTCTTATAATTATAGAATTATTTCACAACTATTTATCTTATAAAATATAAAGTGTTTATAAATGGGTGATTTTGAGCATAAAATAAAGGTGAATGTAATAATGGAATGATTTATTCATTATTTCCACATTGACGAGAGTGGTTTCATTAAATTTTTAACAAGTGATTTTGACCCTACATCACCATAGAAAATGAAAAAGTTTTGGGACAATTAATATATATCATATTTCACCATCAATCATCGTATCACTAAGATGTTCCATGATATTAATGTGAACATGTTGTGGGACTACAAGAAGAAGGAGATTGATGAGTGCAAGTAAAAATGAATGGAATGTTATAAATTTATTGCATAGTGAAAATTGGACTTAGATATGATGAATCCATTTCACATACCCTCATGGAGATAGAGAATATCACCATATAATTTTTTACTAGTATCCCTAATAAATCTAGTGGATATAATATGATATGGGTTATAATGGATTGAATAACCATGAATTCCCACTTCATTACTATTTGGGAAACTTTCTCACTAGGAAAAATCTTTATGATATATGTAATTCATGGGTTGATGCTTCATGGGGATCCACTTTTGATCATTTTTTATCTTTACTGTGGTTAAAATCCAAATTTATGAAATGTTTTAAACATTATTTATATAATAAATTGAATTGATTTTTTCATGTCACCCACAAAATAATAGAAAATCCAAAATGGAAATTTATCTACAATAAGATGTTCTAGTAGTCTACTAAATTGAATCTGAAGAAGAATAAGATCTACATATCACATTAGTTGAGTTAGAATAAAACACGATCTTCCACTGATGTTTTAAGATTTATCTATTTGAAGATCTGTATGGGAGGTGCTGTAAAACTCTTACTTGTTAGGATAATGTTTTAGAGTAAATGCACCTTGGACATGATCTTGAGAAATTTATGGTGAGGACGTTTCAATAAAAAAATGCGCATAAAAATATAATTATAGTCGAAAAAGGGTTATGTTGACATCAATCGAAGGTAATTGGACATTGATGTTAGATAAAAATAAATCATTCAATTATTACCATATAATATATGCATGTGGATGGAAATGAATGGAATTCTTAGCCCAATGTTCATTTTCCTATTTTGGATCATTGATTTTATAGGAGAAGTGGCTTATCTTCTAGAAAATTCACCAAATATGGATCATTTTCAAGATGTGTTGCATGTTTCTCTCTAAAGTAGGAATACATCAAATCCTTCATATGTACTAAATATGAATGTTGTATAATTATATAATAAACTCTATTATTTGGAGAGACCATGGATGATCATGTAATGTAGAGACAATATTATTGGAAAAATACAACTAACCATGTCAATATGTCTGTGAAAAACTACGACAACCCTATTCATAATTATACATCTACGCATGCTTTATTACACAAATGCGTATATAATACAACCCAAAATATTGAGAGGTATAGTGTCTTTGGAGATTAGGTATAATAAATGAAACCTAATACATAAAATACAATATCATTATTGAGAAATTATTTTAAATGACCACAACATTCCTTTATTATTAGCATTTCTTGGGATAACCTAAGGACACAAATAGGAAAAGGTAGAGCTAAAAGTCCCAGTAAGGGAGTAAAAAAGTCATAACATAAAGAAAAAAATACATAATTTAAAATAATAATATCAATGGGGATAAATATCTACAAGAACAAGAAGGCATGATATATCTTGACTATCATAACATGGAAATGTGGTAACAACTTAAAAACAGATATAAGCATGATCCAAATCTCATTATGCCTAGATTAGCATGAGTAAACCCTCATTGCACAAGAATTAAAATGAGTAAACCCTAATTAAACATGAATTAGAATAATTAATCCCTTATTACAGCTGAATTGGCTTGATTAATCCCTCTTTTAACTTAGTGTATCATGATACTAATCATTAACCAATGCATTGAAGCGGTATCAGGGTGCATCCTTCATATGCATTTCAATCCAATGATTAAGTGTTCTATATAGATCTTATAACATTGATTCATACAATATCATCATTTATTTCACGATCAAGGAATATGGAATATATAAAAGTAAGTACCATACAGAATTTATATCTGTATTGAGGTGAATACCCTTGAAAGAGGAATGAGTATGGTATTCACTACATGATTATTTATGCATGTAAAATCCCGGTGCAATTTATGCAGCATAATAACATCATATGGACCATAATAAATTTTGTTTATGAGATAGAAACATGTATCTCATAATTGATACATGAAATTGTCTGTAATGATATTATGGAACATCATATCCAAAAATATTAAATGGAATTCATTTTCATAATGTATATGAAATGATTTAATGGAAATAAGAAGATAGAAATCTGTTACGAATTTTTTTCATGGAAACTAGTGTATACAGATGGCATTAGTGAGAGAAAAAGGGGTCTCTAATCATTCAAAAATAAGTAGGTTTTTATGGGGGACGATTTAAATCATACCCCTAACATTTTTAATAAAAAAAGGGTATAACAACTTCAAAAACATGGATAAAAATTAGATATGAGGGAATCCCTTATGAAAATTCAGTATGGTAACAAGTGCACATAAGGGCTCATAATAGGAATAAAAGAGATTGAAAGGGGATCTCATAATTTATACATAAAATGGAATTTATATATGATATTTAATGATATTTCCCATAATTGTAATAAAATAGAATAAAATACATTACATGAAAAGAATACATGTCAAAAGATGATGGTGAAATATCCCTTACTGAATTTCGGCATAGTAATGGATTTGGTTATGGTCCGAATGGGGGAGGATAAATGAGACCTCAATTAAATAACATCAAATTGAAATTAGTTAATTGATAATAAAATTAATAATATATAGAAAAATTATATTAACTAGACTAATATAAAACAAGTCTACTGAATTGAAAAGACGAGAGAATGGAAAGGATCCCTTTGGAGAATTCATCGTGTTAACTAGTGTACATAAGGGTTAATAGGAGGGATAAATGGTAGTGAAAGGGGATATAATAATTTATAAATTAATTGTTAATTAAATATTATATTATTTAAAATATTTCAATATAGGAATAAATGAAATTAAAAGACAGAACATGAAAATAAAGTTTGATAAAAGAGGAGGGTCAAAGATCCCTTACTTGGATGTGTTCTCCCAAAGGCATGGGATTGGCTTCTTGGGAGCTTTGGGGGCGCCATGGGAGGACTCTAGGGATTATGGGGCATAGAGTGGTTGATCTTGAAATTGTTTTAGAGAATATTAATGGGACAATGGGTGGGTTTATAAAGAAAATGAGAGGGAATGTTTTTTATTTCGGTTTTAGACACTATAGATTAAATTATTCCAAACCATAAACCATCCAATGGGGTTTTCCTACTGTATATACCAAAGGGAAGTTGAATAAAATATTTTATAAGATCACTGTCCAAAAATATAAAAATATTATCCTTCCTTATGTGGATGTGAGCATACTTTCAAGGAAATCATTTGAAAATGATAAAATATTTTATAAGTCTTGGTGTGTCCAATAAGGAATAATAAAATTAATAAAAAATTATAAAATCAAATTATTTTAAAGGTAAAAAATATATTATCTAAATATACCATTAATAGTATTTTATTATATCACTATTGTGTAATTATGATTTCATTAAACATATTATATATTTATAAGGTATTTAAATTTTACCCAAAAATTCTATTGTCTAATATATTTAAAAAAATTAACCGTTGGATAACATTGAAGTCCTAATTTCAAAAAATAACATTAATTTTAACTAAATAATTCTCTATAAATTATAGTTTTTATTTTTTATATAAAAAAATTCAATTATTGAAAATTGATGGGTTTTGACAAAAATAGATTCCAAACCACAGTAAAAGTTACATTTGACTTCACAAAAATTATATGATAATTTTATAGAAAAAATTTATGTAATAGTAATATTTTATTAAAATAATATTTATTCAAAAATAAATTAATTCATCAAAATAAATTCGTTAATTAAAAATAAAATTTTAGTTTTATCATATAAATATATAATTATTATTAAACTGTATACTTAATCATTTATAGTGTAAAAAACATAAAGAATAAATATAATCATCACTTACAATTAAAAGGATATTTCTTATAATGCTGTTAAAATAACATTATTTACTATATCTTAGTTTAATATATAAATTTATATATTTTAAAAAAAATACCATTTTTCTTGAAAAATCACTTTACCTAATTAATTATATTTTAATGAAAAATATTTCTCATAAAGGAATTTATGGAATAAGAATTTTTTTTATTGAAAATGGATTACACAATAAGAAAATAATTAATTTTTACATAAAACCTTATAAAACCAATGAAAGACCAAAGGGGAAGCTGCGCGATGGTAACCAACTCTTAGGGCAGCTAAGATAACATCAACTGGGTGGTAATATCTATTAGTTTGAACTTTTAATGTAGGTGATTCTATTCATGTTTAATATGTTGAAGCTGTAATTCAGATCGGTCAAGTGCAGAGCTAGTAACACTAACTCCTTTCATAGATATGAAAACTGATCTTCGTATGGTCTAGGTCTACTAGATGAGTCCATCCTCTCCTTTGACTGTCAAAAGGATTTGTTAAATAATTTTTTTATATTAGTTGTATGATAACTATATAATTACAATATTATTGATGATTATGATACTAAATGGTTAATTAAACCCAATAATAATAATAATAATAAGAGTGCATATGTTTTCTATATATCTAAGACATTAAAAGAAATGAAATTTTATCCACAAATTTTTGGATCATTATAATATTCCCACTTCAATAATTATAGCCCTAAAAATTTCCAATTTCCACTCTAAAACAGACGAGGGTATGTCTACCTCGTCACTTCCTCCATTTCCACATTTCTTCTTCAATAATTTAGTTTCTCTTCAACACGTTGATGAGGGGAGTTGTATTTTTACATAGAAAAATTTTCTCTACGATCTATGATATTGATTGTATTATCTTCATAGGAGAGATCATTCTCCAATGGTACCACCTCTGGATTGAGCACATGTGATGGTTAAGGTATGTAATTCCTCAATTAGTGATAAGTGAATAAATCATATACTTGCGAATAGTTAAGTTGGGGTTCCAGTCAGTAAGCCAAAACTCTATTGTGATCAAGGATATTAGAGGGGATTATGTACATAGGAATAACCTTTTCCTTATTCTAATATATCATAACTCTCCTCCATAGTGATATGCAGAGGAATACCATGTCTCTAACATAAAACACTAGGTCTTATAAATGGCTATATACATAGCTCTTTTTTCCACTCTGAGGAGTATTAATGTGCTACTGGTTGGTCTTAACTTTCTTCATCCATTCATTAACCATTTATAGACCTATATGATTTTTCTTCCCAAAATCATCCCAACATGTCGGTGGTCTGATCCTCTTCCAATAAAGGGCTCAAAAAGGATCCATTAGGATGCTTAATTAGAAATTATTTTAAGAGAACTCAACCAGAGGAAGATGTTGATCTCATCCCACATTGAAGTCCATTTAGAATGATCTCAACATGTCCTCATGTGTTTTTATAGTCTGTTAATATTGGCCTTTAGTTTGAGTATGATAAGACGTACTAATGATTAGCTCAATATTCAAAGCATGTGGATACTCTTCCAAAAATAAGAGGTGAATCGTGGATCTTGATCAGATATAGGTGATAATGTTACTCCATATAGTATAAAAACTTCTACGATATATATCCATTCTAGTTGATCCAACGTGGAATCCTCTAAAATACTAATGAAGTGTGTTGCCTTTGTAAGATGATCCACAAAAACCAGATAGCATTGTTTCCATTGGATGTCTTTATAAGCCCTGTAAAAAATTCCATGTTGATGTTATCCTTTTTCCCAATTGGTATGGGTAATGGTTGCATCATCCCCTTAGATGCCTGCATCTCAGCCTTCACTTGCTGACATACCAGGCTCATTGATGTATATTCGGAAATATCCAACTTCATTAACATTGAACTCCAAATATTTCCATCTTCTGATAGTTTCCACTTTATTATGAATTCTCACATCATCCTTTTGCGCATCCTTTAAACATTTCAAGAATTCCAGTTGAGAAAAAATTTGTGAAAGTATTGATCATGTTCCCTTCGTCATTATTCCCCAATACATCTTCATCAAATCTATGATTATTGGACCCCATTAAATTCTCATCAATGATTGAATCGGGTTTCCTTTTTACATAAGAGCATCAGCCACATTGTTCACTTTCTAATGCTGGTAATGGTTTGAGTAGTTGTATTCCTTTATGAGATCTATACATATTTGTTGGTTTATATTGAACTCTTTCAATGGAAATAAAAATGTAAGGATTTTGGGATCTGTATATATTTCACAAATCTCCCCAATGATATAATGCCGCATGATTTTAAATGAAATTATCACTACCAACAACTCCAAATCTTGTTTTAGATTGTTTTTCTCATGAATTTTCAACTACAATGATGCGTTTGAAATGACATTGTCTTTTTTACAAAAATTCCCTCAAAGTTAGTCTTATAAAATATTCAAGAAGAACATTCCCACAATTTTCAACAAGTGATACATCAATCAAAGAAGTTTTTTCCTAATGATTTAATGTCATTTATACTAGGGAATAAATGTTCATAGAGAATGTAAAATATATTCTAATAGCATACCAATTGAAATACATTACATCATACACTAATTTGAAGTACTAGTTACATTTAATTCATTAATCATTATCCATATTAGTATATTACTTCTTGTGCTCCCTTAAATGGATATTGTTGATGTTGATCTTGCTTCTCATCCTTTGCAATAGAGAATTGTCTTCTGTAATCTTTGACTTATACACATTTACAGCATTTGTTGTATTTTATTCCATATATCGAAAATTGTTTCCATTTATCACATTATCCATTTTTTCATGACAATTGGGTACTTTGTGAACTTATTTTCCACACATAAAACATCTCCTAGTCCATTTGTGGCATTTTACTTGGTGCATCATTCAACACTTGCAGCAAGAAGGAAATTGGGACTTCTATAACTTATCACCTTTATTAGTGGATCTTTAGTGAGATTTCACATTCCATATCCTTGATTTCCGTGGGATGCCAACAATGTAACAATTGTTAATCAAGATTTATGATATCTAGATTGGCATAATAATGATATTTCCTACAGGAGCTCCGATTATATTGGGAATAAAATCAGTATGATCATCATTTTTCCCTTTACATAGGTGTTAGAAAAATTATTCATATTACTAGCCATTGGATAGAAAAAAAGGAAAACATGGGATGTGTATCTCAAACATTTTAAAACATTAAAGGGAATCCAATGACAGTAAAAGGAAAACATATAAATTATATTTACCTCCTTAACTTATAAATTTATATTCCGCAATATATGTAATCCATGATCTATATACTATTTTATATTCGTATGGGATCTTTTATCCCTTAATAATATTTTATACTATGATTACAAATTTAGTGAATCATATCCCCTCATAGTATTGAACCAAGAGTGACAAAAATTCCCATTGTCATGCACCGATTCCCGTTCAAGTCTATCTCAAAGATGTGTTTTCAGGTTTTACCACTTGATTCATATATTACAGATCCACATCTACATAATATTTTCTAGATAGGGATGTATTTTCATGATAAGAAACATAACCTATACCCACCAAATTTTAGGGATGTTTTCATAATACCTAGTCTGATCCCTATGGCTTTCAGCAGTGTTTTCTTATATTAACACCAAAAATTGATAAACCAATTCACTAATACCAATGATGACCACCTTGGTCATTATTACTCATTTACACATGATTTATTTCATAAAATTGTACCTAATACAATCAATAAGTTAAATAGGTCTAGAGGATTGTGGGAATGTCACCATTACATGAAAAATTACGACATAATATACAACATCATTGTTGGAAATATATTTTACATGACCACAAAATTCCTTGAGAATTAGCATTGCATAGGAAAACTATAGGAAATACATAAAAAAAGGGTGACCTATAAATCCCCAAAAGGGAGTAAACAAGGAATATCTTGAAGAATAAAATTAATTTTAGGAAATATGCATATCAATGGAGAAAAAGAGATACATGGCCATAAGGAAATGATATATCATGTTCATCAAATCATGGTAATGTGGCGACAACATACAACATGATATTATCATGATCTAGCAATCATCACGCATGGATTAGCCTGAGTAACCCTTTATTGGACATGAATTAGTATGATTAAACCCTAATTTCACATTAATTTTATTGATTAAAACCTCACTTCACTTGGATTACCATGATACTAAATATTTTCCAATGTATTGTAATGTTATGAGAGAGCACCATCAAAAAACATTTCAATCTCACGCTTAAGTGTGACATATAGAACATATAATATGGATTCATTTAACATAATCAATTATTAAATGATCAAATAATGTGAAATACATATATTTATGTACCATTAAATGTGTATATGTGGTTAAATGGTAATACCCTTGATAGATAAATGGGTATTGTATTCACTAAATGATGAAATTTGCTTCGAAGATCATAGTGCAATTTCACCAACAAAACAGTGTCATATAGAAATTCGTCAATTGGTTTGGTGGGATCGAAATGTGTATATCATAAAATATACATGAAATATAAATTAAATGAATCATGTAATATAATATCACAACATATGGAATGAAATTTATATGCAAAATATAGATGAAACACATGAATGGAAATTAGAAGAGAGAAATACATTGTGGAATTTCAACATGGTAAACAGTGTACACAAAAGGAATTAATGAGAGACAAAGGGGTATATCAGTATTCAAACATAAGGAGTGTTGTATGAGGGTGGTTTTAAATCATACCAAAATATTTTTTATTGAAAATAAAAGGGTATAATGACCAATAAAACATGTATAAAAATTGGAAAGGATAGAATCCCTAATTAAAATTGGGCATGGTGACAAGTGAACATAAGGGTTCATAGGAGGAAGAATGAGAGTTAAATGGGATATAGAAATTTATAAATAAAATGGGATGTATGTATGATATTTACTAACCTATCCCAACATTGTAATAAAATATATTAAAATACATATCATGAAAAAAATGATTGATAAAAGAGGAGGGTGAACGATCCCTTACGAAATTTGAGCATAGTAACGACTTAGGTAAGGGTCCAAATGGGGGAGGATAAATGGTACATCATTTAAATATCATCAAATAGATAGTATGGAATTGATAATAAAATAATGAAAAAAATAACCAATTGAAATTAAAAAGAAAATTTTCAAATAAGGATCTTGAATTGAAAGAAAGAGATAAATGAAAGGATCTCTTACGATAATTCAGCATGGTAACGAGTGTACATAAGGGTTCATAACAAAGAAAAAATGATAGTAAAAAAGAATATCATCATTTATACATAAAAGGGGAAATTATGTAGGATATTTGGTAACATATCCCAATATATGAATAAAATAATCTAAAAGAAATAACCCAAAAAGAATGCCTGATAAAAGAGAAGGGTGGAAGATTCCTTACATGGATAAGTGATACCAAAGGCTTGATGGAGGCTTATTGGGAGCTTGGGGGAACCTTGGGAGGACTAAAGGGAGTATGGGTCTGATTGTGGTCAAGCATGAAATGGGTTGAGTGAATATGAATGGGTGATTGGGTGGGTTTATATAAGAAAGTAGGGGAATTCATTATAATTTAGGTTTTGGACCCTAGACATTAAAATATTCAAAACCAGAAATAATAGAATGTTTTTTAAATGGTTTCGTCTATAGGGGATTGTTATAAAACATTTAATAATTCCAATGTCCTAAAATATTAAAATAATAGTATTCCTGTTGTGGAGGTGAGTCACACTCTTATGGAAATCATTTTAAAATTATTATATATTTTATAAGTCTTAGAGGGTCTACAAAGGAATTATAAATTTTTTTTAAAACAGAAAAAATTGCACTATAATAAAGAAAAAAATTATTTTCTAATAATATACCTTTTATAGTTTTTATTTCATCACTAATGGGTCATTATGATTTCATAAAACCCATTATATATTTATATGGTTATTAATTTTTAGAGAAAATTTTGATTGTCACATAAAATTATGAAAAATTCACCATGTGATAATTTAAATGTACTAATTTTTAAATTAATACTCATTTTATCTAAATAATTTTATTAATATGTGAATTTTCAATTTTAAAATAAAAATAGAGATTTATTGAATATTAATGTATTTTGACAAGAAACTGTTTCCAAACCATAATAAAAGTTCAATTTTACTTCATAAAAATTATAGGATCATTTATATTTAATAAATATTATATAATAATAATATTTTATTAAAATATTATTTATTCCAAAAATTCATTAATTCATCAAAATTTATTCTTTAATTAAAAAAAATTTAGTTTTATCGTATAAAAATGTAATTCCTATCAAACTGCATACATAGTCATTTATAGAGTAAAATAAATATGGAATAAATTTAATAATAATTTATAATTAAAAGGATTGGTCTTATAAAACTACTATAATAATAGGTTTAATAAAATATCTGTTTAATAAAAAAAAGTTTCTATTTCTAACAAATACCATTATACCTAAAAAGTCAATTTATCTAATTCATTATATTTTTAAGAAAAACTATTCTCATAAATGAATTGATGGAAAAAGAATTTTATTTATAAAAGGGGGATTACGGAATAAGTAAATAATACCTTATTGCATAACCCCATATAACACCCATATAATACCTAAGGGTATAATGTGTGATGGTGACAGACTCTTGGGGTGGCTCAGATAACATCCCCTATGTGTTAATATATATTAACTAGAACATCTCATATAGTAGATTCAGTTCATGATTAACATGGTTGGAGCTCATCTTGGTCATTGTCAAGAGTGAAGAATAGTGATGCTATTTCCATTACGAGATCCAAAAAATTAGCTTCAAATGGTCTGAGTCTACTGGATGAGGTTGTCCTCTACTTTTCCTATATCGATATGATTTGTTAAAAACTTATGTTTATATAAGTTGTGTTATCAATTTAAAAAGGCTATATTATCCACTGTAATGATACTAAAGGGTTATTTAAACACAAAAATAATAATAAAAAGAGTGCATGTGTTTTCAATCTACCTAAGACATTAAATGAAAGGGAATTTTATTCATAAATGTTCAGGTCATTATAGAGACCATATATATATAAGGATGAAATGGGAACTAGGGGATAATTGAAACTAATATACCATTATTTATTCTAAATAAATATTATGATTTGAAATTTTTGGGAATAAATTTCTAAAGGATTGTATAATTTAATGATCGAGTGTTTATTAGTTATATTTTCCCCAAATTCATTTGTGTGATATGTTATTATATAAAAGTACAAAAATAAAAAATAAAGGGAAACAAAGGAGAAATTATACCATTTTTACTGATCATTACATTATCCAACTATAATAATAATTAAAATTCAAAATAGTAAAAATGGAAAATAAATGTTAATATTGGAAGATATAGATCACCCCATTCTTCTAGGATCCTCACCACTATGGAAGAATGTTTTTAAATGAATTAAAATATTATTATACCATCAAAAATCTTAGAAAAATAATATATAACCGTGGGAACAATATAATGGAATAGTGATGGAAATAATTAAGTGGTATATATAGAATGTAATGTGGCCATTTGAAGTAGTAATATGAACATTGAGAATATTAATGGATCTTTTAGAATAGTAATATTTCGTCAAAATAATAAATTTTTAGATAAATATTATTAATAGTTAATAATATATGTATGTATAAATAATATAATTCCCCAAATAAATATCAGTATTAAGAAACTAAAATATAATGTTATCAACTTTTTAATAAACAACATTTTTAAGCATTTGTAAAAATATATGATTTTATATTAAAAATGGAAATCATCTATGATATAAATTAATTTTAATAAAATTAATATAATTTCTAAATTCATTGCTTTAAAATTCTCTTAGGGTCATTTTTGGACCATTTTCTAAAATACATAAATTAACATTTGATTAGTAAAAATACAATTATTCACCTATCCGATATAACATAAATTACATAATTTGTGATGTAATAATGACCTAATAATTTACTTAAATGTATTTTCTTACAATACATATTTAATTTACTAAATTAAACATTACAATAAAAATATTTAAATTTGAAGTCTGAAAATCAATTTTCAAAACCAAAATTCCCATGTGATCTATTTAAATATCAAATTTTCTTCCTTTCAATTTTAATTATTGAATAGAAAATGAACAAGAATTATAATATTTTTTAATGTAATGAAAATAGAAATATTATTTATTTATATGATTTATATTGTAAAACATTCACAATTAATTTTTTTATCATTGATATATTATTTTATTTCATATTTTATTCTAAAAATACCCCTCTCTACATATATAAATAACCTAAAAAACATCCTTTGAAAAACTAATCATCCCCCATTTTTTGAATCCTATAATATTTAAAAAATCATTCCGTTGAATCCCCTTATAATTCTTTTGGACTTTTTTGTGTAGTCAAACTCTAAACATCAAGGCATTTATAGTATTTTATTTGGGAAACTACACTAAGTATTATGTGAGTTTCTATTAACTCCTCACTTTTTTTCTTTTTCTTTTTTAACATACCTTTAAAAACCAAACATTATAATATAAATTTGGAATTATTTTAACATTAACTTAATTATTATAAATTATCATAAGAATCAAAAAACTATATATCTAAATTATAAAATTATCATTCCGTCTCTTTTGACAATATACTACTGATGTCCAGTTGACCACCTAAGGATACATTTCCCTATCAATGATTATATCCACCTTCATAGACAGAAATAATTAATTATATGTAATTTCATGAATTCTATTCATAAATAGATAGTTATAATTATTTATAAATTATTTTGAAATATAATAGTGAAATCGAAATAAAATAGGAAAATTTAATGAAAACATGATATCAAAATAAATCATGTTTAAAAAATACCATTATAAAACACAATCCAATAATTATAAAGTTAAAAAGTTAATAAATGAACATAATAAAATTTAGTAACAATGTTTCAATAATCCCTGGTTTATAATTCAAGAGGTATTCACGAGAGAAAATAAAGAGGGATTTACCATTAGGGGATTCTCAAAGCCAATTTCTCTAATTGGGTTTTCTTCTAGTCAATATTATTATTTTCTTATTATGTCCTTATAATGTCCTTTCAAATTTCATTTGGGGATATAGATGTTCTACCTTTTAAAATGTGTCTCCAAGAAAATCCTTTTTTCAATGTGACTTTAATTTCCAAAATATCATATTTTTGTCCTCTTGAAATTATCATAAGGAACTCAAGAATAATGATGTTTAATGTCTTATTATGGTTAACCATATTCATTTAATAACAAAAATTAATATTAATCAATATACTATTTAATAAATTCTTATGAATTCATCAATATTCCTTCTATTTATTTCATAACTATGTTCTTTATATGCTATATGTGGCATGCATGATTACCCCTATTTATGATTTGGAAATTAGTCCCTGAATTATATAACACTTCAATTCATTGGGAAATTTGATGTGTCTTATGATATTATGTCCAATAATTTAGAAAATTATGATTTATTTATCCAAAATGATGATTTTATGATTTATGCACATATATAATGTGTTAACATGATACAAGTTTTGGTTACACTAATGTGTGGTATTTGAAAATTTATAAAAGATGATTCATTTTAAAAATATCTACATTATTTGAATTTGAAAAAAAATTTCCTCATGATTATGAGTATGATCATATTCATATGATATAATTATGATCAATCATGTAATTTTTTTCATCTAATTTTTTCACCACATGTTATACCTCCCCTTACTATGATATTATCTATACCCTTTAAATGATTTAGATACTTAAGTGCTTACATTTACTATGGAGAATATAAGGTAAATGAATATTATCAATAATATGAGTCTAAAAACAAATCAATATGATTTTGTAAGTGTAAAATTTGATTCTAACTTACCTCACAGAATAAACAATTGGATCGTAGATTTTATAACTATTATGGTGTTTATCATAAAAATAATGTAACAATTATGTAAGGAAAAATTCATGTACCTATATTTTTCATTCTATTATGAATTTTATTATCATACTATTCTCTCAGTCTCATTATTATTGTTTTTCATGGGGTAAGGGTTTAATTTATGTTTCGTATATTATTCAATTTATTCATTTAGCTTTTCATTCTTGATTATATACTATTTTCATTCTCTCATAAATATTATTATTTTAAAATTAATTATTATCATGAAATATATTATTATTATATTTTCTATACTGCTAAAATTATGAAATTCTATATTGGATCAAGTAATTACCATCGAATATAAATTTAATTGAATATAATCCTATTGGTAATTAAATATGGATGAATAGATTTTTTAAATTTCTATTAAAAATATTTGTTTCGATTGATATAATAATGATTGATAATATATAAAATTAAATTTGTGTTTGTGTGTACATAATAACATTCTATTATTGATTCTATTCTAAAAATATTTGTCTAAAAATGAAAATATTATAATGAAAATGTGATAAAAATAATACACTATAGGGATAAGTTTATAATGATCATGGAAGGAATTGATATGTCTAGGTTTATTACCTTGTAAGTATTTTAGTCATTGAATGGATTTAGGGGATGAGTAAATTTTTTTTATTATGGTTATGTGATCATTTTTTAATATTTTCATTTTTTAGGTTTAGGAAAATTCAAGGGAGTCCAGTAACATTTTATGTGGGTTTTGAGAGAGGGAGGGAGAGATAGATATATAGATAGGTAATTCTTAGTGAAAGGAATCATGGGATATTATGGTTGTATTTAGTGGTTGGGCTTATAGTGTTTGGAATGATTTTGTGTTCGGTTAGTGTGATATTGAGATGATTGATTAGATTATATGTAAGGGTTATATCATAGTTAATTATAAATATATTCTTATGTTTTAATGATTAATTAATTTAATAATTATAGTCAGAAAATAATTAATGGGTATGAAATGAATATTTCATAGTGTAATGATATATTACTTGATATAATTTTTTTTATTAATTATTAATGTTATCTATTTATAATATCATGTTGTGTTGCATTGATTAATATTACTATATGTGTATGTCTTTGGTATTATTTGATTGATTTCATATCTACAATCAACATATTATTTTATTCTATGATCTTATTTTTTATGTTATTCTATGTTAACAAATATCTAGGCCATAATTGATTCTATATATGTGTATACCTATACATGGGGTAAAATGGATCAATTTTATCCGATGTATTATATATTATGGTTCATAGTGGCTTAATATGATTAATTTAAAATATACTGACATCATATATATTTGATTAAGGTAAATTTTAAGTATATATATATATATATTCTATAAAGGACCATTATTTTTACATGTAATCATATTTATTAATAGTAATTTATTAAGTCTATGATATATTCGTAGTTCCCAAATTATTGATTTATTATAGGTATATCATGTATTTGGGTAGTGATCGCTCGAGGATATATTATGAGTTTTTGAGATAATGATATGGTTGTTATGATGTGTGTATGGTGATGTGATTTTGTTGTGATGATTTAGTGGTTGTGGAGATGTGTTGGTAGAAATGATGTGATTATGGAAGTGGTGTGGTTCACTAGTTGGGTAAATGATATAACACATATTACTACTATTATAATATAATTATAATAATAATCTAGATAAAGGGTATTTGTTTCTCCAAGTTATCTATTAATTTTGTTTTAATATTGAAACATGATATTAAACTCACTCTCACACACATATATATTTACATATATTTATTGAATATTATTGTAAGATGATATGGCTAATATATTGATAATGATATGGTTTTGGAAATCCTAATTAATATGATTTATGATTACATGAATTTATAACTATATGTATTTTATTTTGAACATATGAAATTAAAAAACTATCCTGGCTATGTTGGTGAAATTATCAATGTTGGTAAATGGGTGAATCTATAATGCTTAGTTTCATTTTTTTTTAATTTTTCAATCCTTATTAATCCATTCCTCGACTTAATTGAACTCATGTACAACAAACAGGTCTTTTTTCATTCAAATATATATAGAATTATTATTAGATATGGTCCTATATATTGCTCCCATATTTTATCCCATTAAGATTTTCTTTAGTTTTTAGGAAAATCCAAATCTAATTTGATATGATACTGTTAATATTTCTAGGACTGATTCTAAGAGGATGTCATCTAATATTCTTTTTATTTTTATTTTTATTATCATGCTGTAAAAATTTGGAAATATATTTTTTATTATTTCTGTATATATATCATGATTTATTGATTGGGTTTTTTAATTTACTTGGATTTAAATGTCTAATTATTCCCATTTGGGTGATATATACCATTATTTCTAGTCACAAACCTATAACCAATTATAGGTGGGATCTTGGGATCACACAAATCTTCATTTCATACCTTGGTGGTGTTATATTATAGGGGAATTGAAAAAATGGTCTTTTTATGTTAAATCATTTTGTGTTTTCATGTGTTTAGAATAATCACATTTCATTATTCCACTATCAATCAGGAGTATTTATGGTTTTTTTTTACAACAACACAATTACCACTAATCCATGAGGTTGATAGTGTTTACAAAAATCTATATTTCCCATTTAATTATATTAATTCATTGAATAGTCATTTTGACGTCACTATACAATGGTTTAAAAAAATTGAATCTAAATACATGTTTTAAAGTGAACAATGCCATTTAATAGTAGTCTCAATAACTAAATATATCATGTTGAAATGGGTGATGTGGTTAAACTATGAAAAATCATTTATTATAATATTCATTCTGTAAAAAAATCAAACAAATTTTAGAAATTTTATATCAGAAATAAATTTTCTTTTAATAATTTATATCTAAAATCTATCACATAATGAAAGATTAACTACCCTGAACAATAATGATAATATTCTATCTATATATTTGGAGGAAAAATAATTATGAAGAATAATGGATTACTAAATTGATCCAGCATACCAAAGGGTTTTAAAGGTGTTTTACTCATTTCATTGAGAGTAAACTGTGATAATCATTCCTTCTATGTTTTCCAAAATTGATAGGAATCACCATATGATTATATAACACCAATATAAACATCATGGTTCTTAACCCATTTGATAAATGTGTGAGGTAATGAATGTATGAATGAAATTTGTTTAAGTAAATTAAATGATCCCAATCCAAAGGAATGTGGATTTAATTGATTTATATAGGCCTGAAAGATCCTATTGCCCAACCACATAATGATTTTTAATTTCTCCAAATGGTCCACCATTTATACTCTCATAATTTTTTAAAAGATAATATTATATATTTAACATTCATACAATCATATTATGTGATTATACATAAAAATAAAAATATCCTATACTGGAAATTAAAATATAATATTAATTGGAGATATATCTAGTCGATTCCATCATCTAATCACATTGTAGGAAAATCCCACGAGATAACCACTACAACAAATCATCTCACAGATTATCATAGAGAACACCAAGATAGAGAAAATTATGTCTAAACAGCTATCCCAAGTTGGTTTATTTATTGAAATAATATGTTAGTAATATCTTGGAAAGTGATGAGGAAAATAAATATATTCAATGATTATTATGACTCAATGGATAATATTAATGATTATTTTTTACTATTAATGGATTTATTAAAAAATGACCAATTTGATACTGAAATGAAAAATGACCATATGGTCCAAATAACGTGGGAAATATTTCTTTGAAATTCAGAAGTGGTTTATTATTTCAGATATATTTTTCTTCATAGAATTATTAATAGGATTAAAATTTTTTATATTTCTTTTATAATTGGTTCAAAATATTTTTTTTACACAGTATCATTATGTGGTGGACTATAGTTCATGGTAACAATGGGAATATGAAAATAATTACTTGACATGTGATTTTTATATATCAATCAAAGTGTATTATCTAATATTTTATATGTATTATCCCTTTAGAGAATGATTCATAAATTTCATTTATAATAATATCATAGAATAAATCTTTTAATAGTTGGTTCAAATTCTAATGAATTTATAATGCGTATGACACCAAGAATATTTTTTTTCAATCCATTATACACATGGGAATGGAAATTTTGTTTTTGATAACCTTTTTTTGAAAAAATATTTCTAAAAATAGAATTAATAAATAAAATATGTAATAGATATTTATGTAATTTATATATTATATTATCCTAATTATTTCCAGAGATATAAATATGATATTGTTATATCATATAAATGATTTATAATACATTTTGGAACATGTATAACACAATTAAATCTTTGATCATGATTTAATAATTATTTATGAAAGACTCGATGATGGGGAGATTATAGAAGGATGGTCTCAAGACCATTAAACATTATTTTTTCCCTAGAAAAGTTTTAGTTCTTAACAGTATATAGGATGATGTTATGAAGAATTATTATTCCTCTTGATAAATTTAACTCCAAGTTTGATACCAAGAAGAAAATGTAATTTACATAAAATATTTGAGACCAAAATTAAATTTTCAAATTGTGAGATAAAATAAATGAAATTGTGTTAGAAAATTTTCTTTCTAAACATATGTATAGTCTATAATTTAATAATATTATAATTATAAAATCATTGAAATTTTCTAAATATGAATTAATGAAAACATTCAATGAAATTAGTCAGTAATCAAACTAAATTGATATATTGGTTGATAAAATTACGTGTGATAGATATTATATTACGTAACCAAGATATATTATGTTGATACTCAATATTACATTAAAAATATTTAGACTAATGAAATGAACTAAGTGAAAGTGATTCTTTGAATAAATTATATTGAAACACCCACAAAATTTAATGTGATAATACTAAAAATCACAAAAGAAGTGATTTATAAGAGAATAATTTAGATTTAAAAAATCATGTGTGAATGAAAAAGATAATGTATGATATTTATAAGAAAAAGGATGATGGTCTATTTTATAAGATTTTGTATAAACAGAAAATAAATTATTACATTTTGGTAAAGAAAATATCTAATATGTGGATTTTTTAAGTAATAAGTGTTATGGAGTCTATAATCATAGATTTTAAGTGTCCTATTATATTATATCACTACTTAAATAACATGGATTACATGAATAACTGTGTATTCATGCTAATTTATTTAGAATCTAAATGTATTGTAATTTTAGAAAACTCTAAAATTATATAATATTTTTCATTCACTTATTACAACTTTTTTTGGGTGTGGTAATCCAAGAGATACTTCCAAATAATCTCTCATGATACAAATAGATCTATTTTATAGTAAAAATAACATCATAAATATCTAGAGGAGGAGTAATAATGACAATGATTTTGTTGAAAAGGTTTCATAATAATATTGTAATTGGGAAAGGAATTTGATACCTGATAGTGGCTTCATGTCACACATGAATAAAAATAAAATTATCTTCATATATTTCAAGTTTTTTGAGGATTTATTACATTCATTAATGATGGATCATATAATTTTTAATGGTTTAGAAATAATGATATTTTTAAAAATTAGTTTGAATCCAATTGTTCTTTTAATTTTAATGACCATTTAATAATTTTTTTAGTTTCAATCATCATTTTGAATATTGGAACGAGATAATATTCTAAATGAATAAATGTATAATTAATCCATTTATGGATTAAAAAATAATCATGAAAATATATCAATAATTTATGAAAAAATATTTTCAATTATAAAAAAATAATTTGTTTTAGTGTAATCGAAGAGAATTATTTTCAAAATATAATAATTTTCTATTTGGGTCAAAAGAAATTGGATAATATTTTCCCATATAATGTTTTTTGAAACTAATAAACTCTAAATGTTTATAATATAAACCAAGTGATGTGAGTCACAATGTCATGATAGTGAATAGTGGCCACAAATTAGAAGAAATATATAAATTAAAGTGTTTGTGACCCAAATATTCTAAAATAAATTATGTAGATTAATATATCATTACCTTTTTATTATTTTAATCACTGTATTTATGTATTATTTTAGTAAATAAATTAAATATTAAATAAAGGAATATTATTATCTTTGGAATGAAGTATCAAACTAGTCATGGATATAGTTCTCCAGACATACCCCTTAAAAAATGAGAAGTTGAAAAAAGAACCATACAATGATGGAAATATTAATTAATATGTTTTCAAGGCACGTAACATCATAATTATTTTCGATATAACCCACAAAAATAGTTTTTAAAATTATTAATTAAGGATTAAATTGACCAAATATAATATATATTCCCGCAATGCTATTTTTAAGAAAACTCACAATTAATTGTTTTTAAATGTATTTGGATTTAAATGTTACTTAAAAACATTACAAAATATGTTTGGGAATGCTTTTTCAAATTGAATATCATGAGATATTTAGTTGATATATAATCAATTGAAGTAGTTACTACTGTGATAACAATAAAAAATTGATGATAAAAATGATATAATTGACATTGAATATAATCATTAATCATAAAAATTAATTAATATTGATAATGAGTCCGAGGAAAGATAAGGATAAAGTAATGATAAACATTGATTCGAATTGAATTCAACAATATTTTCAGGAGGATCATAGTTTGATTATAAAATTTCAAGATAGTGGAATTACTAAAATCAAAGATGATCTATGTTAAAAATACATAAAAATATATTATTACTCATAAAAATATTATATATAGATTCAAGGTAGTTAAAATATCAGGAAATATGACAAATTTCAGTTCTACAATCTTTTTTTCTCATGTTATTCCAAAAAATACTAATGATATTTTACTACATTATTATTGGATGACAACAATGGAAAAACAGTCCAACAAAATCATGAATAATGGAATATTAATGTTATATTAATCACAATGGAAAATGTATATTTAGGATTAAATGTATTCCCAAAACAAAATCAATTAAAAGAGAAAATAATACTAAAACCATGCTTCAATTTTATATAATGGAAAATCATATATTGAGGTTATAATGATTAATATAACTTTTCTATAATCATAAGGATTGAAATAATCCAGTTTTTTATTCAAATATTATATCAATGATACTAAGACCCTATATATATTGATATTATTTAGAAAAGATCTAAATCACATTTGAGAAAAACTTTCATTATAATATTGATTGTAGAGAAAACATTAATTATGTGTTTTCAAGTAAAAACCCCAATAAGTTGTATCATTCTCATTGAATAATATTATGATTTTATGTTCTTAATGAATTTTAAAATGGAATTATCAATAGAGGTTTATATTCATGTGGTACATGATGCCTAGTTTTATATAGAGGAAAAAGGTAATGGTTTTAATCAAGAGTATTTATTATAATAAATTGGAATGTTTATTTACTAAACTACATCTAGATATAATATCATATTTGAAATCAATCATTATGAGTGATTCCAATTTAATCAAAATGATTTAGACATTACAACTGTAAAACATATCTAAGGCTTTTTCCAAAAGAGACTTGGTATTTTGGAATGATGTGTGAAAAGGAAAAAATATTTTATATGTAACGAACCAAAGCAGTTTACCTTTAAACCTAATACCTTACCTGATTCGTAAAGTAATGGATGTGCATTCTTGATCCCCACAGTCTTTCGACAAGTACTGAGGAATCTAACCATAATACTTAGGGAACAATTTCATCGAACCTGAGCATCCACAAGTCACAAATATACAATAAATGTGGGGAACATAAGATGACGAAAAAATATATTCCGTAACATTAAGAAAATAGTGTAAACAAAACTAATATAACAATAGCTAAAATCTAAAAAAGACATTTTTAGATGTATGTAATTGAAAAACAATAGATACTCCAATGATTGCATGGAAGAACTCCAACCATCAAACCATTAGATACACATCCTAGTTGATAAGAACCTCACTGCCTCACTCTGGCAACTTGCCTTTCCATCCAATAGTATACAAATAATGTTCTATGCACCAATGTAGTATTGTGCAGGGTGTGATCTCAAAGGCTCAGTTTGATCCCAACTAGGTGTTCCATAAAAATACGTTGTATAACAAATTATGTATGCTCATGTTTAAATAAAACATGGCACTATATGTAGTAATGATATATTATAGGAAACCTGGTTAAAAATACATTTCTTACCATTCTAAAAAAAGAATATATATCATTTTACAATTCATATTTACATACCCGTTTTCACATAAATCAACATGCATTTTAAGGCTAACTCGGAATTCCAAATAGTATAAAATAGAAGCACATGTATCTCAACACCAAGGAATACTAAATGTCTAGGCAGCATACTACCAGTACCAAAAAAATATAGTGCACAAAACTAACCCTAGAACAACGATCCTATTAAGAAGAGGAACACCCCATGAGTAAACACCTCAGAAATTCAATATCGGTCCCCTAGAACAATAGGCCTTTGAAATGGAGGAAAGCCCGAAGACAAACCTCCTTAATATTCACAAAGCACTGGATGATGGACCTATGCTAAATCTTCACCCTATGTACCCAAGGTAACATAGATTCTCTTTTTAAAAAACCCATTTCTATGCCTTGAAAACCATTCAATACCCTTTACAATCCATTTATCAAATGATAGGAAAACCCATTTTCTTTGGAAACCCTTTTTCAACACACAGAACAATATTTCCAATTTCATAAATCAATTTTTAATACAATTTGAAAATAAAAACAAGTAGGTATATTTTAATAGGGTACTGATGGAACAAAATACCTAAAAGTTTGTGTCACACTCGAATTAAATAGAATGAAAAAACAATAATGAAACCCAAAACACCAACGGTGACCCTCAAATAAGGACACCGTCTGCACCACCACCAATGAAAAAAAAGTACATTCGAATGAGATCTCACAACAGATCTAGAAGAATGTTACAAGAAATATTCATCTTGTATTAGTGGATCCGATAATGCAAGGAATGTATTCTATCACAATCAATCTCAAGAATGATTCAAAGAGAACACTTACCTGAAGAGACACACTATAGAAACAACGATGAACCATAGCCGATCAGATCAATTCAAAAGATGATATGATTCATAAAAACACAAACAGAGTGTCTAGGGTATAGAGACATGATGTTTTGAGATAAAATTACTGATCAAAACTCCATAAAACATGACATTAAACTGGGTGAGGGCCGGGTCACAACATGTACCCCTTAGTTATGACATGAAGGCCATGTTGGATTAGTTATGCTAAAAAAACTATATCCTTAGTATAAAGAACAATATTTAACCACTACACGATGTGTACCTCAGGTAAAAAATGTGTACTTTCTCAAAGAATGAACCCCTCTTCAAAAATGGAATCTTTCCCCAAGTACACAACGTGTACTTCAGGTACATGGTGAGTAATTGTGGTACATGATGTGTCCCTGTCCTGAAACCTTCAATAAAACCTAAAAAACTATTTTTATGTATTTTTAAATCAATAAGGGAACATAGAATGAGGGAAACAGACTCATCTATTCTCATACGGCTATCCCATGATCCACTGAAATCCAAGACACATGTATGATGCATATCCTATAGGATTTGAATTACACGCTCTATTTGGACATCTATTAACAGATGGTACGTTGTGATAAAATTGACTTGAGACCCCATTTCTTCTTCAAGACTCCTCTAAAATATTGATTTTATCCTAGGATTATTATATAAATCAACATAAAAAGTAATCCCATGTAACCTCACAATCTCCTGGACATATATCTTACCCAAATCTACAACATTAGTTGTGTCTTTGATTATAATAAATTTAGACGACTATGTAAACCGATCAACATCCACCTAGATAGTATTTTTACCATGGATATCCATGGAAAACGAACAAGAAAATCCATGTACACCACATCGCACTTCCAAACTGGCATTTGGAGAGGCTGAATCATATAGTAAGGTTTCACATTCTCTACCTTTATTTATAGGAATGTGTAATAGTGGGACACATAATCTATGATGTCACACTTCATACTTGACCACCCGAATCATCTTCGCATGTAATAACACATCCTTGTAGTGCCAGGATGAAGAAAACATGAATATCTATGATAATAAAACAATACTGAACTTCTCACAAGGGCTAGGATGATGACTCGCTTCTTGAATTGAAGAATTACATCTGAAGAAAGATACCAATGAGTAATTATCTCCCCACCACAATGTTTTCCTGAATATACTAAAACTCATCATCTTGTTGTTGATATTCCATGATAGATTCCAAGAGGTATGATGGAAATTGAACACAAGTTAGAACCATCCTTGAAATATCCTCCTCACCATCTAAGTTCCAACAGGAAAAAATCCCCATAAGATTCCATTCTTGTTTTAATTCCCAAAAAGTCGGAGATGGTACCTTCAATATTAGAGTGTCAGCAACAACATTCCCTTTCCACAGGTTGTAGGAAATGTCGATGTCAGATTTCTGAAAGAATTATACCCATCATCTATGTTTGAGATTCATGTAATTCTGGGAAATGATATTGAACATACTCTTCGATCATAGAAAAATATAAACTTCTCCGCAAAAGGATAGTGCCTCCAATATTTAAGCGCATGAATCAAAACATAATTTTCTAAATCATGAGTGAAGTATTTCCTCTCATGTGGGATGTGATAATGAGAACCATAAGATACCACGTGATCATCCATCATCAGTACGCATCCCAACCCATCACTAAATGTGTCAAAAAACACCACATCCCCTTTACTAGGATCTATTATGATCTGAATAGTTGTTGATGTTATAATTCATCTCAATTAGTCATAGGAAGACTGTCACTTTTCTTCCCATGATAATTTTACAGCTTTCTTTTAAAGAGTAGTCAATGGTGATTCGAGCTTAGAGATGTAAATAATGAACCGTCATTACTATATAACAAGACCATGGAAGCTTCAAATTTTAATGATATTATGTGGTTCCATTAATGATAAAATATTTTTTCCTTCTCTGGATCAAATGATAAGCCATGGTCATAAATTCTATACCCCAAGAATTTCACTTCACGAATTTAGAAAATTTATTTTGATTTACTTCCATATAGAATTTGATTTCTCATAATCTCCAAAAACAAACTCATATAGTTCTTGTCCTCCCACTTGATAATTAAATGACCTAAAATAAAATCCATGAAAATAACCACAAAAGTGTCAAGATATTGGTGGAATATCTGATTTATCAATTCCATAAAAACTATATGAGCATTATTCCGACTGAAAGGTATCAAAAGATATTCAAAATTGACATACCTTCTCTTAAAGGCCATCATAGATATATAAAACTCCCAAACACTAAGATGGATATAACTCGATTGAAGATCTATCATTGAAAACTGCTTTCCTCCCTTCAACGGATCAAAATAATCATCCACACAAGGCAGTAGATATTTTTTCTAAACCATAACCCATTTTATCTTCTAATAGTCCACAAATAACGAAAGTGAACCATCCACATTCTTAGAAACGATCACATGGAAATCCAAAGGAGAAACACTAGGGAAAAAAATCACTAACATGTAGTCCAACTGAAACATAAACTCTTTCATCTCCACGGGTTCCATAATATTTGAAGGCATCGATATTAGATGCAGAATTGGCACTAGTTAAATTGTGAACTATACCCCTCTCTCTAAAGGAAGACAGGAGAATTCGTATTGGAAAATTTTAAGAAAATATAGGAAAACAATAGGAAGATCCTCAATAGATGAAACTTTATCGGGCTCAAACTCAACAGCAACCAACAAACTCCTAATCTCTGGGTGGGGCGGTCCTGCATGATCTATACTCGGGTCGCACTCACCCTGAATCACATGAGAGCTTCCATCAGAAAACATAAATGAAATTTTACAATTATAACATTCAACCTCATCTCGATGGGAAACACGACAATTCCTACTGATGAGGATGTCAAACAAATCCTGATCAAGAATGTGAAAATCCCCGAACCATTTCTGTGTCTTCCATTGTGAATGACCATGAAGGACGCATGAACCCATAATCTTTCCTCAAACCATGATGTGTCTCTATATCCGTTGTAAAGGGCATAAGTTTCATTGGATGTTTACAAATATAAAAAAACCTGCAGATATATATGAGGGGAGGAACCTGTATCTGACAAGGAATTAGCAAATGAAGGTGAAATAAGAAGTGTACCACTCTCTGTTTTTTGACATACATCAACATCCATTGGACACTCATCAACTGAATTTAAATGCTTCACTCCATAGGCTTGTGGATGTATCCCTATAGTCTTTGAAGAATATGACTCCACCATAGTAGCATTTAGAGACAATGATATATGACCATAACGAGGCGTATTAATTGCTAGAAAGAAATGATATAGATTACTGAAACATCCAAAACTATTTCATGTCTTCACTAGGCATAGGATAAGAACTTCTGGTAGGACCACCCATTCTTAATTGGTAGAAAGATATAGGAACACTACAAGCTACAATGGATGGTACGAAGGAAGATCACTGCTGAGGCAAACCTCAAACACCTCTGATCAAGTCATCCCACTTAATCCGCTTCCCATGCATGCCAAATAAATTTTAACCATTAGGAAGAGTAGATTGAGTAGCATCGACATTTCAAAACATGTTTATATCTACCATAATTTCTCTGTTTACTATCTCTGCAAATGTAGAATGCATTAACCTAAAAACCTATGACCCAATGTATAGTTTCAAAACCTATTGGTACTTTTGTGCCTTTAGCTGGTCATTCATACCACATTAGAAGTAAAACAAACAGGTTTAGAAAACGGGTTAGTATATGCTAAAATTGAACGCTCTCCCTGCTGAAATGATAGGAACATTAGATATTTTTCCCACATTAGAGACTCTAGAAAATAATTTAAAAAGAACTGGGTTTTGAAACCCTTACCATTCCATCCAACATGTATTTATTCCTGAACTATTGAGTCCATCCACTGCTTTCCAGAACTCTCAAGTCAAAATGTTGCACACTTAACTAGGATATTATTAGGTGTCTCCTTGATGTCAAAGATTTTTTCAATCATGTCCATCCAATCATTCATATATTTATGTTTATTCATACCTTTAAAAGATGTTGGATTCTCTCACATGAACTCCTATGGTCGATCTCTTTCTCCTCCATCTTACGGATGTACTTGAAGAACTGTGTTTCAAAATATTGTAACATCCTGATCAATATCATAGACTTCCCATATAATAGTCTTGATGATATTATGATCCATAGGTGGATTCCCTTTAGGAGCAGCAGTTGCACCTTCCTGAGGAACCTGTGGAAGACGTCTCGGGGGCATACTACTGCATACTGAAAGATTATATCGATCAGACATATAATAAATACTATCTCAAACTAAAAAACCAATAAGTAGAAACTGAGATTTCAAATGAAAAAACCAATACTCGAGACACATATCCCGATATCCCATGGTAACATGAGTCTCGTTATGAACAATGTTGTCAATAAAATCATTGAAACATACTTCTAATGTCACAAAAACATTATCTCCAGTCTAAATGACATCCTATGAAAATATTCATGAGGACACACCACCTCTAGTACCGAACTGTAATGAACTGACCTGGGTTACCCTCAAAACCAGCCCCTGAACTAATCCATCACATACCCAAGGGCATTCCCAATCCCCATGCGATAATGACAAGCATCCAGGAATTGAATGACAAAACTGTGGGAATGATTTCACTCAACCCGAGCAACCACATGGAATATATGTAAAAGGAATAAATGGTACATCAGAAGACTAGAAAAATATATATTCCATAATTTAATGAAAAAATCCGAATCAAAACAACTATAACAATAGATCAAAACTCCAAAAGATAAGTCTAAATACGAGGGCCTCAAAACCAATAGCTACTCCAATGATGTCAAGGACTAACTCAAAACATTTCACCATTAGCTACCCATCCTAGTTGACATGATCTTCACCACCTCCCTACTACGCCATTCCTTTCCCTCCACTGGATGAAAAATAAAAGTCAACACACCACCAAATCATTGTGATGGGTGTGAGCTAAAATGCTCAGTAGTTACCCGCCCAGGTGTTCCATAACATGTCTCTATATGAAAAATCCTATATTCCCATTTTTTTAATAAAACATTGAATGATAATTAGAAATGTAATCTTATAGATAACATGGTAAACATTCCATTTTTCATTGTTCTAAACAAAAGTTAGTATATCATTTTCCCAATCATATTTCAATTTGATTTTCACATGAATCAATATGCATAACAAGGATTACTTGAAAATCCATAAAGTATAATCTAGAAGAATGGGTATCACAACACCAAGTAATTCTTCCGGTCTAGGAAGCAGACTACTCATACCAGAATAATCAGGTGCACAAAATTAATGCCTTAAGAATAGTCCTAGGAAGAAGTGGAAACCCCCATGAGTAAACCTCCCAAATTGTTAATATCAGTCCCCAAAAAATATAGACCTAGGAAAATTAGTAAATTCCAAAAACAAACCACCATGATAAACACAAATCAATGGATGATGGCCTCAAGTTTTACATTCAACCTATGTACCCAAATAACCCATGTTTCATTTTAAAAAAACCATTTGAATGTCTTGAAAACAATTTATTATCCATTTATCAAAATCTAGGGAAACCAATTTTCCTTAAAAACCCTTTTTAACAGACACAACAGTCAATAGAATTTCATAAATCTATTTATAAGGCAATTTCCAAATCAAAACAAGCATGCTCAATGTCAAAGGATAGAGACAGAACCACCTACATAGACATTTGGGTCACACCCGCCCACAACAGAATCGAAAAAATGAGAATAAAACCCAACAACCCCAATGGAGACCCTCAAAGAAGGATGACCACCACACCACAACCAACAATGGAAATATGGATTTAGAATGAGATATCACAGCTAATCTAGAAGATGGAAACAAGAAACATTAAGTTTGGACCAGTGGTTCTGAAAAAGAATGGCTAGGGTGGTATGATGATCAATATCAAGGATGAATTAGAGAGAAAAGTTACCTGAAGAGACACATTATAGAAAAAAAGAAGGACCAGAGCTAATGGATTCGATTCTGAAGGGGATATACCTCTGAATACCACCAAGGGAGAATCTTGGGTTGATATCCTTGAAGTTTGGAGAGACCTTGACTGATCAAAAATCCAGAATGCACGACTTTAAACTGGTTGTGGGCCGAGTCACGACGTGTAACCCTTGGTCATGACATGAAGGCCATGATTGATAAATTGCACTAAAAAACCCATCACCTTGGGTAAAAACATTATTTAACCACTACACGATGTGTCCCTTAGGTAAAAGATATTACCAACTCATGGTGTGACCGCCACCTCACAACTTGAATCCATCCCCATGTGCATGGTGTGATTTTTAGGTAAAAAGTTTTTATATCAGGTACAAGATGTGTACATGTCCTTAAACCTATAATAAACCACAAAAATATACTATTAAGGATTTTGTAAACTATAATGGATCTTATAATGGGGGGAAAATAACCCTATCAAGGTAACATTATGTTATATAATACTTATGAATAGTTCAATGTAGATGGTTAATGCAATTTGAGGGAATAAAAGTAATATATTGGAGTTTCGTTTTTACTGGTCATAAGGGTATTTCATAGAACATCATGTTATAAAAATTACTCACATTGGGCATAATTGGAAATGAATATATTTCACCATTACATGAAAAACAAAAATGATTTTTATGAAGTCACAAAATTATGAATTAAGGTTGTAAATTTAATACTCATTAGTGATTGAGGGGGATGATTAATTAATTATAAATCTATTTTAGAATTATAGAAAACATTTGACTTCAATTAATATTGAAAACAATTTAAACATTATCGAGGAGAATAATTCATGTGATGTCATTCCTTTTAAATTAGTATATATTAATTAGTATATAATGAATATCTTCATAAATTCTATAATAATAAATTCAATTAGACACTTATGTGTGTTTTTGGGGGTGAATTCTCTATCAAAATTCGTATATTTTATCCCACGTTCATTAAATTACATTATTTTAAAAGGGGGTATAATATTAAATGAGATAATTTTTATTTACGGGGGTATATGATTTATTTTTTTCGGTGATGATAAAATGGGAGAAGAGAAGTGTTTTCTTTATAAGGATAACCATGAGGATTAGAAGGATACAGATTCAAAATGAGTTTATATATTTGTCACATGTCTATAATAAATATATATATTGAAATTTTCATCCACTATAAATTCTGGAGATTGGTGAGTTTTAGAGTTTAATTTTTATTCATTATGAGAATAGAAAATAAAATAATAGAGAATTGATATCAATTTTGTAATAGTAAAAAACCCATTAATCTCTATATATAGGGTTAAACAACTCAATGAATAATTAGTCCAACCTATGACGTGGTGTTTAAATAACTACAATTTTAGAAGAATGTCACAAATATTCTCCTAATATGATTTAATCATGAGTAATGATGGTTGTTTCATATTATACATAATTAAGGTATTATCATAATTGAATTGGAATTTATATATACTTGATGTCGTAGAAAATTATCGGTGAATTATTAAATGTGGAAAACCAAGAAATTGAGGTGTTCTTATAACACTAGAATAAAGTACATCAGGGACAATACAACTAATATATTTTAATTGATTTATAATCCCCATAAATTATATTGGGATTATCTCAAGAGTAATCATGATGTATGGTTCACAAAATATAAGGACACACGAATTTTGAGTGTACCACTATCAATAATCTATTTTTTGTTAAAATGAAAGTAAGATAATGTAATATGTGAAACTGGATCACGATGTCCAAGATGATGTTAATCATAACCTTATACATGCCTAACCATACATATGAGTATTCCAATTTGTGTTGAGGGTCTATTATAATTTGGGAGGACTACATACTTGTAAAAAAAGAAATAAATGGCTACTAAATGATAACCATACATGAGAACATTTCAAAATAGATGAAAAAACATAATATATTATATAAAATAAATATTTCCATGTCAGGTAAAGGTAAAAAAATAGACCCTGAATGTGGTAGGTCAAAAAGTATAAAAGTAAAAATAAAAATGTTATTAAGAAGAAAAATAATAGAAATAGATTGGATTCTTTCATGATATCATGTACATATCCCTTCTCCATAGTCTATGGAAAGTTATCCCATGTCATTTTACCTTTATGAAACTCTTAGTCATGTTGGATGAACGTGAAATAAGGATCCCAATTATTGTGTGAGTATAGACCTGGTATGACCCCACCAACAAATAAATAACATAAGTATACATATATATTTATAGAAGTTCATAATGTGATATAAATAAAAAACACACCCTAGAATAAAAAAACTACATACCATATGATTGTGCACCAATAATGACTATATGGACCTCGGTTATACCTCCTATGTTTCTATGCTGGTGAAATATTGAATTTAGTCAACAAAATTACCTAGATCATAGCATGTACCCCATGCATCCATTAAGGGATGTTCTTGTTCCTAATTTAAGGAACAAATTCATTCCCACTATAATGTAAATTTATCTCAAAACTCGCATAAAGTATCTAAAAGATCACATGACAACCTACAATCCACATATGGTAATAACACATGTTAAGAAACATGAATTGAGTCTCTGTTTTTTAAAAGTTTTTCTCACATCAGTATATCAGTACGAAAAATATTGAAACACTTCAAATAGAATATTGAATAAAATTGAAGAAAATATAACATGTTAAGGTGATTACCAACATACATAGGGACATGAACAATTGATCATTTAACTATATATCCCCCTTTATGGAGTTCTCTAAATATATATGGGGGACTAGTCAACCTGAAATTTGAAGCATATATTCATATAGTTGTGAACAAGACAACATATAATTCAAAATATATTAGGGAAAATTATATAACCAAAATAAATTCAACTTGATTTAAAATATTATGTAGGTAATAAATGAAATAACGAAGAATAACATGGAACATTAATATTATAGGTTCTATGAAATATAATTGAAATAATAATAAACATATCAAAGAACGTACACCAAAACTAAACTAGGTTCACCCAAGAAACCACATGAATGCGAAGTGTACTAAACAAGAAAAGGTTTCTACACTATGAGAACACAAAAACAAAAAAATGGAAAGAGATTCCTAATAATTTCCAAATATAAAAAGGAATTATAAAACTGTTATGATGAAGAAAACATCATTATTTTCTAGGAGTAGATTTCCCAATAAATATCCATACTCCAATATGCTCAAGCCCAGCATACCGTGGATTCTTTGAAACAGTCCCCTAATTATGTTAAAATAGATAATAGAACATGATAATGGTGGAAGGAATTGAAATTTTATTAGTTTTTAAATTCCTCCCATGATAATGGGGTTATCAATGTGGAATGGAATAAGAACTGACATAGAATCTCAAAAAGTTGATCCTCCAAAATGGGGAACAAATCCAATTATTTTAGGGTTGTAAGTAATATTTATGAATCCCTTGATTAACCCATGGTTTGGGAGGAATACCGTAGAATATGATTGTTTTGAAGGGCCTAAAAATTTCACAATAAATTTATAAAAATTAGAATAATAATAAATAAAATATGGATAAGATATAATGGGTCCCAAAATTATATGGATTATGGTTCAATGGAGTTGGACATTCCATAGTGGTTCTTTGACATAATCATGTTTTTAATCAGGGCCATGTTAAATTGTGAGATACCATATACAAGAGAATGTGACAATGTAATTATCATTATAAAAATTCCTTATAAATCAATCCCTTATAAGAACAGTACTAGGTAACTATATCTCCATTATTTGGTGACCTCAAAATTAGCAGAATTTCACAAACTCCACCTTCCATCCTCCACAGTAATGGTAATTTTATTCGATATAACTATTCGAATAAAATTAGAATTATAAATTCCAAATACTATTCTGAGGTTCCCGGAACACATTTCATTCATACCCGTCAGGTTGTTAAATATATAATATTCTATAGAAGTTGGATTGAACTAAAAATTTTGTTCAATGTCCAATTTTCTCTACTAGAACCAAAATCAATGAATTTCATAATAACTATAGCTGGTACAATTATCCCCATATAAGGAATTATTTTACCCCAAAATGTAACTATATGTTTCCTATTAAAACACATGCGCTATTGGGCCAATGAATCTGAGTCCTACTCCCATGTATCATATTAGATTCATCCATGAAATTATAAGACTCTTTAAATTTGGAATTCTTACCTCGACATTGTTTCTATATCTAGTATATATTACACAATTATATCTCTACAAACAATGTTTCATGTGATAAATAAAAATTCACATAGTCTTCGACATGGGAATGATCAGGTATGTACCTCTGAGGCTCAGGCAAGTGGAAAACATCTTGCATGCATCAATATTGTCAGTAAGATTAAAATTTCAGGACTCACACTCGATATTATTTGTAATCTCTAATAGTAAAAGAAATAACATCAGTATCGTTCATTTTTTTACAATTTTTTTTCCTAATTGTGTTGTCTCCCATTATAAATCTCAGTAAATCTCCAAAAACACTAAGGGTAACCTCTTCATATAGGAATACAATCATTACCTAATATGAGCGGTAAAAAAATCATTATAATTCAACAAAAAATTTCCAGATGTCTCTAATATCATGTTATTCCCATAATAGTTTACTCCCCCACAATGTGCCAACATAACATTGATTGAAATAAAGAACCATAAATATCTTCTAAAGGTGTTGTCTAAATTGAATTCTAGAATCTATTTTTTAAAATATATTAATTCATGGTTATATAATAGTCCAAAAAAATGTAGTTTATTGATAATTCCCAAAACATATCCCACATTATCAACATCATCATATCTAACAATCCAACAACCTACAGATGAAACGATGTACTCAATTTTAGACGATTATTGAAATCCTTTAGGAAGTCCAAATAAATTTGTGATGTGAATCACTAATGTATTGCAAATAAAATTGTTTTGTGAGATCATGTTATGAATTAAATCTATTTTACATAAAACCTCCCAAAATCTCCACAAAAAGGAATCTAAAATCTATAAAATATAATATAATTTCTTCTACTGATTGACTAACACTAAAATTGAATCATAAAACATAAAGGCATATGTACCCTCATCAAGAAGTCCATATCACGCCATCTAACCTCTGGAAAGACACTATATGTGTTTGAAGAAACCCACTAGGAATGTAATTTATCTTCATAATCCACATGTGGGTATGGTATCATCATACAAAACTAGTGATGTCTCACTTTATTTCTATTAACAAAAATAGTAGTCAGATATCAGGGGACATGTTTGTTAACCATGTATGCACTATCTATTTCAATGCATGAGAATATATCATCAATTCCACAATCAAGGAAGATGGTAAAACTACCCCCCCTTGGACATAGTTCATTCCATGATCACATTTGTACCACACTTGAACCAAATCACTTACATCTTGTTATTCTCATAACCCCACACACCCAGGATATGACTCTTATCTCTCGTTAACATGGTCTACCAATGAATACATGATAATCAAATGTGCACATTTCATAAAAAAGTCATCCCTAAAACCATTAACTATCGACTCTAAAATAAAACTCACCATACACCATTATTCATATGATGCTCAGTGTTTAATATCTTATATCTCTATCATTTTCCTTATAAGATAATTTTCCATCACATTACCATACCAAATGACATAAGTCGTCTCAAAGTAAAATGTTAGTAGATACTCTACCAAATTACTCCATAATAGATTTTGATACTTATATAAAGATATATAATATAATATCTTTAAGTAAATTTATATTTTAATTATCTAATAAAATATATGATGTCACCAACTCAATAGATTGTAGATCATATCTGACAAATTTTTATCTTATGTTGAGTCGTTTCTCTTGGGGTGTCACTGATGATGTAACCCATAGGTGAATAAATAATCTATTAACCAAAAAAAACCAAAACAAACTCATGAGTAATTATAATACATTTTCTATCCATCATTACCACAAAATCATCTAGATTGGATCCGTCATCAATTTCATATTTATCTCTAAGAAAAACTCTTCACATTGATCGTACCACTCAAACATCACCCCATTTTTAGATGTAACACCATATGATTTTATTAAATATTCTAATTTTGAATAAATTAATTTTTTATAATATATTCCATTATACTTAAAACCTAGTTTATCTTTTTTATATGCAACACCATGCTTATATTACAATAAAATTACAAATAGTTTCAATAAACCATGATATATTATTGATATTGTTATTTAATCGAGATCAATATAATCTAGACACCAAACTAAATGAAATAGATATTAAAAATTACTTCATAAATAATAATTATAATGTTTTATATAATTAAAAGATAATGATAAAAAATATTTAATTTATAAAAGTTTCTTTATTTGTTTTGAAAATACATATTCTAAAAAAAATTATCATTAAATTTTGGGATAAAATAATAATATAAATTTTTAGAACATCTAGAAATTTAAATTAAAAAATTAACACACACAGATATATATATATATATATCTAAAAATTATCATGAAGTGATTTTTTTTATTTTTTTTAAAATATAATTTTTCCAATAAATATGGAAGAATAACATCTTTAATTAAGAATTAACATTTTATTTACAAAATATAAAACAATGATTTTTTTAATATGAATTTAAAAGAAAAATTTCTTCTTTATATATATATTATGTATATGTTTTTTTAAATCTACTTTATATTGAATTTTGATAAAATATGTTTTCAAACTGTATATCATTTTCTCATAGAAAACAATTATTCACATCACATTTTTATGTTTAATTTTAAATTATATTTTCCAAATATTTTATTTAATATAGAGAAAATGTATTCTATAATTGGATTCATAATAATATATATTATCAGATTATTTCAAAATATATTTTTACCCAAATAAATATTAAATTTAGTAATAATTATTTACCTTGACTATGGTGAGTTGGGGTTCTCCAAATGATTAATTTAAATTATTTGGGTTCAAATGAAAAAATAAATTTTAAAACACCCATTTTGGACATATTAAGATCATATAACCCTTATGATTCAACGGTGGGAAATCATTGAGCATTTTCTATGTGTAAAATGAGGGTAAATGGTATTTATTTCCAAAATTAGAAATGTTCCACTCACCTCATTATAAAAGGTTACCCCCACTCCTTTTCACTTTATAGTTCAATAACATTTTTTTATGGAATAATAATTATAAAATAACATCATAATATCCCATATAGCATAAAAGGTGAATTATTTTGATCCTAGATTTTTCCTTAGATGAGTTTTGGTGAAAACCTTTGGTTTTTAACTGGAGAAGTTATTACATCAATTAAAAAGAATTCATATTTAATTTATTCCTCTTTTTCTGTAATATAATATTAATCCATGATAATATAATAAACCAAGTATAATACATTTATTTTGATGTTATTATTCAATTTTCATTTCCTACATCCATATTATATTCCCTCGAATGAGAAACAATAATGTCACTTATATTTATGGTGGAATACTACATCATGAACCGATAAGACTTGTTTTCTATCAACACCTCTCAAGGAAGGGTATGATTATTTATATAATATATATATATATATATTTATATGATATATTTAACATAAAAAATAATTATGTATTTATAATATCACATATATCATCTTATATTTCATTCCATTATAATTCAAAAATATTGTTCGTGTGTATAGTGGACTACCACCGGATGAAACAGCGCAAATCATTTTTTCACATACAATTAAAAAGGAGGGTAATAAGGGATTTTTTTTGAATATCTGTGATAAATATTTGAAACATATATGATTATATAAATTTAGTAATTATATACATTTTTTGATGACAATCCTTCATAAAAAAGGAAACAAAAATCATGTGTATGTATGACTTAACTTTTCCATGAATGATGTATTAAATTTTTAATATTTAATTTTTATAGACTCCTATATATATGATAAATAAATATATGATATTTATATTTTAATTAAAATTTACAATATTATGGAACATTGATCAATATAATATAACTAAAAATTTTAAATCAAAAAATAACTAAAAGTCCATGTAGTCTTTACTTGAAACATAATTCTAACAAGGATTTGTTATTAAATGGGTTATAAAAGGGTATAAGTACATAAAATATGATATGATATATATATTTATGATCCATTAATAGATTTATATAAAAAATATGTATATTTTTTATTGGACTACAGATTCCATTCGGGTCAGGAGAAACTCATTGTATGTAATATTTATATCCCTTTTAATTTGATTGCCGAAAATTCCATATTCAACAAGATTTTTTATTTGGATTATAAAATTTTAAAAAATAATATTTAAGTATTCACTGAAAAATTATTTATAAATATATATAAAATTTTGATCACTTTTCACGTGGTTTCAATTCCAAGGTTACCATAGTAGAAATAGATTTTTGTCTCAATTTCTCTTCTTTGGAACATACATTATGTTAAAAACTATATTATTTTATGATTTGTAAACACAAAACATTATTCATTTAATATATTGAATTAATTTATTCAAATGTTTTGTATTTTTTATTTAATTATATTCTTTTATGGATGTTATGATTCAATTTTACAAAAATTGTATGGGTTTTATGTTACAGTCTCATTTTTTAGAGGAATTGATTATCATTATGCTTCAATTGATGAAATATCATAATCCATATCTCAAGAAGCTTGTAAATTTTATAATACTTGTTTTATCTAATTACAATATATATTTCTCCATCATTTTTCTCTCATTATATACACAGTATTTACAAGAAATGTATCTAATGTAAATCAACATTATTTCTCTATTCAGTTGAAAAGAAATTATTTCCTAAAAATAATATTACAAAAAAATTAAAAAAATAATTTAACAATATAAAATGGATTTATAGATGAAATTTTTAATCATTTTAAAATTTTTACCAAAATGTTTCAATCGAATCTTGATATCAATTTTAAAATAAGGAATGATTTAATTTTAATAAAAATGTGAAAGGAATCATTATATCAATATATATAACATTTATATCCATCATGTACACTCATTTTTTAAAGGTTCCACTATAAATATCATTTTTTATTCATACTAGAGGATGTAAAAAATGTTTTATGAATATTATTTTTTGTAATTTGTTTTCGAACAAAGGTTATTTTCTATAAGAAATCATTTTAATTAATTTTAATGCATCATTAAAATGTTTTAAAGGTTATTTTTAATTTTAAATATTTTAAAAATATTTTATTAATTTATGGTTCTAAAAAGGTGATTTCTAATTAAATTTTATTTTCCTCATGAAATAGAAAAGTGTGCTTTATTCAAAATTATTTTCCATCTAATATGAAATCCTTTTATTTATGAAATTATTTAAAGGGGATATGATCCAATTATACCATTACTAATATTTATCTGAATGGTTTTTGTTGATGATAAGAAGATTCTTAAGAAAACCAATTATTTATCCTCTTATTGTGTTATACCGGAATAGTTAATGTTTTATGAATCCTATTTATTTGATTGGTTACTCACCAAGGAAATTTTTATGAAACCAATTTCATTTTATAGTTTTTAGTAAGTGGAATGTTATAAAATATTGTTTCACATGTATGTATAATATTAATTATTTTGTTTGTGGTACCTATATCTCCCAATAATGTAATTTTTAATAATTTATTTCTCAGTTTATAAACTGGATTGGTATGCAGGGTTAACCAAGATCTAAAAGGGATATTTTCCACTCTGTTATTATTTAGAGTGAACATTGGAAACTATGATGTTTACTGGATTAAACACATTCCACTTTATAGTTTTATAATTTAACAGTAACTACTAATTAAATTATATTATATTCTATTGTTTACTCCAAACATTCGATTATTATTCCATTGTTATGTTCTCATGGTTCATGTTGATATATTCAATTATGATTCATGTCTTAGTAACTGCAAAGATTTATACAATGACTCATGTTTTTGATCTATGATATGAGTAGTATTATTTTAAAATGTTATTATCACGTTATCATTACCTTGTTCCCATTATATTTTTATATACCTCTTGTTTTCCCTTACTAGGATTCAATGATAACGTTTTTTTAAATTTCCTTTCCCCAGGTTATGATGAAAGAAAATGATTATGATATTTATAATAAGGTTTCAAGTTATTTCAATAATATTGGAAGATGACCTATCTAACATATATATTATTTTTAAAAACTATATGTTTCCAAATGAACTAGACTTAAATTATTATAGAGTATATATTTATTTTATATAATGAATTTCCTTCTATTTTAATGAAATATTATTTCATGAGACTTTCAGTCGTTATAGTTGGTATTAGAGAAATGTTGAGTTCAACATTAGAAATAAGGGTAAGAAAAAATTATTCTCATTTATTGGGATACTTATGAGGATATTCTTAGGGATATGTATAGGAATTCATCTAAGGATGAGTCAATGTATAGGAAAATGTCTAGGAATTTTGGTTAAGGATATAACGAGTGGTTTTGAATAAATTACATCACAATATGAATAATAAAGTGGATGTGGCTCTAGAATATAAGAACCTATGGTAAATAACACCAAACATGGTTTATTGAGATGGATAAAATTATCAAAATGTGTATGAAAAATAGTCTATGATGCACACTTACTTTTCCCTTCAATGGTATAAGATTTATAAATTCAAAAAATATTTATGATTCATCATGAATGATTTGAATAATGACAATAAATATAAAAGGTCAATCCTATAATTTATATATTAAAATCAAGGCTTCATGATTTCCACATCGTATATGTTATTTCTAATGATTATTTAGTTCCAAAAAATGATTATTATTGCTCAAATTATTCTTTTTCTATTATTCAATGGATGGAACCCAAAATAATCTTATTAATGTTGGGTATAATAGATTGTTTAATGATTTTACACTTGTTAGTCTACAATTTAGGGGATGTGGAATACTTAAACTCAGTAATAAGATTATAGAATTTTCTAAATGCATGAATATTTATAAAATTAAAATTTAGAAAATGAAAGAACAATATTCAGTTTAGTTAATCATAAGGGAACACCCACCTTTTTTAGTGCCTTAAATTTTGATTAGCCCTCTATGAGGGAGCAGACACCCTCTTTTAGTGGCTATGTGGATCTTCTTGCTGAATAGAAATAGATCAGCACCACTAAAAATATATTCCCCAATATCAAATGTATAGATATTGAAAAATTAATTTTTTATATATATCATTTGTATGTGGAAGCATTTCAATGGAATATTTTTATCAATAATACAAGGGAACCTGATGAAATTGAATCTATTTAGTGGGATGAGAATAAGTGATTATTTTAAAATAATTAATTATAATAAATTCTTCATAAAAAATAATTAAGGATGTATTATAGATAAATTAAAAGGATCATGAATCTAATGGTAAATGTGATAAAAAAAATTACAATTTTATGGGGGTGTGTTTCTAGCATTATCATACAAACAGAAAGTTTGGTTGAACGATTCCTAAGTGTATTAATAAGATATCTCTTAAGGGAATTTGATATGAGGGACTTTAAGAGCTATTAATAAATTATTTAATTTTATATCATTGTGGAAATATATATTATATTTATCCTTAAATCTAAGGGTTTTGATAAGAATGTGATATTGGAGTTCAAAGTAAACTATGAATACAACATTGAGAAGATTATGAGCATTCCTTCAAGCCTAAAGTGTAATAATAATCATTGAGAAAAATGAAATAATGGTATTTGAAAATTTTTAAAGCTTTGAAAGGAAGGACATCATGAAATATAATTCATAAGTGATGGAAAAGAGTCATATAAGGATTTTAATAGAGAGAAATTTACATATGATGAACCACACACACTATAATGTGTGAAATTAAACTAGTATGGGTATTATGCTAACTAGTTAAAATATATGTTTGTTAATAAATATGGATGATGTTAGAAACCTCTTAATATGGTAGAAAACAGTAATTTCATGAGATCAATATTTATGGTGAGGGGTTTTATAATGAAATGGTTAATAGTGCACTTTACCTCAACTATAAGACTACTAACGATTTATGTAATTTTTTATATTACCTACCAATTATATCTGTGGAATTTTTTATGGTTATCAATATTCCTCCATAATGATTATATATAAAATTATCAATATAATCCACTAATAATATGAAAATCTCATATCATGTTTTGGATTCCTCTATGGTTTAAATTAATAAGAATGTTACTCTTTTAAATTTTTTTCACATTCCATGTGGATAATTTTAGTATTATCAGAGAAATTAATCTGATTTGTTTTCAAATATCATATATTAAATGATATTTCAGGGTAATCATGTTTGACATTCCAAACCAACCTATTAAAATTTATTAATTTGTAGAAATTAAATAATGTTGATACAAATAAAATCATTTATATAGGTTTCAATTCATATTGACGATGATATTTTATCTCATATGGTTGGTGGAAACTGAACATCAATGTAATTTAGATCACAAGGGTGTTTTTTATGACTATCAAAGAGTGTTTTTTAGCCTTCCACAAAAATACGAAATGTTGATTTCTCAATTGAACTCATACCTGAAACAATTAATATTTCAATGGCTCTATTTTAAATGTACATATTGAGTGGGAGGAATTGATAAATCTACTCCTGGAGAACATTGAAAATGGATTCATTTAGTCAGCTATGTCTCTTTGTGGTGCCCCTATTATTATTTTTGAAAATAAAGATTAATAGATGCAAACTTATATTGATTATCATGAATTGAACATGATCATGATCGAGAATAAGTGTCATCTATCATTTATTGAGGAAAATTTTGATCATCGTCATGGAGATCAATACATTTCCAACAATTATCACAATTATAGATTTCCTTAATTGATGAAAAATAAGGTGGATATTACCATGATATCATTTGATATATGTTATGCACACTAATAATATATAGTGACTCCATTCATTATTACTCATTACAATATTATAATCATGGAATTAAATAATACCATCATTAGAGATTATATTGATCACTTTTTGGTAGTCTTTATAAACAGTATTCTTATCTAGTGAAAGAGATTGTAAGAGAATGATGATCATTTGAGAATTGTATTATATACACTATAGAAGTAGAAAATATATGTAACATTTAATATAATTTAATATTTTATGAGAAAGTATTCATTTTTGGGTTATATAATTTAATGAGAGGGTATATCTATATATCCATCAAATAATGAGGCTTTTAAATGTTGTCCCATACCATCCATGGGTATTGAGATTCATATTTTCTTTGTTTAGATATATACTATTGAATGTTTGTGGATAAATTATCATGAATGAAAAATCCACTCACCATGTTAACTAAAAATGGTAACGAATTCCACTATATTGATGACAATGTTTTAAATTTCAAGGAAATTAATAGAAGTTTAGTATGTGCATGTTTTATTCCAATACCTTATACAGGGTAAAGGCTTTTAATCTATATAAATCTATCAAATAATTAATTTAGATTTCTTTTATTAAAAATAACATGGTTATAGCTTATGATACAAGAAAAATTTGGTTTTATTATAAGAATTACCCAACTCATGATTTGGATTTAGCTGTCATAAGTTTTTCATTAATGACAAAGAGTAATTATCTTTATGTAGAAATGTGTGATATGAATACATATCAAAACTATTTAATTTATATATTCACATATAAAGTGTTTAATATGTTCTCTATAACATTTTTGTGTAAGATTAAGGATTATTAATTATCAATCAATTTCCCCCCATGAAAAGAAAACAAGGTTGCTAATTTTTTGAGTCGAAACGAACACATAATTGTATATATGATGAGGATAAAAAAGATTTAATATTTAAAAAAATCAAATGGTGGATTTGAAAATACATAAGAAAGATGTTAAATCTTATCTTTTTTAGAATAATGAAAAAACATATATCGAAGTTATGTTTAAATATGCACAAATTGAGAATGTTGATCTAAAATATAAGAATAAAAATGGTCTTGAATTTAACACTCATCATGATAGAATGATTTGGTCTAGGAACCATGTTTGTCTCCCAGAAATACAAGATTTGAAGAAGGATTTTTCCGAGGAAGAACATATTTAATCGCGGTCTATTAATCCTTGATGTATGAATATATATAGATAATTTATAGATTACATTTGGTGGGATGTCATGAAGGGATATATCATAGAGTTTATATCTCTGTTCACGGTATATCAGAATGTAGGTGTCCCAAGAAGAAATTACAAGGAAATATTTTTTCTATTTCCCATTCTAGAATTGAAATGGGAAAAAAACACCATGTTTTATGTCAACAGAATATCCAAAATGTCTAAACAGAATAATGTTAAATGGGTTAATGTCAATCTATATACAATGTCATCAAACTACATTACTATTAAAAATGAATTATATCTTGATAAAAATTCCAAGATATACATTATTTAAGGTTAATGATTACCAATAGATATACATTATAATATATTTGATTGAGGTCCATCATATACCTAGTTTTATTGGAGATATATTTAATATGATTTGGTTATAGAGTTAAGTTTCATCATTTCATATCATCTTCAGAAATATGGTTAGATAAAGAAACATTTCAAACCTTAGTGGATATTATAAGATAATATTCAATGTATTTTAATGGATTTCTGGATCAACACCTTCCTCTAGTGGACTTTTGATACCATAGAATATTTAACACAACAACTGAGATTACCCCTTAAGAATCCATCTATGTAAATAGTTGTTGAACTCCAGCTTAAGAGAATAATGTCGTAGAATAAAAGCAATGGGAGCGTCATAAAGATAAAGAAATTGATAAGAATGATAGGTCCATTAAACTAGAAGGCTCAGCAGATAATAGTCAGTAGATAGGTTATGCTAATAGTTTCCACCATGATATATAATTTGATGTTGGTGGCATGGTTTTGCTAAGATAATCTTCAAGGAAGAAGGTAATGATATTTGGAAGAACTGAAAAATAATACCCTCTGTATATCAATCAATTTGAAATTATGGATCATATTAGGATGTTATCCAATTAGTTGGAACTCCCACCAAACATATCTCAATTTAATGATGTATTCCATGTATGCCTCTTGATGAAGTACATACATGATCCTTTACATGTACTAAAATCAGATGTTATACCACTGGAGTGGGAGCATACATATGCGGAATATTCAATAGAGTATCATTATAATAGTGGAAATGTTTCATGAATCATTTCAACTATGATGATAAATGTTTTTTTGTGAAACCATAAGTTTTAATATTCTACATGGGAAATATATGAAATGATGAACCATAAGTATCCTTTTTTATTCTTATCATGGTGATGAATTTCATTGGAGAAAATCATCTTAAGGGGGTAGAATGTTGTACCCCATGATTCTATGAATTATTATTTTTGAAAATTTTAATTTCTTTTACAAATTTTGATATTAGAAACACCGATATTATCATGAGATATACAAAAAATCAAGTTTTTCTTTTGTTAAATGAGTCATTGACTTTCAACAAAGACCATATATTAATAATATTTTATTTAACTGCGATCATTATAACATTGACATTAAAAATAATGATACGAGTAGTAATAAATATTTATAAAATATCATGTATAATGGTTTTATATAAAGAAATAATATTTATAAGTAATTAAATAGATTTTAGAAAATACATTTTATGTTTTGAAAGTACCATTTTCTCCAAATAATGATTTCTCTTTTTGGAAGAAATAATAATATTTAATTTTACAACAATCAGATTTTTTTTAAACGTATTGATAATATTTTATATATACATTCCAAAAATATCATGGAGTGAATTTTATATAATTTTTTGATAAGATAAATTTTTTAATGAATAGTGAATAATGTTTTTTTTCTAGATAATTTTATTAAATAAATAAAATAATGTCCAAAATACATTAATGTTTCAGTAAATTTGTAATTTTTTTAGTTTTATATCCATAAACCTAATATGTGTCATTTTAATCAATTTAATATTTAATTTCTAAATAAATTTTTTATAGTTTTAAACATATTCTCTTTGAAATCCCTATTCTTGATCGCGTCTATATGTTTAACATTAAATTAAATTCTACAACTTATCAGGGTTAAATTTTTAAAAGGGATTACATTTTTCAGATTTAAATTATGTCTTTTTATCAAATAAGGTCAAAAAATTATTTATCCAAATAAATAATAAAAAAATAAAAAATTATTTAAAATAGTTCTGGTGAACAATGGTCTTCCTGTGAGTTAATCTAAAAAGATAAGGATAAAATGATATATAAAATTGGACTAAATCCATTTTATTGATATATATAGAGTTTTTCACCTCATAGGTTCTATTATAAAATATTTTAATACTTTTTTATATGTAATAAATCAGTGTTATGATTTTTCTTTTAAAAAAATAAAATTGTTCCACACAGATAACATATAAATGAACATACCCTCGCTTATCACCATTAAAAATCCAAAACCATTTAGTTCGGCCAATCCATACAATTATGGTTAAAACATGGTTTTTTGATCAGGTTAGGATCATTTATTATTGGTCAAATTCATAATTATGGACCTAATATGAATGCCTAATGATACTATATAGGTCTCAAGTGTTTTTGAGGATTTTTTGTATCTCCAAACATTAAGTGGATGGAAAAATAGACTGGTCACATGGTTAGTAGAAGCAATGTTATCTTTGACACATGATTACTCATCACCATGTGGGGATGATAAATGGGTGGAAGCATGTTACACAATTTTCCATAACTATGCACTGGGGGCCGCACATCCCTAAAATAGACTAAATAGATATTTATGAGGTTCTTTCTATGGGGTTTTCATAGTTTCCATAACTGTGCATTCTGACTATGAGAAATGAACGTACCTATAGTAGAAGGAACACATTTGGATTACAATTTTTCCAACCTTGTGGAAAAACTATGCAATGCCAATTTTTTTGTGATTTTACAATAATTACCTTATTTTATTTTTATATTAAACCACCTACTCTGAGTTAAATTCATGAAAACAAAAAATCCTTCATTATCCCCTTTGGAATATTTTAATGAAAAACCAACGAATTGGGAGAAATCCATCATATGATGTTTGATAAATCATTTATTGAACTTATTGGATTATGCTCTGTTTGTTTTTAATTCCTTTATATACATTTTTACTCATTTATTTTGTTGAAGAATCTATTTTGATGTTGGATTTTATGTCCTATTTCCATGGAATTGATGCTCTATTTAGATCCCTTCCAATGCAGAAAAAGTATAAAAGAAAATAATTATACATGATCATTGTAAGGGATCTTGTTGGGTGTTCTACATCTCATTCCTCTAGATTCGTCATTTTATAAATTTTTTGATGTTGTTTACACACTAATATCCTATTGAGTGGGATATTAAATTCATTTTTCACTCTTATATTCATTATAACCATGTAATAAGACAATTTTTATAAATATTTTCCATATTTTTAGTTTGCATTCTCAGCTTTGACCACCCCAAATATGGTGTTTCCGTTAATTATACCATTTTAGTTTTGTTATGTGCACGTGTGCCAAAATTTTTGTGTGTTTTGGATTAAACCTGTTAATAGTAAGGCTTAATTATCTAAATGAATATTGAATTGGTATTAAATTGTCCATGTAATAAGTTCATTTCAATTGGCCTATCTTAATTCTTTTTTTTCTACTTGTTTTATATTTTTTTGTTAAATAAGAATGTATACTAAGAATATGACTTAGTCAAATGGAATGTCAATGAGTGGCTTCATTTCAGGCCCAAAAACACCGTTCCATGTCTAATGTAGGGTAGGAGAGTGAAATTTATAAAAGTTCTATGAATTATTTGAAATGAATAAATGTTTGCCAGAACATGGGAGGAATTTCAATTTTTTTAAAAGGAATCAAATAAACCTCTTTACTTATTAAACAACATGACAATTATATAAAACGTAAATTTCATTAAATAATTAAATGATTCAATTATATGGTGTCTTGTATATGGAACATGAAATTACTATAGGATTGGTTAGAATTGAGAAGCTCTATAGTTCCTGAGGGGATGCCTGGATCACACGTTGACTCCATAAGGATTTTAAGATACTAGTTTCTAAGGGTGAGACCCACCCTGGAACCCAATTATTGTCTCCTTGTGGATGCCTGGTTTGACACCATTGGACCCCTAAAACACTATTATATCTTACCTTTGATACACTCCATAGATCCAGCATAACGTTAAGGAACATGTGGGACCTTTGTTAAATCCTTGTGTTCATTCATTACTTATCTCATTTTACCTTGATGAATTTGTTTTATTTGGTTTGAATTACATTTTTGTTGAATGACATGGATGTTTCAACTTGGAATAACCTCACACCTTTATACACAAGATATAGTTTTTTCCTATGTTGTATTCACCCCAGAGATCATGGATGCCTTGGTAATTACCATGTAACCTCTTTAATAACATCATCATGGATACATTGTGCACATTAGATCCCTTATCATTTTTTTCTTCATTCTAAGATGGTAGTGATGGTTTTTCCTCACGTTAATTACATATATAAACTGGAATTTAATTGTTAAAGGAAGTGTTATATGTTCAGACACCAGAAAAGGCTATAGTAAGTACTTTGGTATATACAATTCTATAGTTATTTATTTTTATATATGAATTCTTGCACATTGTTAGAGTTTATATTAATATAATAGAAGTTATAGATGTCGTTAGTGGTGGTATTCTATGATTTAACTCTCACTAATTCTAGGATGAAATTTTCACTAGATAATATTACTAGTATGTAGATGTTGAAAATATGAATAGTCCAGCTTTGTACCCTTGATTTATTTATTACATTAGGTTGGAGAAAGGTAGTAGATAACTAAGCAGGATCTCATGGTTCATTGAAAATGTTATGTTTCTTTTCTGTAATTTTGTAAATAATATATTTCCTAATACAATTTATCAATTATTTATAGTTTTATAGTGAGTTGAAGTGTATCATCATCTTTTTATAATATTATTAGTTATTCCTTTCTTCATTATTTCTCTATACTTATTCTATTCCATTTGTATATTTTATTTTTCTTCTACTATTAACTAGTTATCATACTAATCCACCATGGTACACTCTAGTATGTATTTCATAGTATCCTTATTGAGAAATTCAGTTATATCAATTCTTGTGAGTAAGATATGGTGTTCAGTGAGATGTGGTTGAGGCCATGTGGCCAACCAAGCTTGGGGAACCTTTTAGTGGCACCCGGTTTCAGGAAGTCACAATGTTGTAGTAAACAATTTATTTTCATGATTCTATATTTCAAGACAATAGAAAAGATATATGTAATGCTTTGTAATATGGTTATACTTCATGATTGGATTTCTCTAGCCATGTTTGGTGCAATTACCTAGTGGTATGATTTATGATTATTGTTCTATTTTTCCAATTACAATTGATATCCTTTCACCATTTTGTGACACACATTTTGTGTTGTGTTAATAATTATTATTCTAATTGAGAAATTTTTTTTCATAATTTTCTCGATGTGATTATGGAATATTTATTCATTACATGAGTCATTAAAGGAACATATAATTAACATTCCATTCATAATCCATTCAATATAGTTTTATTTTACTAATTCCATTTTCAGGATGTCATTGTGATTGGTGAGTGAGACTTGATTTTACAATAATGATTGTGATACTCTTTAGCTGTCAATAAGTGATTTAAATTTAATTTTATATTGTGTATGACCCCTCATGGGTTTGAATGAGTTGTTTATTGAGTCATTCCATCATATATACACCACTACATTCTATGAATAGAAGTATACTATGCCAAATTGAGAATAAATAAATATCGAGTATAGTGATATGATATATTATTCCAAATTCACTAGGATTATAAAATCATTATAATCAAAATTATATATATAATTAAGATATAATAGATGTAAAATAGTAAAAACCGACAGATAAAATGTACAGTTTCTAGTAAATGATGAGGAATGGTTTAGATGTCCCTTCATTTATAGGAACCCCTAAAATTTAATAATGAGAAAATGCTAATACCTGGGCTTTTAAAAGGGTGGATGGTGTAGTACTCCAAGGTTGGGATCCATTTCAATTTTTTATACTTATTCTATTTCTATATATCATCATAAAACATCTTAAATTAATGTTCTTTCAATTTATATTGAAATTCATCCACAATATCATAGTGTCGTCCTCTAATAGGGAGGATTACCATTCTCCAGACATAGTGGGCATTGAACTATCGGTCATACTAGTAGGAGTTCCCCTTGAGAAACCACTATTTACAATGGATCTCAACACTAAGTCTCAAATTTATGATATATTTCTATTATTGATGTAGTCTATGAAAAGTGATCCATGAATTTAACCTATGATTCCCGATCTGACCTATGAGTTACAACTACAGCCTCCTCCTACCATTTTTTGGGATGGTGGTCCATAGGCCACTATGTATTGGCTTGTGTGAACTATATATATATTTCACCTTATATAATGTCCTAAAACTAAGTGGGTTAACATTTTTACACGCATGTTATGTGATTTGGACAATCTCTAGTGGGATGTAATTACTGAGGATGCTTTACATCAGTGAATGGAATGTGATAATTTACAAACATCCTTTTAGGATTCCTTTTTCCATTGAACCTGTGATATAACCAATACATAGAGTTCATGAATCTGGTGTTGGGTGTTATTTCAGTTATGAAGTATTCAAAATTTCTCAATGATTTACAATGTTTTTTACTACTTATAGGTTGTGATGAGAATTCACATGATAGATGATTTGATGATGGACATCAGTTTTCCATGAAGGATTTGGTGAATTTAGTTCACCAACCTAAAATCTATAAGATTTTCAATCATGATATTATCTATGAGTATAACCTGTGTGAAGGATAAAATACTAATAATAGATGATCAATACTGTTATAGTCATGTTGTTCTCCTAGTATCATATTAGGATCCCCCATGGTTTGTCTTTTGAGATATGGAAAATGGAGTACCCATACCAGTATCTTTGTCTTGTGAAATTAGTTTGGAAATATAGGAATCTGAAGCCTTAGTTTTATATAGATCATCTATTTATCCTATATTATGGCACTATGGAAATCATAATACATTATTATGGACTATTCCATCAGATTCTTGGGAAAGAAGTTTAATACTCACTCTATCTTCATGGGAATGTTTTTTATGCCACACCAGGAAATGAGTTGGAGAAGTACTGTAGGAATAAATAAGGAATAGTTCAAGGCCAATTAAATCATACATTGCTTTATCTATATCTCCAATAGAGCAGTCATTTTCAATGTAGTACACCTGTAGCACATAGACATGGATTACCACAATTTCATGTTTTACTGCTGATACTTGAGGATTAGAGTGAATGAGATCATGCAGTTTGAGGATCATTACTAATATCCTCTACTATAGTATATTTTTTATATGATATAGGTCTTTAGAACTCCCTCATATACATAACTATTGTGGAATGTCTCAAGATTCAATTATATTATTATTTTCATTTGGAGACCCTAGAAATAACATTTGGAAGTGCTATCATATGGAATACACCAATATAGTGGATTTTTATTTGAGTTTCGCAGTTACCCTTTCTTATGGGTACTGTTTATTCTCATGATTAAAGGCATAAATATCATTCTCCAGATTTATTTTTTGGTTTTGTATCCAGCCTCTATATTATGGAATTACAATAGGCTATTTTTTACATCCATAGAGGGAAGATTTTTTATACAATTGGGTGAGTTAGATGTATAGGAAGGTAGAGGGGGACTGGAGAGTCATGGTCTTAATGGATTTACTTCCCAGATATCTAATGATTTTATGGAGGATCCGTTTTTTAAATCAGGATTAATTCCCTATGGTAGTATATCATTTTACAGATATCTTCGCTAATATTTTATATAGCATACAACATGATAGAGAGGCATATTATACCACTAAACTCATTATAGTAGAATCTTTATTTTACATTCATCTATAAAGGATGACACCTACTCAGCTCCATGAACTCAAGAATTCACTAGAGGATTTAGAGGTGAAATGTATTATATTTCCGAATACTACCTCATGGTGTCCTACTAAGATTTTTTCCAACATGGAGGATGAGACCCATGGTCTCTGCATGTATTAAATACAGATGAACTATCATATTGTAAGAACCCGGTTTTTGCTGTGAAAGATATTGGAATATTTTTTATGATATTCTAGAGAAGCGCCTTCAGACGGTGTGCGATTCCGAGCCCCAAAGTGGACGAAATTAAATTTTCAGTGTGTTCACATTGGAAACGCCAAATAAATGGGATAACTCATAAACGGAGTGCTATATCAGAGATCCGAGGGTACAGAAGGGTCCAGAATGGGGTTTTTATCCTAGGAACGACATAAAACATGTCGTCGCGGGATGTTTGGACCCCTCGCTCGCTTTCGGAAAGGTAAACGGATAAATTTATTTATTTATTTATTCGTTTAATGTTGAAACTCATGTATCTCTTAAACGGTGGCTCGGATTGGGAAACCGATGGCACCATTGAGTTCGGAGCGTGCCGTTTACCCTAGGAGGGGTGTATGTTTTGCGGGCGCGGGCCGTCTGTGAAAAATGGCCCTAGGGGCATTTTTGTAATTTGGAGGCTTTGGGCATCCAGCTTTATAACATTAAAACGGAATCTCGAAATCAAATTTCGAGACCACCATTGTTCTCGGGAGGTGTTGTTTACCCTAGGTGAGGCTTAAACTCGATATTGTCTAGCGTTTCGAGTGTGGGTAAAAATTGAGGATTAAATTAATTAAAATTTAATTAATTTAATTTTTCTTTTTAAACCATAACCCCACCCCTCTCCTTCCCCATCCCCATGGAAGCCCCTCCTCTCCCTCTCCTCCTCCACCTCCGGTGAGGCGGCTCCGGCGAGGCAGCTCCGGCAAGGCGGCGGTTCGGCGGCGAAGCTGCGGGCAACGCCCACGAGGTAGGAGTTATATCGTTTTGCATTTTCATTTCCGGACCCTTGTTTCAAGTTGTATTATGGAATCCATTTGATGTTTGATCTTCTAACGAAGCCGATAAATAGGTAGTATGCATCCCGAGCTTCCCAACGCATCCCTCAGATTTAAATTTTGGAGTCCCGAGACCTCCGCAATCGCCAGCCGAAGATTGCGGGTTTTTGGGTGGTTGTCCGGCGGTTTTAGGGTGGTCCGGACTTTTTTTTTCCTGGGCGGTGGAGGCCGGTTCGGCCAAGTGAGCACCACGGAGGAGTAGCAGAGCAGGGCGGCACGACGGAGGGGGTCCTCCTCGGCAGCGACGGCGCGCGCAGCGCGGATCGGAAACAGGCGGCCGGGCTTCGGCCATCGAGCGGAGGAGCTGGCTCCGGGAAGCGCAGGTGGCCGTGTCGCAATGGGCCACTGTGGATGAGGGGCGTCGACGCCCTGTCGCGGTCAGAGAAGACCCCCGAGGTCAGCGGCCTAGGGGTGCGGAGGAGACAGGGACCCGCGGTTCGCGGGTCATGCGCGGAGCGACAAAGACCGGCCACAGGCTGATCTGATTGGAGAAAATTGTACCCGAGGAAGGGGGTCCGGTGCTACTGGACGGGCCACGGCCGGGCCTCGGGCCGGCTGAGGGTGGACCGGTCAGACTTGGCCGGTCCGGCAAAAGGGTGTTTCCCCCTTTGCAATTTCCGACGCCCGTAGCTTTCGCTACGGGCATCCGTTTTGCGTGCCGTCAGCGGCAGCGCAGACCGTGCATCGAGGGGAACGCTTTGAGATGGTTTCCAGAATTTTTAATTCCCGAAACGAGGGGCCTCAGAGGTGCGGCGCGTCTTTATGTGTTTTGTCATTTTTGGGGGGAAACTTGTTTTGGACGGCACAGATGCATCCGACGTTCGATTTAATCGTCGTCATTGGCGTTGGGACCCTGGCACTATGGCGGAGCATCCCAGGGTGGTTTTAGGCATTGAGGCCGAGGTTGAGGCATGGGCCCCACGACCCGTCTTCCGAGCTGCGAGCACCGTTTAGCGACTTTTTCATCAGACGTTCGTTCAGGGAGTGCGAGCAGACGATGTTTGGTGTTTTTCCGAGGGAATCGCGTTGGCGCAGTCCGCTCGCTCTAATCCCGCACGACGATGTGAGCCTCGCGACGACTGATTCGGGAGTTGACGGTGAATTCCAGCCTTATCAATGGGTGTCCGTTTTGGACAAGTGAGTAGTCCATTTTGTGTACTTTTTCAAGAGGATCTCAGGGTGAGATCCGTTCGTTGTGTTTCGGGACCAGGGTGCGGGTCCCACGTGGTACCGCTAGTGCGCGGGGCACCGGAACGTATCCATTTCACCAGATATCCGTTGCACTCAAGTGACTAGTTCTTTTGACGTGTTTTCCTGAGGGGACCGCATTGGTGTGATACACCCGACTGTTTTTGAGGTCGAGGCTTGGGATCATGGGACCCCGTTCAGGCGTGAGGCAGTATTGGTGACTTTTCCGTCGGATATCCGTTTGAGGCGAGTAAGTAGTCGATCTTGCGTGTTTTTCTTCAAGGATTACAACAGTGCGATCCGTTTGGTTTTGAGGATCCTCTTGCACGACCTTTTTAAATGTGGAACTGTGAAAGATGCTCTGATAGCAGTTATTCTCGCCCTGTTTGCAGAGAACCCTTGGCGTGTGATCATGTGCACTCCCGTATGAGTGAAGACGTGTGGATGGCTGTGCCTCAGCCATTGAGGTGGCTTGTTGGAGTTGTTACGTCACACCTTCTCGTTGACGTTGGGTGCCGAGTGCACGATAGCCTTAGGGCTGGAGACATGGTAAACTCTAGGAGTATACGGGAACCCTTGGAGGTACATGTGGTTGATTGTACATGTGGACATTTGTACGCTTGGTTGGGGTTGAGATGGGGCCACACGTTGTGTGGGACCCACGTGCATGTCGGGTTCTGCTTTACGTACTTTGACCTCTCGCGACGTAGAGGGTCCCTCTGGGCTTGTTTGTTTGACTAGTAGCGTGGAGTTTTTCACCTGGCTCTATGCCCGTTTGTTTGACCAGTAGGGTTGAGTGGTCTCCCCCTGGTTTCGTTCTCGATGGATCGGCCAGTAGTGGTGCTAGTGACACCCAGTGATGGAGCAGACGCTGAACTTCTTTTGGGTTAGTTGTTCTAGAGTTGGGTGGTTGCGCGATACCCACTCCGTGTTGGGTTGGCTAGTGTTGTACCCTCTAGTTGATATGGTCAGAGCAGTTCTGAGTTTTACCCTTCAGTGGGGCTGAGTAGTGGGTTACTCATCAGCTTCTAAGGTATACCCTCTAGCAGAGACTGAGCAGTGGGTCATCTGACACTCTTAGGATCTACCCTCCAGCAGAGACTGGGCAGTGGGTCACCCGACAACCTATTAGGGTCTATCCTACAACAGGGCTAGGCAGTGGGTCTCCCGTCAACTAGTTCCATGTCTACCCTCCAGAACGGCTGGGCAGTGGGTCGACTGTCGACTTATTCCAGGTCTACCCTCCAGCAAGGTTGGGCAGCGGGTCGCCTGTCGACTTATTCTAGGACTACCCTCCAGCAAGGCTGGGCAGTGGGTTGCCTGTCGACTTATTCAAGGTCAACCCTCCAGCGGGGCTGTGCAGTGGGTCACCCGATATACTATTATGAATTACCCTCTAGTAAGGCTGGGCATTGGGACACCTATTGGCATTCCAGACTCAGTCCTTTATACCAGGCTAGACTATGGCTTTCCTCCATGATCATTGGAGCGGGACCCTTGGTTATTCGGGCCAGTGTTGTGACGACTTTGACATTGAGAATACCTCTCGACTTCAGGGCAGTGAAGAGGTGTGGTTGATGTTTCCCCAGAACTCTCAAGTATGAGGATTGCTTTCCCCCACCGAGATTCGTCTCTGTGACGTGACCTAAAACCGTGTGGGTGAGTCAGTGCTGCCCAAAGCGGATAGAGTTGAGGTGCGATGATTGAGCCCATTGGCTTGCGGTTCGGGTCAGATGTGCGGGATGTCGGGCATCGATGATGGAGGTTACTTCTGGTACTGTTGGCTACTCTTTTCTTGGGCTGAGCTACGGGATGCAGATCCCCTTACGAGTTGGTTCGGGCTTCTTGTAGAGAATATATATATGTATATACCTTGTTCCCGTACCCACTTCTTGGGTTTGGTTACTCTCCTTCCAGGTGAGCCAAAGACGCGCAGGGTATGCCACGTGATTTCTGTGTATAACTTCTCGTGGTTGGACGAGTCTACTCACCTGCTATAGGTAGCAAAGACTCGACTAAAAGTTCATCTTCTCACTGTTTCCAGCTCCTTGTGTCTGGACGAGTCAACCTTCTTGCCTCTTGTTGGGTTGAGCTGGACATTACTGTACTCGTTACTGCACCCTCGGTTGTACTCCTTTACTTTTTCTGTTCGCTCTACTGCTCACCCTTCCGTAACTCCTTTGTTGATCCCTCGAGCCTTCAGGGTATCGTACTGAGTATTTTTATACTCACCCCTACTTGGGATTTTCCCGCACATGGTGTGCCCTTGAAGACGGTGGATAGGTTGGTTGTGTCTTCAGTGGAGAAATTGAGTTCGCGAGCTTGGACCGTGTGCGGTGGTCTTTGTCGGGTTCCAGGTGGGGAACCCTTCCAGTTGTTTACTGTTGTTTTACCTATTGCTGGGTTATGGCACTTCTCGTTGGGTGCGTGTTTTTTCCCTTTCCTTTTTAGTTTATCTTCATCTTATACATTGTACTGTTTAGAGGTCGATGCCCATTTGTGGTATATATATATCAGTTTCTCTTTTCTTTTCTTTTTACTCCATACTTTTTCATTGAGTGTACTGCGTGTGTGTGTACAGGTACTTAGGAAAAGGCCTCCCTGAGTTATTGTGCCTTCGGCACTGGTCGCCATCCCCTGGCCTATGGAGGCGGGCTGGGGGTAGTTGCGGCTAGAGCCCGGATAGGGTCGGGTCGTGACAAAGTGGTATCAGAGGTGGTTCGTTCCTTGGGGCGTTGTGCGGACATCCCTAAACAGGAATTGGTTGGGGTTTAGGGCAACAATTTCAACATGTCTTGAGAGCAGCTCTCTGGCGAGGGAGTCCAGTGATGGTGCAACGACCAACGTATCCATTCACCAGGACCTTTATAACCTGCTTGTCGACTCGGTATACTGAGACACTTGTTGTAGGGAAAATTGGTTTGTGCATCACATAGGATTGAGTCTTTGATTGTCCTTCTTGATTCATCTCCCCATCGTTGCAATTGAAATATACATATATGCTCATCTGACCGCGGAACTCCTTGATAATATTCAAGATGTCTTCACAAGGATAGCCAGCCAGGATATCAGCTTTTGTTCGTGACGATGACCATGTGAGCTACAAGGCCTCAATCCAGGACCCATCATGCATTCCCTTTACTCCGAGTGGGCCGGTAGTTGCACACCCCACCTGTTGAGAAGCCGACCGTTTCAGCAGAGCAGGCTGAGCTTGAGAGCAGGTTGAGTGTGCTCCGTGAGTTCTAGCGGTAGAGACCGATGTGGTTCAGTGGTGAGGCGGACCCTCAGGCAGTATAGGTTTGGCTAGTGGCAGTGGTTCACCATTTCAGGCTTGTGCAGACGCCGACAGATCGGAGAGTGGCTTTGGCAGCCACCTTTTTTCGTGGAGCAGCTTGGCGTTGGTGGTGTCTGGTGACTCAGCTTCTTGACGAGTCGTCGCTTTCGTGGGGTGACTTTCATTTTTAGTTCCGTGAAGAGCTTTTCTCCTCCTGCTTGCGCTCTGTTCGGATTCAGGAGCTCCTGCTGTTTCAGCAGGGAGGGATGACGATGGCCGAGTACGCAGCTAGTTTCGCAGACCATGCACACATTTAACTGGACTTGGTCCATGAAGACAACTTCCGAGTGAAGAAGTGCGAGCATGGTCTCCGCTGAGATATTCATGTTGTCATAGTACCCTTGGACATTTCCACATATGACGGGTTGCTAGAGAAGGCGCTGGTGAAAGAGGGGTTCCTGTCACGTTCCAGTGTTTGTTGTGGCAGCAGGCACGTTGGAGCCGAGATGTCTGTCGCGGCTAGTGGGCGTCGGCAAGCAGAACCTCGACGCAGGTATCATTATGACAACCGGACTCAGGGGCGTGGTCGTACACCACAGTGGTGCCGGAGGGCACTAGTGCATCCCGGAGAGAGTCGGTGCTATGCTTGTGACTGGTGAGGTCACTTAGCACGAGACTGCCCGACCCGAGTTGCTGAGAGCTTCGGCCAGGCAGCAGGTGCACCACAATGGCAGAGGCAGGCCTGTGGTAGGAGTAGTGGCCATAGAGGTGGTGATATCCGAGGCGTGGGAGGAGCTGGAGGTGGGGGACGATGTTACGAGGTCTTCCCATCACTACTAGATGGTCCACGTTAGGCCATGGGAGCTGACAGTTGGGACCGCGGATAGCCACGAGATTTGGATGTCTACGATCCCGCGGGGCATGAGGTGATAAAGGGAATGCTCTATAACTCTTCTACTTCTTGCAGTAGAATTGTTAGACTCTATGTGTGAATTTCTTTTTCTCCCCTCTCCTTGCTTGAGTTGATACCAGGGTGACGCGTGGCATCGATGTAACCATGTGTTGGTAAGGAAAAAGGTGTGAGACCTTTTCCATTAGTCGATAGTGTTGACTCCTTTGCTTCTGAGCTTGTAAGGGAGTCTTGGTTGAGAAACATCAACTGTGAAATCTCACGTAACCTGATATCTTTGAGTGTTTCGCCATATGGATATTTTGAAGGAGGGAATCACCGGGCCTTGTTCCAGGTGCGGGCGGTGATTCCCTTCACAGCATGCGACGTGGAGGTTTGGTCGGGGAGGTGAGCTACCCCCGAGAGCCTTCGTGCCGTTTCAGACTGTGAAAGGGGATGGCGAGGTTCCCTGTCGCCTTTCCCTAACCCAAAAGTCTGGAGTGGGTGCATGATGTCGGAAAGGGCCGACCTAGCGTGAACAGATCAATCCTTTGGTCTGTGTGCGGTGACGCAGAGCTGTGTGTGGGTTCTTTTGGGTATGGGAAAGCCATGTGTGGGCTTAGTACCCTGTGGTGCTCCCTAGTTTTTCTTTTCGGGGATGAAAATCATGAAGCAGATAATGATGTATGAAACCGGTTTTTTCTGTTAAATACTTTGGAATATTCTTGATGATATTCCAAAGTAGTGCCTTTAGACGGCGTGCGATTCCGAGCCCCGGAGTGGCCGGAATTAAATTTTCAATGAGTTCACACTAGAAACACCAAATAAAAGGGATAACTCCTAAACTGAGTTTCGGATCCGAGATCCGAGTGTACCTATGGGTTCGTAATTGGGTGTTTATCCTAGGAAGGACATAAATAATGTCGTCGCGGGATGTTTGGACCCCTCGCTCGCTTTCAGAAGGATAAACAGATAAATTAATTAATTAATTTATTCGTTTAATGTTGAAACTCATGTATCTCTTAAATGGTGGCTCGGATTGGGAAACTGAGGGCACCGTTATGTTCGTAGCATGCTGTTTACCCTAGGAGGGGTGTAAGTTTTGCGGGCACGGGCCGTCTGTGAAAAATTGACCAAGGGGCGTTTTCGTAATTTGGCGACTTTGGGAGTCTAGCTTTATAACATTTAAACGGAAGCTCAGAATCAAATTCCGAGACCACCGTTGTGCTCGGGAGGTGGTTTTTACCCTAGGGGAGGATTAAACTCGACCCCGTCGGGCGTTTCGGGTGTGGGTCAAAATTGGGGATTAAATATATTAAAATTTAATTAATTTAATTTTTCATTTTAAACACTAACCCCACGCATCTCCTTCCACTTCCCCCTGACATCCCCTCTTCTCCCTCTCCTCCTACACCTCCGGTGAGGCAGCTTCGATGAGGCAGCTCTGGTAAGGCGGCGGTTCAGCGGTGAAGCTCCTGGAAATGCCCACGAAGTTGGAGTTATTTGGTTTTGCATTTTAATTTACGGACCCTTGTTTCATGTTCTATTATGGAATCCATTTGATGTGTGATCTTCGAACGAAGCCCATAAAAAAGTAGTATGCATCCCAAGCTTCCCAACACACCCCTCAGATTTAAATTTTTGAGTCCCGAGACCTCCGCAATCGCCAGCCGAAGATTGTAGGTTTTTGGGTTGTGGTCCGGCAGTTTTAGGGTGGTCCGGCTTTTTTATTTCCTGGGCGGCGGAGGCCGGTTCGGCCGAGTGAGCACTGCAGAGGAGCAGCGGAGCAGGGTGGCACGGCAGCAGGGGTCCTCCTCGGCAGCAACGGCGCGCGGCGCAGATTGGCAGCAGGCTGCCAGGCTTTGGCCATCGAACGGAGGTGCTGGCTCCTGGCGGCGCAGGCGGCGGTGTCGCAATGGGCCACTGCGGATGAGGGTCGGCGGCACCCTGTCACGGTCGGAGAAGACCCCCGATGTCAGCGCCAGAGGGGTGCGGAAGAGACAGGGACCGGCGGTTCGCAGGTCCTGCGCGGTGCGACAAAGACCGGCCACAGGCCGACCAGATTGGAGAAAACCGGACCCAAGGAAGGGGGTCCAGTGCAGTTGGACGGGTCCCGGGCCGGCTGTGGGAGGACCGACTGGACCGGGCTGGTCTTGCCCAAGGGGGTTTCCCCCTTTTTAATTTTCGTTGCCCGTAGCTTTCGCTACGGGCGTCCATTTTGCGCACCGTTAGCTGTAGCGTGGACCTTGCGTCGAGGGGAACACCTTGAGATGGTTTAAAAAAAATTAAATTCCTGAAATAAGGGGCCTCATAGGCACGGTGCTTCTTTATGTTTTTTGTCGTTTTTCAGGGGAAAACTTCTTTTGGATGACGCGAACGCGTCCGACGTCCGATTTAAGCCCCGTCAGTGGCGTTGAGATGCTGGAACAGAGGCAGAGATTCCCAGGGTTGTTTCAGGCATTGAGGCCGAGGTTGAGGTGCGGGCCCCATGACCCGTCTTCCGAGCTGCGAGCTACGTTTAGCGACTTTTTCATCAGACATCCATTCGGGGCGTGCGATCATATGATGTTTGGTGTTTTTTCAAGGGCATCCAGTTGTCGTAGTCCGCCCGCTCTAATCCTACACGATGGTGCGGGCCCCACGAGGGCCGATTCGGGAGTTCACGGTGATTTCCAGCCTTATCACCGGGTGTCCATTTTGGACAAGTGAATAGTCTATTTCGTGTACTTTTTTGAGAGGATCGCAACGGTGTGATCCGTTCATTGAGTTTCGGGATCGAGGTGTGGGTGACGCGTGGTACCGCTAGTGCGTGGGGCGCCGGAACGTATCTTTTTCTCCAGATATCCATTGCACTCAAGTGTGTTGTGGTTTTGATGTTTTTTCCCAAGGGGATCACATTGGTGTGATGTGCCTGACTGTTTTCGGGGCTGAGGCTCGGGTTCACGGGATGCCATTCAGGCGTGAGGCGGTGTTGGGGACTTTTTCGTCGGATATCCATTTTAGGCGAGTAAGTAGTCGATCTGTCGTGTTTTTCACAAGGATTACAATGGTGCGATCCATTTGGTTTTGTGGAGCCTCTTGTGCGACCTTGTTAAATTTGGAAATGTGAAAGACGCTCTGATAACAGTTCTTCTAGCTGTGTTTGCAGAGAACCCTTGGCGTGTGATCGTGTGCACTCCCATGTGAGTGAAGACGTGTGGATGGCTGTGCCTCAGCCGTTGAGGTTGCTGGTTGGAGTTGTTACGTCACGCCTTCTGGTTGACGTTGGGTGCCGAGTGCACGATAGCCTTAGGGCTGGAGAGGTGGTATACTCTGGGAAAATACGGGAACCCTTGGAGGTACATGTGGTTGTTTATACTTGAGGACATTTGTACGCTTGGTTGGGATTGAGATGGGGCGACACGTTGTGTGGGTCCCACATGCGTGTCGGGTTCTGCAATACGTACATTGACCTCTCACGACGTAGAGGGTTCCTCTGTGCCCTATTTTTGGACTAGTAGGGTGGAGTTTTTCCCCTGTCTCTGTACCCGTTTGTTTGACCATCAGGGTTGAGTGGCCTCCCCTGGTTTCGTTCTCGATGGATCGGTCAGTAGCGGTGCTAGTGACACCCAGTGATGGAGTAGGCACTGAACTTCTTTTGGGTGAGTTGTTATGGAGTTGGGCGGTTGTGCGATACCCACTCCATGTTTGGTTGGCTAGTGTTGTACCCTCCAGTGGATATGGCCAGAGCAGTTCTGAGTTTTACCCTCCAGCAGGGCTGGGCAGTGGGTTACTCATCGGCTTCTTGGGTCTACCCTCCAGTAGAGACTGGGTACTGGGTCAACCGACACTCTTAGGGTCTACCCTCCACCAGATACTTGGCAGTGGGTCACCCGATGACCTCTTAGGGTCTACCCTATAGCAGGGCTCGGTAGTGGGTCGCCCGTCGTCTAGTTCCAGGTCTACCCTCCAGCACGGCTAGGTAGTGGGTCACCTGTCGACTTATTCCAGGTCTACCCTCTAGAAAGGCTGGAAAGTGGGTCTCCTGTTGACTTATTCCAGGTCTACCCTCCAGCAATGCTGGGTAGTGGGCCGCCTGTCGACTTATTCCAGGTCTACCCTCCAGTGGGGCTGGGCAGTGGGTTTCCTGATGAGGTATTAAGGTCTACCCTCCAGCGGGGCTGGGCAGTGGGTCTCCGGATGATGTATTATGGTTTACCCTACCCTCCAGTAGGGTTGGGTAGTGGGTCACTCGATATCCTATTATGAATTACCCTCCAGCAGGGTTGGGCAGTGGGACACCTGTTTCCATTCCAGACTCAGTCCTTTCTACCAGGCTAGACTGTGGCTTTCCTCCGTGATCACCAGAGCGGGACCCTTGGTAATTCGCGTCAGTGTTGTGATGACTTTGACATTGAGAATACATCTCGACTATAGGGCAATGACGAGGTGTGGTTAATGTTTCCCCAAAACTCTCAAGTACGAGGAGAACTTTCCCCCACCGAGATGCGTCCTTGTGATGCAACCTAAAACCGTGTGGGTGAGTCAGTGCTGCCCAAAGCGGATAGTGCCGAGGTGCGGTGATTGAGCCAATTGGCTTGCGGTTCGGGCAGATGTGCGGGATGCTGGGCATCGATGATGGAGTTTACTTCTGGGACTGTTGGCCACTATTTTCTTAGGATGAGCTACGGGATGGAGATCTCCTTACGAGTTTGTTCGGGCTTCTTGTAGAGTATATATATATATATATACCTTGTTCCAGTACCCACTTCTTGGGTTTGGTTACTCTTCTTCCAGGTGAGGCAAAGACGCGCATGGTATGCCACGTGCTTTCCGTGTATAACTTCTCATGGTTGGACGAGTCTACTCTTGAGCTTTAGGTAGAGAAGACTCGATGAGAAGTTCATCTTCTCACCATTTCCATCTCCTTTTGTCTGGACGGGTCTACCTTCTAGCCTCTTGGTGGGTTGATCTGGACTTTACTGTACTCATCACTGCACCCTCGGTTGTACTCCTTAACTTTTCCTGTTCGCTCTACTGCTCACCCTTCGGTACCTCCTTTGTTGCTCCCTCGATTCTTCGGGGTATCTTACTGAGTATTTTTATACTCACCCCTAGTTGGGATTTTCCCGCACATGGTGTGCCCTTGCAGACAGTGGACAGGTCGGTCATGACTTCAGTGGAGAATCGGAGTTCGGAAGCTTGGACCATGTGTGGTGGTCGTTGTCGGGTTCCAGGTGGGGAACCCATACAACTGTTTCCTGTTGTTTTACTTTTTTCTGGGTTGTGGAACTTCTGGTTGGGCGCGTGTTTTTACCCTTTCCTTTTAAATTTATCTTCAGATTGTACTTTGTACTGTCTAGAGGTCGATGCACATTTGTGGTATATATATAGCAGTTTCCCTTTGCTTTTCGTTTTTACTCCGAACTTTTGCATTGAGTGTGCTGCGTGTGTGTGTACAGGTACATAGACAAAGGCCTCCCTGAGTTATTGTGCCTTCGGCACTGGTCGCCAGCCCCTGGCCTATGGTGGCGGGCTTGGGGTAGTTTCGGCTCGAGCCTGGTAGGGTCGGGTCATGACAAAGTTGTATTAGAGGTGGTTCGTTCCTTGGGGAGTTGTGCGGCCATCCCTAAAAAGGATTTGGTTGGGGTTTAGGGAAACAGTGTCAACGTGTCTCGAGAGCGGCTCTGTTTCGGTGCGGATGTGCGTCGGGTTACGCTGTTCCGCCAGGACGCGTTCGCGCGTGCACCCGTCAACCCGAGGGGATGGGCGCGCGGCTTGTGGTCCCGCAGTCCCGCTTTCCAAGGGCGGGCGGCATCCGTCCCTTATTCAGGGGCGTCTGCTCCTTGATCGAAACCGGGATGATGGGATGTCGGCTTCTCCTTCCTTGGACGTCTCCTCGGAACTTGTCGCCTAATCCGGGTCTCCCTCATAGACTTAAGAATGTTCGTGAATCTCGTTCCCGGCGCCATATCTTCATGGACACCGGTTAATTACGCTGCTTCCGCCCGGACGTTCCAAGGAGTCTGGGCGGGGCAGCAACCTGCGGTGAGAAGGCCGGGTGGCTCTGGGTGCTGGGGGCGTGTCGTAACACTGCGGCTCTGCACGTCTGTCTTCCGTCCCTAATAGGGCTTCTCGAAGGCACGATGGCCTGAGGCATCCCGTACTAGGTGCGGGGAACTGTGTCACCTGAGGTTTTCCTCAGCTTCCCGTGTTTAACACGGGGTATGCCGCGAGTTTAACGTCCAGCGGGGACGGCATCGGACCGATCAACACGAAAAGTGGATCAGATGACAGAACCCCTTGCGGGGAACCTCCGACGCTGGGGCCAGCACATGGGCGGCTTCCCAAGTAACGTGGAGTGAAGTGAAGTGGCATGACCCCACCGGGATGTGGCGGCCCGGGTAAGGATCAGGATGGATGATGAAGTGAAGAGCTTGGACCCCGTAGGGGCTTTCTACGTACCCTGTGTAGAAGACAGGGATCAAAGTCAACGTAGTTCGAATGTACAGTTTAACGTCATGCTGGACGTTGGCGAGCCGACTCACAAGGGGATCGAGGCTGTCGGGCGGAGGATTGAACCGAACCACCTCGCACAGAGGGGGGTTGAACGGCCGGGTGGATCACAGTTTCACGTCATGCTGGACGATAAAAGGGGAAATGGAAAAGGGGGGCTGTGGGGAGGCACCGTGGAGATACACACGGGCAGTCTCCCACAGGGGCGGATTCATAGGTGAATCAACGCAAGCGTGAACCCTGGAGGGGTCCACTGATGGACGAACCGACGTAAATACGACCGGGACGACCAGGTGGTGGGCTTGGACCTCAGGGAGGCTTCCTACGTACCCTGTATAGAAGACAGGGATCAAAGTCCACGTAGTTCATTCTGTCAGGACTTACGCACTTGGGGCAGCCCGGGTGGCAAAACTCAGTTGGAAGGGACTTGGACCGAAAGCAGAAGACACCTCGATCCCAGTCATACCCTCTACTGGCTTCGGCCGTGGGGAGGCGCAATGGAGATACACATGTGCAGCCTCCCACGAGAAACTAGGGGTTTGTAATACCCTGCCCCCGTAGGGAAAAGCCACTCCCATTAAATCGTCCCAAAAGGGGGACAATCCCGACATCCCTGCAGAGACGAGCGGGTGGGGGCCACGTCCAAACCGGGGGAGACCCTGCGTGCGGAGCACGGGATCAGGTTGCGGACGGTTTAGCGTCTTGCCAGACGAAGTACAGTTTAACGTCATGTGTTGAGGACGAAGCGGACGGTTTAACGTCTTGCCGGACGAAGTACAGTTTAACGTCATGTGTTGAGGACGAGGCACTTGGCAGTTTAACGTCTTGCAGCACGGACGATGGGGGCTAGGCAGTTTAACGTCGTGCAGCTTGGACGGGTGTGCAGTTTAACGTCATGCTGGGCATAGGTTGCCGGACGAAGCACTTGGCAGTTTAACGTCTTGCAGCGCGGACGATGTACAGTTTAACGTCGTGCAGGACGTATATGCAGTTTAACGTCATGCTGGACGAGTATGCAGTTTAACGTCATGCTGGACATAGGTGCGTGTCACTTCGCGCAAGCCTGGAGGGCCGCACGGGAAGACAACGCACGGTGTGGGCACCCGGGATGAGAATCATCGGGTACCACACAGGCGGGTACCCTTAGGAGGTCAACGGGGACGACCCTGGCAGATTGCGCGCAAAAAGGAAGCTTTGCGCGCAATACTGCGGGCCGGCGCGCAATCGGGGCGGCTGGCGCGCAATTGGGCCAGCGCCTTGCGCGCAGATGCTTGAGATTGCTCACACCGGGCTTCGGATAGCGCGCGGGGGCAACGGCTCATTCTCTAATGAATGGCCACTTGAAAGAAGGGGGGGTGCGCGCAATCAGGCCGGATTGCGCGCACCCCGGGGGCAATTGCGCGCAAGCGGGTTCTTTTGCGCGCAAAGGCCTTAGGGTGAATGTTTAGTCAAATGAAAGGAGCCAGCGGGGATTGCGCGCGAAGACGGACCCCGAGGCTTTCTTGCGCGAAAGAAAGGAGGTTACCTGAAGTTCGTCATTGCGCGCGGAAGGGGTTGAATTGCGCGCACGGGAGACGTTTCGACTTCCAGCAACCTTTGAAACGTTGGGGGTCGCCTTGTATTTATAGGCAACCCCGGGCGCGGAATCCAGGGTGCGAGCGCGAAATTCCCCCCGCGGGCGCGGAATCGGGCGCGGCGCGCAAGGGAGTCGCGCGGACCCGCGGCGCGCAAAATTGCGCGCCGGACCGGTGCATTGCGCGCATCCCGGGGGGTTTGCGCGCGGAACATCACCTTTGCGCGCGGGCCTCTGAAATTCCGCGCAAGGCCTCCGGGCCCTCCGAAACATCCTTCCGACTCCAAATATGACCTCGCTTTCCGCATCCGGAGCTCCGTTTGGGAACAACAGACTTTTCCGGCGTCTACAAAAGCCCCCCCTCGGAATCTGATCGGCGAGAGGTCGCAACGATCGGGTTCCGAGGGAGACGCCGGAATGCCGAAGTCCTGGGCGGCGCGGGACTTAGGCGCGCAAAAAGGGGCGCCGGTCGCGAAATTCGCCGCTGCGGTCGCGCAAAGCGCTTTCCGCGCAGCGCGGACCCGGCCTCGCCTATAAATAGGGGCGCTGGGTCCCGCGTTCCGTACTCTGGCCTTCCGCGCGATAAGCTCCAAAGCTCTCGTGCGCGAAATTGCTTCTTCCGGTCGCGGAATTCGCCCGATCGGCGCGCAAAACCGTCCGGATTTCGCCTGTTTTTGCGCGAAAACCCGGAACTTTGCGCGACAGTCTTCCCAATTGCGCGCCGTCCACTTGGATTGCGCGCCGCCTCTCAAACTTTTCCACCAGCCTCGTCCGATCCCGCACGCTTCATCCCTTAACCCGCACGACTCCCGAATCTTCCGAGATGGCCGCGCACAGAGGAAATGAAGGGGATGCCGCCACCCGCAGAGCCGAGATGGCGACGAACGAGGAGGTTTACGGAGCCAAGGAGATTGTTTCTAACAATCAATCCTTGTTCGACTTACTAACGCCGGCCCAGAAGACATATCCACTGTCGGACAACCTGCCGCTCTGGAACTTCGGCATCCTCGATGAGGTTCCGGTGCCAGGATTCGAGGTTGATGCGCCGCGAACCTGGGTGACTCGGGAGGACGAGCTTCACCGCTATAACATCACCAACAATGGGCATCCTGCCAGGGAAACCAGGCACTTGGATGTCTACGTCCTGAACCCGAGGACGCGAACCATTGATGTGGGTGAGCCTACAGCGGAGAATTCTCCAGCCCTCTACTCGAGCACATACCGTCAGAGTGTCACTGACGACACCAAGGGCTGGCTGAAAGACTGGGACTTGCGATCCGGGGGCAACTTTACCAGTGAATGGGCCTGGGTGTTCTGGGTACGCCACACTTGCGATCACTTCGCAGAGGAGCTGCGGTACATCGGCCTGTTCGAGGCGGTGTGGACGTCGCAGTTCCACTTCTACCAGCAGTCTGAGCTCGGGCCGGAGCTGTTCACTCGCTGGTCCCCGGATACCAACACCTTCCATCTTCACCATGGGGAGGTCGGCATCGGTCTCTGGGACATCCACTGCATCGGAGGTATCCCGCTGGAGGGCTACCAGTACGATGAGTTCCTGCCACCGAAGAACATCTGGGAGGACAGGTCACGGACTCCCATTCTGACCTGGCATCTTCTTGACCTGGCTACGCAGCGGCTCGGGATCCAAGACTTCCAGAAGGACATAGCCTACAAGGATTGGTTCGGCCAGTTCCTGGAGCATGACCCGGCGGTCAAGATGCCAGGCAGGGGGAAGCGGTGCCCGACCGCAGCTCAGAGGAGCCGGAACGGGTCGTACTGGCGGGTCCTGGAGACGGGCGATTACCGCTCATGGGGGTACCGCGTCATCGAGGCCCGGGACCCGAATGTCCGGTACGCGGCGTTCCTGGCCGCCTTTCTGAGCGGGTGGCTCCTGCCAGTGCGGGATGCGAGGATGGGCGTCCGCCCGGCGACGCTGGCGATGGCGGGCGCCATGGCTGCCAATAAGAGGTACAACCTCGGGGTCCCAGTACTGGCGAGGCTGTATGCCATTCTGGGACGCATCTCACGAGGGGGGTCGCCACGAAGGATCTGTGGGCCCTTTCAGTTCTTCCACGGATGGGTGGCTGCTCACCTCGGTGGGTATACGTTCCCAAATGCCATCAGTCCTCCGGGCAACGGCCTGCGACCCTCCCTGCTGAACATTGCGGGGGTCGCTCCGATGACCCTCAGTGAGGAGGGCGTGATGGTTCGGATTGGCAATCATGCCAATTTCAACTTCAGCCCGTTCCCCACTCCCGTCGGCCAGATGATCGACAACGGACAGGGCCCGCTGGAGCAGCATGAATACTTCCTGAACATGCGGGGCGGGGTGCTCGTGACTCGGATCGACGGGAAGGTGATCTGCGAGCCTTACGTGCCGACCCGGTTCGCCAGGCAGTTCGGGTGCCTTCAACGGATGCCGAAGAGGGTATTCACTGCTGTTCGGGAGGAGACGAACCCTTGCGTCCTTCGCCAGATGTGGCTGATGTTCGTCGCCTTCGGCTCTGGCGACGTCATCACCCTCCCTCCTACCGGAGTTAACGCAGGCTTGGCAACCGAGTACGCCGAACACTGGGCCATCGCGTACCCTGAGGGGCTCTTGCGGAAGCTAGTTCGGCGGCTCGAGGCTACCCGTGCGGAGACCGGGCGTCAAGGAAGGAGGCGAGGCGCCGCCACACGGGGGAGAACGGAGGCGCGCCAAGCAGCGGGGCCGGCGCGAGCAGGGACTTCGGCGGCGGGCGCATCGCAGGCTGCCGCTACGACCTCGGCGCCCAGAGAGGGGGCACATGCGGCGGTCGAGGAGCGGCCCGGGAAGCAGGTGAGACGTCTGCTCGAACCCTCCCACGATGCAGTCTTCCCGGCGCTGTGGTCGGCCTGGATGACCCTGCGGCAGTCACTGGGGACCGACGTCATCTGGCGAAAGATACTCAGAGAAGGAATCTATCTGCCAGAGGTCGGGCGCCTCCAGATCACCGACAGGGTGGACTTCAACCGGCAATATGCATATCTGACGGCCATGGACGAGTACGCGCGCCAACGTGGTCAGCGTGCGGAGCCATCCCTTCTGGTGAAGGTGATGCTCGGTCTCGAGCCCGCTCCGGAACAGATGCCGCCGGAAGAAGATGACAGTAACGACTCCGAGGAGGAGGAGGAGACGGGGGAGGATGAAGGCTCCGAGGGAAGGTCCCATCGGGGGAGCCCACGGGAGAGTGGCGAGGTGGCCGGCTCTGACAACGTTGATGTCACTGAGCTCCTCGAGGTCCGCTTCTATCCCTACTCAACTTGCTTCATCCATTCTCTTATGCAGCTTCTAACCCGTTTCTCCATCCTTCTCAGGAGCACACGGACGTCGGTCAGGCATCCTCAACAGGAGTAGGAGAGGCGCCAGCAGGACAAGGCGGGGGCCAGGCACCCATTATCGAATTGACAAGCGCTAAGGGGTCCCCTGCTGCAACTGTTCCTGCGGCGACCGGGGTAGCGGAAGATGACGCTCCGAACTCCCGTAAGTCTCCCTACTTTACTGCTGGTGCTTGCCATTGACGATCCGTGACTAACCATGGCATGCCCCGCGCAGTGATCTCAACATTGGAGGCTCGTCGTGTTGCCGAACCCGGGCCATCTACGAGTGGACCAGTGGTGGACATGCCGCCTGCTCCAGAACAGGCTTCCCAAACCGAGCCGGCCCCACCAACTGCTGATCAAGGGGCTGCGGGCGTCGGCGGTGCTGCCACCGGAGAGAGGTTGGGGGCTGACGAGGGTGTCAGCGCCGCTGGGGAGAGAGAATAAGGTTTCCCGGATGTTGGGGAACCTATCCCTCGTGAGGACCTCCCAGGGGCGGACCCTGCAGCAGACCTGCTGGCTGCCTTCCCTGCCTACCGGCCTGCCGACCCAGAGGAGATGGATGACTCGGACGCGGAGGCGGTCGAGGATAGCCGGGTAACGCGACGCAGGGGGTGGAAGTGCATCCAGCGCTTCCTCAAGCGAGACCCATCGGAATGGCTGGGGCGCATGGGATCACTTCAGACCTGGCTGCGCTTCCTGTGTGCCGGGGGAGCTGATGCTCAACGCCTCCATCTGACGGTCCGTGATTTCATGGCCGAGAAGATGCGCGAGAGCCGCCGGCGTGCCGACGTCGCACAAAGTCGGGACATGTCGGAGAGCACGCAGGCGCTCATCGCGGCAGAGCAGGAAGTCCGGCGCCTCGAAGGGCAGGCGGCAGAGAAGGAGGCCTTCGTCGCAGCATGTACCGAGCTTGTGGAGCAACTATCGGCACAACTGATCGACGCTCAGGTACAGCTGACGGAGGCGGGCCAACAGATGGTCACACTCCAAGTCGAGCGGGAGCGTGCACATGCCAGGATTGACGAACTGCGTGCTGCGACCGCCGACGAGGAGAGGGCACGCAGAGAACGAGAAGCAGCCCTGGAGGCCGCCAGCCAAAGGGTAGCGGCATTAGAAAGACTCATTCAGTACGCTAATCCCTAAGGGCTGTTTTTTGCCATTCCCAGAACATTTGCTTCCGCTACTTAATATTTTGATCCACTTGTATGAATCGCCATATTTATCTGCGTCTTTTGGTTTAACATGCTCAACCACAATTCGTTGTCTTGCGGGAGTGTTAACCAAGCATCAGGCATCCATAATTGGGCCTGGGTTTCTGGAGAAAAGAGGGAGGTCATTCCTAGGAAAGGAGACCTCAGACCTAACCAATGTATCATCCCCCAACTTGTTCCAACACACGAGCAGGACAACGCTAGGGGCGTTGAGATTTTATCCGAACATAGGGAAATGAGAAAAGGTGAATCGCGTGTCCCGAATCCAGACATCCACAATGATCGGCCTTCCAGGAAATGCCCAAGACGGTAGGCGGACAGTGGATCGACCATAACAACTGCAATAGACGGACCGAAAAAGGCCATCATTCATATTGCAGGAGGCGGACCACATGTCATCATGAATACCGCTTTGGGGTTCCTTCAGACACAAGGGTGGAAAATCCAGATCAACAGGGCATGCGAAGCGTGGGGCGAAGTGACGATTTGTTCGGACAGAATCCAACGCTCTCAAAATTGCGCCACCGTGGGGAAAGCGTATTAGGCGGATGCACTAATCTGGCCGTGAGTCACCTCAATTCTCAGACAGCACCTCTCTGACGAGGAAACTGTCGCTTCCCATCATTGCGATGGGGCATCCCGAGCTGAATCGGGGAGAATATCACAACTGCACCACTCTACCCGAAGTCAGGCCAGACGGCCGGCGACGAGGAGGGGCGGGACTTATCGATCCCTGAGGCTGGACCCGAGTCGAAATGCCCGGGCGTTCCTACGTACTCCATCAGGCTGGAGATCAAGCCACACGTAGTTCTGTGAGTGCAGTTTAACGTCATGCAGGACGTAGGACCCCATTTGGGGTAGATCTTAGTTTAGGGTCTTAGAGCTCGGACCATAAGGGCTGGATCTTAGTTTAAGGTCTTAGAGCTCGGACCATAAAGGTGGAGGATCTTAGTTTAAGGTCTTAGAGCTCGGACCATAGGGCTAGAGGATCTTAGTTTAAGGTCTTAGAGCTCGGACCATAAGGGCTAGATCTTAGTTTAAGGTCTTAGAGCTCGGACCAGAAGGGGAGATCTTAGTTTAAGGTCTTAGAGCTCGGACCATAAAGGGGGGATCTTAGTTTAAGGTCTTAGAGCTCGGACCATAAGGGCTCAAAGCACGCCACATCGTGGTCATATCCCCTGGATATGCGAAGATGCACTGAGGGATAGTGTCAAGAGTGTCGAGGTTTCGCCTGGTCAGAATGGGAGGTGGAAAATGTGAATCATGCGGCCATTCACTCGAGGACCGGGAGCACCGGCGTGACGATATGAGAATACTGCCGACCGTGGCGGAAAAGCAGCATCAACATCGCACCAACCGTTGGTGGAATGAGGCAGCAAACGAGCATCGACCGCTCAATCGCAGGATTTATATCGATTTGCTGCCCGAGGCCATTGGGGGTACCGGCCCGAGTCGGTGGGAGAGCACTGAGGCATTGTGTCCGAACCGTTCACGGGGGCTCCACCCAGGGCGTAGACGATGGGTCCGAATGAAAGGGAGCACGAAGCCTGAAAAGTGGAGGAAACCTGACCAAGCGGATCCTGACCCTCCTGGCAATAAACCAGAGTACTCTTGACACCGGTGGACCACGGCAAGGGGTCGGGGAACACGCCTTGAGGGTGACCTGAAGGCGGCGGATTCCCCAGAGAAGGGGGAATCTCTAAGAGGTGGGGGGCTGGACCCGAAGTTTCAAACATTCGGGCGTTCCTACGTATCCCATAAGGATGGGAATCAAGCCGCACGTAGTTCTTGAAGCGCGGTGCAACACAATCGGGCACCAGCGCGGGGAAGAGTGTGGGTCTGACCCTCACACACAAAAGGAGCGGCATTTGATATTTCTTGTTTGTCCTTAAAGATGAATGGTTTTTCTTTGTGCGGCGACATGCCCGTGATTGAGAAATCTCTGGCGTCGCCACAATAATCAAGCCATGGAAGGCATTGATGAATGGCGTGGTCATTAACCAGCGCCCAACATGAGTGTCCCCTGAGGAGGACATCACGATGCAGTGTCGTTTCTCGTCGGGCGGCCAAGACGATCACAGTTTACGGTCGTGTGGTAGGACCAGACAACACAGTTTAAGGTCGTGTGGTTCGGACCATGGAGGAACCCGCTTATCGCGGTACGGCGGACACGGCGGAGGTGGGAACATACCCAGCCCTGCGGTCACGCACGATTCCAGGAAAAGAGTCTTGGGATAGGGGTCTGCGTATGTCCATCACCCGAGGGGCAGAGATGCTAGCCTCCAGATATACTGGGCCCAGAATGCAATTGTTCGGGCGACTCCCTCCTCCTTATGGGGACGAGGGTCCAGCTACGCATGGCCCTTAGGGAGGATATCTGCATATATCCTTGGTGCTCAGATCATGGGAGCCTCGAACGACATCATTACCCTGGTTGGTCTGCCTAACGTGTAGAGGCGTACCGGAGGTCAGTATGAAGAGAGTGTCAAGATTCCACTACAACGCACAAAGGCGGAGTGTGATGAGGACTGCGCAACCAATGTTCAGAGCCTGAGAGAGCTGACATGGCGATCAAGGACGTTGCTGACGCATTCGCAACACAACATCCGATCGCGTCAGCCTAAGACGGGGCAAGCAAACGAGCATCAACCGCTCAATCGCAGGATTCATATCGATTTGCGGCCCAAGACCCACCGGTAAATCGACCCGGAGCGGTGGGAGAGCACTGAGGCATCGTACCCAAACCGCTAACGAGGATCCCTTTGAGTGAAGGCTCGAACAAGAGGAAGCGCGAGGCCTGACAAGCAACACAGGACTTGTCGGGATTGAATCTGACACTACAAGTCATAGACCGAAGCACCCAAAACATGTTAACAGATCTCCGGAAAGGGTCGGAGGACTCACCCCGAGAGCAACCGAAGGGGGGCAGATCCCCGCAATCAACCAAGAGACGGGGCTGGACCTGAGACACAAGCGTCCAGGCGGTCCTACGTATCCCATAAGGATGGGAATCAAGCCATACGTAGTTCTGAAAAGGCAGTTTAACGTCATGCAGGACGATGAGGGGTGTGAGGTAGTCCCACACACGGGGGAGGCGTACGGCGCGGCCAGTAGACCGACGTGAATGAGGACATAATCCCCTGCTCACGCGATACGCCTCGCACAAAAAGGAGGGGAACTGGGGCCAGAGGCCCAACGCGGGATAGGGATTCCCGGGAAATGGGGCTGGGCCTGAAACATGAATGTCCAGGCGGTCCTACGTATCCCACAAGGATGGGAATCAAGCCATACGTAGTTCTTGAAGTGCAGTTTAACGTCATGCAGGACGATGAGGAAAAAAGAAGGGGGGAGCAGAAGGCATCCCCAAACGTGGGGGGGGGCGTACAGCGTGACGAACAAACCGACGTGAATGAGGGCATAGCCCCGCACTCACACCATACGCCGCACACCCCGGGGCAACTGGGCCAAGGGCCCGAGATGGGATGGAAATTCCCGAAGGATGGGGCTGGGCCTGAAACACGAGGGTTCAGGCGGTCCTACGTATCCCATAAGGATGGGAATCAAGCCGCACGTAGTTCTTGAGTGGCAGTTTTACGTCATGCAGGACGAATGCTGAACAGTTTAACGTCTTGTAGCTCGGACGTAGTGCAGTTTAGCGTCATGCGGGACGAAGCACATGGCAGTTTAACGTCTTGCAGCGCGGACGAATGCTGAACAGTTTAATGTCTTGTAGCCTGGACGAATGCAGTTTAACGTCGTGCAGGACGTGGTGACACTCAGGCAAAGTATTGCTTGAGGAACCTAGCGTTGGTGGGAGGAGTGACACGCTCACCATCCATAGTCGCTAGGGAGTACGCGCCATTGGGATAGACCTTGTGGACAACAAAAGGTCCCTCCCACTTGGGCTCCAACTTGGGCGGCTTCCTGCCGGGGATCATCGGTGCTCTTAGGGCTAGCACTAGATCACCCTGCAGGAAGGAGCGGAGGCGAACCTTCTTATTGAAAGCTCGAGCCATCCTGCTTTGATGCCTCTCCAAGTTGTGCAAAGCGCGAAGTCTATTCTCATCCAGTGCTTCCAACTCGACTAGACGGGCTTCAGCAACTCTGTCCGGCGCTTGCTGGTCGTAGACCGCAGTGCGCAAGGACGGTAACTGGATCTCGATGGGCAGGACGGCCTCAGCTCCATACACCAGGGAATAAGGGGTCATCTGAGTGGAATTGCGAGTCGTCGTCCGATAAGCCCAGAGGGCGTTGGGGAGCTTGTCCGGCCAACTCTTCTTGTTCTGACCAACCATCTTTTGAAGAATGTTAGAGAGGGTTTTGTTAAACGCCTCGATCTGTCCATTCGCCTGCGCATGATAGCGAGATGTATGGTTCGAGCGGATGTTATACTTGGCGTACAACTTCTTCAACTCGGCTGCTCGGAAATTGGTTCCGTTATCCGTGAGGATAGCGTGAGGCACTCCAAATCGATAGATGATGTTGGAGGTCACGAAGTCAGCGATCGAACATGATTTGACCTCTCTGAGCGGAATCGCTTCTGCCCATTTGGAGAAGAAGTCCGTGGCGGTCAGAATGAACCGGCACTGGCGAGCTGTCGCCGGCGGGTAAGGTCCCACAACGTCCAGTCCCCAGACTGCAAAGGGCCAGGAATACCTTGTGGTATGGAGAGGCTCCGGCGGCCGATGCACAAAGTTCGCATGAACCTGGCACGCATGGCACCTCCTGGCGTACTCGATGCAGTCATGGATCATAGAGGGCCAGAAGTATCCCAACCTCCGAATCTGGTGGGACAGCTTCGGCCCAGTCTGGTGGGCGCCGCATGAACCAGCATGAACCTCTTGCATGACTCGTGGGATCTCAACTCCCTGAAGGCAACGGAGGAGAACACCATCAAATCCGCGATTGTAGAGGATCTGCTCCAGGCCGGGACTGCTCTGGAGGACGAACTGCGATGCGCGGCGTCGAACTCGCTCGCGCTCGGCCCGATCTGACGGAAGAATGCCATGTTGGAGGTACTCAACCAAAGGCGCCCTCCAATCACGGGCTGATTCGACTGCTATATCCGGGGTACTCGGGGCTCCGGGCATAGGGGCAACCGTGGTGAGATTACTTACCAACGGGCCGCGATCTTCTTCCGGGATAACGGGAGCGATGAGCCTGCGGCGCGTCACGCGGACGATCAGGTTGTCCTGTTCAGGTTCCGCAAGTGACGCAGCCAGGCTGGCCAAAGCATCTGCTCGACCGTTCTGCGACCGGGGAATATGGACAATTTCTGGCCGAGAAGGGAACCGGGCCATCAGAAGGAGGGTGCACTCCAACAATGGCACAAGTTCCGGCTTCCTGACAACATAGTCGCCATTGATCTGCTTAACGACCAGTTCGGAGTCCCCTTTCACGCACAGACGGGGCACGTCGATCTCGAGAGCTAACTCGAGGCCGGTGATGAGGGCATGGTATTCCGCCTCATTGTTGGTACAGCCCTCTGACAACAGGAAAGAGTATGGCAGCACGGCTCGCTCCGGGGTAATGAAGACGATGCCCAAGCCCACTCTATTGAGCTTAGGATTATCGAGTCTTCAACCGGTGGGGCTCCGGGAGGCACCGTCAAAGTGCATCTGCCAGCATGGATCGGCTCGATCAACCGAGAGAATGGTCTCATCAGGAAAGCCTAGATCCAGCGGCTGATCCGCGGAGGTCGGGTGAGCAGCCAGAAAGTCTGCCAACGCTTGCCCTTTGATGGCCTTCTGAGACACATACCTGATGTCGAACTGCTGGAGAATCACAGCCCACCGCGCTAGACGGCCAGTCAACATAGGTCGGCTCAGGATATATTTCAACGGGTCTACCCGAGAAACCAACTGTACCTCATGGTGCTGCAAGTAGTGCCGTAATTTCTGTACGGCAAATACGAGCGCCAGGCAGCTCTTCTCGATGGGGGAATACCTAACCTCCGCATCGAGGAGCATGCGACTGAGGTAATAGAGGCTATTCTCTGTTCCCTCGTTGTTCTTCTGGGCGAGAAGGGCACCCAGGGACCGTTCCAGGGCGGTCACATAAAGGACCAGCGGCTTTCCGGATACGGGCGGCATCAGGACCGGAGGTTGAAGCAGGTACTGCTTGATTTCCTCGAAAGCGGTCTGACACTCTTTATCCCATACATAGGTGGCACCCTTCTTCATAAGCCGAAAAAAGGGCTTACACTTGCCGGCCAGATTCGCGATGAATCGGCGTATATAGGCTAAGTGGCCTTGGAACCCTTGCAGTTCCCGGACGGTACCCGGGGGAGGCATCTGGCTAATCGCCCTGATTTTCTCTGGGTCAATCTCAATACCCCGGTATCTTACCACAAATCCAAGGAACTTTCCGGAGGTGACCCCAAAGGCACACTTCAACGGGTTCATCTTCAGGCAGCGAGACCGGAGGAAGCTGAACACTTTCTCAAGATCTTTGAGATGGTCCTGACGCTGGCGCGATTTGACAACCAAGTCGTCGACGTAGCATTCCACCAGTGTGCCGAGGATTGGCTTGAATATGCGGTGCATCGCCCGTTGGTAGGTGGCACCTGCATTCTTCAGGCCGAAGGGCATGACCCGGTAGCAAAAGGTACCTTGGGGGGCCCTGAAGGCAGTGAACTCCTCATCCTCAGGGGCCATCCGAATTTGGTTGTATCCGGAGTATCCATCCATGAAGGAGAGGGCTTGGAACCCTGCTGTGGCATCAATCAACAGCTCTGTCACTGGAAGGGGAAAATCATCCTTCGGACAGTGGCGGTTGAGATCGCGGAAGTCGATGCAGACTCTAATCTGCCCGTTCTTCTTCCTGACCGGCACAATGTTGGCCAGCCATTTGGGGTACTGAACTTCCCTCACGAAGTTGGCTTTGATAAGCTTGTCAACTTCGGCCTCAACCATGGCACCATGGGATGGGTTCATTTTCCTGGGAGGCTGCTTGAACCCGCGATGGTTTGCCGGGAGACCAAGGCGGTGGACGGCTACTTGAGGATCTAGCCCCGGCATCTCGTCATAGCCCCAAGCGAACACATCACGGTGCTGCCTGAGAAAGTCCACGTACTGCTGCCGCTCCTCAGAGGGCATGGCGGCACTAACCAACGTGGGTCTTGGATCGGCCTCGGTTCCAAGGTTCACCTGTATTAACTCATCGACCGTGGCGGGGACGCCCTCCTCAAAGGCTGGGGGTGCGTCTTCCATACCCTCTCCACTCGGGGAGGGATCATCCACGGGAGAGACTGCGTTGGAAACTGCATTGGGGCTACCAGATCCTGCTGGGCCACTGGTGCTGGCGCGGGCGGTCGCGGCCGTCTCATCAGGAGACTCGCGGACCGTCAAGACCATGGCGACGTCCAACCGGTGAATCGGGAGGACGTAAGCGTCATCCAGACTTGCCCAGGGATCGCTTGCAACAGCGACAGGCTCAACCTCACCTGCCAGGATCTGCTTATCCTTGCTCTTGTAATAGTCCGCGTCCAGATAGCGGGCTTCACATGAGGCAAAAGGAGAGGCATCTCCTTGAAGCACGCCTACTCGACCATTAAGGGAGTATTTGAGGCATTGGTGGTATGACGAGGGAACCGCCGCATGAAGGTGAAGCCATGGCCTGCCCATCAATGCGTTATACGCAGTGTCCTGAGAGACTACCATGAATTCGGTGTTGGAAACCAAGTCACCGAACTGGGTCTTCAAACGTATCTTGCCGACCGGGGTTTGCTCGGTGCGGTCGTACCCCTGGATCCTGAGGTCGGAGGGAATCAAGTCATCCTCAGACAACCCCAATCTCCGGAGCATCCGAGTTGGAATCAGATTAATCCCGGACCCCGTGTCGACAAGACAACGCCGGACTTCAAGGCCATTGAACTGGCCAGTGACATACAGCGGACGGATGTGTCCCTGTATAGGAGGGTCCTCATCCTTACCAGAGAACGAGATAACTGCCTGACATTCGGCGTCCTCGATCGTTTCGGCGTGGAAGGCCTCTGCAGCCGCAACCTCTGTCTCGAACTGGAGGGGGCTCTTCAGGGCTTCAGCGAGTGCCTCGCGCATCTCAGATGACATGCGCAGAGCCTCAAGGATGGAGAGCCTTGCTGGGATGTCGGCCAAGTGCTTCAGGACATCATACTTTTTGGCCAAGCGCGAGCTCCTGGTTGCAGGAGATTGCTCTGCGGTTGGTGGCATGACGGGCCTTACCGGTTGGATCGGCGGCCGACTGGTACTTGGCGCATCTCGCTGTTCACTGGTCGCAGTCCGGGAAATGGTCACCGTACTGGAGTCAGGAGGCCGGGATGGACTTGTGGCAGGGCGGAGCTGGTCGCGACGCGGCTGAGGCGGTTCTTCCCGGTCCCACACCACAAACAGTGGCGGAGGCGAATCCGTTATCCCCAGATGGGGGGCCTGCGCGCGTTGAGCTCGATCTTGAGCCTGCTGCCTAGTCTCAGTGGCGTGCACGGCCTGGCCGGAGGTACCGACGGCTGTGCCCCGGCGACTCCTGCTGCTGCGGTTCTTCCGACGGTGGCGACGACCGGGGACGCTAGGGAGGTCCACCTGGTGTTCTTCAACGTCGGGAACCGAAAAGGGATTTACCAGCTCGACGGTGTTAACCGAAGCGTACCCAATACCGTCATCGGACGAATCATCCATCACCGGGCGGATCCGAGGAGGGACCCCCATCTCCGGGGGCATGAAATCGCCGAGAGTACGGGATAGTGGCGGAACTGGCGGGGCGCGCTCTTCCTTCTTGCGCTGCCGCCGTTTGCTCCTCTTGGAGGAGGCAGACTGGGACGACGATGCCGAAGCAGCACCCGCAGGTTCTGGGGGCTCAGGCTGATTCAAGCGCGCACGGATGATTCCCTGGGCGCGAATGGTCGTCTTGCGGGCCATCCAGTTATTATACTTCTGGGACCCGCGGTCGGAGACCAGCTGCCATTCGTCCTCGTTGCCACTATCGTCATCTGATCCCACGAACACGCCCGCTACCTGTGCTGGAGCTGGGCCCAACCTGATTACATTGTTGTTAATCTGGTCTTGGAGCCAGTCCTTAAACACATAGCACCGCTGGATGGTGTGCCCCAGGGCCCGATGGTAGGGGCAGTAGCGGGGGTTATCCGTGAGATGTGCCTCCTCTGGCCTCCAGCACTCAGGCAATCGCACAATCCTCTGCTCCAGGGCGCTCCGGAAATAACCGGGGACCTGATCCTCATGGAATGAGTACGTCAGGTGTCGCGGGCCCCTGGGAGCGCGGTCTTGACGCGGGGCTGGAGGGGCCTGCCGAGGAGGTGGACCCTGATTATCTCGCCTGGGTTGTGGCGGTACATTACGCGGAGGGGCCGGCCGGTTCTGAGGCTGCCGTTGCTGGGCCGGGAACTGAGCCCGTGGAGACGGATTCCTGTGAGGCTGTGGAGCTGGTCTCACCGGCAGCAGCTCCAACGGCCTGGGAGCCTCTATCTGGGCCACAGCAGCGGGCTCAGCCCTGCTGACTCTCCTTGCAGGAATCATAGGAGGCAGCGGGTGTGCCTGGCTGGCCTGTTGCAGGGCTTCCTCAAGACGTTGAGCTTTGTCTGAGAAGTCCCTGAACCCTCCGGGGTAATTCTGAGTAATCAGGGAAGGGACCAGCTCGGTCTTGACGTTCCCGACGCACATTGTCAGCAACTGCTCCTGAGTCAATGGCATGTCAAGGGAATACGTGAGACCCTTCCATCGGGCGACGAAGTCCGCGACTCGCTCATCAGGCCTCTGCTTGCACTTGAAGAGGTCTGCGATACTCGTCTTCCGGGTCGTGGAACTGAACTGGTAGAGGAACTGTCTACGGAGGTCCTCCCAGCTGGTTACCGACCCGACGGGGAGCTGGCTGTACCAGACAAATGCTGGCCCTTCCAGTGTCTGGACAAAGCAGCGAAGCTTAGCGGCCTCTTGCTGCGCCGGAGTCCCCAACATAGGCCCGCACCTCGAGTTGAAATGGGCCAAATGCTGTGGCGGATCTCCGGTCCCGTTGAAGGGGGCGAAAGTGGGATTCCCGAATCCCGGAGGCGCCGGCATGTCATCCACCCATGCTGGGTATGGCTTGCCGTCCGGTGGGATCGCCACCTGCCGAGTCTCCAAGGCTTCCAAGCGGGCAATGAGTGCCGCCATCGGATCGTCCGGACATGGGTTCCAGTCCTGGCGAGGATCTCTAACCACGAGCGCATTGCATGGCCCTTCAATCGGGTCGTCGACCGGATCGTCGAACTCGGCAGCTCGTGGGGTGGCTGGCGGAGCGGCCCTTGGGGCAGCGGGAGGAATCCGAGCGGGATCTCTCGGGTAGTCACGCCGCTCGGGAGGGTGTGGAGAAACATACCGCGCCCTCTTGCCGTAGGCAATGGCCTCTCTCCTGTCGGCGAACACGGCGTAATCACGGTTGCCCGGGAGAGTCTCATCGAGGGGTGGTTGTTCCGGTCCCTGCTGTCCTGGCCTGGGATCACCGTAGTCAGGCCGCCGTTCTGCAGCGCGCTCGGCGAGGAGCTGGTCAACCAGCCTCTTCTGTTCGGCGAGCTGCTGACGTAGCGTAGCCTTCTCGGGATCCTCCTCTGCCCTCCGCATGGAGGCAGATGGGTCGGCGGGCCTTATAGCCTCGCTGTGCTCTTTTCCTTTGCTGACGTTTCGGCTCAACGTCAGTGCTTCAGTGGGTGCGGGGAGCCCCAGGAGGTTCCTCTGATGACGAGTAACTCTCACTGATGGGTCTGACGACGGCTTGTCTTCGGGGGGGAAGCCCCCGTCGAGAAGTTCCAAGTCGTTCCCCTCTCCCGACAGGTCAGCCATATTGACTGTTCCTGTCCCTGGGGATATACCCTCAGGGCCACCCAACGAATCGGGCTGTCGGCGAATCACACTGAAGCGTAGGGCAGCGTACTGCCCCCATCCACGGATATACACGTGGGGAGTGGCTTCCTCGATAACTTTGCGGAGTACTTGAAAGCACTCAACGCATCGTTGTTGGAGGGCCTCGTGGTGCCCAAATGACCCGGGGTGCCGGACCGCGGGGAGCATGGCCAGGTCAATTTGACGGCACTGCTCACCAATATCCTCCAGGTGTAGTTGACTCCCGGGGTATGGCATTTGTAGGCAGTGAAGACGGGAGTGAGTCTCCCGGAGAGTTCGGCGGAAGCACTCGAACTCATCCGGGGTGAGCGATTCGGGTGCATCAAAGCCCGGTCCTGCGACTGGCCAAAACTTCTCAGGGAAGTGGCCCTCTGCAAGGACGGTCCAGAAGCTCCACGACTCAAACTCGTGACCCAGATCTCCTCGGTCCTCTTCCATGGCTGGGAACGGACGGGGAACTGGTAGTGGTGCCGAGGCGGGCCGTCGGGCCGACGGGCTGGCCGGCGGTGAATACGGCGAGCAGGCCGATTGGCCTCCATATCCCGGGCCTCCCCCTGAGGGTGGCGGTGCCCCAGCTACCACATCACGATAGGACGGGCCGGCGAGCGAACATCCTGCCGTAGCATCGGTGCTCGCCGAGGGCGCACCAGATCGTGGTTCGACCGTCGGTCCCCAGAAAAAGTCTCCGGCTTCTCTGATCGAGACGGAAGGCACTTCCGGAGGGGCCGGTACCAACCGCAAGTTTGATCCTTGGGGGTCTACCAGACCCTCGTTACTCCGGATATACCTTCGGAGAGACGCGGGGATCACATCGATCTCGCTCTCGGGGAGCACGAGGCTGACGTGCCGCATTCCTACCCCTGCCCTTGACTGGCGGGATTGGGGAAGGGGCTCTGTCGCCGAATCGTACTCTGCCTCTGAGTCAGAGAAGCAAACCGGTCGGATCTCTGTCCGGAACTCCGCAACATTCTTCCCTCGGCGTCGACGCCTTGCCTTCCTGCCCCTGGGTGGTTCTTCGGGGCAGGGCTGATCTCTGTCATGGCGTCCTCCGGCCGCACTGGTGCTGGGGCCGAGAGGACTGGGAACCAAGGTGCGAGGGGCACCGGGACAGATATCAAAGGGGACGCTGGGAGAGATGATTCCGGGCAGGCCTCCGGGCCGGGATCGGAAGGTGGGATGACCCACGCCTCCTGGATCGGCCACACAGAGTAGATCCTGTCGGTGAATAGCGCTACCGCGAGGTGGTCTGCGGTGGCTACTGCCAGTGCCAGCAACCGGGAGAGTCAACCCAACCTGCCTTTGGGGCGGTCGGGGCCTCGATCCGGGTCGGGCATAGGAGTTCCCCCGTTCAGGATGCACAGAGGCCTGGCGACTGGAGCCAGCAGTGGCTTGGGCCAATGCGGCCGCTGTTGCTAGAGCCCCAAGGTGGGCATCCTCTTCCGCTCGTGCCCGACGTTGGCGTCGAGACAGACGAGCCGGGATGAGCGGCGCGGGCAGGTGGAGAGCCTGTTCCTCGACTTGAGGGGCCTGGCGGCGATGTCGCCGTGGCCTGGCGGGAGCCCTTATCGTGGATCCCTGGAGCGGACCTCGGATAGGGTGATCCTGGGCATCTCCCACCTCATCCGCATAAGGAAGGGAACTGTCAGAGCGCTCCGGGGATAAACTCCCGAAGCGATTGGACGTTGAGGTAGGCAGCGGTGCCTCCCTGCGCGGCCCTCGGGGGCGGCGGTGGTGGCGAGGCGCAGCCTCCTCAAGGTCCAGGCGAGCCATTTCCCTAGTGGGGATGACTCCCTCTTCCTCGTATCTCCGCACCAGGGTGTTGATCACCCTTCTCTGGATGACCTCCGAGGGGGAGAGAGGGCGTGGTCGTCCCGCAATTGCGGCTGCTGGGACGGCTGCGGAACGGGCGGGACCGCGCGGAGCAGCCGCGTCGGTGTTTCCCCTGTCCCTGCGCCAGTGGGCGGGTGGCGATCGGGCACTGGATCGGGCGACCTGATTTCTGAAAGCAGGGAGAAAGACCCATTAACACTGACAGGAAAAAGGAATCGACAACCAACCATTAGCGCCACGACGCCTTCCGTGGGGGGAACCCAGGCCCTCGACGTTGCGAGACGGAGTGCCCGATGTCCCTTCCCCAGCCCCTGGCGGGTAAGACTGAATGCTTGGCCGGGCAACACGCCGGTCTTCCAACACCTCTGAAAGCCATCGGTCTTCGTATCGAGGAGAAGAGATTCACGTCGGGTTCACCATTTTTCTGTTTCGGTGCGGATGTGCGTCGGGTTACGCTGTTCCGCCAGGACGCGTTCGCGCGTGCACCCGTCAACCCGAGGGGATGGGCGCGCGGCTTGTGGTCCCGCAGTCCCGCTTTCCAAGGGCGGGCGGCATCCGTCCCTTATTCAGGGGCGTCTGCTCCTTGATCGAAACCGGGATGATGGGATGTCGGCTTCTCCTTCCTTGGACGTCTCCTCGGAACTTGTCGCCTAATCCGGGTCTCCCTCATAGACTTAAGAATGTTCGTGAATCTCGTTCCCGGCGCCATATCTTCATGGACACCGGTTAATTACGCTGCTTCCGCCCGGACGTTCCAAGGAGTCTGGGCGGGGCAGCAACCTGCGGTGAGAAGGCCGGGTGGCTCTGGGTGCTGGGGGCGTGTCGTAACACTGCGGCTCTGCACGTCTGTCTTCCGTCCCTAATAGGGCTTCTCGAAGGCACGATGGCCTGAGGCATCCCGTACTAGGTGCGGGGAACTGTGTCACCTGAGGTTTTCCTCAGCTTCCCGTGTTTAACACGGGGTATGCCGCGAGTTTAACGTCCAGCGGGGACGGCATCGGACCGATCAACACGAAAAGTGGATCAGATGACAGAACCCCTTGCGGGGAACCTCCGACGCTGGGGCCAGCACATGGGCGGCTTCCCAAGTAACGTGGAGTGAAGTGAAGTGGCATGACCCCACCGGGATGTGGCGGCCCGGGTAAGGATCAGGATGGATGATGAAGTGAAGAGCTTGGACCCCGTAGGGGCTTCCTACGTACCCTGTGTAGAAGACAGGGATCAAAGTCAACGTAGTTCGAATGTACAGTTTAACGTCATGCTGGACGTTGGCGAGCCGACTCACAAGGGGATCGAGGCTGCCGGGCGGAGGATTGAACCGAACCACCTCGCACAGAGGGGGGTGGAACGGCCGGGTGGATCACAGTTTCACGTCATGCTGGACGATAAAAGGGGAAATGGAAAAGGGGGGCTGTGGGGAGGCACCGTGGAGATACACACGGGCAGTCTCCCACAGGGGCGGATTCATAGGTGAATCAACGCAAGCGTGAACCCTGGAGGGGTCCACTGATGGACGAACCGACGTAAATACGACCGGGACGACCAGGTGGTGGGCTTGGACCTCAGGGAGGCTTCCTACGTACCCTGTATAGAAGACAGGGATCAAAGTCCACGTAGTTCATTCTGTCAGGACTTACGCACTTGGGGCAGCCCGGGTGGCAAAACTCAGTTGGAAGGGACTTGGACCGAAAGCAGAAGACAACTCGATCCCAGTCATACCCTCTACTGGCTTCGGCCGTGGGGAGGCGCAATGGAGATACACATGTGCAGCCTCCCACGAGAAACTAGGGGTTTGTAATACCCTGCCCCCGAAGGGAAAAGCCACTCCCATTAAATCGTCCCAAAAGGGGGACAATCCCGACATCCCTGCAGAGACGAGCGGGTGGGGGCCACGTCCAAACCGGGGGAGACCCTGCGTGCGGAGCACGGGATCAGGTTGCGGACGGTTTAGCGTCTTGCCAGACGAAGTACAGTTTAACGTCATGTGTTGAGGACGAAGCGGACGGTTTAACGTCTTGCCGGACGAAGTACAGTTTAACGTCATGTGTTGAGGACGAGGCACTTGGCAGTTTAACGTCTTGCAGCACGGACGATGGGGGCTAGGCAGTTTAACGTCGTGCAGCTTGGACGGGTGTGCAGTTTAACGTCATGCTGGGCATAGGTTGCCGGACGAAGCACTTGGCAGTTTAACGTCTTGCAGCGTGGACGATGTACAGTTTAACGTCGTGCAGGACGTATATGCAGTTTAACGTCATGCTGGACGAGTATGCAGTTTAACGTCATGCTGGACATAGGTGCGTGTCACTTCGCGCAAGCCTGGAGGGCCGCACGGGAAGACAACGCACGGTGTGGGCACCCGGGATGAGAATCATCGGGTACCACACAGGCGGGTACCCTTAGGAGGTCAACGGGGACGACCCTGGCAGATTGCGCGCAAAAAGGAAGCTTTGCGCGCAATACTGCGGGCCGGCGCGCAATCGGGGCGGCTGGCGCGCAATTGGGCCAGCGCCTTGCGCGCAGATGCTTGAGATTGCTCACACCGGGCTTCGGATAGCGCGCGGGGGCAACGGCTCATTCTCTAATGAATGGCCACTTGAAATAAGGGGGGGTGCGCGCAATCAGGCCGGATTGCGCGCACCCCGGGGGCAATTGCGCGCAAGCGGGTTCTTTTGCGCGCAAAGGCCTTAGGGTGAATGTTTAGTCAAATGAAAGGAGCCAGCGGGGATTGCGCGCGAAGGCGGACCCCGAGGCTTTCTTGCGCGAAAGAAAGGAGGTTACCTGAAGTTCGTCATTGCGCGCGGAAGGGGTTGAATTGCGCGCACGAGAGACGTTTCGACTTCCAGCAACCTTTGAAACGTTGGGGGTCGCCTTGTATTTATAGGCAACCCCGGGCGCGGAATCCAGGGTGCGAGCGCGAAATTCCCCCCGCGGGCGCGGAATCGGGCGCGGCGCGCAAGGGAGTCGCGCGGACCCGCGGCGCGCAAAATTGCGCGCCGGACCGGTGCATTGCGCGCATCCCGGGGGGTTTGCGCGCGGAACATCACCTTTGCGCGCGGGCCTCTGAAATTCCGCGCAAGGCCTCCGGGCCCTCCGAAACATCCTTCCGACTCCAAATATGACCTCGCTTTCCGCATCCGGAGCTCCGTTTGGGAACAACGGACTTTTCCGGCGTCTACAGGCTCTTAGGCCTGGGAGCCCGGTGATGGTGCGGCAACCGACGTATCCATTCACCAGGACCTTGATAACCCGCTTGTTGAATCGGCATGTTGAGACACTTGTAGTAGGGAAAATTTGTTTGTGCATCATATAGGATTGAGTCTTTGACTGTCCTTCTTGAGTCAGATCCCCATCGTTGCTATTGGTATATACATATATGATCATCTGACCATGGAACTCCTTGATAATATTCAACATTTCTCCATGAGGACAACCATCCAGGGTATCAACTTTGGTTTGTGCCGATGTCCATGTGAGGTACGAGGCCTCAGTCCAGGACCCATAATGCAAGCCCTTTACTCCGGGTGGGCCGGTAGTTTCACCCCCCACCTGTTGAGCAGCCGATAGTTTCAGCAGAGCAGACTAAGCTTGAGCACAGGTTGAGCACGCTCCGTGAGTTCCCGCGGCAGAGACGGCTGAGGTTCAGTGGTGAGTCAGACCCTCAGTTAGTAGAGGTTTGGCTAGTGGTAGTGGTTTTCCTTTTCAGGCTTGTGTAGACGCCGACAGATCGGAGAGTGGCTTTGGCAGCCACCCTTTTTTGTGGAGCAGCTTAGTGTTGGTGGAGTCTGGTGACTCATCTTCTTGACGGGTTGTTGATTTCGTGGGGTGACATTCAGTTGTTGTTCTATGAGGACTTTTTCCCCCACATTCTTGCGCTCTGTTCGGATTCAGGAACTTCTGCAGTTTCAACAGGGAGGGATGAAAATGGCTGAGTACGCAGAAAGTTGCATAGATTGTGCATGCTTTTACCTAGACTAGGTACATGAAGACAACTTCCAAGCGCGGAAGTTCGAGCAGGGTCTTCGCCGAGAGATTCGTGCTGTCATAGTACCCTTGGGAATTTCCACATATGCCGGGGTCCTGGAGCAGGCGTTGGTGACAGAGGGATTCCTGCAACGTTCTAGTGTTTGTGGTGGCAGCAGGCATGTTGGAGCCGAGATGTCTGTCGCGGCTAGTGGGTGTCGGCAAGAAGAACCTCGACGAAGGTGTCTTTCTGGAAACCGGACTCAGGGGCATGGTCGTACCCCACAGTGGCGCCAGAGGGCACTAATGATGCCCGGAGAGAGTCGGTGCTATGCTTGTGACGGGCGAGGTCATTTAGCATGAGACTCCTCAACCTGAGTTTTTGAGAGCCTCGGGCAGGCTGGAGGCGCACCACCATGGAAGAGGCAGTGATGTAGTCAGAGTAGTGGCCAGAGAGGTTGTGGTAGCAGAGGAGCGGGAGGAGATGGAGGTGGGGGACGAAATTACGAGGTCTTCCCATCACCCCTAGGTGGTCCACGTCAGGCTCCGGGAGCTGACATTTGGGACCGCGGACAGTCGTGAGCTTTTGATGTCTACGATCCTGAGAAGCATGAGGTGATAAGAGTTACGCTCTACAACTCTTCTACTTCTTGCAGTAGAATTGTTAGAATCTATGTGTGAAGTGATTTTTCTCCCCGCTCCTTGCTTGAGTTGATACCGGGATGACGCGGGGCATCAATGTAACCTTGTGTTGGTAAGGAAAAAAGGCGTGAGACATTTTCCTTTAGTCGATCGTGTTGACTCCTTCGCTTCTGAGTGGGTAAGAGAGTCTTGGTTGAGAGACATCGACTGTGAAATATCACGTAAACAGATATCCTTGGGTGTTTCACCATATGGATATTCTGAAGGAGGGAAACACCGGGCCTTGTTCTAGGTGCGGGCGGTGATTCCCGTCGCGGCATGCGACGTGGGGGTTCGGTCGGGGAGGTGATCTACACCCGAGAGCCTTCGGGCCATTTGAGACTGTGCAAGGGGATGGCGAGGTTCCCTGCCGCCTTGCCCTAACCCAAAAGTCTGGAGTGGGTGCACGACGTCGTCAAGGGCCGACCTAGCATGAACAGATCAATCCTTTGGTCTGTGTGCGGTGATGTAGAGCTATGTGTGGGTTCTTCTGGGTATGGGAAAGCCATGCGTGGGCATATTACCCTGTGTTGCTCCTTCGTTTTGCTTTTCAGGGACGAAAAGCTTGAAGGAAGTAATGATGTCAGAACCCAGTTTTTGCTATGAAAGACTTTGTAATATTCTTGATGATATTCCAGAGCAGCGCCTTCAGACGACATGCGATTCCGAGCCCCGGAGTGGCCGGAAATAAATTTTCTGTGCGTTCACACTGGAAACGGCAAATAAAAGGGATAACACCTAAACGGAGTTCTGGATCAGAGATCCGAGTGTACGGATGGGTCTAGAATGGGGTTTTTATCCTAGGAACGACATAAAACATGTCATCGCGGGATGTTTGGACCCCTCGCTCGCTTTCAGAAGGTTAAACATATAAAATAAATAATTAATTAGTTCGTTTAATGTTGAAACTCAAGTATCTCTTAAACGGTGGCTCAGATTGGGAAACTGAGGGAACCATTATGTTTGGAGCGTACCGTTTACCCTATGTGGGGTGTAAGTTTTGCGGGCGCGGGCCGTCTGTGAAAAATGGCACCAGGGGCGTTTTCGTAATTTGGCGGCTTTGGGCGTCCAACTTTATAACTTTAAAACGGAAGCATGGAATAAAATTCTGAGACCACCATTGAACTCGGGAGGTGGTTTTTACCCTAGAGGAGGCTTAATCTTGACCTCCTCGGGCATTTCGGGTGCATGTCAAAATTGAGGATTAAATTAATTAAAATTAAATTAAATTAATTTTTTTAAAACCCTAACCCCACCCCTCTCCTTCCCCTCCCCCCTGGAAGCCCCTCCTCTCCCTATCCTCCTCCACATCCGGCGAGGGAGCTCCGGCAAGGCGGCAGTTCGGCGGCGAAGCTCCGGGCAACGCCCATGAGGTTGGAGTTATTTCGTTTTGTGTTTTAATTTGCAGACCCTTGTTTCAAGTTGTATTGTGGCATCCATTTTTTGTTTGATCTTCGAACAAAGACCATAAACAAGTAGTATGCATCCCGAGCTTCCCAACTCACCCCTCAGATTTAAATTTTGGAGTCCCAATACCTCCGAAATCGCCAGCTGATGATTGGGAGTTTTTGGGTGGTTGTCCGACAGTTTTATGGTGGTCCGACCTTTTTTTCCTAGGAGGCGGAGGACGTTTCAGACGAGTGAGCACCGTGGAGGAGCAGCGGAGCAGGGCGGCATGGCGGCATGGGTCCTCCTCGGCAGCGACAGTGCGTGCAGCGCGGATCGGCAGCTGGCGGCCGGGCTTCGGCCATCGAGCGGAGGTGCTGGCTCCGAGCGGCGCAGGCGGCGATGTCGCAACGGGCCACTGCGGATGAGGGGCGGCGGCGCCCTGTCACGGTCGGAGAAGACCCCCAAGGTCAGCGCCCCGAGGGTGTGGAGGAGACAGGGACCCCCGGTTCGCGGGTCCTGCGCTGCGTGACAAAGACCGGCCACAAGCCGGTCTAATTGCAGAAAACAGGACCCGAGGAAGGGGGTCTAGTGCTGCTGGACGGGCCGCGGCCGGGCCGCGGGCCGGCTGTGGGCGGACCGGCTGGACCGGGCCGGTCCGTCCCAAGGGGGTTTCCCCCTTTTCAATTTCCGACGCCCGTAGCTTTCTCTACGGGCGTCTGTTTTGCGTGCCGTCAGTGACAGCACGAAACATGCATCAAGGGGAATGCTTTGACATGGTTTGGGAAATTTTTAATTCCCGAAAGGAGGGGCCTTAGAGGCATGGTGCGTCTTTAAGTGTTTTGTCATTTTTCAGGGGAAAGCTTGTTTTGGACAGCGCAGATGCGTCTGACGTCCGATTTAAGCGCCGTTAGTGGTGTCGGGACACTGGCACTGAGGCAGAGCCTCACAGTGTGGTTTCAGGTGTTGAGGCCGAGGTTGAGGCGCGGGACCCACGGCCTGTCTTCCGAGCTGCGAGCAGTGTTTAGTGACTTTTCCATCAGACGTCCATTCGGGGCGTGCGAGCAGACGATGTTTGGTGTTTTTCCAAGGGCATCGCGTTGGCACAGTCCTCCCGCTCCAATCCCGCACGATGGTGCGGGCCCTGCGAGGGACGATTCGGGAGTTGACGGTGATTTCCAGCCTTATCACTGGGTGTCCGTTTTGGACAAGTGAATATTCCTTTTCGTGTAATTTTTCTAGAGGATTGCAACGGTGTAATCCGTTCGTTCAGTTTCGGGACTGGGGTGCGGGTCCTGCGTGGTACCGCTAGTGCGCGGGGAGCTGGAACATATCTTTTTCTCCAGATATCCGTTGCACTCAAGTGAGCAGTGCTTTTGACGTTTTTTCCCAAGGGGATCACATTGGTGTGAAGCACCCGACTGTTTTTGTGGCCGAGGCTCAGGATCACGGGACGACGTTCAGGCGTGAGGCGTTGTTGGTGACTTTTCCGTCGGATATCCGTTTGAGGCGAGTAAGTAGTCGATCTTGCGCTTTTTTCCACAAGTATTACAACGGTGCAATCCGTTTGGTTGTGTGGAGCCTCTTGCGCAACCTTGTTTAATGTGGAAATGTGAAAGATGCTCTGATAGCGGTTCTTCTCGCCGTTTTTGCAAAGAACACTTGGCGTGTGATCGCGTGCACTCTCGTGTGAGTGAAGACGTGTGGATGGATGTGCCTCAGCCATTGAGGTTGCTGGTTAAAGTTATTACATCAAGCCTTCTCATTGACGTTGGGTGCTGAGTGCACGATAGCCTTAGGGCTGGAGACGTGGTATACTCTGGGAGTATTCGGGAACCCTTGGAGGTACATTTGGTTGTTTGTACCTGAGGACGTTTGTACGCTTGGTTGGGGTTGAGATGGGGCCACACATTGTGTGGGCCCCACATGCGTGTCGGGTTCTACTTTACGTACTTTGACCTCTCGCGACGTAGAGGGTCCCTTTGTGCTCGTTTATTTGACTAACAGGGTGGAGTTTTCCCCATGGCTCTGTGCCTGTTTGTTTGACCAGTAGGGTTGAGTGGTCTCCCCATGGTTTCATTCCCGATGGATCAGCCAGTAGCGGTGTTAGTGACACCCAGTGATGGAGCAGGGGCTGAACTTGTTTTGGTTGAGTTGTTATGGAGTTGGGTGGTTGCACGATACCCACTCCATGTTTGGTTGGCTAGTGTTGTACCTTCAAGTGGATATGGCTAGTGCAGTTCTACGTTTTACCCTCTAGCGGGGCTGGGCAGTGGGTTACTCATCAGCTTCTAGGGTCTACCCTCTAGCAGAGACTGGGCAGTGGGTCATCCGACACTCTCAGGGTCTACCCTCTAGCAGAGACTGGGCATTGGGTCACCCGACAACCTCTTAGGGTCTACCCTACAGTAGGGCTGGGAAGTGGGTCACCCATCGTCTAGTTCCAGGTCTACCCTCCAGTACAGCTGGGCAGTGGGTCGCTTGTCGACTTATTCCCGGTCTACCCTCCAGTAAGGCTGGGCAGCGGGTCGCCTGTCGACTTATTCCAGGTCTACCCTCCACCAAGGCTGGGCAGTGAGTCGCCTGTCGACTTATTCCAGGTCTACCCTCCAGCGAGGCTGGGGCAGTGGGTCTCCTGATGATGTATTAATGTCTACACTCTTGCGGGCCTGGGCAGTGGGTCATCGGATGATGTATTATGGTTTACCCTCCAGCAGGGCTGGGCAGTGGGTCACCCGATATCCTATTATGAATTACCCTCCAGTAGGGCTGGGTAGTGGGACACCTGTTGGCATTCCAGACTCAGTATTTTCTATGAGGCTAGAATGTGGCTTTCCTCTGTGATCACCAAAGCGGGACCCTTGGTTATTCGGGTCAGTGTTGTGACAACTTTGACTTTGAGAATACCTCTCAACTGTAGGGCAGTGATGAGGTGTGGTTGATGTTTCCCCAGAACTCTCATGTACGAGGAGCGATTTCCCCCACCGAGACACGTCCATGTGACGTGACCTAAAACTGTACGGGCGAGTCAGTGCCACCCAAAGCGGATAGTGTCGAGGTGTGGTGATTGAGCCCCTTGGCATGCGGTTCGGGGTAGATTTGCAGGATGCTGGGCATCGATGATGGAGATTACTTCTGGGACTGTTGGCTACTCTTTTCCTGGGCTGAGCTACAGGATGGAGATCCCCTTATGAGTTTGTTCTGGATTCTTGTATAGCATATATATATCTATATACCTTGTTCCAGTACCCACTTATTGGGTTTGGTTACTCTCCTTCCAGGTGAGGCAAAGACGCGTAGGGTATGCCACACGCTTTCCGTATCGAAGACTCAATGAGAAGTTCATCTTCTCACCATTTCCAGCTCCTTATATCTGGACGAGTCTACCTTCTTGCCTCTTGTTGGGTTGAGCTGGACTTTAATGTACTCGTTAATGCACCCTCGGTTGTACTCCTTTACTTTTCATGTTCTCTCTACTGCTCACCCTTCGGTACCTCCTTTGTTTCTCCCTCGAGCATTCAAGGAATCCTACTGAGTATTTTTATACTCACCCCTGCTTGTGCTTTGCCCGCACTTGGTGTTCCCTTGCAGACGGCAGACAGGTTGGTCGTGACTTCAGTGGAGCATCGGAGTTCGGGAGCATGGACCACGTGCGGTGGTCATTGTCGGGTTCCCGGTGGGGAACCCTTCCAGCTGTTTACTGTTGTTTTACCTGTTTCTAGGTTGTAGAACATCTGGTTGGGCGCATGTTTTTCCCCTTTCCTTTTCAGGTTATCTTCAGCTTGTACTTTGCACTGTTTAGAGGTTGATGCACAGTTGTGTTATATATATATCAGTTTCCCCTTTCTTTTCATTTTACTCTGCACTTTTGCATTGAGTGTGATGTATGTGTGTTTACAGGTACATAGGAAAAGTCCTCCACGAGTTATTGTGCCTTCGGCACTGGTCTCCATCCCCTGGACTATGGAGGCGGGCTTGGGGTATATGCGGCTCGAGCCCGGGTAGGGTCGGGTCGTGACACATATGTTCATGAACTGATATCATCATCCCTATATATTTGATCGATTTTACCATCTCTGATGATTTAGTGTGTTTTCTAATATGGAAATTAGATCAGCCTATCATTTGGAGTGAGTTGTGCTAATAAACATACATCATAGATATTTTTATATTAGGAATATTCTATAGAAGTAAATTGTAATATAGTTCGATCTAACAAAATAAACATTCATTTTTATTGATTTGATGAATATGTTTTTGAGACCAATATACATTCATTTTTCATGGTCTTTATGGATGAAATCATTGTGTATTCTTAAACTAGAAGTAAGCAAACTAATATCCATGGGATTTTTTTGACTACATAGGCATAACATCAGAATTATGAAATGATTTCTATGTGATAATTCTGTATTGATATTGCACCCTTATTGGGACTTATTATCCCGAAATATGATGTATATGTTGACCTAGAGAAGGTGACTATTGTTGTTTCTTGGGAGTGTCCCTAGAATGTGTTTCAAATATACAGTTTATTGGGGCTAGATAGATAGTAAATTCATTTTATATGTGAATTTTCATTTCTTTCTACACATCTTAATTTTCTAACAGTGAAATGGGTCTATTTCGTGTTGTTATATTGTTCGCCAAAGACTTTCAAAAGAAGAAATGGATTTTTGTTTTTGTGCATATTCTAATACAATAAGAGACATGAAGAGATTATATAGTGTTCTATGATGCATCAGGGATTGGCCAAGGGAAAATGATGATGCGGGAGGATAGATTAATTACATGTGGATCTCTGTAGGTGATGCCTCATGATACAAATTTCCCAATGCCTAACCATTATAAAGAAGCAGTTTTTGATTCCATCATTACTGGAGATACTATCTAATAGGTGAACTATTTTTCATGAATAAATATCAAAAGATCATAAAATATAAAATTTCACGTTATGATTACAATATTTTATGGGAAATATCAGTTGAATATATCCATTACATTGATTTTGAGCTTGACAATATTTCTGGAAAATGTTATATGGAAGTGGTTGAGTTTTGTTGGAAAACTCATGCATGTGCCATATGGGAATCCATTGGTGAATGGGAAATAAATGACCAATTTTCTGAGCTACATCTAGAGTTTCATGAATGTTACGAGTTATATAATTCTCATCCGTGACAATAACTACATCCCTCCTTGAGATGGTGAATAGTATGAAATTTTTAGATCTTGACGGATTGATTCTCCATGAATGTGTTTTATGATATGGCCTGCATATGGATTGTTCTGTGAACAGAGATTCATTCCAGCATATACATAGTCATGTATGGCTTCCTTCTAATATAAGACATGAATTGATGTTTAATTACAACTATCATCCATGGGATGTTCATCCAGAAATTTCAATGTTGGTTCATGATATTTGATGCTATTACTGGTGGCCTTCGATGAAACGTAAGACATCATTATTTATCATTAGGTGTTCCACATGTCATCTAAGAGAGGAAAAGAAACAGATACCTACCTGATTTTTAAATCCATATTATGAGCTATAATGGAAATGGGAAGATGATTTCATGTACATATAGTCAGATTAGAATGATCATAGAGAGGTTGAAATGCTATATTTGTTGTTAATGGCTGACTGAAAAAAGCATCACAATTCTTCATATCAATGGGAATTTAGTAGTTGATGATGAAAGAAGATTTTATGTACATGGGATCATCTAACAACATGGGCTCCATCATACATTAATTTTTGATATAGATTCACATTTCACATCATATTTCTCATAGGGGATATAGAATGATATATGAACACATGTTCTTCTAGAAACATAATTTCACCACTAGAATAATAGAAAATTGGAACATATAAAATAGGTCTTATAAGAAATGTTCTGACAACACAACCTTTATTTTAGTGGTTAATTAGAGGAGAATATCCATCTCATTGTGCTACCATACAATAATATCTTTTACATGACAGTTCAGATGGAACCTTTTGAGTCCCTATATAATATGACTAGTTTACCCGTATGTTGGCAAGATGAGGGAGAGGAATCCCTACTAGGTCATCATCATGTGAAGGAGACATATGAGCAGGTACATCTGATTTAGATGTTTGTCTCTATAGCTCATTTAATATTGAAACCTTATGCTGATAGATACATACAAACTGTAGTGTTTCCGTTTGGGGATTGTGTTATCCTTAATGTATCATCCAATATTTGGAATAGATGGATACAAAGGAAAGGGAAGCTATCAACTCATTATGTATGGTCATTTTAGATTCTAGAGAGAGTCAGGATTGTAGAATACCAATTGTAACTACCTCATAGGTATAATAACATGCAAAATATAATTCACTTTAATAATCTCTACCATTAACATGTTGACCCATTTCATATATTCGATCTCGAGGAGGTTGTTTTAGATGCTAATGCTTCATTTGAGGAGTACACATTATGCATTATTGACTGAATAATGAATTCTATATATGGATGGGTTTTACCTTTAATATGGGTTCTATGGAAATTCAACTATGTATAAAATGAGACATTGTAGTGGGAGGTTGATGTAGATTCCTTGTGGCTAGTGTTGTTATCAGAAGATGTTTTTCTACTCATTGAAGGTGAACTTAGTGATGAGCTCCAATAAGGAAGAATATTATAGGAAATTTATTTTTACCCCATTTATATATCCCTTTAAATTTGTTCTAACTGTACATTATAGACCTAACAGAGATGCCAAATGAGGTTATAAAGGATTCTTGGTTTTCTGATGGTTTATCAGAGATCAGAACCTCAATAGGTTTGAATATTATACAACCATCATGGTTAGTAGAAATCTTAGTAGCCGAGCTGCATAATTAATGTCAACTATATCGGGATGGAAAATGGGGTCATTCTGAGAACATTTTTATCCATAACCAAGCTCAAGGGACCACTCACCCTTGAAAAAGGAAATATACATGTTGTAGAGATTTTTCTCTTGGTTGATTCATAGTTTCCAAACCATGTGGCCAGTCCATATGAGACCCCCTCCATACAAAAAAAGGCACATTCTTAAAACATAGAATGTCTAATAGTGTAGTGAAACCACTCAATATTAATTTTTGGTTGATTTTCTTAGAATTCCATTAAAATATTTTACAGTAAACATCCCTTGTCATTTTCATTCTACTGGGAAGTGAAAACATTATTCAACATTTTTTAAGATAATTGAATGCCTAACCTTTGTATTGAGAAAAATATTTTATCCAATGAGTGATTTAGAATGGATTCGTCTCACGGATTTCCCCTCGGTATGCTCTTAATTAATTTTTATTCATCATTCCCTCTTCCTTCTATCAATGATGCTATTTAGTCACAAGCCCATATAACCTATTTTCAAGGAATTGACCTAGTCATCAGATATCGTCGAATTAAGGATAAACTATGGAAAGATACTATATGTGGATATTTTTATGAGTTATAGGTTGTTTGTCTATAACTCATCCTTTATGTTTTATCATTATATAAATTTTGGTTGTTGTGTATACATAGATTTCATCATGCGTAGCCTACTAAATTCATAATCCATTTATATAGTCATTATAACTATGTTCTTAGACACTTGTAATAAATTTTATCCATCATTGGAGGTCATGTACTCATCATTAACCACCTTATGTAGGATGTTACACTTAATTTAGAATTTTGATGTTTGTTATGTGCCCATGTTCCATAGTTTGGGTGTGTTTCTTCTTGACCATTCCAATGGAAACACATCCTTTATAAAATTACTATTGAAATAGTTTCATAAAAAACCTTGAATATGTTAATATCACTTATACTTTCTATGATATGTGTTCTACTTGACTAATATGTGGATAAATTGATAAATTTAAAAATATGATAAGTATATGACTTGGAAAAATTGAATGTAATTGTATGTCTTGGTTTCCAATCTATATCACCCCTTTTCCATGGCTAATGGAAGGTAGAAGAGTGAACCGATTAAAATTACTCAATCTAATTTGAATTTAATAAATTGTTTCATGTCCTAGAGATGCCTAGTCACCTGACTGAAAGGAATGGTATTAACATTTTCAATTTTTAAATAGAAAAAATATTAAAAGTCCTTGATTAATTAAAAATAATAATTATATTTTTCTTTGTATATATACCAAGAACGTACAATATGTGTAGTTAGACTTAACATTGGCTTGAATTCATGACGAAATTACATTAGTACTTGTGTATTCCAATTAGATTTAGAGATTTCACATTCCAAGGGTGAGACCCACCTAAGGACCATATATTTATCTATATGTGGATGATTCACATAAAAAAATATGATACCTCCATCATAATTATAGTGTTCCTTTGATACAATACTCGGATCCATTATTACTTCTATTGATATGTGGAACCCTAGTTACATCCTTTGGAATATTCATTTCATATCACATTTTACCTTGGATTAACTTCATGGAATACAATATAATTACATTATTATGTAATTCCATGGGGTTTTCTACATGAATTACATTACTATAATATAACCAATTGGAATGTATTATCTGGGTTTTCTTGAACCATGTGGACCAGGATTCCATTATTATTACCTTGGACCCTCTTTAGTAATATCCTCATGGATTCCCTGTGTAACTTGGAATCTTATATCATTATTTCTATCATATAAATATTTGAGTTCTGGTTATTCCTCATGTAAAATACATATAATAATTTTAACGTAATTAATCATATTGATCATTATATGTTCTGACTGTAGATGAGGCTATAGCAGATGCTTGTGAATTTATGTTACTGTATTATATTACATTAATATTTGCATGGTTTCAGATTTTTATTGTGTATATTGAACTATCATGATTTTATAGAAACGTTTAGTGGTGACCTAGTAATATTTATCTTATACCATATATATGATTCCCTTGGTGCCTTTTAGATTATGTGAGTCCATGTGCTGATATGGGATGTATCCTTCATTAGACACTTGATTGCATTCTAAAATTAAGATTGAGATGGGTAAGAGATTATCAGGTTAGAGCTCAATATGGTTGTATAGTTTTTGGTTTCATTTTAATATAATTTTTGATCATGTATTTCATATATATTTCCATTAATTTTTTCTATTTTTATTGTGACATGGCATGTATCATTATTTTTTTATTTTTTATCAGTTTTTCAGTTATTTACTATTATTTTCTATATATAAAATTCCATATATTTTTTCTATGTTAATTATTCAATATTATAGTAATATTATTTATATATTTTCATACAATTTGGAAATGAGGGGATATTCTCTCCAACTATACATCCAAGGCTCTCAATACTAGTTAGGCACCTCAAGTGTTTAGGGTGTTTCACATGAGGCTTTGTTTCAAACTGATATTAGGGAACAATTGATTATAACTTGGGGTTGTAAAATCTTGAAAATCACTTCCTTTTTCCATGTATCACATATTAGAATCCATTATTAAAACTTATATCCACATTAATAATTAATTTAGTGTAAATATATTGTGTTAACATGATGAACGAGTAAACAACTAACACTTATTCCATTTAATCAATAATATAAGAATGAAATTCATATATATATAATTTAATTGTGAATATATCGTTGATAAGGAAAATAAATAATTCCTCAATGAATTAAATAATTAATTATAGGAATTTATTATCTTATGTATCTTGATTCCTATATTTTCATGACCTATAAAAAGGTGATTAAAACCTAACGGTAGAAATGTGGTTAATTTGGAAAAATTATTCGACTCATGAGACGTGTCAATTCATAAATGGGATATATAATATCTATACCAAACAATAAATTCATGTCTAAATCATTCCTCAAATATATAATAATATATTTAACTAATGATAAATGTGTATTCTAAATCAATTTCTAGGTTGAATAATGAATACTGACTTCTCATTATTTCCAATGTTAATCAAATAACATTAAATGAATATAACAAATGAAAAATTATATAATTTCTGTTATAGAATAATATCTATCATACATGAATATTTTTATTTAATATTATTCAAAAATCTAATGAAAATGTTTCACAAGGAAGTGATTGTTTCAAGAGTAATTTGATGATCATAAAAGAAAGTGAGATTGTACAATAAGTTTTACCTCCTGGAACGTCAAATAACCATGGATGAAATAATTCATGTTGAAACCAAGAATACCATGAATTATGAATTAATAATTATATTACATTTCAATGGGAATGTTTTTAAACTATATAATCTAAATAAGTTTTGTAACATTACAATATGCCTATGAGAAGGGAAATTGAATAGAAGTCCCTCAACTTGAGACTGAATCATCAAAAACATTATTTGTTGTCTTTATAATAAAAATATATCAACTATTTAATTTATTAATAACATTTATCAAATTAATTATTCATTTTATTTAACTTATTACAATTTTATATACAATTAGTTAATCAATTATGATTATGTCAAGTATTTAAATGATATTGGGATTATGTGTCAAGAATGACGTTGATAGGTTGACTATGGAAAATGGGTTCTTTTTTTAATAAAATAAATATTAATAGTCATTAAATATTTATAATGTGTATTCATAAATTTTTCATTTATAACGATTCATGAAATATGGTTATGGGAGCTGAGATACATTACAATTATTGAAATGGTATGCAGTATGTTCTCATTTGTAACCACTCTATTTTTAAAAGATAACTATGGACATGAGGTAAGAAATATTTTCCTTTAAATAATTATAATAATCTAATATATAATATATTATTTCATTAAATATGCATTTATATAGGATCCATGTGGTTTATTGATGAAAAGAGAGTCCCATCATTTAATGATTGTGGTGGACCATAGAAACTCGAACTACATTATGACCTTTTGGTGAATTAAAAAGGGAAATATATAAAATGATATTTTATCATATAATAATTATAAAGACGAAATTAATATAATAATTATTTTTTATATATCCTATATTTGTATTTTTAATTATCATTTTCATAATTAATGTAATGATTTAGTGAAAGTTCTATCACAAAACATTGTGAGGCGGTAATCAATTATACATAAGAGACACCTTATCATATCACATAATTAATGGAATGTAAAAAAAAGAATATCTGATATAATTAATATATAAGTATAATTAATTTATTTTTAGGATTCCTATATAATTTATATAGATCATCACACCCAACTGTGAATGGTGGTAATGGAAAAACAAATTACATCGCTTCGTAAGGTGATCATCTGTTCCACACATGAATTTGGAGTTTACAACACATTTTATGTAATTTTGGATGGTTGTATCTCATTAAAATTACATAAAAACATCAATATGAGGATTATAATGAAGAAATAATCTCATTATTCTCTAATAATAATCAAATCTTGTGAAGGAAGAAATATAATAATAATTACAATTGACTATTGTTAAAAGTAATTTGTGTAACCAACTAAGGGTTTCACAAGAAGCCTTCCTTGTGTGGATGTTCACCAATAGTAATATTTCAAACATAAGATTATAATTGTTTTTCAGTTATTAGGGAATGTATTTTATGAACCAAAATTGTTTTATGGTTTGAATAATAGAGGATATGTGGTTTACTTTTATAAGTGAGGTGAGCAGATCACGTGTATTCTTCGATAGAAGAAAAGGTGAACCCAAGTTTTTATCCTGAAATAGGGCTCCCAAATTAATTATTATGAATAATATGACATCAAATGGTTGAAATTGGGCCACATAATACTTATTAAAAAATTATATCATTTTAATCCATGTATTTCTTTAACACATAGTTTACCTTATTTTACATTAACTGCAATGAATAATTTTTGTTGTTTTTAAAATATATAATGAAGAAAATAATGTTTAACATATATGATAAAATAAATAATTATTATTTGAAATATTTATTCTTTTATTTAAATTTCCAATCATATAAGTGTCAAAATGAAATTTAAATTATTCCCATAGATGTGACGAGAAGGTAGGTTTTCAAAAAGCCAATGTTCAAAATCGTACACATTTTATATATCAAAATTAAATATGGAAATAAATGATAATTCATAAATTATATTAATTTTTATATAAATAGACGCTTTTATTTAAAAACAGTATTAATATTATTTATCTTTCCTGATAATTTATATAGGAAAATATTTTTCAATTAAAATTCATTATTTTTTATTATTCATTAAAAATTAAAATATTTCAGAATATCCCCAATGGCCCCCTAAGATAATTTTAATGTGAAGATTTAAAAAATGAAAATAATTTTATATTATAAATCTTATGAAATTTCTAAAAATTTATTTTTATTTCTGCCGGTGAAGAACGACTAATGTGTCTTTTAGAAAAAAATGCTTTTTAAAAAATTTATTTTTCATTAAAATTAATAATATTTTATTTCAAATAAATATATAAACTTTTATTAAACTTATTATTTATTAATATTAATACAATAAAATTTAATTCCTATGAAAAATGATTATTTTTAAATCATATTTTAATAAATTTTGACATTTTATTTAAACTCATAATTGTGTGCAACACAAGTTATCAACAAAATGTAATTTATTCAAAATGAAATTTATTCTATAGTTTTTAGGTGTTACAATCATCCCTCATAAAAAACATTTTCCTTAAATTCTAGGGGTATTTCCTTCTTAATATAATATTGTAGTTATTATTCATAACAACCCTTGGTTCCCATTTTGATTCCTCTATTTTGGTATTTATCAAATGTAACATTGCCTATCGATTCATCTGATTCCCAAATAATTTCTCTCAAGTTCCAAGAATCATGGAAGTTTATTCAAATTATGATATATCAGGTACAAATTATACGTTATCATAGGCGAGTACATTTCTTGGGTCTAATATGTAAATCCTTAATAATGATATATTTAACACATATTGATTTTTTATAAATATGGTGCATTTCCATGAATAATAAAATAATCCAACTAATTTAATAATTTCAATGTTATGGTTGTACATGGTATTAAATCACCATTAATTATCAAATATTATGAAACCCATCCATTTATAATCTTTCAATGATACCTTATCTTTCATTTTTACTTCAAAATCATTCCTATGATTACTGATATAAGTATCTTCTATATATTTAATAGATTTAATATGAGTCTTAATCACCTATAACATTATTATAATATCTTCAAAATGTTATGGGTTTAGGAGTTTCCATGCAATAACATCATCCCAATAATATGGGGTACAACATATCTTTCCATATAATTATTTATTCAAAACCATTTAAATACTTAAATGGATTGTATTGTTATAATAAAACGATGCCAAATGTAAATACTAATCCTACATACCAATAATGTCATGTGGGGATGATCTCAACAAGCCTTCCATTTTATAAATTCTCCTTTTGGGAAATCTACTAGTTTTTGGTATGTATGATGTTCTCAAATGAAGCATAGTAACATGTTCATTTTGAATAATATTATATAATTTCAATGTAAAATGGTGAATAGAATAGAAAAAAATTAATTATCTGCACTAGGAAGCCTTAAAAATTCATTAATATAAATCATTGAGATGTGATAATGATGTAAATATTTTCTTATATCAAGTAAATTTGAATAGTTGGTTAGGAAATAAATGATAATCCATAGTGCATCATTTGTTCTATGAATAATTAGTAGTCCTATAACAATATCTACAGTAATTTAATATCATTTATACAAAGGGGTTGAAATATGTTGCATGACTACTCTTGGATTAATTCTCATAGATTTAAATTTTCAATAAACCAAACATTTATACACATAATAAACAATTTACCACTTCATGTTTTTCACCAATAAATGTTCTCTAAAATCCATATTCTTCATTATGATATTACTCTATATCGATAAATTTGATAATTGAGCATCAACAAATAATTCTATTTCTAGATGATATATAGATGGAACACATGATCACCTTTCTAATTTATGAAGATAATCTTCATAAAAATGTATGTTAGATCCCCATCATTCAGAACATTAATTTTCTTATAAAATTTAACATTATTTGATTGAAATAAATTATGTTTTTTATAAATATTGTTTTAGAATCATTTGAAAATCGATTGATGTTCCTTCTTCCATAATAATTATGATATCTAGCTTTTATAGATCCATATATATAGGATCTATTTAAATATGAATTTGGGGTATAAATATATGGCCATTCATACGTAATGCATCTTATATTATATTATATTTCCATAGGTTGTAGTGAATTGATAATGAATAATCCTCGAGTATCTCATGTAATCACTTAAGTCTCATGTAGAAATATTTCTGGGAAATGATATATTGTAGTCATTTTGGATATGTGTATATATCACATATTTCACAATAGATATAATCTCTCCATATATTTATTGAAAATATTTTAGATTCCAAATAAATATAACGGGCTGTGTTTTTATTTCAATAATTTTTCATTTACAGGATTTATATGCAATAAATTTACCATTTTTTCCTTAGGAAAAAAACATGTCACTTTATTTATGAAACACTATATATCAAAAGGCTATAATTTAAAAATAGCACATTCATCATCTAATCATTGACCAATATATTCTATAATTCTTTCAAAACATTATTCACATTCCATTTTATAAACTAACATAACCCCATTACGTGTCTTATTTTTCAATGATTTAGATAATAATGACAAATTATGAAGAAATAATTGATAGTTTCCTTCCTAACTAATGAAAATACACACAAAAGTTATTTATGATGGTATAGGCAATTCTATGGATGCCTTATCCATTATGGGATAAATCGAGATTACAATATTTGAGACATTTTAAAAAAAATAGAAACTTCTTAAATAAATAATTCACCCATACTAAATTTCATATATAAATATTTCCTTATATGTGTTTCAAAAATGATCTGAAAGTGATTCTCATGGCCCATGAATCTAATATAATATTCCAAAATATCATCTATGAATAAGATAAAAAATCATCAAGATATTTCTTGCATATTATGTTCGTTAGATCTATATAAAATGTGTTTTGTAGTAAATTCAAAAATAGTTCTATAAACATTTAATGTCTATATCAAATTTCAAAAAATTTCCTCAGAATATATTCATTACATAATTATAATTGATGAAACCCATAACCAAGGTCAAAACAGGAAACTTATTTTTCTTTGTGATGTTCATTGAAGATGTTATAAATTGGAGGAAGAGAATACTTCTTATTTATCATAATCGTTTTGATATCCAAATAATAAATGCAATGTCTCATGGATCCATCTTTCATCATAAGATGTAGAATAGATGCTGACCATAAATAAACACTTGGGAGAACAAATACCTTCTCACCCAAATCATCAAGTGGTGTAATTGATTTAAATACATCCATAGTGGACACTATATAGGGATTAATTGATATTGGTCTTGAAAAGAAGGTTAAATTAATTGAAAAAAACTCCCCACTATGAGGAGTCCCATGAAATACTCTAGGAAATAAATTATTATATTCCTATAAAATAGGTTAGTCAAAAATTTAAATTTTTAATTATCCAAACGTTGAATTAATTTCCCCTTCATCCCCAAGAATCACATTCTATATAGCGATTTATTCTCGATAAAGATATGACCGGGATAAATTATTCTATTCTCTAATGACAATGAACTCCAAATATTACTCACAATTCATCAATTACATATTCTTGAAATTAATTTTTTCATAATATATTTAAATCAATGCAATATTATAGATTATATAATATTCATGAATAGGTTTGATTACATGGTTAGAAAATAAACTAAACTTATCTATGATAATGTGGAATTATTGATACATCCTTACTATTGTGAGACATACCCTTAGAGTGTGGATTAAAAATTCACTTCATAAATTAAAAGGGAAATTTGTAATTTTAGTTTAAAACAAGTTATTTATGAAATACTATGAGGATCCAAAATCTAGTAAAACCGATGAAAAAATTTATTTATGATTAAATTAATTGACACCATAAAATTAGGAACATCCACCATATATGTAGTTATCACATGAGAATGGACTTCTTCCCTTAGTAACATTGGTGGTCGAATCCCTTAATGATTGGGGTGTTCTTATACATAGATCACCATATTCCAATAGTTGGAATAAAAATTAGTATGTTTTTATTTAATACAATTTAATTATTTTTGTGTTTACCATAATCTATACACTTATAAAAAAATTGTAGCCCCTTTATTAATTTCCTATGGTGGGTATTTTCATTGATTTCCCAAGATGAATGTTTTTGTTCATTTCAACATCATTAATGCATTAAAAATTTCCAGGGTATCCAGATAACCTATTCCTCTCTATATTTCCCAAAAATATCAATGATATTTTAATTCCTTATTTTTTGTGATCGAACAAAAAACTATACAATCGAATGACAAAAACTGTTGAGATACTAGTTTCATTTTAATTATTGGCCTTTTTTTGTGAAAAAAATAATAGATATTGTAATCTATTTTTATATAATGCATAATTTAACTATAAAACACTAATATTTTATGGAATGTCATGTAATTTATAGTTAATCTTCTTGATAGCTTATATTCCACCCAAAGCTGAGCTTAAACCAAATAATGATATACTATTAATATTATTATTTAAAATGAAATTATTTCCAAGAAATTAAATGGGTGGTTATTAATAGGCTTAACTATCTTATGAAAATATATTATTTAATTCATTTGTAACAAAATAAATAAAAATAAATATAAAAATTAAATGTTTTTATAAAAACTATTCTAATGTAGTGAAATTGTATTTTGAAAATAATCTAAATTAATTACTATAATTTTATTATAACAATTAAACTTATATATAATATATTTAGCCTATAGTTTAATATTAATCACATTTGCCTTCCAGAAATGATTGAATTATAAATCCAATTGGTACATATAGAAATAAATATTTTTATATTGGTAGTTTTATAGCCATTTGATGGAACACGTGATTTACATACATTTTTTAAAACTTTCATAAATCAAATTTAATAAAACACAATTTTTAATTTAAATATGAATATATAAAATTTACTTTTGTTGAATTTCTTAGTATTTTTCAAATATGTTTCATTTCAAAGTCAATAGTAATAAATTATGCATTTTAATTGAAACACATTATTTATCCAATTAATTTATAATGTTAAATTTTATATTTAATTGTTTTTTAAGTTTAATTTTAACAATATTTTCAGTTTTAATAAAATTTTGGTCATTGGAATCTATTTAAAATTGAATTTTATTATAAAAGAAATTTAATCTTTAGAGATTTTCCACTTTAAATACATGTTTTATTATTCCTTCAATGTGATTACTTTCAAATTAACTACTAAAAACATATTTGATTTAAATATTGAAAAATGTATTCCATATTTGGAATCAGTGGGTCATATATATATATATATATATATATATCTGATTTTTGGACATTACGAATAGAATCTTTATCAATTTCATTATTAATACAACTAAATGTATGTTATGGAATTAAATTTAAAAATATTATTATAGATATTTCATAATTACCCAAAAATAGTACTAATTTTAAACAATTAGATATTTTAGACTAAAATAACCCATGGGATAATTTTGGGGCCACATAGAGCCACTATTTTAAGTTTAACTCATTTGCAATAGCTTATTTTTAGAAAATCCAAATATTTTGTACTCATGTTTTTAATAAGTTTAATGTATTTATTATTTGTTTATTCAGAAAATATATTTGGCAATAAATAGTCATTTAAAATATCAAAGTTTTATCTTCACTGAGATTATTTATTTGATAATTTTATTATTAAATATTTACATTAAAAAATACACAATGATGATTCTGTAATTATTAAATTGATGGGAATATGAAACAAATGATTATAAAAATATTTAAATAAATAAAATATTACAAAAGTAATATTATCAACTAATTATATAGATAATGTTTTCATTTTGTGGATATATTATATGTGATAGTTCAATAATATCATGTGTTATCGAATTCAATGAAATGAATAACATCAAAAATATTGTTAATGGTATATTCAAAGAAATAGTATATTATTAAAAGATATAAAATTAATAAATATCGATACATCCGAAAAATGATTTGTATAATATTTTATGTGTAATCCAATAATAATTTAGGTTTCTTTTTTAATTAAATTTTATCTATATTTACATTAAATGTGTAATAATACATTTCATCATGATTAGATTTAAATAGAATAATTAAGTGATAAATCCAAGCTATAATGTTAATAAAACGGCATAGACTTGTATAAAAAAATTTGAGAAGATTTTGACCCATACTCATATAAAATTCTAATTATATTACATTTTACACAATTGGAACTAGATATTAGTTTATATATAATTGAAATAATATTTAATTAATATTCATTATTTTTCATTATTCATCAAAAGTGAATCGTTTCTAAAATCCCTGAAAAAAATAACAATAATATATTTTTGATATAATGATTCAAGAAATAATTTCATTTTATCAAATATATTAAGTAAATATGTTAAAACTTAATTTTAAATAATGTCCATGAAGCATCACTAAACCTTCTTCTAAATAAATATAGTTTTTTACAAAAAATTGTATTTCTTATAAATGATTTATATTTTATTACTAATAAATTGATGGTGATAATTTTCATAATTTAGTTATTAATATTTTTACCCATAATTTAATGTCAATGATAAAATGTACATGTATAAATATCATTTTAACATAGTATCATATTTATTTAGACCTTGAATTGTGTGAATGAAAACCCATAAATGAAATTAAATATTTTGTTAAAGAAATATATTATAATTTCTTGTGGTTATTTGGAATTGTATAATAAAATTTGAATAAAAAAAATTAATTATCAATAAAAAATAATTTTAATTTAGAATTTTTTATTAAATGTTTATAAAAAGGAACATGTTCATAATATATGATATAATATATATTTTTATGATCCTATAATAGATTTATAAAATATTTTTATTTATTATATAGTAGAATTGAGTGATTTTTAGGTAATTGGAACTCAAGGTATAAGATTTATGTCTCACTTATTGTTTCTGTGAGAAAAATTCCATATTCAAAATGTGTTTATTTTATGTGATGTATATACATCATAGGATTTTTTTAAATTTTTTCTATGGAAAATTCTATGGATTTACAGATATATTAGGATATATCTTTCATCCAGTTTATGGTTCAAAATTTACAAAATTGGTAGGTTGTTTTAGTCTCAATTTTTATTTAGGGAATACATTATGATTAAAACATGTCTTCTTCATTGATGTGTAATAAATCACGTTGTCATATAATAGCATGAATTCATTTATTTTGATTATATTAAATGATTTATTTATTATTATTCTTTCATGGGGATTAATATGTAGCGTTACCAAAGTTATATGAGATTTATGTTATAATCCTAGAGTTTAGCGAGTTTATTTATGATTGTACATGAATTTAAAAAAATATAATTATACATATCTCATGAAACTCATGGGTTATCATATTCTTGGTTTATTTCATTAAAATACATGTTTCCCTTAAATTTACAATTTTTATCCACTAAATATTGAAATAGATTGTTTTTAAATTAAATTGACTTTATTTCAATATTTGGATGAATATCCCTTTTTATTCAAAATCCATTTTTTATAAAAATAAATTAAAAAATGTCTTACCATTTAAAATAATATTTATTAATGACTTCTTTAAACATTCTTTAAGATTTAATTTTTTTTGAAAAATAGATCTTCAATTCACTATCAAAACAAGGCCCATTTGGATTTTTAAAAAAATGTGAAATTAATGGTTGATTTTTATGTATACAAAATTTCATATAGTCCTCGTAACTCTATGTTTTAATAATTCCATTATAATATTCAATGATTATTTTCAATGAAATGCAGTTTCAATTTTTTTAAATGTTGAGTGTTAAAGAGTTATTTTCAATGAAAGTATATTTTTGTTATGATATGATTTAAATTATTTTTAATGAATCCTTTTGATGACCAAAAAATGTTATCAAAATAATATCCATTATTATGTAATAAAATAGATTAATCAATGAATTAACCCAATAAAATAATTATTCAGATAATGTAATAATGTTAAATTAGTTAGAATACAAATGAATAATAATACCAAATATTACAACAGCAAAAAAATATAAAATAAAATATCATACATGTAAAAAATTTTATATACTCGATCCACTATAATGAACTCACTCACGAACAATTTTATAGAAATACAACGTAATCTTAATAATTAAATATTCATTTTTATGAAGTGTATATATATTTCCCAAATAAAAAATATAAGTGTTTTAATAATAAAAGATATAAGAGGTATTTATTTAAATTAATGAACCTATACAATAGGAATAGTAAACTGACTATTGGAATATTAATTTTATTGTTAAGAATAGTGATCTAACTAAAAGAATAATAACCTCACATATTAAAATATAACATAATATTTATTTATCTTGTAAAAGAAAATGTTAAATATTTATATGAAGATATATGTAAGTAAACAATTTTAAAATAAAATTGATTCTTTTTATTTACATAATTATAATAAATACAATGATTTAAAATTAAAAATTATATTCATAAAATAAATAAATAAGATAATATTAAATTTTATTATTATTATAATATAAATTTTTTAGACCTTAATTAATTATTTAAATGGGTATCAAATCAATTATAATGTTAAAAATTTCATTTTTTGAACAAATGATGATTTTATCTAAAAATTAAATATATCATATTTAGAAAATTATGTTCTTAAAATGGATCCCATTAAAAAAATACACATTTCAAAAAATGGTTAGGGTGAATTTTAACATTATAAGCCAAATATATGAATTTTAGAGTCATGGATGATGTTAGAATGATGGAAAAACCCATTATCTAAAAAATTACATCACTATTTATAGTATTTAGTCATAATAATAAACACTACTTATAGTCATTATGCAAAATAATTCAATAATTAATATAATAATAAAATACACCTTTCTCCTCCCCTACAAATACCATCATAAAAACAGATTTCCCAAACTATCAATGCATTTTAGGTTATCAATATTATATAATTTACCATCCAATTCCACATAACCATGTCCATCATCATATAGTATAAAAAATACCAAACCCATGTTAAATAAAAAGATTCTCATGGAGACAACACTGATGAGGTAAAATCCTAAATACATGACATTTAAGTTCAATTATATTTTATTCCTCACCTCACATCCTCTATCAATAGAGGCATAATATTTCTCACATAATATCTATATATTGAAATTTTCATTTTTAATGTAATATACATCATAAAATATCTTTTATTATCTTTTTATTTAAAAAAACATCATCCATGATATGTCGGATCACCACCCACATGAATAATGTTTTTTAATTTTCCATTATGTACTTTAGGTCTAGTCATAAAACCATTATTATTGTTAAATAAGATTATAATATGTTTATTATAACTTATTAGTTATTATGGAACTAATGTATGTACATAATATTTAATAAATCAATACTCATTCATGATGTTCGAAACACCAACCAAAATAAACTAATCATTTTTTATTAAACATTTATGAAAAATTATCCTAACAGAAGAAAAATATCATATATGTGTCCATTTAAACTTTTTAAATTTCACTTATACCAAATAATTTCGTCTTAGTATAACATTTCCCACAAAAATAGAACATAAATAGTTATATACAATTAAAATGACCATGAAATAAAAAACCAAATTCTTTATAAAATTTGAAATTAATCATTAAAACTCATCAATATAAAAAAAATTAACATAATAAAATTATAATAAATAAGATACACATAGAAGTGTCTCTAAATGATGAAATTAACTAATTTAAATTTTTTATCATTGAAATTGCGTACATTTTCATAATGGTTTGATATATAAGTGAAGAAATATTTATGAATCTCCATATTTCATTTAGATAATGAATTATATATTGTTCCTAAAGATATATCTTTATTATTCATTTATATTGCTTATATATTCTCTATATATATTCCAATATTATATATCTAGATCAAATATCCTTTCATTTATGGGAAAATATATATTTTAAATGTTTCTCTTTTCAATTCCTATCAATTATCAAACAAAATGAAAGGGAACTTCTCAATTTCCTACCAATTTCGATGTACACACTATAAAATTATATATACCACAAATATTTTATAAAATTTTCTATTCTACCATGAATAATTATTTTATGTTCATTTCTAGTTTTATTAAATAACTCATGCCTTTAAATCATTGAAGAATATCTTTTCTTTTTCTAAAAAAATATACTTAAGTGGCTCATTTCTGAAGAATTTTAGGCATTCTCTTTCTTGTTCTAAATATTATGGGACACAATTTTCATGATTTATTCTTATTTTTTCCTTTATAAAGGACCAATAATTATTTAAATCCCTTAGATCATTAATAATAATATCATACTGCTTTTGGTTATGAAATATTACATGATTACAATACCTATTTATTTTAATGTGTAACCCTTACGTTTAATACTTATGTTTTATTATTTATGTGGAAAACAAATGAATGAACATTTTATGACGTATGATACAAGATCGAGATTTACTCAAATGGGAAATGTTTTTCCTAATGAGATGTCTTATATAGAATTTGGGTATAAACACAATCCTTTATGGAATTTGATACCCCAGGTGGTACAATCTTGGAAGTTATCCTTAACTCATGTTTATGCCTTGTTAAATATTTTTTCTACATTCTAATATTTCCATGATCATGTGATTCCATTTTCTAAATATTGTTATCCCTTATGATTATTCCTGATTTTTTCTTGTTATGTTATTAGGTTATTCCCTTTCTAACTCATGCACTATGTTTCATTCAAATGTTAATTTCCCTAATGGAATTTTTAGCTAAACCATTTTCTTCATATATTTACCATGTTATCTTATGCATTTATAGAATTCAAAAGGTATTTAAGAGGTTAATGTTGACATTAAAGAATATATTTTGTGAATTTTGTTTCATGTTTCTTTTCATTCACCTATCCTTCCAATAAAACTATTCTATTTAAATCAAGGTTTTTATTATACATAATATCATGTAATATTATTTGTAAATTTCTAGGATATATCTATTTGGTATTTGAGAACCATCTAGTTATTTTTTGGGTATTATAACTACACATCATTATAGAAAACCCTATGTCTAAATCAGTCTACTTGTATAAACATTAGAAAATGCTATATAATCCCAAGATAGTACATACTTTTAATATATATTTTTTGTACATATATGCACAATGTTTCATTTATATATATTTATTATCTATGTATTCAAGCCCCCTAATTTTTATTCTAAAATTCTAGTTAATGTGGGTAAATAGGGGAACCTGTGATAACCATAAATATTATGTGAAATGTAACAATTTCACTAATAATATACCATATCTAGTAGTATTGTATATTAGGTCATCTTAAAAGTTATAAATCAATTGGAGCATGTTATGAATAATTACATGAATCATGTGGATTGACCTTGTTTTCCTAATAAATATGATGTTTCTATTGAATCCATTATGTTAAGTTGAATTATATCTTTAGCAGATCATTTTATTCTCTAATATTATGAAAATAGTATAACTCCATTTCAATGATATTATCTTTTCATTAATTATAGGATGAAGAGAAATTTGACATGTCATTCAATTTTTTTGTAGACATTGATCACTTCTGGAAAATAAAAATAAATTCTATGGAAGAAATAAATTCCATGAACTATGAAGGATTCCAGAAAATATTTTTCATCAAATATTTTCCTTAATGTCCCGACTTTAAGATGGAGAGGGAGTAATTGAGACTAAATAAAAATGAAGAATATTCTATTAGGGAAATGAGGAAAAACATACAAAGATTTCATTATACTCCACTAGATTTTTCATTAATATTGATAAAATTATGGATAACATCATTTGTGGATTATAGAAGAGTCGATAAAGTTACATGGAAATTAGATACCATGACATTATTGATGAAATTTTCAAATTCCCCCTAAGGACTGGGACAACGATTTGTGACTCTCACTAGTATCATGGTATCAGTGTTAATAAGAGGAACTAGATTTTATCATGGGAGGATCAATAGATAAATCCAAATAAGGAATACAAACCCAACATCTAATATGTAAAAAGTGTGGGAAAAAGCATCTTGGTAACACACTAATGAGTTCCATGAGATGCATCAAATGTGGAAGACAGGTGAATCATGATGTTTTTTGTTAAAGTGATTTGAATAAGACCACTAATAAAGAATAATGAAGGAATATTTAGAAGAACACTCAAATAGTAGTCCAATGTTTCAACTAAAAGGGTCATTGGCATTATGTGAGAAAAATATTGGAACCAATTGTTTTTAGAGACAATAATTGATAATAGGCTATGATATAGTAAGTAAGGGAATAAAATATAACTACTAATGAGTTACATACTGACAATAATTTGGACACAATTACACTGGTTATTCATTAAATAATAGTGAGAGTACTATTTTTTCTGTACTCATTCCTTTATATATTTAATGATTTCTAAAATTATTCAAACTCCACCACCAAATATAATGGTTTTGTAATATATGAGAATATAAAATGGGTGAATTATTTCACATAAATTATGTAACCCCTATATGGTTATTTTTTGGACCTAATTTTTATGAAAATTTAATCTTTTTTTATTTTTAGAGTCTTATTCTATGTTGATCATGGATTACCTATCATTATATAAATCCAACACCATCTATCGGGAAAGGTATATCACTATTCAATTCATGAAGAAATCCTCATTTCTATAATAGTAAAAGGATGATGAGGATTATATTTTAGAATCATCATCTCAATTATCTATATTATTTCCTTATGACCAAACATAACATACCCAAATTATTGGTACAAAAGAGAAAATCATGATTGAATACAAGCCCATTATGAGGGACTATATTGATGTTTTCTCTGATAAATTTCCTAGCATCCCTCTTGACCAAGTGGGGGAGTTCTCAATTGATCATATAAATTAATCTATTTATATATCAATGAATCTTAATAAGATATACACCATTGAATAAAAAAAATATGTAATGGTAACTCAATAATATGGTTATTTTACTTATCTACCTAAGTGATTCAACAGGGGGTATTCTATACCTATTCATCAAGAATATGTATGGGTCAATGTGCCTCTAGATTGATAATTATGAAATAAAAAAATCAGAATAATAACCACTTATCCCTATGAATGATATACTACTTGTTTGATCAAATACATGGGAAAAATTATTTCTAAAAGGTGGACTATTGATTGGAATATAACTAATAAGAGGTGTGGACGAAAGGTATTCCTATGAATACCTTTCAAAAAATTATGGGAAATATGAGTTCATTGGATTTCTTTTTAGACTCAGTAAATGTACAGATATTTTCAAATATATTATAAATGATGAATTTAGAAAATACCTTAAATAAATTGTGTTATTCTTTATATAAGATATTCTAGATTTAAATAAGAGTTTGGATTTACTTGAGGAGAATATTAATATACTGATGATGATATTTGATGTGGAGAAACCAAATGAAATGTAAAATAAATGTGAGTTGTAGATGGAGAATGTGTCATTCTTAGGTCATGTTATCACCTCTAGAGGGATATTTGTAGACCCATACCAGATAATGATAATTGTTGAGTAGTATATACCTGTATATTCAATTGATTTTCATAGTTTCCATTGTGTATATGGGTATTAACAATTATATTTTGAGAAAATTATCATTATTTTTATAGACACTAACAATGATATCTTTGAATGGAGTAAAATTTCTCTTGACTGGTGAAAGTGAGACCTTATTAAAAGGGTGGGCAATGAAGTTTATCACTACGCCAATATTTAAACAATTGAAAATTTTTAAACTATTTAAACTATAAAATGATTCTTTAATAATGGTATTAGGATATTCCAATTGAATATGATAAAGTAAAAAATATGCCTCAATGTGGTTGAATCATCATGAGAAAAATACCCCACTCATGATCTAATGTTGGTGTTTATGATTTTTGCATTGAAAATATGGTTTAATTTTATATATGGGGAGATGTGTTAGATATATAATGATAATAATATCCTTATATATATTCACATAGAATGACATTAATATGTGCTAGCAAAGGATGTTTTCAATCATCAATGATTATGACTTCTAAATCAACTATCGTCCTAACAATTAAAATATTTTTTCATAAGAACTATTATGAAAGGATCATACAACATCATCTATGATGTGAATAGGGAACGATATAATCTTATTAGAATTTTGAATGGTGGAAATGATAATCAAAATGGAATTTTCATCATCATTATTTTAGAAAATTATTTCCCAACCATCCCTTTTATAGATGAAAATATTATTACACAAGAAGTGATTGGGAAATTACAAAAAAAGTGGAATTCATAACAATGGTGAAAAATTTAGAGATCAAAATTAATAAGGAAGGATTCATAATATTTTAACCATGAATATGTGTAATGAAAAATATAGAGATAAATAATGATCTTATAAATGATTCACATAGCTCACCATTCTCTATTTACCTTGGGAGAACAAAGATGTATCCCTATATCAAATATAACTATTATTGGAACAATTTTAATAAGGATTTAACTGAATATATATCCAATTTCATGGAATTTCAGACAGCGATGTATGAAAGGAAAATTCGAATGGGAATGAAGCAACCATTACAAATAAAAACATGAAAATGATAAAACATCATTATGATATTTTTCACAAAACATATAATGAAATTTAGAGGAAATAAATCTATACTGATAATTATGGATATTATTATAATTAATTCTCATATTATTTCAATTTAAGAGGAACTGTCACTCCACTAACTTGTAAGGATATAAATGGCAGAAGCAGAGAGGTTTAATGGAGTACCATTATGGATTTTAATTGATCGTGATATGTGTTTCAACTCCATGTCCGAGGAAATTCTATGTCATATTCTAAATAATATGATGAACTTTAGTATGACCTACCACCATAAAAATAATGGCTAGAATGAGAAAAAAATAATGACACTGCAAGACCAGTTGGGATCATTCTGTATGGGCTTCAAATGGGTATTGGATAAACATAACACATTGACACATTCTATTAGATGAATAGTTTCTACTAAAAAATCCAAATGGATGAACATGAATAACATTATGGTAAAAGATGTATAACTCTTTCACATCTGGAAGAATCTATAGAATGTACGTTTTTGGGTCCTAAAATGGTTGAGGAAATGACAGAAAAGTGTTGACTATCCCTAATCGTATATTTAATTCTCATATTGGATATAATATCTGTGAAGATAATTTATGACAATATATAGAGTTTGAGGTTTGTGATAATGTATTCCTCTATAAAACCTCCATGGATTAGGGTTATTATATTTTTGAAAAATTGTATGCTATGTCCCATGTACACTGACACCTTTAAGGTTTTTCATCACATCAGATCAGTGGCATGTCAACAAGAACTTCCACCAACAATGTCTCATTTACCTGATCTATTACATGTTTCAATCTTGAGAATGTTTACACCATATCCCTTACATGTATTTTATTTTGAGGATGTATATTAGGAATATGATATATATTACAAAGAGAGGTAGGTGAATATCATGGGCCATTAAGATAGTTTTCTATGAAAAAATAATACTTTCATGTTGAAATTACTATAGAGGAAGGATAAATATTAAGTGATAATATGAGAACTAGAATAATTAATGAAGGCTATGTACCTTCACCAATTTTCACCATAGTATGCAAAAAAAATCATGGAAGAAATTTCATTAAAGGGGATGAATGTGAAGTCCCATAATTTTATCAATGGAATTTTCCTACAAATGTAATCAAAAAAACATCACATAGATATCCTAGTGAATTATTCTCATAAATTAAGATGGATAAATTAGTCCGAAAATAGTCCCATAAAAATTCCATATATTACACTGAGATAATAAATATAAAATAAGATAATATGAATGGTAAAATTTAGATCTACTCTATCCAATAGAATAAATTCATTCATTAAATATGTTGTGAAAATAAGACATAATATTAATATTAATAAAATAATTTTAACATGAAAAAATAAATATAACCTTAAGATAAAATAGAAGTTAATGATGAATGAATAAAATAATATTTATTTATAGAAATAGAAAAACCTATTCTGTTGAAATAGAAACATGGCAGTTAGAATAGTAATCTGACATTTAAGAATAGTAATTTATCCATTCACAATGTAATATTTTCATTGTATATATAAAATAAAATTTATTTGTCTTATATATTAAAACATGATCTATTATATATTGTTATATTTAAGTAAATATTTAAATAAAATTATATTTAGTTTTTTTTATTTTTGTAAAACATAAATGATTTGTTAAAACATTACAATTAATATAATAATTTAAAAGAAAATTTATATTCTTAGAATAAATAAATAAGTTAAAATTATGTTTGAATATAATAATATGAAAATTTTATGATACAGAAATTAAATTTTTGATGGGTTTTAAAAATAATTATAAAATTAAAAATAATTTTTTTGTATTAATTGATGTATATATTATAAAATTTCAATTTTCAGAATTGAAGAACACTTTTCATAAAATTTATTCTAAATTTTGAATCGTGACCTAAAAAAATTTATTGGGAGATATTTTTTGTTTTTTATAAGGGTTTATATTTTTGGTAAATAGTGAAATATGAAAATTTATGGTATTTATCATTATGAGCTAAAATATATGTATTTTTAATCCCTAGATGATTTAGTATCCAATTATATAGAACACCCTTCACTAATTACTGTATTTAGTCATTCTAATCATCACAACTGATTTACTTGAGCTAAAATAGTAATATTAGGAATATAATAATCAAAACAACCCTCTTCTCCACCTATAAATACCAACCCTCACCACCTCATCTTATAACACCTCCTAATAGTTGTATTTTTTCATTATTATACTCAATTAACTTCCCAAAATTATTCCCCACATCCATGTTCCTCTGATCATAGAAATGGAAAACCAAATTTCCTCAATGAAGCTCTTAATGAGATGATATTTGAGAGGTAATGTCATCAATAATTCTATTTTCATTAGTTTTCATTTCTTATCCTCTCATTAGATCCCATATCAACAGATTAATAATTAATAAGGAGACATATATATATATAATGTAATTTTATTATGTTAGTTGAATATCCATAATCATATCTCGTCTCTTATCCTTTAATTCTTAAAAGGAAAACATCATATGTGTTATTCCAGTTCAATGCCTTTTTGGATGATGAGATTTCATTTTCCATTAACACATTCAAGGCCGGTCATTAGTCTATTATTATGTTAAAATAAGATTCTAATAATTATATTATGTATTATTTATTGTTATGGATGTAATGTTTAAAAATAATATTAAATAAAATGATAATAGTTCATGTTGGTCGTAAAACCCACCAAGATACAACTAATAATTTTAAATATATAATTATAAAATAATAATCCATATATAAGAAAAAATGATACATGGGACCATTTAAAAAAATTTATGTTCATCAATACCACATAATTGATCTTTTTGGGAATTATTCCCATTTTAAAATAACTTCCCTAATTATATACAAGAAAATTGACCATCAAACCATAAAAAATGAATGCCCCCCTAACGATGAAATAAAACTTTTTATCCAATTAATATTTACATAAATGAACTTAATAAAATTATAATAAATAAAATAAAATTTTAATTGGTTCTAAATTAATCTAATTAAAAATATAATTTGATTATACATGATATTTTTTTCATCTTCAAAATGCTTTGAGACTTAAGTTAAGCGATCTATCTGATCCACTATATCTCATTTTGGTAATGATTTATCTATCATTTCCAAAAGATATATCATAAATATTCATATATAATTATTCTATATTTAGTAGAAATGTTCCAATTATATATACCTAGCTCAACACATTTGTCCCTGAAGGAAAAATACATATTTTTTTATAGTTACCTTCTCATTTACACTAAAAATACTAACCATATTAAATGGTTTTCTATGATTTTTTCCCATTTTCATGTTCACTCCCCAAATTATTTTAATCCACTTATTGGCTATAAAATTACTTAGTATATTCTAAAAAAATAATTTTTGTTCATTAATGGTCTTATATAATCACATAAGACACTAACACCTATGAATGCTCTTAATTAATTCAACAAATGTATGATTAAGAGGCATATTTATAATGTTTAATAGACTACTAGTACCTCGCTCAGGCATACGCACGATGATATAATAAAAATGTAATTTTCAAAAGTTTTTTAATAGTTATTGTAATTAATAATGAAAATTACTTAAAATATGACAAACTTAAATTTTTAGTGATATATTATAATGAAAATAAATGAAAAATACGAAAATATATTAGAAAATATATATGAAAATGAAAGAAAAGGAAATAACATGATGTAAAATGATTCAGAAAAACATGATGTATCATTAAAAAACTTATGCGTCATCTTTAAAAGTTATTGTAGTAGGGAGTTCATATATTCAATCTATTATCATCATACGTAAAGGAAATTTTATAATGAGAGAGGGGATGAAATTGTAGGGAAGAAAGAAAAAAAAAATAAATGAGTGAAATATATAAATTAAGTGATGAATAATGGCCTCAGAACTATATTGGAGGAGTGGTGGATGTAGAGGAAGAGGTGTAAGAGGAGGTAGAGGTGGAGGTAGAGGTAAAGTTGAAGGCTAATGTAGAGGAGGTGGAGGAAAATAAATAGGATGAAAAAGGTGTGGGGGATTATCAATATAACATTAAATTCTTTAATAGTTTACTGTCCACTCAACTAGCATCTTTTTTTGTACAAAAGACATCTAAAGATGGAAATAAGAACTCAAAAAGTAAACAAAAGCATCTAAAAAATGTAAATAAAATAATACATCTCTATGTCAATGAAAAATAACTTCTATACTACTTATAAGGATCAAAATCCTATGTACTAATCCATAGATGAACTAAACTACAACACTGACACAAGAAATTACAATAGTAAATACCCTATTCCACCAACAATATTCAAATTTTTAGCTTTTAGTAAGATAAATCCAATGTAATGCATTTTTCAAATCAACTATAATGAATACTTCAATGCTCAGTTTTTGAGTTTTTCCCCTCGTACAAACCATCCAAAGAATCATTACAAATATAATACAAAGCATTAAATTAGAACAGAAAGGAGCATCATCATGGTGGTCACTGCAATACACTTCAGGCAGCTATTTGAACCACGAACTTTTTGAACAGGCCATCATGGCCAAATCAATGTTAAAGACCATCAATAGAAGGCTATTATATTATGAAAATGGATATAGTGTTATTATGTAATGAAATGAAGTTAATGATGTGTTCCATAAATATAAAAATGATGATTCATTGGATAATGACTTGTTAACTGATGAACACATCAATGGAAATATAGATGCAGCAGATTGTTGGGTGCATTTAATGGGATTAATTTTCACCTAGAACATAGAATCCAACCATTGAAATTTCCATCATGTTGACGCAAATCCAATGTGTAATAAGATATTTCCATAACATTTTAGTGGATATCACTAATGGAATCTACAAACCTCAATGGTATTGGGTAAGATGACGTTGTTGTTAACATAAGGATATATTTGGTTGCTTGCACCATGTCTGCATCAATTTACCTATACAGATTAAAAATATTATGTTATATAGTGTTGTATAATCTACCTATATGATGGAAAATGATAACACACCCACCCATACATGTAATCTACAAGAAAAACATAGTATTTTTACTACCAGTTTACCTAAATTGTGATTACATTGGATTTTATCTCATTGGGGTTTTTGATAACATAAGGTTCCTTTTGCATGAATAGATTGTGTTTCAATAGAAGAACCTATACAAAATAAAAAAAATACTGAAATGGTGTTGGAAAATCTGTGTATATGTTGGAAACTGGTAATGAAAACACCCATACAGGTAATCTAAAACACAAAACAGTAAATTTTAATAGTAAATCTACCAAATTTTTTCATTAATTGTATTTTCTAACATTGGGGTGAGTTCTTAAACATAAGTTTATGTTTGGTTTCATGTACTATGTTTTCACAGAAGTACCTATAAATAATAAAAAATATTAAGTGAAATGGTGTTGGGAAGTCAGCATATTTGCTGAAAAATGATAACAAAGACACCCATACATGTAATATGGAACATATAACACATGAAAAATGACAAAAAACACACCCAGTAGTAGTTTCAAGTGGACACATAATAGGGAGGATATCAAAAAACCCATACTGAAATTTTATCATAGTAATTTCACGTGGAAAAATGAAAGGGAGGATATCGGTGTTCTTTCTACTATCAACAATCCCATGCTTAATTTGGATCCCGCCCCACCTAGTAATGAGACATGTAATGTATCTCTATGGGAATTTAATGATTTTAACTCTCTCTTCTCCTCATCAGACCATTCTGATCAAGTGGTGTGGAATAAATAATATTCTATTGATCATAAATATATCCATTAAACAATTTCTATTCAAGGGTACATAGTTCACCAGTAGATGAGAAGGATGGATGAAAATGTAAAGTTAAATGGGTAACTCCTTTTCAATCTTTTTCTTTATCTCATGTATTTGATAGTGAAAATATATAAACATCAAGATATATATAATTTAATTTGACTAAATTGTAAATGTAATTTTATATAATGTGGAAAAATAAACAATTTTCATATACATAATAGAATTTGAAGCGCATGATAATGATAAAACATGTCTCTTGAAATGAAGCCTCATCAAAGAAGTGCTGCAATAATTTTATCTACATTAAAAAATAAATTATGTGACTAATAGATAAGTCATGATTCCATAACAAAATTATTTACATATTAATATGAGGTGTAACTAATTATGTGTTGGCTTGACTCGACTACAGGTTTGGAAAGGATTGGAGTTAGGTTCCAAAGGGGTTAGAACATCAAATCCATTAATGAAAATGGACTAGAGAATACATTTTCAGTACTATCTGAACTGTATATAGTATATAGTCTGCAACAATTTATGAACTTTAAATGAATTGGTTAGTCTATTGAATATACTATTTGAACTGAAAATAGATTGGTTAGTCCCCTTAATAGACAAAATGGACATTTCATTTAAATTAATTCATATTTAATCTTTTGAAAATGTATGAACTAAAAAATTTATAGTTCATTTGATTTTTTAGTTATGAATATTTAGTACCTAATATGTAAAATGAAAATTTTTTTGAACTAATAATGAACATAAATTGCATATGATCCATCCCAAGGTAATCAAAATTACTGTTTATTTTACAACCACACACTCTGTTCTAGTGAATGACCAAGGTAATCAATTCTATTAATGCTAGTATATTTTAAATTCTAGAACTAAACCTCCACTACCAGGGTAAATCTTGTGATTCCCTATTTAAAAGAGCAGTCATTTTCTTTGAAATTTTTAGAGGGTCATTTTACATGTTGTTATTGAAAATGATGACATATAAGAACATATTTATTAAGAAGGTTTTTTTTCCAAAAACATGGGTGAAAACTATAACAACAGAAATTATTAAATTCAGGTAGAACACTGGAAAGGTTAAAATAACATAAGTTCCCTGCTATTAATAGAATCACAGTAGTGTATGGCATTATTGCTGCAATGATCCCGTAGTTGTTCATGTTGATTATTATAAAATAGTTTCCTATAACAGTTTAATAATCCTCATGAAAATGTAATCATAAAATGTGAAAATTGTATGCATATTTGTTAGGAAAAAGGCTAAAATTCTTGTAGTGTAATGTATTCTAGATATTTCATTGCATGAAATTGTGACATATTTCATCATTGGGAAATATAATAGACAGTTACAATTCAATCATGGAATTTTAATTATATGTAATTTTATGGGATTGTACAGTATACAGAGGATGGGAATGTTAAAAAATAGGGAGAATACTGGAAATGAACAAATGATAGTCTTTTTTAATAAAATATCTTTCATGTTCTAGATACATGTATGTACAGTGCCAAAATATTGTAGTCTGAAAAAATTAAATGAAAATAAAATGTTAGAGGATGGTATATATGGCTGGGTACTTGGTCTTCAACTTGAAATAAGTATATAAAGGATATCATAAATCAGACGAATGAGTAGATTACAATTTGAAATAAGGTTTTTGTTTTAAATAATATGTGTTAAATATATTAATACCATTATGAATTCAGAAAATAGATATGATGAAAATTAAATAGTCAACATGTTTTCATTATTGGTAAATCTGCTTACCAATATGGGAGATTTGAAATCATTAAAATGATAGGAAACTTCTAGTGGCATAAGATTTTCAATGTACAATCATTTCAACCCATCAATTATTGATGTAACATTATCTAATAGTATAGAGAAAAAACATTAAAAATAAGAAAATGGGATCCTTTCCATCAAGTTGTAATTACTTGTTCAAGGATTACCCACTTTTGGGATGTCGAAGTAAACCATTTATTAGAAGGTAAAGATTTCTACAGTATAACCACTGTAAAGTAAAATTTTATAGTCATGAAAATAAAGTAACCAATTAATTATTGAGTGATGAGAAATTTACCATGAGCTTGAGATTCAGCATTACTCATCAGCCTATTTATTTTTACCATAGCGAGGGAATCAACAACATCCAATAGTAGGGGCTTTGAAGTCTCTATGCCTTATGCCATTGGATGGGAAAAAATCATCTCTCAAATCAACATTTAATCTTCATTTGATGATGTGGTTAGATTATTAAATAAGATAATGTGATTCTTAGGTAACATGATGCAATGACATGAATGATATATAAAACTATGAAAATTATTTAAGAATCTACCATGAATTTGTAGATAAAATGTTCACAACACTAAATTCATCAGGGATAAGACATCAATTCCGATAGAACAAATAATGTGAGAAAAATTAATTTTCATGCCTGCAAACATGAGAATATTTGATGCCAATTCATATCTTTCTTATGCCAAATAAATCCACTGGTTGAAACATATAAGATACAAACTATGAATTCCTTAAACCATTAAATAATATTAAAGAAGAAAAATTCATTAAAGGGACCATGACCTTCTATTCACCAACAACCATGTCATGACATGAATGCATTAATGAAAAGTGTGGTCAATATGGACACGAGAAATCAGGTTAAAAACAACTAATTATTTCACTATCTTTTCCAGCATTGATCATTTATTGAAATAAATAAAGTGCTAGAAAATTTGCTAATTCTGACATTAGTTTGTGTTTGTTTTCTTGTAGTGTGTTTGATAACATAATGTTTTTTATCCACCATGTTTGCACAAAATTAATACATGTGTATACTTATAATACATTTAACTAAAATAGCCACGATAAATCTTCCTACTAGATAGTTGTAGCATTAGCCAATGTTGTTATTTATTGAGCTCTTTCTTATCGCAGAGCATATCTATGTCAGAGTCGTAGTCACCTGTAGCTGCATGAAAAAATGTGTAAAATTTATAACACATTTGTTTCATAAGATTTTACTGCATAAAAACACAATTTAGTCAATAGTGAAAACAAATTACCTACATTAATATGATGGACGAAATGGAGGCTAACATAATCATTTTGCAAACAAATACTTGGATTCAATTGAAATTCATATTTTTTTATTCTCATCTACTAAGAATACAATAAAAAAATAGTAAAACTAAACAGTAAACATTTATTCATGATTGGATGGGAAAGTTTCATTATATGAGTAATGTCCAACCTGAAAGACTTCTATGAACATGGAAATCGTAATGTACAACAAAACGTCCAGCAACAAAGACGTCATGCATGAAAAAACAATTATAAAAAACATGCTTTAAAATGTTCAACATAAAAAACCTCAATCATTTTTCTATTTAATCAAGAGTAACATCTTTCTTAATGGAAAACATCCAACAAGAAAATCTAATAAAAAAAGTCCACCATGGAAATCGTCCACCATTAGAAGAAAACCATCCACCATGAAAAGCATCATCCAAGAATAATGTCCAACATTAAATAATAATAATGAACCTCTAGAAAAACCATACTAAAATTTCCACCATGAGAAATCACAAATACCATAATCTTCTTATACCAAAACATCAAAAATAAATTAGAAAAAATTTTCTAGGCAATTCAATCATCTGACCATAGTAGAGGATTATTTCCTTGAAATGGATAGTTTAATTTTAGACAAGTAAATATGCAGTTGGACATTGAAATTCTAAACCGAAATTGAATTGAAGTCGCAAGAAAAGTGGTATAAGAAACCACCATAGATGTCTATTTTATTAAAAGTGTAAAAGAATAAGTATACAGAAGTAAATGAAGCCTACCTATTATAGAACTGAAAATTTACATAAAATGATGTTTCAAGAATTAAGGAATTCTAATAGGTAGTAATTTTCAAACCTGATGTGTGAAGATGATGTCGGAGGGAATAGGAGACAGAACAACCATGCAGAGATTGGTAAGTGACATTAGATGAAATTCCCAACCAAAAAAAAATGACAATACCTACCTGAAATATGAAACACATAGTGGGTCAAAGGTATGGACAGACAGTGGTTATAAGTAGCTATGATGAGAATCACTATGGGCGGATGGAAGGGATGGAGTAATATTGATGAATAGCCTAATGTTTCATGGTCTGGTGTAAAGGGATTTGTGAGATAGAAGAAATGTCAAAAAATATTTGATTGGGTAATGGAATAGGATGGTGTGGTATGCTAAAACCAGGAGCATGTGAAAGACGATCCGAGGGATAGCCGAGTGGAGGGCGTTGCTGGCCAGGTAAGTATGAATTAACCCTATGTCACGATTAACGTAATCCCGATCGCGACACTAAAAGGGTAAACCAGGAAAACTGTAGTCGATACCTGGAGAACAAATAGGGCACAAACAAACAACATGAATACTGGGAGAGGGAGGAAGAGAGCGGGGCTTTCAAAGGTTATATCGGTCAAGTCAAGCGTAATTCTCAGTAGAAGTAGGAGTGAGTGGCGAATATTATTAGAGGTATCGTGGGATTGGGTGTTGTGGTATGTGGGTTGATCGATACTCAAGGATAAATTGATGTGGAAGAACCTAAAGTGGACACTTGTTGGCTAGAAATCTAAGATTAGTATATATAGTAGATATCATTCTCTTTTGAATGTATTTAAACAAAAATTTTCATGACCTATTATTTTCCCATTTATTTATCAACTAAAATGATTTAAATCTCTTATTTCATGGATACTATTTTTATCCGCCCATTGGATAAGAAATTTTACATGATTAGGATACCCATTTCATTCCATGGGTACCCCTTTTGTTTATTCCATTTGTTTGATTCATTATATTGAACACATATACATGAACATGTTTTGATGGGTTCACTATAAATATTCCCCAATAAAGTGGGTAATATTCCATCCATATGTTAATTTAAATAGTGGATTAGGAAATAAAACAAATACATTATGGGACTTTGTGCACTAATTGTAATATTGTAGGAAGTTAGCTTTAAAACATATTTACATCATGTTATATTATTAAATGAAATTCTAGTATTTTCAAAGTGAAATGATTCCATGTTCTATATCTCATGATTCCATATTTTTACTAATGAATTATTCCATTTATTATATCATGTTATTCCGTTTAAATATCATGTTATATGTTTCATTCCCATGTTTATTCCCTCAACATGATTTATAGCTCATCTATTTTCTTTATATATCACTAATGCTATCTAGTATAGGTATATGCGCTAATAAGGTGTTAGGAGGTCATTATAGATAATAAAAAAAATTTCTTTAATTTAATATCTTGATTTTATTTATGAATGTAGTCTTTAAGAGAAACTAGACGATTGCATACATTGTTTTTGTTTTGGTCAATATCATGTAATATTTTATGTAAATAGATATGTTCACTGTATTTACTTTTTATTTTTTAGGTTATTTTCAAGGATTTTATTTTTGTAATATTTAATGAATTTCATGTTTTAAAAATGATAATTTTCTCATGAAATATTCCTTGTGATTTCTGTTTCAAATTCAAATTCCATTTAAGAAGAAATCAATTGATGATACTATTAATTTTCTGGAGATATGATCCAAGGAGGCCATTATTACTCATTCTCATAATGTTTTATTCTTATGATGACATGATTATTATGTGTCCCACTATTATTTTCATGGGTTATGATAACAAGAAATGATGAACTATTTAGGAATCTTGTTTCTTCCACATTGGTTATTATATGATGAAAAGTTTATCAAACCCATTTTATTCAATGGATTCTGATATAATAAGTTCATTATGATCTTTTGTAGTATGTATAAGAAATTTTAATTATGTGATAGGTGGGACTTATGTCTCCAACCAGTTTAGTAGGTAATGATTGAGATCTCAGGATAAATGCACAATTGGAATTAAGAATGACCATAGTTCACCAATGGATTTTTTTACTTTTATAATCATTGGAGTTAACCTTAATTGATACTATGGTTTGGAGAGTGAGCACATTCCATTATGATATATTTAATATGAGTCATTAACACATAGTTAATTACTTTTTATTCATTTTCTGTATAACATAAATTTATTTATTATACCAATTTTAGGTTCTTAATAGATCATGCCATTTGATTCCATTATGATTCCTATCTTATGAACTACAATGAATTATTTCATGACTCATGATTTTTTCTATGATTTGAGATTTATTTTTTAAACATGTTATTCTAATGTTCTGATATCCATATTCTCATGATATTTTGATATATCTTCTATCTACGACATCTGAGCATCTAAGATCACCTTTTATTTTGTTTCCATTCACCAGGTTATGATGGAAGGTATTATAAATGGTATGTCTAAAAAGAGTACATGTTATGATGTTCTTTTTGGGAGATTACAATTATCACTTATGTACTAGTTGATTACATGTCCAACATTCCAAATTCAATAGAACAAAATGATCTCAAATAGATTATTATGTTATATAATGAAAATTCTTCTTTTGAGATGTAAAGATTATGTATTAGATGTTTTGGATTATTAATTGACATCATTTACATTAGTGTTTCTAAAATTAGAAGTCATGGATGAAGCCTCAATAGTACTATAGAGTCCCCGAAAGGATCAGATCATTAAGGCATACTTGGGTTATACGAAAAGCATCACAACCTCTAGATTATTATAGTATACAGTGATCCCATCCTAAAAAACAAATGTCCAAGGAAACAAAACTATTGATTTCATAAGGGATGCATCAACATTTTTTAATACATATGATGCATTGAAAACATATTCAATAAAATCTCATTGATCCTGAAACTTATAAGGAATGTCTTGGAATATATTAGGATATCATCCCTGAATACCATGATGGAAGAGTTCAGATATGAACTGATAATCCTATTCATGATATTCATAAACACAATTGGATCATTTTAACCCCAACATGAATTAAAAAATAATTATGAATACCATGATTAATTATAATTGTTCTATTTTAGAATACCAATTTCTATAACCTATAATAAAGGGAAGATTGAACAAATATAAATCTTGAAGTACCATATAGATCCCCCAAACATATCAAATTGACCCTCAATCCTTTGTAGCAGTTTCTTTTTGATCACTATTACCAGATTCAATTTATTTTGATCTATAAAACTTCATATACTACTATAATAATTTGTGGAAAACTACATGAGATCACCCTAGGGTGATAAGTTTAGTCCAATAAATCAATTATCCTTTAAATCTTGTATCTAAACCATTGACTAATTCGAATTAGTTTGTTCCATATGATAGTTCGAATCAATACTGGTTGAACCCCATTCACAAAATCAGTTTCAAAATCAATTCCATTATATAGAGGGATACATGAGAATTAATCTAGTAAAACATCCTGATAATGCACCACTTCAATTGGAAAGATAATGGTTGATACTACTAATTCAGATGTAGGATCCAATCATGATACTTGCATTGTAATAATTATATTGTGACATAGTTCTTTTATCTTCTTCTATATGTCATTATTGTAGTCATCATTAAACATTAACCTCTATTCTTTTATCATAGACAACGATACATGTTTCTCTTAATAGTAGATATGGTCTCAATTACTGTTAAACTGGTGCATTTAGAATATCATGTAAAAAATATTCTTTATTATATCATTATATACCATAAATATCCATAGGTTTTAAAACCATGGAATAATTTATACATAAATGGAGATATCTTTCTTTTTCCCCAGGTGTATTTCAATAGAGAGTTACAAAATAGAAAAAATAACCTGTAAATCATGCCTATAAATAACATTATTTGATATAAAGGAATGGAAACCTCAAATACCAAAATGTAGTAGATATAATAGAGGTAATAAAGAATATACATATATTGTTATAATGACCCTCTATATTGTTCATTGAACCTTATCCATCACTGAAATTATTCATGGCACTAGAGAATGAATTTTATATGTTATATACAACTGTAGTGATTGCCCCTGATGATGAGGATCTTTTCACAGATCATTATCTACACCCCTCAAATCTGGATGTAATGTATTAGAAAAAAAAATTTAACTATTACTCTTCCAATAATTTTTTTGACATTTCATAGTTGGATTATTGAATGATGTACTAATGTGTCCATTAAATCCATACTTATAGCTCTTGGTTAATCCTCCACCAATAAATGATTTAAAATGTCTTAAAAATCTCTATATATCCTCCAGATTATTTTACCTCCTCATCCTTCCTCTACCTACTTCTTTCTGAACACCATCTACCACACTAAGAAATCATGTTTTGAGTGATCTACAAGCTGGATGAATTTAATATTGTCATTCCTCCTCTTTTTTAGATCTAAAAATTCATGGAAGTTAAAATCACATTATTATAAATAAATAGGTCAAGGCCATGAACATGAATTCTATGATCTAGATAAACTTAATTATAGATCATTGTATACTTTTATACCACATTCCCAAAAAAAAATAAAATAAAAATATAGAATTGTAGAAATGAGAGTTTATTACATAAAATGGGACATAATTCCATATTAAATTGTATATACTATTGAGATTGATCTTGAGTTATCATTCAAGGGAAAAAATATTCATATATTGTCTCCCTGAAGGGCTACCTGGTAAGACCCTCAAATTCACATTGTAGGTCTATCATGATCCACTACTTTTTAGTTGGTCCCTATAGAATAATGTTTTGATCCTCCCCATCCTACTCCTATGAGTCTCCACTAATTTGACAATAACCTAAATAATATAAAACATTTACAAAATATTCTATGTGATACCAGTTCCCTACAATTTAAAAAGATATTGAAGTGATGACTCTATCCATAGTCATCCATTTCTACATACACCCCTCCACCATGAGAGGGAACAATCAGTAATACACTAAGATAGTGAGGTTTTACCACATGGACCTCCTTTTCAGGTATTAAATAATGATCACGTTTGTCTTCTTGCATATCATATTTTAGATGAGTTATGACATACTATTCATGAAAAATATTTAATATATAAGGAGATGTTTTTTGAAATTCCATGTGAACATTTTGAATTCATATAACATTCTATTTATAATGACATGAAAAATTATAAGGCACACATTGGACATTCTAAACCGTACACAAATCCTTGGAGGTATCCACATATAAGGTTTCTCCCTCATAGATCTACCCATTTATGAATAGTAGAACTCCTTAAATACACATTATTTACAATTAAATAAATAAAAAATTGACCGCAATCCCAATTTTTACAAAATAATGAAATATAATTACACCAAAATTGTAAAAATAGATATACCACCAAATAATAAGAAAATATATTGAAATTAACATAATAATCTATTTTTCATCAGAGAATAGGTATATATATTACATTTGATCATATATTTCTACTCACATTTCATGAACACAACACAATCCTATAAATAAATAAGAATGATATCATCAATGATAACACAATTTTATATTATTCAAGAGTTGGACATCCACACATAAACACCCATTCCCGAGATCAACACTATCTATCTCGATTTTACCATAACTATAGATGAATAAAATGGAAACCCAAATTAAATGATACAATTGTTTAATTATCAAAACCATATCACTTGAACCAATACAATGTTTCTCGTAGCCTCATGTGTGCCTCCTCATACACAAGATTCTTATGAATAGTGGTGAGGGTCAAAAATAATGTGGGTGACTATACTCTACATAATTATAGACATTACTTGTTATCCAATCATAAACATAAGTCAAAATTCAGAATAAACAAATAATAACATGCACAATATCAAAAACATATGACATTACATGTCATACAAATGTAAGAAGCAAACACCTAATCTTGTTGGTCAATAAGTGTAACATGAATAAAATTAGATTAAATAAATGTTCTTTGCAAACAATCTACTATATGTTTTCCAATTACATTCATCTCTTAACTCTATCCTCTTCATTGACCTACCACACATCCTTTTACCTTCATTGAATATTAATTCATGAATTCTTCACTTGAACAACGGTGTCCTTGAATTGTGTGAGTATAAATTAAATAGGAAACCACCAAGAAATCCATGTCATAAATGTGAATATATATATATTTTTATTACATGAAACAATATTAATTCATACCCATGCATAATAACTATAATTTTTTGAGATATTGTTCGCAAATCAAGCCATCATCAACCCTAATCATTCATATTTCTGAACTAGCTAGACCGATATCAATTATGGTTAACTCCATGTACTAGACCATGCCCCATAAATCTACATTCTGTTAAATATAGTTATTATTCCACCATTACGGTAAAAATACATTCAATCCTTGAAGGGAATGTATATGACATGTTATTGACTACATGATTTCCATTGATGGTAAACACACATGGCTTTCCCAGACAATGGACTTTGTATCATACACATGGATGTTCCCCATTTCTAGGCCATGCTGATATAGATGGACACTCTTATAATGACATATGGAATACCTTAGAAAAAACATGGTAAAATAAGGATGTGACCATCCTATATAGGTCAATAAAAAATGATTTATGCCTCCCATGATCCCCCCATAAAGTATTAATCTAATTTTTTAGGGCCAACAATCAACCTTAATACTAGAATATATATTCACAAAGGTGAAAATATATCCACATATAAAGTAAATAATATCATGGATAAATATATCACAACATGTAATTTCATAAGAAATGATAAATTATATAGGTAATAAATAACAAAACATCGAACAACAAGGTAAATTAAGAGTCCACATGCTATGAAACAGTAGTCAAATAATACACAACAAATAATGGAGAAAAAATAAATACAATCTTTGGAATCATTAGCTAAAATATATATATTAATAACAATAATATGTAAAGGTTCCTTTACATAGAAATATACCCATATCATAAATAAGAAGAATTCAAAATAATAACAAATGGTGGTTATGACTTCCAACATCAAGTGTATCAATGTTAACAATATGAATATCAAAATTTTGATTTAAAAAAATAGTACCTCACATTGATAGGAATCTTTTATCCCCCCATGGATCATTCGAACCAATATCAATATTTATAAAAATATCATAAGAATAAGAATAGTTAATGGGATATAAAATAGGTTTACCTATACAAGTAAACCCAAAAAATGGGGGAAACCCATATTGAATTCGTGAAGAACACACCATGATTTTCAAAGTGCTTATCCTCATATAATTTGAATAATTCTAATAGTTTGAGTGATTGAATTATACTATAAGAATACATGTTGTTTACCAAGGTTCAGATGGAGAATCTTAGAGATGTTAGGGTTTTTGGGGCCTCGTGAATTTTAAGGAAATATGGAATAAAGAATCACATTTAAACACGTTGGGATACAAAATATGGAGTACCTAAGTTGAATAGAATACAAATAAAGGGTGTCTTCCATGCCACAATGGTGTCTTGAAAAAATTGTGTCTACAAAAACCCCATTCAGATTCTATGTTGTGTTCTACCAAGAGGTATTATAAACCACATAATGAGAACATGTTGTAATGGTTACCACCACAATTCAACCTCCATGTCCTTACATATTGAAATAAATACTCATCATACATATAAATTACACAACATTTTCTAAATATTTATTACATTTCTCAAACACACGCCTATGTTTTTTTAATTATTTAGCATCTATAGAAACATGAAAACACAAAGCACTATTCCTTATGTGAACTACATCATCCACCACTACGATCTTCATAACTGCCAACCTTCTTAGGCATATGATATGAATATATTTATTCAAAAATTGTATAAGGGATACATAAGAAAGTGTGAGATCAGATGTTCGGTAAGTTTAATTAAGGGATATATATAAGCATAACATGAACATAAGTGTATGAGAACATGAAAATAATTTTTTGAGAACTATACTCCACATATAAAAGATCAAATAATTTGTAATGAAATATATATTTTATGTTCATATGTCCAAAATCATAAGTTAATCAAATAATGTCATCCATGAAATTGTAACATTGGTAGAAGACATAGTTATTTGGAAAACATATAAGCATATAAAATATCTAGTCACATATACCCACCAAGACATTAATATCTTGTTTGACCAAGGATAACTAACCATTTAAGAGATTTGGACTAGGGATGACCTCCCATATACCCTCTCTTACAGTTAGAATAACCACTTGTCTACCCATTGAGGTCATATGACATTAATCACTACATAATGCATTTAAGGGAAATATATGTTCCACCGATCACACATTGAAAATAATACATACGTGTTCAACGAGATCATAAAAAATTCATATTATCATAACTTATGAAATTAGATAAGTTTAATAAATATTTTACCCTATCAAAACTTTTGAAAAATGGATAAGATTTTATAATAATTTTATATTTTGATCAAAATTTTACCCCTAGAAAACAAACAGATATCATAAAAATTCTATCGTGGAAGAATCCATAGAAAAGAAATCTGTTAAACAAACATCATATCATCATTAAAAAATAATATAGTGAAAGAATAATATTGTTATCCTTTGATCATATCCTCAGTAAGAAATATGTATCATCAACATATGTCACCTTAGATGGAAAATTATTTTAAATGACAATTCATTACATTTCTTGTGTATAATATACATTCAAAATTGAAAAAAAAAACAGCCTTTTAAAACACAATATTTTTTGAAAAACCTATTCATTTAATGTACCAGGAAAATATAAAAAGTGATATTCAAGGAAAAAAATTTCATGTTTATGTGAGGTTTCTTTTATGTCACACATAATAAAACAAATCTACCTTTTACATATTTTGTAAAATAATAACATAAATAATTATAAAGATAACATGAATGTTATTTTAATTTTATTATAAAAACTAAAACAATGGTAAAAATTTTATTTATAAATAATATTATAATAATAAAAAAATTTAAATCATTTCTAGAAAACATGGCTTTGGAAGAAATGGATTTCGACAAAAGAGAGAAATAATGGAAATTAATAAAAACATTATCTCAATTATTTTAAGTATCAATGTGTGGAAAATGGCGCTATTTCATGAATATATAATTTAAAAAATATTATAATAAAACTCATGAGTTTCTTGAGATATGAATCATATGGTTTTATCATTGGAATAACAATCATAAAAAATCTATATAAATGATGACATTATAACAGAAATTCATTAAAAAATTAGTATATTTTAATTGTAAGACCTTTGATGGAATTAAATAAAAGGAACATAAAATTTCATTTGGATAAATTTATTCTTGATATTACATGTCAATGGGAATGTATATAAATCTCACAAAATAATATATCTTTATAACATAACAGGCACCTTAATGATTAAAAATTAAGAAAAAATCGCCTTACTATAAGCCCTAGATTACACCACACATGTTCAATCATCGAGTATAATAAATTTAAAATTATTATATATATATTAACTAATTATATATATATTTATCATACCATATCAGATTTTATTATGACATTTTTTTATAAGTTTATTAACAATTCAATGAAAAATTTAGGTGTATGGTTAAAACCACTTTGTTTTTCATATATATTTTCATTTTTTATTTTTTTTACTATAAATTTTACAAGGGTAACATAATCACCATAATCTTTAAAATGACATAAATATCATATATTTTTTATGTATATGTATTTATTATATTCTAAAAATTATATACATAGTAAATAAAATACACCATTCAGTGATATGGTAGGTTATACGTAGGTATGAATGATGGTTACCTTTTATCCAGTTAATGAAAGAAGGATGGGTATATGATATAATATCATTATATAATCATTTTTACATCATATATATCACATATAGTTTTTCAAATAATAATATTTACATACCTTGTAATTCTTGAATGAAACACATTTATTCACGAGGTGATAGTCTATCTTATACACAACCAATGTTATCATATTCCCAAAAATGGAATAAATGAAGGTATGTGAGAAATAATTAACAAAAAATAATTAAAAATATATTAAATAAAAATTATAAACAAAAAATATATCATCATGAACATCCTTGAGAGGTGGTAATTGAAAAAAACATGGCAACAATTTGCGAGGATGTAGTATGATGTAAACAAGGATGATGATTTCATAACCAAGTTGATAGTAGTGGAGAAGGTTGTAAGTCATTAAAATAACATAAGAAACCTAGTATATAAACAATACTGAGGAAAATATATTCTCATGACACAATAATAATTTATGGAGGTGGAGTAATAATAAGAACATAAAGGCTTTTTGATGATCATTAGAACTTCTTTGGGTATCCTTATGTTTAAATAAAAAGCCATCATAGGAGAATTTATTTATAAAAAAAGATTTATTATGAGGAGGGAATTTTTTAACTTTTATTTTAGTTCTTTTTTTGATTCATAATTATCTAAAGGTGTGAATGGTAGAGGATAAGGGGTATACTTTTCAGTGATAGGTGAGTGACACACTTTTAATTTTTGAAATAAATACCTCTTCCAAGGTTTTCAACATGTAAAAAGCATTGATAATAGACCATTTTAGATTCTAGATGATATTAGGATTAAATATATCCATACTATGGGATATGTATATGTTTTCGGGTTCTAACCCTTATCATTTTAGTTTAAACACGTTTGGTAAATAAATAGTCACATTAACTATGATAAATAACTTTTATTATTTCTACAATTTATTTTGGTAAATAATTATTTTTATAGTGAATGATAATATCAATTTTTGAATTCTAAATATGAAATCAAATTTAACAAATTACATTAATATATGTGGGAAATTTTATTTTAAAATTAATCGAGCACACATGACAATTAAAAGGGATTTGAATGACAAAATGTTCAAAATTTTAGAACATATTTATATGAGTATTCAATAAGAAATTGATCTCAATGGCCTAAATTATATTAAAATATTTAAAATTGATAATATAATAATTTAAAAACAATTTAATGTATAATTTAGCATTATAAAAAAATTCAACTTGATGGTAGTCTTTAATTAAACATCTGTATTTCAATGTTTTCATAACAAAATGTAACTTTCCAAAAAAAATCCCAAAAACAATCCCAGATATAATTTTAATATTATGATTTAAAAAATTAATTTTATTTTCTAAAAATGGATTTCATAAATTTTATAATATTAATTTATTAATGTTTTCTAATAGGAAAAAATATCAATTATTAAGAAGAATATTATTCTTCAAACATAAAATGTATGTTAGAATATTAAAAACTTTTATATCAATATGGTTCCTATAGAAAAAAATTTAGAATTAAAATTTTAAAAGTAGTTATTACTATTCAATTCACTATGATTAATGGTTTTTTTTAATGGTCATGTTTGAATAATATTATTAATAGCATCCTATTGTTGTATTCATACTCTTTGTCATGTGTAACATAAGATAATATTTTAAAGTTTGTCGAATAATCATTACTTTGTGTTTCATATAGAAAAATATATTAATGAAATTTAGTGGATTAAAAAAAATCATAAAAACTCAAGGTGTTACATTATTCCCATTAAAATTAATTTCTCCTTTTGAATTTTTCACTCTATTACAATAAAATGAGGATAATTCTTCATTATTATATTCTCAGGATCTCATATAGAATCCCCAATCCAGTGGTTTTGTTAGAAAACATTAATAAGGTTAGTTGTACTTTTTCACAGAGAAATCATTATATGGTCAAAATTATCTAAGGGTTGTTCTTTATAATAATTATCATACATTAAGTGGTGAGACCTCTAATTTATTTACATGTCAAGGGTGAGGTATATACTATCTCTGGATAGATGAATAAAACAAATTATGGGCATGAAAGTGTTTTAGTGGAATGGACAAATGATCTTAAATATTCTTGATAGGATTACGAATATTGAAGGGAATGATATAACAATGAATTAGTTTCCATTTATTTAAGAACATCATAACCCCATTCCCTAGATGAATTCATAGAATCACCTTCTCAACAACATCAAATAATAGATCATGAGGATGATTATCAGCTGAAAGTTTCTACAAACTCCAGGATTCCTTGATATGATGATAAATTCATATAAACATCTCTTCCATTTTATCATCTATCTCATATGATTATGGATTTCCTTATCCATATTCATTCTCACATATTAGATATCTTCATTTCTTTCAGTAGGGGGATTTATAAAGATCCATGTGAATGGTTTACTGAAAACTATTGTTGTAACAAAAATAAACTACACGAAATTATTGATACAAAACACCTTTTAAATAGAAAAAACAAGATCTCTACATATCATCATGGGTATTAATTTTTCTCTCAGAGACACCATCTTTCTGAGGATGATATAAAGTGATGAAATTGAACTCCTTGTGATGATTTTTTGAAGACATTTCCAAAACATTAAAAGAGTCCTTTAATCACAATTAGACATAATGTAATGTTGTACTCCATGAATAATTATCATTTACATAATTTTTATCGGGGAAATATGATCTAGAGGGATGTATTATCTAATATAAATGATGCGTAATGAATTAATAAGGTTATCAACTATAACTCATACAACATTATGAACAGTAGTTGTCTTGGGTATTCCAATGAGAAATTGATACTAATGGTATCCCATTACTATTTTGGTTTGTGTAATGAACGTAACATCCACTTATAATTTTCCGTTTCAACCATACCATTATTAAATACCATGAATCTAGAAATAAATATTCTTATATCTATCTTTATTATATCACACAATAAATAATATTTTAATTATATATTCATCTTTTTACTTTTTGGATAAATATATGATGAATATTTATGAGATTATGTGGACATATCCATTAAGTATGGTTTGGAATAAGCTCATACAAAATTCTAGAACATTGTCATTCCATCCTAATGAAGCTTTAATAGAGTAAAATTTATATCCATTTTTTTTAGCATTGAATGTTCATTCTAGATCTCTTTAATATTTTCATTCTTAGATGGTTGATCATTCCATTGATCAAGATATTATTTTTCTCCTTACTTTTGGACCTTTGGATCCATCCTTCACACACATAAAAATGTAGTTTATTTTTTAATCATCATCATTGATAAGCTAGCTTTATCATTTTTACTAATAGAAATTACCACCATGTTAACTTTACCATTATGGTAATTTATTGAGAATTTATACATATTAATGGGATATAAACATATTCTTTTTTGAATATTATAATCTATATGATGGAATATATATATATAACACCATTATGATTGATATATATCAAATCTTTTTTTCAATAAAGATAATTACTCTGTATCCATATGGAATGTTTACCATAACTAACTCTTAATCAAGGGTTGTGTATTTTTGTTAATGAATCGTCAAATTTAATAAGGAATAGGATATAACCATATAATTATTCATATGAAAAATCCCAATTAATTCATGAATTTGTCAATATATATTTAAATTCCATATATAATACATGAAAATGTAATAATAGGCATGTTGAGTTAATATATCATTAGTTCTTATAGATTTTATTCATATTTATCTATCCAAAAGAAATTTTCAAACTTATGATTTAACATTATCATTGGATTAGATATTCATGATAAATTCACAAAATTAAATCGATAATATACATAATAAAAAATATAACTACCGATATATGTCATTACGGTTAGTATGCGATACCCCTCAATAGCATCTGTCTATGATGGATATACTTATATATGCTCTATTGTGATTATATTCCCCCAAAATTAATCCTTTTTCATCCAATATTCACTCATTTTTATTTTTCATATAGTTTCTCTGTCCATAGGGTATTTACAAAAATTATTATATTATCTTCTTGACCATCCTTGCATTTTGAATTGATAAGAATAACATCTATAAAACTATTAACAATTGATCAAAATAATCTATTACAATTATTTTTATTTAATTCATGATAATAACATTGGAATTAGTATTAATGGATGAAATCCTAACATATTCATTGTGTAATACCTTGTATGAAATACATTTTTGTTATATTCACTCTCTTGACCCTCAATTGATGATTTCTGGAATGATTTTCAATGATAGAAGAGTATTGATGTCCACTTAATTATTCAAAAAATTCTTCAATATGGTGATGAGGATACCAATTCCTAATTTTTATTCTGTTAATAACCAAATAAACAATTTATATTCTCGTTTATAAATTATGATAAAAAAAAGGAACATGTGTGACCAAAAGTGACAAAATTCCTGAATGAATCCCTTGTTACAGTTTTCCTAGAATTTCATTATCAATTCCTATCAATCAATAAGTGATATTCTATGCAGAGTCATTATAATTATTATGTAACTATGTATGAGATATAATGATAACTCAACATCTCATTTTTTGGGAGACTATGGTACTCCTCCAGAAACACAAGAAGAAAATACAACGAAATTGGAATATCATTATTTTTATGATTCTACCAAAACATTGAGATAAAATCCACTTATAAAGGGAAATTTAAGACCATCCAATAGATGTGATCCCCAATTATTTTTCATAATAATCATTACATTGATATATTATTATTGGTTGATTGGTAAGAAAATATGTAACGTCCATTTCTTGAATATTGATGAGGTATTTATGTATAGAAACCCAATTCATGCCTTCATTAAATGAAATTATACCAAATAAAAATTAAAACATTTCCACGAAGAATATTACAATAAACAGAAAATAGAGTGTAATAATAGAGTTAATATGTGATCACTATACCATTAGCGGTTTCCACTACTAATTCAACATCGAACATTTTAGGTTCCATATTCCTACCCTTATAAAATTCATCATATATGAACAAATGTGCTATTCTAGAGCCAAAGAAGGCATTATCATTTTTAGTGGGGATTATAATTGTACCATTCACAACATCCTTATCAAGACAATTAATATAAAAAATTAAAGAAAGATATTTCTTATTTTCCCACAGTTTAAGTGGCTACTATTTTTGATCACTATAAATAATTCTCATAAATGGGCTTCTTTAAACATAATATCTGAACACATTAAATTAAAATCACTGGAGTTTGGGTAGTGTATTATATTGATATTTTTCATTTGTCATTTTATTATCTATCTTCTTCACATAAGGTAATTATTTATCCATATTATGACATTCCCATAAAAACATATGCCTTTTAGTACCCCACATTAGAAAATTTCAACTATTTTTTCCCGACACATTGAGCATAATAAAAAGATAATAATATTCTATTCATAGTTCATAGACTTTATATCAAATACCAATTTTCACATTTAAAAAAAATTAGATTGACACATAACTGCATCCACCAAATCCTTCAATATAGACATCAAATAATATTTTAATAGCTATGGATGTATCTCATGGTTGATTCCCTTTGGAGACTTGGTTTTTAGCCACTGATGAGTCAATCAACCTTAATTTCATATTGGATGAAGATAAGAGACATTTACCTTACATGTATTTTAAAAATCTCCTCATATGTACAAATAGATTGATCATAATTTTTAATTATCTTGATGAAATATTTATCTATCTTCATTAAATTAAAACAATGAAAGTAATTATTGGAAAATATATTCATAATATCTTCCCAATCAATGGATTAAATTTAATAGAGTTTATTTTTATTATTTATTAGAGTCCAATATTTATCAACATAACATTCCATAGGGTAGATATGAAAAATGAAATCTTCATGTTACAAAATTTGAAAAATAAAAATATTATTTTAGTTGTAATGCTGCATTTATCAAAAACTATTAGATCAATAGAACCACTAAATTATGGTGGATTTTTAATCATGAAGTACTCAACAAAATGATGTTCACTCATTTGTTTTTAGAGGTACATCATTCTTTATAATTTGAGAATGTTTTTACACATTGAAATGATATTTCAAATTCTAGCTCCTATAGCATTTAGATTTTCATAAAGAATTTTTTGGAATTGTCTATCACAATCATCATTAGCATTGGTTCATTAGGTTCCATCCATTGAAAAAAACCAGAAATCAGTTTGTAAGATACAAAAATTATGAAGGAAAACCACATATTTTTCAAGTATCACTTATAATATGACTACTAAATGACACATTATCTAATCTATGAAACCTAACATTTATCGTAGGTCATTAATATTCATCATCTATTTAAATAATTGATGGTGTTTCATAATTATTTCAGTAATTTCCATAGAATTTCCCCCAAAAGAGTCATGGTAGAGTTGGACAAAGACTCATTGTCTGTCACTAGGTGATGATCGAGTCTTTCACAGTTTTCACTTTTTAGAGTTATTACCCCAAGGTAACATTATGACAGATCCACACCCATATTAGTGTCTATAAATGTATGTAATATCTTAGATACAAGTTTCTATATCATATACCAAAATTCCAATACATTTATCTATACATTGAATCATCCGTAGGCTTATCCTTAGACATGACCATAGGGATCTTAATATGGTTTTTACAAACTAATTTATAATGTATAACTAAAAATATCCTTGGATTCCAATTATAGTGGCCATGAATTATCATGGTTATATATTAGAGAATATTTTATGAGTTGTAATTACATTATGAGAACTCATTTTTGAAGACCATAATATTTTTTTTACTTTAGAAACATAGAAACACAAAAAATGAACCATATAAAAACTACATCATCACCTAATATGATTTTCATTACTAGTACCCTTCTTGAAAGTATCATATGTAATATGATCTTTTATGAAATGAAAAGGGAATCAATAGAAAGGGTGATCTCTTATTATCAATAAGGGTATAAATGGGAGATACATAAGAATGAAATGAACATTACTCTATTAGAAAATGTCAATAACACTTCAAATACATACCCTATATACCAAAGATCATGGTAATGAATTTTTGAATAAATATGGGATGTTCAAGTGTCATAAATCATAATGGAGTCATACAAAATGTCACATGAGAGAGTAGCTTTGACAAAACAAATATATTTCAGGCATACACATAATCTTAGAGTATCATATGTCATGGAAACCCTCCAATATATTCGTGAAATGTAAGGATTAGGATAACCACCCATGGACCTACATAAGGCTTCAAATTACTTACCTTATACCCCATTATGGAATTTTGATAACCTCGCTTGTACCCTTTGAGCGCACATAACATTAATAATTACCCAATGCACTTGAGGGTGCTATAGGTCCCACCAATCACAAATTGAAATTCATACATATGTGTTCCCTAATATCCAAAAAAATTCATCAAATAATATCTCATGAAATGAAATTGTTTTCATTAATATTCCATCATATCATAACATGTGGATAAGATATTGGTTTCATTATCATTTAATGTTTTCATCATGTAATTACCAATGAAAAAATGAGGTATTCATTTGAATTGTATCATTGTATAACCTATAAATGGGAAATATGATTCATAATAATTATGTTTTCATAATATTTAACCATTCAATGAAATAAAAATAATGGTATTCATTATTCATATCCCAATAAATTCATATGTTACATTAATAAATTTTATATCAGATGTTGATTTATTTTTAAACGGTCATTTTAATCATTTTATGAGGAATATATCCTTTTAGATCTAAAATGAATTTTTCAAAACTAAAAACATTTGGAATATTATTTGAATTGAAAATGACAGTGAAAAAATAAAACAAATCAATTATAGTAATGGTATTGAAGATGATATGTTTCATTTATTTAGAACATTTAAAAATAAACATTTTCTAATAATTTTCTGTAAAATTGAAAAGATCAAATTTTGGAAAACCACTTGAAGATTTAATTAATATTTTTTTTCTAAAATCCAATAATGGGTATGAATATATTTTAAAAATATCATCATAATAACAAAAAATTAGGAATCATTTTTATAAAACTTGGTTTTCTAAGAAAATTAATTCAGACATAAGAGTCAAATAAAATCAGATTCTCTAAAAAACATTTTCCCAATTATTTAAATTTCCAAGGAGTGTAGAAATGGTAATTTTACATGAAAATTTCATTAATAACCACAGTGGTATAAAATTTTAATGTTTTATGTGATATATATCATATTATTTTATCATATTAAATATTATCATAAACAATCCAAATAAATGATGAGATTGTAAGATAAATTTTGTATCAGTTTGATATATTTGAGTAGTAAGCCCATGATGGAATAAAATAACATAGAAAATAAAAAACACATGGATAAATAAATTCATGATAGTAAATTTGAAATGGTTTTTATACCCATCTCATTATGGAATATAGGTTTATAACATAATGTAAATTTCAAATAATAGAAATTAAAAAAAAATCCATTACCTTAAGTCATGATAAACATCATACACATTCAAACCTCCTACATATTTAATATATGTTTATTATATATTTATTAAAAATTTATTTATACAAATATTATATAATATATTATTTTATTATGACATTTTATTGTAAATTTATTAACAATTCTAAGTTATATTTTCTTTTTGGTCAATAACAACTTTTTCTAGTACATATTTTGGATTTATAATTATTTGAAATATTAAATAGAATATGGTTCCATAATAAATATCTTTTTAATATTAAAATAAATATTTTATATATTATGTATATATTGATTAATATTAATCTATCAATGATAGAGATATAAAATTAAATACATTGTTCTTGGAGATGGTAGGCCATACGTATACTTGACTATATTTTCCCTTTTCTCACCGCATCTAATTTATGCTTAAAATATGTCATAAAATTTATCTAAAAGCATCCTTATTACCTTCCATGTAAATCATGGATGAACCCCATCTCTTCCTGAAGATGTAGTCCACCAAACACATGAGCGACATTATTATATTCCCCAAATAAGTAGAAAGAATAATGGTATGTGTGATACAATAATTAATGGAGAATAAAAATTTAATATATATAATATATATCCAATAAATCTGTCGTTATTTCCATCAATGAGAGGTGGTAATCTAAAAAATAATGACATCGGAATGTGGGTCAGTAGTCACTAATTAAAAAATAATTATTAAACTAGTCATTTAATTGAAGTGGATATGGATTTCGATTATTACCTTCAGATAATAAATTATTAATTTATGTACGATAGTTACATTCTTATATCATCATATTAAAATGATAATTTATAGAGTTGGAGGAGGAATTAAAACAAAAAACCCCCATTGATGAACATTGCATATTCTTCGGGTATCCTCCATGGATTGTAATTGAATGAATTTCTATGGTGGATTTATATAGAAAATATTATACATACATTATAAATGGAATTTGGGATGTCACCTGGAAATTTCATGTCTATACCATATGGGTTTGAATTTGTGTAGGGGAGAGGACAAGTGGTTGTCTTTTATAAATAATCTGAGTGGTGTACTTGAAATTTTTGAAATAAAGAATTCCACCCATGTGAGATTAATTTCACAATAATAAAATAATGTATCATTATTTTTCGGTAAAGGTTTCTGGAATATATATTTCATGAAAATTGGTTCTGGAATGTTTCTTTGTTATTTGAAAAAATTATATTTTTTGTTTAATATACGCGTTAAAGCCATTTGTAGTTTAATCATCTTTTATTGACATTACTATTTTTACTATTAATTTTGGTAAAAAAATTAATTTATGTTTTTATATAATCAGAATAATTATGATTCAAAATATGGAAAACATATTTCTTAATTTAATTCTGATAAATATCAAAATTTCGTTGAGAAGTAATCTTACAAGCTTGATGATAAAGCATGTTTTTAAAGAGAAAATGTTCAAATGTTTACTAGGTATTTTTATAGAAATTAAATAATACAATGATTCAAATGATGTAAATTAGATTTAATTATTTATAATTTAGATAATTATATAAAAACAAGTATAAAATATAATTTTACTTATAAATAAATTAAAATAACGCTATATTCTCAATTATAATTAAGAACTTTTCACTAAAAAAATCAAGTGAAACTATTCATAAAAATTTAAAAAAATTCACAATAAGGTAATTGTGAATTTATTATTTTAAAAATGAAATTTTATTGAAATATTAATTTTATAATATTTTGATAATTTTATTTTAAAAATATTAAAAAAAATTAAGGAACATTGTATCCAGAAATATTATTTTTTAAAAATATAAATAATTTATAAAAATTTATATCAAATTTTATCAATATGTTATTTAAATAAAAAACAATAATACCTAATATTTATAAATTATTCATTACATTTAAAATCATCATGTTTAATAGATAAGGTATAATGATCATGTTTGTAGAATCATATTATGATTAAACCTTGGTTTTCTTAAAACTCAGTGTGGTGTAACCTAAAATCTATCCATGTTTTGTGTGAAGGGTTAGATTAACAAGATGTTTCATGTAAAGAATGAAATTAAAGAAATTATTTTTATTAAAAAATAATGAACTCATAAAAATTCATGGTGTTAAATTAAAAGAAAAAAATCTTGTTACCACTTATTTATGGTGTTGTGATTCCAAAATTATTATAATGGCCCAGAATCCACCTTCTAGCCTTCATTTTGTAACCAATTTTCCACACCAAGGCTATTATAAATTTAAAAAATTATTATATTTTACCGTCAAAATATATTTAACCAACCCAAATTGGACCATACCCTCCACAACATAACATAGTATATTAATCTAACAGAACAAATATTCCAACAACCCTATTTATCCTCCAAAAAAACTTTTGGTGAGTCCTTACAAAATAATATACTTCAAAAAATAATGAAAATAATTTCTATTCTCATGTATCAGTAATTATGATAAAAAATTGATCTTTCACTTGAATGGACTATCACTCAACAATCAAGATGCCCATTTTTCAATATCAATAAAATCAAGGTAGATATTGCGTATTTTATTAAGTAATTTCATGGTTTAATTAAAAGGTATATTATATAAATTTGGGATCCCAATTTGGTTATCAACAAAACTAAAAAAACAATCATCACATAGCTTATTTAATATATTTATAAATTAAAATCTTAACCAAACGTATATGAAATTGTTTTATAAACTTCCATAAATTCCAGAGAATATTATTATCAATACTTATTTAGTATTAAAGAGATTAATGAGGGTGTGCACATGATCTAAAATATAAATACATATCATTAGGTATTTTAAATATTTATCCAATTATATCCACTTATCTATATCATTCTTTTAATTTTATGTCAAAGACCATATTCCATCTCTTGATATGTATAATTGTTTTTAACAACATAATAATGTGGCCAACATGATGATGAAAATTTAAAAATAAGGATTAACCTATTGATAAAATGTGTGTTTAATATTTTAAAAAATATATTTTATCTTATTCATTATATATATATATCATAAGAACTATGTCAATTTTTTATGGATATTACAATTAACTAGAGTTAGAGCTATCATATAATTAATTGAATTTACAATATATGTTTTTCTAATAACTGATTTACCACATCATAGATTTTATGAACATATCAAATGGTTCTATTAAATATACTATGGAATATGGATTAAATATGATAAATTTCTATTTTATGAGTTAAATAAATGATAAGTTATTCTTTTTGTGTTTAATTGGAAAAATGTGATGATTATTTGATTATAATATTTCCTATAACATAGATGACTTCATCTAAAATAATTTCTTGTTATGAATTAGGATTTTATTTATGATTAGAAGACATTTTTTATTAATATTCACTTTATGTGATTATTATTTGTTCATTTTCCACAATTATAATATTTTCATAGCCAACATGATTGTTTTGTTAATGCATGTAGGAGGAAAATGAGATCAAAAGGTGGTTTACACACATACATTTCTGAAATTGATGTGCATGTGTGATGCATGAAATTAAAAATATTTATATACATCTAGATAAATAATATGAGATCATATAGGGGTTTTTGAACTCAAATAAGTGATACAATATGCATTAGATCTTTAATTTGGAAGATTTTCATTACTTTGTCTATGGTTGGTCTCTCCCATTGGTTTTTTTTAAATGAAATTTTTTTCGATGGATATTCATTAATTTTTCATTTCACCTATCATTTTAGTTATTTATATATTCTATCATTTTCTTAATTGTGATACCTACTATAGTAAAAAGTATGGGATTTCGTGGGTTGAGAGTGAAGTGATACTCCAGTAAAGATAAGATAAAAATATATGGATGGTGGGTCTTGTATGGTGAGATGATATGGTATATATATTCATTTATTATGGGGTTAATGTGATATACATTTTTATTTCATATTCCCTTTCATTCTAGGTAAAAAGGTGATGCATTTTGGTCCCCTAGTGGCTATAAACGTTTCTTCTATAGTTATCTAGGTTATGTTTTCATACAGGAGAGTTTTTCAAATAATAGAGTGTGGTTTTTTGTTTTTATTGATTATTTCATGTATAGGATAACATATGGACTTTTAAAGTATTGTCATTTCTAAAGGAAAATGTGGGTTTCTTTGGTCAGTTTATATCTATGGGAAGTTTTAGATTTCATTAGTAATTTAATTCATAATGGAATATGTGAGTATAATTTACTTTAGCTTCACCCTGATTATAGGTATGAATAACTGGTAATTGACTTCCCATGGGAGAGTTGTTAATTTCTATGAGTTATCTTGAGTTTTATTAAATGTTGTTATGATCAAGGGAACTTTTCATTGGGTTAGCCTAAAAGGCTATAACTTTATAAGACTTATTTACAATTTTTATATTATATTATATTATTATACCATTCAATGAAAATTACATTATAATGGGATGCAATTATTTTTATGTTACATGACCTGAGAACATTGATAAAAATTGAAAATATTATTTTATTTAGGGTATCCAGGTGACATACATATATGTAATGATATTCAACCATTATTCATATTTTACAACAAAACATCATTTATTAAAACTATTCATAGAGCTCACATCATCAAATATTTTATTTTGTATAATTGTTATTTATAACCTATAATTTCTTGTTTTATTGTAAATTATCACATAATAAGATTATACGAATATATATGGATACAATTTAATTATTTGTTATTTGTTTATATTTACATTATTTCTTTCGTATTTGAATAATTATGATGATAATACATAATTTAAGTATGTTCATTTGATTTTTTAGGTAAAATGTTATTTTTTAGATGATTATTATACAATTTTTTATAGGTAATTTTGGTATATGATAATGTGTAGTACCATTGAAATTTGGAAAAGTATTCTTGGGATTATAAAAATAAATTTTTTGAACAATGTGGCTAAAATTTACTAAGAACTGGATTGTTTATAGTTTTGTTCTTTATACATATTATTCTAAAAGAGAAATCAATAAATGGAAAATAAAAATATAAAAAAATGATATGAAAAGTAATTTGATTTTATATTTGGATTTTATATTTTCGATAAAATTAGAATTCCTATATGTAATATTTTAGGTTGATACATATAATATTTTCTAGAGTACCATGTGTCATATAAACATTTATAAATTACCTATAGATAATATATATATATTATATCTTTCATCAGGGTATGTTCTTTATGTAATATATTTTGGAGATCATTCATATATTTTTCTTCATATATAAAATATATTTTGAAGAGGCAGATAGAATATACCAAGGAAATCAAGAAGAAGGAGAACCTACTCCATTGAAATTTATTAAAAAATGGAAAAAATTACAAACATAGTCTGGAAGGGGTTTTACAAAGACGCGTATAATCATCACCACGAGAACCAGCTTGACCAATGCTACTACAAAAATCAGGTGCAACAAAGGACCAACTGGAACTTACCTTCATAATTTCCCGCATAGAGACAACATCTAAAAACAATCCTTTGAAAAATCCCTTATGAGTGCGGAAAACACCTCCATAACCTGCCAGACCTGGTGCCCTAGATGTTGCACCATCAATGTTAACCTTAATGTAAAAAGATATGGGTGGAATCCATCTATAATGATTCAACATTGATGGTTTATTTTCCCTGCCAATGTCACCAAGAGACCTTATCAAAATTAAATCAGAAACATCATTTTTCAAGGTTTCAGTTTTAATACAGGAGGTCGCCTGGACTGCTGAGTGAATTGATAACACACCACCATGAAAAAAAGGTATATGGTTATTCTAAATAATACCGTTTATTGACGTCTAGATAAAGGAGAAAAGGCTGGCCACCACAGCATATATCATTGCATGAACCTGCTCACTGCATTCTGCACCACGTGGTGAGCAGAAAAATTTTCAATGGAGTTCAATGGTAGACAGCTATGGAAAATAACTTGTAGATTGTTCCGCATTTTAGAAGCAAAGTTGCATGAATGGAAGATATGTTCATCAGATTCATCATCATATTGACATAACAAGTAGACTGAGGCTAAGCTAAAGCCAGCCTACTACATAGTTGACTTAACATGCAGCCTCATCTTCCATAACCTCTATATAATAAATGTGGAAGGTGGATGAATAAAAGGCTTATAAAACAGAAATAATACATGATGGGGATGCAAATAAGGACCACATAAGCTTCTATAGAAATATCTAGAGGTGAATTTCCCATTGATATTTGACATCAAGATAAGAAGATCAACACCATGAAAAGAATATGTTACAATTTCAGTCAATCTGACTAGGCATGATGTATATTATATAAGGATAATTCTAAAAATCAATAATTTTCAAATCCCTTAATGAAGTGGGGATGAAGATATAATCATTAATAGGTCGAGATAACCAGTTAGTGGTCCAAAAATTGAGGGAGGAGCTTTTTGACACAATCAATTTTAAAGATGTCATTAAATAAGAATAATCTTTCTTGATAGCATGCCAAATGGATGAGCACAGATAGATAGAATACCCTTTATAGAAGCTTGACAATAAATCGGTTTTGAAGAATATCAATAGAGTTATCTGAAAAAGAGATCAAATTCCAAGTGAACTTATTTATCAATGATTCATTAAAAAGGCAAATGTATTTAACACCCATTCCACCCATCTGAATAGGCTTAATGCAGTCTTTCTAAGCCACAGTGACCATCTTTCTTTCATTAATGGAACCATTCCAAATAAAGTTTAGGTTTCTACTAGAATTCTCTTTGAACAAAGATCTGGGCGTAGTTGGGGTTTAGCTTAGTGGTGAGAACCCCTTATTTCTACATAAAAAATGGGGATTCAAACCCAATTGGGCATAGGCACTGTAACATACTGTAGAATACTGTAGTAGTGGCAAAACTGTAGAGACGACATGTCATTGTAGCGGCGGCAGAGTACTATAGTAGCAGGGACTACGTAATGGGTCTCCCTCTACCCAGTTAAAGAGGTATATTCTTTGCTTTAATAATAAAAGATGCTTCGACCCCAAAAAAATGATATGGACAAACGATAAATTGAGAAAGAGTAAACAAACATCGATGTGATCACAGAATTAACTAAACAGATTCTTTCAGCGTGAGAAATTTTTTTACCCTTCCAGTTGGATAGTTGATTCATAAACATCAGAGAAATATTCTCCAAGAAACCTCTCATGATCCTTCCCCAAAAAAGTGGTACACCAAGATAGATAAAAGAAAGAACCCCTTTCATAACACCAAGCTGCTGAGAAACCCGAATCTGTTTCGAAATGATGATACCCTTACTAAACATGACTGCAGATTAGACCTCGTAAATAACGTGACTTGAAAAATATACATAATGTGAGAAAATGTCCTTAATACAGATGATGGTACATTTATCCTCTCTTCCAAATGGAAGTATATAATCCGCATAAAACATATGTGATGGTGAAAACAATTCCCAACGAACTTTCATCCTCTGAAATCATCCATAGTTCGAAAGATCAGTGAGACAGCAGCTCAAATAATCATTTGCAAAAGAAAAAAGGAATCCAGAAAGAGGATCACCATGTCTGAATCCTCTTGAACATAGATGGAATATATATTGTTATGTAAATATTAAAATTTTAGCAAATATATCATGTATAATATGTAACATTTCCATTAGTATTTGTCATAAACATTATGTCATTCAATGGAGGGCCATGCTACAAGGGTCATTGAAATAAATTAATTTTACTATCAATATAGTGATTTATATATCATATATGATATTGTAATACTAATATTTGTAAATATGAATAATTAAATTTTCTAAAAATTATAATTCAAACCCTTAGTGGTGAAAATGAATCACATGATAATGAATTATTAATAATTGAACAAAAATACTACCTTTTTCAAAAAAATAGTTTAAATATGTATATGAAATGCTTAAAATGGTCATCACTTTTTTATGGATATCCTAATTAATTTAAAGGTAATATCATTCAATAAGGACCATGTGAGGATTTCAATGATTAATAATGATTCACCCCATGTTAAAATAATATCATTGAGGAAGAATACATTATGTCCATGTGGGTATTAGATTCCTCTTATTCCATTCACAAATGTTTGTGTAACACCCCAGGTAAATAAAGAATATAAATTTTTTATATTTATCCCTATTTCTGAATAAAATTTTAATATTAATTTAAAGGGAATGCTATGCTCGATGGCTTACCCAATACGCAACAATGAGTTCCTTTGAAATCTTATATTTCACTCTAATAATAAAATAATTTTATTTTAAATGGTAGTTACCACCTAGTCTTTGTAATGATGGGAATGAGAAGAACTAACAACAAAATGATTATATATGTTTGGCAAATATTTTTACTTTTTACAATAAATTATAGAGGATTAAAAATGCGAATGAATCCAATTTTAAGCGTAAACATTCTAATATTCTTTAAAAGGTCGATTAACCGCCTTTTGATAGAGAACCTCTTTTAAACCCACCTTTTAACAATTTTATGTGTTATATTTGACAATATAAAATTCTTCATTAGAACCGGTACATCATAATTTACTTTGTGTAAATTTTTGGTATTTTTCCGATAAAGTTCATTTTTAATGAATAGTGGAAAATGTTGTATATTAATTCAGAACCACTTTTTAATATAATTTATTTATATTATTAGATTATATTTTGAATTGTTTTTAAAGTTAAATTAGAATATAATTTTACCATTTAATCCAATAGTTGTCATAGGAATTAATCTCACTTTGAAATTGGACATAATCTTTTGTCAATCTTTTAATAGATATTGTTTCATAAAAACATGCTATTTGTTTTGACAGCAATAATTAATTATTAAATTAATTAATGAAACTTATTTGTTTAGATTTTTTTAAAATAGGCATCATTTTTTAATTCGGAATATCAAATATAGCTTAGGGTTAATTTTTGGTATTTTTCTGAAAAACTTCAATTTTTGATGAATATTGAAACCACTAAGTGGTAGTTTAAAAACTAATTTTTTGTTTAAATGAAACATTACCACTTCTGTGATTTGAATTTCAAAAATTTGACATACATGGTTTTTATTAGGATGTAAAATTTGGTTCAATGGGATGAAAATCATTTTTTGGTGAATAGTAACTTTTATGTTTTAATCACGATTAGAGGTAATTAGTGTAATTTAAAGTAAAAATAATGATTTAATAATATGGAATGACAGTGAAACATGTCCTAACTTTATTTGATGAGTCATGGACGACCAATAAAATCCATGAGTCTACTTGTGGACCCCATGAAGCCCCTTTGGTAGGAAAATGACATTAATTCCTGTTTATTTAAAGTAAAAAATAAAATGTCACAAACATGTGTTGTTTTAATAAAAAAAATTTACATGGGGTTATAAAAGTCATATTTTTTACTATAAATATTATTTATAATGATAAAAATATTTCCTACATCATGATTATTTTTTATAATTTTTAGACATTAAATAAATTTAATTATTTATGACAACATGATGAAGTAGTGATTACCTCATTATTTAATGATTTAAATAAAATGAAAAGATAATTTAAACTCTAAGACCTAAACTGGTAAAAAACCTATTTGATGTGTGTGTTTAGAACTATTATTACATTATCCTATAAATATATAATTTTGGGACCTTTAAAATCCTAAATGAATTTTATAATAATGTTACTTTTCAATACTTTCCAAGAGTGCCCCTCCTCTCCTCTTATAAAAGGCCCCCAAATCTACCACCATACCCAGACCTCTCAAGCCTTTGGCTCGACCAAACCCTACCCATTTTGTCTCTACACATACATATATTACTTCTAGAAGCCTCACATTGGGCAAAAGTCTTTCCAAGGAATCCTTTGAGCTAAAATCAAAAAGAGTTACCCGATTAGAATGTAAAGTCTTCCCTAGTTTTCTTTTGTTTTATTTTGATTCTCCAACCCCCTAAATTTTTTTATTCCTTTATTTTCTAACAACACCAGTATCTTAAATGTACTTGGATGTTTTTATAAGATGGATTCAAGCTACACTTACAGACCCATCCGTCAAATGGTTAAAGAACATACTGTTTCTGTGGATGGAGAATAACTGCATCACGAAACAATGATTGTTCAATATTCTTTAAACACCTTTATTGGTGGCCATTATTATTTGACTATATTTTATATATTATATATATGGTATTTATGTTTTCTATATTATTCTGTATTTTATATTTAAAACATACTTTATTCTTTTCATGTTGTGCAAAGGCGATAATTTCATATGAGGAAGTGTGGACTACCGCCCCCTCAAATGATGTAACTCGTTCATGCAATACATGTAATGTATAAAGAATGAAATTAATGAACATATGTGACCTATATGAAATATATATTATATTTTAATTATAATATATATATATATATATCTATATATATATCTCATTTATTTTTAATTCCATTAATATGAAAAACAAATTAAAGTAGCATCCATGTGTATGTACGACCTACCGTCTCCATGAACAGTGCTTTTAATTTTTATCTCCAAATGTTATGGAATAGTAAAAAATGAATATATACTGGATATATATGATATTTTAATCATTAATATTATTCTTGAAATGATTTACTTATAACTAAATGGGAAATCATTTTCAAACAAGTTCATTTTTGACTCATGTACCAAACATCAACAAAAACGTCTGATATGAACTAACATTATTAAACAATTATTATAACATTATAATATTTGATATGAACTAAATAATAATAATTAAAATAGTTCCTTAGGAAATTATAAATTGACCAATGTTTATTATTCAGGAATATAAAGAAACTAACAAGACATGTCGGACTTGAGGTAAGGGATCATACCCCTCTCTTTCTTTTTAAGTACACTCTTTTATGTCATTACATTTAAGGTCTACTTTCTTATGATTGGGATGTTCATTTATATTTCTCATACTATGATTTTTATGATCATATGATGAGAGAACCTATTTTCTCTCATCAATCCATTTTGAATGTTTTGAGTGGTGCCGTTAGGCTGCTGAATTTTCGTAAGAGATCCAACATCTATATTTCTTTTTATGTACTCTCTTTTTTGTCACTTCATTTAATCTCCTCTTTGTTATGTTGGGGGATATTTTTTAACATTCCTCTTTCTTTAAATTTTATTTTAATATAATGAGCGATCCTATTTTATCTCATCAATCCATTTTAGGAAGTTTTAAGTGCCGCTGTTTGGCTCCCGAGTTTTTGTAATGGATTTTTCATGACACTTTTATTCCTGTGAGATTTATGATACATTTTCCACCATTTCCATTGAGTGGTGTATGTACGTCCCATTATTATACTCTTTGTGTAATATAATTTTATTTATAGGTATTTACATATTCATTGTATGACCCTTCTTCAATGGGGTGTACGTTTCGAAAGTTACCAAAATCGGTAAAGGGACCTTTCACCCTCCTCTTCTTTAAAAAGACTTTTTTTGTTATGTATTTTAAATTAAATCTTATTATATTGCGATATGTTCTTATATATCCTTATTTCTGTAAATTTAATGTATAAGTGATGAGATACCCTTTTTATCTCTCATCAACTCATTTTTGGAATTTTGATGTGATGTCGTTTGGCAGTCGAATTTTGGCAAGGAAACTTCTTAACCCAATTTTTTTTCTTTGGGATAAACTTTTACTCCTTGAATATGTCGTTCAATGAATATGTGTGAATAACCTATGATTTTTTTACACTTAATATCCACTTATATTTGGTGTATTCGTTTGTCACACATAATTATGTAATTGATTTATCCTTAATCCAAGGATACCGTCTTTATAAGGGACATCGTCTCAATATCCTTTCATTGAGGCATAATTTGTTCTAATATAAGGCTTTATTTTATACGGTGTATAAACCCATTTGACTATTAATTTTTTACAAAAGTAATCTTTTTCTACGAAGCGTTTTACTAAATTACAAAAAGGAATGTTTCATTTAACGTACGAAGTGACAACGACCTTTTCCCCCGCCGCGAGTATTATTTGATCTCTGGCTTCCTCAAGAAGCTGTTATGTTTTTAAAATGAAATAAATACCATATACTCTTTTATGTATTTTGGTATTGAAAATGGATTTTATATTGTATTTGTTATGTCAATATATTTAAGTGATATATTGTGATCAAAGTGTGGAAATGTTTTCTTTTCATTATATTTGTTTTATGTCTTATGATTTTATAATGGTACGTGGACATTTGACGAGTGGTTGCGTGATAAACCATATGACAGGTGGTGCTGTGAATACCAGGATGGGTGGTTACGTTATAACCTCCAATGAATTGGGTATGTATGTTGGTCGTATGGCTATTCCATTATGTGATATGTGTGGAAGTCGACCGTATGGTTATTCAATTTAAGTAAGTTTATGTCCCAAGTTCCCTTTATATGTTATTTATATGGGTTTTATGGTAATATTTTGGTTACAAAATGGTAAGTAATGATCATTTATACATTTAAGAGTTTATACTACTTCATAAAGGTAAAAAGTATTACATTGATAAAGAATTCATGGTTTACTTGTTGTTTTGAAAAACTAACAGTTTTCCTTCATTGCGTATCCCTTACTAAGCTTTTTATGCTCATCCAAAGTTTTTTTGAAATTTTTTTCATAGGTCATAAAGTTGAATAGGGTCAAGGATGGGATCAAGGAAATGTCAGGCTGTCTAAAACATGGAACTAGAAATGTTTCTTTTTAAGGGTTTTTATTTTATTGAAAATTAGTAGAAGTGTCTACGTTGTAATCTTTTGAGATGTAATAGTTATGTTATAATTCTCTAAAACACTAAACCTGAAAAGATCCTCAATTTCGTTTATTAATTTAATTCAATATTATGTAAGGTTTAAGGCCGGGGCCTTATAATTTGTATCAGAGGTTGATTTAGACAACATTAGGGATTAGGAGTTTTTGTTAGACACAGGGTTAGTCCCTATATCTATTATTTCATTTAAATCCTTGTTTTATAACTTTTTTCAGGTCATGTAAAGTCAGTTTCGAATGGAAGGAGAAGGATCTCAAACGACATTCCAATCTCTTCCTGATGACATGCTTGGAATAATTATTGCAAAGTCATGTTCGGACGATTGTGAAACTTTTTCTAGAGTACAACTCACTTGCAAGCAGTTGTTTAAGATATCAAACACCTCCACTATACCTCATTATCAACGTGGATCGTGGGTTGTATTTAGACAAATACTATTCTCACAATATTCAATTATTTTCAAGAAAGGTAAATATTATCATCGTATTTTCAAATATTTTACCTTATCAAAATAATTTGTAGAATATTATGATTTTAAAAATGGTGATGCGGAAGGAGACCCTTGCGCAACCTATTTATATTTTCTTTTAAAATATATTCTCTCATCACGTACTAATGGTATTTTAAAAGGACCAATAACAGATTGTTTCAACTCAAATTCTGTCTGACTATTTTATAGAAATCATGTTTTATCATATGTTTTGGAGTTATATGTCGTACATGATTATTTTCCAAAACTGTTTTTCTGTGAACACCCATATGAACCATGTTGTACAAGGTGTATTTGGATGGAGGAAGAAAATTAATTTGAAGGATCTCTAAATCACTGTTGTAATGCAAGGGACGTCTACATACGTGAACAAGATGACGATGAACCCGTGTGGAAGCCATGATCATGGTATGATGTTATTCATTTTGGGAATCGTTTTATTTTATCTTTTGTTGGTGAAATAAGAATTCAAGAATTAAGATGTTGAAATCATAATGAATTTGGATGAAAATGAGAGGTATAAGGAAACTATTGAGGTTAAAACATGTTAGGGTTATTTTTGGAGTTTTATAAAAAGTACAACACGCAGAACGTATGACAACTCGTCACGTCGGACAAAGCTATGGGAATCGAACCCACAACTAAAGCGAAACTGGTATTTATCTCCTACCACTGGACTACGTGAAGTCCAAGGTTAGTTTGACTAATTATTTTTAGTTGGAAAATTTTATTAATCAAGAGTAAGTGGATTTTGGGTTATCTATGGAAATTATTAACCTTTCATGGAGGATATGTGATTAGGTTAATTACATTACAATATGAGACTTCAAGAGAAACTGATGTTATATAGAGATAAATGTTAATTTTTACCTTGGATGACTATGTGATTAAATCCTTCAAATATTTGGGTTTCAATCTTAGTTTTATTTACATTGAATAACATTATGGATTTTTTTTATCGAATGGTCTTCGTTGAACATTGGGTTTTGTTGGAAAAAATTTGGAGATTAAGAATAGATTTTTCTTTTTATAAAGGATTATTCATTCGTGGATTATCTGATCTTGCTCTAAAAATTTGGGTTTTGGTTAAGGTCTAAAGAAAAAGGATGTATACAGTTCTCTTTTGTGGATTAGGTGATTCTCTAGAAGTTTATTATAGCTCTCTTAATGTGATCCAAGTCATCATAAATACTCATCTTTCGAAGAAAATATGAGTTTGTGTAAGAAATTCAGTAAAAGTTGAAAGTCAACATGACAAGTAAGTATGTTTCCTTATGTTTTAGTTATGCTCAAAAATAAATTACTCAATTAAAAGTAACTTAAAACAAAAATGTTGTCTGTTAACTTTTCCTACTAGGGAATCCAATACCATTTAACCCATTACATGTTTGTGATTTTCTTGTGGTTGACTTTCCCCTAAACATGTTTTCTATCACTCTCTCTCAGAACATGACCCTTTGCTTTTTCTTCCATATATATGTTTTCTTACATGGAATCCTAGTATGGGTTAACTTGGGTGACCTCTGTACTTCTCTTTCTTTCTTTTAAAGTGAATGTTTTCTAACTCTTGTTCTGATTTGGAAATTTCAATGATGTTTCCTAGCCCAATTTTTAAATAGCAAGGAAGCAATTACCAAATGGGGGGAAGGATGTAACACCCAGGTAAATAGAGAATATGACATTTTTATATTTATCCCTATTTGTGAATAAAAAGTTAATATTAATTTAAAGGGAACACTATGCTTGATGGCTTACCCAATACGCAACAACGATTTCCTTTCAAATCTTACGTTGCACTCTAATAATAAAGTGATTTTATTTTAAATGGTAGTTAACAACTAGCCGTTGTAATGTCGGGAATGAACAGAACTAACTACAAAATTATTATATATGTTTTTCAAATATTTTTACTTTTTACAATATATTTTAGAGGATTAAAAATGTGAATAAATCCAATTTTAAGCGTAAACATTCTAATATTCTTTAAATGGTCGATTAACCAACTTTTGATAGAGAACCTCTTTTAAATACACTTTTTTGACAATTTTATGTGGTATATTTGACAAAATAAAATTATTCTTTATAATCGGGACATCAAATTTTACTTTCTGTAAATTTTTGGTATTTTTCTGATCAAGTTCATTTTTTAATGAGTAGTGAAAAATGTTGTATTTTAATTGAAAAACACTTTTTAATCTAATTTATTTATATGATTACATTATATTTTGAATTGGTTTTAAAGTGAAATTAGAATATATTTTTAAAATTTAATCCAATAGTGGTCATTGTAATTAATTTCTCTTTAAATTTGGCCTTAAACTAGTGTCAATCTTTTAATAGATATTGTTTCTTAAAAAGACGATATTTATTTTGGAAGAGGGAATTAATTATTAAATTAATTAATGCAACTTATATGATTAGAATTTTGTAAAATACACATCATTTTTGAATTCGGAGTATCAAATATAGGTTAGGGTGATTTTTTGTTATTTTTCTGAAAAACATCAATTTTTGATGAATAGTGAAACCACTAAGTGGTAGATTAAAAACTGATTTTCCGTTGATATGAAAAATTACCACTTTTGTGATTTGAATCTCAAAAATACGACATACATGGTTTTCATTAGGATGTAAAATGAGGTTCAATGAGATTAAAATATTTTTTTGGTGAATATTATCTTTTAAGTTTTAATCACGGTAATTAGTGTAATTTACGGTAAAAATAATGTTTTAATAATATGAAATGACCCTGACACATGTCCTACTCTTATTTTAGGATTCATGGACGACCCAGAAAATCCATGGGTCAACTTGGGGACCCCAAAGAGCCACTTTGGTAGGAAAATGACATTCATACCTTTTAATTTAATGTTAAAATTTAAATGTCACAAACATGTGTTGTTTTACTAAATAAATTTTTACATGGGGATATAAAAGTCATATTTTATACTATAAATATTAATTATAAAGATAAAAATATTTCCTACATCATGATATTTTTTTTAAAAATTTTAGACATTATATAAATTTAATTATTTATGACACCATGATGATGTAGCGATTACCTCATTATTTAACGATTTAAATAAAATGAAAAGGTTATTTATAATATAATTCCTACACTTGTAAAAAACCTATTGTATGTGCAGATTTCGAACTATTATCACCTTATCCTCAAAATATATAATTGTGGGACCTTTAAAATCCGAAAAATATTTTATAATAATGTTACTTTTCAAGACTTTCCAAGAGTGCCCCTTATCTCCTCTTATAAAAGGCCCCCACCTCTACCACTTTACCCACACCTCTCAAGCCTTTGGATCGGCCAAAACCTACCCATTTTCTCTCTCCACATCCCTTTCTTACTCTTGGAAGCCTCACATTTGGCAGAAGTATTTCCAAATAAGCCTTTGATCTCAAATCAAAAAGAGTTACCCGATTTAAAGGTAAAGTCTTTCGTAGTGTTATTTTGTTTTATTTTGCTTCTTCAACCACCTAAACGTTTTTTATTACATTATTTTGTAAAAACACAAGTATCATAAATATACATGGATGTTGTTATAAGATGTATTCTAGCTAAACTTACACACACATCTGTCTAATGGGTAAAGAACATGCTATTTCTGTGGATGGTGAATTACTGCCTCACGAAACGATGATTGTTCAATATTATTTTAACACCATTAAAGGGGGACATTATGATGTCACTTTATTTTATATATTATATATATGTTATTTATTCTTTCAATATGATTCTGTATTTTATATTTAAACCATAACTTTATTCTTTTCATGTTGTGAAAATGCGATAATTTTATACGAGGAAGTGTGGACTACCGCCCTCTCAAGTGATTTGACTATTTAATGCAATACATGGAATATATAAAGAATGAAATTAATGAACATATGTGACCTATATAACATATATATTATATGGTAACTATAATATATATATATATATCTCATTTAAATTATTTCCATTAATATGACAAAAAAATGAAAGTAGCGTTCATGCGTACGTACGGCCTACCGTCTCCATGAACAGTGATTTTCATTTTTATCTCCAAATGTTATGGAAGAGTATAAAATGAATATGTACTGGATATATATGTTATTTTAATCATTAATACTATTCTATAAATGATTTACTTATATCTACATGGGAAATCATTTTCAATAAAGTTCATTTTTTACTCATGTACCAAACATCGGCAAAAACGTCTGATACAAACAAACATTATTAAAAAATTATTATAACATTATAATATGTGATATGAACTGAGTAATAATCATTAACGGAGGTCCTTATGCAATTATAAATTGACCAACATTTATTATTCAGGAATATAATGAAACGAGCAAGACAAGTCAGACTTGAGGTAAGGGAGCCTACCCCTCTCTTTCTTTTTAAGTACACTCTTTTTTGTCATTCCTTTTAAGATCATATTTCTTATGATTGCGATGTTATTTTATATTACTCTTACTATAATGTTTATGTTCATATGATTAGAGAACCTATTTTCTCTCATCAATCCATTTTGGATGTTTTGAGTGGCGCCGTTAGGCTGCTGAATTTTCGTAAGAGATCCAACCTCTCTCTTTCTTTTAAAGTATTCTCCTTTATGTCACTTCTTTTAAACTCCTATTTGTTATGTTGGGGGATTTTATTTTATATTACTCTTTCATTACATTTTATTTTAATATGATGAGAGACCCTATTTTATCCCATCAATCCATTTTTGGATGTTTTATGTGGCACCGTTAGGCTGCCGAGTTTTCCTAAGGGATTTTTCATCTCACTTTTATTCCAGTGAGATTTATGTTAAATTTTCCTCCATTTACTTTTAGTGTTGTTTGTACTGCCCATTATTATAATATTTATGTAATATAATTTCATTTATGGGTATTTGAAAATTCATTGTATGACCCTTCTTCAATGGGGTGTACGTTTCGAAAGTTACCCAAATCGGTAAGGGGAACTTTCACCCTCCTCTTCTTTAAAAAGACTTCATTTGTTTTGTATTTTAAATTAAATATTATTATGTTGGAATATTTTCTTATATATCCTTATTGCTGTAAATTTAATGTACAATTTATGAGATACCCTTTTTATCTCTCATCAACTCATTTTCTAAATTTTGAAGTGATGTCGTTAGGCTGTCGAATTTTTGCAAGAGAACTTCTTAACCCAATTTTGATTCTTTGGGATAAACTTGTACTACTTGAATATGTCATTATATGAATATGTGTGAATAAACTCTGATTGTTTTAAACATAATATCTACTTATATTTTGTGTATTCTTTTGTCACACATAATTATGTAATTGATTTATCCTTAATCCGAGGATATCGTCATTGTAAGGGACTTCGTCTCAATCTCCTTTCATTGAGGCATATTTTGTTTTAATACAAGGATTTATTTTATATGGTGTATAAAACCCTTTGACTTTTAATTTTATACAAATGAAATCTTTTTTTCGAAGCGTTTTACTAAACGAAAAAAAGGAATGTTTCTATTAACGTACGCGGTGACAACGACTTTTTCCATCGCCGTGAGTATTATTTGGTCATTAAAATCCTCGACAAGCCATAATGTTTTTAAAATGAAATAAATACCATATACTATTTTATGAATTTTGATATTGAAATATTTTTTATATTGGATTTGATATGTCAATATATTTAAGTGATATATTTTGATCAAAGTGTGGAAATGTTATCTTCCCATTATATTTGTTTTATATCTTATGATTTTATAAATGTACATAGACAATTGAAGGGTGGTTACGTGATAAACCATATGACGGGTGGTGCCGTGAATACCAGGATGAGTGGTTACGTTATAACCTCCAATGCATTGCATATGGAAGTCAGACGTATGGCTATTTCATTAAGTGATATGTGTGGAAGTCGACCGTATGGTTATTCCTTTTAGGTATGTTTACATCTGAAGTTACCTTTATATGTTATGTATATGTGTTTTATGGTAATCATTTGGTTACAAAAGGGTATGTAATGTTCTTTTATTCATTTAATTGTACTTCATAAAGGTGAAACGTATTAATTTGAAAAGTAATTCATGGTTTACTTGTTGTTTTGAAAAACTAACAGTTTTCCTTCTTTGTGTATCCCTTACTGAGCATTTTATGCACATCCCATTTTTTTAAATGTTTTTAACAGAAAATAATGTTGAATAGGGTCATGGATGGGATCAAGGAAATTTCAGGCTGTCTAAAACATGGAACTAGACATGTTTCTTTTTAAGAGTTTTTATTTTATGGAAACATAGTATAAGTGTATACTTTGTAATATTTTGAGATGTAATAGTTATGTCCTAATTCTCTAAAACACTAATCCTGAAAAGATCCTCAATGTGAATTATTCATTTAATTCAATATTAAGTAAGGTTTAAGGTCGGGGCCTTCTAGTTAGGGTCCTTATGAACTACATGATTCCTTTTACTTCCTTATTTCATTATTTTAATTATCCCCCTTTATGGTAAAAGGATTCAGTCTTATCTAATTTAAATATACTCTTTTATAATCACATCATAAAAATACGACATTGCGAATGAAATAGATGTAATACTATATTCCATATACAATAATAGATTTCCACAATCTAATAACAAGTATTTTTAGCTACTCATTCATCATTTATTTTCTTTTTTTATTATATCATATCTCTTGCCCATATTATATTTGGTGAATAACCCATTCCATGTATACAAAGGATGTTCTCCTAGTGTAATTGAAATCACTATCTTATGTTCATTGTTTCATATGTTTACTTCCTAATAGTAATTTGGTTTTTCATATTTTTATATTTCGATTTCCAATATTTATATGAAATTATACAATATTCATTTATATTATAAATCAAACATCAATTCCATATCTTCTATCCAATTTTTATTAAATAAAATTGTTAACTCTATATTAAGGAAAAAATAATATATGATTGAGAAGGTATTATATATTTGAAGAAATATTACAGAGTGTGATCATTATTGTTTTCATATTGAGGAAATGGGATTTGTTTTACATTACACATTTTATAGGAAAATTATATTTCCCTATTTATGTAGGTGACATTGGTCCATGTATATGTGGATTAACTATAACATATAATTTAACAAATAATGATAGATAATGAAGGAACCCCTGTGGTCAACCTTGAAACATTGTAACCCCAATACAAATCCAAATATATTATTTGTCACGACCCGACCTCGGGGCCCGTGCCGTGACTACCCCAACCCCGCCTTCCATAGGCCAGGGGATAGCGACTAGCACCAAGGCGTATAATCCCGGTAAACAGGGAAGGCATTGCCTTTATAAGTAACAACCACCACAGAGTCAGCAAGCGGAAAGTAACTACAAGTGCAGAAAAGTAAAGGGGGCCGGAATAAAAGCCCAACTGAAAGTAAAGTACAACTCGAAAGGGAAAACAATAACTGAAAGTACAAGCGGCTCCTGGGACGTCCTCCTCGATTCCTACCTGAAGGGTAGGTACAGATGGCTCAGCTCCTGGATCGTCCACCACGGATCCTACCTGAAGGGTAGGTACAGATAGCTCACAACTCCTCGGGTCCAACTGTCCGCTCCGAGCACGTCCCGCTCAGTGGTCCTCCTCCGGGTACCGACCTACTCTGAAAGCCTCATCCAGAGTCAGCGCTGTCCGTCGTCTGCAACCAACACAACGAAGTGCGGGCAAAGCCCGTGCAGGGGTGAGTATAAGCTACTCAGTAGGGACCCCGAGACCCCTGAAGGTCTCTCAAATCCACAAAGGATAAACCACGAAGAAAAGTAACAATCACGAAGTAACATCCAGTATTGATTAGGTATATGCCCATACATATACCTATGTCACCAATTTCCGTTCGGCTCCAACACCGAGCCCAAGAACAACCCAATCCACAAGAAGAGTAAATAGTAAATCCACACAGGATAACAGTACAGGTTCACAGAGTTTATAACAAGTTTATGAAATCAACGGATAACCATTACCCAGGTATATGCCCATACATATACCTAAGTTATCAAGCGACCCATCTCAATCATGAGGAAACACAAAGATCATTGACTCAGCTCAAACCAGGATTTTCATTATCAAAACTGTAACTGTTGAAGAGCTCCGTCTCTAGAGTGTACAGTGGTCCTGTCACGACTCCGAGGCCGCCGCTCACTAACCTAAGACTGCTGAGGTACTCCTCCTGTCGAGTACTACGGGTTTGTGGCCAACTACCGGGCGCTCCGTCCGCTGAGGGTCTGTCGCCAAATACCGGGCGCTCACCCAAATAGCCTACTGAGGTACTCCTCCTATCGAGTACCGCGGGTTTGCTGCCAACTACCAGGCGCTCCGTCCGCCGTGGGTCTGCCGCCAAATACCGGGCGCTCCGTCCACTAGGCTAGTCGACTCACTCCAAGTCGAGTCGGTCAAGCAGTCGTCAGGTCTCAGCCGGCTACACGGTCTCCGTACTCCGCACGCACGTCTCCACCGTCGCGGGTCTGTCGCTACAACCAAGCGCACACACTCCGTAGAGTATCGCGGGTCCGCCGCTACAACCAAGCGCTCCACCGCCAAGGGTCTGCTGATGCATCCAAGCGCACCACCACTGTCAAGTACCACGGGTCCGCCGCTACTCCAAGCGCTCCACCGCTCAAGGTAAAAAGAAGATTCAGCTCACACATGTTCGATAGCACTGTTCCACGTAGGATCGCTGAGTGCTGTAGTCGTGGTCGTCGAAACCACACAGGATCTCTGTACTGTCGTCGTCGCAGTCACAGTAGCTGTCGTAGCAGTAGTAGTAGCAGTCAGTCGCAACCAGCACTAGGGATCCCGCACACAGCAAGCTCGTTCGGAGGGTCTGCTCCACGAGCCGAGAGGCTGATACATCAAGTGTCACAAAGACCAGAGTTGATGTATCCAAAAGTTCCGTATCGACAATAGGAACTCAACGCAACAGACGGCGCGTCGATCGGACGCCCGGTCTGAGAGTTATTTGCATTTTCGTCTCCGGGGCCCGGTTGGTTTTTAAGGCAAAACCAACCCGACCGTACTCCACCTGCGTCCAAACCTCGGGCGGAGTATGCCAAAAGATCCGTCTCACTTAGAGGATTCCATCAAAGTCGGCGGCACGTCAATCGGACGTCCGGAACTCATGATATGAGCGTTTCCGCTCCGAGGGCCCGGTTGGTTTCGTGAACGAACCAACCCGGCCGTACTCCACCTGCGTCCAAACCTTGGGCGGAGTATGCCAAAAGATCCGTCTCACTAAGAGGAACACAACGCGACTGACGGCGCGTCAATCGGACGTTCGTAGCTCAAGATATGAGCGTTTCCGCTCCGAAGGCCCGGTTGGTTTCGTGAACGAACCAACCCGGCCGAACTCAAATAATCCGAAACCTTGAGTGAAATATACCGAAACGACCGTCTCGATCCAAGGATCGCGTTTCCGCTGACGGTTCGTCGATCGGAGGTCCGAGTCTCATGTTATGGGCCAAAAACCAATTCTGGTTCGAAACGGGGGGTCCGGGTCCGGGCCGACCCGGCCCGACCCCCCCCCTGGGGCGGCGCGGCGGGCCGCGGCGGCCTGGCGCCGCGAGGGGCCGCACGCGGGGGAATAAATTTCCCCCGCTTCTTCAAAAAGGCGGCGCGGCTTTGTCGCGCCGTTTTTGTAAAACAACGGCCCCCCTCCTGGGGGCCCGCTTTGAAGGGAATCCGGGGGAGCCGCCTGCCCCCCCTCGTGGAAACCGCTCCCCCCTCATAAAGAGGGGGGTTTTAAGTGAAGGCCGGGGGATTAATTCCCCTGGTTTTGAAGACATCCGGCCGGCCAGCTGGCCGGCCGGTTTTCTCAAACAGGACCGGAATTTCCGGTCCCCTCCTTCGGCTTCCGACGCCGGCGGCCCGGCCGCCGGTCTTCTCTTCCGCCACGGCACGGAACCGTCCGCGGTCTCCTCGTCCCGCCGCGGCCCGGAACCGGCCGCGGCGTTCGTCATCCGGCGCGGTGCGACGGCACCGCGCCCCTTCGCCGTGCTTTGATATTCATTCAACGAGGCGCGACGGCGTCGCGTTCTTGTTGTTTCTTCCATGGTGCGCGCGACAGCATCGCGTAAGTTAAACGTACAATTATCCGCGTGGTGCGACGGCACCACGCCACCTTGCTTCCGCCCGCAAGAATAATCAACATGAACGATGGAGGGGGTTCGGCCGTGTTCATGCGGTCCGGCCCCCCTCACGTTAAATAATAACACAACTTTAAAGAATCAACATCCTCACGTTAGTCATACGAACCACGAGCAAGAATGAAATAATTAAATATTAAATCAACAACCCCTACCTCGGGTAAAAGATCGAAGATTGTGATCGTTCCGCGGAAGACGACGTCGCGGAGGTCGGGCGTCGCGGTAGCCGTTCGTCAAATCCGATGACGAAGGGATGCATTCGAAGAGACACGTCGTTGGCGAAACTTGTACGCCGACGAAGGTTGTCCGAGGAAGAAGCGGTGTTCTCTCTCGTTGACACGGAAGACGAAGAAGAGCGGAGCGGCGTTCTTCGTCGGAACTTGAGCGTTCTTCGTCAAGTCTTGAGGAAAGTCAAATAATAAAGAAAACAACGAACTCAAGAACCCCTACCTCGATAGTCGCACGTTGACGCACGGTGTCGACGTCGGAGGAAGAGTCGTTGTCGATGGCGTTCGTCGCGGAAAACCGTCGCGGAAGAGATGACGCGGAAGAAGTACGTCGCGTCACGGATTCGGTGTCGCGGATGAACCGTGTTCTTCGGCGGAGAAGTTCTTCGTTGAAGAACGGCGTTCTTCGCGTTCTTCGTTGAGGTTTGAAGAAGAAGAGAAAGATCTCAAATCCTCTCAAGAAATAAAGGGACTAACCAAAAACAATAAATTAAGCTCACTTAATTTATTAACACAACACAAACTTTTGAAATTCAAGAGTTTGAATTTCAAAACTTTAATTAAACTCACTTATTAATGACATAAGTTATAACCTAAGTTTAAAACATTAATTGTGAGTTGGGGGGGGGTTAGAGGATATGAAGGGGTGGGGTTAGTGTGGGCCCCACCACCCTCTTAACCTCCCAAGGGAAGTTGGGTTGTCACCCAACTTCCACCCAAAGGATAAAAACAGTTAAGGAAGATAAAAATAAAAACTGAAGTTAAATTTTTATTTTAACATTCACAATTTTATTTTTACAACTCCCCACATGTAAACGCAACTTCGGGAAAGGTCTCCTTAAGCGAATATCGGCGCTGCGAGTTCATCGGTGCCCTCAGATTTCAATTCCGAGCACCGGATCAAAAGTTAGGAATTCCCGCTCGTTCGTTCACTGAACGTACCCGAGCCAAACTTCGGAAATTAATTCCGGGCACTCTGGGCCTCAGAATCAGGTGCCGTCTGAAACCGCGCTCTTGTAAAATTCTAAAGAAATTTAAGAAAAAAAATTTCCCTTGAATTTTACGGGTCTTTACATTACTCCCACCTCAGGGCTTTACGTCCCCGTAAAGCTTCAACTCACACTTAAGGGAAACAAGGTAGTACTGAGCACGCAACTGAGCTTTACGCTCCCATATTCTCACCAGAAGATCTCATGCTACCCGAGAAGCACCCCAGAGGAAGCAACCGTTCACGTAGAACCTGCTCCTGTCGATCCTCGATCTCTACTAGAACCTCTGTGCTTGTCGCCCTGTCATCGACGTCCAACTCCCCGGGGTCGATGACGTGTGAAGAAACATACACGTATCTCCACAGCTGAGACACGTGGTGGACATTATGCACTCGGTGCGACTGAGGTGGTAGGATCAAGCGGTAAACCTCCTCGCCTACCCTGCTAAAGATCAAAAGGGTCCATCGAACTTCGGAGATAACATGCCGCCTCGGCCACATCTCCGAAACCTCATCGGGGTGAGACCATATAAGAACGTGTTCGTCACCCTCAAACTCAAGAGGTTTCCATTTTTAGGTTAGAACTGAAACTCAAAACTCCTGCTGCCACAAGGGTAAGGTTGACCAACTCAAGAGTGATCCGCCACACCCTCTTATGCCTGAGTTTAACATGTGCTGTCCAGGGTTTCCTTTTCGCCGACCAAGGAAAACCCATTCCGACGTTTGCCTAAAACAGTCAACCGGGATATGATTTGTGAATCAAAACCATACCCAGATCAACGTCGTAAGGCCTCTACGCTGCCACCAAGAGATTCCAACCGAAACTCTCGCCTCAAGGTCAAATCACACCGTCGGCGTAAGCTTGATTATCGAGTCTCCTCCCAAAGGTATCTCCAGACGTGAGGGTCAAGTCTACGGCTTACCCGGAACCTCTTGGTCTGGGACATGATTCGTGGAAGGGTAGAATGATTGGTTCTTATGTCTATAGATATGGCAGCTCGTAGTAGACATAATCCGTACCCCGAATCATTCTTAGAGCTCCTGGGCCACACTCCTTGACCGTAATGCAGCTACTCTCCTCCCCAGCCCTCCTGCTCCCTGAGCCTGGCGGGGACTACTAAGTCGGGTGGTCGTAACATGTCGAAATGTACACCACCACATGCTGCTCTCCAAGCTCCGCTTCCACGTCTGCTACCCTGCAGATTCATCTGTCCTTAGCACTTCCTCCTCCTGAAACATTTTTACACGCCCGAGTCTCTGAGACTGGCGCTAGTTTCCTGCCTTTCACTGCTAACGTTCACAACCACAAAGGTTATCTCTAGCATCCTAACATAGGTAGGAATGCATAGAGGAAAAGAAAAGGTTCGGATGTCCTTTAGACACACTTTGCTCAGAAGTTCGAGTCTAAAGAACTGATCACAACGCAACTAACGAGTACCAAGATTGATTGGTAAGCCACGTTGAGTGCTCTGCTTCCGACATGTCGTACTCTCGAGGCTGTATTAGCTCCAGAAAACTCACAACCACCTCCTCAAGCCGGTCCTCAACCGCCTACGAGTCAGGCTCACCTCGAAACTTGAGGGATATCTGGTGCTAAAACATATGTAAGGCACTATGCCTGTGAGTCTCTGCTACCGGTACCGCCGGTAGTGTCTGCTGACCAACATGTATTGACATAGCTGGCACACTACCCGTAGGTACTATCCCAGGTATCGGTTCGCGTAACGAAGCCTCATTACTATAAGGACCAACCTCATGGTCACTCACTGGAAACAACATGAGCTAAGATCATCATCCGCTCTACTAGTATCCAAGCTAGGTGTAGAACTCTAGCAACCGCCTCCATCCAGTCCACTGCTGCCTGGGAAATCTATCTCGCCTCGTATCCTCAGAGGCCACTACTGCTGGAAGTCGTGCATCGCGCTCTGCTAGTGTGCACCGTCAGCTAGTGGCATCTGCTACCTAACGGGTGGTGGTGCTGCTGGTACACCACCCGAAGGTGCCAACACTGAAAAAGGGCCCTGCACTGGAGTCTCGCTGCTCGGTGGGCCATCATCGAGAACTCTCTCGGAACTCCAGCTAACTATCTGCATGGTGACATCCTGAACAGATGTGTCACGGTCAACTATTTATACCTAGTGAGCTGACCTGGTTTGAGCTGACTTAAACCTTTTGGGAAACACACACGCAATCAGTGTTTTCGTGCATTAAGTCGGAAATCAGAAGTCAGGGTCCTGGTGTACGGATACGTCGGCCGCCGCACCAACACTGGACTCCCTGGACTGATAACCACACTCAATACACTAAACACTATTGCTTCACATAGCAGAAAGATCAGAGTCTGCGGTAGAACCGACCGCCTCTGATACCAATTTGTCACGACCCGACCTCGGGGCCCGTGCCGTGACTACCCCAAGCCCGCCTTCCATAGGCCAGGGGCTGGCGACTAGCACCAAGGCGTATTATCCCGGTAAACAGGGAAGGCATTGCCTTTATAAGTAACAACCACCACAGAGTCAGCAAGCGGAAAGTAACTACAAGTGCAGAAAAGTAAAGGGGGCCGGAATACAAGCCCAACTGAAAGTAAAGTACAACTCGAAAGGGAAAACAGCAACTGAAAGTACAAGCGGCTCCTGGGACGTCCTCCTCGATTCCTACCTGAAGGGTAGGTACAGATGGCTCAGCTCCTGGATCGTCCACCACGGATCCTACCTGAAGGGTAGGTACAGATAGCTCACAACTCCTCGGGTCCAATTGTCCGCTCCGAGCACGTCCCGCTCAGTGGTCCTCCTCCGGGTACCGACCTACTCCGAAAGCCTCATCCAGAGTCAGCGCTGTCCGTCGTCTGCAACCAACACAACGAAGTGCGGGCAAAGCCCGTGCAGGGGTGAGTATAAGCTACTCAGTAGGGACCCCGAGACCCCTGAAGGTCTCTCAAATCCACAAAGGATAAACCACGAAGAAAAGTAACAATCACGAAGTAACATCCAGTATTGATTAGGTATATGCCCATACATATACCTATGTCACCAATTTCCATTCGGCTCCAACACCGAGCCCAAGAACAACCCAATCCACAAGAAGAGTAAACAGTAAATCCACACAGGATAACAGTACAAGTTCACACAGTTTATAACAAGTTTATGAAATCAACGGATAACCATTACCCAGGTATATGCCCATACATATACCTAAGTTATCAAGCGACCCATCTCAATCATGAGGAAACACAAAGATCATTGACTCAGCTCAAACCAGGATTTTCATTATCGAAACCGTAACTGCTGAAGAGCTCCGTCTCTAGAGTGTACAGTGGTCCTGTCACGACTCCGAGGCCGCCGCTCACTAACCTAAGACTGCTGAGGTACTCCTCCTGTCGAGTACTACGGGTTTGCGGCCAACTACCGGGCGCTCCGTCTGCTGAGGGTCTGTCGCCAAATACCGGGCGCTCACCCAAATAGCCTACTGAGGTACTCCTCCTGTCGAGTACCGCGGGTTTGCTGCCAACTACCAGGCGCTCCGTCCACCGTGGGTCTGTCGCCAAATACCGGGCGCTCCGTCCACTAGGCTAGTCGACTCACTCCAAGTCGAGTCGGTCAAGCAGTCGTCAGGTCTCAGCCGGCTACACGGTCTCCGTACTCCGCACGCACGTCTCCACCGTCGCGGGTCTGTCGCTACAACCAAGCGCACACACTCCGTAGAGTATTGCGGGTCCGCCGCTACAACCAAGCGCTCCACCGCCAAGGGTCTGCTGCTGCATCCAAGCGCACCACCACTGTCATGTACCACGGGTCCGCCGCTACTCCAAGCGCTCCACCGCTCAAGGTAAAAAGAAGATTCAGCTCACACATGTTCGATAGCACTGTTCCACGTAGGATCGCTGAGTGCTGTAGTCGTCGTCGTCGAAACCACACAGGATCTCTGTACTGTCGTCGTCGCAGTCACAGTAGCTGTCGTAGCAGTAGTAGTAGCAGTCAGTCGCAACCAGCACTAGGGTTCCCGCACACAGCAAGCACGTTCGGAGGGTCTGCTCCACGAGCCGAGAGGCTGATACATCAACTGTCACAAAGACCAGAGTTGATGTATCCAAAAGTTCCGTATCGACAATAGAAACTCAACGCAACAGACGGCGCGTCGATCGGACGCCCGGTCTGAGAGTTATTGGCATTTTTGTCTCCGGGGCCCGGTTGGTTTTTAAGGCAAAACCAACCCGACCGTACTCCACCTGCGTCCAAACCTCGGGCGGAGTATGCCAAAAGATCCGTCTCACTTAGAGGATTCCATCAAAGTCGACGGCACGTCAATCGGACGTCCGGAACTCAAGATATGAGCGTTTCCGCTCCGAGAGCCCGGTTGGTTTCTTGAACGAACCAACCCGGCCGTACTCCACCTGCGTCCAAACCTTGGGCGGAGTATGCCAAAAGATCCGTCTCACTAAGAGGAACACAACGCGACTGACGGTGCATCAATCGGACGTTCGTAGCTCAAGATATGAGCGTTTCCGCTCCGAAGGCCCGGTTGGTTTCGTGAACGAACCAACCCGGCCGAACTCAAATAATCCGAAACCTTGAGTGCGATATACCGAAACGACCGTCTCGATCCAAGGATCGCGTTTCCGCTGACGGTTCGTCGATCGGAGGTCCGAGTCTCAAGTTATGGGCCAAAAACCAATTCTGGTTCGAAACGGGGTGTCCGGGTCCGGGCCGACCCGGCCCGACCCCCCCCTGGGGCGGCGCAGCGGCGTGGCGGCGTGGCGGCGCGGCGGGCCGCGGCGGCCTGGCGCCGCGAGGGGCCGCACGCGGGGGAATAAATTTCCCCCGCTTCTTCAAAAAGGCGGCACGGCTTTGCCGCGCCGTTTTTGTAAAACAACGGCCCCCCTCCTGGGGGCCCGCTTTGAAGGGAATCCGGGGGAGCCGCCTGCCCCCCCTCGTGGAAACCGCTCCCCCCTCATAAAGAGGGGGGTTTTTAAGTGAAGGCCGGGGGATTAATTCCCCCGGTTTTGAAGACATCCGGCCGGCCAGCGGGCCGGCCGGTTTTCTCAAACAGGACCGGAATTTCCGGTCCCCTCCTTCGGCTTCCGACGCCGGCGGCCCGGCCGCCGGTCTTCTCTTCCGCCACGGCATGGAACCGGCCGCGGTCTCCTCGTCCCGCCGCGGCCCGGAACCGGCCGCGGCGTTCGTCATCCGGCGCGGTGCGACAGCACCACGCCCCTTCGCCGTGCTTTGATATTCATTCAACGAGGCGCGACGGCGTCGCGTTCTTGTTGTTTCTTCCATGGTGCGCGCGACAGCATCGCGTAAGTTAAACGTACAATTATCCGCATGGTGCGACGGCACCACGCCACCTTGCTTCCGCCCGCAAGAATAATCAACATGAATGATGGAGGGGGTTCGGCCGTGTTCATGCGGTCCGGCCCCCCTCACGTTAAATAATAACACAACTTTAAAGAATCAACATCCTCACGTTAGTCATACGAACCACGAGCAAGAATTAAATAATTAAATATTAAATCAACAACCCCTACCTCGGGTAAAAGATCGAAGATTGTGATCGTTCCGCGGAAGACGACGTCGCGGAGGTCGGGCGTCGCGGTAGCCGTTCGTCAAATCCGATGACGAAGGGATGCATTCGAAGAGACACGTCGTTGGCGAAACTTGTACGCCGACGAAGGTTGTCCGAGGAAGAAGCGGTGTTCTCTCTCGTTGACACGGAAGACGAAGAAGAGCGGAGCGGCATTCTTCGTCGGAACTTGAGCGTTCTTCGTCAAGTCTTGAGGAAAGTCAAATAATAAAGAAAACAACGAACTCAAGAACCCCTACCTCGATAGTCGCATGTTGACGCACGGTGTCGACGTCGGAGGAAGAGTCGTTGTCGATGGCGTTCGTCGCGGAAAACCGTCGCGGAAGAGATGACGCGGAAGAAGTACGTCGCGTCACGGATTCGGTGTCGCGGATGAACCGTGTTCTTCGGCGGAGAAGTTCTTCGTTGAAGAACGGCGTTCTTCGCGTTCTTCGTTGAGGTTTGAAGAAGAAGAGAAAGATCTCAAATCCTCTCAAGAAATAAAGGGACTAACCAAAAACAATAAATTAAGCTCACTTAATTTATTAACACAACACAAACTTTTGAAATTCAAGAGTTTGAATTTCAAAACGTTAATTAAACTCACTTATTAATGACATAAGTTATAACCTAAGTTTACAACATTAATTGTGAGTTGGGGGGGGGGGTTAGAGGATATGAAGGGGTGGGGTTAGTGTGGGCCCCACCACCCTCTTAACCTCCCAAGGGAAGTTGGGTTGTCACCCAACTTCCACCCAAAGGATAAAAACACTTAAGGAAGATAAAAATAAAAACTGAAGTTAAATTTTTATTTTAACATTCACAATTTTATTTTTACAACTCCCCACATGTAAACGCAACTTCGGGAAAGGTCTCCTTAAGCGAATATCGGCGCTGCGAGTTCATCGGTGTCCTCAGATTTCAATTCCGAGCACCGGATCAAAAGTTAGGAATTCCCGCTCGTTCGTTCACTGAACGTACCCGAGCCAAACTTCGGAAATTAATTCCGGGCACTCTGGGCCTCAGAATCAGGTGCCGTCTGAAACCGCGCTCTTGTAAAATTCTAAAGAAATTTAAGAAAAAAAATTTCCCTTGAATTTTACGGGTCTTTACATTACTCCCACCTCAGGGCTTTACGTCCCCGTAAAGCTTCAACTCACACTTAAGGGAAACAAGGTAGTACTGAGCACGCAACTGAGCTTTACGCTCCCATATTCTCAACTGAAGATCTCGTGCTACCCGAGAAGCACCCCAGAGGAAGCAACCGTTCACGTAGAACCTGCTCCTGTCGATCCTCGATCTCTACTAGAACCTCTGTGCTTGTCTCCCTGTCATCGACGTCCAACTCCCCGGGGTCGATGACGTGTGAAGAAACATACACGTATCTCCACAGCTGAGACACGTGGTGGACATTATGCACTCGGTGCGACTGAGGTGGTAGGATCAAGCGGTAAACCTCCTCGCCTACCCTGCTAAAGATCAAAAGGGTCCTTCGAACTTCGGAGATAACATGCCGCCTCGGCCACATCTCCGAAACCTCATCGGGGTGAGACCATATAAGAACGTGTTCGTCACCCTCGAACTCAAGAGGTTTCCATTTTTAGGTTAGAACTGAAACTCAAAACTCATGCTGCCACAAGGGTAAGGTTGACCAACTCAAGAGTGATCAGCCACACCCTCTTATGCCTGAGTTTAACATGTGCTGCCCAGGGTTTCCTTTTCGCCGACCAAGGAAAACCCATTCCGACGTTTGCCTAAAACAGTCAACCGGGGTATGATTTGTGAATCAAAACCATACCCAGATCAACGTCGTAAGGCCTCTACGCTGCCACCAAGAGATTCCAACCGAAACTCTCGCCTCAAGGTCAAATCACACCGTCGGCGTAAGCGTGATTATCGAGTCTCCTCCCAAAGGTATCTCCAGACGTGAGGGTCAAGTCTACGGCTTACCCGGAACCTCTTGGTCTGGGACATGATTCGTGGAAGGGTAGAATGATTGGTTCTTATGTCTATAGATATGGCAGCTCGTAGTAGACATAATCCGTACCCCGAATCATTCTTAGAGCTCCTGGGCCACACTCCTTGACCGTAATGCAGCTACTCTCCTCCCCAGCCCTCCTGCTCCCTGAGCCTGGCGGGGACTACTAAGTCGGGTGGTCGTAACATGTCGAAATGTACACCACCACATGCTGCTCTCCAAGCTCCGCTTCCACGTCTGCTACCCTGCAGATTCATCTGTCCTTAGCACTTCCTCCTCCTGAAACATTTTTACACGCCCGAGTCTCTGAGACTGGCGCTAGTTTCCTGCCTTTCACTGCTAACGTTCACAACCACAAAGGTTATCTCTAGCATCCTAACATAGGTAGGAATGCATAGAGGAAAAGAAAAGGTTCGGATGTCCTTTAGACACACTTTGCTCAGAAGTTCGAGTCTAAAGAACTGATCACAACGCAACTAACGAGTACCAAGATTGATTGGTAAGCCACGTTGAGTGCTCTGCTTCCGACATGTCGTACTGTTGAGGCTGTATTAGCTCCAGAAAACTCACAACCACCTCCTCAAGCCAGTCCTCAACCGCCTACGAGTCAGGCTCACCTCGAAACTTGAGGGATATCTGGTGCTAAAACATATGTAAGGCACTATGCCTGTGAGTCTCTGCTACCGGTACCTCCGGTAGTGTCTTCTGACCAACAGGTAGTGACATAGCTGGCACACTACCCGTAGGTACTATCCCAGGTATCGGTTCGCGTAACGAAGCCTCATTACTATAAGGACCAACCTCATGGTCACTCACTGGAAACAACAGGAGCTAAGATCATCATCCGCTCTACTAGTATCCAAGCTAGGTGTAGAACTCTAGCAACCGCCTCCATCCAGTCCACTGCTGCCTGGGAAATCTATCTCGCCTCGTATCCTCAGAGGCCTCTACTGCTGGAAGTCGTGCATCGCGCTCTGCTAGCGTGCACCGTCAGCTAGTGGCATCTGCTACCTAACGGGTGGTGGTGCTGCTGGTACACCACCCGAAGGTGCCAACACTGAAAAAGGGCCCTGCACTGGAGTCTCGCTGCTCGGTGGGCCATCATCGAGAACTCTCTCGGAACTCCAGCTAACTATCTGCATGGTGACATCCTGAACAGATGTGTCACGGTCAACGATTTATACCTAGTGAGCTGACCTGGTTTGAGCTGACTTAAACCTTTTGGGAAACACACACGCAATCAGTGTTTTCGTGCATTAAGTCGGAAATCAGAAGTCAGGGTCCTGGTGTACGGATACGTCGGCCGCCGCACCAACACTGGACTCCCTGGACTGATAACCACACTCAATACACTAAACACTATTGCTTCACATAGCAGAAAGATCAGAGTCTGCGGTAGAACCGACCGCCTCTAATACCAATTTGTCACGACCCGACCTCGGGGCCCGTGCCGTGACTACCCCAAGCCCGCCTTCCATAGGCCAGGGGCTGGCGACTAGCACCAAGGCATATAATCCCGGTAAACAGGGAAGGCATTGCCTTTATAAGTAACAACCACCACAGAGTCAGCAAGCGGAAAGTAACTACAAGTGCAGAAAAGTAAAGGGGGCCGGAATACAAGCCCAACTGAAAGTAAAGTACAACTCGAAAGGGAAAACAACAACTGAAAGTACAAGCGGCTCCTGGGACGTCCTCCTCGATTCCTACCTGAAGGGTAGGTACAGATGGCTCAGCTCCTGGATCGTCCACCACGGATCCTACCTGAAGGGTAGGTACAGATAGCTCACAACTCCTCGGGTCCAATTGTCCGCTCCGAGCACGTCCCGCTCAGTGGTCCTCCTCCGGGTACCGACCTACTCCGAAAGCCTCATCCAGAGTCAGCGCTGTCCGTCGTCTGCAACCAACACAACGAAGTGCGGGCAAAGCCCGTGCAGGGGTGAGTATAAGCTACTCAGTAGGGACCCCGAGACCCCTGAAGGTCTCTCAAATCCACAAAGGATAAACCACGAAGAAAAGTAACAATCACGAAGTAACATCCAGTATTGATTAGGTATATGCCCATACATATACCTATGTCACCAATTTCCATTCGGCTCCAACACCGAGCCCAAGAACAACCCAATCCACAAGAAGAGTAAACAGTAAATCCACACAGGATAACAGTACAAGTTCACACAGTTTATAACAAGTTTATGAAATCAACGGATAACCATTACCCAGGTATATGCCCATACATATACCTAAGTTATCAAGCGACCCATCTCAATCATGAGGAAACACAAAGATCATTGACTCAGCTCAAACCAGGATTTTCATTATCGAAACCGTAACTGCTGAAGAGCTCCGTCTCTAGAGTGTACAGTGGTCCTGTCACGACTCCGAGGCCGCCGCTCACTAACCTAAGACTGCTGAGGTACTCCTCCTGTCGAGTACTACGGGTTTGCGGCCAACTACCGGGCGCTCCGTCTGCTGAGGGTCTGTCGCCAAATACCGGGCGCTCACCCAAATAGCCTACTGAGGTACTCCTCCTGTCGAGTACCGCGGGTTTGCTGCCAACTACAAGGCGCTCCGTCCACCGTGGGTCTGCCGCCAAATACCGGGCGCTCCGTCCACTAGGCTAGTCGACTCACTCCAAGTCGAGTCGGTCAAGCAGTCGTCAGGTCTCAGCCGGCTACACGGTCTCCGTACTCCGCACGCACGTCTCCACCGTCGCGGGTCTGTCGCTACAACCAAGCGCACACACTCCGTAGAGTATTGCGGGTCCGCCGCTACAACCAAGCGCTCCACCGCCAAGGGTCTGCTGCTGCATCCAAGCGCACCACCACTGTCATGTACCACGGGTCCGCCGCTACTCCAAGCGCTCCACCGCTCAAGGTAAAAAGAAGATTCAGCTCACACATGTTCGATAGCACTGTTCCACGTAGGATCGCTGAGTGCTGTAGTCGTCGTCGTCGAAACCACACAGGATCTCTGTACTGTCGTCGTCACAGTCACAGTAGCTGTCGTAGCAGTAGTAGTAGCAGTCAGTCGCAACCAGCACTAGGGTTCCCGCACACAGCAAGCACGTTCGGAGGGTCTGCTCCACGAGCCGAGAGGCTGATACATCAACTGTCACAAAGACCAGAGTTGATGTATCCAAAAGTTCCGTATCGACAATAGAAACTCAACGCAACAGACGGCGCGTCGATCGGACGCCCGGTCTGAGAGTTATTGGCATTTTCGTCTCCGGGGCCCGGTTGGTTTTTAAGGCAAAACCAACCCGACCGTACTCCACCTGCGTCCAAACCTCGGGCGGAGTATGCCAAAAGATCCGTCTCACTTAGAGGATTCCATCAAAGTCAACGGCACGTCAATCGGACGTCCGGAACTCAAGATATGAGCGTTTCCGCTCCGAGGGCCCGGTTGGTTTCGTGAACGAACCAACCCGGCCGTACTCCACCTGCGTCCAAACCTTGGGCGGAGTATGCCAAAAGATCCGTCTCACTAAGAGGAACACAACGCGACTGACGGCGCCTCAATCGGACGTTCGCAGCTCAAGATATGAGCGTTTCCGCTCCGAAGGCCCGGTTGGTTTCGTGAACGAACCAACCCGGCCGAACTCAAATAATCCGAAACCTTGAGTGCGATATACTGAAACGACCGCCTCGATCCAAGGATCGCGTTGCCGCTGACGGTTCGTCGATCGGAGGTCCGAGTCTCAAGTTATGGGCCAAAAACCAATTCTGGTTCGAAACGGGGGGTCCGGGTCCGGGCCGACCCGGCCCGACCCCCCCCCCCCCCCCTGGGGCGGCGCAGCAGCGCGGCGGCGCGGCGGGCCGCGGCGGCCTGGCGCCGCGAGGGGCCGCACGCGGGGGAATAAATTTCCCCCGCTTCTTCAAAAAGGCGGCACGGCTTTGCCGCGCCGTTTTTGTAAAACAACGGCCCCCCTCCTGGGGGCCCGCTTTGAAGGGAATCCGGGGGAGCCGCCTGCCCCCCCTCGTGGAAACCGCTCCCCCCTCATAAAGAGGGGGGTTTTTAAGTGAAGGCCGGGGGATTAATTCCCCCGGTTTTGAAGACATCCGGCCGGCCAGCTGGCCGGCCGATTTTCTCAAACAGGACCGGAATTTCCGGTCCCCTCCTTCGGCTTCCGACGCCGGCGGCCCGGCCGCCGGTCTTCTCTTCCGCCACGGCACGAAACCGGCCGCGGTCTCCTCATCCCGCCACGGCCCGGAACCGGCCGCGGCGTTCGTCATCCGGCGCGGTGCGACGGCACCGCGCCCCTTCGCCGTGCTTTGATATTCATTCAACGCGGCGCGACGGCGTCGCGTTCTTGTTGTTTCTTCCATGGTACGCGCGACAGCATCGCGTAAGTTAAACGTACAATTATCTGCGTGGTGCGACGGCACCACGCCACCTTGCTTCCGCCCGCAAGAATAATCAACATGAACGTTGGAGGGGGTTCGGCCGTGTTCATGCGGTCCGGCCCCCCTCACGTTAAATAATAACACAACTTTAAAGAATCAACATCCTCACGTTAGTCATACGAACCACGAGCAAGAATGAAATAATTAAATATTAAATCAACAACCCCTACCTCGGGTAAAAGATCGAAGATTGTGATCGTTCCGCGGAAGACGACGTCGCGGAGGTCGGGCGTCGCGGTAGCTGTTCGTCAAATCCGATGACGAAGGGATGCATTCGAAGAGACACGTCGTTGGCGAAACTTGTACGCCAACGAAGGTTGTCCGAGGAAGAAGCGGTGTTCTCTCTCGTTGACACGGAAGACGAAGAAGAGCGGAGCGGCGTTCTTCGTCGGAACTTGAGCGTTCTTCGTCAAGTCTTGAGGAAAGTCAAATAATAAAGAAAACAACGAACTCAAGAACCCCTACCTCGATAGTCGCACGTTGACGCACGGTGTCGACGTCGGAGGAAGAGTCGTTGTCGATGGCGTTCGTCGCGGAAAACCGTCGCGGAAGAGATGACGCGGAAGAAGTACGTCGCGTCACGGATTCGGCGTCGCGGATGAACCGTGTTCTTCGGCGGAGAAGTTCTTCGTTGAAGAACGGCGTTCTCCGCGTTCTTCGTTGAGGTTTGAAGAAGAAGAGAAAGCTCTCAAATCCTCTCAAGAAATAAAGGGACTAACCAAAAACAATAAATTAAGCTCACTTAATTTATTAACACAACACAAACCTTTGAAATTCAAGAGTTTGAATTTCAAAACTTTAATTAAACTCACTTATTAATGACATAAGTTATAACCTAAGTTTACAACATTAATTGTGAGTTGGGGGGGGGGGGTTAGAGGATATGAAGGGGTGGGGTTCGTGTGGGCCCCACCACCCTCTTAACCTCCCAAGGGAAGTTGGGTTGTCACCCAACTTCCACCCAAAGGATAAAAACACTTAGGGAAGATAAAAATAAAAACTGAAGTTAAATTTTTATTTTAACATTCACAATTTTATTTTTACAACTCCCCGCATGTAAACGCAACTTCGGGAAAGGTCTCCTTAAGTGAATATCGGCGCTGCGAGTTCATCGGTGCCCTCGGATTTCAATTCCGAGCACCGGATCAAAAGTTAGGAATTCCCGCTCGTTCGTTCACTGAACGTACCCGAGCCAAACTTCGGAAATTAATTCTGGGCACTCTGGGCCTCATAATCAAGTGTCGTCTGAAACCGCGCTCTTGTAAAATTCTAAAGAAATTCAAGAAAAAAAATTTCCCTTGAATTTTACGGGTCTTTACATTACTCCCACCTCAGGGATTTACGTCCCCGTAAAGCTTCAACTCACACTTAAGGGAAACAAGGTAGTACTGAGCACGCAACTGAGCTTTACGCTCCCATATGCTCACCTGAAGATCTCGTGCTACCCGAGAAGCACCCCAGAGGAAGCAACCGTTCACGTAGAACCTGCTCCTATCGATCCTCGATCTCTACTAGAACCTCTGTGCTTGTCGCCCTGTCATCGACGTCCAACTCCCCGGGGTCGATGACGTGTGAAGAAACATACACGTATCTCCACAGCTGAGACACGTGGTGGACATTATGCACTCGGTGCGACTGAGGTGGTAGGGTCAAGCGGTAAACCTCCTCGCCTACCCTGCTAAAGATCAAAAGGGTCCATCGAACTTCGGAGATAACATGCCGCCTCGGCCACATCTCCGAAACCTCATCGGGGTGAGACCGTATAAGAACGTGTTCGTCACCCTCGAACTCAAGAGGTTTCCATTTTTAGGTTAGAACTGAAACTCAAAACTCCTGCTGTCACAAGGGTAAGGTTGACCAACTCAAGAGTGATCGGCCACACCCTCTTATGCCTGAGTTTAACATGTGCTGCCTAGGGTTTCCTTTTCGCCGACCAAGGAAAACCCATTCCGACGTTTGCCTAAAACAGTCAACCGGGGTATGATTTGTGAATCAAAACCATACCCAGATCAACGTCGTAAGGCCTCTACGCTGCCACCAAGAGATTCCAACCGAAACTCTCGCCTCGAGGTCAAATCACACCGTCGGCGTAAGCGTGATTATCGAGTCTCCTCCCAAAGGTATCTCCAGACGTGAGGGTCAAGTCTACGGCTTACCCGGAACCTCTTGGTCTGGGACATGATTCGTCGAAGGGTAGAATGATTGGTTCTTATGTCTATAGATATGGCAGCTCGTAGTAGACATAATCCGTACCCCGAATCATTCTTAGAGCTCCTGGGCCACACTCCTTGACCGTAATCCAGCTACTCTCCTCCCCAGCCCTCCTGCTCCCTGAGCCTGGCAGGGACTACTAAGTCGGGTGGTCGTAACATGTCGAAATGTACACCACCACATGATGCTCTCCAAGCTCCGCTTCCACGTCTGCTACCCTGCAGATTCATCTGTCCTTAGCACTTCCTCCTCCTGAAACATTTTTACACGCCCGAGTCTCTGAGACTGGCGCTAGTTTCCTGCCTTTCACTGCTAACGTTCACAACCACAAAGGTTCTCTCTAGCATCCTAACATAGGTAGGAATGCATAGAGGAAAAGAAAAGGTTCGGATGTCCTTTAGACACACTTTGCTCAGAAGTTCGAGTCTAAAGAACTGATCACAACGCAACTAACGAGTACCAAGATTGATTGGTAAGCCACGTTGAGTGCTCTGCTTCCGACATGTCGTACTGTCGAGGCTGTATTAGCTCCAGAAAACTCACAACCACCTCCTCAAGCCAGTCCTCAGCCGCCTACGAGTCAGGCTCACCTCGAAACTTGAGGGATATCTGGTGCTAAAACATATGTAAGGCACTATGCCTGTGAGTCTCTGCTACCGGTACCGCCGGTAGTGTCTGCTGACCAACAGGTAGTGACATAGCTGGCACACTACCCGTAGGTACTATCCCAGGTATCGGTTCGCGTAACGAAGCCTCATTACTATAAGGACCAACCTCATGGTCACTCACTGGAAACAACAGGAGCTAAGATCATCATCCGCTCTACTAGTATCCAAGCTAGGTGTAGAACTCTAGCAACCGCCTCCATCCAGTCCACTGCTGCCTGGGAAATCTATCTCGCCTCGTATCCTCAGAGGCCTCTACTGCTGGAAGTCGTGCATCGCGCTCTGCTAGCGTGCACCGTCAGCTAGTGGCATCTGCTACCTAACGGGTGATGGTGCTGCTGGTACACCACCCGAAGGTGCCAACACTAAAAAAGGGCCCTGCACTGGAGTCTCGCTGCTCGGTGGGCCATCATCGAGAACTCTCTCGGAACTCCAGCTAACTATCTGCATGGTGACATCCTGAACAGATGTGTCACGGTCAACGATTTATACCTGGTGAGCTGACCTGGTTTGAGCTGACTTAAAACTTTTGGGAAACACACACGCAATCAGTGTTTTCGTGCATTAAGTCGGAAATCAGAAGTCAGGGTCCTGGTGTACGGATACGTCGGCCGCCGCACCAACACTGGACTCCCTGGACTGATAACCACACTCAATACACTAAACACTATTGCTTCACATAGCAGAAAGATCAGAGTCTGCGGTAGAACCGACCGCCTCTGATACCAATTTGTCACGACCCGACCTCGGGGCCCGTGCCGTGACTACCCCAAGCCTGCCTTCCATAGGCCAGGGGCTGGCGACTAGCACCAAGGCGTATAATCCCGGTAAACAGGGAAGGCATTGCCTTTATAAGTAACAACCGCCACAGTGTCAGCAAGCGGAAAGTAACTACAAGTGCAGAAAAGTAAAGGGGGCCGGAATACAAGCCCAACTGAAAGTAAAGTACAACTCGAAAGGGAAAACAGCAACTGAAAGTACAAGCGGCTCCTGGGACGTCCTCCTCGATTCCTACCTGAAGGGTAGGTACAGATGGCTCAGCTCCTGGATCGTCCACCACGGATCCTACCTGAAGGGTAGGTACAGATAGCTCACAACTCCTCGGGTCCAACTGTCCGCTCCGAGCACTTCCCGCTCAGTGGTCCTCCTCCGGGTACCGACCTACTCCGAAAGCCTCATCCACAGTCAGCGCTGTCCGTCGTCTGCAACCAACACAACGAAGTGCGGGCAAAGCCCGTGCAGGGGTGAGTATAAGCTACTCAGTAGGGACCCCGAGACCCCTGAAGGTCTCTCAAATCCACAAAGGATAAACCACGAAGAAAAGTAACAATCACGAAGTAACATCCAGTATTGATTAGGTATATGCCCATACATATACCTATGTCACCAATTTCCATTCGGCTCCAACACCGAGCCCAAGAACAACCCAATCCACAAGAAGAGTAAACAGTAAATCCACACAGGATAACAGTACAAGTTCACACAGTTTATAACAAGTTTATGAAATCAACGGATAACCATTACCCAGGTATATGCCCATACATATACCTAAGTTATCAAGCGACCCATCTCAATCATGAGGAAACACAAAGATCATTGACTCAGCTCAAACCAGGATTTTCATTATCGAAACCGTAACTGCTGAAGAGCTCCGTCTCTAGAGTGTACAGTGGTCCTGTCACGACTCCGAGGCCGCCGCTCACTAACCTAAGACTGCTGAGGTACTCCTCCTATCGAGTACTACGGGTTTGCGGCCAACTACCGGGCGCTCCGTCCGCTGAGGGTCTGTCGCCAAATACCGGGCGCTCACCCAAATAGCCAACTGAGGTACTCCTCCTGTCGAGTACCGCGGGTTTGCTGCCAACTACCAGGCGCTCTGTCCGCCGTGGGTCTGCCGACAAATACCGGGCGCTCCGTCCACTGGGCTAGTCGACTCACTCCAAGTCGAGTCGGTCAAGCAGTCGTCAGGTCTCAGCCGGTTACACGGTCTCCGTACTCCGCACGCACGTCTCCACCGTCACGGGTCTGTCGCTACAACCAAGCGCACACACTCCGTAGAGTATAGCGGGTCCGCCGCTACAACCAAGCGCTCCACCGCCAAGGGTCTGCTGCTGCATCCAAGCGCACCACCACTGTCATGTACCACGGGTCCGCCGCTACTCCAAGCGCTCCACCACTCAAGGTAAAAAGAAGATTCAGCTCACACAGGTTCGATAGCACTGTTCCACGTAGGATCGCTGAGTGCTGTAGTCGTCGTCGTCGAAACCACACAGGATCTCTGTACTGTCGTCGTCGCAGTCACAGTAGTTGTCGTAGCAGTAGTAGTAGCAGTCAGTCGCAACCAGCACTAGGGTTCCCGCACACAGCAAGCTCGTTCGGAGGGTCCGCTCCACGAGCCGAGAGGCTGATACATCAACTGTCACAAAGACCAGAGTTGATGTATCCAAAAGTTCCGTATCGACAATAGGAACTCAACGCAACAGACGGCGCGTCGATCGGACGCCCGGTCTGAGAGTTATTGGCATTTTCGTCTCCGGGGCCCGGTTGGTTTTTAAGGCAAAACCAACCCGACCGTACTCCACCTGCGTCCAAACCTCGGGCGGAGTATGCCAAAAGATCCGTCTCACTTAGAGGATTCCATCAAAGTCGACGGCACGTCAATCGGACGTCCGGAACTCAAGATATGAGCGTTTCCGCTCCGAGGGCCCGGTTGGTTTCGTGAACGAACCAACCCGGCCGTACTCCACCTGCGTCCAAACCTCGGGCGGAGTATGCCAAAAGATCCGTCTCACTAAGAGGAACACAACGCGACAGACGGCGCGTCAATCGGACGTTCGTAGCTCAAGATATGAGTGTTTCCGCTCCGAAGGCCCGGTTGGTTTTGTGAACGAACCAACCCGGCCGAACTCAAAGTAATCCGAAACCTTGAGTGCAATATACCAAAACGACCGTCTAGATCCAAGGATCGCGTTGCCGCTGACGGTTCGTCGATCGGAGGTCTGAGGCTCAAGTTATGGGCCAAAAACCAATTCTGGTTCGAAACGGGGGGTCCGGGTCCGGGCCGACCCGGCCCGACCCCCCCCCCCCCCTGGGGCGGCGCGGCGGCGCGGAGGCGCGGAGGGCCACGGCGGCCTAGCGCCGCGAGGGGCCGCACGCGGGGGAATAAATTTCCCCCGCTTCTTCAAAATGGCATCGCGGCTTTGTCGCGCCGTTTTTGTAAAACAACGGCCCCCCTCCTGGGGGCCCGCTTTGAAGGGAATCCGGGGGAGCCGCCTGCCCCCCCCCCCCCTCGTGGAAACCACTCCCCCCTCATAAAGAGGGGGGTTTTTAAGTGAAGTCCGGGGGATTAATTCCCCCGGTTTTGAAGACATCCGGCCGGCCAGCTGGCCGGCCGGTTTTCTCAAACGGGACCGGAATTTCCGGTCCCCTCCTTCGGCTTCCGACGCCGGCGGCCCGGCCGCCGGTCTTCTCTTCCGCCACGGCCCGGAACCGGCCGCGGTCTCCTCGTCCCGCCGCGGCCCGGAACCGGCCGCGGCGTTCGTCATCCGGCGCGGTGCGACGGCACCGCGCCCCTTCGCCGTGCTTTGATATTCATTCAACGCGGCGCGACGGCGTCACGTTCTTGTTGTTTCTTCCATGGTGCGCACGACGGCATCGCGTAAGTTAAACGTACAATTATCCGCGTGGTGCGACGGCACCACGCCACCTTGCTTCCGCCCGCAAGAATAATCAACATGAACGATGGAGGGGGTTCGGCCGTGTTCTTGCGGTCCGGCCCCCCTCACGTTAAATAATAACACAACTTTAAAGAATCAACATCCTCACATTAGTCATACGAACCACTAGCAAGAATGAAATAATTAAATATTAAATCAACAACCCCTACCTCGGGTAAAAGATCGAAGATTGTGATCGTTCCACGGAAGACGACGTCGCGGAGGTCGGGCATCGCGGTAGCCGTTCGTCAAATCCGATGACGAAGGGATGCGTTCGAAGAGACACGTCGTTGGCGAAACTTGTACGCCGACGAAGGTTGTCCGAGGAAGAAGCAGTGTTCTCTCTCATTGACACGGAAGACGAAGAAGAGCGGAGCGGCGTTCTTCGTCGGAACTTGAGCGTTCTTCGTCAAGTCTTGAGGAAAGTCAAATAATAAAGAAAACAACGAACTCAAGAACCCCTACCTCGATAGTCGCACGTTGATGCACGATATCGACGTCGGAGGAAGAGTCGTTGTCGATGGCGTTCGTCGCGGAAAACCGTCGCGGAAGATATGACGCGGAAGAAGTACGTCGTGTTGCGGATTCGGCGTCGCGGATGAACCGTGTTCTTCGGCGGAGAAGTTCTTCGTTGAAGAACGGCGTTCTTCGCGTTCTTCGTTGAGGTTTGAAGAAGAAGAGAAAGCTCTCAAATCCTCTCAAGAAATAAAGGGACTAACCAAAAACAATAAATTAAGCTCACTTAATTTATTAACACAACACAAACCTTTGAAATTCAAGAGTTTGAATTTCAAAACTTTAATTAAACTCACTTATTAATGACATAAGTTATAACCTATGTTTACAACAGTAATTGTGATTTGGGGGGGGGGGTTAGAGGATATGAAGGGGTGGGGTTCGTGTGGGCCCCACCACCCTCTTAACCTCCCAAGGGAAGTTGGGTTGTCACCCAACTTCCACCCAAAGGATAAAAACACTTAAGGAAGATAAAAATAAAAATTGAAGTTAAATTTTTATTTTAACATTCACAATTTTATTTTTACAACTCCCCACGTGTAAATGCAACTTCGGGAAAGGTCTCCTTAAGCGAATATCGGCGCTGCGAGTTCATCGGTGCCCTCAGATTTCAATTCCGAGCACCGGATCAAAATTTAGGAATTCCCGCTCGTTCGTTCACTGAACGTACCCGAGCCAAACTTCGGAAATTAATTCCGGGCACTCCGGGCCTCGGAATCAGGTGCCGTCTGAAACCGCGCTCTTGTAAAATTCTAAAGAAATTTAAGAAAAAAAATTTCCCTTGAATTTTACGGGTCTTTACATTATTACCTAATAAATCAAATTTTAGGAATTGTGGGAACCTACAAGATTTTACTAAACCTAGATGAAAATCAAAATGAGCAACCAAAATTTAGTAACAACTAAATTCCAAACCAAAATCCTTGAATTACCATTTTTGATTTTAAAATATAAAAACATTAATGTAGATTTAATTTGAACCATATATGTAATACATGTACTTATACATTCACCACACACCACATGAGCCCACATCACTTAAAGAAAATGTTGATTCTCACAAACACATTTTTAGTTTTTCTCTTTATTGTACGATAATTTTTCATGCCCTCGTATTTTTTCCACATCTAAATTGTTTTTATATTTTCATAAATTTAAAAAAATTAAAAAAATTGTTTTAAATATTATTGAATTTATTTACCATAAAGGGTCATCCTGGAAGATGACCAGGGTTATCCCCTTTGCATAACTAGAAAAACAGATATTATTTTAGTATCCACTTTGACTGGTGTGATAATAATTTTGGTATCATTACAAGGGATCGAAATAAAAATATCAATATATATTATATTCAGCTTTGTAATATTTTTTAAATTTTTTCATAACAAAATTAAAGAATATCCTTCCATAAAATACTCCAACTCTAATTTTTATACAATGATTAACTAAATTTCATGAGTGAAAAATATTAATAATCATATAATGGAAGATAAGATGAATTGAAAAATCATTTTAAATACATGTTTGGGATAATAGAGAAGGTGAAACTCATATATGACTAACTACATACATACAATGTACAAAATAACTAGTAGTATGAAAAAAATTGTTTTTGAGGATCCCAATTTCCTCACATTTTTTATTAAAGTAATTAATGTGGCTGATAAGTAAGTACATGAAGATCTTCTTTCTGAAACTACTCAACTATTAATATTTGAGATTCCTAAAGAACACAAGCATGTTGATACACATGTGGGAGATAGAAAATATTTGGATTTGAATTACAATCACTTTTTACAAGTTATCCTAAAACATTATCCAATCTTATTTAATGAGTAAGAATTAGTACCACATTGTCATTCTATTCCATTAAATGATGATACCACTGAGGTTATGTGATTTGGAGAGATGATATATAAACATTAATACCTACCTATATCCAATCCAACCTATCTTTAAGAGAAATTTTGAATATAAGAATTACCAATAGTTGAAAAAATATAGGGTTTCAATATTTTATAGAGCTCAGAATTGTAAACATTAATTGAATCTAAATTTAGTGTTATCTCCCATTGTATGAAAATTTTATATTAATAAAAATATATTATTTTCCTAATTAATTATATCGAACAAGAATATTCACTAGATAGGGAAAATGAAATTCTCTTTGTTCATATTGATCGTCTACTAGTGGGAGTATTGAAGGAGTTCCCAATGGTCATACTTCATGAAACTGATTTCCATGATTACCACTTTGAGAGAGATTATTTAATGTTGATTTAATTTTTTTAATTATTTTTGAATAGAATTATTCATGGACTTTCTCTTTGATGAATATTTTAATTCCATAACAAATAAAAAGACACTAGACATTGAAAAAGAGGTGAAAAAAATAATGGCCATTACATAATAGTATTCATTCTAATTTATAATCCTACAATTAAAATATTACATTATATCAATAGGAATGTGTTAGATGTTTTATATCTACAGATTACAATATAAAAGTTGTCAATTAATTGGCATATTAATTAACTACATTTGTTTGTCAATGACATTGAACCCCACTCATAATCATATTTTTTGTGAGTAATGGTTCTACCTTTTAGGAGGTAGTCTAAACAAATGATCCAGTCATGGGTTAAATTTTTTTTATCATTTTTTTGTTGAATTTAATTAATTATATTTATTTTATTTTAAATAAATTTCCCAAATTTTCAAATTATTTATTGAGGATTATGTTGAGATTCTTTATGAAAAATCACTCAATGACACAATTCTTAATAAATAATGTTGCATTAGTAAATATTTTAATTTTATTTATATCCTCAATAAATTCATTAAGGTCATTATTTTGATAATTTATTTAGAAAAAATCTCTATAAATAGTCCATGTGTATGGGTGTTGATTCCAATATATTTTTAGGACTTAATTTTTTTTTCAATTTATAAATTTTATAGAGTTTTTATTATTCCATGAGTTTCTCGGTATACTTTTAAAAATTTTTGACCACCATAGTATTATTGAAAATGTAATAATATTGATTTATATGGTCTAAAATTATTTATGAATTGCTTTTTTTTACAATTTTTTAATTAATTTTTTTTCAATCTAATGTGAAAATAATTTATACTGATGTTGTCAAAAATTATTATTCACTCATAAACAGATAGGCTTCAAAACCATTTTGATATAATTTAAAATATAATTTTCTTTCTATTTTTAAAAAATTAACATATATATAAATCAAGTTGGTTTTATCTATTATTAATCTACTAGAGATCTATAAAATTTGGTAAAGATTATTGATGCATAATTTTCAAAAAAACATTACATCAAACAGTTATTGTTAACATTATGTTACACAAATTTTTTTAAATATTCCCATTGTAAAGAAACCTAGATTGGTATTTATATTATAATTTTTTACTCCCTTATAAATTTGATTATGAATTAAAAGAATAAATATGGTAGAAATTATTTTTTGGGGATAGATGGGTGTGATATGTGTTGTCTCACCTCATTAAACTATTTTTATATGATTATATAACATGTGAAGTATGATTTGATTCTATTTGATGGAGAAGTATAATTATTTATAAATGTTTTGAATGAAATAATATCATTTAAAGGTAGAAAATGATTTCAAAAATAATTTTCATATCAAAGGGAGACTATTTAAATTTAATATATCTATAACAGATAAATCTATACAATAATTATTGAAATAAAATACTGAAAAACATAACTTCTATATGGTGGAAAATAGTTAAATTTTTTAAATTATTGATGCTATTGAAACTCAAAATATGTTAACTTCCCAAGAGAATCCCTATGTATTTTAAGTAAAATTTTTCAATCAGGGAAGTGAGGGTATAATATTTAGTATAAAAAATTTTCATTCATCTTGTTTTATTTTATATCGAACCTATCCTCATTATGACTATTAGTTTTTAAAATATAAAAAAACAAAAACCATATGAACAAACAATGAATAAGTGTCCTCAAGATCAATACAATTTTTATAACTTCATAAATGGTTAGTTTAAAAATTATGTGGTCCAATGGAAATATTTTATGGTATTGAGATTGTTGAATTATTTATTTTAAAGACCTTGAGTAAAGGGAGATGCATTTTCTAGAATATAAGTATGATACTTTCATCATTTTAAGGATGATATTGAATTAATTTATATTATTACTGTGGAAATATATAATTAAGATCCAGGAAGTTTGCATGATATTTCAAGGGATGTGTGAATTTAAAAGTGTGGTCAAATATACCATGAGAATTATAATAACCTAAGTATTAGATGATTCCATGAATGTTAAATGTTTATTAGTTGGGTGATTTGTTGAAAAAAATATCATTTTATATAACAATATGTATTCCAATCATTTAAACCCCAATATTTTTGTGTTTTAAGGTTTATTATTAAATATTAAATTATCAGAATATTTTTGGATGTAATGTTATAATCGATTGATTATTTATTTGATGAATTTTTATGTATTTCTGAATTAATTATGAAATCCATGGCATTTAATTCTCCTTCTGTTATTTTCCATGTAAAGAGTATTTTTTAAACACCTCTGAATATTTAGAAATAGAAATTGATATGTATGATATTTTAAAGAAAAAAATAAATTAATAAAATATCAAGTAATATGGATGATATATAAGATAAGTTTTGCAGAATGTGGGTGAAATTGATAATGTATTTAGATGCACATGTTTTTATACTTAATATGTAATACTTTGGATGATCATAGGAAAATAATAATTATCAGGCTCTAAATTGATATATAATTATTTTGTAAATTATTAAGTGGATCCTTGAAGATATGTAATGGGATTTAATAATGATCTAGGATCTATAAGATGGTGTGGGACCTTAGAAAAATTACAAGTAGTTTAATGAATCACTAGTGGTCTTCATTATAGAATATTCACAATGTTATTATTATTAAACATAGGTAAATCAATATAATGTATAATATATATATATATATATATATATATAATTCTATATTTTTTTAATTCATTTAGGTTATAATGATTTTCAATAATATAATAGGTCTTATATATACAATATAAAAGTTAATTTTTATTGGTTTCTCTTATTTTATTACTGATAAAAAAAACATAAATTGTGTCCTAAAATTTTTATATACCTATAAAATTATTATATAACCAATATTTACTAGTAATAGTGCATACCATAATCTAATAAATCATGAAGGGGTTTCTTCACACCCATATGAGTTTCATCAATCTTGGGCTTCAATGAACCAACTTTTCATCACTCATTAACATCACTATAACTAATATGATCATATATAAAACCAAGTAGAGGAACATTCCATTTATATAATGTAAAATAAACAATTATTATACACCAAATTAGCTAATACCTATAACAAAATTGGTGAAATTTCATCCCATAGTGATATCACTGAATGGTTTAAAAATTCACAAATACCTAAGAAGGTAATACAATTTGAAATTTTATAACACTTTGTCATCATATTTATAAAAATGAAATATGACTCATTATTCATGAAAACAAATATTAATATCATCATTCTACCCCCCCAAAATATCTAGTATATTCATTATAATTTTCCATCATTTAAATAAATAAATATATTTATATAGTAGATGTCTTATATATAAATTTTTATATTTACGAATATAGTTTTTTTATTTCATCATATTTTATATTGTAATTTTTTAGATAATATATTTAATATCATAATGAGTTCAAATGTATTCTTATATCATATATTACGGTCAAATAAATTTACATGTCAACTTTAGACTATTTATATGATCTAACTATTAGTCAATTATATAAATCTTTCCTTATTGGTATTTATGTAAAATTAATTGGTTTTTATAATATTTATTCATGAATCATAATTTTCCAAATTCATCCCAAATCTCAAATAAACAATTCCCAAAAGTGGTTCATCTTATTTATATAATTTAATTGTATCTATTTACCATTATATTTACAATTTAAATTTCATAGAGTCATTATTCTTATTCTAATGGTTTCCATCACCATGCTTGTTTTTATAACATTAAAATGGTTCTGAAATACCCAAATTCGCACTCAAAAAGTCCATTCAACAATAAATAATATCTAAATATCTTTCATCTTTTCTCGACCATAGAATAATATCAAAATTAGTTTTTGAAACCTACCCCGATATAAAATAGTTCATCCCAAATTAAAATAAATCATTAATAAAAAAATATTGTTTTTTATTGCACCAAACTTCACCATATAGTCACTATTTGAATAACATTAATCCTTGTTAAAAACATTTAATACATTACTTGATTTTTTAGTACACTTCACTCATTAATATTCTAATACTTCCTCAAAATCATCTAATGACACTTTTATTTAATCATTTTAACCTAAAATATCAATAATAAATTTTAATAATTTAATTTTAATTTCAAATTGAAATGGGGTTATAATTATCTTTATCTAGTTTTAACTCAAATCACATTTTATCATTGAATATAAACGGAATAATATTGTAAAATTTTATTCCGAAATATACTCCACATAATTCAATTAGTTTATTAACATTCTATTCATATTTATAACATCCCAAACTATCCTATGTCATGATAAATCATATGTATATTTACCAATCCCACATAAACCATTCCTCGCATGTTTAATCTAATAAAATATAACTATTAACCTATTACATTCCATACTCTTATGGCATAAATATTACATCTTATTATATGAATATAAATATATAACATTATGATCCACTCCCACATCATATGGGTTTATTTTCATTTCAAGAATGGATACATAAACAACATTGTCATGAGAGATGTACATTATCTCCCACTATGTTCTTCATAAATTGAACCATTTTATGATGTATCTTACATGAAAAATCTCTCTATAAGTAGGAGAAATGAATATTAACAATGGGTGAGCTCGTAGGATCAATACAGGTAAACTATGGTGACATCTGGGATGAAAAAATCATTAAATATGAATAATTTTTTGATAATAAGAGATTAACATTTGAAAACAATTCCCATTATATCATAGATCATAATCTTATGTCTTTCAATAAATCCTAGAATTTCAAAACAAATGAATAATTGCGGAATCAAATAAAATTATCAATGAGAACAAAACAATTGCAGAATTCATAATTTTGTGGCAAACACATTAGAATACAAAATAATTTCCTTATTGTAGAATAACATCAAAAATATGTCATTGGGTATTTTAATTACTCATAAATACATCATATCCTTTTAAATGTTTTACTCCCATGACTGTCATAGTGGTTAGATTCCCTTATTTAAAGCGGTTCACTGTCCATTACAATCTTTATTATCTAATGATATATTCATCATCACCCAATGTGTAGGAGGGGCATTAAATTTTTGGGACCACCCATAAAATAATTAAAAGTATACATATATATTCCATAAGATAATAAACAATTCATCATCAAATATACTAATAAATTTAAATAGGTTTCATAATCATTTCATCGTGTTATTAAAGAGTAAACCTTCAAATATAAATGGATATCATAACATTCTCATAATAAATTAATTTTCATTTGGGAATGAAACAATATTCATTCAAATATCTTTAATTTATAATCATCATAAACCCTAAAATTAATGAAATTTGATGGAATCATTAGACCATATCCTCAATAAATCAAAATTAACATAATAGTTTGTTATAATATATTAAAAATGCATTTAAATGTACTAGAACATTGATGGAGTAAAAACTCTTATTCAATTTGAAAAATAGTTCTGTAAAATATAAAAAATATTCCAAATTTAAGTAAGACATTTCCTTAAATTATTGCATTTAATCATATAAGAGATGATTAAAATCATTGAGTGGTTATGATAGTGGGATATTGTATTTAAATCATGTACAATAATATAAATATACCTTTCACATTGTCGATAAAATTTAGAAGTACACCATTGGAAAAATGAAATGAATATTAAATTTAATCCATTTCACAAAAATTAAATCAATTGAAAAATTAATTTAAAAATATAAATAATATTGTTAAACATGAAATTGATTTTTTTTTCAAAACATTGATTTGGAAGAAATTGAATTTTTTACCAATGAGGGAGATATATTAGGCTTTCCTTAAAAATAACTTTTCTATATCTTATGATCCTAAATAGAGTAAATTGAATCCAAAAAAATAATATTTATATATTACAATAGGATAATAAAATTCTTCTTATTCTAGAGATATTGTTCATAAAATATCATTGTCGTACTCTTAATCATAAAATATCCATATACATAATTTGATTGTAACAAAAATACCTTATGGGTTTAGAAATCCATGAATCAAGACCGCATGAAATATGTTACAATAAATGGATAATTATATCTCAATATTATTAATTTTAATAATTATAAAACACATTATTGGTATTTATATACACCATATAAAAATGAATGGTGAATATGGCATGTGTCTGAAAAATAATTTATGAAATTACCATACCTCATGTTCACATTGATTCATAATCAATCTAACTATATATATAATAAATATAAATTTATTATAATAATATATATGTGTTATATAAATACATATAATATCATTAATTATTTTCTTATAAAATGTAAAATCACTATTATTAATAACAAATTATTACTGTTTTCTATCTTAGGTGTTTACTATTTTATTTCTCATGAGAATTTTGGTGTTGTAGTTTCGGTCGATGTACTTTTTTAAAGGATAAATCATTGGAAAAATTTCAATAATGTTAAAAATTTCATATATATTTATTATATATATATATATTCATTAATAAAATATATAGACATAAAAAATAATTACAACATTAAAAATGATGATAGGCTATATGTATGCCTGAACATAGTTTCCCTTTTTTGATGGATATAATAAAATAATTGTAAATAATAATTAAATATTATGTAATAATTATTAGACAATATATATCATATATAATTGGAAAATATAATTTTATTTACTAACACGTTATGAGAAAATAAAAACCAAATCTCATAACTTTTTAGAGGTGGTTGTCTAAATGTATATAGAGAAGACATTATCATTTTCCAATGGACCAAAAGTTAATTATATATATATTATAATAAATATAATGAATAATAAATATTTTAAAAATAAAATATATATATTTTAAAAGAATCCAAATAATTATACATGAATGATGTGGATATAAATTGATATATATTTTTTATTAGAGGCAGATGTTCACACATATGCACTAGAAATACCTTCACTTAACATTTTATGGAAATGAATATGAATACTGGATGTTACATAAAAATAATAAAATATAATTATATTTTTGATAACGAATATGTTAATTTATGATGAATACTATTATTAATAGGATTTAGAAGAATAAACAAATTGAAAGTGGTTGGGTGATATTATTACCTCTTCTTTGGTCGACCACCTTTATATTCATTCTTCAGAATACAAGGAATGTTGTATTAATATGTCCATAACCTAGAATATGTACCTAAATATAATTATAATTTAATTTTGTAGGATTGGATTTAGAAATATGGATAATGTTGGGAAATGAAGATAAAGGATGGGTGTCCCCTTTTATATGTAGGGGAGATGACACACATTGAATTTCATGAATGATTAATATATAATAATGTCATTGAAAAAACAATTATAACAAATTTCATGATTTTAGAATTTTTGAAAACATGTTTTCTAAATATGGCTATAAAATATAATTTAGATAAATTTAATGGGAAAACAAAAACATATCTATTAGTTTAAGGATTAGGTATACCCTTTTTTTCATTAATAATGGTAATATATCATTACCATTTTATTATTCATTTTCACTGAACAATGAGTTAAATATTTTTTGAAAAATAATAATTATGAATATTTTATGTATGGAATACAGTTTATCAAATTCTATTTATAGAATTGGGAAAATTTAATTGAAAATTTAATTTATAAAATGTGACAAAAAATAGTTTCCCAGAAAATGTCTTTCCCAATGTTTATAATGTTTTTATGCCAAATTGATTTTTCTGGATGATCTAATTTTATTTATAGTAATAAAAAAATTTAAATCCCAATTTAATTTATAATTGTACTTTTTAAATACTTTAAATGTAAATAGTTTTTTTAATAATAATATGCACTTTTTAGTATTCATTGACAATTAATCTTTTCAGAAAATTATCATAAATTTACATTAACATAATTTTTAAGTTATGATTTAAAAAAATTCATATCTTAATATACATTTTCCATATTGGGTGGAAATTAAATATATTATTTTCTGACAAAAATAAATAAATCCCATTTGGGAAAAAAATTGTAAATGCATATACTATAATTACTAATAATTGAATATTTATTTATCAATATATAATCCTTGTCTAAAAACATAATAAATATTTTTCAATATTTTTCAATTTTTTAATTACTATATACTCTAAAATTACAATCACATGGTTATAATATTATAATATATTATATTTCATTAATACTAAAGATAGCATGTATCGTAAGAAATTGAGGAAAATAAATTTATTAGAAGATAAATGTAACATAAAACCATAGGTTGTTACAATATACCCCCATAAAATGATTTTCCAACTACCTTTTATCGTGATAAATTTTTTTGGATATATCTTTTTCATCACATCCTTATGTTTCAAGTTAGATTCATATAATTTCTAATTCCTCATAAGAACATTAATGAGGTGAGTATTATTATGATTCAGTTCATTATATCTCATATAAAGGATTTATACAGATTTTTTCTTCATTATAACGACCATTCAGTAGTGGTACAACCATTGAGGTAGTTACATGTGATGCATTATATTTATAATTCCTCGAGAGAGATACATGGAACACATCATGAATTTGATAGAGTTTTAACGGAAGTGAAAAGTGATACGCTTTCTCTGTGTTCGATAATGAATCTTGAATGTGAAAACATACCCATAGCTCAAAACTAAATTATTCCTGAATGTAATAACATTAACAAATTTATAATTAAGAGAAACAAATTTCATAATCATCAAAATCATCATTTCACAAATTATTATTAGTACAAAATTTTTATTGAATCATTGTAGCCTCAATGTCTAATGTAATTTTTTTAGAATTATCAATAATTTAGGAATCTAGGTAACATCGTAATGGTCTTTTTCTATATATATATATTTGATCATATTGGAGTGGTACACATTCCTATGATACATTATAAGATTCTATATAAATGCTCGAGTCAAAATAATTATTGTATGAAAATAATAATAGAGGAAAACATTAATCCTAACCACAATTGAATTCAATATTATATTTTCTCAAAATATCTTATAGGCTTGGTAATGGTTGTTTCTGACTAAAAAACTATTTGAGGGTTATATAGAATATTTGAACACAAAATTATATCAATTTATTTCTAAATACATATTTATAACATCTTGTATAACCTCCGAACCCAAAAGGATATAACAAAAAGTTTGACACTGTGGAATATTAATATTTTACTAATAAGAATTCTAGTAAGATGATCAAGAGATAAATGATCCCTTATATAAGTGATATGTGGTGAAATCATAAGGTGATTGAATAAATGAAAATATAATTATATCATTTATAAATTATTAGGATTCATACATCATATTCCACAGTGATGTCTTCACATTTCCAATATAGTATGGGAAATAGTTGTAACATCGCCTAAAACTTCTCCCTCTCAACCATAAATTGATGACATTCCAATAAATGAAATACATACGAGTAAATATCTATAAAATTTTTCTCATAGGAAACAATATTTCAAATCTACATATAACATTATACATCTATGATTAACAAATAAAAATATACTATGAGCATTATCAAATATATCCCTCTTCATATAAGGCAGTGATGGGACACATATACGGTTCTATACAATTTCTATCCATATTAATAATGGTAAGACTTAGTAATAGTTCTAACCTTTATTTAATTCTCTACATCTTTTGTTTTCACCACAATAATCATCACTTCAATAGATTGTTGAAAAATCATTTTTCAAAGATAATACTAGTACCCTTCCATCAAAACTTTATGAAATGTACTATCGAAATTAAAATAAAATAGTTCTTTTGTGATCATCTTCCTAAATAATCATTCATGATACATTTGACATAGTGAATCTACCACTGTGTTGTATTTCTCATACGGGTAATGTACTGATACTAACTCTCATGAGATTATATGACCTAAAAATGAATCTTTTTGTAGAAGAAATATAGTGTCAGTTAATCTAACAGAATAATTATCCTTTCAAAGGACCTTATGTTTTATTCTCATGTAATCTAGAGGCTCTAAATTATTCATGAATATGTATAAATATCATTAATAAGAACCACCTAAAACTGATGAAGTTAATATATAAATTTATTGTACATTAAATTAAGGGCGTTAGCATGGGAAGTTGTAATAGAAAATAGAATCACTATAAATCCATTATATCCATAAATCATGTAGAAGGAAGTGATAAGTATTTATTAACTTTTAACCCTCACCTAATAGCATATAGATCGAATATAAATCATGAAAACAATATTGAACTCCTCATAATTTATTGAAAAAATCCTCCATATATGTAATATGATACCAGTTATTGATTGTGGCCTTATTAAATGTTAAATAATTAACGAAGAGACACATTGGTCCATCATTTTATAATAAAAAATATAATTTGAAAACCATTTTGATGAACATGGATGTATGAATCCATTTAAATGATTCTACTAGAGTCTCTTCTTCAATTATGGGGATTCAATCAGTTATATTCTATATAGACCCTTTAAAATTGGTGTATCACCATGTATGATTAATTTTTAAAAATGAACATCATGATTCGATGGAAGACTAGGAATATTTTTTTTATTTATGACGGAAAAAACTCTAAAAACATCAATATATTTTATTTTATATTTCTTCAACCAAATAAAATGAATTCTCCATTGAAATTGGAATCTCGAAATATACACTAGATTTAGTATCCATTAGATGTTTATATTTATTATCTCACAGATATATTAACATATATTGGTTCAAAATATAAAACATGACATCCATTAATCTTTATTATATATATGAAAATATAATTAAATCTTATCCATTCTTAATATATCTTAAAATTCAACTATATGGATAACATATAGATTAACTAAATGCACATCCCCATAATATTCAATCAAAAATGAATCTTAGTCTTGAGATGTGATCATCATACCCTTGAGAATTTTTATTACTATTTAAACATATAATCATTAGGGTTGTATTTTTAGATTCTTAAAAGAATTTAGATTAAAAGTCTGGGTAGATCCAAAATCAAATAATACATAATAAGATCAATATTATATAGTATGTGCAACTATTACAACTTAATTATTATACCCAAAATCTGCAAAAGATTTCATAATAGATTTTATATTATCTATAATTTTAAGAGGTTTCTATAATTAATTTTAATCATTAGCTATCATAATTGATCAATGTTCATCATAAATCCCATAATCAACGCATTTAAAACACTAGATTGTGGTCAGTGCATTTTGTGGTTCTTTTTCTCTATAATTTTATGACATATTCTTACCATCACTTTCCTATTTAATTACCTAATATCCTTCATCTACATAAATAAAACCTTTACTAGTCACTTAGGAAAATTTCAATAAACTATGATACATTGTGCATTAAGGAAATATGAACTTTTTCACACCATGGTTTGTATTCATAGAATTTTATTATAATTACATATTCTATTCCATATCAAATCATTTAGATTTATGGGTAACTAAAATATATATTTTAACCTTCATAAATCATCTAAATGATTCTTTATATCTACTAATTTTTGATATGATTAATTCCCTTTAGAGACATTTTTTATCCATAATGGAATTGATCAATCATAAATTAAATTTTGATGATAATACTTGAATTGTACCTCACGTTTATTGTAAAATATGATTCATATATACTAATGGATTCAAAATAATTCTTCATTAGCTCAATGAAATAGTAATTTTCTTCTATTTAAGGATTTCAACGTAGCTAATTATTGAAAAATATGATCTTAACTTCATCCCACTACATGTATTCAGTTTTTACATATTTCCTTGTATTTTTTATTGGATTATACCATTGATCTACATCACCTTCTAAAATATGAAAAAAAACCATTTCAAGTTCCTAGAACTAGAGAATGGAAAACATATATTCAGTTGAACTAATCAATTTATTTGAAATATGTATATTAGAATACACAATAAAACAAGGTGGATGTTTCCTCATGGAAAACTCAATAGAATGTTTCTCCTCTGATTACTTGTTTGGGTTCTCCTTATGAAAAATGGATTGAGAATGTTTCATAAAAACAGAAATGATAATTTTCATTCCAACTAATATAAGATTTTGTTTCTGAGAAGGAAAATAATTTCATTTTCCATCACATTCAAGATTAACCAAGATCATTTGGGCCACATACATTAACTAAACCAAAAAATAATATTGTATGAAACATAATTCATAGTGGGAGACCTCATAATCCTAAAAATTAATTTTTAAGAAAAGTAATTCATCACACGTTATTTTATATCAATATAAACTTATGTTTAACCTAGGCCATCCACCCTAGAATAATATAGGTCAGCATCCTTTCAAAAAATGGATATATAAACGACATGTTAATTTGAGTTTTACATCATTTCTCATTTAATTATTCACCAACTGAAACCATCTTATAAATATTATACGTAAAAACAAATCCTTCAAACATGGGGAAAGTAAATATAAGAAAGTATGATATTATATTACTTTTATTGAATAATAACGGAGATGTAATTGAACACAAAAGCACAATATGAAAATAAATATATGAGAGTATTATATTTTCATTTTCATCCCACACACAACATATCATAGTTCATAGACAATAAACCCGGATTAAATATTATATTTTCATAAGATATAAACCATAATGGAATTAGAGAATATAATAATTATGGGTATATCATTTGAATACAAAATTTGTTTTTTATGCACATTGACATTAAAAATGATTAAATTATTCAGGTATTATTACGAATAATTTCATAGTGGATTTAGTTTACTCCACACACAATCATATCAATAGTCAACGTTCACTTCAAAGACACATTGAGCCTACATAATCCAATAATGAAATGGGTTTACACACAGTTCATGTACTTATTAGCACAAGTGACATCCATCTTTAACAAATTAATTAGTGCGATATATAATTATATACCCACACATTACATAATGACAATAAAACATAGGTATCATTGAAGGAAACAAATCATTCATTAAGGAATAACCAATTTAATGGAATTGGGTTGCGTGATAATTTCATTCTTTCATCATATCATAACACAACAAAACCAAGTGGGTTACAATAATATTTCATGATGAAATATTTTACATTTGGGAATGATATGGGTTTCATGGAATCATATATAAATCACCATCATTATAATCCATCCAGAGAATAAATCTGTATTATATCATTAGAACATTTCCATAGTAAACTATAAAAAACATAAAATGATATTATTATAGAAAAAACATTACTTTAAAATATCACCACATAAATTACTTGAAGAAAATAGGAATTAGATGTGTAAATAAATTATTTAATATCTAGAATTATTTTATATATTAAAGAAAAACAATTTATTGAATATAACCTTGTATATTTTAAGGGAATATTTAATATTTTGGTAAGTATTGATTTCTAAAAATTATATCCATGCCATGTATATTAAAAAATTAATCCAATTACATTTTAGTTAAGAATTAAAAAATTTACAATTTTAATATGAAATAAAATATTCATTTCAAAACATTTTGTAAAAAACAACTGATTAAAAATAAAAATATACAATCATAGGTGAATTAAAAAATACTATTGAAAATGGTTTAATAAATTATGGATAATGAATAAATAGTATATTCTACCAATGTGATTGATAAAGTTGTTCATAAAAAACTAATCATTTTGGTTTGTTGAGTCATTAAATATTGGAAATATAAGAGAAAAAAATCGAGAATTCTTTAGACTGATCTATATGGATGAATTTTTTATTAATGAAACCTTATTAGACTGTAAAATAGACTAAAACAAAAATGGTTACACATTGATAAGGATTCATAGAATCTAAAACAAGATTATTGCATAGATTAGAAGAAATCACAGTTAGGGAAATATACCAGTGTAAACATTCTCATAGTTACTATATTATATCAAACATTGATAATATATTTATTATATATCAATGTAATTCAACCTATGGTCAATATAACATGATTGATTTTTTTTGTGGTTCGTGGAATAGTAACATCATCTTCTTTATTAGATAATCCATGCTAGGGTTTCTATGTTTGTGTGAAATTCTAAAAATTCCACACAATATTCTCATTATCATTGGAAAATTGATTCCCCTCTATCAACATTGGGATAATTTCTCGAGACATAAAAATAATTGTTTCCAATGATTTTATTCACTTAATTTTGTTTTCCCTTTTACTCTTCTATGAACCTTTTAATGTTTATCTCTTAATTTTTTCAAAAACATTTTATTAGAGGACGAAATTGAAAGATTTTGATTTGGATTTCTCATTTTAATAATTATCTATGGAAGACGGGAAGTTGATGAAAAATAACATCAACAAAACCTATTTTAGATACTTGAGTATGTACACAGGGGATTTTATTTATAAATAAAAGGAAAAAAATACACGTCTTGATTTAAAACTTATGGATATGGTGGAGATGGTGTTTTGGATACTGGAAGGAAACATTCATGGTGTTATGAATCTTCTTTTGTAAAATAAATTTGTATTCAAATTTGGTGGGGAGAAGATGATGGTTGGGTTGACAAAATCTCTCACAAATATATAGAAGAATCCTTCAAAATCGAAAAAAGTGTACCACATGTAATAATTATTCAATATTATAATGATTTAAGTGATAAATATATCACATCACAACAATATGTTCAAAACTATCACAAGTTAGTTCACACCAGAGGTAATCATGATTGGAGATGGGTTATGTGTTATAGTTTTAATTTCTTCATTTCTATGTAGTAAATAAGTGACTATAATAGCTATGAGATGCTATATAGTAAAAAATGTTTTTTTGGTAGGATATGTGGAACTAAATCCTGAATGGGGTTATTTAAAAAATAGAATCTAGAATATTAGAATGTTTTTAATAAACATGGATTGAAGTAGAAGATATGAATGATGAGATAATTTCATAAGATAATCAAAACCATGAAAAATTACAAGAGAAAATTAAATGGATCTTGGTCCATCCATCTATAATTAATGTAAATAATATAATTCTCAAAATGAGTGAATATAAAATTTTATGGTTGTTGAAACAAATGTGGTAAGAAAAAAATGTATCAACTAATTATGTTTTGATGGTTAGTTTGGATAACCTTATGGAGTCTTGTATTTTATAAATATGTGAATATTGTTATTCCACTTCATAGAAGGTTTTCCTATACAATTATTATCTGGAAGTATTTTCGAACATATTTCTAATGATGAACCCCTATTGATTTTTGGGAAGGGTGATGCATGAGTCAAGAACAATAGTGGAAATTTTCTTATTCCATAAAATGAATATTTTATACAATGATTAAAAATAAATATTAATTATCTCTGAAAACATGATGATGTATCTGCAGGTACCCCATTAATTGGAAGTGTATAACATATTAATAATGGTTAAATGGTTATAGGTCCGATGGAAAGGAATAAAACCCTTTAAAATAAGACCAAAACATTTATGGATGTGATTTCATTCAAAAATTCTATCAATGAATTGCAACAATAGAACCCGATTCTTGGAAACATGAGTAATAATGGGATTCTTGTTTTAGAATAAATTTTATTAAAGCATATGATATTGGTTGAAATTGTATTAGGTATCAATTTTGTCTTTGAAATATTAAATAAGTTATCTGTTACAAATGGATGTAGTGTCCCAGTGGAAAGGAAGATAAAGATTTCAATGGAAGATAATTTTATTAACTAGATATTACATCTCAATATATGAATATTAATTACATATAAAAAATATCATATAAAAATTGTATATGTTTAGTGTATTTGAAAATAGGGAATCATAGACAACTGAATCATAAAACATCTTCATTGTCTCCCTCTTATTACTTTATAACTATAAACCTTGTTGATACATCATACCAAAAACAATTTCATCATATCCTAGGGAAAATAAACAAAATAAAATGTTGAGAGATGATGATTCATAAGGGTAAAAAGGGAGAATAATCATACTATAATCCTAATATATAAGAACATAACTAATTTTTTTAATAAATGCAACTTTCAAATCAATGATTATGATATCATGTAATGGGTTAAATCATATATGTTTATAATGGTTCAATGAAAACATTCCACAACATTTTAACATAACACACTAAATAATGTAATAGACATAATCATTTATAATAATTTCTATATTATTCAATACTTACTATGAAATACATCATATCATATGAATTCCCTTATTAAACTGTGTTCACACCTCATTCCAGCACAAAATTAATGAACCTAGTATACAACCAGTTCAAGATATGCATATCTCTTGAGATATAAATTTTTACAAAATAAATTTAATTATGATATAGATCCCAAACATCACATCATTGAAACCAAACATATGTGTGTCATTAACACAAAATTCATTAATTAAATCAGAACCCATAAAAATGGGATTCATAAACACCACTCCATCATAAAATAACCTACACAAATGAAATGGGTTTTTTATATATCTTCCAAACATATAAATAAAATGTGATTTGATATAATAAATATTACACCCTTGAATCAGAAACCTAATAGAGAATAATTATTCTCAAATAATGATATCATATTTGGAAAATAATTATAAAAAATCACATGAAAGTAATTCTTGATGAAAATATCCTTTGTTCTTTGAAAACATTTTATCTTCATAAAATGATGTGAAATTTGTAAAGGAATACTATTTCATTGAGAATAACATTGTAATATTTTATTGTAAGATCCAAATAATTTTGAAATTTTAAATGAAAAAATAATATATTCATCCCATATATGTTAAAAGGAATTACTGTTGAACTTTTACCGATATTGTGAAAACAAACATCATTGTGAAAATGAAAAATATATTCCTTCTGACCTATTTTAAAAAAAATCACACATCGGTAATAATGAAATTGATAATTAAAGAAGAATAGAAAAAAATATTTTTAAATTTTTTAATCATCATTGGAATTTTAGGTAAATTTTTCTTAGTATATACATACAAATAAACAATCCCAAATAATATTGAGATTGTGAAATTATCTTTTACCTTTGGTCTAATTTACTTTTTACATATCTAAAACTCTAGGATAATGTTTTAGAAAATTTTAATAACTTAATATATAAACTTATTTATATTTATGATATCCTATGTGATCTTATAATATCATCTTATCACTGAGTTGTTAATAATATGTCATTTTCACTCTACTTTCTAATGTCAATTACTTTATTTTCATTTGCATGTTTTTTCATATATGTACCATTTCATGTGTATAGGTTATTTTTACATTATATATTTAATTAAATTAATGTAACAAATATTATATTTTTTCATTATATATAATTATATTATCATTCATTAATGATGAAAAAAGAAAATGAATAGCATCCCATCATGGAGATGGAAGGTCGTTCATACGCTTGAGTGATGATGTCATTCCATTAATAGTAAAATGGTTTGGAAGTGGTTGGTATATAATTTCTTCCAGAAAAATATAATTTTATAATTATCATATATATATATATATTCCATCATTATACCCATTCAAATTATAATTTTATGAAAAAAATATGACACCATGGCCTAGAGATGGTAATTTGTACATAAACATGAAAATCCAGTGCTTTTTTTCATAGGAATGATATATAGCGGAATAAGTTTTTGTCCAAAATAATAATAACATATAATAATATTGGTGATACTAGATTAAAAGAATTATAATAAAATATACACATGGAGATAGAGTAGAATAACAAATAATCCTTAAATAGATATAAAAGAGGCCATGATCCTCATCTCAGTTGGTGGAGACTCATCAAGTGCATGCCTGAGACCCATTTTAAAATGTGTGAGGATGTATATTTCCAAATTAATATAAAATAACTGTAGAAGGACCTGTTGTAGATATAGTGTAGGTATTGTATCAAATAATATGTGGTACAGTATCAGCATGAACTATTTTTCTAATTCATCCTATAGGCCACCAATTTGGTCCTCGAGCCATTCAAGTCCTTTGGGTCACCCAGGACATCAGGTTAGTGAGGGTTTTAGGAAACCATAAGTTCATCAGGCCACCTCAAGTACATTTGGCCACATGATGTGTTGAAGCAACCAAATAGATTCTACATGGATAAAATTCAAGATGAGGACTTAGAGTATGCACATTCATAGAGTAGACCAAAACAAATATGGTAGAATAAAAGGGTATTAAAATTTCCCTTGGTACTAGGACTATGAATATCGTCACATGATAGCTAGTAAAACAACCATGTGATGGTGGAGAGTTGATTAAGATGTAGATGCATGAGAGGGGTAGTTCTACATAGTCATAGTCTAGGATGAATTCATATAATACCTTCAGTTCATGTAATTTGATGAAGCCTACATGCCATGTAAGGGTTAGCCTTCATCCATAAAAGGGGATTATCATAAATGAATATATATTGAAGGGATATAGGCCCTTCAGTCATGTATATATGGTAACCTCTTCATTAGAAAACATATTTTAGATCTCCTATAGAGGACACAATGGATGGTCATTTTAAATTACCAAATCCTCTAGAATGTGTGTAGGGATGTTAAGAAGATAAATCAGTAGAGGGTTGTTGAGCCTGATGTCTAAATATAATGAGATGAACTAATGGAGGTGGTTCTCTTTTATAATTGAGTCCTAGGAAACATCTGTATTTTTTTAATTTATAATAAATTAAATCTCAATAAAAATAAATAAAAAAAGTCCATTAATTTGAATCTAATATATGATAAGGTTGTAATATCATAAAATGGATTTCAGATTGGTTTTTCTTTTATTTTATGAATCATCATTCTAATTAACCCTTACACAACCTATTTTAAATTTAACCTAGTGAAACAATTTTTCAGAATTAAAGTGTTTTAATTTTTACTTCTTGTGATTTAAATTAGACTATAAATGAACAAATTAGGACATTTTAGACCATATTATAATTTTTCGTATTTTTATTGATGTTTATTGATTTTTAAAAAAAATACTAAATTTCATTACTTCTATTTTTAAAAATATCAACACAAATTGTTAGCTTTACATTGAATTTTTAATTATATCACTAAAAGGAAATTGTCATCTTGAATATTCATTGAATATATTAACAATTTAAAATTATATTTATTTTAATATATTTGTAATATATAATTGATATTACCATTAAAAAAATAATTACAACATCAACATTGTGTGATGATATTAAATACTTATTCTGTCACAAAAAATTAAAAATAAAATATCATGATGAAGATAAGTATTATAGGTTTCAAAATAATTAATACATTATAATATATATTTTTGGGTACCCCTCTATTAAATATGATATGGTATTTAAAACATTAATTTTACACCTTTATGTTTTTATTGAACAAAATTGTATACATACCACAATCTTATGTAGGATTCAAAATTAGTGAAAAATAAATTTATACCATGAAAAAAAATTTATTAAGTTAAATATTTATAATATTATTAATTCATAAAATACCTTTCCCCAATTATAACACATAAGGTATATTTAAGACAATGAAATTGTAATTTTGTGTCTTTCATTGATTTATATAATATTTAAATCATTTTAATGGGAATGATTCCACTAAACAAATTATGTCATATCCTTATTTTGTAATGATCAATTTATTTAATCCAATAATTTTTTCTATATGTTAGAGTCAGTTTATATTAATTATCATTTTATTTTTATCTTAAATCATATAATTTACCCTTTACCTCATAAAAAATTTTCCTTAGTTATAATTCCTATTGGCCAAACAATGAATGTACATACTCAATAATTTTGGACCACATAAATCTAAAATTTTAATCGATTTTTAAAAATTCCTAAATCATAAGGGTCTTAATTTTATTTAAAATTAAACTGGTAACATGCCCTAAAAATAAATTTTTATCAAAAAAAACCCTTTTATAACATAGAAGTGTTTTTTAATAAATTCACATGTAAAAACATTTTCAAAAACCATATTTTGATAATTTTTAATAACAATTTACTTATTAAAATTACAAACTAATTGAAAAAAATATTTTACCCTAGAATGTCGTTAAAATAAAATATAATTTTCAATAAAGGTATGTATTTTCAATAATCCTAAAAAATATTTGTTTTCATAATGTCATATATAAAATAATTTTATGATAATTATTATATTATTAACTGAAAATTAAAATTCAATTACGAAAATCCATATTCTATAACATCTAAAATATTAATAAATATAAAAAACTTTTTCAATGGAAACATATTTCTCAATAATAAAATGATTTTACTATAAATTTGTGATTATTTTTTATACACTCACCAATATAATAATATTTTAGTTAACATCTATATTAATTCCATAAATTATTTGTTTAGATTTATTCATGTAAAATTAATTGGTAGGTTATCAAAACAATTTTATAATAACATTGTCTTCTGTTTCATTTAAACTAATGGTTTCATTCAACAAAATCTATTGAAGAATTAAAATTATTGATAGAGAAATATTTATTAAAACATTGTGGTGTTACAATCTGTACACTTAAAATGAATTTCTCCATCGAAAATCATCTCTAAGATATAAATAGATGATGATATATCTTCTCATCACTTCCTCATATTCCCATATAGCTTCCCAAAATTGGTGGTTCTCCCCTAAATCATTAACCAAGTGAGTTGTATTGTTTTCTAGAACACTCTATAAAAAATTTCCAAAGGTATAATATACCAAGGTATTATTATTACATTCATTAAAAATATCATTACTATATTCTATTAACATTTTCATTGAAATACCTTGTCACACAGTTTAAAATCTAGGTGTTTTTTTGTATTGTCATCATTACATTATTTTCAACTCTATGTTTTTATTATATATTTTTGAAATTTTTGACCTTCTCTTCCACTTAAAAAACTAGATCAAGACCCGATAGATTTCTTTCACCAACTTCAAACCCCGCATGTTGGAATTATACACTTTTTACCATAGAGGGATTTTTATGGAACCATTTGAATAATTTAATGATCACTATTATGATAACAAAAATTTTCCATAGGTAGTTTTTTATCCGAAAGTCCATTGAAATCAAAATAGAAACCTCTCAACATGTATTCTAGAGTCTAAATTATCTTATAAGATTAACCATCAATATAAGGATGATAAGAAGTGATAAAATATAACTCTATATCTAAAGCCTATAAAAAATACTCTATAACAACAAGGTAATCCTTGGTTATCAATCAGATATAATGAAAGGTGGTACTATAGGAAATCTCACAACTTCAATAACATATATTATAGATATATGATAAAGAGATAATACTTCTCTGATAACAATAATTTTTACAAACATATTAGTGTGAAAAATGATAAATCATATAGAATTATGTCCTTTAAAAGTGCTGGGATGTACCATGAAAAATTCCATGGTGATTTTTTACTAGTCCCATTCTGGTATGGTTAATAATAGTAACATCGACAGAGAAATATTCCTCTAATCCATAGCATGATGAAAAACTAATCACTGAGAAACATATTCTGAAATATCTCTCGTCATGATATCCCACCAGAGATACCCATTCTAGTACGTCTACATCTTTTTGCTACAAGGATGAATTGGAAAAAATTAAATATGATCCTTATAAAAAAATAAATCATTTATTCTAGTATTGGAGGGATACAACATAATTCCAGAACCTTATTATTCAAACACAATCATGGTTCATCTAAGGAATATTTCTCACCTTCTACTGTAGAACTAAATCTTCTTTATATGCATCCATAATCATCACTTGTATATATGGTTGAACATTAATTTTAAATGATATGGTTTTACACTTCCATTATGATTTCCATATCCATCCTTGGAAAATAAATAAATAGTGAATCATATTTGATCCCCATCGATCATTTGATTTCTTGGTCTTTTTAACTCAAATCAACTTCAACCTTGTTCAATTTCCCATGGAGGTAAAATTTGGAGAATTAATATTCATTAATCTATTCCAAACATCTTCTTTCGTGATTATTCATCTCCATTTGAGTGAAAATGTATATTTATGTTTTATTATTATTATAGATGTAACCCATTTCTCCATTAAGATAATGACTCAACATATTTAATGAAAATATTATTGTATATAACTCAAAATCATGTGTTGGGTAATTTTCCTCATCGATTTTCAATTATCTAGAAGCATAATCTATCACCATATCAATTTTTGTTGAACAGATCCCATAACTCTCTTGGTTTCACCACTATCTCTCACAAATCATTATCCATAATAGGGTAGTGTAAACATAAGTGCACTAAAAAAATTCTTTTTTCCCATCAAAACTCTCTTCACATTCCTCTATCAATAATAAGATGACTACTTTATAAGTCAATTTTTCTATTTTTTATTGAATCATGAAAATTCTTTCACAAAATGTCGATAATAACTATATAAACAATGAAAACAACGGATCATAGTTTTCATTGTCATTCTATACCAATGTTCAAAAACATATCCAAGATGGATCCAAAATATCCCTACTATAGATATTATATGTCCCAAAAATGATTCTTTATGAAACCAAAATTCCCACATCGTAAATATTTCATAAATATTATCCTTTCATAGTGTCTTTAGTACAATCCTCATTTGATCTTCATGTTATCCCATTCTCATTTAATTAACATTGATGTCATATATAAAGACCACCAAAATGTAGTTATAATAGTATCTAAAGACTCTATTAATTAAATCCATGAAGATAACATTGGTATTTGTAAGTCTAAAAGGAACCACAATGAATTCTTGTTTTCCATAACTTTATGGAATGCTGACTTGGGTATATACTAATCATTGACACTCTATTGAAGATATATAGAAAAAATATCAATTATCTAAAAGAATGTATATCTACATAGTTGATCAAATAAGACATCATTACAAGGGATATGATACTTGTTCTTGATATTTCTTTTGTAATTTTCTTGATAATAAAAGAAGTTTCTTGTTGATCTATCTTGTTTCTCAAAAAACAGAATACGTGCGACCCATGGTGTTTCACATAGGTGTATGATTACCCTATTCAGATTCTATAGAAGTTCCTTCTTCAATTCCCTCACCTTAAATAGGGTCATTCTATATGGTGACTTTCAAATAGGCATACCACCTGGTATAAGTTCAATTAAGAACTCAAATCATTATACAATTGAAGACATATAAATTATTTAAAAATAAAATAAAAAAACAATAATACAATTTGTGTATCCTTAATTGTGATTTCTTTCCCAACCATTTGAGAATTAAAACCTTCATTTATTGGAATTAAAATCCACAAGATATATGTAATATAATATGTATGTTCATATTCCTCCTTGCATCTATAGATACACATGGATTAATTCTGAATATGGAAATTGAAATCCATTATAGAAAATTGACATTACCTATATATAGATAAATCCAATCCATTCCTTGAATCAATCTAAATTAAACTAAAGATCAAAAAAATTCTAGGGATCACATTCCCACGACCTTCAACCATAAAAAAATTAAAAACTTGTGATGTGACCATTGTGGAATTAGTAGTTTTCAAAGAAAATTCAAAATGTAATTATCTAGGTAGTATATCAATACTCATAGAGAGTTAGTTTGATATAAAAGAGTGGGGGGGGGGGGTGGTTCTAGAATAAATTAAAACATAAACTATTAATGAGTGGACCATATATGTACATTTCACAACATTATTGTCTTACTAAATATTTCAATTAGTGATCAATTGTGATTTTCCTTTTTATATTTCCTTATATGGTTAGTGACATCATTCATAAATGATAGCCTTTGGATTTGTGAATTTATTAGAATAATGACTATTTTTCCTAATCTAGAAGGATTATAGTGTTAGAGGTTCATTTTTCATTTCATATTCACTATTTGAAACATTCGCAATATTTTTCCCATTTCTTTAGAAATTAATATCCTAATGATATTCTCCAAATAATTAAAACATTTAATATCCCCCTTATGATTGTTTCATCAATGTTTATTTCCTATCATGGAACATATAGTAAATTCAATTTTTTATTTAGTATGTTTTTTAGATTTTCCCTTGAATTCCAGTTTTATCTTCTAATCAAACACATAATATATATGGGTAAGTCTAATAATATTATAAACATTGAAAGAACATTGAATTATTTACTCATAATTGTTTATCATAATTATCTATAGTTACCTTAAGAGAGTTGGTTTTATGAAACTAAATAATCAATCATCCTTACTCACATGATGATTGATAATTTTATAAGCATTATTTATAGGTCATGTAAATTATATCTCATAGGTACTAATGAATTTATCATTTTTTAATAGTCTCAAGAAACTAGTTATAATTATTTCATATAATAATTCATGGAATTCAAATAATGAAAAATATGATATTGAACACATCCCATTCAATATAAAAATTTTATCTCATTTAATCTTATTCTAAATGAGGATAATCCATTAGTCTTCTTAATATTCTAAATGATAGACTACCAAAATTTGATTCTAATGTTATTAAAATTGGAGAAAAAAAAATCTCTTCAGTGGTACTTATCCATTTTCATCTAAAAGTGGTTTATAATCCCAACATAAATACTTTGTATGCTTCCTCAAGAATGAATAAATAAAATTTTGTTCCGTACATTTTTCATTCGGTATTGTTATATGATTCAATGCTTGAAAATGTTTTGTGATCCCTGAAACAAGATTTTTTATAGTATCTATCATAAAATTTTGTTAGTCAAGAAGATAAACATTGAATTTCCCCTAAAATTATTATTAAATTGGTCTCATGAGGATCTATACATGTACTAAAACAACAAAACCATAGTGTTAGAAACAATAATCATAAAGGAAGAACCAATAATCAAAGAATATTAATTAAAAAATTTATATTCAAGAATATTTATGTTATATCATATGTTATTTATGATCTTTTCCAAAACTATATTATTATAACATGTACTTAGAGTTATCATAGGGGTTTTTAAAAATTATATATAATCCTTGTTTCTAATGGTTTTATAAGAATTTCTCTATTAATAACTATAACAACCCAAACATTTCATACATTGATATTACATTTAAATAGAAGAATAGTAATTATAATAAAAAACCATGAAAAAACCATATATGATTAGTGTATTAAGATATAGTGACGTATTAACAACTGATTCATAGAACATATACATCATCTCTTTAAAATACTATCATAATTAGAACCCTTTTTGATTCACCATATCTAATACATTTCTTCATATCCTTGTGAGAATAAACACGAGAAAATGTTGAGTTATTTTGACAAGAAGGGGTACAAAAGGGTTATATTAATCACATAATAATAACATTACATAAGAACAATAATAAAACTTTTTAAATTTATATGATGCATATCAATGATCGAGATATCATTTCCTAAGACAAATCCTAGATGTTCTAAATTAATTATAGACCATATTCCATTAGAGTATAAAATAATTCATGGTATTTTGGCAGAATAGTATGAATGAAAAACATTTAGATAATAATAAATACTCACTATATAGACCATCATAGAGGAATAAGTCCCTTATTGAAGTACGTTCACTCCTCATTATATACATGTATTTCTAAACCAAATTTTCATCCCTTTTTATTCTTATCCATCTCATGAGAAATAAATATTTAACCAATGAATTGAAGGGAGATATAGGTCCTACCCATCACACAATAAAAACCATTTGTGTTCCACAAGAACATAACTCATTAATTATATCAAAACACATAAAAAATGTAATTTATAAACATCATTCCATCATTATATAACCCATGGATAAGAAACATGTTTCACAAATTTCAATACATCATAAAGGTAAAATAAACATAGAAATAATATAGATTTTATTAATTAATAATAATCCAAATAATCCAGAATTAACAACTTTTTGTGTTATCCTAAATAAAAAATAATTATTCCGGATCTATTGAGAATAATTTATGTGGAAAATAGCTTAAATCTTTTAAAAACATTTTATTTTATTAAAATGAACCACAATTTTAAAAGAATATATTTTATTTAAAAATAATTTTTTTTATTTAATGTGAAGAATAAATTAATTAATGGTTAAAGAATGAAAAAAATCTATTTTATGTCTTATAAATTTAAATAACATTACACTAATACTTTATGGGAAAAAATATAAAAGATATTTTTGAGGAAAATGATAAAATGATTCCATTGAAACCATTTAGTAAAAATGATCACATTAGTAAAATTAAAATTAAAATTATAGAATAATTGAAAAAATATTTTGGAGAATATTTCTATGAAACATGGACATGTGAGATTAATATATATCACCAAATTCTTACATATAAAAAATAACTAATATTATTATGATTATGAAATTAACACTTTCTATAGGTCAAATTTTCATCTTATGTATACATAACTCTTATATAATGGTTTAAAGAATGTTATTTAATTATTATAAACCATATTCAAATTTATTAAATCATATATTGTCTTATTATATCATCGTATCACCCCCATTGTAATTATTATTTGATCATAACTATTTTTTTCTTGGGTTAATTACTTCATTTTCCTATTCATTTTTTTCAGACATGTACCATTTATTTTGAAATGGAATTAGATACTTAATTTTGTAAAATAAATTAATGTAATATAAATAAAATTTATTCATTATGTAAATTTATCTTATAATTTTTGAATTATGAATATGAAAACTATTTGCATCAGGTCATGGACATGGTATGCCTTACCAATGCGTAAGAGATGGTGTCATTACATTAAATTATATAGGTTAAATAATAGGATGAAATATATATTTTTATAGAATAAATATGAATTTATAATTATCATATATATATATATATATTATTTTTATCATTATACCCATCCAAATAATGTATTGATGAAAAAAAGATTAACACACGATACAGAGATGGTATGCCATATGTACTTTTACACAATGATTGTATTTTTTAATGGATGGAAAAAATATGGAATATAATTGTTCCATAATAAAAAAAAACTCACAAAATTTATGTGATACGAGATTAATTAATTTAGAATAGAAAAAAGTCATGAAGAGAATGTATAAGAAGAAATAATCTCGATATAGTTGGTAAAGAAGATTACCTTTTCCATTGAAAAAATAATTTTGATATACTATTAGGGAAACTAGGGTTGGTATGTTGAGGCGAAAATAATATATATAATGTTTATAGGGATGTTTTGAATAGAAATTTGAATTTTTTTTGTTGATCATGAAGGCTTAATGTGATTTTATGATGTGACGGAGGAGGTTCCATTTTATATTTACGGTGAGTGGCACTTTTGAAATTTCTAAGAATATAAATTTATAAAAAATTAAATATGAATAAAATAAATCCAGAAGACTATTAATTCAATTATAAAAAATTATAGTGTGGAAACAAAATTTACCCCAGTTACTATTAATATTATCAAAAAAAAATAAAAGATACATATTCCGTAAATTTTATTCTTGTGAATATAAATTTTTATCCTTTTTACAAAATTAAAAATAAAGATATTTCAGAGTGAAATTTAAAATATAAACTATAAAACTCTTTGAAAACAATTACCAAAAATAATTACCTTTTAAAACATAAAAAAATTTTATAAATAAAATCCATTTAAAAACCCATAATTGGATTATTTGAAATAATAAATAAATATTTAATATTTTTGATACATCCAAAACATAATTTTACAATGTAAATACTTTAGAAGAAAATACAATTTGATGTAAAAGTATGTATTTTCATTATTCCTTTAAAAATAAATGTATTAAAATAATTACATAAAAAATCATGATATTTTTAAAATTATAAAAAAAAAATTCATTTGGGGAAATCCATTATATAGAAATTTATAACATTAGAAAAACAATAAATTCTAAATTTTGAAAGAGATACAAATTTTTTGATAAATAATGTTATTTTACTGAATTTGTTTTGATTATTTTCTATGAACTCAGTAATACATTCAAATTGATTTTGAACTTTTTATTAATTACATTAATTAGAATTTCAAATTTATTCCCTCCATATTAATGGCTTGGTTATAATGATAATTTTATTCTAATTGTGACTCATGATGCATTTGAACTCCCAGTTATGTGAAACACAACCTGTAGAAGAGTTAAAAATATATAATGAAATTCTGTTTTTAAAATATCATTGTGTTACAGTGTTAGTGAACATTGATGTGTGAGTTTCTAAACTAGGAAATTATTTTTTTGGGTCATAATATTATGAATTGTTTATTTATTACTTTATATGTAATATATGGGTTTACAATAATTAAATAAAATATGATTTATTTAACAAATATCATATGTGGAAATCAATATAGGCGAATGTCTGAGGATCAAAGATAAATGTTTGAGTATTGAAATTGTTGGGGAGTACATAATTCAAGCGTTCTAAAAATTATCTTCTAATAATGGATCTTTATTATAGAACACATACATCAACACATCAATACAATATTATAGTTTATAGGACATTGAATGAAAATGCATGTAACATGACACCACCCTCAGGGATTACCAAAAAAATCAGGAAGAGAAAATAGAAATGTAATAAAACATGTTCAATAGGATTCCATCTTTACCAATGATATAATTTCTAACTTTGGATATCTTGTTATGAAATGAGGCAAGACTCTCAAAATTTTATTAATTGGTTACTTTGAGGATGTACATATAGATGATGATTCATTTGACGGTATGGATTCTAAGCCCAAATAAAATTTCTCTATCTGTTATTATTCTAAGAAGATTGTTTTATTCTTTTGGGATAATAAAAAGAAGTTTATTTTCATGTGAATAAACATGATAATTAAACAGTATCACACAAACGAGGACCATCATGCAAGAAATGTTGGTAGTGTTAAAAATTAGACATACTACCCCGAGAAAGTGGATCTTTAAGGTGTACCTGAGTGTGTAACACAAAACTAATTTTACCCTACTCTTCATGTGGAGTTTTGGATATAAAAATGGTTGATATTTCATATTAAAATATAATCAACATCCTTACATTTCAATTTATTAATTGATATAATATAACCATAATTTTTTAATGAAATAATGACGATTTTTGTAGTAGATGTAGTGGGAGTTGTCTATGAAGGAGGATATTTATTGACATCATGATAATAATAGATGTAAGATGATAAAGTTTCCACATGGAATGTAGTAATTTCATAGGAAATTTTTATAATGTGCCATTGGATAACATTATTGTAAGTGGAGGAACAAGTAAAGAGTTGTTATGAATGTATTTCATTAGATGAAACATTTGGGCTTTATATAATTTCACTCACAATTGTTGAATCTTCTCAACATCGATGTGGGTATCTGTATTATTTCAACCCATGAATTATATTATGATATTCTTAATGTAATGAAAACATTCTTTTATTGATATCTAGAGGATAATCATGGAATGAAATATATTTAAAGATGCAATGACTTTATGAAGGAATATTTGGTGTGAAAACACCGGAAGAGCTTACACGGGTCAGTGAAATTACCATAGAAGTGGAAAAAAACTATTGATACATTCATGATAAAAAAAATTAAAATAGTATAGTATGGATCAATGCGGAATAAATATGTATTTTAGTTAGGGATACATTACATGGCTTCACCATGTAATTAAAATGATCATTACAGGATTATACATTCAGTGGTATGGTGATTTGAATGGGTGGATATATAAGTAGATCATGATGAAAGATTTTGTAGATCCTTCTAAAATCTAGGTGATGAAGATAAAGTATGACTATGTAGTTCAATTATTTATGTTATCATATAATGAATACATTGGAATGTTTTTGAATAAATTTAGTACACTAATGAAAATAATGTTTATATTCCCTTATAAATCCATATAAACCAATCAAAGGAGAATCTAATGGTGATTATAGAATATATTGAGTACATTTAAAAAAGATATATATGTATCCATTATTCTAGTCCATATGTATTCCATAGTACGTACATGACCTGATTTATCTCATATAGTAGTAGTTTTGAGTAGGTACATTGATAACCCTATAAATTTACATTAGGATGTTACTATGTGGATACTTAGATAACCTAATGGAATCCAAGACATATCTATACTCATTGGAAATAGAAAATAATTATATGGGTATGCGGATTATATCATTAGAGGAGAATACGATAGTAGTAGGAGTATGATGGGTTATCTATTTACCTATGGAGGAAGCAAAAAAATCTGGATATATCAAATAAATATTGTGGTTTTTTTCTCTACTATAGAGGTAGAATAAAATGTTGTAATAGAATTTAATAAGGATATGGTTTGGTAGAATAAGTTCTTGGATTATCTAGGTTGAATTTGAAAAAAAAATATAGTTTTCATTGTTATATAAATTCATAATGGAACAATTATTTCCTGGTTGGATGAAACATATTAAGTTAAAGTACCATTTTGTTAGACGCATGAAACAAGATGGGATTCTAACATTGAAAATGTTTCATTGAACCAATAATCTAGAAAAAAATATTGGCAATGATGATTTTGATAAATATGTTGTGGAAATACTGTGCCTTAGTCGGACTATATAATTTAATTGAGAATGAGAGGCATTCTATGTGAAAAAATTATGGGAGAACTGAAGGAAAAACATGTATTTCATGAATTGTTAGGATAAAATTGATTCATTTATTGTAATTACGAACTAGTTAGTGAAGAAGAGGAGGAACACATATTAAGTAAATTTTCCATGAGATTAGGATCATATAAAGTCATAATGGTGGATCATTTCCCTTGAGAGATATTATATAAATGTTATATATTGATCAATTTCATTGAATATATAATGAATGAATGCGTCCTAGATTTTTTAATAGACTATAACTCTTGTATTTTGAAACTGAAAGGGAACTATAAAATCATTTACCAAAAAATAACATATTTTAAAAGGTGACATCAATATGGAACCTTATTATTAGAGATATTGGAATGGCTATTATAGCATTTCGTACATTGGATTAATCAGTACTTTATCTCCACAGACTTTTAGTGAAAATCAACAATAGCATAGTATAAGTACTATGTGGTTGGGGGAAAAATTAGATCATATTATTTTTTATCTCATTTTTTATGGGGTTTTTATGAAAATGAGCTTTCCATATAATTATTCTAATGAACATAGAGAAATTTCATACTCTTTGAGGATATATGGATAATTTCCAAAATAATTGAGAATTAATTATTTTTTGTAATACATATTATTTCCATATAAAATAAAATATCGAGAAATAACACATATTAGAAGAAAAATATTAGGATTCATTTATAATAGGTCATACAATTTCTTCATCATAATGTTAATCATAATCAATTCTGGTAAATAATGTAATTGAAACATAAATCCTTAAAGCTTTGTTAATATCTAAATCGAAACCTCATGTATGAGAAAAAATATATTGAAATGAATATAACTTAATTTCCATGAAATGATAATAAAATTCAGTCTTGGGATGTATATACACCACATATATGAATCATAGGGTTAACATGACATGTGTTTTATATGATATAATAGGGATAAAAAATTATGTTACCCTATGTTCATCGTTCATTGAATGAAATATATACAACTACATTAAAAATTTATATATATTATAATACAATAATTTAATAATTTAAATTCTTAAAATATCATATTTTATCGAATTATAATATTTCTACACTCATTTTTTAATAATACATTATTAAAATCATCTTTTCCTAGAGTTTACTATTTCAATTTAACTACGAATCACAATTTTGATAAACTTGTCCTTATACTATATTCCGGGATTCATGAAATATATAATTATAATAAGGATATGAATTTCATAAAAAATAATTATATATATATATATATATATTAATAGTCATAATAAAATATAGAGATAGAAAAATTAATGACATCATTCATGGTGATGGTAGGTCATACGTACGCATGAACAATATTCTTACTATTTGATGGATTTAAAAATCGTAAATAACATTAAAACAATAAAAAGTAAACATAATATAATATATATATTTTATAATATATAAAATATATTTTCAATAAATATATATTTGTTACTATACTCATAAATTGGAAATGAAAAATGAATCGCATCGCATTGTAGTGGTGGTAGTCCATTTTTATGCATGAGCGACATTATCAATATCAAATGGAATGGTAAAAATGATGATAGATGTTTAAATTTAATTATATAATAATAAAATGTGATAAATATCATTTTGATCATGAACCCCTTCATAATACCATCTTGAACCTTGAGGTAAACCAAGGATCCCTATCGGAAACAAAGGTATAAGGAATCCCATGTAACAACATGATCTTCTACACATACAGTTTATCCATATATTCAACCATAGTAATATCTTTTATTAGAATAAAATATATAGACTTCATCAACCGATTAATAACTACATGGATAACATTATTACCTTAGTTAGGTAGTGTCAATCCAATAAAATGTTCATTTATACCTCATCACATTTCTAAACCAACAACATAATAGGATGATGAAAACTACTGGATATGAAGGGCTATTCCTTTATCCATTAGCAGGTGTAACAACAAGACACAAAATATGCAATGTTACACTTCATTTTGGGACACTATAATCATCATCTCTTGACAATATACATCTTCATGGTGCCTAGGTTCATGTCGTATAAAGATATGTGAAAATAAAAAAAGACTAAATTCATCACTGATGTGGGAATACAAAATTTTTTCCAATGTGAAGAATACCATCTAAAGAAGAATACTATCCTGAAATGGTCTCCCAACCATAATTAAATTCTCAAGACTTGTGAAACACTTCATCCTATGGCTAAATCTACAATATAGAATCCATGAGAGATGATAATAATGAAACAATTTCTAAAACCATGCTTGAAACATCTTCTAATGCATATCGGTGCAACTAAGAGAAAATCTCCATAAGTTTCAACTCATCCGTTGATTATAGAACAACAAGCCATGATAGATTCCTTATAAGAGAATCTACAACAATATTTTCCTTCCATAAAGTGCAGGAAATATAAATTTCAAATTATTAAACCTATTTTACATTTTTCCACTTCCTGATATTCATGTCTTTCATATAAAATATATATCTAGACACTTATGATCAGAGAAGACTGTGAACCTTTCCCCAGAAAGATAGTTCTGTGAATACTTAAGTTCATTAATGACACCATAATTCTATAAATAATTAGTTTGGTAAATCATATAATGTTCTTGAAGCTGAAGATAGCCATAAGCTACAACATGGTCATCCTGCATAGGAAAACATCCCCAATATGAACCAACAACATCACAAAAAACCATGTATCTGATACTGGGATGATGTAAGATCAGAATAGAATCTGATGTCCGAATCCTTTTCAGTTTACTAAAACAAGTCTGGAACTACATATCCAAGGAGAATCTCACCTCAATCCTAGTAAGAGTAGTTAAAAGTGATTCAATCTTAGATAATTCCTTAACAAACTATTTGTAGTACCTTAAAAGACCACAGTCGGCTCATATCTAAAATAAATTTTGTTGTTCATTCAATGGAAATAAAAATTTTACGTTCTCTAGATCAAAAAACAATACATTCTCACAAATTATGTTCCGAAAGAACATTATTTATATAATCTATAGTGAACATATTGATAGATTTCCCTATAAATAGTGATTTATCGTACTTTCCAAGACCAATCAGAGACAGTTCTCATGTTCATGATCAGATTTTGAATAAAGTGGAATATCATCCATGAACACTACCACAATGTTCTCGAATTGTTGGTGGAATATCTGTAGAGACACTAAGCCCGACATACATGGACATTACATTACTTTTGCGGAATACTTAGTACATAACAAAAACACACACACAAGGACCGTAAAAGTTTAGTGTCTTTGGAAACTCGGAATATAATCTTCTAATCGTGGTGAAAGATATTCAACATCTCTCATAAAGATCTTCTTTTTTTAATACCTAAAACCTTTATTTATATCCTGGGGAAAAGAAAACATAAAAGGGTGAGCTCAAATTCTCAGTAAGGGTAAACAAAAGAAATATCAATCACATCATATATATAAGCACATAACTTTTGAAAATCTTAACCTGCAAAAGAGATCATAATTTCATAACATGGGATAAATCATAGTAGTGAAATGTAATCCCAATAATCATAAATTAAAACATGAAACTTTGTGGCATACACACATAATCATAGAGAATCATATCTTATTAGTCAAGACTCATTGCCAAGACTATCTTAGTGTACAAAGTCCATTTCTGAACTGAGTCACCCTCGTTTCAGTCCTGTTTCACTGAACCGGTATAACCTACCATTCCCGCCATGTCTATCTCATGAGATATAAAATCTTTACCCAATGCATTAGAGGGAGATATAGGTCCCACCCATCTCATAATGATAACATTATTATGTGTGCCACAAAATCATAAAACATACCTCATTGCATAACCCATGTAATAAAAATTGGATTCTTAAACAACATGACATCATAAAACAATTCATATAAGATAAAGGAATTAATAAAAATAATTCCATCAAAACATAATCAAATCAATTTAATAATATGGATGTAAACAGAACCCTATATTATCTTAGATGGAAAATAATTATGATAAAACACTTGAACTCCATTCGTGAGGAAAATATCCTTTCTACTTCAAAAACACTTTTCATTTCTTAACATGTCATACAATTATAAACTAAAATAAGTTGATTAAAAATAAACTTGATAACTTTTAAAGTAAGCTTCTTGGAAATAATGTTTTAAAAATCCATTCATACCGTCTAAGTTAAAAAAACATTATTCACCTACTTTTATCGGAAAAGTCAAAAAGTACCTCGTATGAAAAACGACAAATTATTCCATTCATATCATTTACTAAAAACTCACCGAATGGGAAAAATTGGATTTAAAAAATTGTATGTGGATGGAAATAACATTAAATTTTGAGGAAACATGGATGTGGAAGATAAAATACACCCCAGTAAATACTAAAGTATAAACAATCTCGGATAAAAATGAGATTGTGATATTTCCCTTACCTTAGGTCCGATATGCTTTGTACATGTCCTAACCTCCTGTATTATGATTTAAATAATGTTATTGACTTATTCCAGAATCATACATATTTTTATGATATCAAACTTGGTCATATTCTTAGCTTCTTAGTAGTAATATTTCATTTCTACTTGTTATTCGGGTGTTTATAACTTTTTGATCATATGCGTGTTTTGTCGAATAAATTATTATTCCTAATTTACAGAATGGTATTAGTGTAATATATATCATATTCATTCATTCAATTCATTTATATAATCATTATGAAATGAAGATCATGTAGAACGTGTCGCATCACATCGTGGAGACAGTATTCTGTACGTACACATGAGTGATGATATCGTTCCTATGATCGTGGAATTGTATTGGAGTGTATGTATAATATTTCAGAATCATTATCACTTTATAATAGTCATATATAGTCATTATTTACACCATTATTCCCATCCAAGTAAGGTGGTGGTGGAAAATAGATTACACCACGGCGTGGAGACGGTATTCCGTACGTACGCACGCGCGGTGATTTTTTTCCATAGGATGGATAGATGGTGAAATAGGGTTGTTTCATACTAATAATAACATATCAGTATATGAGTGATACTGATGATATTACTTAATAATGAAACAACTAAAGAAGAATAAGTGGAAGAAGAAATAAAGATGAAAGAATCGGTAACAGACATTACCTCTTCTTTGAAGTGCTTCTTTGAGACCTCATTTTAGGGCACAAAAATGGGTTTTTGAAGAAGACCAGAACCTCTAGGATGATTCTAGGGAAGTGGAGAGAAGAAATTGGCAGGAGTTGGCCGAGCTTGAAGGCTCAAAGTTGTGTGAGTAAGAGAGGGAGGAGGTTCCCTTTTATAAGGGAGGAGAGGGGCACCTTTGGAATAACTAAAAATATAATTTTATTATAAAGTCATGTTCGGTTTTAAATAGCTCCAAGATGATTTATTTCGAAGATAGGGTGGGGACGGGACGAAATCCTTTCATCCAATAGAATTTAGACATGTTTAGGTTCCTATTTTAAACTTATCATTTAGATTTAACATTAAGTTAAATAATTTTACTTTTACCGTGTCTTCTTGTCTTCTTACACTATAAGGTTAATAAACTTACTATAAGAAGCCAAAAGAACCCCAAGCTGTTTATTATTAAAATATATAACCTTATCTAAGTCATTTGGCAGAACCATAGATTTTTATGAATAAAATAACAATTAATAATATAATATTTGTTTTAAAAACTATTTTATGTCAATTTTGACACTATTTAGTAATTGATTTTTGTGAAAATCATAACATAATGATAAGTTCGAACAAAGTTAATTAAATAAATACTAACATGTCATATTAACCTAGAAAATTAGTGAAATTCATAAAAAGTCTCAAATTATATTTATTTGGGCATTTATAATTATGTCAATATTTCATTAATAAGATAATTACTGCATCATCGTTGTGTCATAAATAAATTAAATTATTTAATTTCTAAAAATTACAAATAAAATACCATTATGTAAGAAATATTTTTATCTTTCTAATGAATATTTATAGTCGAATTTATCTTATGTATAACCCCATATTAAAAATGATTTACTTATTAAACCTTGATTTTAACTATTTTAACCCTTCTTTAAATAAATTAATAATAAATGTCCTAATCTAATCCAAGTGGGACTAAATGGTCATATTTTATTCCTAAGGTTGTTTTTGGACGAATTAAACATATCCAATAGAATTAGGAAATGTGTTAGGGTAATAATAATAATATTTTTACCCTTAATTACCCTATTTACTTGTAACCGTGGTAAAAAAACTAAAAAGTTACTATTCACCAAAAATTATTTTCATCTCATTGAACCACATTTTACTTACTGACATCCACCGTGTCTCTCGGATTTTCGAAATTTCACTCACAAAAGCGGTAAAATTATATTTTATGAAAAATTTAGTTTTTTAACTACCACTTAGTGGTTTCCCTATTCATCAAAAATTAAAGTTTCCAGAAAAATACCAAAAATTAGGCCTAAGCTATATTTGTTATTATGAACTCAAAAATGATGTCTATTTTACCAAATTCAAAACATATCAGTTGCATTAATTAATTTAAAAATTAATTGTCGTCGTCAAAACAAATAGCGTGTTCTTAATAGATAATAACTATCAAAAGATTGACACTTGTTTATGTCTAATTTAAATGTAGAATTACATCCAATGACCAAAATTGTATTAAATTGTAAAAATATATTCTAAATATACTTAAAACCCACTCAAATTAATAATTTATCTCTATTAATTATTTCGATTAAAAAAGTTGTTTTTAATTAAAATTTAGTAATTTTCACTATTCATCAGAATATGAAAGTTATCCGAAAAGTACCAAAATGTCACCTTAGGCTAAATTCGATACTCCGAATCCAAAAATGAAGTCCATTTTGAGAGATAAAATTTCTAAAATTTTAAAATGTGGTTATTACTATTCATAACGGCTAGTTTTAATAATATTTTAATAGCATATAGTTGTTTAATGAAACTCGGTATTGCGTACTACACACGCTATCGAGGAAGGTCGTGATTGCGTGTAATGCAAGGCAAGTCATGTATTCATGTTGTGCAAGATTCATTTGGTGTAGCATACAACACAAGACATTAATGAAATTAAAAATGAATATTTTTCATCAAATCTCGGGGTGTTACATTCTACCCCCCTTAAAATGAATTTCTCCCTCGAAATTCGTCGTGGTTATAAATGGTTTACTACTCGAAAGATTCATTAATAGAAAACCACATCCTAAAAAGGAATACCAAAACCAATATTTAAAAAAAAGTATGAAACGTAATGTTTACCCAAATAAACTAATCACCGGGTTTCCACATAGGTGAAAATATGGATATGGAAGAGAAATCTGACCATCATGTTCTGATGGAGAGTGGTAGAGAAAATGGATATGGAAAACCCAACAATCAAAAAGCCATAAATTTGTAACGATCTAATGTACCATCTGATTCATCAGATATAAGAGCACTAGGACAACATTTTTTTGTTTTCAAAATCGTTTCCCTAAAGTTGATGAAATTGGAATTAGAAGAAATAATTTCATGATTTCGGTATAGTCTCACCGTTGGTCATTCTTTGGACAATTTCCACTTCATCTCTTAAAGAAATGAAGTTGAATTTGTCATTTGTGATGTGTTAGCAGATCATGTGATAGAATGATGGGTCATTCCATTTGTCTTAAACAAAAGGATAGAAAAGTTATCAAAAAATACATAAGTCCATCTATAGTGAGATTAATGATATATGGTTCCTAAAATGGACTTATACTTCATATATCATACTGCTTAATATAATAAAACTATTTTCTACTAAACATGGACTTCCTGTAGGCCAGTGGTAGGCGAAAAAGGCCAGTCGCACTTCGGTTGTGGGTTCGATTCCCAAGGCCTTGTCTGACGCGATGGGCTGTCACCTATCCTGAAGGTTGTCCTTTTTTCTAAAACTACATTACTATAACATCCCATCAATAATATCGAAAAAACTTCTATCCTTAACAATACTAACTTATGTCCAACATAATCCATTCAAATCTTTAGGCTTATCCATAATACTGTATTCCACTCTCATTATATAGTGAAAACGATTACCAGAGATTTCATATAACAAGCATGTTAATACCATCGTTGATCCGCATATATCATAAGATATGTCTTTTTGGTCACATTCCAAATATTCTATGTCCTTAATCATGTATTCTCTTGAAAATGAATACCCATTGAATCGTAGTAAAAACATGAGTGCTGTCAAAATTTAACTCATCCCACATACCAAAAACCCAAAATTCTATATACTCAAACCATGATATAACTATTTCATTATATCAGTCATGAGCTCATGAATACTATAAAAAATTTAATTTTCTCCTTATCCCTTCATTATGTGCATATCATCTACATTCCAAAAATATCTGAATAACCTTTCATGTATAGTGGTACCACTAATCATAGACTTTCAAAACTCAAGGAAAGACAACACTGTAACAATCCTTAGATGTCTCTTTATTCCATAGTACCATGAGATTTCTTATGCAACATTACACATGATAAACATGTAATCATTCCACTATATTCTTAAACCATTGATCGAGCTTCAACAATTCTTTCATCTCACATATCATTTATTGTCTCTTCATCGTCATCAAGATAAATACTACCCATACGACCATACTAATTCTCTTCATGAGACTTTCCCTTAGGGAATTGGTTTGCATAATGCCCGTTCAGTCCACATTTAAAACATGTAACCATTTTTGATGTCGTAGCAATACCATTATCCTCATCCATGGTGTTAACTGACCCTTTTCCTTTGCACTTACTTGCTTTGTGTCCTTCTTTTCCACACCCAAATCATCTTCCAGTTCCCTTGAAACATTCTCCTTGATGCCTCTTCCCACATGATTTACATAGGGGAAATTGAACTTTCTTTCCTCTATGATCATCATGAAACACCATCTTTCTCTTATTAGCCGAGTCAGGAAACTTACCAAATTTTACATTATTGATAATATTATGAGATTAATGATTCAGCAAAATAATGATGTTTGGACTTCTAAATCCCATTTCATTTGGTTGCTCATGAAAAATATCATTCCATTGTCCATCATATCCTCCATTATCGTGAATCATCTTATTTCCATCCATTTTCTAAAACCCAAAAAGAATAGTGTGAGAGGCAAAAATCATAATAAACGGGGGGTAACTTCAATATCTAACATCTTTGGTTTAATCTAATATTGTTACCATAGTTCTAGGACTATATCCTATATGTATACTTATCCTTAGGGATATCCCTAGACATACCTTTGAAATATCTCTAGGGATCTCACTAATGTTTTCGCGTCCTAGTTTCCAAAGGTTGACTAAACTTTTCCTCTGATACCAACTGTAGAGACCCAAAGCCTGACGTACATGGACATTACATTACATTTGTGGAATACTTAGTACATAACAAAAACACACACACAAGGACCGTAAAAGTTTAGTGTCTTTGGAAACTCAGAATATAATCTTCTAATCGTGGTCAAAGATCTTCATCATCTCCCATAAATATCTTCTTTTTTTTAATACCTAAAACCTTTCGTTATATCCTGGGGAAAAAAACATAAAAGGGTGTGGTCAAATGCTCATTAAGGGTAAACAAAAAAAATATCAATCACATCATATATATAAGCACATATCTTTTGGAAATATTAACCTGCAAAAGAGATCATAATTTCATAACATGGGATAAATCATAATAGTGAAATGTAATCCCAATAATCATAAATTAAAACATGAAACTTTGTGGCATACACACATAATCATAGAGAATCATATCTTTTTAGTCAAGACTCATTGCCAAGAATATCTTAGTGGACAAAGTCCATTTCTGAACCGAGTCACCCTCGTTTCAGTCCTATTTCACTGAACCGGTATAACCTACCATTCCAGACATGTCTATCTCATGAGATATAAAATCTTTACCCAATGCATTGGAGGGAGATATAGGTCCCACCCATCTCATAATGATACCGTTCTTATGTGTGCCACAAAATCATAAAACATACCTCATTGCATAACCCATGTAATAAAAATGGGATTCTTAAACAACATGACATCATAAAAAAAATTCATATAAGATAAAGGAATTCATAAAAATAATTCCATCACAACATTATCAAATCAATGTAATAATATGGATGTTAAAAGAACCCTATATTATCTTAGATGGAAAATAATTTTGATAAAACAATTGAACTCCATTCTTGAGGAAAATATCCTTTCTACTTCAAAAACACTTTTCATTTCATAACAAGTAATACAATTATAAACTAAAAGAAGTTGATTAAAAATAGACTAGATAACTTGTAAAGGAATCTTCTTGGAAATAATGTTTTAAAAATCTATTCATTCCGTATAAGTTAAAAAAACATTATTCTCGTACTTTTGTCGGAAAAGTAAAAAAGTACCTCGTATGAAAAACGACAAAAGATTCCTTTCATATCTTTTACTAAAAACTCACCGAAGGGTAAAATTGGATTTAAAAAATTGTAAGTGTATGGAAATAATATATCATATTGAGGAAACATGGATGTGGATGATAAAATACACCCCAGTAAAAACTAAAGTATAAACAATCTCGGATAAAAATAAGATTGTGATATTTCTCTTACATTAGGTCCGATATGCTTTGTACGTGTCCGAACCTCCTGTATAATGATTTAAATAATGTTATTGACTTATTCCAGAATCATACAAATTTTTATGATATCATATTTGGTCATATTCTTAGCTTCTTAGTACTAATATTTCATTGCTACTTGTTATTCGGGTGTTTATAAATTTTTGATCTTATGTGTGTTTTGTCGAATAAATTCTTATTCCTAATTTCCATAATGGTATTAGTGTAATAAATATCATATTAATTCATTCAATTCATTTATATAATCATTAGTAAATTAAGATCATGTAGAACGAGTCGCCTCACATCGTGGAGACGGTATTCCATACGTACGCACGAGTGATGATATCGTTCCTACGATCGTGGAATTGTATTGGAGTGAATTTACACTACTTCAGAATCAGTATCACTTTATAATATTCATATATAGTCATTATTTACACCAATATTACTATCCAAGTTAGGTGGTGGTGGAAAATAGATTACACCACGGCGTGGAGACGGTATTCCGTACGTACGCACGTGCGGTGATTTATTTTTCCGTAGGATGGATAGATGGTGAAATAGGGTTGTTTCATAATTATAATAACATATCAGTATATGAGTGATACTGATGTTATTACTTCATAATGAAACAACTAATGAATAAGAAGTGGAAGAAGAAATAAAGATGAAAGAATTGGTAACGGACATTACCTCTTCTTTGAAGTGCTTCTTTGAGACCTCATTTTAGGGAAATAAATGGGTCTTTGAAGAAGACCAGAACCTCTAGGATGTTTCTAGGGAAGTGGAGAGAAGAAATTGGCAGGGGTTGGCCGAGCTTGAAGGCTCAAAGTTTTGTGAGGAAGAGAGGGAGGAGGTGCCCTTTTATAAGGGAGGAGAGGGGCACCTTTGGAATAACTAAAAATATAATTTTATTATAAAGTCCAGTTCTGTTTTAAATAGCTCCAAATTGATTTATTTTGAAGCTAAGGTGGGGATTGGTCGGAATCCTATCATGCAATTGAATTTAGACAAGTTTAGGTTCCTATTTGAACCTTAGCATTTAGATTTAACATGAAGTTAAATAATTTTACTTTTACCATGTCTTCTTGTGTTCTTACACTATAAGGTTAATAAACTTATTATAAGAAGCCAAAAGAACCCCAAGTTGTTTATTATTAAAATATATAACCTTATCTAAGTCATTTGGCCTAACCTTAGATTTTTAGGAATAAAATAACAATTAATAATATAATATTTGTTTTAAAAACTATTTTATGTCAATTTTGACACTATTTAGTAATTGATTTTTGTGAAAATCATAACAGAATGATAAGTTTGAAGAAAGTTAATTAAATAAATACTAACATGTCATATTAACCTAGAAAATTAGTGAAATTCATAAAAAGTCTCAAATTTTATTTATTTGGGCATTTATAATTATGTCAAAATTTCATTAATAAGATAATTACTGCATCATCGTTGTGTCATAAATAAATTAAATTATTTAATTTCTAAAAATTACAAATAAAATACCATTATTTAGGAAATCTTTTTAGATTTCTAATGAATATTTATAGTCTAATTTATCTTATGTATAACCCCATATTTAAAATGATTTACTTATTAAACCTTGATTTTAACTATTTTAAGCCTTCTTTAAATAAATAAACAATAAATGTCGTAATGTAATCCAAGTGGGACTAAATGGTCATATATTATTCCTATGGTTGTTTTTGGTCGAATTACACTTATCCAATAGAATTAGGACATGTGTTAGTGTAATAATAATAATATTTTTACCCTTAATTACCCTATTTACTTATAACCGTGGTAAAAAAATTAAAAAGTTACTATTCACCAAAAATTATTTTCATCTCATTGAACCACATTTTACTTACTGACATCAACGGTGTCTCTAGGATTTTCGAAATTCCACTCACAGAAGCGGTAAAATTATGTTTTATGAAAAATTCCGTTTTTTAACTACCACTTAGTGGTTTAACTATTCATCAAAAAATGAATGTTTCCAGAAAAATACCAAAAATTAGGCCTAAGATATATTTGATAATATGAACTCAAAAATGATGTCTATTTTAAAAAATTCAAAACATATCAGTTGCATTAATTAATTTAAAAAATTATTACCGTCGTCAAAACAAATAGCGTGTTCTTAAGAGATAATAACTATCAAAAGATTGACACTTGATTATGTCTGGTTTAAATGTAGAATTATATCCAATGACCAACATTGCATTAAATTGTAAAAATATATTCTAAATATACTTTAAAACCACTCTAATTAATAATTTATCAATATTAATTATTTCGAATAAAAAAGTTGTTTTTAATTAAAATTTAGTAATTTTCACTATTCATCAGAATATGAAAGTTATCCGAAAAGTACCAAAATTTCACCTTAGGATAAATTCGATACTCCGAATCCAAAAATGAAGTCCATTTTGAGAGATAAAATTTCTATAATTTTAAAATGTGGTTATTACTATTCATAACGGCTAGTTTTAATAATATTTTAATAGCATATCGTTGTTTAGTGAAACTCGGTATTGCGTACTACACACGCTATCAAAGAAGGTCGTGATTGCGTGTAATGCAAGGCAAGTCAAGTATGCACGTTGTGCAAGCTTCTTTTCGTGTAGTGTACAACACAAGACATTAATGAAATTAAAAAAAATATTTTTCATAAAATCTCAGGGTGTTACAATATCTGATTCCATGAATCCATAAAACCCAAAAGAGTGTTAGTCAGAATCAAAGGTATTAGAAGATATTAATAAGGGTTATACCATTTCCTATAGGATATCATTGTTATATCAGACTCCTAAACTCTGAGATGATGATAAATCAACCAGAGATAGATCTTAAAAAATAATATTCCCCCTTTAATTAATCAAGAAGATCATCGACATGAGAAAAATGATGTTTGTTCATGTCCTACACCTAGTTCAATGTCCTATGGTCCACATATAAACAACATTAATCATCGAAATTCTTGTACAATATAACAGAGGATGACCAAGGTGAAACGCTGGGGAGAATGAATACTATTCCTAACATTTCATCAAAATAAATGTTGATCTCTTTTATGTCCGCCAGTTCCATAAGTTAAAACGATATTGATATCTAATGTTTACATAGAACTAGATAAAATATAAACTCTACCTCTCTCTTTAATGGAAGAGTAGTGAAATCATTTGGGAAAATATCTGGAATGTCATGAAAAACAATAGGATGATTATCAAAAGAAGAAATTTCATTTGGATCAAACAGAAAACAACCAAAATGCTCCTAAGATCGGGGTAGGATGTTCTGACATGTCTTGACATTGGGTCCCACTCACCCTTAAACATACGACAGTTCCAATCAGTTTAATGAAATGCATTACACTAATGATAAAAATATTCCATTGATCGATGAGCGATAAAAAATCAATACCAATGATGATGTAAAAAATATCTAGATCATGGAAAAGAATATCATATGCCAACCCTGTAGATTCTATCGTTAACGAACATAATGTACACCTAAATCAATTCTCTTTCGTCATATAGTGGAGGGTTTCATACACTATTTTAAGGGAAATATGTTTCAGTGGATTTTTAATAACATTAGAAAATCATGTAAATATAAACGTGATTGAGTAAGTAGTTTCAAATAAAGAAATTTATTCTAATGATTCAATAAGCATAGTAACTCTCATGGTTTCCAGAACTGTATCATCTTCCACGGGACACTCATCTTCTATCTCAAAATTCATCACTCATAAGGAATGTGGTTGGAGCCCTGTAGTATTTGAAGTGTCTGAATAACCACATTAGCCTTTGGAAATTATGATGTATGACTATAATTGGGCCTATTTATAGCCTGACAGAACTACAAAAAAATGTGAAATATTTCCATAGCTATTGCACGTCTTCTCGAGCATAGTATTATAAAGTATGGTGTGTCCTCATTTTCCACACTGATATCAAGTAAGAGGCACACTGCTAGCGGTGACAGATAGTGTAGAGGAGGCTTGCTTATGATACCCTCCTCCCCCATATATATGATGATCTGTCCACTTCCTATACATCCCATGCATGCCCCTAAGGCTGCCAACTGATGGAATAAAAGACATTGTAAATCCTTCCATGCATGTCAAATTAATTTCTACAATAAAATCCCTATCTACCATCTCAACTTAGGTTGAATGTTTCAGTATAAACACCTAGGATCTGATATCTGGTGACATACCCAATAGGTACTTCTACACCTTTAATAGACCATTCTTTAACATGTTAAGAGAAAAATGGTGAAGATCAATAAATCAGTTGGTATAGGTAGACCCTGATTACTCTCCATGATATAATGGATGGAACTCTATAGTCTTCACCAGCATCAGTGTCTCTTGACAGGATTTTAGATAGAAAACATGTTTAAAACCATTCCCATCCAAGTCTACATTCCCATCTTCAAGGACCATAAAATCCCACCATCTCTTACCATATCCCTTATGTTTGAACCATATACAATTCACCCATATGTTTCCATGTGTATTTATAATGTCAACGATATAGTAGTTTTTTTCATGACAAACCTCCTCCTCTTGAGGTTTAGTCTTCCCATGGATCGATGATGTCTTCTTGTGTATGAAGTCTCATGATCTATCACGTTGTCTTCCAGATCTTGGTTGTACATCAAGCACTATGTTATGAACTCATGGAACACACTGATTAACATCACAAAGTTCCCACAAAATATTCTCGATGAGCAATTGATCTATTGGTGGGATCCCAGGAGGACCATCAACAACACATTCTTGAGTATCTCATGGTTTATTTTTCATATGCACCATAATGCACACAAATATATATGAACAACCATAGAATAGAAAAAATCATAGTATAAACTAAAAAACACATAATAAAAAATTGAAATGATAAAAAACAATACTATATAAAAACAACCCAACATACCATGGAAACATTAGTCTCATTAAAACAAGAACTGGGCATGCACTTATCAAAACATACCTCTCATGTAAAGACCATCCTATACTAGTCTAACAGATGTCCCAGGACATGGAATCTTTCGGACAAACCTCCTTTGATACCAAACTATGATGAACCAACTTGGGTTTCCCTCAAACTTGTCACCCAACCCATTTCGTCACATACTCGAAGGGTGTTCTTGATACCCATAGGCTATCAATGGGAACATGGGAATCGATCAACAAAATAGAGTGAATTATTTCACCCAACCTAAACAAGAACATGTAATACATATATGAACAAAAAAGAAACATTGTAATACTAATTAAAATATATTCAATTATTTAATAGAAATATAAGAAAAATATGAATGAAAAACTATCCAAAATCTCCCAGACATGTCCAACAACAAAGAAAAAAAGTGCACAACTACTCCAAATGATTTCATTGACGAACTCACTCTATCTCACTGACAACTAACCTTCCTTTTGAAATAAACCCTGCCACCCCCACAGTGTTACCTTTCTATTCTCTACACTAGAAGACGAACAATGGTTTACACATTACCGAAGTGGTGCACATGGTGAGATCTATTTGGCTTAGTAGGATCCCACCAAGGTGTTCCTTAAAAAGACTCTATAAAACAAATAATGTATCCTCAATTAAAATAAAAAATACTCAATGATAATAACTATATCTATTTTATACAAAACATTGTATAAATTTATCTTTTTCCACAGTTCTAAACATAAGTAGAAATATCAATTTCAATGGACATTTTCCCTTTCATTTTTCATAAGAGTATACAAGTATATCGAGTATAACTCAAAAATCCAAGAAATAAAAAATAGAATAATTGGATTCACAACACCGAGGAATAATAATGCTCTATGACACAAACTATTTATACCACAATAATCTTGTGCACGGATTCTGATCACATAACACAAGCCAAGGAAGCAAAATAATACCCCATTAGTAAACACCCAAATATTCTAATAGTGTCCCCATTGAAAAACAGGACTTGGAAATAGAGGAAATCCACAGGAAAACCCCCATTAATAATCACCAAAAAAAGGATGATGGCACCTAGCTAAACCTTCAAACTAATTACACAATGTAACCTGTGTTATTTTTTCACAATTCATTATCATAATTGGAAAGCTATTTCAAAACCAGTTAACAAATTCAATTTCCATGATTTGAAAAAACCCATTTTCGCTTTATTTATCATTAAATGAGGAAAACCCATTTTTCATTGAAAAGTATTTTATAAATCTATAAAAATCATGCTTAGTTCAATATACAAAATAGTTAATATTCCAAAACAATCAGGTTCAACCGTATAGTCTATGAACAGAACCACCTACCTCAAAACTCATGTCGCACATGACCTTAATTGAAAAAATAATCAATGAATCCCATCCACATAAATGAAGGCCCTATAGTCAAATCCACATCATGATTGATTGAATTTATAAGTTGAGGTATTGACAAAAGAGGGGAAACCCACATACCTCAATGAAGAATTCCCACTAAACCTTGACCAATGGAAAAAATTCCCTCCAAAATGAGATCACACAATGGTTGTATATGTAACCATAAAGAAAATCATCATGAAACCAAAGTATCTAATAACACAACCATAATGTGCTACTGTGATAAAAATCAATGATGAAATGGAAGGAAAAATTAGGTGGAGAGACACACCTCTATCTCAACAATGATGAGGCATCAAAAGGATTGATCTAGAAGTTGTCAAGTCCACCCAAAAAAAGTTGGAAACGCCTTAGGTAGAGATCCACAAAGAACAGTGGAAGGAATTAAAAAAAAACATCCCCACACTAACATTAAAAAGTGGACTTGGTACACTACAAAATGTGTAATGTAGGTTCACGAATTGTAACTTCCATGCCCACATACATAGAATAACATGTTTCCATATATTAAAAAAAATTCATTTATACTATAGATGACATGTAATAACCATTCACAACATTTACCAGTTCACATCATGATATTTCCTTTCTCAACTTACATAAAGTGCTAATTACATGGTGTGTAACTATTATTTGGCCAACAGAAACAAATAGTTATGAGTGAAAGTCCAAAAAATAATTAATTTTCATTAAACTACCCAAAAATTTAAAAATAACTAATTATATTATGTTCATGACACTTCATATTCATTTAATCCAATTACATTGTCAAATTATCCTTTTTACTATATCAAATACTTAACAACTAATATCACAATTTTAACAGATTTAATAAATAAAACAAAATATAATTGAGTTTGATTGTATAATACTAATCCTGATTATTTAATTTATCATCCAATTATTCAGTTGAATACATTATATGATTACACATGTTAATAATGGTTGGTCTTTAATAATATATCACTTCTGACAGATCATCTAACCCATATTTCATTAATTAATTTTTCATGAACTTTAAAAATATTAGATACATATATATATCTTTAATAAAATTAGATAAGAATAAATTTAAATAAGTTTTTTTATATGAAACCCTTTAATATAATTTAAAATAATTCAAAATTTAATAAAATAGATATCATCATATCATTATATTCCAAATTAATCTTCTTAAAACACACATAAGAATAATTTCTCATAAACTCTACTAATTTTAAAAAATATTTCCAATCAATAAAAAAATAAAATCATAAAAAATATATATATAAGACACTAAAAATGAGTTTTCAAAACAATATATGTGTCAATATTTACTTCTAATCTCCATCCATATTTATTACTATTATGAAGACTTCCAAGAAGAAAAATATTATTTTTACAAATCAATACATGTCTAACTATTTTTTTATAAATAAATGAATGTATAAAATGAATTTTTATAGCATTAACTATTGAAAATAAATTAATTCAATAGAAACACATTCCGACTATCTCAAAAATCATTTAATAATTTTTTTAACTCTTTTCAAAAGGAATATATTATAATTATAAAATATATTTTATGAAAAAAAATTTATTTAAAATCGTATGTGAATTTATAATAACAAATGTTATAAAATTAACTAGACATAAAAAATAATATTTTGTATAAATTTATGCTAATATGAAATTTGTTTTATGTATTTTTTTCCAACAAACAATATTCAAATCGTTATATAAAATGATACCCAAAACATGTCTAAAATATTTAAATTACCTACCTCTATATTACATAAAATAAAAAAATCAATATAATATCCACCAAAGTGTTATTAAAAATTATTAATTTATAACCATTTAAAATGATTATACATTATTTTAAAAATTACATATAATACTTAATACAATTTATAATAATACAGGTAAATAAAATTATAGTTTCCCATGTAAAAGTATTTATAATTTCCCCAATCCAATCCCTACACAGAATAACCATATTAAAAAATTAACATCATCAAATAACCAATTTTTTTTAAACAATTTTAAAAATTAAAATGGGTATTTCCTCTATATTCATATATAAAACATTTATTTTGGCAAAAAATTGTGAAAACAAATCATTTAAAAAAACAACACATTAATTTTGTTTATTCCATAATGGAAATTACATGAAATAATGAAATAAAAATATATTTCATTCAAAAAAATTCACACATATTTCGAATTATTCATACATGAGAATGTATGATGTATTTGATATGGATTATATCTATATAAATTCATGGGAAACACACAAAACCTGGGAGAAAACTGAAACGAAGAAATATTCCAAATTTTATTTTTTAATAAATAAAAAGTAAATTATTTTTAATTGAAATCTCTTTATAAATATGTAATCTATAAATATTAACATTTTACCCCTTGAGTTATCGAGTATATTCAATTACCCATTCTTCAAAACCCAAAAAACCACTATAATAAAATTATGAATGTATAGTCTTGAGAATCATGGAAACCCAATCCATTGTGTCACTAACCTCTATCGTGTTCCTGTGATTCACTAGAGGATCGCGAGAAGCATAAATTCATAACAAAATATATTATAGGAGTAATTTATATCTGAAAAAACTCTTCAAGGATCATAAATGATTTTACCAAAAAATACAGTTGGACTATTAAGAATTATTAAATGAAAATATTTGAAATTAATATGTTGTTCCATAATTAGGGCTTCACAACCATATAATTCAAAAAATATAAATAATACAATGTTAATATTTTAGGAAATTTAGTACTAAATTCATAGAAGTCATGTATAAAAAATTAATAATAAAACACATATAATATAAATTATTAAACCCACTATCAAATGAAAATTAAAATAATTTAAAAAAACATTGACCTTAATGAAAAAAAACATTCGATGGAGGATAAAAAAATATGATCTAGAAATTATTCTAAATTTCAATAAATAAAATCTTTCATGTATCCACTAACAACAAATTGAACCCCATAATATAACCATTATCAAGGGAGAAATGAAATTAGATTGTGAAGCCAAGACCATAAACCAAGGGTGAATAATACATAGTTATATTTAAAAAAATACACCAAATTTTTTATATTAATGTACAAATCGTCTATTCATATATCAGTGAAATGAAAAACTATTAATAAGTATAAAAAAATAATATATGAAACAAATTGTTAGATTTTGAATTTTTATGGTGAATAGTAAAATAATTTTTGATTAAATGAAAGAATGGAATCTGAATATATAAATCACTTAATTCAGATGGATATAACACTTGTATAATGAAATACCCACCCTTATACCACAATCAACCCATGGAAAACATATACCAAATCCATAACATAGCAATGAAACAGAAAATATCATGAGATATAATTGAATTCTCTTAACAAAAAACTATTTCTTCCACAATAGAAACCTATAAGTTTTGACATATGTCTATTATATAATTTCAAAAAATATTGAATAAGTTTGATTGAGATCATATTTTTAATTTATTCAATTATCCATTTACAGATATAATTTTTATCATTTATGGAGATAAATATATACTCTATTAGTTATCCTATAATTTAATATAAAATAGAAAAAATTATAGTAACTAACTTATCCTAAAGAAAAATATATTTAACTAATAGTTTAACTAAACTCATAAACACCTAACCATAATCTCTCCAAATATAAAAATTTATAATACCCAAAATGATAGTAAAACTATAATAAAAAATTACATAATTTATAAATCATAATTTATTAAAAATTAATCTCTATCTAAAGGAAAATACCCATAATTAAAAAATATATTAGGTCCTTCATAATTCATATTCGAAAATATACATGATTAAATAAGGTTATAATAATTGGGTAATTCAATATAATATTTAATGTTAATTATATGTTGAATAAAAAATGGTAAAACTTACATTGAAATGATAATATGGTCTAGGGTAAGCATCTCTGAAAAGAATCAATCTTCAATTATGTAAGTATTGATCCCAATGCCATTATATATTACCAATGATAGAAAAATATAACATTTGTAATCTATAAAAATGTATAAATCATGTAGAAATAAATGATAATATTTTAGAAGAAAATGAATCATAATAAAATATGATGAGTCGCCATAATATAGAATAATTGATTCTTATATATTGTGAAGCTGTAAAAAATTAGGAGAAAGAATGTGACTAACTATTCAGTAGAATACTCAAGAAATTTAGAGGGTAGGAACGTGTTTATACATCATCATGTTCCTTTCCTTATATCTAAATTAATATAAATAACCCCCCCACCATTATTTCCATTGGAAATCATCATTAATTAATACAATACATTTATTCACACTCTAATTTTTCTGAATATAGTTAAACCATCATACACTAAAAATAATAATTTATCGCATTTATGAAATTATGTGGAGACATAAAATTATAGAAAAAATTATATGAATCATTTAATTTCAAAACAAAACACGTATAATAGATTTGTTTTCTAATCATTTTTGATTACCTTTGTCAAAATAATAACTAAGAATTTCATATTTAATAGTTTCTATGTGTAGGATACCAAATGTTCTTGATATGTGTCGTAGTATTTTGTTTAGTTATTATTGTATCCTTATTTATTATTACATTGATTAATACTTTACTTCGGTGTCAGTGAGGGATTGTTTTTGGATTTTTGAGGATCTAAGGTGGGTTCCATCGAACCTATATCCTCTTCCACTATGGATCAAATATATGATGAATGTTATCAAACCCTCTGAAATATAGAATATATTCCTCATTTATATTACTCTCTCTCATCCATATTTCTTCCCCTTGAAGTGGGATTAATTCCTCTATTTTAGATGGTAGAGATCTATGTATTATAGTATCTATTTTTTTAACATGATCCTAATTATTTGATCATATATGTCTCCATGATTTTGAATTCTTCACATACACATCAAATTAAGGGATATAGTTATGAGAGAATTCTGCTACGATATTTATGTGGGTGCATATTTGATGATTACAATTGTCATAATTATGATAATGTGTATGCAATTGATCCATTCTATTAATATGTTGTGTAATTCTATATAAATTGGAAATAATTAATTTATTCCCCTTGTGTTTATGATAACCTTCCTTGATCTCAGGGGGCCCATTTGATAATTGAGTACTTACATGATGGAAACACATAGGGAGTTCCAATACATATTAAATAATGATTACTAGATGGTGGAAATGGGAAAAATTGGACCATGGAATTGAACAAAATCATTATTGCATGTTGATAATAGGATTTACAGGTGTAAATGTATTAACCTTGAATTCTTATTTATTTGATTAATTAATTATTTATGAATCAATTACTGATAAATTTTACATGTTATACCCTGTGACTAATGTAAAGAACAATGTTTGTGTTTGATAAAAGACATAGTTCACCTTGATGTTAATGATTTAAATGAAGTTTAATAATGTAGAACCATGATATTTATTTGATAGAGGTGATATTTTTTATGTGAAAAATAAGTTGTAGGTCATGAAATCGTGTTGTGAATAACTATTGTGTGACAAAATGTTACACTAGTCCATTCATACATGCATGAGAAAAATGATTTTTGGATAAAGGACTAATGCTCCAAATACCCGTGGAGTAAAAGACTAATTCTCTAGGCCCCAATGAATATTGTCATTGGACTAATGTTCCAGGTGAATAAGATATTTGTCATGAACTGTATCTTGAGGGACATTTAATGACTAACCAAATCTCGGCTTTCCAAAGCCAGGGGCTATAGACTAGAACTAAAAATCCATACCTAAAAAATGTAAGGCATTTCCTTTCAACCTGTACACACACACACACATCCCATACTGTAGAAAGTAAGCTAAACTGCAAACAACAACAAGTATAAGTACAATAGAAAGTAGAAGGGGTTGGAAGAGAATCCCAATTGAATGAAATGTAAAACAATGTATGTATAAGCTATGAAGTTTTTCTTCCTTGGATCTTACTTGAAGGGTTTGTACATCTCATTTTCGCATTTCACTACAGCACACCATGTCTATCGATACACCTCTGAGAACCGTCTTTCCTTGGTTCCACAATATCCCAGTCAAAGTTGTAATTAATCTACACAAGGCACAATATGTGTATGGAAATCCCGTTCATGGGTGAGTATAACAACACTTATTAGGAAACATGAGGCCAAATTAGGTCTCATAGAAATTCATAATGGAAAAATACCATGAAGAAAGATATCAATATAAATCACATTGAAAAATACATACATCACACCAATATTACCTTAAGAACAAATGTAAATATGATTAGTATTAAATCTATATCATTTTATTTTGTTGAGTGGCTATACTGATGATCCACGAAGGGTCACTATACTGCTTATCTAGGAAGGGTTGCTCTGTTGTGGATCCATAAATGGTCACTCCCATGCTGATCCGTGAAGGTTCCCTCTCATGCAGATCCAAGAAGTGGTGCTATCATGTCAATCCATGAATGGTCTCTTTCATGTTGATCCATGAAGGGTCTCTCTACCACTAATCTATGAAGGGTCTCTCTTATGATTATGCACTAAGGGTCTCTTTCATTATTCACATCACAGCCATCCACGATATTCCCACACATAGCATGCTTGATTTCACGAGGATCTTATTCTCAATCCATTGGTCATACCTCAACCGCCAGGAAGTCCCACAAAGAGTTACTCAAATGACCATCTCATATTAATCGTCCCAACGTAAAAGATGGAACATTGAACAAATGATCAATCTATAAGATATATGCATTTTTGTAAAAAGGTATTGGTTAGATTCGAGTTCGATCCAACCCGTCCACAAGACAACCTCCGCCAAAACTCACATTATGCATCTCAGAAGTGACATATCATTTCAAGGGCACCATATCATTAGATGGTGTGTCAAGAAGATGCCTGGTTTGATGTTATTGATGTTTATCCAAAATAGAGCTGGTTGGACCCAGGTTTGGTCTGACTCGGTTGGACTGGCCCTGCACGGGGTCCGCCTAACCGACCTGAGTCCACTGACCCATCCAAGGTCCCTCGACTTGACTCGGGTCCACCCAACCGACCCTAGTCCTCCGACCCGACCTTGACCCATCCTAGATTGGGTCTAGACCATTGGGTTGTGGGCCTATTGGGACACGAGTCCGGACGGCAGGCCTACCTCTACTACTAGAGGAGGAACAATTATTTTCTCAACCGTGACATGGATAAATGTTGTGTGTAACTCCCCGCTCACCCCATGGACGACGTGGGGCAGTCTGCCCCCACAGAGGTCAAGTGACTGCGACTTTCACCGTGAGGCTGTCCAGTTATTCCGGATAGACACCCTCACACAGATGATGGATCGTGTGCCACCAATTCTCCCAAGTGGCCCAGATGCAGGCAACCCCTCCCTGAGGTGACGTTCAGTGTCACACTTCCATGCCACTGTAGACAACATTCCACAGATCTCTATCGCTGCAATGTACCGATGGTCACACTGCATCCATCCACCCATTAGCACCGATGTGGGCCTTCAGTGGAAGCCACCACCAACACACAAATGGTTCCTTTAGAAGGCCACCTAAGTTTCTATGATGGTCCATTTCTCGAACAGTATGTGCCTACTAGACTGTATGGCTTCCACCTCCACTGTGATGACCTCTAACTCTCATGTCAACCAATTAGATAATTTTTCTATGGGGAACACATATAGAGGAGGGGATAAGGACTTGTTCATGATACCTATTTCCCTCTTCATTATAATTTTGAAACATGGGAGGTTCACGATCACCATTCAATCATGATATAAAAAATATCTGTGAAATACCCAATGTAAAACACCCCACATGAAAACCCAATACACGGATAAAACTATTCATGGGTTGATCTGTGTTCATTGTGTTAAAATTAAGAATGGGTAATTCAAGCAAAAATAAATCCTTAAATTTATTCAGATTTGTCTTAGGGGATGGATGATGATATAATCCATCATATTCATATGATCTTCTGTCATTCATCAACACTCGTCAATTCCCGTATCCAGTCTCATTCTAAAAAAGATTTGTGGTCATGCACTGATCCTACAACATTAATTGTTAAAGAGGGTTTATATATTGTGATTTCTTCTTTTTTGGAGAGTATTTCTACTATAAGTATAGTAGAGTAACCCCATTGTTTAATTATCATCTCTACAATGCATTAGTTTAATAATATAAAACACATCAGATCAGTTTCTTTATGCTTAGACATTGCGTCGTTATGCTGTTTTGTTTATGAAACAACATAGAGGTTACTCATGCACAATGATCCATTAAGGATCCACATTGAATTTACCTCATCGCCACACTACAGCACTACTTTCAGCTTCTCAACATTGAAAAATAAAATAAAATAAAATTTTCTATGTTTTTTAATTATTTTCAAACAATTTTTAATCTTCACATTTCTGTATGATACTTCTCGGTGGATGTTCAATCCATTTTAAGAAAATTTTCGTCTTCCTAGTTCAATGGTTCCCTCATGTTTTTGATCCCAGCACTAGTTCAAAAGTAAAAAAAACCCCAACATGTTTACATAAGTGAACTAAAAAAACATTACAAAGTACAATCGTGGAACCCTGGGCCTCAGAATCAAGTGTTGTCTTAGCGCCTTGTCTCGAAATAATTCCATATAATTTAAAAACATTATACTGAAATTATGGGACATTACATTCTCCCCACTATAGGGATTTATGTCCTCATAATCTAAAAAAGGCTAATCAAACAAATTTGGGTTACATAACACGAATTTGAGCCACCCTCTTCCCTGCACTCCCCGGGAGGTTTTCATGCAACCAACGAATGTGAATAAGAGGAATCGTCTATCCATGAAGGACATGCTCCTATTGATCATCTATCTTCATAGAGAATTCATCAAATGATTCCCCATCGTCAATGTCCATTTTTATTTAATCATTGATATGTGATTGATCATCCACATACCTCCTCATATAGGACATGTGACCAACGTCGTGCACCTGGTGCATCTAGGGGGACGAGCTGATGGTACGACACCTTGAAAACTCTATTAAGAATCTAGAAATATCTGATGTACCTTATAGACAACATGTGTCCCCATCAAAATCTATATATTCCCCATCGGGGTGAGACCCGATGGAAAACATGGTCTCATTCCTCAAACTCTAAGGTTCACCGTCTCCTATAGGAATAAGACTTTCATCTACTATGTATAGTCCTCATCTAATCCATGATTGTCTTCACACTCTTAATGGTAGCTCATAAAAACTCCGGTCCCATTGGGGCTAACACCCCTAGGTATTTCCAGCATAGAGGTGATTTTCATGGCCACTCGTACAAGGGTTCAAAGGATTCCATGCCAATGGTGTTGTGATAGATATTGTTGTATGAAAACTCTACCATTAGTAGTTGGACCTCCCAACAATGACAAAAAACTATGACACAAGCACGAATCTTGTCCTACGAGTTATGTATAGACAGTTTTGTTTGACCATTTGTCTTGGGGTGAAATGTTCTGCTCAAGTGCAGTAGAGTCTCGAACGCCTCTTTCAACCCCTTCCACAACCGGATGTAAGGAATGCATCATGGTCATAGTAAATTGTCGAAGGTACCCAATGATGTAGTATTATCTCCAGGATATAGATGCGTCCTAATCCCTCTACTAAACCCTCCTCCTCGATGGGTAAGAAGTGAGACGACATGGTGAGTCATTCAACGATCACCCAGATAGAATGGTGGCCCCTAGACATTCAAGAAAACGCTATCACATATTCCATGGAGATACAATCTCACTTCCATCCTAGTACCTCAAATGCTGTGACATTCTTGTTAGGACTAGATACTCAGCCTTCTATTACTGAAATGTGAGGGATCTCAAAATGAAATCATCCACCACTTTCTTCATCGCTATCCAATAGTACAAATGTCAGAGGTCTTCGTACATCTTCACCAAACAAGGATATACCACCAAATAGGATATATGGATCTCCCTCAACACCTCCTCTCATAATGTCATTGGTACAATGGTGCATCATTTAAAATGGTTGGTGTTATCCCCATCTATAGAAAATCCATCCGGAGAATTTCCATAGGATAACTGAGCACATCGGGCCTCATTGTCAATATCCACAAGTTGTGCCTCCATGACTCACTGTTACAGTGGGGGAGTGATAGTCATTGACTAAAGGTATCCTGCATCATCATTATCCATGATGTATTTCTACATCATGGCTAGATGTTATGCATCGTCCCTCAACTACTATAAACAATACCTCCAACTGAGAATGTATTCCACCACGTTCCCCTTCCTAGGAGTATGAAATATCTCAAAATCATAGTCTTGGAGGAACTCTAGCCATCGATGTTGTCCAAAGTTCAGGTCTATATGTGAGAAGATAAATCAGGGTCTCTTATGGTCAGAGTATATGTTAATGTATTCACCCAAAAAGTATTTTCATGACTACATAAAGGAAAATACCACAACCTCTAACTCCATGTCATGGGTTGTGTAGTTCTGCCAATGATTTCCAAATTGTCATGATACACACATTATCACTGCTCGATCCTACATCAAGAATAAATGTTTTCTGGTCCCTAATGTGTCTCATAAGACTATATACCCAACACCCTCTCTTGGTAGTCTCGGGATGGGGGCACTCATCATTCTCCACCTTTTCTCCTAGAAACTATAATGGCACCTCTCTGCCCATATGAAGGGTTTTACCATCATTTTCAATACTAATAATAGTGTTGCAACTCTGGAAAAGTTAGGTACCAACATCCGCTTGTACCCATCCAACACTAAGATACTCCACACCTTAGTCACGCTCATGGGTGGATCCAAAGAAAGAACTACCTCTCTCTTCCTCAGATCCACCATAATTCAAGCCTTAGATAAGGCATATCCCATAATTTGGACAGCCTGAATCCAGAAATTTCACATTTAGAGAATACCATAAAGCGTGTTCTCTCAGAGTGTTTCCAGGACTATCCCTAGTTGTGTAGAATGCTCCTCCTCTGACACCAAGTACACTGAGATGTCATCAATGATTACTACAATGAAACTATAGATGTAAGGCCGGAATTTCCTATTCACATGTCCCTGGAAGACCATTGGGGTCTTGGTAACACAAAAATTCATCACAAAAATACTAATATTGGCCATACATGAATCTAAATTTTGTCTTCAATATGTGATCATCATGTACCTGATGTTGATGATATCCTATTTAGAGGATGATCTTCAAGAACCACTACACTCCCTTCAGCTGATTGAAGAGGTCCTTAGTCATTGATAGTGGATACTTGTTCCTCATTGTCACCCGGTACATGTGATAGAAGTCCACACGTAGTCTAAATCTCATGTATGTATTATTTTTAAACAACATTGGGGTATCCCATGGAGAAACATTGGGTCCTACAAATCCCTTCCTCTGCAAGTCCCCCAACTATACTCTCAGCTCCCGGATCTCTGTGAGGGCTATTTGATTCAGTGGATTAGATATCTACACCATTCCTATATACAAGTGAATACAGAATTCTAACTCCCTGCGAGAAGGTATTCTTGAGACATGTCATAGAAAGAGATCTACTTACTCATCCACCACTGAAGGAATGCTTGGCCACCTATCGTCTATCGCACATATGGTTTGGTGAGACAATTGATGACGGATCAGCTTTACCCTACTCTGTGAATGTCCATCCTATGATTTAAAAGTTCCCATCTCACCAGTGATGGAAAACCTGGTCCCTTCCTCATGTACACACTACACATTTCTCCTAAAATAGTCGATATCAGCATGGACTATAGATAACTTGTCTATACCCAAGATGACATCGTAAGGCATCGACACTGCTACTTCGAGATCCTAGATAAAACTATCACCTCTTAGATAAAGCTCTCAGTACCAGAACCAGTGTGTAATAATCTAATCCCCTCACATAAGAGACTCTATTAGTAAGGATCGAGACAACAAACCCACCATAATCTCCAAGCCTCGAACAAGGTTTGTGTAAGGGAAAGAGTGATTGAACCAATGTCTATAAGAGGTACAGCTAATGTGGAGATGGCATAGATTGTACCTCAAATTATCTCTGGTGAGTCGTGGTTATAGGAATCTATTTTCTAAAGCTTATATAACCCCTATACACTATCTCCCTAAGCCTATGGTGGACCAACTTTTGGTGGTGGAGGACGTTCCTTGAACTGACATCCACCACCTGCTACTCAGCATGCTCCACTACCACATCTGCTGCCTTATGGACCGCCTCGCATGGACCTTAGCCTCTGCCTTGGTGGTCCCTCAAGCATATATGTATTATCTATCCAGTAGATCAGGAAATAATGATCCATGTGTTCCTACCCACCTAATGATTAAAATACTCTTTCCCTCACCTTTCCTTAACATTCATGTGAGAACCGAACCTACGACCTTGAACATGGGGGGTCATCCTCGGTAGGGTCTGGCCCATTTGGGCCTCTACATCATCTTCATATAGCCTCCAATAGATTAATTGGCCAACAATCGCCTAGTGGTGGCTCTCACCATTAGTTCTTCCTCGGCTTCAAAGCGATCCTATAGTAGATCTCACTCTAGCACTCCAACGAGTGTTGGGATACGGAGCGAAATCATTGATGCCATGATCTCTTGTCGGATTCCTTGCTAAATGGTAGAGGTCCTGATGAAAGGGTCTCATACAATGTCTGTGTAGTAGCTGGAGAGGTCGTTAAACCTCATCAAGTATGAGTCCATAGTCAGGATTCCCTACTGTAGGTGTAGTAGATCATGCATATGAAATGAACATACTGTCACTGGTATGAACTCTTCTATAAAGATTCTCTCAAAATAAAACCAGGATATGGTCACCTCCTCATGTGTTTTCAGTTTCAGGCTCAACCATCTCACTATAGTTCCCTAAAAAACGATAGCTGTTAGAACCACCATCGCATCAATAGGTGTCTCTGCTATGCGAAAAACCCAGGTCACTACTTCCAGCCAATACACAACTGCCTGAGGATTTTTCTCAACTTGAAACCTCAGAGGACACTATCTTTAGAACTCATCTAGTGCGCTCAGTCATTGTGAACTATCTTCTGGTGGGTTTGGTAGAAAATACATCTCTATGGGTGGGGGTGTTGTTGGTACACCACCTAGAGGTGTTATCATCGTATGAGGTCCCTACACTGATACCTCATCGCTCGACAATCCATCATCATTATCCCTCAATAGAATCTTGGATGATTGTATTCATGGAGGCTTCTTGTAAGGAAATAGGTGTTCCACACTCAATATGTAATACATGGTGAGATGACTCAAAATAGATAATGATAAAAAAATTTCAAAGATACATTCAGCCAGTGTTTTCATGTAATGAGTTGGGAAAAAGAATTTTGGGTCATGTTATTTGGATACATCATCCGCTGTACAAACAATGGAATCCCCATACTGATAAACAAATTCATGACAATTACCTTTATTACCCCCATAAAAAATTCAGACTCTTAGTTATTCTAGAAGAACCAATAACCCTCGGATACCACTTTGTCATGACCCATCCCCTAAGGCCCATGCCACGATTATGCCAAGACCACCTTCCTTGGGATAGGGGATGGATCCTAACACCCAAAAGGGATGGGATTTTATTTAAACATGTACGCACACACAACCAATAATTTGGAAAGAAAGCTAAAACCAGAACCAACAACAAGTAAAAGTACTTCATAATATAAAAGGTATAGACTACAATCCCAACTGAATGGAATGTACATCAATGGATGTACATGCTCCAGAGGTCATCCACCAAAGATCCAACCTTAATGGAAGGTACAACTCACTGTGGGATGCCACTAAAGGACACCATGTCTATCGATCCACCTCTGAGAATTGTCCATCCTGGGCACCATAGTCTCCCATTCAAATATATTCATCATCAGAACAAGGCACAACCTTTTCTAGAAGAAACCACATAGGGTTGAGTATAACAATACTTATTAAGGACCTTGAGAAAATATCAAGTCTTATTGAAATCCACAAAGGAAAAATACCACAAAGAAATATCTCAATGTAAATAACAATGAGAAACAAAAAGTTCACATAAGTTGTAACTTTAGTACGGAATTGAAGATGATTAGTCATAAAGACATATCATCTTATAATGTTGAGAGGCTCTACTACTAATCCATGAAGGGTCGCTCTACTGGTGATTCATGAAACGACGCTCTCCTATTGATCCTTGAAGGGTCTCTCTTATTCAAATCCATGGAGGGTTTCTATCATGATTTTCCATGAAGGGTTACACTAATGATTATCCATGAAATGTCTTTATCATGATGATCCATGATGTTTTTCTCTACTGCTTATCCGTGAAGGGACACTCTACTTTTGAACCACGAACAGTTCGTCTCATGCATCGCATCACAACAATCTATGGGATTCACACACATTGCATTCTTGACATCGATATGATCTTCTCCATAAGCCATCGGTAATACCTCAACCACTAGCAAGTCCCACATAGAGTAACCGAATGGACACTCTCATAAAAAAGGTCCCAACGCAATAGATTACACATCAAATGGACGCCAGGTATGTATGATATGGACATTTTTGTTAGAAGGGCTCCGATGGATTCGAGACCGATCCAACCCATATGTATGTCAGCCTCCACCAAAATTTACATCGAGTATCTCTGAAGGACCAACCCATTGTAAGGGCCCCAACTCCACTGACATCACATCAATTGAACACCCTGTTTGTAAGTTATAGATGTTTTTCAAAAAAGGGGTCAGTAAGGTTCTAGATTAGTTTTTCCCAATCGGATAGACCCAACCTGTCCTGGGATCCACCGACCCGACTCAACTCGGACCATCCTAGGTATGGCATGTTGGGTTGCAGGCCCATTGGGCCATGGGTCCAGCCTGCTGGCCTTCCTGGTCCGCCAGAGGGGGATCGCTTCGTCGCTCAGTCGGGGCATGGATGAAATCTATTTCCATCTCCCTGATTGCCCCATGGTCGATATAGGGTAGTTTCCTCAACCGCGGTAAGAAACTGTGGCTTTCACCCGACGACCGTGCAGTTTGGTCATCTAGACTATTCTATGTGGTTGATAGAACATGTGCCACCTATTTGCTCATGCGGCCTAGACAATGGTTGCCCCGCAACACAATAGAATTCGGATGTAATCATTCAGACTACCCTAGACAGCTGGCCATAGCTTTCGGCTGCCACAGCGGGCCAACGGGCGTGCCGCCTCCCTCCACCTGTAGGTACGGTGCTGGTGGTTCCTTCTGCTGGCCAACAGAGTTTCTCTTGTGATTCATTTCTCAAACTGTCTATGCCTATGAGACCGTAGCGATTCCACCTCAACTACAATAGCCTCTAAATCACTTTATCCCCATTTCATCAAATCCTTCTTGAAGAACTATCAAGGAGGAGGATTCGAAGAATTGTTCGAGGCATCCCACACCCTTCGCATTTGTCGTTTGAAACAAGGGAGTTTTAGGATCACTATTATATCATGATATCCCCAATCTCCATTCATAACCCCATGGAATGAACCTTATTGCAAGAACACCCAATCAGTTGATCAATATATTCACTAGTAGATCCACGCAGGTTGTTTTAGATTTTAGAATGAGGAATTCAAGAACAGAACAATCCCTAGATTGATTCAGATATTCTGTAGGCAATGGATGAAGATCCATGTCATATTCGACCCGTGATCCATTATCGTTCTTCACTGTTCGCCAATCCTCAGATCTGATCTCATTCTCCTTGAGATTTGTTTTCACCCTCTGATACTCACACATTCTTCATTAGTGAGGGTTTCTCCCGCATTTTTTGTACTTTGTTGGAGATGAATTATTCCGAAGGATCATCATAGAATCCCTAGTGTTTAATTTTCAAAACTCCAATGCGCTAGTTTAATAAAAACAACTACATTGAGACATTTGAGTTATGTTGCGACACTGTTTTATTATGTGGTTTTTTTATAAAATAGAAATGTCGTTATGCTTTCACAATGATCCATTAGTGGTCCTCCATTAATTCGCCTCATCGTAGACTGGTTTCCGCACTGTAGTGCCAATATCTTCTGCTAAACAGTTTGAAGGAAAATAAAATAACCATTTCTAATTTATTTTATAATTTTCTAAAAAGTATAATTTTTTACTCTTCCATATGCCCCTTTCATGGTGATGTTAATCCCACTGTAGGTGAATCCCGACATTCCGAGTTCAACAGTTCCAATAGATTTTCTATCCGAGAACCAGTTCAAAAGATATAAAAACCAACTCACACGTTAACTTGTGTGATCTAAATAAAAATTAAAATTAAAATTCCAGACACCCCAGGCCACGTAATATAGTTTTTTCTTAGCACCTGGTCTCAAAATAGTTCAATATAATTTAAAAAAAGTATGCTGAAATTCTGGGACATTATAGTACTAGTACCTTGACCGACACACTAATGTAATTGAAATGAAATTTTAATTATATAAACAATTAAATCTCATGAAATAATTAATTCTATTATCTTTATGTTGTATAGTTAATACTATTGCAAGACTTGACATCGGTATGATCATTTTGGATGTCATGACTAACCATGGAGTCATATGTGTTTCATAAAATAACAATAAAGGTGAATCATCTTTACATTTCATATTTGCCATTTATTATTTATACAACTACAAATAATGATAAAGAGTGGATATTTTTTATCTATCATTTGTGGTGTCCATCATAATTTTACTCACATGATACTTAGGATTCCTTTTCGGTAGCTGAATAGATTCATGTTTTGTACGACTTAATAGGGAATGAGAAATATTTCTGCTAACTATGTTGGGATACATGATGGATGATAGATAAGGGAACCATAATTGATGTCAGGACCAACATTGGTGGTGTCAATGTGTCTTTGTTTTAGGTTTCAATCAAAACTATTCACATGTATATATTTACATATTTACTGCTTTTGGTAGTCATCATTTTCCATTGTTTTGGGTTTCATGATGAGTTGTTGACCTCATTGAGTATTGTAATTTATTCATTATTGTTTATTAAATTTAGGATGCTATAAATTTATATTATCTATTTTTTTGGTTTCATAAATAATTTTAAGTCTCTAATCATTACATATCTGACCCTCTATTCCATTTAGAAGCCTCTGGAATATGGGGAGTTGGGATTGATATCATTTTGATATTCAGCTCTGGGCACCAGTTTGTGAATCCTATGATGGGAAAGTAGAAAGTGGTTTCAAAACATTTTTCATTTATTTTTATTTATAATACTATTTTAAAATTATTCCCAGTATTATATATTTATTTTTTTCTTGATCATGAGATTATAAAAGGTAGAAGATAACCCATGCAAAGTGGAACACCCTTGTACTCAGGGTGGGATTGTTATACATGATATTTTCATTTATAAGTCAATATTATTTCACCTTGGTTGAAGAAATTTTAGTTTGAAGTTAATTTTTCTATGATTTTACATGGAAACTAGTACGTAATGGGAGTGGATTATATATGCATCATTTTAGGAGTTCATGATTTTACTTGAAATGCATTGTATTATGCATGTAAGGAATATATAGTGATTAGTATGTTTTGGGTTATGAATATTATTTCCATTACTGAGTAATTTTTTAATAAAATTAATGATTTCATTACAAGTAATTGATAATTGAAAATAATACTAAATATGTTAGTTAAAAAATTTAAAAATAGGTGTATATGGGAAACATTTGTGATAAAAAGTTATTTGTACTGTGTTATACAAGATTCATGTTAGGGATGGATAAGGGTACTGATAGTTCCTTTGTTTTGACAATGCAGAGCTATATAAGTGGTGAAATGTCATGGTTTTTTGTGAACCTTGACTGTATAAATGAGAAATGTGATTTTTAATGTTTCCTAATTTGAGTTTTGGCATTGTATAGACATGCCTTCTTGGACGAAAATTATTAATTGGATGCCATGACGAAATGGCCGAGAATGTGTCCATCAGTGAGACAAGAGGCCCCAATAAATTTTAGTGTATTGGTGGGAGAAATATTCCATGTGGAATTTTCTTACTTTATATAGTTTGTATATAGATCCCCATTGTTGGTTTTACGAAACATTTATGATCGGAACTAGGAGTTATAGTTCAACAACTATCCAACCTTAACTGGAGACGTAGGACATGAGATAACATATTTATTTAGAGTCTATCATATGAAATTATTCATCATTTACAGACTTTTATGAAGAAAAGATTCATGTTTTATGATTATAAATTGTGAGGATCAAAAAATTATGGGTGGGATATTTCATGAAATAAAGAGAAGTTCAAAGGAATTACATAAGAAGACATTTAAGAGGTATTTTTATATCAATTTTATCATCATATGATTAGGTAGGAGTGGTAATGCATGTATATATTGTTAACCAAGGGAATTATATCAGATAGAGGCCATGAAAGTAACTTCACTATCTAGCTGTTCTTTTTCCTTAGGCTAGGAGGATTTGAGGAAAATGTGGTTTGATGTTTTTAGGATTGACTTAAATGTGAGATTAAATAATGGTTTATCGAAATTTTATTAATTATTATATATGAAGTGGTGTATCATGAAATCATTTTATAGGTGAACATGAAGGAAACATCTGGTGGAGGATAGGTGGAATATTTTTTTCAAATATGAGGTATGTCTTTTGATGTTAGGAAGAATAAATATGAGATTGTTATCTCCAGAAGATGGAAGAAGAGTGGACTAGATAATTTATTTGTTACCTAGAACAATACTTTAGTTCTTTTCAATAAATGTGGTAGGAAAGGTCACATTCATGTCCATTTTCCTCAACCATCAATGCCATGGTTAGCTTTTGGAAGTATTGGACATCTACATTGGTTCTATAGGAACCCATGATGGATGTGTAGTGATGGATGAGGTAGACCAAATCAGAGAACATGAAGGTGGTCAATACCCTACACAATCTGAGAAGTTGGATTACTATTGGACATGTTGGTTGAGGTGGTGGATGTGGTAATTTTTGGAATGAGTTCCCTTATCCACATTTTCATACTTCTAAAGGGGATCATATCTTTGCCTAAGGCAATGAGGTAGGTTTGCTTCATGTAGTTCATTATCCACGTTTGTATAGAGAGGCATGTCTATCAACCATCAGATGTACTATTCTTGTGTCTTCAATGCTTTGTATGATTTTATTTGATACAAGAAAAATATTTTCTTTTATATCAGTTGACCATAAGTATGGGTTGGGTATAGTAGTGGAGTTTGTGAGTGGGTATATGGGGATCAACCACCCTCAATGGTGTTTAGATGAAATAAATATGTCTATTTAAGTGTTGTTTCCTCAATTTTGGTTTGTATAATTCCGTTTAGTAACATTACAGAATTCAGATGTTAGGATTTGACGAGATATTGTTTTTTAGATGGTGTAATATCAAATATATAACACATTGATTGTTATAATGGAGATAGGCCACAGTTTATTCCAAGTGTAATAGGCATGTTCATCAATGATAATGTGATATCTATGAAGGACATGTAGAACATTCTCGTTAGTAATTGGAGTAGCTCACCACCCAAGTTGAATATTTTTTAGTTTAAGGTGGTGTGTAGCAATTGTTTTCCTTCCATAGTGAACCCATTTATGATTGTTCTTCCTAATGAAAAATTTGGGATTCCACCTGAGGGATATGTTGAGGAAATAATTGAGGTAATTCGAATCGATAAACCATTTATAATTCTAAATTATCATGTGGAAACAATTATGCTTTAATAGATTCTAAATCAGTTAGAAGATTTGATGGATATGTGCTTATCCTTCCGAGTTTGAAACATTGGGGTTCTCCAATTTTTTTAAAAATAATTATGATTGGATTTGTTGTTTGTTTTTCAATTACAGAAATAAGAACTAGTGGATCGAGGAGAACTGGTATGATATTTTATTATTCGACGATCACTTTGAAAAATTGAGGGGCACTTTTCTATTTCCTTAGATTGAATAGTTGTCAAGGTATCATAAGATGAGAGTGATATCATCGAATATATGAAAATATTATTTGAGATTAAATGATGTACAATTTGAGTTTTATTATTATTTTCTAGAAGAAAAACATATTGGGAATGTTTAAAGTCTTGATGAATAGAATAATTTACCCATACATGGATCATTTTTTGGTAGTTTTTGTGGATGAAATCGTTGTGTACTGCATGACTCATGAAAATAATCCCAAAATTATTGAAAAAATATAGAGATCATAGAGATAGTATCCTATATATTAAAATTTATATATTTTATATTCTTTGATGGACATGGTGCATTTCATGGGTCACAACCCCTCCGATGAAGGTGTGTTATTTGACTCAATGGATGTTCAGTTAGTTGTTTAATAGGACCTTCCCATGAATGATTTTGATATCTATATCATTTTTGTCTTAACGAGTCTTAATCGATTATTCTTAAAGGAAATTTACATGCTTTCGGTTTTGACCAATAAGGTGATCATGTTTGAGTGGCCTTGAGAAAGTGAAAATTCTATCCATTAATTGAAGAAGCATTTGAATACTATATTGATTTTGATCCAAACTGATCTAGGAAAGGATTATACCGTATTTTTTATGCATTAAAGGTCATTTGTTTACCGGTTATGATTTTGTGGGATTATGTTGTGATGTATGTGTCATATGTTTCGATTGAACAACAATGGAAACACCGAATACATGATCTTGAGTTATCCAAGGTGGTTTATACAATAACATGTTAAAAAATTATATGCTTACTTATGAGTTCACTTTGTGTACTAATCAAATAATATTAAATTACATATTTATGCAATGAGATTTGAACGATCTACAGTAGGGATTGCTTTAGTATTTGAACTTGTTTAATTTTGAGATATCATATGCACCCTGGATCGAAAATAGTGTTGATGGTGATTTTACTTGAAATTTATAGGCTCATGTAGTGTAGGAGTCTATTTCTAAGTGGATGATGATAACCATGGTAGCTGAGATACATATAGTATTTCAGGAGGGCTCATAGAATATGGCTCATGGGACTTCAACATTTGATTCAAAACATTTGAGAGAATCTAAAGGAGGAAACATGATGATTTTTATTGTTTGACCTTAAATGATACCCTTGAATTTCTGTAGTGACCTTCCCATTGGACTATAAATGATGATGGGATAAAATATGTACAGGGATATGTTGTTGTGCTTAGGTGTATGTATGTGGAAAATTTGTACGAGTTTCATGACTCAATGTGGTCGATGCATCCTCATTTGACCAAAATGTACCATTACCTATGTCAACAATATTAGAAATTGGGGATGAAAAAGGGAATTTTATGTTTTTGGACATGACGCTACTCCAGTCTGGAGGTGAAGGATAATAATCAGTGATAAAGTGGTTTTATGTAAGAGTTTAACATTCTAGAATAGATGTTGGATAATGTTACCAGGGAATTCATGGTGGGTCTTTTGAGGATGAACATAGACAACGACATGATATGGTGTTTGTCGATTGGTGGATGAAAGTTCATTATCCCTTTTGATATCCATGAATAATATAGATTTTATCAGTTAGGAGAAATGTATATTTGGAATATAGACTATTTTCATTGGGTTTTATGCTATATAGTTTCATATCATTACTCATTTTTTACTTTATTGAATCTAGAAATACATATAGAGGGTTCATGTTATGAAAGTGTTTATGAGTACATATTTTCACCCAAAAACAAATAAAAATCATATCATTCTATCTAAAATCTTGGGGATATATATGTGGAATCCGTCCATGATTTTTTTCTCAAGAGAAAAAATTAAGGATAGTTGACTTACCTTTTAACTACTATTACCATGATACTATTTAGATTCATCCATATGAGGCAAATTATAGTAGGCTGTGTAGATCACCTATATGTTGGATAGTAGTTGGTTATTAATATTTTACAGGATTGAGTCTCATGTAGGAGACATTGGAGCAAGTTTACCTTGTTTAGAAACATGTGACTATAGAAATGTGTAGTTATAAGTTAAATAATGATTGAAATTTCTAACATCTAATGTTTATCATGGGTGATTTTGTTTTCAATACAGTTTTGCCAATATTTATGCAACATTGGATTCAGAGGAAGGTTCTATTTGATAACTATTTTATGAATGATAGAAATTTTGGAGATAATCGGAGTAGTGGCATAATGATTGAAATTTCCACATAGTAATAGTTATTTGAATTATGATTTTTATGTGACACTTTTTTGAAAATATCACCACAACCTTTCTCATGTGATTAATATGGATTATGTCGATCTTGGGAGTGATTTTGGATTTGAGAAGTATCTAATTTATATTGCAGATTAATGTGAAATTTTTTTCAGGGAATGAATATAATATTTTTTTGAGTCATGTGGTAGCGTAGTCATGTTTTGGAGGAATCCCAGGACAAGTAGGAAGATATGAGGGACTAAGGGACCACCATTTTTATATCAGATTGCTCGTGATTATTAGGAGTGTAGATTGAGAATGAGTTGTTATAATGTTGGGATATTGTATAGTAGATTCCTTTCAAGATATTTCTTGTACTCTTTTTCATGTTTTTAATACGTTTTTTTATTATTACAAGTTTGATTAATTTCATGTTTTTAGAGTGATTCTATGATGTTTTTGGAGGCTCCATTAAGGGTCCCAAGGTTCCATAAAACTCTTCAATTTATAAATGGAAATTTGCTGGATTTGATCGAAACCTCTATAGTAGGTAATATCATACTCATTTAAATTTCTCTCTCTCTAATATTACTTCCACTTATAGATACATGAATCACTCAGTTGATGATAGTATAGATATATATTTTAATGGATCACATTTCAATAGATCTGAATCCTAGATTTTGATACTATATTATCCCCACCATTGTGAATAGGTACACTTACCAACGAATTGGGGGATACATATTCATGATAATTCAATAAAAATCACGAGGTAGGAAGTCAAATTGCAAATTCATGTTTTCATTATTATGATTTTCTGTATGTAATTTTTCTGTTGCATTTCCACCTTGTAAAATTGTATTTCAACTAGAAATAATGAATTGATTCCCATTTATTGGTGAAACACTTCATGGATCCCATGGAACCCATTGGATAATTGAGGTTGGGCATGATGAGAACCCATGGTGTGTTCCAGATCCCATTAAATGGTGTTTTAGGAATTGTGAAAATGGAATAATTTTACTAAAGTAAATCCTTATTTTGTGTTGATAATTATATTTAAAGTGATAATTGTGTTAAATCTGAAGCATTAATAAGTTTTGTAAAAAGTTGATGATGAATTTATTAGTGTGATATTTTTCTTGTTATTCGTTATGATTAAATTAAAAAACATTTTTTTCGTTGATGAATCAATTGGAAAAAAAATAAACGAATATTTTATAAGAAGATTAATTATTTTACACATTATATGTATATGATTTGTGTGATATTTATGAATGAGAAAAATGAATTCTGGGTTGAGGACTAGTGTTGAAAATATCAATGGGGTTTCATACTTGATCACTATTCCCCAAATACATGATTGTAAACAATGAGTTTTGGTTCGGGGATTGATGTTCCAAATTCCCATGGTGTTCCTGACTATTTTTATAGGACACCGTGATATTGGAATCATACCAAGTTTCAATTTTGACAAGATATATGTATCTAGAATAAATCTCTAAGGAACCAAACAAGAAATTGGAACAATATTTAAATTAAAATACATTGAAAGTGTGAATTTTGTTTTCCATATGGAGTATGGTTCAGACTACCACATGGGATGTATCATTTATGATTGGTTTCAAGTGTCTCCATGAAGTTGAGGGCTCACGAGGTTTTTTAATGTATAATAAATGTGAATATTGACTACCGTAATAATTTGTTATTTATTTATCATACAACATTATATAAAATTATATTATAGATATTTCTTTTAACACTTAAAGTGGTGTCATAATATGTTTTACTCACATTGTAGTTATGATTTCTTGTAGGTACCTGAATAAATTTCATGTTTGCTATTGAGGAATAGGAAAGATCCCTATGTTACATGGTGATGATGGGTTTCCGGATTGAAAAATGAATAGGGAATGTTAAATTATTTTATCTCCCCATTTGTAGGATTTAGTGCGCATTTATTTTGTATTTTCTTTTGACAATTTACTCATACATGGAATGACATATTTATATCTTTTGAAGGCTATTTTACCCTATTATAGAAATTTATATGAGAAAACTGTCCAATTAATTATTTTTGAATAATGGTCATTATTCCTTATATTAGTAATTTTTAAATTTATTTATTTTATTTGGTATCGTTAACAAAATTATATAGTCTTCTGATGTCACATATTAGTCCATCACTGCTAGTCAAAATCCTCTAACCTATTGGGTGGTCCACCTAAGGTCTTGTGGAACACCAGCGAGAGGAAACAGAATGTGGGACACTAATTCTCATGTTATTCTAAATTAGGTCAATGTAATATTGATTGAAAGAAAATATTAAAAGTTCAATCCTATTGTCAAAAATAATGTAAGAATTAAATAAAAATGTTTTTTAAAATACAACGTGTTGTATAATGTTTTTCATTGTTTCATGTTTTTAATTATATTACTTACATATATATTAGATAATTTGAGATGTTTGGTGTAGTGGATGAAAAGTTTATAGTTTCATATTATGGCGTCATCAATGTTATATGAAAATACTTGGGTAAAATATCTTATTCCTTGGGTTTGGAGCATACAGAGTTTAACTATATATATGATTTAAGGTGTTTGAAGGATTTAAATAAATATTTGTCATGATAAATAATATATGTATTAATTTTTATGATTTGAAAGGATCTGTTGGGTGTTTAGTTATGGATTGTTACTAAAAATTGATAATAATTTCTATTTTATTTATTTATTTATACTTAACTATATATATAATTAATATAAAATTAATAGAGATGTTGAGTGGGATAGTGATCAATAATGTAATGATCTATTAATAAATAATTTTATTCAAAAAGTGTTATTGAAAATATAAACACACTTTTAAAAAAATATTCATTCCTTTACAAAAATTATTATCAATTATGATAATTGATTTTTTTATTTTATGTATGTTTTCCAATTTTTTGAGGAATTTCAAATCAAATTGAAATAAAAATTCATAATGTTAGAAGCATAAAAAACTATGTAGTAGACTAAATACCCGGTCCTTATAGATCCCTCCAAATCACATCACATCATTATTATATCAACTATGCACCGTTGATACAACAACCACCCTATTTTTACATGGACATCATGTCCTAGATGTAAAGACCCGGAGCTTATCGTACATGGACATTACATTTATTTTACGGAATACTTAGTACATAACAAAAACACACACACAAGGACCGTAATAGTTTAGTGTCTTTGGAAACTCGGAACGTAATCTTCTTATCGTGGTGAAAGATCTTCAATATCTCTTATAAACATCTTCCTTTTTTTTACCTAAAACCATTCTTTATATCCTGGGGAAAAGAAAACATAAAAGGGTGAGCTCAAATGCTCAGTAAGGGTAAACAAAAGAAAATCAATCACATCAAATTCAGAAGAACATAACTTTTGGAAATCATAACCTGCAAAAGAGAGCATAATTTCATAACATGGGATAAATCATAGTAGTGAAATAAAATCCCAATAAGAATAACTTAAAACATGAAACATTGTGGCATACACACATAATCATAGAGAATAATTTCTTGTTAGTCATGACTCATTGCCAAGACTATCTTAGTGGACAAAGTCCCTTTCTGAATCGAGTCACCCTCGTTTCAGTCCTGTTTCACTGAACCGGTATAACCTACCATTCCAGCCATGTCTATCTAATGAGATATAAAATCTTTACCCAATGCATTGGAGGGAGATATAGGTCCCACCCATCTTATAATGAATCCTTTCTTATGTGTGCCACATAATCATAAAACATACATTATCGCATAACACATGTAACAAAAATGGGATTCTTGAAACATCATGACATCATAAATCAATTCATATAAGATAAAGGAATTCATTAAAATAATTCCATCACAACATGATCAAATAAATGTAATAATAGGGATAAAAACAGAACCCTTTATTATCTTAGATGGAAAATAATTTTGATAAAACATTTGAACTCCATTTTTGAGGAAAATATCCTTTCTTCTTCAAATATTTTTTTCCTTTCATAACATGTCATACACCATTAAAATAAAAGAAGTTGATTAAAAATAAACTTGAAAACATTTAAAGGAAGCTTCTTGGAAATAATGTTTTAAAAATCCATTCATGCTGTATAAGTTAAAAAAACATTCTTTCGTACATTTGTCGGAAAAGTCAAAAAGTACCTCGTACGAAAAAAATGACAAAAGATTCCTTTCATATTCTTTACTAAAAACTCACCGAAGGGTAAAATTGGATTTAAACTATTTTAAGTGTATGGAAACAATATTACATATTTAGGGAACATGGATGTGGATGATAAAATAAACCCTAGTAAATACCAAAGTATAAACAATCTCGCATAAAAATGAGATTGTGATATTTCCATTACCTTAGGTCCAACTTGCATTGTAAGTGTCAGAACCTCCTGTATAATGATTTAAATCATGTTATTGACTAATTAAAGAATCATATTCATTGTTATTATATCATATATGGTCCACTTATGACTTTATATTACCCGTTCTTTTGTAAATTCATGTTAAAGTAGCGTTTTGGGTAAAATCGTCTCATTTTTCGTTCGTGTTTTTAACTTGTAATTATTCATATGATTACTTAGATCATGATTAATTAATTCCAGAATATAAAACATGATTTATATATATATATATTCATAATACACATATATAATAAATCAGTAAATGGAAAGAAATACACCGTTCATGGAGACGGTAGTCCGTACGTACGCATGAACGCTGTTTTCGTTTCCTTATAGAATTGAATGAAATTAAGTAGATGACATACATATAAATATAAATAATTCCAGTATCATTATTAGGTCATATATTTAATTAGTACTTAATATATATACTTTAGAATCATTCATGAATGGTTAATCATTGAGAATGAATCTCATCGCGTCGTGGAGACGGTAGTCCGTACGTACGCACGAGCGATGATATCGTTCCCATGGTCGTGGAATTATGTTAAAGTGTATGTATACTATTTAAGTATCAATATCACTTTATAATAATCATATATAGTTACTCATTACACCTTTATACCCATCCAATTAAGGTGGTGGCGGAAAATTGATTACACCACGGCGTGGAGACGGTATTCCGTACGTACGCACGCGCGGTGACTTCATTTTTCCGTAGGATGGATAGAAGGTGAATTAGGGTTGTTTCATATTTATAATAACATATAAGTATGTAAGTAATACTGATGTTATTACTTTATAATGAAACAACTAAAGAAGAAGAACTTGAAGAAGAAAGAAATTGAAAAGATCGGTAATGGATATTACCTCTTCTTTGAAACGCCTCTTTGAATCCTCTACTTAGGGAACTAAGATTGGTCTTTGAAGAATACCAGGACCTCTAGGATTATTCTAGGGAAGTGGAGAAGGGATTTTGTCAGAGGTTGGCCGAGCTTGAGTGCTCAAATTGGTGTGAGGAGAAGGGGGAGGAGGTGCCTTTTTATAAGGGAGGAGAGGGGCACCTTAGGAATATCTCAAAATATTATTTTATATTAAAGTCAAAATCGGTTAATAATGGATCCAAAGGGTCTTATTTCGAAGCTAAAGTGGGGATGGGTCGCAATCCTATCAACCAATAGTATTTAGACATGTTTAGGTTATTATTTTAACCTTATCAATTAGATTTAACTCTAAGTTAAATAATTTAACTTTTACCGTGTCTTTTTGTTTTCTTAAACTATATGGTTAATACACTTACTATAACATGCCAAACTAACCCCAAATTGATTATTATTAATATATATATCCTTATCTAAGTCATATGGCCGAAACTTAGATTTTTAGGAATAAAATAACAATTAATAATATAATATTTGATTTAAAAACTATTATGTGTCAATTTTGACACTATTTGGTATATGATTTTTGTGAAAGTCATAAAAGAATTATATGTTCGAAAAAAGTTGATTAAATCATCAATAATATATCATTGTAACCTAGAAAAGTAGTGGAATTCATAAAAAGTCTTAAATTACATTTATTTTGGTATTTATAATATCAATTATGTCAATATTTCATTAATATGATAATTACTGCTTCATCTTTGTGTCATAAATAAATTAAATTATTTGATGTCTAAAAATTACAAATAAAATACCATCATGTAGGAAATCGTTTTGTCTTTCTAATGAATATTTACAATCGAATTTATCTTATTTACAACCCTATATTAAAAATGTTTTAGTAAATAAACTTTTATTTTCACTCTTTTAACTCTTCTTTGAATTAAAGAATAATAAATGTCCTAATCTAATCCATGTGGGCCTAAATGATAATATTTTACACTTAAGGTTGTTTTTGGTCGAGGAACACTTGTCCAATAGGATTAGGACATGTGTTAGGATAATATTAATATCATTTTTACCTTTAATTACCCTATTTACTTTTAATCGTGGTAAATAAAAGTAAAAAGTTACTATTCACCAAAAATTATTTTCATCTCATTGAACCACATTTTACTTACTGACATCAACCATGTCTCTCGGATTTTTGAAATTCCATTCACAGAAGCGGTAAAATTAAGTTTTATGAAAAAATCAGTTTTTTAACTACCACTTAGTAGTTTCACTATTCATCAAAAATTGATGTTTTTCAGAAAAATGCCAAAATTTCATCCTAAGCTATATTTCATATTCCGAATTCAAAAATAAAGTCTATTTTACCAAATTCATAACATAGAAGTTTCATTAATTAATTTTATAATTAAATCCCGCTGTTAAAACAAATAGCGTGTTTTTAAGAAACAATATCTATCAAAAGATTGACACTTGATTATGTCTGGTTTAAATGTGAAATTACATTCAATGACCAACATTGTATTAAATTGTAAAAATATATTCTAAATATACTTTAAAACCACACAAATTAATAATTTATCACTATTAATTTTTTCGATTTAAAAAGTTGTTTTTAATTATAATTTAGTAATTTTCACTATTCATCAGAATATTAAAGTTATCCGAAAAGTACCAAAATATCACCTTAGGCTAAATTCGATACTCCGAATCCAAAAATGAAGTCCATTTTGAGAGCTAAAATTTCTAAAATCTAAAAAGTTGTTATTACTATTCATAATGGCTAGTTTTAATAATATTTTAATAGCATATCGTTGTTTCGTGAAACTCAGTATTGCGTACTACACACGCTATCGAGGAAGGTTTCGATTGCATGTAATGAAAGTCAAGTCAAAGATGCGTGTTGTGCAAGCTCCTTCTGGTGTAGCGTACAACACAAGACATTAATAAAATTAAAAAGAATATTTTTCATAAAATCTCGGGCTGTTACATTCTACCCCCCTTAAAATGAATTTCGCCCTTGAAATTCGTCGGGGTTATAAATCGTTTACTATTCGAAAGTTTATTTAATAGAAACCCACATCGTAAAAAGGAATATCAAAACCAATCTTTAAAAACAATAGTATGAAACGTAACAGTTACCCAAATAAACTAATCACTGGGTTTCCACATAGGTGAAAATATGGATATGGAAGAGAAATCTAGCCATCATGTTCTGATGGAGAGTGGTAGAGAACATGGCTATGGAAAAGCCAGCAATCACAAAGCCATAAATTTGTGACGATATAAGGTACCATATGATTCATTAGATATAAGAGCACTAAGACAACATTTTTGGTTTTCAAGATCATTTCCCTAAAGTTAAAGAATTAGAATTAGAATAAATACTTACTTTATTTTGGTACAATTTCACTGTTGTTCGTGACTTTAACAATTTCCACTTCATCTCTTAAAAAAATTAAGATGAATTTGTTATTCATGAAGTGTTAGGAGATCATGTGATAGAATGACGGGTCATTCCATCTGTCTCAAACAAAACGTTAGCCAAAATTATATACATAAGTCGATCTATAGTGAGATTAATCATATATGGTTCCTAAAATGGACTTATAATTTATATATCATACTCCTTAATATAATAAAAATAGTTTCTACTAAAGAGGGACTTCCTGTAGGCCAGTGGTAGGCTATAAAGGCCAGTCGCACTTCAGTTGTGGGTTCGATTCCCATAGCCTTGTCCGACGCGATGGGTTGTCGCCCGTCCTGCAGGTTGTCCTTTTTTTTCTAAAACTACATTACTATAACATCCCATCAATAATATATAAAAAAGAACTTCAATCCTTAAAAAATACTATTTTATTTCCAACATAATCCATTCTAGTCTTTAGGCTTATCCATAATACTGCAGTCCACTTTCATAACATAGTGAAAATGATTACCATAGATTTAATACCATTTTTGAACCCCATATATCATAAGATATGTTTTGTTGGTCACATTCCAAACATTCAAAGTCCATAATCATGTATTCTCTTGAATACCCATTGAACCTTAGTGAAAACATGAATGCAGATAAAAGTTAACACTTTACACATACCAAAATCCTCAAAATTCTATATACTCAAACCATGATATCACTTAGTCCTTATATCAATCATGAGATCATGAATACTGTTAAACATTTCGTTTTCTCATTTTCCCTTCATTATGCTCATATCATCTTATTTCCAAAAATATCTCAATCACTTTGAATACCACATTAGACCAATACATAAATATTCCAATACTACATGATACAACATTATTTTGGAATCCCATTATATAAACACTTAATCATTCCACCACATCGTTGTCATATTCAACATCACCAATAGTGATCGCATGTGACTTCCCTTTGTCCTTTGCCTTCAGTTGTTGCTCATGTTGATCATCACTAACCCTGGGATTAGGGCATTTATTAGCATAATGCCTTATTTCCTTGCACTTGAAGCATTGAAGTGTTGGTGGTGCGTTCTCTGTAGTGTTTTCTTTATTCACATCATTAGAAACCCTTTTTCCATTACTTCGACACTCAGCTGCTCGATGACCTTCTTTTCCACACTTAAAACATTTTATAGTCCCTTTAAGACAATCTCCACCATGCTTCTTTCCACACTTTGTGCATAAGGAAACATTCATCTTCTTTTCACCATTATTCTGAGATTTCTCCTTGAACTCCATATTTCGTTTCTTGTCAAAACCATGAGATGGATATGTAACACCAGCTTCTATTTCTACCTTGATAGCACAACGCACAATTTCTTCATAGCTACTAAAGTCTCTTATAGATAATTCCCTTCGAAGACTTGGTTTTAAGCCACTGAAAAATCGACCAACTTTACTTTCAGGTTGGATGATAATGCCAGATGCATACCTTGCAAGTCTTGTAAAATTTTCTTCGTATATACCAACAGATTCATCATCCTTTTGCTTTAGATCAAGAAACTCATTCTCCATCTTTGTTCGAAGAATATGAGGGAAGTACTTATTGAAAAATAAGTTCTTGAACTCGTCCCATTCCATGGACTCAATTTCATCTCTTGGACTCGTATTCTTAATAAGATTCCACCATTGATCAGCTTCACCTTCCAAACGATATACTTCTAAGATGACTTTATCATGTTCAGAACATTGAAGAACTGAAAATATCTTTTCAGTGGTACTGATCCATTGTTCAGCAACAAGTGGATTGGAAGTCCCACTGAAAGAAGGTGGACGTTGCCTCATGAAGGACTCAATAGAATATTGTTCCCTTCTCTGCTCATTTGGAAGTCCAGAATGATTCATAGCTTGTGTAAGTATAGCAATAAGATTTTCCACTCCATCTCCCATAACATTTGTTTGTTCAGGAGGGAAATCATTGCATTGTCCACTGCATTGATCAACACGGTTCCTTCGGGTTCCAGCCATCGTCTAAAACCCAAAAAGAATAGTGTGATAGGAAAAAATCATGCTAGGGAAAACAACATAATAAAGGGGGAGTACCTTCAATATCTAACATATTAGGTTTAATTATATGATCGTTAGCGTAATTCTAGTACTATAACCTATACGTATACTTAACCTTAGGGACATCCCTAGACATACCTTAGAAATATCTCTAGGGATCTCACTAAAGTTCTCGCATCCTAGTTTCAAAAGGTTGACTAAACCTTTCCTCTGATACCAACTGTAAAGACCCGAAGCTTATCGTACATGGACATTACATTACTTTTTCGGAATACTTAGTACATAACAAAAACACACACACAAAGACCGTAATAGTTTAGTGTCTTTGGAAACTCGGAACGTAATCTTCTAATCATGGTGAAAGATCATCAATATCTCCCATAATGATCTTCCTTTTTTTTACCTAAAACCATTCTTTACATCCTGGGGAAAAGAAAACATAAAAGGGTGAGCTCAAATGCTCAGTAAGGGTAAACAAAAGAAAATCAATCACATCATATTCATAAGAACATAACTTTTGGAAATCTTAACCTGCAAAAGAGAGCATAATTTCATAACATGGGATAAATCATAGTAGTGAAATGAAATCCCAATAAGCATAACATAAAACATGAAACTTTGTGGCATACACACATAATCATAGAGAATCATTTCTTGTTAGTCATGACTCATTGCCAAGACTATCTTAGTGGACAAAGTCCCTTTCTGAATCGAGTCACCCTCGTTTCAGTACTGTTTCACTGAACCGGTATAACCTACCATTCCAGCCATGTCTATCTCATGGGATATAAAATCATTACCCAATGCATTGGAGGGAGATATAGGTCCCACCCATCTTATAATGAATCCTTTATTATGTGTTCCACATAATCATAAAACATACATTATCGCATAACACATGTAACAAAAATGGGATTCTTGAAACATTATGACATCATAAATCAATTCATATAAGATAAAGGAATTCATAAAAATAATTCCATCACAACATGATCAAATCAATGTAATAATAGGGATACAAACAGAACCCTTTATTATCTTAGATGGAAAATAATTTTGATAAAACATTTGAACTCCATTTTTGAGGAAAATATCCTTTCTTCTTCAAAAACATTTTTCCTTTCATAACATGTCATACAAATTAAAAATAAAAGAAGTTGATTAAAAATAAACTTGAAAACTTGTAAAGAAATCTTCTTGGAAATAATGTTTTAAAAATCCATTCATGCCGTATAAGTTAAAAAAACATTCTTTCATACTTTTGTCAGAAAAGTCAAAAAGTACCTCGTACGAAAAAAATGACAAAAGATTCCTTTCATATTCTTTACTAAAAACTCACCGAAGGGTAAAATTGGATTTAAACTATATTAAGTGGATGTAAACAATATTACATATTGAGGGAACGATGTGGATGATAAAATAATCCCCAGTAAATACCAATGTATAAACAATCTCGGATAAAAATGAGATTGTGATATTTCCCTTACCTTAGGTCCGACTTGCTTTGTAAGTGTCCAAACCTCCTGTATAATGATTTAAATCATGTTATTGACTTATTACAAAATCATATTCATTGTTATTATATCATATATGGTCCACTTATGACTTTATATTACCCGTTCTTTTGTAAATTCATGTTAAAGTAGCGTTTTGGGTAAAATCGTCTCATTTGTCGTTCGTGTTTTTAACTTGTAATTATTCATATGACTACTTAGATCATGATTAATTAATTCCAGAATATAAAACATGATATATATATATATATATATATATATATATTCATAATACACATATATAATAAATCAGTAAATGGAAATAAATACACCGTTCATGGAGACGGTAGTCCGTACGTACGCATGAACGCTGTTTTTGTTTCCTTATTGAATTGAATGGAATTATGTAGATGACATAAATATAAATATAAATAATTCCAGTATCATTATTAGGTCATATATTTCATTAGTACTTATTATATATACTTTATAATAATTCATGAATGGTTAATCATTGAGAATGAATCTCATCGCATCGTGGTGACGGTAGTCCGTACGTACGCACGAGCGATGATATCGTTCTCAGGGTCGTGGAATTATGTTGAAGTGTATGTATACTATTTCAGTATCAATATCACTTTATAATAATCATATATAGTTACTCATTACACCTTTATACCCATCTAATTAAGGTGGTGGCGGAAAATTGATTACACCACGGCGTGGAGACGGTATTCCGTACGTACGCACGCACGGTGATTTCATTTTTCCGTAGGATAGATAGAACGTGAATTAGGGTTGTTTCATATTTATAATAACATATCAGTATGTACGTAGTACTGATGTTATTACTTTATCATGAAACAACTAATGAAGAAGAAGTTGAAGAAGAACGAAATTGAAAAGATCGGTAATGGATATTACCTCTTCTTTGGAACGCCTCTGTGAATCCTCTACTTAGGGAACTAAGATTGGTCTTTGAAGAAGACCAGGACCTCTAGGATTATTCTAGGGATGTGGAGAAGGGATTTTGGCAGAGTTTGGCCGAGCATGAGTGCTCAAATTGGTGTGAGGAGAAGGGGGAGGAGGTGCCTTTTTATAAGGGAGGAGAGGGGCACCTTAGGAATATCTCAAAATATTATTTTATATTAAAGTCAAAATCAGTTTATAATGGATCCAAAGGGTCTTATTTCGAAGCTAAAGTGGGGATGGGTCGAAATACTATCAACAAATAGGATTTAGACAAATTTAGGTTATTATTTTAACCTTATCAATTAGATTTAACTCTAAGTTAAATAATTTAACTTTTACCGTGTCTTTTTGTTTTCTTACACTATATGGTTAATACACTTTCTATAACATGCCAAACGAACCCCAAATTGTTTATTATTAATATATATATCCTTATCTAAGTCATTTTGCCGAACCTAAGATTTTTAGGAATAAAATAAAAATTAATAATATAATATTTGATTTAAAAACTATTTTGTTTCAATTTTGACACTATTTGGTATATGATTTTTGTGAAAGTCATAACAGAATTATATGTTCGAAAAAAGTTGATTAAATCATCACTAATATATCATAGTAACCTAGAAAATTAGTGGAATTCATAAAAAGTCTTAAATTACATTTATTTTGGTATTTATAATATCAATTATGTCAATATTTCATTAATATGATAATTACTGCTTCATCTTTGTGTCATAAATAAATTAAATTATTTGATGTCTAAAAATTACAAATAAAATACCATAATGTATGAAATCTTTTTATCTTTCTAATTAATATTTACAATGGAATTAATCTTATTTACAACCATATATTAAAAATGTTTTAGTAAATAAACTTTGATTTTAACTCTTTTAACTCTTCTTTGAATTAAATAATAATAAATGTCCTAATCTAATCCAAGTGGGCCTAAATGATAATATTTTACACTTAAGGTTGTTTTTGGTCGAGATACACTTGTCCAATAGTATTAGGACATGTGTTAGGGTAATATTAATATCATTGTTACCCTTAATTACCCTATTTACTTTTAACCGTGGTAAATAAAAGTAAAAAGTTACTATTCACCAAAAATTATTTTAATCTCATTGAACCACATTTTTCTTACTGACATCAACCGTGTCTCTAGGATTTTTGAAATTCCATTCAAAGAAGCGGTAAAATTAAGTTTTATGAAAAATTCAGTTTTTTAACTACCACTTAGTAGTTTCACTATTCATCAAAAATTGGTGTTTTTCAGAAAAATGCCAAAATTTCATCCTAAGCTATATTTAATATTCCTAATTCAAAAATAAAGTCTATTTTACCAAATTCATAACATAGAAGTTTCATTAATTAATTTTATAATTAAATCCCGCTGTTAAAACAAATAGCGTGTTTTTAAGAAACAATATCTATCAAAAGATTGACACTTGATTATGTCTGGTCTAAATGTGAAATTACATTCAATGACCAACATTGTATTAAATTTTAAAAATATATTCTAAATATACTTTAAAACCACTCAAATTAATAATTTATCACTATTAATTATTTCTATTAAAAAAGTTGTTTTTAATTATAATTTAGTAATTTTCACTATTCATCATAATATTAAAGTTATCCGAAAAGTACCAAAATTTCACCTTAGGCTAAATTCGATACTACGAATCCAAAAATGAAGTCCATTTTGAGAGCTAAAATTTCTAAAATTTAAAAAGTGGTTATTACTATTCATAATGGCTAGTTTTATTAATATTTTAATAGCATATCGTTGTTTCGTGAAACTCAGTATTGTGTACTACACACGCTATCGAGGAAGGTTGCGATTGCATGTAATGAAAGTCAAGTCAAAGATGCGTGTTGTGCAAGCTCCTTTTGGTGTAGCGTACAACACAAGACATTAATAAAATTAAAAAGAATATTTTTCATAAAATCTCGGGCTGTTACACTAGCATTCCAGGTACAACTAGTTTCCACAATAACATGTGGTGCACATCCTAGGGAACACAATGGTGCTTGAACAACTCATCGCACTAATGATTTTCCCCCATGGTAAAACATATTCTTTTAGTCCATATTATTCACACTGACGCACAACTTATGAAACATTCCAGGATATAGCCCCTCATTTCCACAACTGCAAGACATGAACTCTTATCTATGGTGTACTAATCAATATGGGTCCTTAAGAAATAGGTTCAAAATGTTGACGATATTCATATAATTTAGTCATTTAACATTATATATCAACCTAGCTAATGACACTGCACCTAGTCCAAGGTTCCTCCTTTGATACCAATGTAACAACTAGGCCTTTATTATAGCATATACACCCCACTATTACATGGGTATCAGGCCATGGACCACTAGGATACACTAGTTTCCACAAAATAACAAGGTACCCTTGATATGTCCCACAACAATTCCCTATGAAATCATATTCTAATGATCATACCCATATGAAAAATCTAGTTCACTCAACTTTTTTTAGTTTTACTCACATACACCATTGGAAACTCCCAGAGATCAGTCATCCTAACCAAAACACTAGGCCATAAATTATTAACTATAGAGTTATAATTATGTATTATCTTAAGGAGATAGATCTACCTTTTTAACATGAGTCATATCAATTAGTAATTTTAGACTTTACCATTTTGGGAAACAATTATTATCAATATGTGATTATAATTATAGTAAAAAATATCTCAGGAACTAAATTACAATAACAACCTAATGGGGTTAATTGTTTTAATCTTGTGTAAATTAATAATATTTAATGAATCCAAATTAAATAATGTAGTCAACATTGATATTTTTTAAATACAAACAACAAGAGACATTTACCCAAAAAAATTAAATCCTCAACACTTTTTTGAGTTAAATATTCTATTCCATGATATTTATTTTATCAATCACAGTTATTTAATTCTTTATTTAAATTTTTTTAAAAAAATTAACAGGATCATAAATAAAATGCCATTAATCTAGATAAAATTAAATTATATAATGATATTTTTTCACGTGAAAAAATATATAAACACTGAAGAATGTATTCATCAAAGTGAATGGTTATGAACATTAAATTATGATCACTTGATCTTAGAAATTACACTAAGATCATATTCAATTAATTTTGAATGGAAATAGTGACCTCTTTATTCATAACTATAAGGAAAATAATTTTTAATATAAAATTTCCTCAGAAAATCAAAATTTATCAAACATGTAAATAATTCTTGAAGCTTAATTTTTTGAATGGAAAAATATTTTTTTTCAAAAAAATTATTTTTCATTGAATAACATTCAAGAACCCATTACCAATAATACCATTCAACAATATTGTAGTTGTTTATTTGGATTTTTATATCCATCAGATCTATTCACAATACTCACAATAATGTTTACACTTCATATAATAATAATATAAAATAAATTAGGTCATTTTATAATAAATCCACTTGTAACCCACAAGAACAGACATGGTCATCCCCAAAATAATGATAGTTATGAAATTCCACTATTTTAATGGGGAGGTAATTTTGAAATAATGGGTTACAATGAAAAATGTATGTATTTTATCTAAAAATTATCAAGTGTCTATAATCCAAGAGACTAGCTATTATTAACATAGTACTTATTAATTTTGGATTCTACCTCTAATTTATTAAACATTTTTATAGGATGTATATGTTTATTATAAACATCTTCAAACCCCTAAAACCCCTTCAATAGGATTTATCTAATCATTTCATAAATTTTTTTCAACTTTTCGAATCAAATCCAATATCATGTAATTATGTTCACATGTATTGAGATTACTATTGAATATTTAATTTCATAAACATATTTAATAGAGATACCAACATATAAAAACACTAAAATGATTTTTTTATTCACAATAATATAACACTAAATTTGACTCACATGAATATTATTATTATAATATTCTCATCAATATTTCAATCATGTATTCAAAAATAACATCATTTATATTTATTGGAAATATTTATTAATAAATCTATTTTAGAATCCATTGTTATCCACTAGCAATTTTTATTCAAAAAAAAGTTCATAAGTATAATTTTTTTGTATATAAGGTGTATTTTGTCATGCACATGTCCTAGAAGCGGTGTTCATGAAACAATACCTCCACAAATTTATGTATTTCTTATTATTTACAATATATAATTCAAATAAATATATATAAGCGTGCTATTTATTCTATTTAATCAGTAAAAAGAGTACTTAATAATTATTTTATACATGAATAATCATGGAGAATAATAAATGTTTTGGTTTACTTGGATATTTTTCAATATATAAGACGTATAGTTATATAATTTCCCCTTTTAAAAATATGATGAAAATATGATTCCTAAAAATATTATGTGTAATACCAAAGGATTCTAGTATATTAATAAAATTTAGGTGTACCTCATAAGGGTGACCCTCCCCATGTGATAGTGGAGAACTCTCATTTAGTAGTATAATATTATTTCCCAATTTCTATATGATTTTAATAAATTTTTAACATGATATATATCACCATTTCTATTTGGAACATTGCTTCTATATCTTTTTATCTCTTTCTTTCTTGGATGTGGGAATTCACGTTCAACTAATAAATATATCAGAAGGAATACACAACCATTAAAAAACTACCTCGTTGAAAGGATTTAAATTTTACCTAAGATACATCATATCATATTGTGTTGGTAATAAAATATATGATACACTATTTATGAATCAGAACTCATGGTGGGAATAATAGAGAAAATCAGAGTTTAATGTTTTCTCATCACTTAATATCATTTTTCAGAAACTAATTATTATTTATTTTTTTAATTATAAAAATTATGTTTATGTCATGATATAAAGAGATGTGGAATAATAATTTAATTTTTTTATACATTCCATTGTAATGGTATTTCCAAGTTCCATATATCTTTAACCATGATGAGATGTATTAGGTGCAACATAAATGCAATGATATTATATTTCCAATATGGAAATAATTTAAAAACCCTTCAATATATTCATTTTCCTCAATTATCTATATATAAATACATTTTAATACATTTACCACCTTCAATATTTCAAAAGATTTTTTTTTCATCATGGATTTTTGAATTTCAAAATTTCATTGGAGCAATCAACATGGATCATGGAATTTCAAGCATCCTTTTAATTATAATATATCATATAATAATTACTGTAATGGTTCATGATTAAGTAATACCGAAATATTTTCCTTTAGAATTATTTAATTATGAAATTATATGATATTTTATTATATATATGTATGTAGTAAATTCGATAAGTTTGCATCTATATCTACCACTGGAATATCATTATTTCATATATGATATATATGTATATCATCTTTTTATATCATATGTCACCCTATGTGAATTTTCATCTATATTTATTATTATTGACTTCTAATTATATCAATTTCTTGAAATTTTCTATTATTCTTATCAACAATACCTATAAAATTTGGGAAATATATTATCACATATATCGATATTCATTTATTCTATGAGTATTGAAAAGTAATAACATTATAAAAATGCATCAAATTCATTTTTATAATATTTTCCCCAAATAATTCACTATTATGTGATCAATTTTATAACATAGTCATTTTCTATGATAACTCCATTTGTGTATAAATTTTTCACTATCATTTCAATACCACATAAGGAAAAAATTACATCACATTTTATATGGTTTCATAAATATTTAACATGTTCTAAGGCTTGTGATTAAAGTATTATTTTTTCATCTATTGATGTTAAAAATTGGTTTCTAATTGTATTATTAATTTAAAAATGATAATATGTACTTATTTTTTATGATGGTGATAGAGGAAAAATCCAAAAAAGGGTATAATGACGGATTCCAATCCTGTATGGTTAATAGAGAATAATTTAGACGAATTATATAGTATCCCTAAGTCTACTAATAATGATAGGGTGTTTAAATTATTACATTGATAAAAAATACAAGGGGTCTCACCAAGAAGGATAAATCAAATTATAATCCATGGAAAAATAGATACATCATAGACATTTATATATAATTTGAAATTGAAATCATATTATGGAAAAAAATATAGTACCCTTGAAACCCAGTCAAATATATGTTCTTCATATCCTTGTGAATTAAAAAAAACAGGAACTCAAATTCATATTAAGGTTTACATAAATAGGAAAATATCAAGAGTAAATAAGTTATAAACAATATGATTGAGGGGATAAAAAAACTAAATTCTATTCAATTAAATTATTATTTTTAGTTTTTATCCATGGAGAATGTCAATATATAAATCACATTGGTTATATTAATTAAATGACCAATAATGGAAACACATAAATAAAAAATTTATTACCTACCCATCAACGCCTCACCCAATATATCATGAATCATGTTATAAACTAATTTACAAATAAACCTTCAATGAATGGGTTGCAATTCACAAATTACCCAACTATTATGACATGAGCATAAAACCATGAACTATACAAAATTATAATTGTTTTCTTATGAATCATATCGCGTCATCAAGGGTATATATATAAATAGTACATTATAAATAACCACACTTCACATAAATAAATATTAAATCTTAATCAGTGAATATTCATTACATAACCCAATGATCCTCACTAGAATCGTTTAGGTCATCTGCATTTGGAAACATGAAAACATAAAAAACTATAGCACAAGTGATCTATGTGATATCCCATTTTATTCATAATTACTAGAAAAAATCTTAGATAAATCATATTTAATCACCATTTTTATATTATCGATTAAGGAAACGTAAGAATGGTTGAGACCAGATTCACAGTAAGGGAAAATAGTGATATTGTAATATATCACTGGAATAATGGTATCAGAACTTGAGAATAACAATTAAAAAATACACCTGATATATAATTTATCATATAAATGAGTTATGGAACTAATCAAGGCATGTTATAAGACATGAATCATAATGGAATAAAAAAAATGAGCCATGATATGATAAACATCCCATATGTAATAAATTATTTCCATAGAAATAAGAATATAAAATATTCGATCAAGGATATTCACTATGGAATTCATAAAGTCAAAGCTTCACATAACCACACATATAGCTACATTGGGCTAGTTATTAACTCATATGTAGAATATTTTGGGATTGGAATATCCTCCCATGTATCCTCAATATATATTGGGATAAGAGTAACATCACATGTTAAATGAAAGGAAATTCTATATACGTTACTATATTTGATACCTCACATTGAGAACAAACAAGAATCTAAATATTATTATATAAATTTTATCATTATAATATAAAAAATATAATGGTGGTAAAGAATAATATTAAATGAAAAAAGAAAATTTATTTTACACATGTCTATATAATTAATTTTTTAGTAATCAGTTTATTATAAATGAATGTAAAAACCTTTATAAAATAAAAAGGAAATGTTTTTATAAAAAAGAACTTAAATGTGCACTAGTGTGTTTTATATGAATAATAAATAAATCACTATTTTAGGATTATATTGACGGAATATAACTATAATATTATAAATATAATGTTTAAAATTCATTTTATATATTTTATAAACATGGTATAAAACATTTCCAAATTTAAGAATAATAATAATTTTTTCAAAAAAGACTGTTCTGCCACTATTTCAAGGTGAAATGATTTTAAAAGTTGTTTTTACCATTTTATAAATTATATTTGAAAGAATAAAATTATAATATTAAATATTATTATCAACAATTACATTTAAGGAATTTCTGTTATTCATTAAATACGATTTATTTATTTAAGGAATATGGCAAAATACTGTATTTTAATTGAATTTTTTGTTTTCAGATAAGTTATTAATATTGTTATATTATATTATTAATTGTTTTTAAATTATAATTATATAATTATTTTATCACTTAATGAAATTTATGACATTTTAATCATTTTGATATTGGAATTGGATGAAAAAACATTGTGATTGTTTGAATGATTTTACATTAAAAGCCAATTTTATGGATGCATAAAAATGATTAACATGAAATTAATATTATCCAAAATTTTTTTGGGATTTTACTAGTATGAAATTTATGATCTAATATGATCAACCTAATTTTTTTAAATTCTGAAAAGTTATTTTGGATGTTATTTTAATTACCACGGTTATGGGTAAATCTTGTTAATAATGGTAGAAATAAATTTATAAATAATACAAAGTCCACATAATGCATGTCCAAATTTTAGAATAGTAGAATATTTAGACGAAAATAATACATATGTTTATGTAATACCCTATGGATTCCACTTTTGTGTGAGTAAGACATTTATTGACTTATAATCGAAGAGATGAAAAAAAAATTCACACTATTGTTTTTAATAAGTAAAGTATGTTTAAAATGTGGTAATACTTTGAATAAAAATCGAGTATAAATAATCATAAGAAAAAAAATTTATTTTCAACATAATATAGTTTATTTATTATTTTAAGGTTGTGAAAAATATAATTAAATGGTGACAAAATGGTGATTAATTAATCGCTTCATTAATAGATGAATCAAATAAATGATATTAAAAAGGTTTGTATAAATATAATTGGATAATGTTTTTCCGATGTATGAATTTTCTAGAAGATATTGACTAGATAGGGATGTGGTAATGATTTTTTAATGATATTACTTTTTTATTGTATTTTTAAAACATAATCTGTTGAATTGTGTCAAAATAGTCAATAATGTAATTTTAAAATATGAACTCCATTAATAATATATATATACATATAAAATATTATTAAAAATAGATTTTTATTATTTTTATAATTTAAAAAATCTCTCGATTATTTTTTGTCTGTCATGTTATATTAATTATATTCACCCTTAAATTGTAATTTAATTGATATCACAAAAAGAATTAATAATGGATAGAAAAGATAAGGATTAAAAAAAGATAAAATAGATAAATTTTTCATTGAATGAATTTATTTTTTAAAAAAATAATTGAATATTGAAAATAAATCAGTTTCGAGATATTTTTAATTTAAATTTAATTTATTTAAATTTAATAAATTTATGCATTCCACGAGTTTCGCTCCCCACTACAATAAATGGGAACCCATTATTACATATAATTCACACATAAAAACATATATTTCTTTTCCATATTCTTCTTTAATACCTTAAAATAATTCTTCAAATTAATATGTATTCCTTAGGTTAGGGAAAACACTCAACTTATAGGTGTTAATGTGTTAATAATAGGAGATCAACCCAATACGAGGTATCATTTTTAAATAAGTATTTCTATTTTATTTCGACATCCAATTTCTTAAAATATTCTCCAAATTTGGTGAAATAATATCTTTAATATCATCATTATAATGGAATGTTTTTCTGTTAATATCATCACCTAATTTCTTCTATATTTCCTCAAAATGGAAAAATAATCAATCATTCCTACGTACGGTGGATTTCCACCATGTGAACTGATATTATTCATTTCCATCACCATATATAAATACAGTGTATAAAAGTGGACATAATGTGAATATTTGATATTAATGAATTATAAATCATTAATAAAGAATAATATAAAATTTACATTTTTACCATTCCATGAACATGAGAATACTAACATCATTTGTGCATATGTGTGAACCACCACCTCTATAAAGTGATGTGATTCATTTTTCATCACCAAATCATGGTGATAATATATATATATATATATATATATATATTTATTTAAATGTTTAATATGATATTAATAATATTATAGTCAATGTATTAAGAGAATATAAAATATACCTTCTTTTTGTAATGATCATTGAAATATGAAAACGTTTCTCTGACATACTTATGGAATACCATCACCATGATTATAACATTGTTCATTTTTCTTAAGTATACCTAAATGTTTTTATTTATTGAAATAATTATTGTTGAAATGTGATTTATATTTCATTAATATTTTTCCTAACATGATGGATTAATTACCAATTTTTCTATTGGATTTATACCGAATTCATTTTCGACTTGTGTATTGAATACCAACAAAACATAAAACATGAAATAAAAAATTAATTAATTTTTAAAACATTATAATATGTTATATAAATGGAATTGAAAACATTAAAAATTATATCATCAGAAAAATAAATTACTTCTGATTGTTAATCAGGAAGATGATGATTGTACATGATGAGTCAGACTCATGGTAAGGTAATTTTTTAATAAATCACTGTTTATAGTGTTTTAATGATTTATTCAACTAAATAATTCATATTTGTGTCCATATTATAAAAATGGTATTATGGATTCATATATATATGTAAATAAATGTTTCAAAATTTTAATTATAATTTTTTAATGTTTTAATGTTGTATGGGATACTTTGATTCAATAATTAATTTTATAAATGCTTCGAATTGTTTTTTAAAAAGATTTTTTATTTGAATTACTTCAAATTTTTTCATAAAAATGAAAATGGAAATTTGAATACTTTTTTAGAAAGTTGAATTAATTTATATGTTATCATTATATAATGAAAATTTTACATTTTATGGGTGACCATGATATAGCTTATATGAAGGGTTGAGCCCCATTATATCCCATGATATGAAGGTTTCAACCTCGTTATAGTTCACAAGTGAGACAGAATATGTCATTTGAATGGTTGAGAACCAATATAGCTCAAGATATGAAGTTTGAGTCGTATTATTGCACATGTGAGATCTAAATATAGCTGATATGAAGGGGTAATCCCACTTATTTCTATTGAAATATAGGTGATCCCAATATTACTTATACAAAGGGTAAACCCTATTATAGATCTCAAATTCCATAGGTACTCCCGATAAGGAATTAGACCACATGGTTATTCTATTTTGATGGAAGAATATAAATGTGATATTTTAATTTTTCCCAAGGATCCGATGGGAGTTTTCTATTTATGAAAATAAGTTTTAATTAAAATGTTATTTTAAGGAGTTTTCATGTTTTCACTAGACTAATGATTTCCTTTATTATGTCCCTTATTTATATTTTTGTGCACATCCCATGTTTTATGTTTTTTAAAGGAGTATTAATATTGTTATGTGAAAATAATATTTCATGATTAGAGTATTGAAGACATGTGTTCAAAATAAATCATGTTTTATTTAAAATGGGTTTCTTTTGGTTGAAAAGGATTATGTGTATAAGATTCCACATATAATTAGAGTGTATAATTTGTATTATTTTTCATATTTCTCAAAACTGGTGACGTAAAATATACTCTAATGTAAATTCTAGATAACAAAGTATATAATATTTTATTATTATCACATAATCCGTATGGTTGGTATCAATGGACAGTTTAGAAAACATTGGATATTATTATGTTTTATTAATATTATAGATATTATCATGGTTTTATAATTATTTAGTTATCATAAGTTTAATGTCATAAAACCCCTTTTTTATGTTGTTTGTAATGATATTTTAACATGATTAATAGTATATTTGGGTAAATTAATTTTTGATTTAATTAGGCATTATTACTATTTTTGGATAGAAAATTTTAGATATGAGATTACATATGAGAAAAAAATATATGAATGCTGTTTTTTGGATGTTTTTGAAATTTCTATACTTTTATAAGGGAAATAATTATATAGCTTTAAAAACGGACTATCATCAAGATGGGCGAAACAAGTCATATCTAGCAGGGCCAAGAGTTTCGAACCCAAAAACGAATATAGACAAGGGTGAATTTCCTAATAGTAACCTTCATATGTTCCTATTTAGTATGAATTTTAATTTATATTAATATTATTTTATGTAATAATTATAAGTTAATTGCTGGAAATGTTTTTTTATCATAATGGAAAAGTGATTTTGGGATTAATTGATTAATATAAATTCAAAAAGCATTTAATATTTTCGGAATCCTATATTATTGTGGTAAATAGAAACCTCTATGAATTATAAGACAAAATAGGTTAAATAATATTTTAGTGGAAAGTTTTATTTCATGGATATTTAGGTTATTTATCGAAATTTGTCATGTACTTAATGATTATTAGGGAAATAAGTTTTGGTATAAAACATAATGAGTAATTTAACTTATTTTGTGAAAATTATTACAAATTATCTTTGAAAATGATGTGATCAATATATCTATATTTTAGAAAGAAATTATATTTCTAATATATATATATGAATGTAATGTATAGTTATTTATCAAATGGATTCTATAGAACACATGATATTACAATTTAATTTCATAGAATGAAGTAGTAATTATTCATATATTCTCTACTCCTTTTGGATAATTATCTGATCTTATCCATTGTATTTTGGATTTAGTTAGTGTCCAAATATAGGAGAAAAAGATTGTTAATATTACTTGGATTATGTTATTTACTATAATATTATTCTATTATATTTTGTCGGAAATTTTTATCTTTAAAACTCATCGTTTGGAAAAAATTATTAGTTTGTTGTGGAATTCGATGAATAGATGAAACTCAACTTTTCAGGTATATTTATTTTAATATTATATTAATATATGTAGTAAAAACATTCCTCAACTATATGAAACTGATTTTGAAATAATTTTTTTCCATTTTATTTTCTTGCTAAAAAATCAATGACCTTTTCACCAATCATATATATATGGTTTTTTGACTATAAATTTATGATGAAAATATTTTTTCTCACAATCCTCACAAAATTGATGGTCAGTTTTCCCTTCCATATCCATGTTTCCAACATGGATCCATAGTATGTGTTATCACAGGTGACCTTTTTAATTTTATTTCATTATTTTAAAGTGAATTTATCGTTTATCCTTTTATATAAGTGGGATTCCAATAAAGGTATTTTAAAAAATAAAAACCCTAGTTTTTCACTCTAAGATCAAATTGAGAGGAAAAAATTTATTAAATGGGTTATAATGTTAAATCATGAGTTTTAAAAAAAACTAGAAATACTATGTATTATAGTGTATGTGTTATTCCACATTGAGCTTAAACAAACAACTAAATATTAAAATTAACATGGTTTAATTAAAACCATGTCATTGTCACTGTGGGAATGAATATTAGTATCTAAATTATGAAAATATTGTTTACAAATTTATATAGAAACAATTTTTTGGAGATCAATTAGTTATAAAGAATGTAAACCCCTTTTTAAAATAAAAAGCAATTATTTTCTAAAAAATATTTAAACATGGAAAATTGAATTTTATAGAAATACGTTAATGAGTTAATATTGTCGGATTATATTATTAAAATATATATATATATATAATATATTCCGGAAAATATTTAAAATTCAACTTATTTTTTTCTATATATGATATAATAAAAAATTTAATTTTACGAATAAAAGATAAATTTTTCAAAAATTGCAGTTTTACAGCCTTTTGAAGTGAGACCCATTTTAAATATACTTTTGAAACATTTGTAAGTTCTATTTTTAAAAAATAATCTTATAATTTATAATATGAGTTCAAAAATTTAATTTGTTATATATTTTGAAATTTTTTATAAGATTCATAATTTAGTGAATAGTGAATAATACTGCATTTTAACTCAAAATTAAATTTTATTATAATATAATTTTATAATTTGATCTTATTTTTAATATAATTATATGTATAATTTTAATTTTTTTTATCATTTAATATATATTTTTTAATTTTAATCAATTTCAAAATAAAATTGGATATAAAAACTATGTGAATTTTTGACCTTCATAAATATAAAACCTAATTTTCTTTATCTGTCAATAAGATTAATTTTAAATAACTTTTATCCACTTCTACATTTTCAATTTTTAAAAATATAAATTCAATGTTTGAATCAAATAAAATTTACTATCTATGTGGATTAACTAAACTTTTTAAAAATATGAATTGTTACATTAGTAATTTTTTTAATTTCCTCTATTAAGGGAAAATTTGGTAAATAAGGGTAAAAATAATATTATAAATAATATATAATAAACCAAAAAATATCTTAATTTTATTGGATGAGTTTTTTTATACTCGAATAATCTATGGGTTGAAGTTATATCAATTGGAAGTCACATGGATGTGAGTGAGACATTTATAATATTATATTCATAGAGAAGACAAATTTATTCACACTGTAGTTTTTAACATGTAATATATTTTTAATATGATTTTATATACATTATCTCATTGACTATATATTTTTAGGAATATAATAATATTTATTACATCATGGTAATTTATTTAAATTTTTTTTTGTAACAATGAATTAAATTAAATCGTAACACACATATGATTCTGTAATTGCATCATTAATAAAAGAATCAAATAAATGATATTAAAATTATTAAAATAAATTTAATTACAAATAATTCATGAAATCCAATAATTTTTTTGGATTCCCTTAACCTGTTAGGGATTAATTAATTGTTTTTTTATAGATATGAATTTGTTATGATATTTTCAAATGTCAATTATTGAAAAGGGTAAAAATTTAATATAATGATACCTCAAAATATAAAATATTTTAATGAATGTTATGGAAATTATATTGAAAACTGAATGAGGTGGATGAATTGAAACAAAAAATGGTCAGTTAGGTATGTGAAATCTTCTTCAAAAAACATCATTTGGTTTTCAGAAAAATCAATCTTAGGTTGGATTAATAAACAATATATGTATTCTAAGTAGAGATATGGGAAGTATGGATGTGAATTGGGATGGTATTGGAAAATACACATATAGAGACCATCACATTGCATACACTAACATTACACCACATTTGTGGAATACATAAAACATTATAAAAATCGACATCCAAAGAACATAATAGTCTAGTGCCCTTTGAATCATGGAAACATAAACAATGATTCCTATGTGAGATAAATTATCTCCTACTAGGTTCTACATGACAATAACCCTTAATGTACACATTAAGAATAATAAATTTCTTCATAATATGGGGTGAGAAAAATAATATAGGGGGTGAGCTCAAATGGCCAATAATGTTAAACAAGGCTGATATGTAAGAATACTCATGAAAGTGAGGGTATTGGAACATGATCATGAAAATAGATGATCATATAAAGTATATAAATGGTCATATAAATGAATCACTGAATAGATATAGTGATTTAGTAATACATGATTCATAAGGAAATAAATATTGTAAGACATGAAATTATAATATTTGAATAAAACACATAATTTTTTCACACATAAATGCATATGTAATGATTTTTATAGTAGTCAAGTAATTGAATATGATATCATATGAGTGGAAAATTTTCTTTGTTAAACTGGGTTGACAAACCATTCCATCCATGTATTGCTGAATATTGTTCACCCCTCATTTCATCCCTATAATATGGAACATATTTAATTTCTTGATCCATCTATATAATATTATCCCGAGTTCGTTTCATATTCCATCCTGGTCTATCTCATGCGATATAAATATTTTTCGATGCATTAGTGGGATATATAGGTCCCACCCATGTCATAATTAAATCATAAATACATTTTGCATAAGATCATAAATAATAATATCATTACCTATATTGTGAAATTGGTATCATAAACATGTAAACATATACTATCTTGTGAAAAAAAGGCATGTTTCATAATAATTTCATCAAATGCATACCATTTTAGTGATAAATGGATTTAAAAAACACAGAACCAATGAAATGGGGATAAATTTAATAAATACCGTGACATTATCTATAACCCATTCATAGAAATAATATTAATTGATCATTTAGATCATTTCTATGAAATGATTCAACATATGAAATATTTTATAGAAAATAATTTTAAATTTTCTTTTAAAGGCCACTGTTGTGGAAAATATAATTTCTTATATAAAATTATATTTTCAATAAATAAATCCTTTTGAAAATAATTTCCTTATATGATATAATTAAAACTTATAATAACCTCTTCCAATCATTTTGGAATCCTTTTTCCATTAACATTTTCAAATAATATTCAAATAATTTTAAAAAACAGAATCTATGAAAAAACATTTAAAGTATATAATTAAACATGGAAAGTATTTTGGAGGATTTTTCATTTAAAATACATTTTATACATATAAATAAGACTAAAAAACATTTTCAAAACAATTTTCCTTCGAAATATGTAATAGAATATAGAAAAATGTTATAAAATAATTATCCATAGAAATATCTTTTATAAAAATTTCTTAAAATTTAACTATTAAAAAATGAAATTATTTCTTCAAATAAATGTTGTTGGGTGAATCTGTACATTTTTTACGAGGTAAAAAAACAATCTTTTTTACATTAAATAGAGTAGAAAATTTCTTTGTTTAGAAAGATACTATTAGATTATTTTAATGATATTGTAAAAATAAAAAAAATATTCAAAAATTTACTATAAATATTATAAGAATATGGTAAAATATTAATGGAATCCCTTTTTAGAAAACATGGTTTTGAATGTATATAGTTATCTGACCGATGATTTTGTTAAGTTAGGCTTTCACAAAAAATCGTTCATAAAAATATAATGTTCCAATGTATAGAAATATGTTACCAATACATTAATATATATTAAAGAATTAGAGGATAAGGAAAATAATTAGTGTCATCAAATTTTGGAACTTAATATTTCATCAATGGTTGGATAAATATAAATAATCTTGAAAAGAGATAATATATTTTCAGTAAAATTATATAACTCAATCACTTTGAATTATAATCCCAATGTAATTATGTGAAATTAAATGAATCATAATGTATTTTTAATAGAATTATATTAATGACATAAAATGTAATATATAAGTATATACACCTCAAAAAATTAATTTATGTGGATAAAAAAACTTTCTTCTCTAAGAAATAAAATTGATACAAAACTATTTTAATGATTCAGTATATTTTGATTCATAAACCCTATGAAATAAATAACAAAAAATGGATATTTAAATAACCATAAATATTTGAATAATATTCCTTGAATAAGTATATTGGAAGTATACAAACCACACAAATGGAATAGGTGTTGAATAAATCACGTAACTCATAGAAATAATAAGTGATATGAAATTCCCTAACCTTGTATCTTGACATCATCCAACTCAATCATTCCACCTTTATAATAATTATAAATTTATTCTACATAATTTTAAGAACTACATTCAAACACATAATAACATATAATGTTTGATAATTTCCTTATATTACATTGTTGTTAGCAATCCAATGTTACGGTTTCACTTCAGGTAATATTCACTTTGTTCAACGCATGTGTCATAATTTGTTATATCATTGGTCATTTTACTTATATGATGACTCTATAATGTAAACAATGACATAAATATAATTTTTTTTCATTATATTTATATTTTTATTATTATATAAATAATATAGAATTATGATATGGAATACATCATTCAAGTGACAGTATGTCGTATGTACGCATTAATGTTGGTTCTATTTTATTGATGCATTAAAAGAAATAATGGAGAAACCCTATATCTATATTTTAATAAAATATCACTATATTATTGGTAATTCTTTATATATAAAAAATAATTTCACTAAACTCATACTTAATACATACCATGTAGTGTGTGAATGAATCACATTGTTTTGAGGGGGTGATAGTCTGCACTACATCATATAAAATTACCATATTTACACGAAATGGAAAATGAAAATATATGGTCTATAAAAGGAATAAATAACATAAAATTAATAATAAATATAATATATAACATATTTAATAAAATTTTCCATCCCAATTTTCACCAGATATGAGGTAATGGAAAAATGAACAATCATTATTTAGTGGGGTTGTGGTTCTTCATACATGTCAACTGTATGTCTGTTAATCACTAGATGGAGATGTGTATATTTTTAGGATTAACCAGTTTAATAAATAAATACTACTATATTAAGGATACTATTTTTATAGCATAATTTAGTTAATAGAGTGGATGTGGTGGAAAAATAAAACAAAAGGACAGAGTTTAAGAGAAGATGTTACCTCTTAATCATGAAACTCAATTTGATCTCTATCAAAATTCATCATTGGATTTCATTATTTATAATGGCAGGATTAAAGGATGATTTTAGGGATTTTGTGATGTGAATTTGTTTGATCATGCCTAAACATATGTGCTTTGAGACGTTTTATTAAGCGGGAGAGCTGGTGGCCTTTTTCTGGAAGGAAAAGGACTCACATTGTATTTTGAAAAAAAGTTGATTTTACACATGTTTTTTCACTAAGAATGTATAAGAAACCCATGAAAACACAATAATGTAGGGTCAATGGTCGATTCATGGATATAAAATAGGTTTTGGACATGTTTTTACTTCATTTTGGGTCTAAAATTTATGGGTTAGTTTATAGTTGTGCTTAATGTTACCTTATTTGATGTAATTAATTTTAAATAAATTATCAAAAATTATATGGGATTATAATAATTATTATATTATATATGTTAATATAAAATTTTGTTAATAATGTTCTTAATAAAATTCATTCCATACAAATTATTTTTCCCCCAATACAAGTACCCAATTTCATGGTCATATTTATTACATTTGTAGAAGATAAAGGGATCAAACCATGAATGAGGGATCAGTTTAGTAGACATGGGAAAATAGATGAAAACATTAATATTATATTAAATTGAAATTAAAAACATATTTTAAAACATTTTAAAATAATAGAAATCCATTAAATGATTTATAATTTTTGACATGGGGAAATGAAAAAAATAATATTTTATGTTCTTTGATGTTAAGTAAGGGTTCTGAATAATGAAATCATTCATTATTTTTAAGGAACAATAAATATTTTAATTTTTATTATAAAAATACATATCTTTTTATCAAACACATTATTTCAATGTACACAAATTGTTAAAATAAACTTATCAATCAAAAGTATAAGGGAAATTTAATTCTCAATAATGGAAATGCAAAAATCCATAAACACATTATCTCCCCATAAAATCACTAGAAATTAAATAAGAAATAATAACTTAATTTCCATAACAAAGACAAATTAATTGAATGAGTGGTTATAAAAAAATTACCCAACCACTCAGATATAATAATAAAATCCTGACCATTATATCTTATAAAAAGTTTTATCTCAAGAGACCTAAGAACACATTATGGGATTTTCAATTATCATACACCACATATCTATTACTTCTCTATTTAATTACTCATATATTGAATGGTTAATTAATTTTTTTTATAAATTAATTAAAAATAACAAATTATATATATATATTAAATCAAGAATATTTTATATTTTCTCTATCAATGAAATAACAATATTAATATTATTCTGTCAACTATTACCATATAATGATATAGTATATTTATTAGATAACAACACAGATTTGGAAATGCAGATTTATAAATATAATATACTTAAAAATATGGATATAGAGGAAAATATAATTTCTAATAAAATGTTGGAGAGTGATAAAGAATGAGACAATGAGATATATAATGACCATAGAAACATAAAAATATAAATTATTAAAGAAGACCCTCAATTCAATATAAAAAATATTTTTATAGTAAAAAATATTTTATGAAATTGAAAACGAAAAAATAATAATGACATAAAAAGGTAAATTCCTTATAATTTTTTTTAATTTATGAAATTAATTAAAATTTATTTTCATTCCTTGAGTTGAATTATAATAATCAATTTTTTAAAATTTTATATTTATATTAATAGAATATTCAGAAAAACAATTATATGAAAATAACCATGGATAATTTTAAAATAATATTCCATCTAATGAATGTTTATGAAGTTGGAAAATTCCATTTGTGTATTAAATGACAAATAAAATACCAATTTCACTAATTTGAAAAAACACTAAATGTACATCATTTATAGAATTATATTAAGATTAATTTGAAAATGTTATAATGATTTTAAAATATAATTGAAAATGAATTCATATAATAACTAGAGTATAAATAAGAAAACTCATGAAACATTTAAATATACCATGACATGAAAGAAAATTATTTTAATGGAAAATAAAAAAATGATTTTTGAATGAATGACACGTAAACTAAATAACATGTTAATTATTGATCCAAAAATTGATGAAAAGCAATATAATCATACAAAAATATTAAAAATAGACGTGTATGAAAATATATGAGTTTTAATAGATTTGGATCATATAATTCTCCTAATGAAAATCTCATAATAAAAAATTGTGAAATAAAATGAGATTCTAATAGAAAACCCTTACCTGAAGTACAAATTGATTCATATGCCCTCTTACTGTCCTATATAACAAATCTAGATTTATTATAATCAATAAAATTATTTTCTTCATAAATTTAATTGAATATTTGATTCACTTATTTTGGAAACCCATACCCATAAAGGATGACGTAATGAATAGAGAGAGATAATGACCTCTGGAGTCCAGCAACCAATATGCCCCATGATGGCCACTAGAATCTAGTGTATTAATATATCATAAATATGATGAATTACACCATATAATAAAAGTATAATATCATATAGAATTAATAAAACTCCTAAAACAAAAAATCATTTTATAAAATTAAACAATTAATATCCAATAATGAATGTATAAAAAACTAATATAGATAACATTACCTAAAATGATGTACCCAAAAGTAAATTCTAAATTTGCAACACAAAAAAATCCAAAATCTCAAACTAGTAATTGAAATCATGATCAATGTAATCCTCATTGAATCTAATACTAGTTCTATATATGTTGGGAGAGAAAAAAAGAAATATTTATTAGGAAATTAATGTACCTCATTTATATGTGAAAGAATTATACTAATGATCCTATGAGAAACAAATTAAAAACTAACCATCATCAAAACAACTCTACTAACTATTTTCATATCAATATTGAAATCTCAAACAAAATTTCAATACATTTATAATAAAATTATATAAATCATATCGATAATGGGTTAATCAGACTAATTTCCAACTGATTTGTAGCTCTCATGCCCTGACATTCTATTCCCTAGATCATACATCATTTTCATATATCATATACATTTTCCCCCAAAGATTAGTAAGGTCACATCACACCCAAAGACTCTTGGTACACCATTGCATAGTATGTTTACATCCAAATATATCATGATACACATGATCCATGAAATCACCACCCAAACCAAAGTAGTAGGGTACCGTAAACATGAACGACATCAACCATGTTCCCCCATGTATCTATGAAAAATATCATCATAAGTGACCCTATAGCACAATAAAATCTTATCTAACCTAAAGAAACATGGTCCATAACTGATATCACTATTTTTCATGTTATAACCAAATTTTTTTTATTTCAACTCACTTAGATGAGAGATAATGAAACAGTGGGTAGGCAGCCTGCCATTCTCATTAAAGGCATGCTGGGACCCCCCCCATAAAAATGTAAGGGTTTTCAAACATATTTCCCTAAATAGATGGGCATTGTATAAAAATTAAAAGAATATAGAAAAATAATATTTAAAAAGGCTCATCCCTAACCTATGGGTCCCAAACTAGTACTCACCAACTAAGAACATTCTCTCATCAAATTCCACCTCGAAATACCAAAAAAACACAACAAAAAAACATATATGAGAATTAAAACATTTCATTACTAGTAGATCTAGTTTCATTTAAACATTAAATTCCTTTATGTATTTATCTTATACCACATTTAACCATACTTCCATTTATAATTTGTTTATTAACCATTTTTGACCCATTAACTAAACAATACCATATCCTTAAGAACATTATTAACCACTTATTCCATGACATCTTAGTAATCTAGAACAACCCAAATCCTCTCATATTATCTACCAAATGAAAAATATTTATATTTTGGACTCCCATAATGGAAACATACCGATGACATGATTGACCAAAACAAAACTACACGAAACCACCCACACACTGGCCTCATAACAACTGCAAATGAATACCCCATATAATGACCTCATACAAACCACAAATCTCATTCATACAACATGACCTAATACTAATAACACACCACCACTCCACAAAATTAAAACATACAAACCACACCATATACCACATAAAAACTAAATTTTTCCACCCACAACATATCCTAACATCATTAATGGTCAAATTTTTTTTTACATATTTTGAAATGGTATTTTTATAAAATTCCAATTATTTTTTTGGGAATTAATGTCCATTACATAATCTATGGATAAAAATTATATTAGTCAAATATAAATAGATAAAAAATTTCATTTATAGAGATATTTTAAACAAATCAAAAAATGAAAATTATCCAAATATCACACCGAATCAGAACCATCACATCCCTTAATGACAAAAAATTTCAGTGGGGAAATAATAACAGAAAAACAGAATGTCACAATAATATCAAAGATGTAAATTAATGAAAATGAAACTCATTTCCCCATAAATTTAAATTAAACATCTTAAATATATAATTATATCCCAGTAAATACAATTTTCCATGGATAATTTTGAGAATACCCTCATGCATCATACAAGAAGTGAGAATCATTATATTCTCTACATAAAGGAATATTTTAAAATATACATCACACTATATGGAGAATATAAAATACTCAAATCCTAAAACCCCATGAATAACTGAATGATAATAAAAAAACAGGGTTTCTCTAAAATTAATCCCAAAACCACCCTAAAAAAACTAACTCCCTTGTGGATCCTGTTGTGATGGTAGAAGAAAAACAAAAAGATGAAGAGAATTGATTAACACCAATTCCCAATTAGAGTCTATCAAAACCAATGAATTACTGATGGGGTAAAATGGATGAAATCTATTTCAAAACCATATATATTTATTATAAAAATTATTGGATGGAAGGTAGTATTAATAATATATAATACAATTTTTTTAATATTTGGAAGATGCCTCTTTCAGGTCTTGAACTCCTTTCATCATTTTAATTCGAAGGGTTTTCCTTATTCATTATTTCCATTAAAAAATAAGTTTCCCCAATATGATTTAATAACCTATCATGAATTATTGTCTTATATTTCTTCCAATATCTCACCAAATCCATGAATCTCTCTATCTATTTAAGGCATGAACTGTAAATTCATGATGTTATTCTAGTTCACATCCTAAACTAACAACTATAGAATTATAGCAGGTCTATCTCAAATTATCCCACTAACCCTCCTCTAAATGCCACTAATTAAAAAAATAAGGTAATGGGATGTGAATTAATGAAGAATTATTTAGGTAATTATAAAATTATTGCCTCTATAGAGATTCAAAACCAACCATATATAATATAGAGTACTCTAAACCAACACACATGATTCCTCTAAAGGGTCTCAACAAATATTTAATAAAACCATTTTCAAAAATAACTACCCCAACACTCAATATCATTTAAATCAATATAAGAATAATTAAACAAATCATCACCTATCACATGGAACAACACCAAACATCACGTACAAGCCAGAAACCACCGCATTTTCGCAACCACAACACCACACAACCATAAAAAATCCATGTACCCAAAATCCATCATTACTCAAACACAAAATCACCTCTCATAAGGAACAAAACCAACCATTTGGTAGCATCCATAAACAAAACATTTTACAAAAAAACACTACCACACAACCATAAAAAGATCCATGAAACCAAAAAGAACAATAATTATATTAATAAAACCCAACATCTTGAACCTAAGAATATAGAAATATCATCCTACATATCATCATATTATCCTCTCTTTGAGGTACTAACATATCTTTATATATATAATAACATCTGAATATAAGTGTTTTTTAATTTTTAATTTACTCCACCTAAATTTATATGTTAAAAAATTATCACAAATCATACTTAAAGAGAATATAATGTGAAAATGAAATCACCACTTATAAAAGATTATTATCCAAACATGACCTCTTACATGAAAAGTAAAACATTATAAAAATAATAATACAGCTTCATATACATTCCATATATATTCATCTGTCACTCCCAAATACTATACATCAAGATAGAATGCCTAAAAAACATGATAACTAATGAAACTCATTAACTACACAACTCCTCTCTCAAAAATCAAAAATATCTAATTGATACTCCAAACATTTTGTTTCATCCTCGATATAAAACAATTCCCAATCAATAAAGTGGGAGTCATCATGATGATATTGACAGAGCTGAGATATGTAAAAGGAAACATGGATCAAATCATGCATCAAGGGAAAAACTAATGGAAAATCTACCATTCCATGTCTCCCCAATAGCTCAAAGGGTCTATCTAACTGAGTATTAAGCTTACATACACTACCAAACATCAACAAACCATATTAATGAGAGACTCTTAGGAAAATAATGTCTGTAACCATGATCTTCATGAGACTCCTCCTAGATCAACATAATTAATTATCAATTCTAGTGACGCTTTCATCCTCTCAATAATAATATGTAGTTTTCTTCAATTATCTCTAACATAACAAGGATATGAATAATTTATTCCCAAAACACTTTAAATTATAATAGATAACAACTTGGAATCCTAAAAAATCCTCAAAAGGAGCCACACTGATGGATTGGTGATAACTCTTATTATATGGAAAATCAAATAATGAAAACTGTAATTTCCATGATCCATAGATTTTTATGGTGCATTATTGCAAAATATAATCATCCATTAGGATAGTATTATAAATATACCCATACTTCAGAGTGTTTAAAATAGATTAGTGGAATTACTGAGTACCCAAACCGTGATGAAATACACTAAACAATCATATTGAAAAAAGTGTTTCGAGATCTAGGACAGTGGAACTTGTAACTCCTTGTAACTGTAGCACTGATATACTAGTTGGACAATGAATTCACAACGTCTGACTCCAAGATTGCTATGAAGTGGGATAGATTGATCAATTGATCCATGATTTCCAAGATAATGTAACAACATTATTGAACTTAGGGTAACCTTATGAATAAATAAATTAATATTTCATCCTATTTCCACTCAAAAACATCCAATTTATTCAATAAATTTTTTGAAAAAGTGCTCGTCCATTATTATATGGAAAACAAAACAACTCTCTACAAACTCTACTACAACCATTTTAATCTCATGCACCCAAAATTCACTCCTCAATCAACTAACATCTTGGATAATGCTTGGTGTTATTCAATAGATGTTTTATGAATGTCACAAAGAAATCACCCAGTGTCATCTAGAACAAAACCCTCACCCATTAAACATCATCTTGTTCCGAGCGTTATCTAAAAATTCATCCGAAGCATCACAATGCCCAACAAGATGACACATCACCACTTCCTCTAAATCTGCCAACTAGTTATATTCCACCATCTACATTAGATAAGGATTAATTTTCATACAAAACAAACAATGTAACAAATCAAACTATTAGAATAATATTACCCTTTTGATTTAATTAAATATATTATCATTTATCATGGTTATATAAATTACTAGTAATTCAGTTTTTATTATAACTAATTGGATTTAAAACAATATTAAGTATCATTACCATAGATAATATAACCATTGAGTTGTGATTACATGATTGATATAAATACAAGTTTATAAAAAATATAATTGACATAGAGAAATGAACGAATGGATTCAACCGGTATGATTGTACCACATAAATCCCATTTATTTGAGCTTACATGGGAGAAAACATCACCGAACATTTACATTAACCAAACCCAAGATGAGATCCACCGACTTATGATTGAGAATAACTATTTGCAGAAAAATATCAAGATTATTGACATTACACCACAAACCATGTATGCCAAACCACTCCCAAATGTCTCATCATCACAGACCATATTCATATAAAATTTGATATTTTATTAAAGGTATAGGTATCATGAACCTATAAATAATTTTATCGACATTATTTTTAAGAGAAATGTTTTTCATTATGATCAATTTATTGTTAATTTAATAATAATTTTTTATTTAATATGTTAAAATTGAAATAGAAATTTTTCCTAATATTAAAATTTAATTAATGGACATACTATAATGAATAAATTTATTTTTAAAAAAACAAAAATAACATAAAATATTATGAATATGTTATTTTTTTGAATATAAAATTTAATATAATTCTTATGATGTGAAATGTAATTTTATAAGTGTTCAAAAACCATTATTAAAAAACCCCAATTTCATAATAAAACATAATTTTATTTAGAAATTGAGAATGAATATATTTTGATAAATATTTAAATATAATTATTATTTTTTGAATAATAATATCAAAATAAAATAATGTTATTTTTTTCATAATTATCTTAGACCGTTGATTTTTTAGGTTAAATATAAATACCATATAATTAAATTGTGTATCATGAAATAATAGTGACACAAAAGTGGTTTAATAAGTACTCTAAAGGGTATCTAATAAAAAATTTATATTTTACATCTAATTTAGTGTGAGTTTATATTTTTTTAGTTTATTTTATAATTCCATTATAGATCCTCGAGAACCATTAATATATTTCACAGTTTTAAAACCATTTCTTCAATAGAATAACGAACCCTCACATTTGAAAGTGTTTTTAATTAATTTCATCCCACAAAATTATAAAATAATTGTAACCATACACATTATTATGAAACCATGTCAATAATGGGGAAGGTTTTTCATTTTGATTATTTTGTTATGTATATTCAAAATCATAAATAATAATTATATCCCCGTCTTTTCCTTTCTAAAACCACCACAGATCCAATTTATCTTCACTAACAATCCTTGGATAACATCTAGAGTCTTCCATATACTCATTAGTGTACTACTAAGGATACCCAAGAAATCAATAATCCCCCCATGCATTTGGTGTCACACACTCAATTAGGGGATTTCTCACTTATCATTTTCATTTAAGCACTTCTTTTATGTAATGTATCATAAATTTCATTTTCTTATATTTCAATATTCTATTCAATATTACCCTTAAATTCCATTTAATTTATAAATTACGTTATCTACCTTTAATTATATTTAATCCCCACATTTATGTACACTTGTTACAATTCCAAAATTCAGTTTGGATTATTTTCTTTATTCTTGTTTCTTCATTTACTAATGTCTTATATTTCAAATATTTAATGTCGGGATATGTTTTTACATGTCCCTTTTACATACCATTTGAAAATTTTGTGATTATATACCCCTTATCTATCATCTAAAAACTTTTATGAATCTTTATGTTATGCCTTTATGCAGCCAAATTTTCACCAAGATCATCCACATAAAAAAATTGCACTAATTACCATATATATTTGCAGTCATGTGTGTTCAAATTGATGAAAATGTTTTTTTTATATGGAACATACATATATTTTTTCCTCAATCATTTATCATGGAATAAATTATGATGAAAAATGAATACATGTTGTATGATCTATATTGAACAAAAAAGTAAATGAATGAATTAAATGTGAGGGGTGTAACGCGAATTATATAGCTCTCTAATTAATTGTATAATGTTTATTATTCTAAGACATCATGATGGTATGGAGAGTGAACTGAATTCTATTATATTAATTTTTCCACCATGATGTCTTGATTGGTGAGACATTACCTATGTTTATGGTAAAGTGTTTTATGTTGTTTCCATGATTCCCATTGTTATGTTTATCATGTTATATAAAGTCTCATTGTTTGTGTTTTTGATTCCAAATCATTTTATTCCCCAATGTTATTATTATTGACAAACATGTATTATTTATTTGATGTTATTCTATTTTTATTCCTTTACTGGTCATTATAGCTCACCACATTCATATGTATATCCCCAGGATACCCTGTGCATTTTTAAAATCCATGGAATTTTAATTGCATATTAAGGATTTTTTATTAATGTGGAGGTATAATATGTTCAATATGATATTTTATTTACCTAATTTAAAAAATATCTATAATTAATTATCTTTTGGGTAGTATTAAGTGTAATCATATGTAATAAATCATATATTAATGTAAAAACAAACATGGGGTTTTTTGTATTAGAGGAAATTTTTAGTTATATTTGGTATTATGTTTAGAAAAATCGTGAAAAAGACATATGGATGAGATTATGTATTATAAAAGAAACCCCAAAATATTGATATGTATATATTATGAGGTTTATCATGAACATATATCTCTATCTGGATACTAAAAGTGTATGTAGTTTTAGACTAGTTGTACCTAGGAGTAACAACTCCGACAATGTGTGATAGGCATGACTCGATGATAACTAGTAAACAAAAATGGGACTTACTGCACACCTTGTTTGGAACTCCCGGAAAATATGATTTGGTAAATTCATATGCTAATTATTATCCATTAGCAATAGAATAAAAAGGACCATAAGAATATATGTTATTAAATAGATTATAGATAACAAATATTGATGTTTTGAAATATATAAATTAAGAAATATATTTAATTTATATGTTATAAATTTAGTTTCATTGGATTCAAATTTCTATGTTTAATTATTTAAAATAATTATTCATAATTTTACTTTATTTATATAAAATGTATACAAATAAAAGATATCAGTTAAACAATCAATGTGATGGGAAATGCGATGAATGAACCAATGTGATTCCCAACATGGTGTGAGTATGAATCACATACATTATGATAAGAATATTTTATCAAAATCTAGTAATAAATTGAATTTGGGATCAAGATGATCTCCCAAAACCCCAAAAGCGTGAATAATCTTTGATTGGGAATTTTATGAGATAAAGGCCTCCAACATTTAATTGATCATATGAGACCTTAATCACAAAACATTGGTACAACCCCATTGAAAATATATTATCTATCCTTCAATGTCCCATAAAATAAAATGTTATACTATATAATTATTTTATTAATAGATATGGTGATATGTAATGGAAAATAATAATTAAAACAAATTCTTACGAAGAGGTAAATATTTGGAGTGGAAAAAATAATGAATTTTTTTTTCAATAAATATTTTCCTCACATAATTCATTTTAAAATTGAATGGGATTTCTTTTCCCTCCAAAAGAATGTGGAAGAATATATGATGGAATATTAGGAAAAACTCACAATAATTACACGAAACACCTCTATAATTTTCATTACCCATGAATTAAAGGTACCCATGTCTTTGGTGGGCTAAAATTTTTTCAAGGAAAACCCCTAGAGATCCATTATATTGATAGCTATGAGAATATTTTCTAATGATATCCAAATGTATAAATGGAGATCATTGAGTCACAAGTGTATCATAGGTAGAAGAAGTTAATAGTAGAGTTCAATTAAGGTTTTCTATTGGATAAATCAAATTGGAAAAAAATCATCATCCATCTTTTCAATGGTGGGAATGAATTACCCTATAATTTGCATAAGGTAAATGAGGAAATTATTTTGGAATGGGAAGGAAGGAGAACATTTAAATGATTGTTGAATGGAAAACCCTGTTAAGTGGAAAAGGAAAGAAATATATATATAAACCCTCAAAACATTGTCCATTTCATCAAATAAAACAAAATAGTTCATTTTTTTATATAAATTTACCAAGACAAGGGTTTTCCGTGACAACAAATAACCTATAATGTATAAGGGGCCACCTTTTTCCATCATAACCACTAAGATGGATCCCAAAAATTATGTGGTGACATGTAAACCTGTTATTCATTCAATAATAGTGAATTTAAATTTTTAATCTAGTTCTGTGAATTCCTCCATATATGAAACATTTATTAGAACTATCCAAACACGACAACATATCATGAATGAGGAGTTTTAGATGAAATTGGAATATGGGGAAATTATTCAATTGTAAGAATATACCTAGCCCAATGTCACAATTTTAGTCATAAACATCCCATTAATCATTTTAATACTACCTTTGGTGGATTATTATTCTATTATATTAATATATTATTTTAAATTGATATAAATTAAATTTCTGATAGAATGAAATCCATGGAGGTATTATTAATTGATTCCTAATTCTATATAATTTAATTCGAAGGATTAATCTTATTTAGGGAAAAAATATCAAGAGTTGTTTATCTCCCTATGTGAAATACTATCTAGAACAAATAAATGAGTCTATAGAAAATATCATGCATTAAGATATTCCCATAGTGAGGGAATAAACTAATTTTCTTCCTAAGGAATTGAGTGTCCTTACTCATAGTCGATAGGTTGAATTTCCAATCTATCATATACCTTGGGAGTTTCCATTATTGAAGACTCTATATAGAGTGGATATTCGGGATCATCCAGAGATATAGATGAAACTACAAGGAAATATGTAGAAATGGTTCATATACTAAAGTCTTCACCATTGGGTACACCCATCCCCTTTTTCTAGAAGATGGATGGGTCAACCCCCCTTTGCATAGATTGTTTGGACCTCAACATGATCATGAAAAATAGTACATATCATCTACTAAATATTGATGACTTCTTTGATTATCATCATTGATAATAATACCTATCCATGGTTGATTTGTATTAAGGATATTACTGAGTTAGGGTAAATAAATGAGGACATTCCATTGACTACATTTCTTCCTAGGTAATGGCACTATGACTTCCCATTAATTCCATTCGAACCCACAAACACTCTTAGAATATTCCTGGACATAATGAACTGATAATTTATTGATTACATATAATTTTTTTGATATATTTATAATAAATATAATAATAGACATAAAAACCAAGGATGTGAATGAGGAGAATTTTAGCACTGTGCAAAAAACCATAACCAATGAGATGCTTTATTCCATGTAAAAAATATGTGATTTTTGATTGAATGAATTATTATTGTTGGGGAATATATAACAAGAAGTGGGATTTCTATTAACCCTTCATAGACATATAAAATTGATATATACTTTATGCATTCATCTATGATAAATACCTGTAGCATCCACAGATTAGATGGGGTTTATCATAGCTTTATGAAAAAATTATCACTATTTTCAAACCTAATAACAAATATATCTTTAATTGTAGTCATGTTTTCGTTGAATGATATGTGTGAAGAGATCACAAAGGAACAAAAAATGGCTTATTAATAGCATTGTTCTAACACTGACAATGAATGGAGAAATTTTCATAGTATTAGTTTCTTATTTGATGAATGGGTTGGGATTTGTTTCAAGGCATAATGACAACATCATATACTATGCTACAAAGTATTTGAATTTTTAGAAACAAAACTACACTAGAAATGATTTTTAGTTGCATATGTTAATCTTTTCTATATATTTAGAGAGGCATTATATCTTTGTGAATAAACATGAAATATATATGGATCACACAACTCTCAAATATATATTCACATAGAAAGAGATTAATATGAATCAATGAAGATGATTATTAATGATCAAGGATTGTGAAAATAAATACACTATTGTCTTATGAATGCGAATATTATGGATAATTCTCAATGTAGAATGGAACTGAAAATTTTACCATGGATATCACTTTAGAGGGATATGATATTTTTAGATATTGAATGGATGGACATGTGAATCATAATGGAATGATAATCATAAATCTGTTAACAAATTATTACTCAACCAAAATTTATAAATAGGTTAAAGGATTCTCAAAGAGATGATGCGGGAATTCATTAAAATGAGGATACTATATGAAAATGTAAATCCTAAAAGGTAAATTTCAATGAATAAGGCGTTGCAACGTTTGGGTCCTGAATATGTTCCATAAAATAATGGTTTAATGAACTGTTGGATGATGAACATTTTTCGGCTTTCCCTATTTACGAAGGAAGAAAAAGATGTATTGTGATTTTGAGGAGCACTATTTATGGGATTACATGAAGCTGTTGATCACATAATATACAATGATGTGATTTTTATGTCATAAGGTGAAGGTTTAAAGGAAGATATATAATTGGATGGTGCAACCATTACACCTACAATAACGGAAATCGGAAAACATCACCATGGACGTTTTAAATAAAAATTTGAAGAGATTCTAGGGAAAAATGATATATGGGTTGTTGTGGAATGGCTATCATTGATTGTTCACATTATTTTAATTAGATAGGAATTCTCACTTATCAACTTGAATGAATATAAATAACAAGAGTTTACGGCTCCGTTGATTACCACTGTCAGTTATCTCTGATCAATATCTGAGATTCACCTCTATGTTCTCGAATTTTTTTCAAAAATCTCTAAAAACTAAACTAATCCTTAGTAATTCCTATCATCCATAAAAATGACCACCAATAGGAGTGGACTATTTTTACATTGGAATAAATTTATAGAGTTTGTTTTGTGGTATTCAAAAAATAATGGCACAATCATCTACCTATAAGAATGTTATCTTACAATAATGATTTCTAATCCAATATCCAAATGGCTCCATATAAGGCCCTTTATTGAAATTTTTGTAGAACACTAGCATTTTGGGATGAAGTTGAGGAACATAAACTATTGGGAACAACAATGGTTAAGGTAATGGTGTAAATGGTTAATAACATTCATAGAACATAAATGATTCTCAATGTATATGGATGATATATGCTTAAAAACTTCGATGAGACATCGTGTTTGATGTGGGAGACATGATATTATTCTATATATGTGTATAAAAGAAATTCATAATATTTGGTACAAATTTAATAATTACTCCAAGATACATGGTCCCATTGAGGTCCTTGACCACATAAATGTGTTGGGTTACTGACTAGAACATTCACCTAATCTATCTCAACTAAAAGACGTATTCTATGTATCCGTCTTGATAAAGTACATTAAAAACAAGCACATTACTTAATCCAGAGGTGGAACCATTTGAGACTGATATCTCATATAAATAGTTAAATGTGAAGATCCTAGTTTATAGAGAGAATTTTATATGAAATAAGAAACTTCTCTTGGTTAATTAGTTGAAGAGAAACTCCATGTTTTAAGAAGTGATGTGTAAAATCAGTCAAATGTTTAAATAGTGTTACCGTCATCATTTTTAGTGTATGAAGTGAAATTATTGGGTGTGGAATTTCCTAATTTTGGAATACATTAATGCCCAAAACTGTTATAAATAAAATTCCCATTTTTATTTATCTAAATGTATTATTATGTAATATGATTATAGAAAACACATGACATTTTGTATTATATCTAATTAGATTTACAGGAATGTGATGCATCATTATAATTTATATTATATCAATTACATATTTGTCAAATGATTAGTACAAATAATGGATTTTCAAAAATCTAATTCACACTAGCAAAGGAATTGATACCCTCAACCAACATGATTCTAACCTATGATGAAAATTTATCAACAATTTTGATGGAGATATCGTCACTGGTATTTTCCCTTTACCAAGACCATGATCAGATCCAATGACTTAACCATGATAGAAATCATTTCCAAGATAATATCAATCCCATCAAGATCTGAACCCATAGCATATATGTCGACCTACCCCATGAAAGTCACACTGTCGTGCACATTATTCATTGGTAATTTTTGAGTGGATTAATTGGATATTTATCAATACCCAATAAATATAAGTAATACATTATTTTTTATAGAATAACTAATATTTTATCATCTTATGTTTGTTACATTGTAAATAATTTTTATTTTTAAACAATAAAATACAAATGGCATTGTTGGGTAATAATAAAATTCAATTAACAATCTTATTTGTAGGAATAATTATTTTTTTCAAATAAAAAATATTTTAATAAATAATAGTATTAAATAATAATTTTTAAAATATAAATAATCATATTATTTTTATGAAGTCCAATGTAATTTTTATAATTGTTAGAATTTCATTATTATTAAAAACATGCATTTCATAAAAAATGTAAACATTAATTGAAAAGTGAAAATTCACATATTTAGAGAATTATATAGATAAAGTGATTATTTTTATTTTTATTAGAACATCGAATTTATGCAATGGAAAATGTTTCATAATTTTATTAGAAAGTAGATTTTTTAGGTAAAAATTATTTCTCGTATAATTATAAATGGGATATTATTAAATCATAATGAGCCTATGGAATGATAAAAATACAATAAATAGTATACATGACCAGAAATATATTTTACTTTATAATAATTTTCATTTATATTTATTTTATTCTTTTTTCAAAAAAATTATGAATCCTCCAAACCCGTTGATATATTATAATGTTTTAAAACCATTTCTTTAAGAGTGTGAATGAACTACCAATATGAAAGTGCATTATTTTTTATATATCAGACAATTTTATTATATAAAAATGAGAACAACAACAATTTAGTTTAAACGATGGAAAAAATAGGATGATTTGTGGTTCTGTTTAACTTATTATGTTGAGTAAAAAACCTAAATAATAATTATATCCAACTATTTTCTTATTTAAACCCAATAATGATGCCATTTATATTCACTCATCTCCATGGATCACATATATACAATTACCTCCAACATCTAGATTTCTCTAGTTACCCCCAATCTCTCAATGACCCTTCTTAATCATTTGTGTCAGACACTCTGTTATGGTATTTAACGATTCTCATTTATAATGAATCATTTCTTTTATGTTATGACTCTGAAATTTAATTTTCATAGATTCAGATATGTACTTATATATTCCACATACTATTGATTCCAATTATAAATTATGATATAAAAATTTCACTGTCATTATGCCTCCCACGATCCTTTTTTACTCCTTTTACCATGCCGAAATATAGTTAGGATTCATTTTTTATTCACGTTTCATAATTAACTTAACTATTATATTTCCAATTAATAATAATAGGATGTGTTTCTTCATGTTTCTTTTACTTCCAATTTTTTTCTATGATATTGTAGACCCCCTTCTATCTCACCAATACATTTTTAAGAATCTTTATGTGTTGTCATTATGTTGTTGAAATTTCAAAAATATTTTCTATGTGAAAAAAATTTGTAGTGAATACCATACACATTTTCTATCAAAGATTTTTACATTTATGAACATATAATTTTTTATTGGGGATATAGATATATCTATTATACACTGAATGATATTTGACTAAATAATGACGATTAATCAACCCATGTTTTATGACCAATGTGTCACTGTTATGCATGATAATAAAATGTGTGTGATAGGTGCACCCAAAATTATATAGTTGTAAAAAGAATTTGGTAATTCTTAGTCTCATGAGAGGTCATTTTGGGAAATTGAATAAAATTTATTTCTTTATGGGGAATTTTCCACCATACTGACTTTGGGAGTTTATCCTTGTCCTAGGCTAACAATGTACTATTTTATGTTGATTCCACATTTTCCATTATTATGATTGTGATGATATATCATGTATCATTGTTCACGTGTATGATTCTTAATATTTTTATTCCCTATTAACATGAATATTGAAGAAAATGAATTATTATTTTTTCATGTTTTTCCATGTTTATTCAATTGCAATGATTTATTGGACACCATTTCTTATGCATGTACACATGTTATCCTATGGAGTTTTAATATCCAATGAATTATAGAATCATTATTTGGATGTTCTTAATAATTTTATTTTATCCCATGTTCAATATGTTAATATATACACCGTATTCCAAAGACAATATTCTTCTCAATAATTTAGTTTTAATTAATGAATATTTTTGTAATGAATCTCGTATTAATTTGAAATAAATAATACATTTTTTATAAAAAAACCATTTCCCATTACCCAATATTGAATAAATGTTTAGGACCTCCAACTCCTCCATTGTACTAAAAGAAAAATTGGACTCCTATAAAATATCCTTTCATTAATTCCACCTCAATGTTTCATCCAAAACATTTTGATTTCATGAATATTATGAGATCATAAATTCATAATCCTGAGTAATCTGCCTTCTCTTATACTTCAAAATATTCATATCACGATGAGACATGGTTTATCTCATGCTATTATTTTCGATGAAGAAAAATAATATATGGGAAACAGGTAATTACGCCTCATCATTAGTACAAAATAAAACCTCACTGACACTAAAAAATGGGTTTCACAGTTACTCTCTTGAGTAATTAGTAATAAAGTCTATTACAATATATCTACCATAAAATTCATCAATATAAATCCCATGCCAAGTTGGGAAGCATCAAGAAAAACATAAGACATCAAAATTTCCTTCAAAATGTAACGAACTGGATAACTAGATAACTTCCCCTTTAGGTGACTAAATAAATTCTTGAGTTGTTCACCCGACCCTAAATCCAATTCATACATGGTTAATACTATTAGTGAGGATTCTAATTGAGAGAAATTGACTCCAAACCACCAATAATATCCTATGAGATGATGAAAACTATGATAATATTCCAAATATTGGTTGGTGTAGTCCAAGAAAAAATATCCTCTACTATAAATGAGTCTACTTAAACAACATGTTGGGACACCACATACAATAAGAAATACACACACACCTCTAAATCAAAAACATGGAAAAATTTCCATTTATCCAATGTTGATAAATAACCTGCATGAATTCTATAGGATTATTAGAATTCTCTTACATTAATATCAAATATATGAATATATCATAGGTGAACATGACTATAAAAGGTCGTAAAATTCATAGATTATAGAGTTTATGTTCTAAGTGCAAAGAAAGGGAATGTTAGTGACACTGAATGGATTGACTACCAACTTCAATTCCCCAGAACTGTATCTAAATTATGTCATTGTGATATCATCCTCCTTTACAATAAATTAGTGATTCCTTGATTATTTATTTATCATAGCAAATCAATTTCCTCCTTGGGTATGGTTTAAAATGATTTTTACTCTCACAATAGGTTAATGGTTACTGATCATTACCTGATTCAACCATAGGTTGTCTATAGATTCCAACACACTACCATGGTACTTCTAGAGGAATAACACCGGTGTACCTCATAGTGATACACTAGGCAGGATGAAACCCAGTTTCATCAAATCATACAACTAAAAACAAAACTCATTTATCTCTATAACCTCAATTAAATAGAGATCCATCATAAATTGAAATACATCAAGAAACTGCATTGCCCCAAACACAAATTTGCATCAAGGGGTATGGTCAAAATCTCCTCCATAAAACCCCAAAAATCCCTAATAATATTTCAAACCACTATCATTAATATATACAATAATTGAAAAATCAAATCATATAACATATAATGAAGTGACCCAATACCCCTACAACCTTCAATACTAATCTAATCATAAAAAACCACAAACTTTCCATCCATATCCTAGAAAATGACTCTCCCATAAAAGTAGTCAATAATATCAAATGAGTAAAAACACAATGTTTGAAATTAGTGATGCACTATGGTTGCATAAATATTTTGACGAGTTCCCCATTGGAATAATGTTCCTCCATCACTATTCAACAACCCCATAACTAATTCAATAAGTATGTCAGTCCTCCAACAAGCATAGTAAACTCTAGGGGAACTGGAGGGCTCTCTACATCTACCCCACAGAATATAATAGAGAATGTCAAAAACAAAAGTGCGATTCTCTCAAATAAAACATGGTATACAAATGAATAGAAAATTTGTTATGAATACCACAAGTGAATTATATCCCCTCTATCACCACTCCCTCTACTATGTGTAAATGACCACAACCATATCACCTTCCTCTCAGATGATGGAAACCTCTATGATTGTTCCCTAGTTGAGGTTCTAGAACTCAATGATAATCAAATGGTTAAACTATGAAAACAAGATATCCACTTGAGTTTTAAGAAGTAGTAAAAGTAATTCCAACAATAGTTTTTTTAAATTTCTCTATATCTCATTTCAGAATACCAAGTTATTACAAAAGGGTTTCAAATAAATCATTAAGTGAAAGATTTATTATTTTCCTCGATTCATCATCATATGTTCTCTTTGGTTCCCACTCAATGGGAATTATATAAATTATCTTTTGAACTATGAATTAATATTTTAATCCATTTTATCCCATAGAGTGTAGATAAATGAATATTTTTGCAAACAATTTATTTACCTTTGCAATTGGTTTAAAAAATTGAAATTAACATGCATGCTAGTCGACACAAAGAATTTCTCTTCTGGTTTCACCAACCACTGAGGTTCCAAAATGGGTAATATTTTACATATTCAAAATATTATAAGTGGAGTCAAAAGAATAAATCCTACTATATGTGATTCTAATCGATGGACATAATAATGTTTTTTTAACTATATAATTCAATTAACAATCTTTCTTTTCCAAATTTTTAATAGTAGGGACCATTTTCAAGGATCTTGTCATCAACACTTAAAATTATGACTTTTTTCAACTCCATTATATATAATTAATGTATTAATTATATCTCTGAAACACTAATAATTTACTCCATCAATAATAGGGGGTCTATATAGATTGAGGTTATATATTAAACCAACACTAATAGCATCTATATTTTAAAAAAAATAAAAAATATTATATTTCACAATATACATTACTGAAGAAGTTATTAAATAAAAAATTTAATGAATATGTTTTCCTAAATTATAAACATAATAAGAATATTAGGAAATTTAGAATGTATTTTAGTAGTGGGAAACTGCACTATTACCTATTTTTGGATAGTAGTGTATATGATTGTTCATAAAACAACAGGGGATTAATTGTATGTTTTAAAACAGTCATTTTTAACATTAAAAGAAACATGGTTTAAAATATTTAAATAAATTTTATTCACAATAACTCTTAATTATTTTTCTGATAATCAGACTTGGCTCTTGGGTTGGATGAAATCTAATATCGTAATCATATACATTTCATTATATAATTCACAAGTTGTATCAAGAAATTTACTATACCTTCAAAACATATGGAATTGTAATCAGTAAGAAGTTATAACACAAAAAATGTAAAACCGAATTCATGAATAATAAAATCATAAATTCAATGGTTAGAATATATATAAATAATAATGAATGATTAGTAATAACTATGGTTATGATATAATAATAAAAAAAATTAGTGATTTAATCTAAATGAATATTGAATCTTAATCAGGGTAATATGTTATTCAGAAAATAATAAAGAGTTAAAAAATTGAATCATAATTAAATATAATACAGTTTACAATATATAAGTAGAATTATTAATATATAAAAGTATAAATTTATATTTCATTCAAAATAAAATAACATAATTGTAATAAAAATTAAAAAAATTAATAGCCATACATGAAAAAAATGTGTATGGTATCCAATATCCCTAGATAAAGGTCCATTGTTTTATACATAAAAGCATTTCTATCTAACCCATAACTAGACAAGCCCTTGATTTGATGATCAATATGTCTCTCTATCCCCATGATCCATCGATACACTCAACAGTCTGTATCATTCATCCAACATACACTCGATGTGATGATCATCATTTATATCATGTAATCAAAATGTTCCCTTTATACAATGACAATCATTCATATCACACTATCATTGTGTTGCATCGATATGATTATCATCTTCTCATTCATGTTGTCGCTACATTCCCTCAATATGATGATGGGTATTTCTATCTTGCTTAGCTAGAAATTCCTCGATCATATTCCCACGATCAAATACAACAATTACAAACTCAACGTCTTTATATGATTATGAAAATGAATAAGAAAATGGACATTCATAAAATCTTTATTACTCTACCAAACGAGGATGTTTCGATTGAAATCAATCAGCAAAAAACAAATAAAATTACCTAGTATTTAAAGGTAGGTTCCTTATGGTTGATCTTCATTTTTAGAATATATATTTGTCATTATATTTTTTAATGACTTAGATTATTTGAAATGTTTATCTTATATATAAAAATTCCCCACACCAAATTTATCTACAATATTTTTTGTTTACAAATATATTCCTAACATAAAAAACCCGTTTTCCATATTCAAATTATAAACAAAAGGTGAGTATGATAGACTTCCTTAAAACCCTCAAATTTATTATCAGTATCAATATTATTTTGATGATGAAATAATTTTCAATTAAAATACAAAACAATGTATTTTTATTTATACAGTGAAAAACCTGTGAGTTTTGAATATAACAGTTTCATCTCCACTATGATTATCATATTTATGAATCAGTTGTTTAAGCATCTTAATAATTGATAACTTAATTAATTACAGTAAAACAATTTATTTTCTACAAAAATAAGTAAAGCACACTCGGCAAAAAAATTTTATTATCATAAATATAATGAAAGACTTTATGATTTCCAACTCAACTTGTTCTTCTATTTATATTATATTTTCATGGTTAACTAATCATGAATAAAGTCTATTTAATGGAATTTTATTTTTGGGTTTTTGATGTCTTTTTGATCAGCCGAGGCCACAATGGTGGAAGCTCTTATGGTTTTTTTGAAGTTCTATTCCTATATTGATGGAAGGTGGAAATCCATTTGTTGTTGAATGTTGACTTTTCATGGGAATTTATGAAGGCCACATTCATCCAAATGTTTTATAAATTAGGATGTTAATATGAATAATGTTTTATAAATTAGTTGTTTTAAACTAGGTGAATGGATGACGAAGGCCTATGCTATCTATTTTAAGGTTATTGTTACCTTATATAAAATTATATAAACAATGAATCCATGGAATGATATTATATGAATTTAGGTTATTTATATGGATGTTAGTGATCATTTTCTATCATCTTGGTATGTTCTATTCAGGAATATAGTGGATTAATATTTTCTTTACGAGCTGGTTCTCATATGGAAACTAGTGGTGGTTGGATGTCTAATTTCATTTTATTATCACGAAGGATCACCATATGTTCATATGAGGGATCAATAGGAACTTCTTCCAATATAGATTTATTTGTAAATTCATACTCCTTGTTAGTCATACAAACTTATCTTGTTATTACAATGTGGTAATTTTGTGATTTCAAATCTATCATTCCATAATTGATGAATCAGGTTTGGCTTGATGTACACATTGAGGTTCTTTCATTTAGTTCACCCTCATACTGTGGGTTTAATGATATTAACTGAGTTGGTTCCTAAATATTTTGGAGAGCCACAAATGATCTTGTTTTTTATCTCTTTTACAAATATTGGTTGTGACTTGTAGATTTTGAAGTATACACAAAGGATTGAGATTTTAATTGAACATGTTTTTTCTTGGGTTTTAAGATTGATCCTCATTTAGTTAGATAACTTTTTGGGGATTGAAATTTTTTGTATTAATAATTCTGAAATCCCAATGACATTTTCCATTTTAACTATTTAATTATATTTGATTTATAATTTGGTTGATGTTCAGGTTATATTATTGATTTTGGTTTTTGAGTTCTGGTCTTTTTGGCCTAATTTTGGCCATGTTAGTAGTTTTTGTGTATAGATTCTTGAAAAACAACATGTATAGTGGACCAAAATGGGGTGTATAGATCATTTTTTCATTCATGGTCTATCTATAATGGACATAAAATGGTTTATTCCAAACCATGAGAGGAAAAATAGTAACTGTGTGGCCTTCTTGGGGTGTCTGATACATAGAATATAGCTTCCACATAAGTAGATGAAACCTTAAAAAAACTATAATGAGATTTTTTGTTTTGATAGACCTATCTGAATATTTTTTCTCTAGGATTATCAAACTATTAAACTAAAATTTTAGGTTTTCATACCCTTTAGTAGGGTACACATGTTTGGTTTTGTGTTTGGAAAGAACATGTGGCCAAACTGGATGGCTTAACAATGTTGATAAAAATTTTTAAATTTCTTTTTATATAGTAGTGTTTTCTAATCCCAATTTGTCCCTCTTCCCTTGGGGGATTTCAATATTGATTCTTCTATATTGTTTCTAGGTATGTTTCTCTTGGATTATGATAATTTTTCAAATCGACATGTCATAATATATTATTTTATTCTCCCCTCAATCCTTGGTTCCCTCTTTGTAAATCCCTAGGGAGAGAGTTGGAAGATATGTGTTGATTATATTGATGATAGAAATGTTGGTTTTCACTTCTATCTATGTTCACCCTTCTCTTATTGTTTTTACACATTTTTAAATTATTATGATAGGAATTACCTTCTATTTAATTTCAATATAATTTCATTACATGATTCAACTTTGAAAATTATTCTCAAATTTCATTCCTAATAATTATATTGTGTATATATGATTTATAATATGATTAAATGTTTTCAATTTTAAAAAATGGGGGTTTCAATGGAAATCTGTAGTTATTATTATTTAAATATGTAAATAAGGTGTTTTGAAAAATTCATAGTCGAATAAAATCATATCCGGGTAATTCTGAAATTGTTTTTGACCTTGTTTGGACCTTTTTGAGATTTAGGGATGTGTATTTAATTATTGTATAATGAATTTTGGTGCCTCTAAGATTGTTTTATTTGTATCTGTCAACACTATCATTTCATGGGACAGTGTTTATTATTTATAGATATGATACTTAGGAATTTTTTATTTTGCCCCATATATCATTCGGATTATATGTGAATATATATATGTGCATATATATCCCATTTATATGTTCACATGAATATGAATATTAAATGAATAAACTTTCCCAACTTGATATATCTAGTTATCAGAAACCCTCACCTTCCATCTCCATCCCCTTCCTCTATTTCATCAAAATGGATCTCCCTAGAAATCTAAATGTTACTAATTTTTTTTTATTCCAAATGATGTAGAATTATTTTTTCAAACGATTTTTCTAAACCTTGGCCCATTTGGAACTAGGATAAATGATTTGGTAACCACTTGACATGAAAAAGATGTCTTGGTTTTATATGATCAAAAATGATGTTTCCCTTGGATTTGAAAATGTTGTTGAGAAGAAATATGTTAATTTTATAAAAAAAAATTGGTGTATAAAATTTTGGACAATTTGGTACGTTATGATGTTAAATAAATTGAATTTCAACACAAATGATATATATTACTAGTTATAGTCTGGAAAAGTTTTCCCTATTATAAAAAACACAATTATTTTACTCTATTAGAAATGATAATTAAATAAATTGTATAAAGTGGTGGTAAAGGAATAAACAATGACATATGTGATTACTATTTAATGCCTAGTCTATGATAACCACCTAAGATGTCCCATTATACTATTATCAGGGGACTCATAGAATCCATTAAGGGGGTTGAGTAATCATTTCAATTTATGACCCAATTATATTGACAAGATAGCCTTGTAGGGAGAGATAATCTATGTTGGCTTTTCAACTGGTGAATCTAGGTAGACAAGTGAGGTTTGTTGTTGAACATGGATTGCATCTTATAGTGGAATATGGTATCAAACTGAGTACTTATAGGGTTACATCATGAGGGGTTTGGACATCCCTAGGATTATATATCACTATATTCTTGATTATCTTGAGTTACATTACTTTTCATTTTTGTTACTAAGGTGTTCTTGCACAAGTACTATTTACCATATGTGTGACAATGTTTGATATACCATACAAATTTTAAATATTTAAAATTTTAATTTATATAATGATCTAAATTTTTTTTATTTACAACTTAGATTTTATTTTCTAAATAAATTTTAACGTTATGATATTTAAATTTCTTTAAATTATCAACCCATTATTTTACTAAATATTTTTGGAAGTTGTTTTTTTGGAATATTTCTATATATGTCATCTATGGGTTCTATAGTGATTAACTAATGTGTTGTTTAATCGTTAAAACCATGTTATTACACTCTAAGTTAGTATTGATTGTAAAATTTGTTGTTTCATGTTCATGATCATGCTATTTTTCTAGAATACCATAGTGTGAGTCATTATTATGAAGCCAGAGACTAAGGGATTACATTGTGATGTTATAGTTTTTTTCTACAATGAGTTCATTATTTTATTTTTTTTCTATTTATTTATATTTTCATTTTGGGTAAATCTTACCTAGTTTTGTATTATTGATGTATGAACATATTTTTTATCGTGGGGGGATTGATAAAACCCATTGATCCCTATTATGTGTCAGATTAAGTGACTTATATGGGGTTAACCCATGATGGTTCATGAAAAATATAATGTTGGATGCTCAATATCATTTTTGGATAATTGGGTGAAGGGATTTGATATCAATTTACAAATGGATAATTTTTCATTTATATTTAAAATATAGTTGGATTATTCTAACAAAAAGAATTCAATCTTATGTTGTTGTGTCTTGTTAATATTTAAATTAGAGGAATTATATGAATAGTTTTTTGTGGTAAATAATTAATTTTAAGTGATTTTAGGTTATTTATATTGAAAATTTTCTCACATATATGTTGGTGGATCATCTAGGTCATACTGATTTACAAAGGAATCAATTTGGTTAACATGTATCACATAATGATGTGCAGGGTGTTGATCATGGGGAAACATGTTGGTTGAAAATATAGTTTTACTTTGATAATGATAAATCATGTTGTAATTTGATTCAATGTCGTATAATGGAGTTATGATTATGATGGAGTTAATTTTATCTATATTTTATATGTTATATGTAGTAATTATCACTATGACAGATATAATTTAGATTATTATGGGATTTTTACTACACCCTAATGTATTACCTATGAATTTGTGATATTTTATAGTTTAAATACTAAATAAAGTTAGGTCATAATGTCTCAGTTCATCCCATAATGGATAATATCAATTTATAATGAAATTATTCTAAAAGTACTATTAATAATTATATTTTAGGAGAATAATTATTTCCTCAATACCCAAATGGATAATACATAATAATGGTCAATAATGATATAATATTTCAATATTCCACGTTTTAAATCTATGAGATTTATCAATCACACCATGAGATAAGGCCTATCTCAAAATGTATTATTTTTCAAATATTTAAATGGAATTTCACCCAATACACAGTGATAGTTATTACAATGATATTCCATTAATCATTTGGTCTTTTTCCACCATTTTGTCTAAAATTCCATGGTTGATTTGGGAAAAAATGAGGGGAATAAAAAATTTCCATATGCAATCCATATTATAGAGTCAATTGATGAAAACGGTAGTGAATATATATTCAATTAGTGTTAATCATGACTCATTCATGTATAGGGGATTTTGGAGTTGACTCTACTCTCCCACACTTGTTGCTATTGGTATTTAAATTAGAATATTTATAGAGGTATTAAAAAAAATTTCTTAAAGAGGATTAGATAGTTGACATCAAGAATCAATGAAATTTTTATTTTTACCATATTATGTATGTATTTTTAATCACTAAATAACCCATAATATTAAAATCACAATCTCAATATAGTTACATGAACTAATTGAGGTAATAACACAAATAAATAGTTGTGTTTTCCAAAACTAGTGATTTTAACCGGTAAGTGGTATACTATATTCTCAGCCTTTTAATTTCAATCATTAGATTATTCAAATAGTTCCTTATAGTTATACATATCTCTCTAGTTGTTTTATATTTTTTCATATTTCATCATCATAATATATGTGTACTAAGAATATTTTCATCAAAAAAGGAATCCTTATATTCATTATAGAGGTATATTTTTTAAAGGATATAATGGTTATGTATCTTTTATTACTTATCATGAACGTTCCCAAAATCAACCAAAGTGGTGCGTATTTTCTTTATGTTGGGAAAACCTATACATTATTTTTAAATTAGAATATAAATTCATGTATGATTGTGTGTAATTCCTTACTCATGTTCCACTTTGAAAAGGAGTTGATATGAGTCCGGATAAAAAATTGGCAATGGAATTTGGAAGAATAAACAAGGAATCCATGTGGGGGAAAATGTAATATTTTATTAGTTAAAAACATATTGATATCAATTTATAGATTCCGAAATGGAAATTTTTTTTATGTTGTATGAGTTATTTATTTTAGTGATAAATTTTAATCTTCATTATAATATATTGAAAAATCATTTATGATTTTACTATAGTGACTAGGATGACGAAAACCAATAAAAATAATTTTTATAATAATAAATATGAATCATGTATATCAGCACAAAAAATTTTTTTCATCAAAAAGATTAATATTTAATTAATTTCTTATAAATTTATAAGACGAAATTTTAGACATATAAAATAAAAAATAAAGGTTAAATCATTAAAATATTTAATGTATTAGAGATATATTGAACCATATAAGTCTAATGAGGAACAAAACGACGAAAACGATAATTCCATGTGTTTTAAAGAATTAATTATCATTGTTTTATAAAGTAATCTTGTTAATAAAATATAAATATAATAGTAATATTCCATTAATTAATTTCATACATGGGAATACTAGGAAATGTTTTTCAAATAACCCTTGAGAAGAAAAATATTTTGATGATGATGAAAAATATAAGAGGTCATCGGGAAGGATTATTATATAATTTTTTTATATTAGAGTAAATTACATAAATCATAAAACAAAAGATATTTAAAAATATTAAATTATATTAATTAGAACATGATACTGTATTTTGTGTGGAGTAATGTAAATTAGATTAAGATGGTTAGATGGATAATGGTATAATTAATTGTATATGGAAATTAAACAATGAAAATTTAGCATTTACTAAATAATAAAATAGGATCAATAATGAAGTATAATTAATTTATGAGGGGAAAAATAAATAATTTCATAGCTGATTATTTCCAGAAGAAGCATAAGAAGACCAATTTCCAAATGGAGGCTTTTAAACTTATGAATGACTAATTAAAATAAAAAACATGATGAATCCAAAGCTAAGAATATTTATGAGTTTGATATAGTGTTAACATGAATTATGTGTAATCACAATGTTATACATTAATCTAACGATAATATTTTTAATATAATCACGTTGAATAAAATTTCTAATAATGAATATGTAAATTTTCATTTGGAGATACTAATAGGCAATGAAAATTCCTAAACAAACACATATCTTATTTTTTATAATTATTTAATTGTTCTTAAGGAATTTTTTATAGATGTGGATGAATTTTTTAATGTTTACAAGAAGCTTGGTGAATTTCCCATGGTAAAATGAAACTTTTTTCTAGAACCTGGGTATGTAGTATAATTAATGCAAGCACTGACAAACAGAAAATGAAATTCACAACATCACTTATGATGTTAGACACATACATTTATTATTTCAATTATAAATATGATAAACATAAAACTAATGAGGTATTTATTGAGAAAAATTATATATTATAATCTGTTGTTAAATATAATTTGGGTAATAAATATAATATTCCTGCAAATATTGAGAAGAAATAGCTATCATCAAATAAAAAGGAAACAGAATAGGTATGTCATAAAAATCATATTTATTATTATATGACGTTACACATTAAATAAAGTTGTTTTCTTTTTATAGTGTTTGAGAAGAATAATTTTATGATATAGTATTATCTCTCATTCCCAAAACCAAAGATATTTTTTGTATCCTAGAGTATTAAAGATGACTCTCTTAAAGAAACCCGTTTCAAATTTTCAAATATAATTATTGGTTGAATAATATATATAATTATATATAGTAAAATTGTATTACATGTTATAAAATCCGATCCACCACTATGGATTGACTCATAGTTACGGTAGATCATTTAAATAATAAATAGAATAGAAAAAAAATTAGTGGAAAATAATCAAGAGTGCCCAAATATGGGTTGTGTCGAATATAAATATAAGAATAAAGAATAAAAATGTAACATGATTATAGTTTTCCATCACATATTAATGTTAATAATAATTCCATTCAAAAAACCAATAAAATGATGGAGGGACTATCACTTTTGATAAAATGGATCACTCAATGCTAGGGGAGCCAAAATCACCAAAATAAGAGAAAATAAACATGAATACAATGATAATATTTTTATTTATTGGATATAGATAAAAAAATTATTATCTCTAATCCACAATGAATTTTGAAAAACGCGATTTTCCTCAATGATTTATAGTCCATTTTGAATTAAAATGGTGGAACAATATTTATGGATAGTAGTTAACAAGTAGTATCCTATTTCAAATTCTCAATACACACGATACAAATCTCATGGTCATCATAAAGGAAAAAAAATTATAAAATACATGTATTTTCCATTTAAGGAAAAATAATGTGGTGATGATTATGAAACATGATTATATGATAAATTTACTAATTATATAAATTTATAACCTCAAAAATTATGATATATTTCAAAAGGTAAAATGGAGAAGATGAGCCATAATCTTTTGTGGATTAATAGAAATAAATATGTTTGTTAATACACTAATATGTATTTTATCAAATTATATTAATATTAAAATAAAAGATATTTTTATATTATAGACATTATTTATGATTTTTATGATATGAATTATATGAGTCGATTAATTTAGACGATTTAGGGGAATTTATTTTCACTAACTACTGAGTACCAATTTGGATGTTCTATGAAAATATTTTAATTCAAAAGTATATTTTAATACATGAACGAATTTATTAAGGATTACTATGATAATAGTTTTATTTAAAAAGAACGTAGTCTTCTACACATGCGCAGAAAATTGTTTTTCTGAGGGAAAATGTAATATTTTTTGCAAATTGGAATAAGAATATTTTAAAACCATGACATCTCAATGTAATGTTAGATACAAGGCACTATTATTGCCATAGAAATTATTGATTTATTCTTATATTGACTAAATTTATTCAATAAATCACATGATATTTTTTTGGTGGAATCTAATCATGGAGTTCAAGAGTTATTTGGTAGCCCTTATTATATCTAGTTAAACATGATATTTTTTTAATTTTCTAAAGCAAAGATACTAGTTGTATATTTCATGAATAAAAAACTAGTGGATAGAGTTACTAGATTTATAAAAATAATTATATAATAATAAATTATAGAAAATAAATAATTCTTTTGGAAAATAAAAATACATTATAAAAAAAATTAAATTTTAATAAAAACAGAATCAAATTTATTAATGAAAATTTTAGACATCATGTTTGATCTTCATATTTATAAGAATATTTTGAAATTTTTTAGGAAGATTCTTTATTATCTAATCCTAAAGGTAAATTTTCCTATTGAAAAACTATGTTTACATGCCTGAGGAAGAATATTAAACTAATAAACTCATATAAAAAATGTTATGTTGTTGAAACCATGTGAGTTTTTTGGAGTTCCAACCATAACATGATTACCTTAAAAATTCATTCAATTATAGAAGGATCATATTTTCTACACGATGATTTGATAACATTGATAGAATAATACATTACGGAAATTGATAGGAATTCCACTTTGGAATTGGTGTCATATTTTAAATGTAATAATTTTATTAGAATGATGTGAGTTTTTTGAAATAAATTCAATTAGATATATATGTAACATAAAAAAATTACTGTTATCATTGGATACTATCTTTTTGTGGGTATTTATTTTTATTAATTCATTTATTGTGTCTTGATTATTGATTCAATAAGGATATTCCTTGTGATTAGTGAATAAAACATATTTTAGATTTTTATAAAGGAATATACTATTATTATTATTGAATTAAAATGTTATGAAAGAGGTATAAATTAAGTAACTAAAATGGTTTATCCATCACAGTGATGGATCTCAAAATTTTTAATTGAATAAAGATATGTATGGGATTAAACATGAACCTAAATCATGGTAATTGAATATGAATTATAGAGAATGATGTACAAAACTAACGAATTGGGAAATTTATTCTAATATTTATCTAAAGGGATATGGAACATATTTGATCAACGTAAATTCATATAGCTATTTCATAATCCTATGTGGAAGAATAAGAAGAATCTATAATGAAATATTACACAAAATGGGGAAATAATTTTAGATTTTAATGGTCAATAGATCATTTTTTGCATTCGAAGATCCAAATATAATGGATACAATATTTCTTGAACTATATAAGTATTCAAATGAGTTACTGGGGAAATTTTTTATGGAATAAAATAAGTTGGTCTCTACTCCTATATTAATGGTGGTTATGATTTTTATTGTGTAAGATGGAATAATTTTGGATTAAATATATTTAGAACACATTTTTTATAATCATAAATATATTATAGTGTATAGAATATTAATAATTTTTATGGTTACCCTGTGTGAATGGTTGTAATTATAACCTAAGGAGTAACATTTTTTTGTTAAACAATTGACACACTACATCAATGGTAGTCACAATTATGATTGGGGGATTGAAAAATGCACATCTTTTAAATTTTATTTCTATGTAGATATGGATTGGGTAGGTGGTTATTATTGATAAAAGTATACTAAGGGAATCCATTTATATATTAATATAGGGTGAGATTTTTGGAAGTCTATGGTGAATAATTCTCTACTTATTAGATCAAGGGAATCCAAATATATTCTATATTCTTATGTCACAAAGTTAAATAATTGGATGAAGTAAAAATTAAATTACATGATGAAGGATGTCTCAAACCAATTGATTATTTGAATGATTCATGGTTGAAGCATATTTTAATTTAGTATAGTGAAATCTAATGTCATCACTTGTTTATAAAATGGGGTAAAATTTAATATATTTTATTACTAAGTGTTTTTAATGTAAAATGAAAAATTCTCTTATGAGATGAACTCCATTATTTTTTTCAACACACTATTATTCCTGGAATATTGTGTTTACCATAGAAATATTTTTGGGTTAATGTAAGATTTCTTCATAATTTTAAAGATTGATTAATATTTAGTTAATTAAATATTAATATTTTGTTCCATTTTAGTGTGATAATGTATTTTTAATTTTATTTTGAAGTGATATTTGTTCTCCATGGTTGAATCAATAATTGTAATTTTTCTTAGTCCACACATTACCTTTCATTGATGAAATGGTCCAGGTATAGACACATTTTGTTTTCTTTTTGTATTTCTGTACGTTGTTCCATTTAACTTTTCCCCTTTTCCCATTTTGGTTCCCATGAATGCACCTCATGGGATTTTTCCTGCCAAGAAAGATAAAGGGAGAGGGAGAAAAGAGGGAATGTAAGGAGGACGTACTACTTGGGGATTTTTTTAGAGGTTTATCAAGGATTGGTGGGTGGGATCCATCAATCTAGTGCGACACGTCATTATTTTACACCGAGAGGTAGTCTTGTTTGTATTTATTTTCTATAAATAATCCTATCATAGTGTTTTGTATAATAAAGTTATTTTCTTTAGGACCTCGTGGGCGTAAATATTGGATTCATCGATGATAAAGTTGGGTTTCAATTCTTTTTTAGGGATTTTAATTTTTTGAAAACTAATGTACATGCCATATACTTAAGTGAAATTAGGTTTTTTATTATTTAAATTACTTTAAAATGTGTTTTGGGGATTACATGATTATTAAAAGGGGAACACATTATTTATTAGCAACTTGGGGTGTGTTGAGGAATATGGCCATGTTGCATATCTGATATGTTGTTCTGTATTATTACTAAACATTCCCTATGAAGGGGTATAGGTCCATGAACATGGATGGTCACTTTTTTTGGTATCACACCATGTATGGTTTTCAACACACTTTGAGCATTGGATGTGTATATGTGGAATGCGGTTGAGGTACATGATATGAAACCCATGTTAGGTTACATGTCATTTACATGGAATATATACCATTTAAATTGGAATACTACATTCCAAGTGGCCTTAGGGAGATGGATTTGGAGGAACTTTTGGGTCACACATTTTTTACCTGAAATACCCCACATTTAATTTTTTTCATTTATTATTTTTTTCCTCTGTGTCACCCTGATGTAAAAATTTGAAATGAGTTTAATATGTTTTTAGATTTTTTACTTGTAAATTTATTTGCATGAATACCTTTATTTTTTAGAGTTCATATTGATAGTGTTTTGGATGGAAATTTCATTGTGTATTTACTTAGGAATGGTTTCATAATACTCTTATGGGTTAGGCTGTGAGCTATGTGGCTTGGTTGAGGATACTGATCCTATTGAAGGACTTGTATTGGGGATGTTAACCGACTTGTGTTTTATTTTATTTAATTATTAACCCTAAAAGAGTGTTTTGGTAGTATATATGAGAATATTATTATTTTCACATGCATTTAGAGACTGGTTTCCCATGAATAGAGCAATTGAGGTTTACGTTGTCCATTTATGGATCAGAGATGTTTGTTACTTTGAATTAGGTTGATTCAATGGGTCAGTGGACATGGTTGGGTTATATTGAGCAATTTAGATGATTCTACAGGACTCTTGTAACGCCCCGACCCCAGTTACCCAGAGTCGATGCATTATTGCATCACATTGGCATGATCACAAAGATCAAGTCTCGAAAGAACGATTAGTTTAGTAGCCTTGAAACACTAGATACATTAATAAGTTTTACATTACATCATAAAGTAATAAAAAACTAAAACAACATATTGTCGTCATATCCCCTCATATTATCCCTTCAGGTCATTCATAAAATACTTCTTCACATCCTGGAAAAATTAAAACATTGAAATGGGTGAGGCTAGATGCTCAGAAAGGATAACAATATAGCCAAAGCTTTCATAAATAAACATAAACATTTAAGGCAATGTATAACTAAACAAAAGCCTTTCAAACATGAACCTCAGCATTATATGGAAAAAGTAAAATGAAATAATTCCATTTACTTATTCACATGGTTATTCTACTGGTCGAATAATCACATGCAATATCAATAACCACTATCATAATGATGGAATGCATAATTCCAGACTATCATAACCAGGTAGCCAAGGCCTGGTTCCAAGACTACAAATAAGATTCTTTCAAGGCCTCGTGCCAAGACACTAGGTTGTCTCATTAGTCCTACCGATGCATCGAGGAAATATAGTGGGCTCCACCCTTCACTTATTAAGTCTAATGTATTCCTCATGTTAATAGGTTTAAACATATCAGAAACCATAACATAATCGTATCACATAAAACATGCATAAATGAAACATAAAATTTCCATATTTCAATCAAAAGATATCAATACAACACATTTATATAATAAAAATATTATCAAAACCATTTTCAACACCAAAATAAAAGAAAACTAAAAATTGCTATTATTTTTCATTTTAAAAAAATTAATGGCTTGTAGAGGAGGCCGAAACTCAAATAATGGTTACGGCGGCGGAGAAGTCGTTGTTGCCGCATACATATGACAAGAAAAAAATTCCTTTATTTCGTTTAGTAAAATGCATTGTATAAAAATATTTCTTTTAAATAAACGTAAAAGTCAAAGGGGTTTATACACTGTATAGAAGAAATTTGTGTATAAAACAAAATATGCCTCAATAAATGGAGATTGAGATGAATTCATTTACAAAGAACATTTTTTAAAACAAAATAAATCTATTATGTGTATTAACTATAAGTACACATAATGAATGTACAAATATAAGATAGGACATAATAATATCATGAAATAATATGAAACTAGGAGATTAACCCAAAGAATAGAAATTGGGTTAAGAAGTTCCCTTACCTCATGTCCTACTTGACTCGATCGTTCTTTAGACTCCTAAATAATAAAATAGAGTTAATTTATACTTTCCTAAGAACCTTTTTCAAGTTCATTATTCCTTTTATATTACTTATTACCATGTTATGAACATTATATATTTGTTTAAGTTAATAATGGTCGTTTTGTCGATCTTTGGTACTTGAGTTAAAAATAAACTTCTTATAATTACAAGTTGTTCATGTGGTAAAATATCCATTATATCCATAATTATATTAATGATGTAGATATCATTATTATCATATATATCCATTATATACATGCATTTATAATATTAAATAACATTTAGAGGTAATAAATGAAATGCACCATTCATGGAGACGGTAAGTCGTACGTACACATGAACGCTACTTTCATTTCTATTTAGTATTTAATGAAATGAAATCATAATGATATAAATTTTTATTATAATTAAAGTATAATATCATATATAATATCATTTAATCCATCCTTTATACATCCCACATATGGCATTAACTATTCAAATCACTTTGAGGGGGCGGTAGTTCGCACTTCCTAAAATGAAATTATCATGTTTACCCATAATGGAAATCATAAAGGTATGACATAAATGAGAAATACAGAATCATAAGGAAAACATAAACATAATATATATCATATATATATATAGTGACATCTTAATGGCCATCATTAGTGGTGTTAATAGAATATTGAATAATCATCGTTTCGTGAGGCAGAAATTCACCAACCACAGAAACAGTCTGTTCTTTAACCATTAGATGAAGGTGTGTGTAAGTGTAAATAAAATACTTCTCATAAAAACCCCCTAGTATATTTAAGATACTATTTTTGTTACAATATAATGGAATAAAAAGAGTTTAAGGGGTTGGAGAAGCAAAATAATACAAAATAACATAAGAGAAGACATTACCTTAAAATTGGGTAACTCTTTTTGGATTTGAGCTAAAGGATTCCTTGGGAAGAATTATTCCCAAAGTGAGGCTTATGGGAGTAAGAGAGGGAATTTGAGAAAGTATTTTGGCAGAGGTTGGCTGAGCCAAATGGCTTTATGGTGTGAATAAGGTGGTAGTGGTGGGGCCTTTTATAAGAGGAGATGAGGGGCAGTCTTGGAGAGTAATAAAATGTTACATTATTATGAAGTGATTTTCGCATTTCAAAGGTCCCAAAATTATTTATTTCGTGGATAAGGTGATAAGAGTTCGCAATATACCCATCCAATAGGTTTTTTACAAATTTATGTCTTATATTTTACATTATATTTTCATTTTATTTAAATGGATAATTAATGAGGTAATCGCTGCATCATCATGGTGTCATAAAATATTTAATTTATATAATGTCTAAAAATTATATAAAAAATGTCATGATGTATTAATTTTTTTTAGCTTTCCAATTAATATTTATAGTCGAAAAGTTAACTTATATAACCCCATGTAATAATTGTTTTAGGAAAACAACACATGTTTGTGTAGATTTTATTTATACATTAAATAAAAAGTTATTAATGTCATTTTCTTACCTGCGTGGCTCCATGGGGTCCCCAAGATTATCCATGGATTTTCTTGGTCGGCCATTACTCATCAAATATGTGTGGGACAAGTTTAATGGTAATTTCATATTATTATAACATTATATTTACATTTAGTTACACCAATTACATTTAATCGCGATTAATAGAACATAAAAGACATTATTCACCAAAAATTATTTTAATCACATTGAACCACATTTTTCTTACTAATAAAAAAGATGTATGTTGGATTTTGGAAATATAAATCACAGAGGTGGTAAAATTTCATTTAAACAAAAAATCAGTTTTTTAACTACCACAGAGTGGTTTCACTATTTGTCAAAAATCGAAATTTTTAGAACAACACCAAAAGTTAACCCTAAGATATATATGATATTCCTAATTCAAAAATGATGTATATTTTACAAAATTTAAACCATATAAGTTGCATTAATTAATTTAATAAATAATTCCCGCTGTCACAACAAATAGCATGTTTTTAAGGAAGATTATCAATCAAAAGATTGGCAATTGTTTATGTCCAATTTCAAAGTGAAATTAATTATAATGACCACCATTGGATAAAATGGTAAAAAAATATTCTTATTACACTTTAGAACCACTTAATTTTATAATTTATCTCTATAAATTATTTTGATTAAAAAAGTTTTTTTAAGTATTTTTCATTATTCATCACAAATTGGAAGTTCTCAGAAGAATACCAGAAATTCAATATAGGATAATTTCGATATTCTGAATACAAAAATGAAGTCAATTTTAAAATTTAAAATTTATATAATTTCAAAAAGTGGGTATTACTATTCATATATGCTACTTTTATTGGTCGTGGTGTGTTAGAACTCGAGGTTGCGTACAACACACGCTGGTCTATTATTCCAAGAGGAACGTACCATAGAAGCTTGGGGTGTTACATTCTCCCCTCCTTCAATAAATTATGTCCTCGCATTTAAAAAATTTTCGTTGAAAATATAAGGTTGAAAATAGAAAATACCTTTGTGGAAAACCCACATCAGAAATAAGGTTTATAAAAATATAACATTAAAAGAAAGAAAGAGAAGCGCAATGGTCACCCGAGATAGCCCATACTATGATTCTATAAAAATATGGACATGGAGGAAAAAAACCATCAAGGTCTGATAGAGAGTTGTATAAAACAGGATTAGGAAAATGTTACTACAAGAGAATCACATACATGTGTTTGGTTAAATGGTTATTGATTCCCCAATTTTAAAAGTTAATCGACAACATTTCTGTTTTAAGTTACCTTTCATAAATTTGAGGAAATTTTTAGGAGATTTTCTAAGAATGTAAGTAAATATACCTACTTGTCATGTAGACTTTCATTCTTTAATAAATTTTCACCACAAACCCATCTTTCACTCCAAAAGGTTATAGAACTCAAAAAGATTCTATTTATCATAATTGTATATGGTTCCAAATATTAACACATACCATTTAGATTAGAAATTTTATTGTAAAAACAAGGGACTTCTTGTAGGATAGTTGTAGATAATAAAGGCATGTCTCACTATGGTTGTGGGTTCGATTCTTACAGCTTTGTCTGACGAGACGGGTTATCCCCCAACCTACAGGTTGTCCTTTTCCTAAAACTATAGTATTATAATATTTCCAGAAATAATCTTCATAAATGTTTTAACCTTAAACAATACTATCCAAATTTTTAATTAATCCATTCCAAACTTTATAGTTATCCAAAATACCTCCGTCCAGACTTTCTCTAAAAGTTCATTAAATTCCAAAATCAATTGTAACATTAGATTCCCCAAACAATGAAATGATTCTCATATTGTCACATACTAAAAATATGATTACCATCCTCATATAAAAACCTTTATGAAAACAATAATTACTGCAGTATAGTCCTTATATATATATCACATTATTCTTATAACCAGAATATTATCCTTGAGTCCAAAAGCACCAATACATTAATTATTCCACTTCAACTGTAGTAATAGCATAAGATTGTCCTTGATCCCTTGGCCTTTTCTGAGGTATTTTTCCCTGAAGCTTAGTACATTCATTTACATAATTCCCCGTTTCTCTACAATTGTAGCATTCATCATTGATAGCCTCTTTCTTTCCCTTACAATCACGAGCCTGGTGACCTTTTTCTCCACATATATAACAAAAACCTATTACTTTTAGGAAATTATTGTGGTGATTCTTCCCACAATTATTGCATAATGGAAAATAATTCTTTCCCTTTTTACCATTATCTATATCTTGTTCAACAGTTCTCTTCATCTCTTGCTTTACTTTGTTGTCATAAGATTTAGAGAATTCTTTTTCTGTCTTGATAGCACATGAGACAATATCTTCATACGATGAAAAGGATTGTGAGACCAATGCTCGATGGAGAAATGGTTTTAACACATCAATGAAATGATCAATCTTACTTCTTGGGTTATGTATATAATCTGCAGCATACCTCGCTAACCTTGAAAAGTTATCCTCATACATTGTGACATTATCATCCTCCTTCTACCTCAGACTGAGAAATTACCTTTCCATATTTTCTCGATGTTCATGTGGGAAGTATTTTTCTATGAAAATTTCCTTAAACTCCCTAAATTCCATAAATGATACTTCATCATCTTCCTTTGTGTATTGAGTCAATGACCACCATTGATCAAAATCTCCAGTGAGGCGGTAAACTGCCATGATAACCTTTTCCCATTCACTACTCTCCAAGGCGTGGAATATTTTCTCTAAGGAATTTATCCATTTCTCAGCTATAAGGGATTTGTACCCCCATTAAATATTGGCAGTTTTTTCCTCATGAAATGATATAACATTGATCCTCCATGCTGCGGATCAGGGTGCTCCATACATGTAAGGTTACTATTCATAACATTAGTGATTTTTTCCTAGTATGGTGATATGTTGATCAGCACCAGTTGTATCTCGATCTCCACAATAATTATCTTGATCAGGAGGGAAATTCCTAGGTGGAGTGGGTGCATTTATACGGTTTCCATTCCTCCCACTAGGGGCCATTTATAAACAATGGTATAAACTAGAATAGTTTATAAATCAAAATACATAATTACATACTTGTAAAACACTTAACATAAATTGAACTATAATCATAAAAATATTTTCATTGACGAAGTATATACTCATAAACCCTTCATAATGGTTTGAAAAGAAAATGATAACTATCCAAAGCATATACCCCGGGAGTTTCATAACCAAGAGTGCAGCAAGGCCCGTTGTCGTGCACCAGTTCTCGTTTGAGTCTAGATCAAAGCGGTGTTTTTGGGTTTTACCCCTAGGTACATCTGTGCCAGGTCCAACTCTACCTGCTCGTATCCAAACAGGGATGTATTTCTCAGAAAACTAAGAATGTATCTATAATACCAAAATTCTATTAAGTTCATCTATACTAATCCTCAAAGTATATCTTAGGGATATGTGCTCTAATCAGAGTTTATCTAATTCTAGCTTCCAAGGATAGTACTAAACTGCCTCTGATACCAACTGTAACGCCCGACCCCAGTTACCCATAGTCGGTGCCTTTTTGCATAACATTGGCATGATCACAAAGATCAAGTCTCGAAAGACAGATTAGTTTAGTAGCCTTGAAACACTAGATACATTCATAAGTTTTACATTACATCATAATGTAATACAAAACTACAACAACATCTTGTCTTCATATCACCTCATATTATCCCTTCATGTCATTCATAAAATACATCTTCACATCCTAGAAAAATTAAAACATTGAAACGGGTGAGCTCAGATGCTCAGTAAGGAATACAATATAGCAGAAGCTTTCATAAATAAACATAAACATTTAAAGAAATGTATAACTAAACAAAATCCTTTTAAACATGAACTTCAGCATAATATTGAAAAATTAAAATCAAATAATGCCATTTAATTATTCACATGGTTATTCTACTGGTCGAATAATCACATGAAATATCAATAACCACTTTCATGATGATGTAATGCATAATGCCAGACTATCATAACCATGTATCCAAGGCCTCGTGCTAAGACTACAAATAAGATTTTGTCAAGGACTCACGCCAAGACACTAGTTTGTCTCATGAGACCTATCGACTAATCGAGGAGCTATAGCGGGCTCTACCCATCACTTATAACGTCCAATGCATTCCTCTTATGAATAGGTTTAAACATATCATAAACAATAACATAATCGTATTACATAAAACATGCATAAACGAAACATAACATTTCCACATTTCAATCACAAGATATCAATACAACACATTGATATAATAAAAACATTATCAAAACCATTTTCAATACCAAAATAAAATAAAATTAAATCTTGGTATTTATTTTTCATTTAAAAAAAAGTTATGGCTTGTAGAGGAAGACGGAACTAAAATAACGGTCTTGGCGGTGGAGAAGTCGTTGTCAATGCATACGTATGATAATAAAAACATTCCTTTTTTTCGTTTAGTAAAACATATCATATAAAAATATGCCTTTTGAATAAAGGTAATAGTCAAAGGGGTTTATACACCGTATATAAAAATTTGTGTATAAAACAAAATATGCCTCAATGAATGGAGATTGAGACGAAGTCCATTGCAAAGATCATTTTTTCAAAATAAAATAAATCTATTATGTGTATTCACTATAATTACATACAAAAAAGTACAAATACAAGATAGTACATATTAATATCATTACATAATTTGAATTTATGAGATTAAACAAAATAATAGAAATTGGGTTAAGAAGTTCCCTTACCTCATTTCCGAATTGACTCGATCATTCTTTAAAATACTGAATAATAAAATAGAGTTAATTTATAGTTTCTTAAGAAACATTTTCAAGTTAATTATTCCTTTAATATCACTTATTACCATGTTATGAACATTATGTATTTGTTTAAGTTAATAACGGTCGTTTTGTCGATCGTTGGTACTTGAGTTAAAAATAAACTTCTTATAATTACAATTTGTTCATGTGGTAAAATATCCATTTTATACAGAGTTATATTAATTATGTAGATATCATATATATCATATATATCCATTATATACATGCATTTATAATATTACATAACATTTAGAGGTAAGAAATGAAATGCACCGTTCCTGGAGAGGTAAGCCGTACGTACGCATGAACACTACATTCATTTCTATTTCATATTTAATGGAATCAAATCATAATGATATAAAGGTATATTATAATTATAGTATAATATCATATATAATATCATCTACTCCATCCTTTATACATCCCACAAATGTCTTTGACGATTAAAATCACTTTGAGGGGGCGGTAATCCGCACTTCCTGAAATGAAATTATCGCGTTTACCCATAATGAAAATCATAAAGGAATGCCATAAATGAGAAATAAATAAGCATAAGGAAAACATAAACATAATATATATCATATATAAATATAGTGACATATTAATGGCCACCATGAGAGGTGTTAAAAAAATATTGAACAATCATCGTTTCGTGAGGCATAATTTCGCCAACCACAGAAACAGTATGTTCTTTAACCATTAGACGAAGGTGTGTGTAAGTGTAAATCAAATCCTTCTCATAAAAACATACTATTATATTTAATATACTGTTTTTGTTACAAAGTAATTGAATAAAAAGAGTTTAAGGGGTTGGAGAAGAAAAATAAAACAAAATAACATAAGAGAAGACATTACCTTAAAATTGGGTAAGTCTTTGTTGATTTGAGCCAAAGGATTCCTTGGGAAGAATTCAGCCCAGAGTGAGGCTTCTAGGAGTAATATAGGGAAGTTGAGAGAGTATATGGGCAGATTTCGACTGAGCCAAATGTCTTGAAGGTGTGAATAAGGCGGTAGTGGTGTGGGCCTTTTATAAGAGGAGAAGAGGGGCACTCTTGGAAATTAATGAAATGTTACATTATTATGAAGTACTTTTCGGATTTAAAAGTTCCAAAAATTATATATTTCTAGTATAATGTGATATGGGTTCTAAATATACCCATCCAATAATTTTTTAACAAGTGTAAGTCTTAGAGTTTACATTATCTTTTTATTTTATTTAAATCGTTAATTAATGTGGTAATCGTTGCATCATCATGGTGTCATATAAAATTAAATTTATTTAATGTCTAAAAATTATATAAAAAATATTATGATGTAGGAAATATTTTTATCTTTCCAATGAATATTTATAGTCGAAATTTTAACTTATATAACCCCATGTAAAAATTGTTTTAGTAAAAGAACACATGTTTGTGTCGATTTTATTTTTACTTTAAATAAAAAGTTATTAATGTCATTTTCCTACCCATTTGGCTCCATGGGGTCCCCATGTTGACCCATGGATTTTATTTGTCGTCCATGACTCATCCAATAAAGGTAGGAGATGTGTGAAGATAATTTCTTATTATTATAACATTATATTTATCTTATGTTACACTGATTACCCTTAATCACGATTAATAGAACTTTAAAGTTCCTATACACCAAAATTTATTTTAATCCCATTGAATCACATTTTACTTACTGAAGAAAAATATTTATTTTGGATTTTGAAAATTCAAATCACAGAGGTGGTAAAATTTCATTTAAATGAAAAATTAGTTTTTTAACTACCACTTAGTGGTTTCACTATTCATAAAAAATCAATGTTTTTCAGAACAACACCAAAAATTAACCCTAAGCTATATTTGATATTTCTAATTAAAAAATGATTTCTATTTTATAAAATTCAAAACATATAAGTTGCAATAATTATTTTAATAATTAATTCCCACTGTCACAAAAAAATATTATGTTTTTAAGAAAGAATATCAATCAAAAGATTGACAATTGTTTCTGTCCAAATTCTGATTGAAATTAATTATAATGACCACCATTGGATAAAATGGTAAAAATATATTCTAATTACAATTTTTATCCACTCAATTGTATAATTTATCAATATTAATTTTTTTATATAAAAAGTAGTTTTTAAGTATTTATCACTATTCATCAAAAATTGGAAGTTCTCAGAAGAATACTAATAATTCAACATAGGATAATTTCTATATACTGAATCCAAAAATGAAGTAAATTTTGAAATATAAAATTAATATAATTAAAAAAAATGGGTATTACTATTCATAACTCCAACTTTTAGTGGTCACGGTGTGTTAGAACTCGAGGATGCGTACAACACACGCTACTCTATTATTCAAAGAGTAGCGTACCATAGAAGCTTGGGGTGTTACAACTCTTGGGGATTACCTCATGGAAGGGTTGGTACCAAGGTTTTATTTGTTTTACATTATCTCCAAATGAGGTTTCCATTAATGGTAATTTCCCATGTTGGATTTCTGATACTGAGAGGCCCTTATAAGGACTCTATTTTGAGATTGACTTGAGGAAAATTATAAATCTTATTATTTTATGGAATTTTATTTCTAGTCCACATTGAGTTAAATTCTTTTTGATAATCATTTATATGGTGATGATGGAAGTATGGGTTGTTTTTAAAATAGGTATCTACCAAGACTTTGATAAACTAGTGGGGGCCCATATAGTGCGTTGTTCTCTTTCTATGTTCGTTGGATCCTTTAAGGAAATTTTTGTGGGAATTGAACAAGATCAGGGGTTTATAAGGGGAGTCCCCAGTATAAGGTATACTAATTTTCTGTCTTTAAGGGTAGTGGGGGAAACATGTTTTGGTTTGGACATGAGGTGGGTTCTTGAGAGCCCATGCTGGTTGTTTTCATGGATGTCGAGCTCTACAAAACGATGGAATGTCATGGTGATTTTGGAATAATAGTTCATCAGTGTAGAAATTTATGTTATTTTAATAGTGTGTTTAATAGTGGATCATCACACATTTGTTTTGCCTTTTCTGTGATTTATGATTCTATTTCTTCTTCGGACACTTGATTGAGTTGGAGACCATTGATATGTAATAGATTAGGCATTTTCCAATTCTTCTGATCATATTCTCTACTCCATTGGAACTTTGTGGTAATATATATATAGTCATATAAGGAAACATATGAATTAAATAATTGCACCCTCAATAATTGTGTTGTAATTAACTTATCGTTCTTTAGACTCATGTGGTTCTACGTCACTCATGGGGTTGGTTTTTTGTTCTATAATTGTTATAGTTCTCTCATCCCCTTGGTTGTTTCGTGCTCCAATGATTATATATAGAGACCATATAATATTGTTTTTGTAGCTATTTCCTAATTTATTTTGTAGGTTTCTTTGTATTGACATGTTTTATACATGTTTTTAACTAGATATTCCTATCTTTAGATCAAAATATATTGTTGTAGTCCAATATTGTAGATGATGAAAATTTCCAGGTGAACACCAATGGTTTTTATCTAAGGTCTTACATTTATTCTATTCTATTTTTCTTCGTGGAAAATATTATATTTATCTTGAAGACACAATGGTTTTCAGGAGGCTAGGTGATCCATGTGTTGTAAATCCTCTAGAGTGGTCCAAATAGCAGGGAAATTTAGATCATGAGTTAGACTAGAACACATTCTTGGCTATTTTACTTGTTTTGTTTGTCCCAAATCTTATGAAACTATTTTTTTCATTTTTTATAGTTCTTTATCTAGATTGGGAACTTATAATTTACATGTACTTTTAATGAAATAGATTATAGTTCAACTCTAGAAGGTGTCCTGCTAAGATATATGACTCAACCCTTATAAAAGGACCTCAATGTTCGTGTTAACCTTATGTTTACATTAATTTTGGATCACAATTTTCAAAATTATTTGGAACAAGGACCATATTATCTTATTTAAGTGGAGCCAATCTTCTGGAATCCCATAAATTTAACAGTATAACTAGATCATAGAGGAGACCTTTTATTTTTTATCCTTAGTTTTGGAATATGATCCTATTATATTTATTTTTTGTTTTTGTATTTTTTATTTGTTGTTGGTTGGGTGGGAAACTAGTATCGGTATGATTTGAATGCTTTTTGTTTATTCCATTTTCTTCTACATTTAATTTAATTCATGCATGTTTCTATATTAGTTTATTTATTAAATTTACTATTACATTTAAAACTACATATGAGTTGGGATATATAGTACTTTTATTATAGTATGACCATTTGGTATAGTCCCCCAATGAAATATTTTAGACACCCACTATTCCATAGAAACCTTTATCATTCAGGGAGGCATTCTTGATGCCTTTTGGTGAGAAATCTTGGTAAATGTGTCTAATCAACATAGGATAGCTACTTAAAAATCCTCTAAGATCCGTGTTTTGGTTTTGGGATTTGGCTAGTTGGAAGACATGATGTTTAGGAATGCATCTATATTTTAATGGATAGTATACCATTGTGTCATGAACTCCTTTTCAAAAGGAATAACATTTTTCTTAGGGATGGGATTTTTATTTTTGGAATCATTTTTAATTGTTGTGTGATTTATCCTTGGGTGATGCACTTAGGAATTTGGATATATGTTTTATTCTAGTTTTGGCTATTAGCCTTTGGGAAAGAGGATTCTATTTGCGAATCATTCTAGGAAAAATTATTCTCATAAATATTCCAGAATATGGTGATTTTAATGATGGTAGAGGTTTAGTTCTATAGAGTGTCATTAACTACCCATATAATATTTTATCATATAAGTACATTGTAAAAATCTACTCAACATAACTGCAACTGTCTAGTTTATCTGATGGATATTTGTTTTTATGGTTTGTAAATATGTTCTCCAGTGATGGAGGTTTATTCCTTTCCTAGAGGGGTGCATAATGGCCCTTTTTAGATAGTATTGTTTAATGAGCCCCCTTTTGGAGGCTTTTTGTGGGTAAGGATTATTGAGAGATGTTTTTATTGTGATTTAGTTTCTAAGAGGTGGTGGTCCTCCAAATTCAACAAATTTTTCTTTGGAGGGATCTATCCTCTATATGCTTTGCTTATCAAGTCTTGTAGATGGGTAAATTTTCCTGCTATAACTGAAGGATTGGCTAGCTATGGATGCATATCATTGGTGGGTTTTTTGATTTTATCTATAAACCTTGTGTATTTAGGCATTGGGATGTATGGTATTTTAGAACTATGGAAATGTCTGTTCTCAATTTTTCATGGATTAATTGTGTGTGTCAGGTTTTTGGACCCTTGGAATTTCTAATTTAGGGTGTACTTGGTTAACTGTAGTTGATCTAATGATGGATTCGTTAGGATTTCATTTTATGATCGTATGGAGCGTAGATTCATGGTTGATCGTGGAATGAAGTAAATTAATTTTTTTTGATGATGCGTTTTTAGGGTTATCCGGTTTATTATAATTTCCCTACTCATGTAGTATGGCCCATTGTATTAGTCACATAATCCATGATACATTTTGACATGGACCGTATAAGAATTATTCATGGTGATCATTTAAGAGTAGTTTAAGGAAGAATTATTGTTGGGAGAAAACCATAATATGTTGGATGTTATGAAGCATGTTTTAAAAGGTTTTTTAGGAGAATTGGTAGTTTTAGGGTTTTATGATGGTGCTCTGATGTGAGGTGCTAAAACACATCCATCAATTGGGTTTTTTGATGGACATAGTGTGTGTCATGTGTCTTTCCATTTGGATATTATGGTGAGGGTAATTTTATTCCTTTTGTGGGTAAAATATAGTTAAGGGTTTATTTTCTATCATGTTAGAGAAAATAAGTAGAAACTATAAAATGGCTCACAGAAAGCGTTGGGATAGTGTTGGCTATGCCAATTCATGGAAGAGTGTGAAACCTCACACCCCTTATTATTCGATTTAGAGGTAGGAAGAGAGTTATGTGGAATTATTAGCCATCACCAAGATTCTAAATGATATAAATAAAATCCATAGGGCATCAATAAATTTGAGGAACAATTTATCCTTTATGAATAAATCTACTATCTAAAAAATTCATGGCCAAACGACATCTATATGATTCATGATAAAAATCTAGGAAAAATCAAAATTTAATTTATTAAATTGATACAAAAATCATGTCCCAGAATTTATGACTACAATATTAAGGTAAAATATAGAATAAAACTAATAAACTACAATGAAACCACCAGACTCCAAGACCCTCAATCACCTAGATCCAATTTCATCAAACATCCAAACTATAACGTAGTAGTAGATAAGGCATATCGTACAATACCAAATCCCATATACTGGTAGATTACATATTCAAAATAACAAATTTCCCAAATTATTTATGTGTACAAAAACTTAGTAGGTTTTCGAAAAATACATCTATACTCGCACTACATAGATAAAACACATTATAAACATACATATATAACATTTTCAAAAACATTTTATATGAGAATATAATGAAATTCCATGATAGAAATTTTTCCAACGAATGCACATAAACAATTCCTCCAATCATTTAAGAGTCCATTTTTGCATAACCCTTCTATTCCACGCGAGCATACATTTATCTATGCATTAAATCCATGGAACTCTCTATACTCATGAGTGGTGATTCAACCTTCCACTAAGCCATCCCATTGTAGAACACATTGATGTTGGTATGCCACACCCATATCAATATGATCCTTTTGATGGGGGTACATCATGCCCTTATCTATCCCAATGAATATGAATAGACACCAAATAAACATGTCAACCAACAATAAATTCAATCATGTTAAAACTATTTCAACAAATAAACATTCTTTAAATTGAAAACCAATTTTCTATGAAGAAAAACAAAAATCTATTTTAAAACCATGTTATCGAAAACATAATCAAATAAAGAATCAATGTTCCAAATTTCCAAAAACCATCAAAAAAGTGGTTATTTACAATAGTTTCATTGGGGATAAATGATAAATTTAAATTAGGGAAAATATATTTGAAACTATGCCTTTATGTTCAAAAAAAGATGATTCAATATTGAAGAAACATACCTCAAGGGATTTGGTGAAAATGACAAAATTTTGGAGAAACAGCACAAAAACTAGGTTGAATCTCTACAAACATGCCTTACATCATGTCCCAAAGAATAATGTAGGATAAAAATAATCATATTTGGCATAAAACACATAGATCTTACCACAATGGGTTTATAGATATGAAACCAACAGAGAGTGTGAATTTTATCTAAGAATCCGTAATGAAATATCAAGATCCATCATATACCATGATAAATTGTCTTCGAATCTCCAAAGAAATCCTTAAGATTTCCTCTGAATCTATAGAATATCCATTATCCTTTGATAGAGGAAAACATTATTGGGTGTTGTATATGAGGAAAAATTAGGTGTTAAAACCTTAAGCCATCCAAAATATGATTTTTAAGGATCTTGTTTTTAATAGAATGGGGTTTAGTTACATGGTTTGGAAGAACATGAACTAACCATCTGTTATCCACATCCCTAAGGTTGACTCTCACATGGTCATGTCACATGGTCTCCAAACCCTTCTCCACCCATACTGAAGCCACTGACCCAAAATAACCAAAGTCATTTCTCAAAGTGCATGGTTTGTTCTTAATAGATAAATTGTATAGGTAAATCATGAACCATATATCATAGACATATCTCACTATGTTTTTTACCTTCTTATGATTCATGATTTTCCAAAATTGTGCAGCAACCGTGCACAAGTAAAAAATCCCCATAAAATCTCAAAAAAATTTTCCAATCTATCGCAGACATTTTCCATATACATTATATACAATAAATGTATTATTAGAGGGTAAATTATTTGAATCTGGTGGTACTAAATTTTCCCCAACATTGTTCTTTTTTTCCTTAGAATGTTGAAGAAAATTGGTGTTTTGAATGAGTTCTGGACACTTCTATTTCTTTTCCTTTTCCAGCTCCAAATTCACTTTCTGAAGTTTACAATGTTTCCTCAAAAACAAAAATAGAACGTTTCCACATCTCCATATTTATTTATATGGGATATCAAAAATCCACATCAGTATATGTACCAATGAAGTATCTTGTTGTAGGTATAACTGATCCCATATGATCACATGGTTAGGATCAGGCTGATACTTTTTCATCTGAGATACGTGGAACACATTTTTCACTGAATTAAACCATGGTGTAAGTTCCAACCGATATGAAACCTCAACAATATATTCCAGTATCTCAAAATAGAGTATATATTGGGGAGATAACATTCTCTTCATTCATAAATACCGAGGTCTTAGCCATGGAGATATGTTCAATAACATATGAAACCTCACAATGAATGACAGCGGTCACCGATGATGATCTGCATATGATTTCAAAAGAAACTGGTCCATCTCGAACAAATTACAGATCTATTGAATTGTATCTAATGTCTCATGGAAAATGTCGGGACCAACTACGGATGTGTCACTTATTACACCCAAAAAATTGGAGAACAATAAAGAAACTCTTACAACAATTCAAATAAATCTGTATTTATCGAGGCATGATAGTTATTCTTTTCTATAGAACTAAACCAACCGAATGTGAACATCCCATAAGCCACCAAAATCCATTTTAAAATCCCATAATATATCTCCCAACATTTTTATCCTCCATTAGGATTTTCATTCCTTATATGGATGATACGATGTACACATAGTCAACTGAGTTCCAAGGGATTTTTATAAGGATTTATAGAAACAAGACGTAACACTAGTATCTCTATCTGAAACTACCAAAGATGGTAAGTGATGTCTTTTTACCACATATCAGATATATATTTAGGATAGATCCTCCATTTTAAGTGTTTCAAAAAGAGGGATGAAATGAGTTGACTTCATTAAGTAATCCCCAATCCCTTATATATAATATTTCTTCCAAACCTTTGTTGGGAGACCTATTATGAAATCCCTAGGTATCTGATCCCATTTCCAAATTGGGATAGGTAAGGAATGAAACTAACTTATTGGTTGCTAAGAACCAATATTAACTTCCTAACAAGGTAAGCATCTGGAAAGAAACATAGTCACCATCCATTTCATACTGACGCACCAAAAATATCCTTCCAATTCCTTATACATCTTCTATATTCCAGGATGAATATTCCATATTGAATGGTGCTAATCATAAAGAACATTCTCCTTAAATAAAATTAGTTAAACCATTTGATTCCAGGACAACAACACAAAACTGTAATATAGTTTCTATACCTCAATGGTCTCCCAACCATTGCATGTTGAACTCATTATAATACATTTTTCATCAGATTTATGTACTTTATTTGTTGTACCTCTCGTACCCCTCGTGGATTGATTTTCATGATCACAATCACTCACTTATTTATCTAATCCTCTTTCAAGTGTTTTTGGATGATAGGAATCATTTCAGGTTACCAAGGAATTGGGCCAAGCAAGCGGATGCCAAGAAAGGAGGAAAGTGCACTGTTTTCATGTGCACCGGCCAACCGGTGGCTCAGCACCGGCCATCCGGTAGTGCCTGGGCAGAGAGTCTCCTTACTTTCCAAGAGAAACGGCCAACCGGTGCTTCAGCACCGGCCAGCCGGTGGGGTCCAGACAGAAGAGGTTGATACTGCCTCCACACCGGCCAACCGGTGGCCTCAGCACCAGACAGCCGGTGGCACCCAGCCAGCACAGTGGTTGCTACTGCCTCAGCACCGGCCAACCGGTGGCCTCCTCACCGGCCAGCCGGTGGCGCCTGGACAAAAGCCCTCCTCCATTTTTCACACACCGGCCAGCCAGTGGCTCAGCACCGGTCAGCCGGTGGAGCCAGTCAAACTAGCCGTTGGGCCTTTAACCAGGCTGGTCCACTTGCCTCCCAATGGCTCCGAAGCCTTTTCCAATGGCTCCGAAGACCTCCAAAGGCCTTATGAGGGTTCCCCCTCTATAAATAAAGGACTAGGAAGCCCCAGATCACAACCGGAACCATAACCAATCCAAGGGAACAACATCGGAACATTTTCCATCATTTGGCTAACCTCCGGCGGATTGTTCCAAGGGAACCCCAATTGCTCCAATCAACTTCTACATCCAAGGAGCACCACCATAGAATCTTGGGAGAGCACTTCTTCAACTTCATCAATCATTTGGCGCCCAAGGCTTCTCCACATTACAGTTTTTTATTGTTTATCCTTTTTGAGCATCAATTTGGGTTTGTTCCTACAAACCCCATCTCTTTCTCTCATCCCTTTCTTTGGGTTCTCACACCACCTTCAAGGTGTGAAGAGGTTAGTCAAGCCTTTCCTTTAAAAGGCTTGAGACAAAGGTGAGCTAGCCTTCACCCGTAAAAAGGCTAGTGGGTTTTCTTGCTCAAACCATTAAAAAGTAAGCTGTAATAGGTGAGCTAGCCTTCACCTGTAAAAAGGCTAGTGGGTTTCTTGCTACAACCATTGAAAAGCAAGCGGTAGTAAATCTCTCAACGGTTGAGTTGGGAGCGGAGACGTAGGCCGGGTTTTAGGCCGAACTCCATTTCAATTCTTGTGTCTTGCCTCTTTATTTCCGCTGCACTTTCACTTTGATTTTTAATTTGTTAATTAATTTTTAAAAGGCAATTCACCCCCCCTCTTGCCATCACTTCCTTTCTTTCTCCGCCCAACAATTGGTATCAGATGGAAAATTTGAGTAATACCCTAACCGGTTTCAAATTCAAGATCCATTGTGATGGCATCAACCTCTTTCGCCCCCGAAGGCTATTCTTTGCGTCGTGCTCCATTTTTTGATGGAACCGACTATACTTATTGGAAAACCCGCATGACCGCATTTCTTAGAAGCATAGGTTATCCCATTTATAAAATTGTCATGCAAGGTTACACTCTCTCTTCCCCCGATGAATCCAAATGGACCCAAGCCGATATTAAAAATTTCGAGCTTGATGGAAAAGCCATGAATTCTCTACATTGCGGCCTTGATCGTAATGAGTTCAATCGAGTTTCCACATGCACCTCCTCACACGAAATCTGAAACTTTTGGAGGTTACCCATGAGGGGACCAACAAAGTCAAGGACACTCGATTGGACATGTTTCGTCAAGATTTTGAGTCATTTTCTATGCACCCACATGAATCTATTTCTGATATGTTTACTCGATTTACTAACGTTTGAAATGGTAGAAAGTCTCTTGGAGATAATATTTCTGCAGAAACAATGGTCAAGAAGATCCTATGGATCCTACCAAGCTCATGGGCTCCAAAGGTCACGGCAATTCAAGAAGCAAAGGACATCAAGAACATTCCGGTCGAAGAGCTCATCGTATCTCTCATGACTTATGAGATCACCATGAGGAGGCAAGCTGAAAAAGAAGGCAAACCGATCAAAACTCCAAAGAACATCGCCTTCAAAGTTCAACAAGAAGAAAGCTCCTCCTCCTCATCATCTTCCTCTTCAAGCGACGATTCCGAAATGGAGAACCTTGCCCGCAAGATGCATAAATTCATGAAGAAGCACAAGAAGAAGAAATCCTGCAAGGCTCGAAAGGAAAAACACGACGAAAAATCCGAGCCCGAGGTAACATGCTACGGGTGTGGCAAGAAAGGCCATTACAAGCCCGATTTCCCACTCAACAAGAAAAAGGCCAAGCAAAAGGAGAAGAAGAAGGCATTCAAAGCCACATGGAGTGATAGCTCCGCATCCTCCTCCTCCTCCTCCTCGAGTGACAACGGTAACAAATGTCAAATGGCATTTCATGAGGTAACATCTTCCGACTCCTCATCCTCTAGTTCTTCAAATTCTTTCAATCACATGTCTTATGAGGATCTTCAACATGCAATAGATCAATTGGAGGAAGGTTTTCACGAACTTTCTTCCAAATTTGTTTCTTTAAAAAAGAATTTCAAAAAACTCTCTTCCGAAAAAGAACAACTTCTCAAAGAGAAGGAAGAGATGTCCCTGAAAATCCAAAACCTTCCCGATGTTGATTCCATGGAATCAACAATCAAAGATCTAAGGGAGACTCTTGCCATGTTCACCCAAGGGGAACAAAATTTGAACAATTTTCTAGGTTCCCAACGCGTATCTAGAACTACCCAAGGGCTTGGCTATTCCAATAAAGCTTCCTCATCCCATGCACCCACTATTTTTGTAAGGGGGAGCTCTCAATTTAAATTTTGCAATTATTGTAATAAACCCGGGCACTTAATCTATGAGTGCAATTGCAAAAATGCCCGGTATGGAAGGCCCAAAACTATTTCTTTTAATGATGAATTTTATAGGAGAAGACCCGCCACTAGACAAGTATGGATTGAAAAATCCCTTCTAGCGAGTCTCTCCGGGCCAAAATTTGTCTCGGTTTCAAAAACCTCTCCCCGGTGATTTGTTGTTTTTATTTAGGGGGAGTTAGTATCGTTTATGTCCTTTTGATTTCAATTTCAAAATTTTCGATTCAATCTTTCAATTTCAACACTTGGTATCAAAATTTTCATTTCTAAATATTCAATTCAAATTTTTCATTTCAAAATTTTTGATTCAAAACATTCAATTCAAATTTCAAAAATTTCAATTGGTTTAAAAAATCTTTATCCCTCAATCAAGTTTTATGCCCCGTGCTATTTTGATAATCACAAAGGGGGGGAAATTCTTGGTTGATTGGGGGAAAAATCTTTTAAAGCATTCCTTTCATTTCAGTTTTTACATTGATTGTTTTGGTGATTGTGATCATCAAAATAGGGGGAGATTGTTGTACCTCTCGTACCCCTCGTGGTTTGATTTTAATGATCACAATCACTCACTTATTTATCTAATCCTCTTTCAAGTGTTTTTGGATGATAGGAATCATTTCAGGTTACCAAGGAATTGGGCCAAGCAAGCTGAAGCCAAGAAAGGAGCAAAGTGCACTGTTTTCATGTCCACCGGCCAACCGGTGGTTCAGCACCGGCCAGCCGGTAGTGCCTGGGCAGAGAGTCTCCTCACTGTCCAAGAGCACCGGCCAACCGGTGCTTCAGCACCGGCCAGCTGGTGGAGTCCAGACAGAAGAGGTTGCTACTGCCTCCACACCGTCCAACCGGTGGCCTCAGCACCGGCCAGCCGGTGGCACCCAACCAGCACAGTGGTTGCTACTGCCTCAGCACCGGCCAACCGGTGGCCTCCTCACCGGCCAGCCGGTGGCGCCTGGACAGAAGCCCTCCTCCATTTTGCACACACCGGCCAACCGGTGGCTCAGCACCGGTCCGCCGGTGGAGCCAGTCAAACTAGCCGTTGGGCCTTTAACCAGGCTAGTCCACTTGCCTCGCAACGGCTCCGAAGCCTTTTCCAACGGCTCCGAAGACCTCCAAAGGCCTTATGAGGGTTCCCCCTCTATAAATAAAGGACAAGGAGGCCCCGGATCACAACCGGAACCATAACCAAGCCAAGGGAACAACATCAGAACATTTTCCATCATTTGGCTAACCTCCGGCGGATTGTTCCAAGGGAACCCCAATTGCTCCAATCAACTTCTACATCCAAGGAGCACCACCATAGAAGCATGGGAGTGCACTTCTTCAACTTCATCAATCATTTGGCGCCCAAGGCTTCTCCACATTACGGTTTTTTATTGTTTATCTTTCTTGAGCATCAATTTGGGTTTGTGCCTACAAACCCCATCTCTTTCTCTCATCCCTTTCTTTGGGTTATCACACCACCTTCAAGGTGTGAAGAGGTTAGTCAAGCCTTTACTTTAAAAGGCTTGAGACAAAGGTGAGCTAGCCTTCACCCGTAAAAAGGCTAGTGGGTTTTCTTGCTCAAACCATTAAAAAGCAAGCTGTAATAGGTGAGCTAGCATTCACCTGTAAAAAGGCTAGTGGGTTTCTTGCTACAACCATTGAAAAGCAAGCGGTAGTAAATCTCTCAACGGTTGAGTTGGGAACGGAGACGTAGGTCGGGTTTTAGGCCGAACTCCGTTATCAATTCTTGTGTCTTGCCTCTTTATTTCCGCTGCACTTTCACATTGATTTTTAATTTGTTAATTAATTTTTAAAAGGAAATTCACCCCCCTCTTGCCATCACTTCCTTTCTTTCTCCGCCCAACATTATTGACTATACTTACCAAATTAGAAACAAGATAAATACTGAATAAACCTGTGACATTACCCCATTCATAACATTTCTTCTATATGTTGATGTGAACTGACATAAATTTCCACTAATCTAAATCATAATTTTCAAAAAAATGAATAAAATTTTTGACATAATGAATCAGCCATTGAATTGCCTTTACCCTATGTCTAAATAATGTCAGAGTTGAAAATTTGGAGACATATTTTACACATTATTTACCTCAGATTAAAATCTCATTGTGAGAAAATATGATTCAAGATCACATGATCTATAAACATAATGATTTTCTCACCAATGAGATAACAAATCCTCATCATTAAATCATGGATCACCATAGCTAACTCAAAATCATATGTTGGGTAGTACATTTAAAGAAATCAAATCTCACTTGAGATGTGATAAACATCATGGTCACATGTTGGAGAACTCACACCATCCTAGACCCTAAAGAATCACAATACAAGACAAATCCAATTCAAGATTCCTAAATATTAAATATTTATACTAATTTAACTAGAATATTCAACTCATTATTATATTTAAAAAATTCCACTGTCTATTAAAAGTGATCATTATTCTTTTTCAAAGCTTTCATAGGTGAATCTAGTCAAGGTAAGACACAAAAAAAGTTTTTGTAATTACTAGATGGGCTAAGAAACATCATATCTCAAATAAATTCTCCCATGGTTGATATGATAAAACAACTTATATCATACCTAGATGCACTAAATTCCTATTTAATAATTTAAATGACACTAAAAATGTATATATTCTATCAAAAAAATTAAACTTTTAATTTTTTTTATACAAATGATGTTATCTCATGAACTCAATCTCTATTTCCTAATGTTTCTCATTCTTAACCATTGTCCACAAATAGACCCATATTTAATCAAAAAACACCACAAAAAAGAATCTAGATATCACTAAAATATATAATTTATCGATGTCATAAAGAACACTGGTTCAATCGTAAGACCCAATGCATTACCAAATTTTCATAATGGCCATATCCTATAATAATGGATTTCTTTAGAATATCCTGATTTTGAAATAATTATTTTTGATATAATAATTACAATTATATTATTGGGAAACATTGGGCTCCACTAAACTGGTTGAAGATAACTTCAATTTGTGGAAGTGGATACCTATTCTTTATCGTATCAAGGATAAGCTTATGAAAATACACATAAATAGATAATGTTCCCTCTACATTATTTACAAAAAAATGGGGATTTCCCATAGGGGCAAGCTCATCCAAATGAAAACTTTTCTTCCAATCTCTTCCAACATCAAATCCAAATCCCTTGATTCAATTGGTTCCATTCTATAATACATATGTGAGATTGGACTAGTACTTATATGGAGATCAATCGTAAACTCAACATCTATCATGGGTTCCAACACAGATTAACATTTAAGAATTACATCTGTAAACTGATCCAAAAATACTAGAAAACTACTATTCTCAATATTTCCCATCAATGCCAAAGTCAACACCACTAACAGGTATGAGAACATTCCAATAGTTGGTGCCAACATGCATGTTTCACCTATCTTTACATGCCTTTAACCTCTAATGATATTTTCAATGCCATCCTCAGTCCTGAAACAAACTATTATTTTATAACATTATATGTTATATTTTAATGATGTCAACTAATCTATACATAGGATTATATAATATAAATTCATCCACATCACCATGAAGTCCAATTTCATCTCATCTTTATTAACAAATATAGAACTTTCTCTACACAAAAAGGCAGAAAATTCTTTTTCAGCTACTGTATTTTAATGTCTTACCAATGAAAGAATAATCTAATGTTTTAAATATATAAAATGATCAATATAGGAATCAATAATATAATGATATTAATTATTATAAAAAAACATCCATAAAGTTTTATTTCAAAAGAATCATACTTCTTTATATAGATGGTCTGGCCTGATCATCCATAATCACCTACTAAACTCCATATAATTTCTTCACCACATCACTTTCTAATTTATCCCTATTGAAATTTCCTTACCTAAGGAGTCCTGGAATTTCTATAATCACAATTTTAGTTTATAATATTTAGATAATATTGACTCTGATATCATCATCCCATCAATGATTATGATGTCTGTAACATCGAAAAAGTATCAAGAGAACCTGACATTGGATAACTGTGACAAGATCATTGAAGATTCCACATCTAGTTATAGTTGTGGAAGTATCTAGGTTATTCCATAAAATATCCCTTTATGGGGTCATGATAACCATATTTTAACCATCTTTATTATCCCTTGGGACATGGATGATGGTTCACTGAACCAACCATCTAATTTTTTTTCACACTCCCACCATAGATGTAGGTATCTGTCTTTCTATTACACATAGAATTAGAGTTCCCACAATCACATATGGGTATCCATGTATTTCATCATCACATTTATCTTAACAAATACCATTTATAACTTGCCTCCCTATTCGCCATATTTGTTTAGTCCGTAATAAAATGAACATTTCATCAAGAGATTTTAATTCTTTAGAGCCAATTCAATGATCCATGCCATCTAGGAAAATTTATCCACAAACATTGGTGAAAATCATACAAAATTCATGAATTTAGCCACATTCATGGCGATGGATATAATTTCCTTCTTTAGGTTGAAAATTTAGGTTATTCTATCTATATTGAATGTGCGAGGATTGAGTTTTTTGTTGAAAATGTCCTCAAAATCCAATTATGGACTTTATCAACATTAACGTACCTATCAATATCATACAAGTGATATGATAGATCCTCAAGAATATAAATCACTAGTTTTACAATCTGATCCCCTGGTTTACTAAATAAATCAATGACATGATTAATAATATTAAGGAAAACCTCTACCTTTTCTGGTTCAGAATCTTATTGGAAGGTTGGTGGATTATACTCCTATAGTTGGACTGAATTATCCCCTTTCCCTTTCTCTTTCCTCTAATTTCCCATGTCCACATCATGAAATTCTTTTTTTATACACTGAAATAGCTCTTAGATCACCTGTGGCTTAACTACAACCAAAATCTATACATATTCTTCTAGTTCAATTTTAAAATTCCTATAGGGTTCCATTTTTTGAACAATAACAAACTCTATAATTCTCACACTCCTTTAAATAATTGATTAACAATTTTAAATTCTATAACATCAACTATTATAAAATTTCATTAATCAATACACCATCTCTACATGTAATAAAATTTGATATAATTAAACAAGATTTTTGAATATGAAACAATTTTAAAAATACCTTCATCATTATCTTTTTCAAAATCGTTCATTTGAACAAATTATAATTTTTTCTAAAGTCAATAGATTATTCAAAAAACAATTATCATTATGAAAAATGATATATCCACTCCATTTGGAATTCATTCTTCTTATTCATGGAATTCTCATCTCATTGGATAAACCCATGATAATGAGATTTGAAAATTTTGAAAGGGTCTCTAAAAATATATCTACCAAAAAATGGTTTCCAAACGTTTTCATAAAAAGGAAATATAGTTATTTATATGCCCTACATTTCAAGTCTGGACAATAATATTCCTTTATATGATCCCAAATTGACTGATATACAAGAATGAATTTAGCTCCAATACCAATATCATTTATTTACACTTATTCAAAAAATATTTTTGCTTAATCATAATTGATAAGACTTGTCTAAAACAGCAGTTTTGACTGAACACATATGATACTATTTTTAATTGGTCACCAATTCTAAATTTCTTGAGGGGGTGGAATGGAATTACATGGCCTTATGGGATTCCCCAAGATGGAAAATGGTGGAAATAGATGATAATAGGCTTTAATAAATGTGGGTGTTATTTAATATATAAAATTAAAACACTAACCAAACAACCCATAGACAAAAAAGAACTATATGATGCATGATAACAATGATAGAACACAAAACATTTCATTTGCCAAAATCAAACAAAAATAAATTTTCACAATATATTTGTAAAATTTATAGGTAAATAGTGGAATATAAACTAATAAACTACATGAATACCACAAGACTTTGGGAGCCACAATCTCCAAACACCATCTTAATCAAAAAACAAAAGTATCAGGATGTAGTGCTAAAAAATGTAATACATTACTTTCTCTCATTTCCCGGTATATGAAATCTACAAAAGAACCCAAGATAAAAAGTATGGGAGAGTTAAAAAAATCAATAGTTCATCTCCAATGACTTCCCTGCTAATACCACTAAAATAAAGCATGTTACAAACAAACATATATATCAATTTCTAATGTAGTTTATATAAACATAAAATCAATATCCATGGTAAAAAGTGTGAAAAGTAATGAACATAAACAATTTTTTAAATCATTTAATTGTCTATTTTGGAATATCCCCTTCCTTTTCAGAAAACCATACATACAATCCATGTATCTCCTTATAGTCATGAGTGGTGAGTCATCCTTACACTAATAAATCATTTAGTATACCACTTTTATGGGGTAATACATAAATTTATCCATCCAAAAAATTTTATGGGGTTACATCACACTCTTATCAACCACGTGAAAATGAGCACCCACAATAAGAAAATTCCAACCCAAGATAAATTCTAGCATGTTAAAACGGTTTTATTATAGAATTATTATTTCATTTGAAAACCATTTTTACATGTATAAAAACCAAATATTATTTTAAAACCATCATTTCAAAATCATGTTATCATAAACACTATCCAATAACGCACAAAATATCCCAACGTCCACAAAACATCACTCATTAGAGTTTCCACAATGGTTTCACAGTGGATAAATGATAACTTTAAATTAGGGATTTTTGTAAACTCATCCTTCTTGTTCAAAAAAGAGAAGCCCATATTGAAGCAACCTACCTCGAGATTTTTGGTGAAAACAATATACAACACACAAAGCATAAAAAAACATTGTCTAATATCCCTGAACGAACCTTAGATACCCTCCCCTTCATAATATATGAAAAATATAAATTTTTTTAGCATCCACAACCTTAGATCAACAACATTTTGAGTAGATCTAAAACCCATGAGAGACAGAATAGTATAATTAGTAAATGATAACGAACAATCAAGAACAATCATGTAAATTGAGTTATTGGATTCTAATAGCCATTAGAGGCCTTCAAATAACATGAAAATCTATGGAAGAACAATCAGTTACCATTTTTAGAGAAAACTCTATTTTTAGGGCCATATATTTGAAAAAAACGAGGGGTTAAACCCTCAAAAATAACATATATCCACTTTTTAAGGATATTGATTTTAACTGTGCATGGTTTAGTCCCATGGTTTTGGAAACTGTGCTCTAAAAATTCCTTATCCACTACAATAAGGATGACCCTCACCCTCACATGGACTAAAAACCATGGTCCAACAGTGCTTAAGCCACAACCTCAAAAAGTCCTAATCTATTTTTAAAACTTCACATTTTTATTTAGAAAATGCATATTCTAGGCAAACCATTTACCATTCGTCTGCCATACATTTTTCCACTATCTCACTGTGAAAAATTTCATGCAAGTTTTTCATGATTTTCTCAAACTATGTACCAATCATGCACATGTAGAAGAGACACAAGAACGGTCCAAATGTTCTCCAAACTCTCCCAAAATTTAATTATATATTTTATATACATAAAAAAATATACTAAAATGGTTACATACAAGAAACCAGGTGTACAAAATGGTGATTGGCTACTGAGTTAATACTAAGGCGTCTTGTTGGTTGGAAGCACTTGTGACGGGGATTTTTTTTAGGCATCAGGTTTTCAATGGTTGTCAAAATTTTGTAAATCGGGGAAATTTTTGTACCAAAAAAGGTTTTGGATAAACAGATAAATGCTCATATGATTTAGTTGTGGAAAATTTTTTCATTACTCTACTTGTCCTGAAAATGGGTATTTAGCATAGGATGTTATATTTATGTAAATCCAAAATTTTCAAATTTTCAATAATTTTTAATATTTAAATAATTAAATATAATTAAACTCATACAGGTTTATTCATAGATATATTTCATAAAATTCATCAAATTGGGATTCATTCAATTTTTTATGTCCAGAAAGGGGGGGGGGGTTGTTACCTTAGAAATGAATGACCATGTGTCAGTCATCAGGGTTGGTTTGTGACTATTTTTAAAATTTTATATTTTATTATTATTTGTATTTATTTTCTTTTATTTTCATTTTATATTCCCCTTTGAACACTTTTTTTATCATTTAAATCCAATTAAGTCTAAAATTTTCATGGATGAAATATGAGGAAGTAATTTAGAGGGTTTGGGAAAAATAGGTACCATAATGAGAGATTCTACAATGGTAAATTAATTCTCAATGGGTTTATGGTGTAGAGCCGAGGGAAATATTAATTTTTTTATTTCTACAGGTAATACCATTTTAATATTTTACTATAATTATAAATAACATTTTTTTATGTTTCTAAAGATTTTTTTATGATTTTTTACCCCATGGGGGTTTGATCTAGTATTATTTTGGGAGAAATAGAAGATTTCGGGTAATTTCATGAGTTTGCAATTTAGGAAAATCCAAGTACATAGTGTGTAGTGTTGTAAACAAAAATATGAGGTTTTTAATTTATTTATATAGTATTGATTTTTGGGATTACATTATATTATGTAGGGGTTCAATCCATCTAGTTGAAAGTAGGGTTTATCAAGGGAATATTGTTGTATGGGGAACATAGTAATATATTATGAAGGTTCATGATTGTTGGTTTTGTATAATGAATTTTTATGAATTTTTAGGGGTTAAATGTCTTGTTACATGGCTGGGAACCTAATGCAAGGTGCCCATTGTGGATATGGATGTTTGTAGTGCATATGTCAATAGTGTTCAATCCTAGTTGTGTTGATTAAAATGGGTACGTTACAATGTGAAACTATATACTATATATAGTTCATACACACCATGTACATTGGAAAAGTACACACAAAGTATCCAAATTCACACATCTAGAGGGAATTGGGGTTACACATTAGGAATATTTTCTTACCTAGGATTTTTGCTATTTATATCTTTATATTAGCAAAGGATTTTTTATTCCTTAATTATGGAAATTCTCCCCATATATAGTTAGGGTGGAATTTTTTCTGTGTATAGAGCTATATGGATCTTGTTCTAGACTGGTGATATTTTGTAGGATGATTTCTCTATGGTCTATATTTATAATCCACTAGTGGGATGGGTTCTGATCTAGGAGGCCTAGAATAGTGTTATGATATTGTTTGTTTGGTTCGATTGTGGATTCCAAACCGGTTTCTTAAATGCACTATTGTATGGATCCTAGAAGGATGGGTTTAGTAGTAACACTAAGGAGATCACAGTGATCCACGTCCTATTAGTAATGGTTTCATGATGTTATAGTAGTGGTGGATTAGATCAAATGATTTAGGATTAGAGCTATTGGAACCCATTGGATGTGTTGATTCCATGAAATTGAAGAAAAAATTACGATATTTTGATTTATTTATTTGAGAATAATTTAATGATAAAGTATCCCTTGTGGGTGAGTTGGTACCCATGGATGAGATGTTTTTTGGAATGGTATCCCCATGCTTCATTATATGGAAATTTCCAATTTTTTTTGGATAATGAATTGGATCTCTTGTAGGTTCATACCTTTTAGGAGTTCATGATGACCCTTGTGAAAACACATATAGGCCTACATTAATTTTATATTCCCTTTGGAAATGGGGTTAATTTAGGATCAATTGGACCCCGTTCCAGTCAGTTTATGCTGTTTTGTGAATTTTCAGTTCATCATCATGGGATCAACTACAGGGGCCGATATTAGGGTGTCAGGATTTTATTAACAAATTCGGGCCATTTGGGTATATTTTCATGGTATTTTCCTATGATAATCGATGAAACGTGGGAGTCCCTGTTAAATTTCAATTTTTTTGCGACCCTAGGGAACATTGGATCCCCGAATTTTGGATTGGCCCTTAGCTTGGTCATTGAGAGAACATGGTTGTTGTTTTGTTAGATATTGATATCCAACGGAATGTGTATATTCCTACTGAAATGTTTTATTATAGTTGATTGTTTCTAGTAGTTAATATTTTTGGATTGTGGGTTTGTGATTAGATTATCCATTTTTAATTATCTTTTTTCCAAGATGTTTGAGGAAGTTTCTATAGAGGATTGTTGTATGAGGAGGAGAACATTATGATATTTTAGATCTAGAATTAGACATATACTTTTATCCTATTCTATAATATGTTTTCTAGTTATGATTATGTTGTATTATACAGAATCTGTGTGATCTAAATGATTGAAATATCCTTCTATCTGAGTAATCAAGTAGGTGTGTGTGAATTTAGGCTCATGAGGTTATTAGAAACTATTAAAATAGGTTTTCATTGATGTGGATGTTATATCTATCTCATACATATGGATTATATGAAATCAGTAGTTTTTATATGGATTCCATCCTTATTTGGTCCATAAATAACGCCTGATTAATTATTTAAAACATTCAATACTGACAGTAACCCTAGTTTATCGACCAAGATATTTAAATCAATAATTCAGATTGATCTATGCGATTAATAGGTCCTCGTATATGGATTTTATTATGTGGAATACCATGGATATTCGGTTGGTTTTATCATTTTTAACATTACATTTATACATCATCGATCTCCTATCACAATCTTGGAGACACATCTATTTTCATCTTGATGGTTTATCCATGTGTTTTAAATCCAATGGCATGTGATATAGCGAGGGTACATTCATGTCATGTGAAAGACTAGAACCCATGAATGGATGTATTTCTGATTTTATCTCCCATGTTATATTTGGGATTATATTATATGAGTACTTTTTTTTCATTATTTTTCTATTTGAGGGTAACAATTTCATGGAATTATTAGGATAAATGATTATATTCCCACCGTTGGGGGTTTCCAATTATGATTTATTTATCTTTACTTTTATATTCATGTTAGTTTGTATTCAGACATTATGTCAGCTTTAATGTTGGAAAAAATTATGCATGATGGATGAGGATGATGACTTGTGATTCTTGATTGATTTTATCTAGTCGTGTGATGTATTGGGGTCGGGATGGTGTATCTTGAGAATTAAGGAATCTGGGTATGTGGCAAGGATAATTTTTTACATTGGATAATACATTTTTTATTTTTATTTTTTATTTTTATTGTTTCTTTGCCCATTATATAACTGTAAGGACCTATGATTTTTCATAAATATATAATAAAAAATTTTATTTTATTATTCTATATAATTAGAAAACTAGGCATGAGGACAATAATGGGGTTTTGTAATTGGAGACTATATACACAATCTTTTTTTCTCAAGAATGATATTCCAAAAATCACAAAAATATGTCCCATTGAGTACTCATTATATGAACACCCTAATTAAAAACATTATTCATAACATTGATAAAGAAAACATAAGAATAGATGAGATCATATTATTAGTTAGGGTAATAATGAGAGATATCAATCCTTTATCATATTAACGAACAATATTATCATAAGTGTATTGAATCATTACCATAGAAAATCACCTAAAGCCCCTACCATCAAATAATTATCTCATGAGATATTGGACATTAACTAATTAATTAATGGGATATATATTTTTGGGCTCACTCATCATATAATGAATACCAAACATATGTGTTTCGTATGATCATTAATCAAATCAACAAATTATAACATGTGAAATGAATATTGGATTCAAAAAAAATTCATCAATCCATCATAGAATAACCCTTGAAAATAAAAAGGATTAACAAATATATATAATATATAATAATATACCAATTTTAGACATATATTTTATGGTTAAATTGGATAATATACAATGTAAAACCTAAGAACCATAATAACAAATTGGTGAATAAAAATATAAAAACATAATGACATGAAATATTATTGAGGATAATAAACATTCAATTTTTAAAATAAATGTATTATTAGTAAAAAAATAAAAAAATAGTATTAAAATAAATTTTAATTGAATTAACATTGGAGACATGTAATGGAATATTCAATTCATTGATATATTGTGATGATGGGAAATTCTGTTCATGTGGTAAACCATAAAACAACAATTATATTCAATGTTTTATAGAAATTCAAAAGGAAATTATTTTGAAAATAAAAAAAATGAATTCATATAAATCATTTTTTAAAAGTAAAAAAAGTTATAAAATAAATTAAAAATTCATTTTGTATTATTAAAAAATTATTGAATTTTTATTTGAAAACACAGACATGGAATTTAATATATATTTAACTGAATTGAAAGACATAATAATTTCAAATTAAAAAATTCCTTCATCCTATGGAATATTTTAATTTAGAAAAAATAAATGAAAAAATATATTATCATGAAATAAATATAGGGTATGAACATTTTTTTTAAAAAACTTTATTATCTAATAATTTCATCAATATAAAATCTATAATAAGCTTTCCAATTTACAAATACTATTAAAACATCAATCCATTACCTCAGGCCCCATGTATCTTCATAAATGTTAAAAATAAAAATATAATAAATACAGTTTATTTTATAATCTAAAATCGAACTATATTAATATATATCAATTCATGGGTTATTTAATTATAAACTTTTATCATCCAGTTATTATAAATTCATTAAAAATTCATTCTTTTTAATAATAATTACTTCACTTTTCATGTGATTATTGGTTCAATAATTTTTTTCCTGGTACATGGATCTTTGTAACATAATATAAATAATTTTAATTATGAAATAAATATATTATATAATAATTTTATATAAATTTATACATTTCCATAAAATATATATAGAGAAATGAATTTCACCATGCACGGAGATAATAGGTTATATGTACACATGCATGTTATTTTTTCATTCCCACAGATGAAATGAATGAAAGGTAAAAATTAATTTAAAATTATTTATTAAAAATTATATTATTTATGTAATATATATTTATTAAATATATAATTATCACAAATAATTTAATTCGTAAATAAAAACTGAATCACATATGTTTAGGAGGAGAAAGTGCACATGTATACACAAGGGACGTTATCGTTTTAAATTGGATTTAGTGGAATGAAGGTATATGAGATAATATAATTACAAATGTATAAATATTTCAGAAAAATAATATATATATATATAAGTTAATTCCAATATTATATCCATCCATTAATGGTGTTGATGGAATGAAAGTTACATTTCTCTGGGAGGTGGTTGTCCATTGTACACATGATCAGATGTTTCATTTTATATTTTATGGAATTGGATATGGAAAATGCATAAAAATTTAAAATAATAATATCTCATTAAATAGAATTTATATTTTTGTTTATTTTAGTATTTCGGAATAATCTGTTTGAGATATATTAGAATAAATAAACTAAATATTCATGGTTAAGAACTATACTTATTCTTTGAAAAACGTAATTAGTTTTAAATATTAAATCTTCTTATGATGGTTTTATAATTTAACAGGGGAATATATGTCCTAGGGAGGTATATAAGTTAGAAAATTCAGTATATATTGGTGAGGAAAAATTTCGTTTTATGTGTGTATATTAGAGGATAGTGTGTATCCTTTTATAGATAAGTTAGTGGAACACTTGTAATTCTTTATTGTTTTCAGATAACTTCATGTAACTTTATAATACATATGTATCCAAAATGGATCATTAGATAATCATATATGACAAAAGTTCAATATTTTACCATAAAATATAAATTTTAAAATATTATAAACCATTTTAACAATTATAAATTTAGATTAACCCCTAGTAAAATAGTTTTATCAATACCCATAGTATGAAAATTTTAAAATATGTACCATATTTTATGAAAAAAATAATTTGATGATATAAACATATTTTAATTTTTATTATTAAAAATATGAAATAATATTTAGAAATTTAAATTCTTTTAAGGGGAATTATTTACAATCAAACATGAAATTATAAAAGAAAAGTAAATTTAGAATGAAAAAGTTATCTATAGTATATAATATTTGGGTATCAAAATGAAACGTAAAATTAGTTAAAATAATCTAACATGTATTAATAATAAAATTATTTATCTCATTTTACATTTAAAATTATTTTAAAATATAATTGAACGTTGTATATGATTTAAAAGAAAATATAGTTTTAATAAAAAATAATATTTTTATTATTAATCAATAAATTAATATGTGATGAAAATAATGATAAATTAACATTAAGTTAGTTATAAAATTTTTCCTCATTTTTGAAAATAATATTTACAATAATATCAAAATATAGTGATAAAATAATTTATCAAAATATGAAAGAATAGTTTTATCAAAAAATAAATTTTAAGAAAAAATGAGATATATTCATATCTGAAACCTGAAATATAGTGACTTGGGCCTTTTATATATAACATTTCATGATTTAAGCATAATTAATCATCAGAGTAAAAGCCAACGATCGTTAAGTCTAGTGTCTTGGAAGAATTGGTACATATAACATAAAACATGGCGCTAAGAAACACTTATTTATTTAATCTCCATAATGATCTTCTAATTTCCTTTGAGCCCTTACATCTGCATAGGGTACCCTGGGGAACACATGAACAAAGGGAGGAGCTGAAAATCCCAGTAAGGGAATGAACATAAGGATTCATCTTAAGCACATGATTTAGGAGGCATGACATATTGATATCCATAACATGGAACATATGAAATAATATCATATAATCATGGTATCATATAAATTTGGAATCATATAAATGTGGAAGAATCATGCCACATTTCTTTAGTATGGGACAAGGCTAACCGACATCCCTGTTTCCCATTTTATTATGGGTCATGGCTAACCGCCAATCCCATTTCACATCGCATATCATGAGACATAATCTTACCCAATGCATTGGAGTACAATCTTGGCACACCCATCTCAACATTTTCAAGAATATTCATGTCACATAAATATTCTTTCCAAATAAATAATCATACATAATAAATCGTTCATAAACATAAGGATACCCATGGAGAGAATTGGGTCCCGAATTAGGACATAAAGCATAACCAATGATTGTATCATGAATATTTCCATGAAAGAAAGGGATTATAACATACATGGACGTTCATAAGGTAATTTATGAATATAAAATGATATGTGGCAACAAATATAAGTGACATCAAATAAGAAATGTATTTTAGAGACATTAACATTAAAGCATTTTTGTGCGGTTTTAAGGAAAATACTATATTCCTTTTAAAATAGAAAAGAAGACATTATTTTATATAAAACAACAATTTATCCAAGAAGGTTTTCATAATCATAATAATTAATTTACAAAGACAATGGTGTCTTAAAACCAAATATATAGTGCACTTGAAGTTAGGTAAAAGATCAGGAAGTTCCTTTAAAATGAGTGTTCATATTGGAAAGTATCGAGGAGGGATTCACTTAATTGAATGTATATCCCCTAAATAGAATGATAGATGGATCTTGGAACATTATTATGGATCATATAAACAGAATTTATATTTTTTACATAAAATTAAAAGGCAACTATATTTTGCAAAAAAAGAATGATAGAGTAACCTGAAGGAATAAAGGATGTTATGGTAGAATCAATTATGGTTTATCGGTATGGTATCGGGTGTAACTAAGAGTGCTTGATGAGATAGTTATGGGTTGTGTCATCACTTATAAAATATTAGGGAAGTATTGGATGGTGATAAAATATAACTCATCACTTGGTATTACAAAAAAATGCATAGCATAGAGAACAATCTTGACTATGAGTGAAAAGGAGAGGATTCCTTACCTTAAATCCGTTGGTTTTCTCCACATTGTATTAAAGACCTAAAAAAAATTAGTATTATTAATTAATAAGTACATAACCTAAAATATATTTTTAATTTATTTATTATAACCCTTTTTATTTCACTCAATCCTTTTTTGATTAGTTATAAGGACCAGTTTCATTGTTCGGGCTCATTTGTTTACTTGGCTTAAAAAGATCAGTTCACTTATATTCAAGTTTGGATTATATGTAAGATCAAAGTGGTTTTCTAGAATTTAGTTTATATAGTTTAGTGAAAATCCAGGATATTATATGGTTTTAATATTAATTATGTTACTTAGAGTGAATTTTAATTATTATATATATAACCTTAGTGAAAGTAATTTTTGTTAATCAGGGGATTGGATTACAAAGAACATGTTTTGCTTTATAACATAATACCATTTCTAAAAAATGATTAAAGAACCAAAAAAAAAGAAATATTAAATATATAATAATCTAGTTCAACAATAATTTAAATGTTTTTAGGACCGGAATTAATGATAATAATAGATATTGAAAAACCGTTGTCCTTGAATGTGCTAAATTAGCACCTCTCAAACGGTGCTTTCATATTTTACATATAAAAGGTTGTGGAAAGGAGAGAAGATAATTAAACCTACCATTAGCTTAAAAAAATTAATTACATGTATATTACTATATTTATCATACTATTATGGTTACCGGAGGTGAGAAAAGAAACAAAAAAAATGGAACTTAAAAGAAATGAAGGAATTGGAAAGAGAAATTTACCTCTTGAGACTTCTTCGCTGGAGAACATCTTAAGTGGAGAGGTTTTGGTATTTTGAGGAGGATAAGAAATTTTGTACGTGGGGGAGGATCATGGGGAGATATTTGGGAAGAATAATGGCAAGGAAAAAGTCTTGATAGGAGTGAAGACAAAATGGAGTGATGGTGGGTTTTATAGAGTAGGAGAGGAGGGATTTCATAATATTTTAATCATTAATTTATTATTTCTTCACAAGATAAGGAATATTATGTCTTACCTGACCAAGAATAGTGATTTTATTGTGTGATCCCAAACCATGTTGTCCTACATTAGCATAACATCATCAATGACTCAATTAATCTATTATTTAGTATTTATTGTTAATTATCGGATTCTATTATTCATAAAAAATTCAAGTATTTCATAAAAATCCAAAAAATTCACCCTAATAATTTTTCGAAGTGGAGAATCCAAAAATGAAGTCAAATTTTCAAAAATAACTTTCTAAATATGATTTATTTAATATTTAATAAAATCATAATTTATTATTAAAAGTAGTTTTAAAAAATTTATTTACTTATTCTAAAATATAGTTATATCATTCTTCCAACATGAATATTATTTTTATACTATCATATTGGAGGTTATTATTCATTAGGTTATAAAACTATTCATAAGGGTATGTTACTATTAATTAGGGTAGGTTACTATTCACCAAAAAATTATGTTTTCCTCATCGAACTCCAAATAACATAATGATTACAACCGTGTATGCTAGATTTTAGAAATTCCAAAACCAACAGTATCAAATATAAGTTTAAAGGTTACTTAAAACATAATAGATCATTATGTTGTGTTTGCATGTGATTTTATAAGAAAATTATGAGAAGGAAATTTCCATTAAAAAAAACTGGGCCATTACATTTTTTCCCGCTTATGAAAATTCTCCCTCAAAATTTCATTTTACATTCAAATCCAAAAACAGGTGTTGGTACTTTTCTTTCATTACTTCCTCCAGTTTCCATGTTACCTCATCGTACTTATGGTTTCTCTATAGTACCTTGACCAGATGAGTAGCCTTTTTTCCTAGAACATTGTCTCTAGGATACAAGATCTTCACTGGATGTTCCTCTTAAGATTGATCATCCTCCAACTATACCACCTCTGAATAGAGTACATGTGAACAGTATGGTATGTAATTTAATAAGAGGAATACAAGAAAGGCATCATGTAATTTTGACATGGTAGGTGGAAGAACCAGTCTATAGGTCACAGCTCTGACTCGATCAAGGATCAAAATGGGGAAGATCTACTTGGGACATAACTTCCCTTTCTTCCCAATCCTCATGACATTATTCCATGGGGATATGAGTAGAAATACCATGTCTTCAACTTTGAACTCAAGGTCTCGTCAATGTTTATCGGCATAAATCTTTTTTCATATTTGGGCTTTCTTGATATGATGCTGAATGGTTTTAACCTTCTCCACCATTTCATTGACCATTTCAGGTCATAGTAGCTTAGGCTCACTAAATTCATCCCATCACGCTAGTGTTCTGCACCTTTTTCCAGAAGGTCTTAATATGGTGCCATTCAGATGCTTTATTGGATATATTATTATAGTAGAATTCAAACCGTGAATGTTGTTGGTCCCATTATCTTTTGAATTCCATAGAACACACACTTAACATGTCATCCAGTGTCTAAATAGTTCACTCAGATTGGCCATCAGTTTCAGGACGATTGGCCGTACTGAAGTTTAGTTCAGTTCTTAGAGGATGTTGTAGTCTTTTCTAGAACTATGAGGTGAACCTCAGATCACGATCATATACAGTAGATAGTGGTAATCCATGAATCCCTACAACTTATTTGATTTAAATCCATTCAAGTTGATCCACTAATAAGTCCTCTCAAACTGTGATAATGTGTGTTTTCTTCGTAAGATGATCCCCCACAACCCATATAGCATTGTTTGCTCCAGATGTCTTTGGATTTCCAGTGACAAAGTGCATAGGAATGTTATCTCGCTTCCATGCTGGTATGGGTAGTGGTTTCATCATCACTGTAGACTTTTGTCTCTCATCCTTCACTTGCTGACATATGAGGCAATTTTATGTATATTTGACAATCTCCCTTTTCATATTGTCCCACCCAATTTTTTTTCATAAATATAGATACATATTTGTGCTCCCTAGGTGGATAGAGAAGGTCAAGCTATGTGAATCCTTAAATAGATCCTTCTTTATCTATGGATCATATGGTACACAAAATCATGTCCCAAATCTTACAACTATTTCCTCATCAATTTTAAAATCAGAGGACTTCCCATTTTTAACAGCTTCCACCCTTTTATTAATTTCCACATCCTTTCTTTGAGAATCCATTATTTTCTCCATGTTGTATGGTTAAACAATTATTTGATAAAGGATTCATAATTTTCCTCCCTTAATGATTCCCATGTCCACGCTTTTCAAATCTAAGAGGATCAAATACTTTTCAATTCTCATTATTGATAAAGATGCATGATCATTTCTACATAGAGTATCTGCCACCTTGTTTTCCTTACTTGGATTGTAGTGGATTGAGTATTCATATTCCTTGATGAGATCTATCAATCATCATTGGCACATATTAAGCTCTTTCTTTGTAAATATATACTTGAGATTCTTGTGGTGAGTATATATCTCACATTTTCCCCCATAAAGATAATGCCACCATATTTTCAACACAAAGATCATATCTGCTAACTCCAGATCATGCGTAGGATAGTTTTTCTCATGAATTTTCATCTAACATGAGGAATTTTCTATCACTTTATCATTTTTCTTTATCACACAGCCTAAGCCTTTATTAGAATCATCACTATACACCAAAAAGAGTTCTCCACTGGAAGGGAATATGAGTACCAATGCAGTGATAAGACTCTTTTACAACTCCTTTATATAGTCTTCACATTCCTGTGTCCAGAAAGACTTTACTCCCTTCCGTGTCATCTTGGTCATTGGGTTTGAAAATCGTGAAAAGTTCTTCACAAATCATCAATAATACCCAGGTAGACCCAAAATGTTGTGGATCTCCATTATAGAAGTTGCCCTCAGCCACTCTTCAATTGCCTTCATCTTACAAGGGTCCACAGATATCCTTTTCCTGGTGATAACATATCACAATAATGATACTTCCTCCATCCAAAACTCACATTTACTGTACATTTCATTCATCATTTCCCTTCGCAATGTCTTTAAAACTATTTTGAAATGATCCTCATGTTCCTCCTTTCTTTTGAAGTATATCAGAATAACATCGATAAAGACCACCCCAAATTTGTCGAGGTAATATCTAAAGATATTATTCATTTAATCCATTTAAATTTATAGAGCATTATTGATTCTGAAGGGAATCACTATGAACTCATAGTTTCCATACCTCATCCGAAAGGCAGTCATGGAAATATCATCTTTCCTCACCATTAGTTGATGATATCAGGGCCGAAGGTCCACCTTAGAGAAATAACATGCCCCACGAAGCTGATCAAACAATTCATCTATCTGTAGAAGGGGATAATTTTTATTTATCGTGATTTTATTGATCTCATGATAATCAATGAAGAGGCACATTGATCCATCCTTATTCTTGATGAAGAGGACTCGTGCACCCCACGGTGAAGTACTCAGGCATATAAAACCCTTCTCCATATTCTGTTTTAAATACCTCTTTAGCTCTTCCAGCACTATGATGGCCATTTTTAAGGTGCCTATGAGATTAGGAAAGATACAGGGATAAGTTAAATTGAGAACTCAACATCTCAGTCAGGAGGAAGACCAGACAACTCTTCAGGGAATACATCAGTGTAATCCATTATGGAGGGAATGTCTTCAAGAATGATCCAATCCTTTTTCCAAATCATTTAAGATAGAAATTATTGCTCACTAGGAAGAAGAATAAAAAATTGAGACAACTATTCTAAAGGAGACTCATCTTCATCCTTACAATTGTAATGAATCAGAGGATGCTTCGGGATGTGGAAATTTATCTCCCTATACGAACAATTGATGTTGGTCTTGTACAATGATAGACAATCCATGCACAAGAAAACATCAAACTCTGCTAAAGGAAGTATGCCGAAATTTGTTAGGAGGTTCAGTCCACAAACATTTACCAGGGAGGAGTTATAAACCATGAAAGAAATAATTTCCCCATTCATTGTTCTCACATATTGATTTTCCTCCAAAATTTGTGGTGGTGTTTGAATAGTTATACTAAATGTGGACAATATGAAAGAATGCATAGAAAAAGATTAAAATAGTGAGTTCTATATTCTTGAATGAATAACATGAATACCAGTCACCACAACATTTTCAGTCTCCACCTCAGCAGTAGTGATAGCATAAGCCCTGCCCTGTTGCCTTGGCGGTTGTTGCTGATTGCCTCCAACAAACCTCGGCTTAGGGCAATTGTTATCATAATGCCCATGCTCCTTGCAGTTTTAACACTACACGATAGGCTCAGTATCGATCTAAACCTTCCATTCTTCGTCAACATTATGGGGGTTTTTCATATCCCTTTGGTATTTCTTGGATAGATGACCAAACTTTCCGCATTTGAAGCAATTATTTTTTCCCTTGATACAGTCACCAATATGCTTCTTCCCATAATTTTTCAATGGGAAATATTAGTATTTGTTCCATCATGGGATTTGTTTGATGAACCACCCATGATGTTCTCAATTTTCCACTTCTTGTCACTATGCCCACAAGATCATTGAGAGTCTCCAATCTCTATTTCAACCTTGAGTGAACAATGGAAAATCTCCTTGTAATAGTCGAAATCTCAAACTGCTAATTCTTTTTTTGTATACATGGCTTCAAACCGCTAAATATGTGATCCAACTTGCTTTCGGTGTTCATGACATAGATAAATGCATACCATGCAATCCTTGTAATGTTCGCTTCATATGCCATGATGGACTCATCTTCCTTCTGTTTGAGTTCAAGGAACTCTCTTTCCATCTTGAGATGGAGGGCTCAAGGAATATATTTGTTGAAAAAAATCATCTTGAATTCATCCTAATCTATGGAATCAATTTCCTCCGGGGGCATTTTATTCATGATCATTGTACACCACTGATCTGCTTCCCCATAAAATTATAGACCTCCAGTACATCATTCTCTTCTTTTGAGCACTGGAGGACGGATAAAATATATTCAATGGAGTTAGTAAATTGTTCTGTGAGGAGGGGATTAGATGACCAACTAAACATGGGAGCCATTTCCCACATGATGGATTCTACGACAACTTTCTCTTTCCTTGGTGGATGAGTACGTTCCTCCTGATTTAAGTTATTATTCACAACTCGACACAGCTGAGCAAATATTTCCATGATGATTTGAGCACTAGCTTCCATCACATTAGGCATATCATTAGGTTAATCATCACACTACCTATTAAAATGTTTGTTGGAACGTGTTCTTCTATTTTCTTCCATTAACTATGAAAAAGTTATTATAATTAGAGGTCGTTAATACTTAGATATTGAGCTTAAAATAGAAACATTGAGCATAAAAATATAAACATATAAAGAAGAAGTATATCATGAATTGTGATTCCTTAGGTTTATATCCAGGTTATCCTCTATCTATTTAATATCATATATTCCTAATGGATTCTTTTTTAAACCTTAAAAATGTTTTGTACTAAGCTCGTGAATCTAAAAAAGTATATCCATGGGTTGTGTCGTAACCAAGAGTGTATCTAGTCATGTTGTCATGCACTAGTTCTCATTCAAGTCTAGCTCAAAGTGGTGTTTTTGGGTTTTAACCCTAGATACATCTATACTAGAGCCGCCTCTACCTGTTCGTATCCAGATAGGGAAATATTAGCTTTCTAAATAACTTACTCAATACTCGCAAAATTCTGGAATGTTTTCTTATACATAGTATCATCTTTAAGGTTCTCACTAAGGTCCTCTATTCCTAATCTCAAAAAATAACTAGACCATACATTGATACCAACTATAGAGACCCTAGCCTTTTACATATAACATTTAACGATTTTAATCATAATTAATCATCAGAGTACAAGAAAAGAATCATTAAGTCTAGTGTCTTGGTAGACTAGGTATGGCGCTAAAAAAATACTTCTTTATTTAATCTCCTTAATGAGCTTATAACATCCTTTGAGCCCTTACATCTGCATAGGGTACCCTGGGGAACACGTGAACAAAAGGATGAGCTGAAAATCCCAGTAAGGGAGTGATCATAAGGATACATCCTATGCACAAGAGTTAGGAGGCATGACATATTGGTATCCAAAACATGGACCATATGAAATAATATCATATAACCATGGGATCATATAAACATGGAATCATAAAAATGTAGCATAATCATAACTCATTTCTTTATTATGGGTCAAGGCTATCCACCAACCCTGTTTCCCATTTGAGTACGGTTCAAGGATAACCACCATTCCCGTTTAACATCGCATCTCATGAGACTTAACCATACAAAATGCATTAGAGTTCTTCTGGGTGCACCCATCTCAAAATTTTCATGAATATTATTCCCACATAAATACTCATTCCACAAAAATAATCATACATAATCAATAATTTATAAACATAAGGATACCCATGAAGGGAATTGGGTACTACAATCCTATCATAAAGCATAACCAATGAGTGTATCATGAAAATGCCGATAAAAGAATGGTATTATAACATACATGGAAGTTCATAAAGTAAAATAAGATTATTACATGGTAGGTGGTAATAAATAGAAGTGACATCAAGTAAGAATCGTATTTTAGAGACATTATCATTAAATCATTTTTGTGCGGTTTTAAGGAAAATAATACAGAGATTTTAAAATAGTAAAGAATAAATTCGTTAATATAAAACTGTAATTCAACCAAGAAGGATTTTATAATAAAAATAATTAATTTACAAAGACAATTTTATCTTAAAACAGAAGATAGAGTGCACTTGAAATTGGGTAAAAGTTCGGGAAGTTCCATTAAAACAAGTGTCTTTATTGGGAAGTATCGAGGAGGGATTCACTTAAAAGAAAGTATAACCACGAAAGAGAATGAGATATTGATCTTGGAACATGATTATGGATCATATAAATAGAATGTATATGTTATAAATAAAATTAAATGACAACTACATTTTGGAAAAAATGAATGATAGAGTAATGCGAAGGAATAATGGATGTTCGGGTATAATCCATTATGTTTTGTCGGCATGGTATCTCGTGTAACTATGAAAGCTTGATGACATAGGTATGGGGTTTCTCATCACTTATAAAACATTAGGGAAATATGAGGAGGTGGTAAAATATACCCCATCAATTAGTATTACACAAAAAGTCATATCCTAGATAACAATATAGACAACTAGTGAAAAGGAGACGATCCCTTACTTTATATCTATTAGTTTTCTCCACATGTTATTAATGACCCGAATAAACAAATTATGATTTTTAATTATTTATTATAGACCCTATTATATATGTAATTTATTCATTATAACCCTTTTTAGTTCATTCAAAGGCTTTTTGATTAGTTATAAGGTTCAATTTCACTATTTGAGGTCGTTTGTTTACTTGGATTTAAAAGATCGGTTCCGATATATTCATGTTTGGATTATATGTAAGATCAATGTGGTTGTCCAGAATTCAGGTAATATTATTTAGTGAAAATATAGGAGATTGCATGGTTTTTATTTTAATTAGGTTACTTAGAGTGAAATAAAATTATTATACATATAACCTTAGTGATAATTGATTTTGTTAATTGGTGGATTTGATTACAAAGAACGTGTTTTGATTTATAACATAATACTATTTGTAAAAAAGGATTAAAGAAACAAAAATAGGATATATTAAATATATAAAAATCTGGTTCAACCATAACACAAATGGTTTCAATACATTAATTAAAGATAATAATATAAATTGATAAACTGTTGTCTTTGAATGTGCTAAATTAACACATCTCGAATGGGGCTTTCATTTATTTGAAACAAAAGGATGGTGAAAGGAGAGAAGATAATGAAATATACCATTCTCATGAAAACATTCTAGTACATGTATTTTATTGGACTTAACATACTATTATATTGAAGGGAGTTGAGGAAACAAACAGAAATAAAGAGATCATAAAAGAAATGATGGAATTGGAATGATGAATTTACCTCATGAGACATCCTCCTTTGAGGATGATGTTTTTGTGTGAGTGGATGTTTTCGTATGTTGTGATTTTTCAGCCTCCACCGATGATCTGTTGTGCGCCGCTGATGTTTGTACCGTTGAGGTCAATGGACACTAAAGGTATGTGATGTTGGTGATGATGATGGTTCACGGTAGACGATGATGGTCGACTGTGGCTGATGACGGTCGCCGGTGATAGATTCGATGGGAGCCGGTGAACCTCGCCGGTGTCCCGGTGAAAGTGGGTTTTCCGGTCGCATCAGGGGCGTATCTCGAGGATGATGAGGCGATGACAGAGGATCCTGGGTTTCGAGGCGGCGTGTGGGATTGCAGATCGAGGAGTTATGCAGTTTCTTTTGATGGGTGGTTTTTGGAATTTTGAAATGTTTTGATTGTATCCTTGGGTCCCGACAACCCCTATAAACCAGATTTCTGATAATGAAAAAAATGATTTCCAGTACATCGTCCTTTGAGAAACTCTTAAGGAGAGGTTTTGGTATTTTGAGGGGGCCAGGAGCTTTTGTACATGGGAGAAGATCTTGGGGAGATATTTTGGCAGAATAATTGCACGGCACAAGGCTTGAGAGGAGTGAAGAGAAGAGGGAGTGAAGGGGGGTTTTATAGTGGAGGAGAGGAGGTATTTCATAATATTATAATCATTAATATATAATTTTTTCACAAGACAACGAATAGTAATTATTCCCTGACGAATAATAGTTATTTTATCATGAGATCCAGAACCATGTAGGCTTACATCAGGAGAACATCATCTATGATCAATTAATCCATTATTTAGCATTTATTGTGACATATCAGATTCTACTATTCATAAAATATTCAAGTATTTCATAAAAAACCACTAAATTCACCATAACCCTTTTTTGACAAGTAGAATTCAAAACTGAAGTCCATTTTTCATAAATAATTTTCTATATATAATTAATTTAATATTTTATTAAATCATAATTTATTATTAAAACTAGTTTTAAAAAATTTATTTACTTATTCTAAAATATAGGTATATCATACTTCCAACTTGAATATTATTTTTATACTATAATAGGTGAGGTTACTATTAATTAGGGTATATCACTATTCATAAGGGTATGTTACTATTTATTAGGGTAGGTTACAATTCAACAAAAATTAGGTTTTACTCATAGGACTCCAAATAACTTACTTATTACAACTGTGTATGTCAGATTTTCGAAATTCGAAACACAGAAGTGACAAAACATATTTATAAAGGCCACATAGCACTTGGTAGTTCATTATGTTGGGTATTCATGTGATTTTATGACATACTTATGTGAATGAAATTTCCATTACAAAAAATTGGGTCATTATGAAAATAAATATTTGATAGAATTTATAACATTTAATTGAATACACAAGAAATTAATTTCATTAAAATGAAAAAAATAATGAAAAAAATATTCTATTAAAATAAAAAACATTACAAGGATAATCATAGATCTTCTGAAATATATTCATTGTACCATCATTTGAAATTTATTTTAATTTTAAATCATTTGAATACCAATGATTTTTTTTCATGCGTAAAAAATAATTTTTTTATAATTATGTGATTCCAGTTCATACCCACTAGTCCAAATTAAATATTATAGTTGTCACATAATAATTTATAAATATTATATCACTATTTGTTCAAAACTAGTGTTTCATGTAACAGAAGTTGACAAAGATATAATATTTTCTAGAAAAAAACTCATAAAATATAGTTGGGTTATATTTAACCCCCTAATAAATATAAGAATATATAAATTATAATTATTACTAAAAAAATTAGAATACTTCTACCCTACCAAATCATAATATTCGAATGTGGCTTCCTCATATTAGTAGTTTTATTAAAAACCTTTACAAGGTGAGTAGTGTTGTTTTATATCACATTCCAAATATGATCCAAATTTTACACCACTTGATCCTCATAAGTAATATATTTCTATTTTGGAACGTATTTTGAGTTCATTTATTTTGGGGTCCCGGGTATATATATCCCTAAGAGTGATATGTGGACCCATAATGATCATGGGGAACTCTAGCAAGAGAAACATACAATAAGAAATAACCATAAATAGTTAAATATTAAATTAGTGGAAATTATTCCTACATTTTATATTTCCATTCTTCCCAAATATCATTATCATCATTTAGTGATAAACACTTAGAAACACTTGTTTACTAACATCAAGCTTCAGATCAGGGAGAAAATTATCAATAAAACGTTTCTATCAAATTTGTGGTTACTATAACAATTTTTGAATAGCTCAATCCTTGTCCAGTGTTTTGTCATATAGTACATGTACCAATATATTTATTTCTCTAGCTTCTTTCCAACCTGCAATATTTTTTATGTTATTTCAATATAGGTCTTAATAAGGAGGAATCAGTACGCTCGAGTGAAATCTATTGTTGGAAAATTACTATTCTAAAGGTCTGAATTAATCAAAAAATGAATTAAACCACAGAGAATAAAATTTTAGTATATCCTCTTTGTGAGAATAGTTACTATACAATGGAAATCTATTTGAGGATGAAATGTATCTCTAAAACATAACACCATCTGATGATCATGTTCAATACTTCACCAGAACATCATGGTAATCCACATATTTTTGTCAAATATAAAATATTTTGATACTACATGAATCCTTACCACTAATTTAATTTATATTATATTAGGATAATCTTGTGATGAGATATTATATTTAGAAAGGAAGTGTTTTGTATTCATAAGGTGATGTAATATCAATGAAATTCCATTACAGAGTTCAGATATTTTTAGGAGTCCAATGACAAAATACATGGTGATGATTTCCCATTTTCCTTCATGTATGGGTAATAATTTTTACATCTGCATAAAAATATTTCTCATACATTTAACATATATGAATCTATAATATAAATACTCTTCATCATTTATAATCTTGTTGTCCCATCAGAAATAAATTTGTAAATCTCTCTACATAATTTCATGGCCAGAGTTAATAGATAATGAAAAATTTTGAGCTTTTTATAAAAAACCATATTAAACACTAGTATTTAAGGGGAATAATAAATGTTATAAAACATTATTAGACCATAAAATCATATATGCATTCAAGAACAGTTTCTAGAATCTCATATATTTCAACATCTTCCATCTTCACCTATTTAATTCTCCTGATGATAGTTTCTCAATCATTCATTTCACCAAGATATGATTTTCACCATTCTATAACGATTTAAATATGCATACATTGGAAATATTTATTTATTCGAACTTTTTTGTCCTCATTATATATAATATACCATGTTTTTTTTCTCTCAAACCATCGCAAAATATATTTTCATTCCCAGGGTGGTAGTGTGTGAGGTTTTCAAAATCAATATTTAGTTCCAACAATCCAATTTAGTTTATTTTATGTTCTTATATTTTAATGATATATTATATTATTTTATGATCAATATTTGTATCAGATATTTCTATAATAATTTATTTCATCCATATATTTAATGACGATATTACGACATATAATTCCACATTACAATTTGGATAATTTCTCCCATTAACCAAAATAATCAATGAGGAAAAAACTATAACCATATAATTTTGGATCATAAAAAATCCTAATACCTTTTTATTAACATCTAGAAATTAAAAACCCTAATTATCCATTGGTTATTTTATGTAAATTTTTTATAACTTACTCTCTATTAATTTCCTTGATATTTTTTGTATATTAAATTTTCAAAAGGAAATTGGATCCCTTTTAAGTTATCCTAGTGAGTGAATAATAAAATTGTAAGTATTTTTAATCAAATAATAAATAATCTCCATTAAAAAAATCGATATATGTATATGTGGTTTGACTTATACATTTATCAATAACTTATTTCATTTCAGGATCCAATAAAATATAGTCATAAGAGATTATATTACTTATTAATGAAACTATGCAAAGCCACAATTAAAACATTATAATTTTATCAAATAAATTATCCTCCCACTGTAACATAAATGCAACTATGATGTGAAAATTGTTCATTAATCATTTAATATTTAATAATACAATCTATATTGAATTCCATAAATTGATCAATGTAATTATTAAAGACTATTTTCATTATTTACATAATGATATAACTAGATTTTTTGTCAAATGGATTCCTTATAAATTAAATGTGTGCATACATTGTACATAATGATTTAATTTGTTTTTATAACTTTTTATCATCCATTTATGTCATAAAAAATTAATATTAATAACTAATTCATTTTAGTATTATACTGTTGATCAAAAATTTCATCAGTATTGGTACAACACACTTGTCATGATTGTGATCATGTATAGTTCCCAATGTTTAATTAAAATTTACACCATTGTAACATTTTCAATAAAAAGAAAATTTTACCCCATGATGATTCTTTTTCTTTTGAATAGGCACATTATAATGATTTTCTATGATTTTATTCCCTAATTCCCTCAACTAAACTTGGAAAAATAATTTTTTTCAATATGAGGAAAAACGATTATGATACCTATTGAAATATTAACATCAAAACATTATAAAATATTATGAAATTAAAGTTATATAACATCAAAAAACTCCTCAATAGTCAGAATTTATTATTTTTTGAGTTTCTCCCAAAATATATGAGTTAAATAGCCTTCATGGATATGAATTTGGACCCACAAGAAGAAAAAAATTTATTTGGATTTCTTATACATCCTCAATCCGATAAATGATCTTGTGTTAATCTGGAAAACTAAATATGACTACATTTCTGAGTGAATTTAAAGGGTTTCAATATGAATAAATACAATCTATTCCATATAATCACAAAAACCTCTACTAAATTCAGAATCACTGGATTTAAGGAATAACATTCCCATGAATATTAATTGGAGAGGTACTATCAACATGAGATGTGTCCAACATACCATTATGATTTATCATTTCTAACTCATTATCTAATCATTTATCTGTTAAAAAAATACCATTTTGAAATTTATTATGTATAAAATTCTTGTAATGCTTGAATAAAATAAGAAATTAGTTTTTTTGACTGGATAATAACTTTACCATTCACTAAGTCATTCTCTAAACCTAATATGGAAGTTGTAATCACTTGATATTTTCCTTTTCATTGTTCCTAATATGTTAATTATTCTAATTATCATTATAATCAATCCACTTTGTGAAATTTTTAATATAATTATTATAATTTTTTTTGAATTATATGAGGATGGGTGGTTATTTAGTTTGTGCATTATTCTATTCTATTTCAATTAATATGACCTTTCACTTAATTCAAACATTATCAGGCTTTATGACTAACCTTTTAACATTTAACTCAATTCTTATTTTCATTCTAAAAATTACCTCGTTGTTTCCTCTTACATTTTAGTAAAATAGATGTACATAATTATTTCCTCTATCTGATTTATTCAATTTTTCATAAGACATGATCTTCCTAATCTTATCCAAACAATAGAAATAGTGGGAATCTCTAATATATATTTCAACCTTGAATTCACATTAAATAATTACATCATAACTACTAATATATTTGATATATATCAATTTTTAAAATAGAGTTTTAAGACACAGTAGAATCAATCAATTTATCTATCCGAGAGAGAGATTAAATAGTAATAATACCGCTACTGTATTTTAAAATATTCATCATATATAATAATTATTTTCCCAACCTTTGGATTATTCCTATGTAATTAATTCTTCATAATAAAATTTAAAAACACCTATAAGTCTATAGCTGTAAATATTCAATTAAATAATCCAATTCCATAAATTGAATTTCTTCTTCCTATCTCATATTTCCATTTTGTATCCACCGTCGAACTTCATTTCCCTACAATTGATAAATGACATGGAATACAATTTCAGATTACATGAACTAAAGGTAAGAAAATATTATATCAATGGAGGTGATCCATATCTGACATACATGTGTATTTAAAGACCCTCTAATAAAATTTATATATTGACTCATAGAAGAGTAAATATTATGTTGTTTCATCCACTGATCATTGATAACCATAGAAAGAATCATGAACTGAGAGTGTAGTGTGGAATAAAATAATTATATTATTTTATTGATCCCATGGAATTTGGTTTCGATAATGTATAATCACATTACTATCCATCACATTCATTATTTATTATGATATATTATAGTTCTAACCATCGACAAAAAAAAATTGTGAAAATGAAGTTATAATAATAAATCTGAACTACCATATAATCTTGAAATATTATTCAGAGGATATCTAAATCTTGAAATCATGTTCTCAATATATTCTACCATAGTTTAACTCTAGATTATTTATGGTCATTATGAAGTCACTATTAAATTTTCCTACTCAAAGATATATCCTTATGAATTTCACCAAAAAAGTAATGAAATTTTATAAATATTGACAAAACATGACAACTAATAAAATTTATTGAGACCCCTTATTTTCATACAAAAACATTAGAATATTTTAGAATAATTTTCAATACAGTTAAAAAATTCATGTCGAAGTAACCTAAAGAATCAGTTTCATTGTTCACTATATTTAATCTAGTTAAAAACATTTCATTATAAACTGGGGAAGTGGTTCAGATGAAATGGTGACACCATAATCAATGTAATGGTAAAATTGTGAGGTATCAATAAATTCTCAATTAAAAAATAATACCATCATAAGTACTTGAGTTCATGATCATAACAAAAATGGGTCATACCCATTTGGTCAAAGATAATAATGAAGATTCATGGAAAAAACATTTACCATTTAAAAATGCAATAATCATATGACAAATTAATCATCACAAATCAATCATGAGCCATATGTACATGTCCCAAAATTGAGGTACTATCAAAATTATAGTAACCATTCCATTTTTCATTGTTAACTACCTCAACAAGAAATTCATAATGGATCGATAATAAATGCACTAATCATATAGTGGATCTACCATGTTGACTTGTTTCAAATTGAATATCAAGAACATCAAGTTATTTTCCCTAGAGGATAAAGTACATAAACATGTTCTACATAATGGATGAAGAAAATTGACTTTTATTCAATAAAAGATCATGAACAGTTATATATTTGCCAAAAAAATTTCCTGAGATATAATACATTCCATAATGAATTAAAGGGAAATATAATTATTGGACAAAAAATTATATAATGAAAACAATTAACAACTGATAATAAGATCATTATTTTGATCATCATATTATAATCCATTCAAATAATGTTGGTTTCAAAAACCAATTATAAAACCATTATATCATAAACCATCATAAAAAATGTTTTAATCTAATTTTATATGAATATTTATATCATATATAGAAGTTATATATAAATTAAATCCACTATTATATTCCATTTTTTGAGGTGGTTTAGAAAAATGAATTACGTCAGTTTGTGTGGTGACAGTCCATCCTACACATGATCAAGAGTTTCGATCCCAATTTTATTTAAGGGGAGATGGATATATGTTATTAAATGTACATAATAAAATATAATTATTTCTATGATAATTTTGTTATTATTTCATCAATCATGAATAATAGTTAAAGTAGGCTGAATAAGAAATATAAAACACATGGTAAAGAACTATACCTCTTCTCGGCACAATATCTATATGTTTCTAACTAGTAATTTCTAAGGATTATTTAAAGATTGAAAAATGGACTACATTTTATGGGAAAAGAATTTTTGAATGGTTTTATATGGATATTGGCCAATAAAAAAGGAACATGAATAGTTCATAGGAGAAGCGAGTTGGTTCACTTGTATTTTTGAGTTGAGTTGAACACATGAAACTTTACGATGTAATAAAATAATTACAAGTCAAATTCTCGTAAATAAGGAAAAAAATAGATAATTAATACTAATGAGATAGTAAAACAATTATATATGTGAAAAATATAAAAATTAGACATTTTTTGGTCAATTTAACACTTATATATTTATTTTAACCCATACCATATATTTCATAACATGAACCACAATAATATTTTTTTTAATTTTTATATTCATTATGGAAGAAAATAAATTTTACCATATAAAATAATATTACTTATTTTGATTGAATACACAAATCCATAATAGAAAACTCAATTAAATATAGTTGAATAATATAAAAGTAAACCCGTAATCAAGATGGGAGTCTTTTTTCCACGGAAGATGATTTGATATGCCTACATTTATTTTATATAAAATTTAAACATTAAATTAATTATAATTTTGTAAATTTGTTTAAAAATAAAATAATTGAAATAATTATATATTTTAAATTTTTTTAAAACAAAATGGAAATTTTAATATTCTTTAAACAAATATAAAATTTTAATTAAAAATTGTATATTCCACTATTCATTGCAAAATATATATTTTAATAAAATTTAAAAAAAATAAATTTAGAATAATTATTACCAGATGAATTCAAAAATGATTTTAATATTGTGAAATATATTTTCAACTAGTGGTAAAAATAACGTTACACTTAGTTCATCATACTAATAAAAAATACTTCTTTGAAAAATATATCATGAGAATTAAAATGTATTTATTATTATAGATTTCATAGAAAAAATATTTTACTAAATTTAAATAAATGATTTAATATATATTATTTTAGTCTCATAAAAATAATTCACCAAAACTTATTTAATTTTTTTGTTAATGTAAACAATATATCTTGCATAAAAATATTTATTGTCAAAATATTCCTTTTGTATTAAAATGATTTTAAATTTCATTTCTAATAAATTGATAACCAATGAATTTATTTTATAAATATGAAATAAATTATTTTTTTATAACTTAATTAACATAATTGGTAAACTCAAATATAATGGCTTCATGATAACCATTATATAATAATTTTTTAATAGAATATCACAGATCATTCAAACACGGTGTAGTGTATAACAAAAACTATTGATGAAATAGAATTTATTAGAGAAAATATTTAATATAATATTAAATTGTTAACATGATTATTTGTTTATTTTTTAATTAATTGAGTTTTTATATTACATTATGATTCATTTAATTTATTATATCATGATTATATTTAAGTTTATTTATTATTTTTACTATAATTTTTATCCCTATATATGAGTTTGGTTTTTTTCCACTAATACAGTAGTCGTACTAGATGATATAGTCTCTCTAGAGAATCTATTTGATTTTCCCTATTTTTATAACCTATGGTATTTAGGGAGGAACTCATGAAGCCTTGTGGTGAGCCGGATCATGTGATTTATCTGGTCAAAATTGGTTGATTCAATACAAGTACAACCTCTAAGAGGAGATGTTGGAGCATTTCGATCAATGATTAGGATATATGTCAACCAGTGATAAATTAATAAATATGATTATGAAACCAGTAATTAAGGAGGAATTCTAAAACATGGTAATTTTTTAAAATAGGATTGATATATAAAGATATATTATAACAATTTTGGTGTGTCTTTAATTTTATTTTTAATGATACGGGGACCTGTGAATAAGGAATTTATAATTTTTCATAAAAACGATGAATTCGGGAGTTGTTAACTGATGATTGGAAATGTGACCTTATATTGATTTATCATAGATGAAATCATGTTGTAAATATCATTTATAAATCAAATAGTGGGGGTGTTAATTCCCCATGGTATGGTTGAATATACATTAGATCCAGATGATTTTAATGATTCTTGGTTGAGGGATGAGTCCCTCTTGAATTGAAATCAAAACATTAGAGTTGAGATTTTATATCGATCGAGACATGTTTAATAAAGAATTATATTACACTATTATTTTGTGATGTCTTATAAAAATTATTTTATATTATGGAATTATTAACAAATAAGATTCATATTTGAGGCATGTTATGATTAGTTTCACCATTAAATGAAACTATTAATTATATGTATTCAGATTTTTATTTCTAGGTATAATAAACATCAATAATTTGGAATATAATTAATGTTGAGTGGAATTGAAAATAATATCATGTTTTTTAGGGTATATACCAAGCTATAATAGGAAAGTGTATAAGATGATTTGTACACTAAAATAGTTTCATTATTTAAAATGGGGTCGATTTCAAAATGTGGTACATAATGATATGATGAATTTAACTATTCATATGACTCCTAGGACACAAAAATAAGAAACTGTATTATGAATCATGTTTTTGATATGATTGTGGGTTAGTGACTACACACTAAATTATTATCTATGATTTTTACAGATTTTGGAATCTACAATATGATTATTCTGTAATGTAATGTTTCATCCCATAATGGAGTATCTCAAGCGAAAATTTAAATATCCTAAAAATGTGTTGTTGTACTAAATTTCAAAAATCATTGTCACGAAAATAAAATCCATGATAACATGCAGCAAAAATTGTCACCAAAAATACGTTTTCCTGGATTTTATGTTATATATTATTTAAATATGAACCTCTTGATTCACAAAAAGACATACTAACTCATTTTTTTATTAAATTTTTTTTTTCTTACCAATATCATTTACTGAGATATGGTGATTATATTTAATAAATCATTAGGTTGTTTTTACATCATTTTTATATTATATTCTAATAAGGTTTTATGTATAAATTTAGTGAATGAACATAGTTGAAACAAAATCAATATTATAGAGGTTAATACTTAAGATATAATTAGAAATGTATTGAATTATTGATTATGCTAAATTTTTATGGTATGTAGGATTTAATTTCCATCATCTGAATCATTTACATTATTCTTTTTATAATAAATTAGTAACATGTTTTGTGTGATCACAAACATTTATTAGAATGGACTAGTCACTTAATAATAAGTGTCTATTAAAATTGTATTAACCATTGTATAGTGTATATTTATTTTCACACAGTCAATAACAATCACATCATAACTATCAATATCCAAAAAATCTATCAGATGAATGGAATACCAAGGATTAAATGATCATTTTCTGATTTCTGTATATCCCACCACACTAGGGTGAAAAAATATCTCTTTATCCTATCATTTAAAATGGAATCTTTTTTAATAAAATTAAACATTAAATATTTATGGAACATCATCCAAATCCCGATGGAATACCATTATCAACCATTATTATTAATTAATAATTATAAACCATTATCTATAAATTTCAAAACAATTTATATATATATTAAATTTACATTACTTATCAAAATATTCATGTTCATAATATTTATTATTATTATTTGATTTTTTAAATGATTTTGATCAATCTATAATATCACGAGATCATCATAAATATAAGTGTCCACATATTACTATATTTTTTTTTGTCAATATCAGCAATATCTTTATTTTATTTATCTAACAACTTCTTCATTTTAACTATTTCAATACTATATATATATATATAACAACATTATTGTAGCTTCATCCTTTTTAAAATCATATTTGAAACATTTTAAAACACATCACTACCATGTATCCCATATTTCCACAACTAATATATAAAAGGGATGGATTTAATTTAATCCATCAATTATATATTAATGTTATATTAGATATATAATTTATCAACTCTTCCTCACATTTTGTACACACATTCAATATTATCATATTTATAGACTACAAAAAATTAAATTGATAAATGAATTAGATATTTACATAAGGAAAATGACTTTTATTTATATACTATCTCATATGAAATATTGGGGCTTTGGAAGCCACCGAGTTATGAAATATTTGTTCTTACTTCTTATTTTGAAGTGAAATTCAGTTTAATGTGGTTTTATTTTCTTTTATGTGCCTCTCAAAAAATATATACATAATCGATAAAATCTTCATGTATTCTAGATTCCCCTACAATATCAACCTCTATGTAAATGAATGAATCTAAATCCTTTGTGAATATAATTTTAGCAACCATGAAATAGTTTCCTAGAAAAATGAAATTTACATTTTTATATTACAATCCCATTGATATTTAATCCTAAACATGTATCCTAATATTTTCATAATAATGAAAATATTTATGTATATAACATGATATAACTATCCTTATAATCAAATGATAGATTTTGCATCTTTAACAATTTCATTTATGTTTTCATTAATCAGTGATGATATTGATTTATATGATACCAAAAAATCATATAAACAAACTTGATAAACATTCATTCCTAGGGATATCATGTAGTTGAACATCCAACTCTTCCATAGTTAATATTTTAGGTGATTAAAATAAATGATAATCTAATTAATATTTACTAGAGATTCCATTGAGGTACAAGATATTAAAATTAGTTCCTTATGTAATATTCCATTTCAAAAAAAATCATTGAAATTTATTTCTGACAGAATGTGAGTAATACATGTCCTTACAAGGATAATTAATGTTAGTGAATTAATACCTCTATATTATTAATTTGTGTTCCTTATGTAGATGAAATCATATTCTCATGGACGATTAAATGTTATTTAGTATATGTGATAAAAGTTTTGATATGGTGAATACAAAATTAGTGCATGTATGATCAAGATTCATAACCATTTTTCCTAATTTTCACCATTGAAGGATCATTTTTACGGTGTGGCGTGATCTCACCACACCATTCCAAAAATACTGTCACAACATTATTAATAAAATGTTTAAGTTTTCCCTCCAATTTTATTTTCCGTTAAAGTAATTTAAAAAATTCCCTAGAGAGTTTTCACCATATTTATATTGGGGAACTCTAATAAGCACATATTGGATCACTTATTTATGTATTAAAGTTCATGATAATGTATGAAAAAATATATTTTAAAGTATCTATAGGGTTATTATTTATTAAATTATTACACATCTAAATCCAGTGGATGTGGATAAATAATTTTCACTCTATATAATATAAATATACATTTAAATATATTAATAAACTTCCCAATATAAAGTTAATGTAGTCCTAACTATATATTCCTCATATTTCACTATTTGGGTAACCGAATTCTCTACGAATATAATAGAATACCATATTGTTAGAGAGTATAATCAAAATTTCCCATTTTATATATTTTAATCATTTTTTAATATAATCCATGATATTGGAAAATAACTAAAATTTCCAAATGTGTAATCATTTATGGTTATTTATTCCTTATTTACAGTATTTTTTTAATTCCATTTTGTTTCATTGTCAACAATAAACGTTTCTTAAACCATTATAGAAGGTGTTTGGTGGATATTTATTTATAAGACATTGAATTTATATTTTTCTGAAAAAAATCACAAAACCATTAAAATACATGAATAAATACTATGTGGACTATGATTTGATAAAGTATATTACATAAAATTAATTTTCAACATTATTATTTTTTCCATTTCCAAATATACCTTCATTGTTATTCACCATCCATTTTCATCTATCCTGTATAATTACAATCATAATTATAAATTTGATGACATGAAATTACATGTTGATGACTGGAACAAATTTCAATTCATTGATTAAGTGTGTCTCCCCATTGGTGTTTTTGGGGTACAATAATATTTTCATATGAGATATATTGGAATAAAAATAATTCCATGGTTTTTCAACTTATTCTATAGCTGAAAATTTTATATTCATCAGTGAAATATATTCCATCCCAAATAACTCATGATAGTAAATATGACTAATCTACTCATAATAAAATTTAATTCCATAGAATATATTACTATACATTTTTTATATTTTTCATTCATATAACTCTTTATATAATTCGATATCATTTATCAACTTTTCAAAAACATTTTATTCTACTTAATTTCAACATTCATCATCTGAATTTATATTGTAATATACATGTCAACTAATATGAAATGACCTATTTTATTATTCAATTAAAATAGGTCTCTATAAATCTAAGGATATATATATATATATACATTTTACACCTCCTTTTATGGATAAATCATTACATATTCATTTCTATTATATAACATGATATATTAATATCCTGGACTTTGTCATTTGAAAGTAAAAAAATTGTATATGGCCATTGATTTAACCTAATATGATATCATTTCTCATATAATATATATATATATATCTTCATTGAAAACTATTTATTTATGAGAATAAAAAAATATAGTAATTTTCCTCAATTTCAATGTGTTTTCAAATAATTTTTGATCTTACCGTTATTGATATCCTTTCATAAAATCTTGTGAAGAAAAATATTACATTCCATTGAAAAAATTATCCTATGTAACAATTTTGATAATATGGCCAACCACTAATTGTCAATTATTACTATAATATTATATTTTTATTGAATAAATTATTAATAACATATAATATGAATCTATTAGAACAATAATATGACCTTTTTTATTTGAAAAATCTATCAATTTTCTATATGATATTTGGAATATAACTTTATCATCAACAAAATAACCATCAATGATTATTAATCTACTAGAAATTTGGTCCATTAAATATTTAGAAAACACTACTAAATGAAATCACTCCCTGTGAATAAGAAATATTTTTCTTTTGAATAAATTTTATATAATTATAAATTTATTAATTATAATTTATCTACATTTCATTCCTAGTTTTTCAAATTGATTTATTATAAATTAACCAATATTTAGGGATATGATTTTGGATATATGAAACTAATTTACAATTAAAAAATAGAAATATATTATGTGACGGTTGTTAGAGTAAATTACATAACCTATTAGGATCAGAAGATTAAAATTTTCACATTATATAATTGATTCATAAATATATCTACTAGATATTGTTTTTTGATGATATATACCATTTTTTAATTTATATGAAAACAATGTCATAAAAAATCATTTTTTGGGATTTCTAATTTTAATGTAAAAATCTATATCAAAAAATTTTAATATATGTTTTTTAATAGATTCATTAATAAATTTATAATACTTTAATTATAAAACATAATAAGAAATCCCAAATTCACTTTATATATTAAATCATATTTCCTCAAATTAACCAACATCATATATATATTATATTATATTGTTGTAATTTATAAAACATTACTGATAGCCATGATTTCATGAATATAATCCATTTTAATCCTTAAAACCCATAGAACTCCCAAAAAAAGAACCGCAAACAATGTATATTTTTATTCATCAATATTTATATAAGAAATATTATGTGAAAAAATCGATATTCATATTTATATTATATATAATAATATATTAAAAATTTTCCATTATATATCTATTATGTATATTGTGTGATTTCATTGCATAATATATTTAAATTAATTGAAATCAAAATGAAAATTTCACATATAATAATTTTTCCACCCCAAATGTTGTAACACATATACAGATTATAATGGTTTCCCTATAACATGTTTGATTCAACATTCTTTATTATCTATATTTTAAGGGATTATAATAACCATAATTAGAGTTAAATGTTTTTATAAGATTTTATTTCAATATTTTTCAATAATTATAATGAATATTATTCATTATATACAAAAAATTTACACATCCCTTATATAATTTTAACAACCAATACATATAACATCTTCTTGTGAATTATAATCTTATTAAATTATTTAATTTTATTGGTAAAACATTTTAATTATTGTCTTAATTACAATTAATAATAATATCACAATATAGATAATGAATATAAATGGATTTCTATAAGTTTACTTGATACATAGTTTTGTTCTAAGACATTTTTTTTATGATTACATACACAAAAAAAATATCCTAATATGAAAAGATAAATCTTTAAATATAGTTAAATTTCTATAAAAACATAATCATTTATCAATATACATATTCAATCATTATAAATAAAAAATTTATTAGATAATTTTATACAGACTTGTTCTTCAAGATTGTTATTTCTGAACAACGGAGATAAGTCAATTAAAAAAAAATTAAATGATCCTTTGAGAAAAAAATATGAATTTATAATATGATTTTATAAATCCATTATATATGTGAAAAATTCTTATGTAAAATAAATCCCTAGAACTAGTGATTATTATTTTATTATCAATATCAGTTTTCTCCTTCAATCCCCATCTCTTTCATAAAATTTATTAATTTGATAAATGTAAGAAAATCAGTTCACACTATATATTTTTTCTTCATTAATAAATCATTTTATAGTGATTGAGTTTTTATATGGATTTATAACCAAATCCCATGATTCAATATATTTAATATGATCTATGTATAAAATTATTTTGTTAATATATTCCATCTATATGAGAGATTATTCCTTATAAATTAGTTTAATTTTATCAATAATATAATAATAATATGTTTTTGGACCTATTATTTTTTAGTTAAACATTAACATTAGAGAATAAATTTGGGTGAAACAAGAATTATATAAATTTTATTCATTAATATCATAATATTGTATTACCCTAAATATTGATCTTATGTAAATTAGTGGAATTTTTTCCCTAAAATGTTGTTCATCACACTCACATATTGATTATATAAATCATATTTATTAAATACAATACTTAAATTACATTACTATAATATATATTTTAAACAATGTACACAGATATCTTAGTAATTATAGACAAGAATAATTAATTAAATTATATATGCATAGGAAATTTGGATTGGTATTATATCAAGGCCTTGATATAATAATTATCCCTAATTCACTTTTAACTACATCAATAAATAGTTAAAAATATGACACAATAGAATCTATGAAATTACTAAAAAAATTATATGATAATTTCACAATGTAATTTTATATATCAATATATTATTTTACCCCTAATATAACTGTTTTAATTCATTCATGTTTTTTGAAACATTCAAATTCAGACAATAGACTATCAGTAATAAAATAAATTTTTATAAAAAAAATTATTTTTTCTTGTATTAATATATTATCTAGTGTAGGTAGACATCATAAATTTTTTATTCAATATGATGTATTTCAACACCCTCTTACTGTTTCTGGACATGTTGATACATTCTCAATATTAAAATAAATATTTAGTAAAAATAATTTCATAATCTAATATACTCCACACTTATCATGAAGGCATATAATTATTCAACCCATCTATATGATCATTTATGATTTCATCATTTTTCAAAATTTCTTATCTTAGAGAAAACTCACAAAAAAATTAATTAAATCACTATTCATTACAATAAAATAATCACTTTAAAATTCATATGAGAATAAAAAATGGATATTATTTTTAGAATGTAATTAATAAATATTAAAATAATTTGGTGGATTCCATGGCCTATGAAAATAATATATAATACATCATAATTATAATGAAATATTAAAAAACATGATTACCAAGAATATTTTTATGCACCAAATAAGATATAACTGTTTCTATCCAACTATTTTTTATTCGTAATTTGATACACAATATGCTCAAAAAATCAATACCATAAAATTTCATCTATCTAATTAATTATATCACCATTTATCATATTAATTACATGTATTTATTATTATTATTGTTATCAAAATTTATATAATACTTGGTTTTATATCCATATTTTTTGTATGGTTACCACCTAATCAGTTTATAGATAGAATACTTCTTTAAAACAAGTCATTTGTGGATAAACAAAATTTAAAGTGTATTTATGAACCTGATAATTTCATTACTTCAACATGGTGTGACCAAATTATAGATTTATTATAATTCATATGAAATAATAATAATAATATTCATAGAATAGTGGTAGTATGATGTTGATAAAACTAGAAAATGAAATTAATTGGAATATCTATTGAATGGAATGTAATGTAAGATTTGTCACGTAGATTTAGAAGAGTTGGTTTATTATATTTAATTGTATTAACAATCATTGGAATTAGTAATGGTTTTAGATCATTTTTGGGAAGCTTTTACAAATGGTATCCTTAGTTCCTACATTCATAGATCTAATTTATTATCTCACCAACCTTATTAGAGGACCCCAATTGATTTTGGTCTATATAATTTTGTCTACCTAGATTATATAATACTTATTATTCTTGTGATATTCAAAAAAAATTTAACATTTGGAACAAATAATAAAGAGACATTAAATTTAGGGTAATTTTTCATAACATTTTTTCCTCTAGTTATATTATATCACCATATTAAAATCCCCCAGATTTATATCATGCATAATGGATGAGAGAATATTGTTTTCGTAATCATATTCCTAGTAAATCAGAGTGTTGAAATTTAAATTACTATTTAATTATTTTTCACTACACTTAAAATTGATCCCTTACATTAATTTTATTATCCATTCAGGATAAGAGTACACTTTTTCATGTGAAAAATCAAAATAGTTCAAATATATATGAATGTTAGAAAAAAATAAATATAGAAAATTGAAGATGAAAGTATTACTTAAATAAAAATTAGAACATAAAAAAATTTGAATAAAAGGAAAACCAAATATTTTATTATAGTTTATAGAGAAATTATTCAATATTCAAGGGAAAATTATAAAATGTAAAAATATATAGAATAAAAAGAATTTTCATTGACCAAATTTTTGGAGTTACCTTGAATTCCATAGGGAAAAAAACTCATGATGAAATTGGAATTTTCATAGGGAGTTGGAATATAACCCTCCCAATGTGATTCTAATCCAATCATTCTATGTATTTATCTCTATATTTTTATTTTTAATGAGATATTCACAATCATTAATTTCTTGAATCTCCATTGATTCTCTTCTTATATTCTATTTTATGGATCATCAAAAACTGTATGGTATATGACTAGATGGTAGTGACTTATCCTTTAACATAGTGAATGTCATTCTTTTAATGATATTTCGTTATCCTAGATGTGATCTTCTTAAACTCTTTTCATTGTTTGGGATACAGTTATGTGATGTTTACTACACATATGCGAGTGTGGTTGAGTACATTTATGTAGTGCCCATATAATCTATGTACCGTTGTTCGAGATAACATGTGCACTTAATAAAACCTTAAGATCAATTACAGTGAGTTTATATACCTTTAAAATACACATTAGATGCCTAGTAATTGTAAAATAAATCATTGATTGCATGTTTTATGGTTCATTTCCCCATCAATTTTCATCATGAATTATTTAGTCATGATGTGGAATGTTTTTGATTTCATCATTATCAATTATAATTTCCTTATATCTTTTAGTATAGAGTTACCTATAAAGTTCTACAATGCATCATGTAATCAAGGAATAGATGATATATAAAACATGATGAATTGTCATTCAAATGAATATAAAACGTCAACATATCAAATTACCCACTCTATAAAAATTTATTTTCCTCAAGTGAGAAATTGTCTGAATAAGAATTTCCATGGTAATTGTTTTATGTAATAAGTAATATTTAGAACCATGAAAATAAATTCATGTTCTCATAGAATATTTATTGTACTTTCTATTCATACATACAAAGAAAATAATTATTGAATCATATCCAAGAAACTTATTTAAATTCATCATCCATCATATTGTCATTTTTCAACTAATTCTTATATTTTCATATCCATGTCATGATTTACATCCCATAGAATTTTCCCTCATCAGTAAAGAAAAAAGAAAAATTTTCACTAATTTCATGAAGGAAATTTCCTAATAATATGATTTAATTGGATCTAATGCCTGAAATATGTATATAAAGACCAAATTAATAATGAATACATCACATTACTGATTAAATTATTCTATGTATAAATGATATTGGAGTTATGATAAAAGTAAATCACAAAGGGAGGGAAGTCATAACATAATATCTGTTGATAATCATGAGTAATGCACTAAAGAACCTTATCAGAAAACTAATTTCTCTACAATCTCCAAATCACAATGAATATCTCTAAGTGTTCCACAAATGCATAATGAATTTACCATGTTTATCCTTTTCAATTTTTTCAGAAAATCATGTTCATAATAGATTTCAAATCCACCACCGAACCCATTGTGAAATTTATTTAGATTCATCTATCAATAAAGGTTGATTATTGATCATTCTAACCCATTATAATTTTTTTATTAAAAATTTTTTAATTGAAAATGTTCATTATGAATAATCATGTCCCATGATCCAAAACTATTTTTACACTAACACCACACATATCAATAGTATTATGAATCTTGCGTCCATTAGAAAATCTATTCATCTATATTTACTCAATTAAATACAATAAAATATAATAAAACATATGTTATGATGTGACAAAATGGTCAATAATTATGGGTCAATCCAAAAAATTTCATTTATGGAATTTATAGGCTAAGAAGGTCATATGTACATGTCGGTATCAGGGGAAAGGGGATAATATATTAAATTTTTTTAAACATTTTATAACTATATTTATTCAATCATAAACTTAATAAGATACTAATATATGTCATGAATGGTATTTATGTCCCATTTGTCCCTCAAAAAATAAAATAAAAAAATTATTTGAACATGTATGCACAAAATAATCTCATGAATAAGTATAATCAAGGGAATTCACTCATTTCATTCTTACTATATAATAGAAAATTAAATGAATAAATGAAATTATTATGAAACAAAATAATATTTCTATGCACAGTAATCATTGTAACATTATAAAGAAGAATAAAAAATTTATTTTATTTTATTTAATTATCATAACTTTTATTTACATGGTTTAAATGAAAATAAATTGTTTATATAGGATTCAAAATAGAAATTTGTCACAGAATCATGATAATAGAAAAAAATAATATGAAAATTTTGTAAATCATTGGACAGTTTGTTCCAACACAAAAAAATATAAATGATTCCACAGAGTTTTGAAAATGAGGTGGGAGAGATCATTATGATTTCTGATAAAAGTTATGGGAAAAATATATAGTGAATAGGTCACCAACACATGAAAACTAATCAATCTATAAGATAAATTAAGGTAATATGAAAAATTAGGAAGAATCATATAGGAGTCATAAAATTTATTCACATATATGTTTGAAATATAGGTTTTGGGGGTTCACTGAATTTCATACAAAAAACCAGATGAAATTCCTATTAAAAGTAAATGTCCAAAATTGAAAATAAAAATTTCCAATTTTCTGATTTAATAATGGATTTCACTCCACAAAGAAAAAATGGTGTCATCATTATCTTGATGGATGGGTAATATTTGTCATCATATTCCATAACCTCAATTGTAAAATTCCACTTATTAGAACTCATTGAAGTATCATTTGGTTTTAGAGGGATCTTCATGTTTTTGTTTCCTTCGTAAAGAACCTTTGAAAGAAATCATTTGGCAGGTGAGCATCATTCCATTTTTCCTATGCATATACTAAGGGAGTCCCTATATCTAAAAAACATATAAATGATCTTATAAGGGACACATAATTAAAAATAATAAGGTTCATAGAATTTAATATAAGAAGTATTGGATAGATACACCACTAAAACGTTAGGCATGAGGAAAAGATGAGATGTAGTATGACTAATATCATTAAAAAATTTATATCCATTTCACTTTTAGGAGGGGAAAAATTGGGTTTTTGTGAGTACATAGAAGAAATATAAGCCATATAAATTTTAAATATGTTGGGGATAAATAAGTGAGGAAAACTAAGAAGGTTGAGGAAAATCCCTGGGATATTTCTCTGTAGTATATTCCCCATGGACATGTATATGCAATTTCTCCACCATCTAGATGAAATATATTGTGAGTGAATAGGAAGAGTAGGTTACCTGAAATGTGGCCATGAAATGGGATTTTGGATGAGTCATCTATGGAGGAGAAGATCCATTGTATTGGTGAGGGAATATGTATATTTGAATAGATGACAAATGTTTTAGTAGAAGAACAAAAAAAAGTAATCAATTATGGTGTCTCACAAGTGGGCAAAATTAAATGATGAGAATTATCTAAAATGATGGAATACAGGTTAGGGGTGGGAATAATCTATAAAATTTTGGACTAGGGGATATTCTAGTGTAGTGGTGGGAAGAACTATTATGGGGTTAAAAACATTGAATAAATTTATAATGTTGCCGATGAGGAGAGAAAATGATGACTGATTGGACTGATTTAGGGGTTGGGAAAGTGAATGTAAGCCATATATAATATATTAAATTTATTTCTTGTTCTAGGAATACGGGGCACTGGATCTCCAAAAGGTTTTGAAGAGGTCATTAATTTTATAGAAAACACACCCTAAGGGTACGGTAATGTGGTAATGAATGTGAGATGGGAGAGCTATGGTCTTCTGAATTGGAGGTTTAACAAAAGGGGGAGTATAAGTATTTGGTAATGGATCATTATTAGTAGACTCAATGAAGTCAACAACCAAAAAATAATTTTTACCACCTTTTAATGAATCTCTACCTTATAGAGTAGGACCAATATATTCCACAACATAATCCTAAGTAAGAGATGGTTTGTGAAAAATAAAAAACAAATTGATTATTTACTCGGCATGGATAAAATTCCCGCCCATGATGATTATTTAAATATTCCAAACATACCCCTCATATTAAATATAATAATAAATATCATTGTTCACTATAGGGGAACTCTTGCGGGTGGAATGAATAAGTACATATAAATTGTTGACTACTCATTAGAAGTTTCCATGCTCCAACCAAGAATAGTGCAAGGTGTGATGAATAATCGATAAAGAGGAACCATCGAGTTTGGTTCTCATAAATATATTATTATCTTGAAAGATGGTAATGCCATTTGAAATCACTATCCAACTATTCAAGGTATCTATATTTTTTTGTTCTATCCATACTGTTTCATTGGATAGATATGATAAAAAAATTAGTTGATTAAATTCCAATGTCATCATTAAATTTCCCAATGTAAGATCAAATTGATTTCCTCTGAGATAGAATGTGACATCGTGCACATCTAAATACATGGTAGGTGGGAACTAATCTACATGAATCATATATAGATCTATCATAGTGTTTATCTTGTTAATCTACAATAAAATTTCATACAATTATTACAAGAAAATATTATTCAGAGTATATAAACTAAAGGTTGGGATAAATAAGTTTATGTAGAGACTAGTTTTGTTAGCGATGTAATGATTTAGAGGTGGAATCATATGGTGATGGTTGGTAGAGAGAATAAAAAGGATATAATGTGGGATAATATTCCTCATTATTTGTAGTGGAGGGTTTTATTTTTGTGTCCTCATACTGGGACAAGATCTATAGAGGAGGTTTCTCATGTCCCATTGTATTAAAAATAGAAGTGAGAGAAGGGGATATCAATGGTATATAGAGGGGATGAATAATACTACATTATTAGAATAGGGATAAAATATGGGAGACAAATTTCTACCTTATATATGATAATATGTACAAGTGAGATTGTGGATGATGTTGAAAATGGGATGGTGGACAGAGGACACGTTTTAAGGGTTTTCAGGATGTGATTAAAAAAGCCATGTGATTCATGTCATGAATTGGAAACTCATAATGTTTAAAATTGAGTATGAAATTTTTATGACCCTTTGACAACCGGGTCCTGGTGATAGCACAGACACCCCGCCTTAACAAGGTCGTCTGGTCCTGGCCTACCAGGTTCCACTAGTTGCCCCCACAGACATGTGGGTCCCACCCCATGGTCGACCCACATGCCTAAACATGTCATATGAATAATGACAATCCCCACATGCCAACACATGTCCTTTCTAGTGTGATTTTTCCTCACTCACACACACCCTATCAAACATCCCAGAAGGTCACCCATCCTGATCACAACTCTAAGACATGCACGCTTAACTATGGAGTTCTAATCAGACAGGCTACAGAAAATGAAGGTGCACCTTGTTGACATGAGCCATATAATTTAGTCATTTAACTCTTTATCATTTGGGGATTCTACAATCACCCCCCCCCCTTAGAGCACAACTTCCACGTTGTGGGCCCTACATCTCATCCCAGGCAGTGCACTGGACATTTGGTTGGGTACCACCTCTGATACCAAATTTATCATGACCCGCCTCCCTGGGCCAAGAAACCTCTCACCTGACCCCATGGGTTTCCTATAATCCCTTGGTTTCCTTTCCAGCACACCATAGGCTATTCCTCACTAGGTTCTCTTATCAGACTAATGACTGTCCCCACAGGCCAACACATGTTTTTTCAGTGTGTTTTGTCCTCATTCACACACACCCTGGGAATCTTCCCATAAGGTCACTCATCATGATTACTACTCCTGGCCAAGCATGCTTAACTGTGAGTTTTAATCAGGTTGGCTCCTGAAAAAAAGGTGCACCTTGTCGACTTGGGTAGCAACATTTAGCCTTGTAAGTCTCACTTTTCTAGGTATGTTACATTATCCACCCCATTAAAGCACAACACCCTCGTTGTGGACCCCAAGCCTCAAGCCTGGGCATTACCTCAGCACTTTCGGCTTGGTATTGGATCTGATACGATTTTTGTCAGGACCCACCTACCCAGGCCAAGAAACATTTCATCTAACCCCATGGTTCTCCTATAATACCTTGGTTCCTTCCCAGAACACCATAGGTTATTACTCACTACTCTCGCTTATCAGACTAATGGTTGTCCCCACAGGCAACACATGTTCTTTCAGTGTGTTTTTTCCTCACCGACACACACCCTAGAAATCATCCCAGAAGGTCCCTCATCCTGATTACAACTCCTGGACAAGAATGCTTAACTGTGGAGTTCAAATCAGGTTGGTTCCCAAAAAGAAAGGTGAACTTCCTAGGTGGTACCAAGCCTTATGTGTGGTGCACTACCTCTGTTGATATGTAGGGCCCACAATGAGGACCTTGGGCTCTAAAGGGGTGGTGATTGAAACATCCCCAAATGATAAAGAGTTAAATGACTAAATTATTTGATTCATGTCAACAAGATGCACCTTCCTTTTCGAGATCCTGTATGATTATAACTCCACAGTTAAGCATGCTTTCCCTGAAGTAGTATTAGGATGGGTGACCACCTATGAATTACTAGTGTTACACCATTTTATTGTACCATCCCCAAATGATAAATAGTTCAATGATTAAATGATATGACTAATGTCAAAAAGGTGAACCTTGGTTTTCTGGAGCTTGTCTGATTAGAACTCCAATGTTAAGTGTTCTTGGCCTGGAGTAGTGATTAGGATTGGTGACCTTTTGGGATGTTCCCAGGGTGGGAGTGAGTTAGGACCAAGCACACTGGAAAGAAAATGTGTTGGCATGTGGGGATTGTCATTAGTTATATGACCCATTCAGGAATGTTGGAGGACCCTAGGGTGGGCCCCACATGTCTGTGGGGTTACTAGTGGTACCTGGTAGGCCAGAACCAGATGACCTTGTTAAGGAGGGCTGTTTATTCCATCACCAGGACCCCGGTTGTCAAATTTGGTATCAGAGGTGTTTCCCACCCTTATGTGTGATGCACTGCCCGTGTTGAGATGTAGGGACCACAATAAGGACGTTGTGCTCTAAAGGTGGAGGGGGGTGATTGTAACACCCAAGAAAGGTACACCTTATTGACATGGGTAGTAACATTTAGCCTTTTGAGTCGTACTTTTCCAGCAGTATTGCAGACCCCCTAAAACATTAACCAATAAATTAAATCCATGTCATGAACATAGAAAAATAGATGTTGTTGTTGACGGGAATCATAACCCAATAACCATCTACAACTGCTGATCTACCAATATTCTATAGATAAAATTCATCCTAGAATGAAAAACACCTTGATGACTCAAAATTATTACTTCATGTGAATTATAGATATATAATTTTTTATATATTGTAAATTTAATTTTATTAGTGGACTAAATCGTATTGATAATTTTCCATGAACAATTAAAATAATTACACATTGGGTTTTATGGGTGGTTGCATTAATACCTATATTTTCACACATCCATAATTTAATATTTTAAATTCTGTAATGTTCTCAACCATCGGGACAACAATTTTAAAGGATATATATTTATATTAATGTTAATAATTAAACCATATTTTTATAACTGAATTTAATTTGTGAAAAGTCTTATTATAAAAAAATTAATGTTATATTTATAAATATTGGAATCATAAAAAGGAAATTAATATTTCATCAGACTCACAAATTTTTAACAGACTAATCTTTTCAACACTTTGATAATTCTTATTGATCATTTTGATTACCCAGATTGAGTTATGTTCCAAATCTACTAAAAGATGATATGTTTGTCCCAATATCATCATGAAAGGTGTTTGGGAAGTGGATCTTTTTATAAGTAGCGTGATAGGAGTGATTTGAACCATCAAGTTACATTAAATAATATTTTCAACTATTTATAACAGCATTTATGATAATATTATAAATTTATTTGATGGAATGATAATATTCCTCATATGCTTATGGATGTTTAGGGGTTCTAATTTTGTATTTAAACCCTAAATTGTTAATAATTTCATTCATTACAAAATAATTTAAGTGTGTTCCTAGAACAATAATTTGTAATTGTGGAATTCCAAATTGTGATAAGAAATTTCCCCTTAGATGTTCAAGGAAAATACAATTTTCATTAACATTTTTATATTTAACCTCTACCCATTTTGATATAGATTCCACATAAACCAAATTATAATGATTTAGAAAATAATTAGGGAAGAAACGGTGATTTCAATTCCCATTACAATGAAGTCATTAACATTGATAGTTCTATTTTGGAAACATTCATTTTTTAACGTGTTATACTCTTTTTTAGTGATCTCATCTTTGGATAAATCCCCATGTGTCCCTAAAGAGAATCATCTAAAAATGTAGACTCTGATGTATCCAAGAAATAGAATATTGGGTACATGATTCCCACTAATCATTGGTTAATAAATAAAATACAATATGATTTTAACATCATCTTTGAGGATGAAACATCACATAATCCCATCCACAATTTCATCAAGGGTAGTGGCTCATTCCTATAATAATTTGAATCATCATCGAAAAATATAGTTAATTAATGACATAATTGGTCTACATAAGGGATTTTGGTGACCAAATAGTTTAATATAATTTAATTCCATGGTCAATATTGAAAATCCTAATTGATGATCATTTCATCAGTTATGCCATTCAAAAATTCCAACTCTTAATCCTCTTCATAATTGGGAAGCTAGAGTCAAGAAAATGATCTTAAATAAAATTTCACATACCCAATTTATTCTTTATTATAATACAATATTGTTACATTAGAAAAATAAAACACATATAACATGGATTTAAATATTTATAATCCATAAAATATTTGAACTAAGAACAATCCATATATAAGATGGCCTTAGAGATAACAAGATATTTAAAAAAATCAAAAGAACTACAATATTACATATCTCCTCTATAATTATTTAATTATCATGTGATTCATTTTGTGTTTGACTGGAATAAGATATGGTTTATAAAGTTTACCCAAACCTTTTCCCATTGAGATTTACCGAATTTATGTTTCTCATGTCACACATGAATTTGAAAAAATATTCCATCTTTAGCTGACACAATAATAATGGATTCTATAATGTTTTTCCTTATGATAACAATACCATGATTAAAAAATTAAATAAATTCAAATTGTGCATTATTTTCCAATATTTGAGACAATTTAAGAGTGATTTTGGATTAATTATTAAAAGATCCTTTATAAAATAATGTATGTACATCAGAACTCATGATTAAATTAATATAAATTGTTTCTAGAAGTTTTTTATTGGAATTGCTGATCTGTAGATCAACATCTATGTAATTTTTCTTAAAATTTTATAATTTTTTACCAAGCCTAAAACCACCAAAGGGTGGATTTTATTTAGACACAATGCATTTTCTATCTATTCATAATTTTGTAACACTATGTTTATTTTATTTAAATAAAATTGGAATTATATTAAGTACTTATTGAATATAACCATAGTAATTTCAATAAATTCCTCCACAATGTCATGAACAATATTTTTCTTGTATTGTTGGAATATTTCTTCAACATTACATGATTGTAAATAAATCTATTGATTGGAAAAGGATTAATTTTGATAGTTAACCATTATTTTTTATTTTTCAACAGGGTTGACATGGACTTCATTATAACCAATGTATCCATCTTGAAAACAATACAACTCAAAAAATTGTAATATCTATAACATTTTATCTATGAATTATGAGGTTAAAATGTCCTTGTGAGTGGATATATTATGACTTTTTTATTTGACACAAACTTTCTGTCCTATAATTACCTATTTTTATTTCATTTAATCTTCATTTCTCCTCACCACTAATAATATTCAATTTTTAGTAGGTATATAATGTGGGAGCACTCACTTGCTATAAAAAAGGGATAAAATGATGCAAGTGTATTATTGATTAAACACTTACTTATTATCAACCACTTTCCTGGGTGTGGTGATTAGTCATTGTGGTTACAGGTCATAAAGATCCTTCATTCAATAAAATATTTTGAATAAAAGTTTTATGGATGATTCATTTGATATCATCAACACTCCGATATATAATTTTGTCTGCCTATTTGGATAATTTAATATGTTGTCTCCTATTGGTATTTGTTGTTTTAGATCTTTTGATGACTAGAAACGTCTCTATATTCTATAATAATTAATATTTATTACTGTCGGGTAGAATATTTACTTCCAATGTTTGTGGATTCATGTTTTAGGCTTTGAAATCATGGAATGAGTCACATTTAAATGCATTTATGTATCACATCTCCTCATAGTAACCACTATAATCTTCATTATGGTACTAGGAATCCTTGAGTAAAAACATCTCATTAATAATATCATTCGCATAATCATAGTCTTAGGCCATAAAAATCGATTAATATTCAAGTTAATTTTCACCATTATTTGATAATTTAACGAAATAAAAAACATCATGATCATCATTGAATTTTAATATAATTATACCTTGATTTACATCAAATAATTTATAACATGTCCTGAAAAATGCTCATCATAAAATGAAGGGTACATAACGTCATTTCTCCATATCCAAAATGATAATTTTTTTAATGAAAAATAATCATATATACCTTAACTATAACATATAAATGAACTATATAAGTATACCTGAATGGAATGACATTAAGATCCAATTATACCATTTTCAGTTTAGGTTTATCTAGTTATGTCATTTTAGAGATACACAACAACATCAGATTAATTATTTCATCAAGAACACATCAATCACTCCTGAAATTATATAAAATTATGGTGAATGGGAATTTAAAATATACGTGGTCTCACATAATTAAATGATTATTTAATATAAATACCATAGATATTTATTCATTTATGGATATAGCTCCCATGTATTCCATTTTTTCTTATTGTAGTGGAATGCATTTATGAATTTTGAATTGATTGACATCTAATACATGTATTTGTAAAAAGGGAATATAGAATTCCATCCACATAAAAATATCCAATACATTACTAAATGATTATGTATGGGGTCAAAAATATATATGTATCTTCATATGTCACGTACTATTAGGTTGTTTAGGCAATTTCCCATTAAATAATTATGGATCAATATTTTTTCTATTGCTATGTACTTATATATATGTATTAAATATTATATTTATTTTAATATTTCATCATTTTAATGAGGATATTTTTTTTAAATTTTAATTTTACCTATTGGGATATTAGACAATCATTTCTCATCATCATCTTATGAATACTATTTTGGAAACCTCCCAAAAATTATTCTATATATTACTGGACAAGGTTTTGAGTAGTTAATCTTTGATTGTTTGAGAAATTTTACTAATTTTTTATTTAGGGTTTTTGGGTAAATCTCATTGGTTATGAAAATCCATTTCATTCATGTCCATTCCTTGATCAACATTTATGATAATGTAGTGAAGATTTATTTGTATTATATTTTGGATGATTGTATGCTTTTATATATATTATTCGGTATATGTATTAAAATTATTATTTTGGTTGGAAATAAAGTGTAATAGGTGTAGATTAACATTTTGTGGAAATTACGAGTGTGGGCGAGGAGCATAGTGATATGGTGGATACCTAGGGGTGTCTGAGATAACAGTTGAGTAGGACCACTTAATTATTTATTGTTTCCTTGATTGTATGTGTGTTTTTGTTTTATAAGACATTAATGGTAGCAAGGTATTTTTCAAATATACAATGATTTATTTCATCTCATATACACATAATATGTAGATTTTTTTCCTTCAATCTACCATGGTAGTCTTGATTGGGGTATAAGACTCTAATCATATCTCTTGATTGATAATCCTTAAGAAGAGAAGGTGTCACTAATTTTCGTACATGGAACTAATTTTTTAACATTTTTTAATGATATTATAACTGGGATTAAATGAGCGAGGTTAACTCTACATAATGCCTATATCACCTCTTAGTTACCTACTCAAATTTTCACAAGATATGATTCAATTATATTTCATCGAGAAGAGATCTACCCACATATGTTGTCGTAAATGTAGTATTTTATCAATGCTAACTTCCGCCATAGTTCAATATATGTGTTTTAGTATAAGAAAAAATGATTATAATGGATGGTATGAATAGATCATGTGATGTGGAAACATTGGATTCCATTATTTTACTTAGTCCCATGCCTCTTAGGTTGAATCTATTTCCATTTGTGAACATTCATGTACATGGTTTAAAACATTATATTCTATATAAGAATGATGAATTTTTCTTCAAATATTCCGGACATATTCATCCCATGTTGTAATGATTTAAATCACATTCTAATTTAATAAATACGCCACTGTATCTCTTAATGATAATGAGAAAACATTGATTCATATAACATATTTATATATTCCTTGGTTTTTAAATGAGTCACTAACAATAATGAAATGTGAATGATTCTCATGTGAATCCACACTTTGAACACCAGTGTATTTTCATGAAATTTATATCATGTGGATTAGAAGTGGTTTTATTTTGAACAAATGATCTTGTATATTAGGTTGGAAAAAATTTGAGGAAGACCATTGACGGAAGGAAAACCATATTCCATAATTCTTAATTCCTATTGTAGTAGTCACACTCCCTATTATCATGTTGAAAAAATTGGATATTTTATAGATTATGATCTCCAATAATTTTTTGAGACTACGTGGTTGAGATATGTTATGTTGAAACATATATTTTGATTTTATGTTTGAATATTAGATATCAATGACATATAAATCTCTGAAAAATATTTAGTGGGGAAAAACCAATGAACTTGTCATTCATTATTTAAGAAGAAAATATCTATTTGAAAAATTACTATAAAAAATTTATATGCGAAAAATAGTGCGTCAATTATTGATCCTTTCTAGTTGTCATGGTTTCTTTAGTTTTCCCCTATAATGACACTAGTATTTTATTAAACTAACTAAAATCGTTTTTTCCACATGGATTGACCAATATTGAGATTTATGGTTTTTCCCAACCAATATTAATATGATGTCTAGTTGAATATTGGGAGTATAAGGTAAAGTTTATAAGTAAATGGATCTAACTAGTCAGACCAAAGGATTAGATCCTAATGGTAGTTTCCTCATATATATTTAGCAGTGTTAGGTTATTCTAACCAAATATTTTATCATTCAATCTAATAGGTAATGGTTTTGGGGAAATTGTATGGATATTATGCCAAAAATATCATTATTCGTTCCATAGATAGATTTTATAACATAGTCATAAAACTTATTCATAGGTCACTGATTGAATTTTTTCAAAATAATTAGATTTACATTGATTAATAAAAATTATTTGGTACTGAGATAGTTATCACAATATGTAAATTATGAAAAAATCATAGAGAAATATTCGATTAAATATTATTGGCCTTGAATTTTTATTATTGTTTTAGGGATCTCCATCTTAATCCCTTGAATCAGAATCCTAAAAAATGATGAGGTAATATGGTTTTTGAAATATATTTATAAGAAAATAATATTTTAATAAATATTAAATTGACATTTATTAATGTTTTTTCAATCATCTCATCATTAATATTGATGATCATATTAGTAGTTCATGGTAGTTGTCGAATATACATTGTTAAAACCCAAAAAAGATGAAATAAAAATTTAAAAGCTAAATTTTCTTTTATATTATTTAAATCAAAAATATTACATAGAAGAAGAATAAACACATTCCAAAAGAACTATTATTGAATGGAATACATGGATTAGAATAAAAATGGATAGTGGAATGCTTCCAAATTTGAGAGAATAAGAGGAAAAATATAGAAACATTTGGGATAACAGTAAATAATTTTTGCACTAAAAGCCCAAGGCACATTGAGTTAAATATGAAATAAAAACTCATTATATAAATGGAATTTACATCATCAATAAGAATAATACTATTAAATTTTGAATCTCCAATTAAAATTTTAAATGAAGGACAATGGTTTTACATCATTAATGAGATATTTATATTTTTTAGTCTTATTTCACCCATTATTCCTGACATCTTCTCCAATTTTATGATCCTTAGGGACGTCAAAGGGATTCACAAGAGGGTACAAATTGATGAATTCATAATGTAAATATAATGACCCAGCCTTAAAATATTAAACATTTTCTTTATTTATAGACAATAACATACATTAATTTTCATTGAGGATAATTTTAGGATTGTATTGTATTATAATTAACTCATAACTCTAACTTATCAATTAAAAAAATTAAAATTTGAAACTTCTTCTGAATTTTATATTTTTTCCAAAATAAAACTCTTTTAAATTAAATATGTTTTTGTTTTATTGATAAAAATATTCATAACATTCATCTTTACTTCCTCCTTTCTATAACGTATCATTATAATTTGTGATAAACATTTTTAAAACATGTGATGAGAATAAAAATATTGTAAAGACATATACATAATGAATTTTTTATTCAAGTGATAACTTAAAACCAATAAAACCCATTACATAAAAATATATTCACATGAATATAATCATCATGTAATTTACTTGGTACATATTTGACATATCAATCTATAATTCAACCATACATATGGAAAATTAATTGTGTCAACTTCAATATCTAGATTACACATTGAATGGGAGGGAAACAATGGGGATCACCCATCAAATATTGAGATATAATGGTTTAACCCCACATTTCATGATCAATAAATGATATCAATCCATAATATAATTATCTATAATGAGATCAAGACATCTTAAACTATTCACAAAGAACACATATTTAATAAAACACTAGATAACTCATATCAAACCTTGTGTAAACCCCATTAAGATTAAAAAACCCCTTTTTTCTTAAAACAAAACCATTTTAAAATATTAAAATTGTGTACAAAAAAATTAAATAATATTCTTAAATAATAATAATTAAATTATATAATTGAAAGATAATATTAATATAAAATCATAAAATATGGGGAATCCTCTTATGCCATATGAAAAAGGGAAACCGTATTCAATTTAGGTAAAAGATACATTTAAAAGAATTTAAAACAAAAGTCATTTACCTTAGGTTCTAATTCATTATAATTTGTTAAAAACTCATTTATAATGGTTTCAATAGTGTTATTAAGATATTACAATACTATAATCTTGTTATAAAACATTAAATAGTATTATTATAACATTTTACACTAATTTATTAAAATATATTTTTTTAATTTACATTGTTCCATGTGTGTTATTTTCATGGATTTCAATGGAAATTTATTTATGGTATTACTTTTCATAATGAGTTAATTACCCAAATGTGATGAAATAAATATAATTATGTCATATAATACAATTAAATTTGAAAATAATCATTCCATGATGTCAAAAAAAGTGAAACAAAAAATCATCACACATGAAGGTGGTGAATTAAAACACCAAGATCCTTGATTTCATTATTTAATAAATTATGGATATGAAGAATATTTTATGATGAATATAAAATAAACCCAAAAAACTCCCCTAAATATGTGATAATGGTGTTTTCATAATCCATTCAATAAGATTTGTGGATAAGGTATATTTGGAAAAAAAATTAAATGAGGTGAAAAAGGAACCTTACTTCTTAAACATCCATCCTTGATAAAATTATCAGGGTTCTTACAAGTGTTATTTTTATGATTCTAGGAGATCATGAATGTGGAAAGGGGTGAGGATGATGGAATATGTCATAGTTTATTAGAAAAAATGGAATGGTTTGATGAAATTTTTTGATGGATGGAGCATTATATTATAATTAATGTATGAGGTAACATATGACTTACTCAAATAATTAAAATATTAAAAAATGGTTTAAGTCATTAAAAAGAACCAAAAATGTAATGGGAGAACATTTTATAATGATTATAAATTTTTTACGGACTAATTAAATAATATAATTATTTTTAAATAATTTATAAAATACTTTATTCATGGGAAATAAATTTTTTGAAATTAAAAACTATTCATAATCATGAAATTAAATACCTAAAAATCATCCTATTAGAATTGAAAATTTTATTATATATTATATATATTATATTTACTTATATAAAAAGTTTCTTGACTTATAAATATGAAAATATGTTTATTTCATTATTCTTATTATTGGTTGACTTATTTATTTATTAATCAAATAATTACTGCATAATAATTGGTCAAGCAATTAAGAAATTATTTATTTACTAAAATGTACAAATAAAATTTAATTGAAAATTTAATTTTATTCAGATTTTATACAATAATATTTATAGAAAAAAACTTCTCAAAACCTCATATAAAAATATTATTCAATTTGAAAATTATAGTGCGAACAAGTTGTCTTCCATATTAAAGAAATAATATAATGGGTTTAATTTGATCCTTGGGGCTCAAAAATATACCCAGAGAGAGTAAAAATGATAATGGTCATTATTTTGTTATATAAAAATTATAAATGAAAATTTATTTTATTTAAAAATTATTATATTTTTATTAAAAATAGTTTATTTATTTTCCCTTTTGCTTGCACAAGCACCACATCATCATTGAACATGCATTATTTTTAATTATTTCATATATTTAAATTAATAATAAGTTATCATAATCAAAATAAAATATTTAGGCTCCAAATATTCACTTATAGCCATTCAATATTTGTATTAACTTCTATATGTCATAAGGAAAATACAATAATTTGTTATATTTTCATTTAATTGAATAAAATATTATAAATTCATTAAAGTCATCCATGTGGCTCAAAGTGTCCCAAAAATTGACCCATGGATTCCATTGATCAAAAAATACTTATCTTATGAAATTAGTTCTAGTATTAGGGTACTTTTATAAGACTTATAATATTATTTTAATCATAAATTATCAAATTTAACATTAACCCTAGTTAAACATACTAAATTTAAAATTCACTAAACAATAAGTTGTTACTATTCGACTACAAATTTAATATTAATTGATACAATGAATATCAATTTTTTCGCATTCAAATTATATAATAATTAAATTTAATTTAATAGTTATCTCATTGATAGTTCGAGAAAATAGGTTTTTAATGTAAAAATGTTCAGAAGCTCATAATGTTTTTATATCCAATTTCATAGTGAAATTTATTAAATGACCTACATTGTATTAAATGATAACAAATTATTTTATTATAATATCAATCCAATTCAATGGATAATATAACATTATAAATAAATTATTCAAAAAAGTATTCAAGAAATAAAATGCATTGTTTTTATTATTCAATAAAAATATATCTTTTTCAAAAAAATTATAAAAAATTAATAAAAATTTAATCTCCACTTGTTCAATTGATAATTAAATTAGTTATTTCAAATTAAAAATATATAATTTTCCGATTATTTTTTAAATTTTCAACCATATAATAAATTTTTTATTTTAATAAATTATATTTAAATAAAAAATACTAATAATTATAAATATAAATATTAAATATATAATTGAGTTGGTACATTATCCCCACAATTTTAAATTTCATCCTCACAATATTTATTCACTTGTATACAAATTAAGATAAATTTCCCTCATTTCATTAATAGAATCATTTGTTTCTTCTTCTACCATGTGGTTTCACCACAAAACCTTAACCCAGTAAATTACCTTGTTCCGTAAAACATTATATCTATGATCAAGAATCTGAAAATGATTATCTTTACAATAATGATTATTTTCTAAATGAGGTAATTTGGGCTCAAAACATGAAATATTTCTCGAACATACATTGTTAACATCGATAATTGAAAAACAATATGTACATGAGATAAACTCGAAGGTAAAGAAACATTGTAGGAAACTGGTACATCATTAACATGGGTTAAAAAGGCCATAAGGAACAATGTAATGGAAATTCCTTTTTTACCCAAACGACATAACACATCTCTAAGGGGTGATTATATGGAAAACATGATCACCGACCTAAAATGGAAGGACTTTCCACTTATTATCTGGATAACATTTATACTTGATCTGAGTAGTCCTCATGTGTCATAGAATCATATGAATTGTTTCTTCAATATCATATACTAATTAATGTCCCACCAACATCATTTTTACAACTTCATCCACAAATTATGGAGTTCATCACCACCTTTTATACAATTTTTTAAAAGGTTCCATCAATATACTAGAATAGTAATTCTTATTATATGGAAAATTAACTACAGATGTTGAAACCAACTTCCCCATGAATACAATGAAAAAGCTCGTAGAATATCCTCCAATGTCTGAATTATTTGTTTAGACTGACCATCTGATTGAGGATGAAAATATGTACTGAAATTTTATTATCAACTTAATGACTTCTGAAGGATTTTTAAAAATTTAAAAGGGAAACCTGGAACACTATTAGATATAATAGATAGAGGAACTCCATGAAAAATGGTAATTTCATGAGGTATAGTCAGGAAATCTGATATAGAGAAAGTGAGTCTAGAATATGAAGAAAATCACCATATTTATTTAGACGTTCAACAATAACCCAGATTTTTTAATAACCTTGAGAAAAATTTGGTAGTCCACCCACATAGTAAATAGATATATTTTACCATTTCCACTCTGGAACTAGAAAAGGATGATGCATCCCCACTAGTAAATAATGTTCTACTTTAGCATATTGACATGTCAAACATTTCATGGTAAAATCATTAATATATATTTTCATTCCATCCCTCCATAAATACCCCCAAATATCCCTATACATATTTGTTCAATAAGGATGAATTAAAAATGATGATCTATGAGCTTCACCTAACAACTCATTCTTCATCTTTGAATTCCAAGGAACACATATTCACTTCTAAAACCTCAATACATAATTTTTATCAACATTAAATTTAGTAAACATTCTATTATTTACCAGTTATATCTTTTTCAGCTACTCACAATCATCATTATGTGATTTCATAATTATGTATGATATAGGTTATTGCACTGACACCTGAAAGATTAAAAAGTGATACCATGCAAAAATAACATGCCAGAAAAAAATTTATCAAATAATTAACTAGGGGGTCATGTTCCAAACATATCATTGTTAATGTAGTAATAATTTTCCGAATCACGGCATTAGCCGCTATATTTTCATTTATAATATTGTAATGGATCATCCAATCTTAATCCGTGATTTTTTCTAACCATATTCACTTTATTTTGTTAAATTCCATCTGATTATATATATACTTGAAACAATTATCATTATTATGTATTTTAGATTTTACTATGTACAGATTTTTCCACAAAATTATTAATTAAAAACATAAATAGCTTATTTCAAATAATGTTTTGGTTAATTTAACTCATGAGGTTTCAATTGATGTGAAGCATAAGAAATTACCAAATCATTCTGCATCATAACACAACCACATCCCTTCAAAGACGAATAACTATAGATTTAATATTCACCACTTCAGGAAGGTAGGGTCAGAACATGACCATTCCAAAATCATCCTCTCAATTCCAAAAAACAAAATATTCATTACTATTATAGATTAATTTAACTCATATTCGAGTTAACATAGTCAGTCAGATAGAAAACCATGAAATGTTTTCAATAAAACTATGGTAAAATCCTACCAATCATAGAAAACTAAAAATCTTAGTTAAATTTGTGTTTCTTGTCCATTCATCAATAACTTTTGTTTTTTAGGATCAACATTTATACCATATTTAGAAAAAATGTTTCTAAGGAATAATATTTTTTACAACCAAAATTCATAGTTTCTGAATTTTCTAAACATTTTCTTTTCTTTTAAGGATTTATAATCAGCAATTACATGTATTTCATTCTATTCATTACTTTTAGAATAATCAATAATTTCACAAACAAACACAACCAAAAATATATCCATGAACTTATTAAATATTATTTTCATGATATCCATGAATATACCCCTCAACAATAGTTAATATAGATACAATAAAAAAAGATTCATAATTCCCATATCTAGTATGTAATTGAGTCTATGGGATGTCTAATTTTATTACATTTATGTAATGGTACCCCTACCTATGGTCATCCATTGAAAAATATTGTGCTCCATCTGGCTGATCTAACAAATCATCATTATGAAAAAAGTATTTTTTTTATATAGTGATGGTATTCATAGAAATATAATCAATGAAATGTCTCCTTGACCTATCAATATTTTAAACAAACCAGACATGATCACAAGATAGTGAAGTGGTGGGTTAGAAGAATAATTTATCTATATATTCGTGCATCTATTTTTTATACTCTTAAAGTTACATTTGATCTATTCGATAAGAGGTTTTAGAAATTGTCTAAGCATCAATAATTATGTCAATAAAAAACCGAACCTCTCAATCAGGACAAAAAATAGTAAAATCATTAGGAAACACATCAAGATACTCATCTACCAATAGAACATCACTGATATGATTTTTTTCCATTGTATTTAATAATGTGTGTAAGATAAAATTCATTTCCATTAAATAATAATTTCATCACTTCTTAATATGTTATCAATTTTATGGGTTCATTCTTATACAAAAAACTGAATCTCTTTATTAAAAATAATATTCTTTTCTCTATAATGTATCATATCATGATAAAAATAAATATAATTTATAAAAATAATAACATAATACACTACTAGAAGCAATAAAACATGGTTTTCATGTGAACACATTCCACATAAAAATATAGACAACATCTTATAACATCACATCTCAATAATTTTTCATTAAGTGTTTTTTACATGAGTTCTAGTTTCATTTAATGTGTATGAATTTCCATGTTTATTGAAAATGTATTATAAAGGGTCTAAAATGTAGACCATATTTCATACAAAAAATTTGAAAAATCTATAAGAATAAGAAATATACATGATACTACCTCATTTGATGGATCAAGATTTACTGATGTGGTAACAAATAATTTTTCCAATCCCTTTTCTTCCAATCATTCAGGTTCCTGACCATAGTGATTAGCTTCAGACACACATTAGAAAAATAAGCCAATTACATATAGTTAATTCATCTTAATAATGGATTTTCATTATTTTTCATATCATTTTCCTACGACTCTTGAGACATGTTCCCAAAATTCTACATTAGTATGAATTTATATAATTTACTAGACATTCTTCAGGATGAATTTTACCATAGTTTTCAAAAGAATAAAAATTGATATTCATACCTCTATATTTAATTGATGAAATCCATTAAAAATATTACCACCTAACCACTTCATATTCTTTTCATCATAAGGAACATACGTGGCAGAAAACTCTAGCTCAACTTTTTCTGCACAATGAACAAGATTCTCATAATTTTTAATCTATTGTGAAGATAAATATCTTCCTAAAAATGGTTTAATAACAACATCAAATCTATTAATTTTACTCTAAATGTCCCATGTAAAAAACAATACTTACATGGAAAATCTTGTAAAATATGATTTATATGATTCTATATAATCATTATATTTTTTATTCGCTACCATGAATTTTTTTCTTCATTCTTAGTAAAATTGTTTTTTAAAAATCTCTTCCCATAAAAAAAGCCTCCTAAAATAATACCATTCCAGACTGTCAAGAGCATCTCATTCACATGTTTTCTTAATGAGAGACCACTATTGATCAGATTCACCTTCAAAATTATAAATGGATAGTATTGCATTTTAACATTAAAAACCTCCCATGACATCCAATATATTTTCTAGAGCATTGATACATCCTTCACCTATAACTGGATTTGGGGTTTCACCAAATGATCGAGGATGTTGCCTCATAAAATGATCCACAAAAGAAATTTTTCTTCATGATAAACCAGGTTTCTATCATGAATTAAATATCCCACCATGTATCACCAAAGTCAACTAATTAATTACAATCACAAATATATTTGTTTCAATTCCCACCATTCCAGACTGCAGATTTAGAAGGATAACATTCTGTCATAGCCTTTCTATATTAGCATCCTTGATTCTTATATGTAAACTCATTATGAATAAACATATACTAAATGAATCAACATGGTAATCATTAAATGTTATATCTCCAAAATTAAACCCTAATGTATAAATCCTTTATTATATTTTATTAACAACATTCTATATAATTAGGCCATAACAGTTACAAAACAACTCAAAAATTACTAAGTGGAAACTTCTACTCACTTTCCATTTGTTTCAAAAATTAAAACTATTTAAAAGAAATCATGATTTTATTTTTTGTGTAAAAAACACCATAATATTAATCTTGACTTCCCCATCTCCCTTACCCTTATTTATATCTTTTGAAATATAATTAATTACATTTTATGAGAACAAAAATTTCAATAAGTGATACAGTGAAAGAAATCCTTAGTCAAATAATAACATCAAAATCAATAAAACTCATTATATAAACTCTTATTAACAGGAATAGAGTCATCATGATTTTTTTGGGAGTTATTTAAAATATAACTCTTTAATTCACCCTTACACCTGAAAAAACCATTCCCTCAATTTCCATGATTGGATTACCCAATGCATTAGAAATCTATAATGGCGCTCACCCGTCTTATATAAAGCTATAATGGTCTCGTCCTAACATATAATTAGTTATTATAGGGAACGACCAAAAATATAATGAGAACTAATCGGGTAAATAAATAAATAAAAATGTTGTAGTAAAATATATTGAATAAACTACTTGATTATGAATTTCAAAACTGGAGTAATACTCATTCATATTTTCAAAATAAATTTTGTTTAGTAAAAAAATAACATTTAAAATAAAATTATATTTCACACAATAATGAAATAATATTCTTAAAAAATGAATACGAAAACATATAATGGAAATAAAATAGTAAAATGGAATAATTAAATCATTATAATCCACTCACTACATATAAACCATGAATAATCCTTTGGATTTTTTTTGTAAAAGGGACATTTAAAATGATTTTAAAATGAAATTCATTTACCTCATTTTTTACTTCCTTTAAATGTGTTAAAAACCCATGTATATTGGATTCAATAGAGTTATGAATATATTAAATAACTAAAATAATGATAAAGTCCACACATTACCTATTAATAACATTTTTGACTCATTTATTAACAATATTTTTTTGATTTCCATTGTTTCAGTACAGTTCTTTTCATGGTTTTCAAGGTTGGTTTATTTATGATCATATTTGTAAAAATAAAATTTTAATCTTGATGCGATAAAATATATATATTTTAGAAATTCTTAACAATTACATGTGAAATTTAACTTTTCATTAATTTTTCTAATGTGAAATTATATATCATCCACCATCATGAAAATAGAACCTTTCTTCTGGAACTTTCCTCCTTCAAAAAATTATCATGGGTCTTGGAAATGGTTTTTTGGGAGACCATGAGTATAATGATGTGGAATTGGATGAGGATGGGGAAATTTTGTTGAGTTTCGCTGAAAAATATGGCCAGAGGTGATGAACATTTGTGAAGTAGGGAGCCTCCTTTTTATAATTGAGGTTAAGGGTAACATATAAAGCACTCAAATTATTAAAATTTAATAATTTATAATATTTTTTAAGACATAAAAAATGACTAAAATGAAATTAAATTTTCATAGAAATATATTAATTTTTTAACCTGTTCAATAATACTATGATTTCTAATTTATTCAAAAAAATATTTTATTAATGGAAAACTAGTTTTATCAAATTAAAAACTATTCACAATCATGTCGTTAAACACATAAAAAATATTCAATTTATAATTAAATATGTTAATATAACATATAAATTTTATATTTACCTATATAAAACAGGAATTGAATTATAAATAAAAAATTATATTTATTTTGTAATTCCTAATAATGTTAAATTGATTTATTCATTAATAAAGTAATTACTAATTTAAAATTTCCAATCAATTATATTAATAATTTTTTTTATAAAAAGTATAAATATATTTCCTGAAAATAAATTTTTATTATTTTTCCATTATTTTTCTCTTTAAATAACTTCTGAAAAAAATCATTTAAAAATAATAAAAAAATTAAAAATTATAGTGTGAAAAAGGTGTCTTGCTTTTTAATATAACAATATAGATAGATAAATGTGATCATTGTGGGTCCAAAATGTCCCCAATTTTAATAAAACCAAGATAATGGACAATTTTTTGGTATTGACTTTTATTTTCATATTATATTTCATTTAAAAAGTATTATAATTTTAATAAAAACATTTTATTTTTTTCTATTGAATTCACAAGCACACCGTCAACATTGAACTTGCATTAATGTTAATTATTTAAAATATAATAATTAAAAATAAATTTGCATCATGAAAAATAATTAATTTGTATTATAATAATAAGTTATATTTCTTTAATAAGTATATTTAATTACATCCATTATACAGAAAATTCCTAAATTTGTTAAATTGTCATTTCCCAGAATAAAATACAATAAATGTATTAAAATCATACAGGTTGCCCAATTTTATAATAAAATTGAATAATATATTCAATTTATTAAAAATTACTCAATCTATGAAATAAATACACGTGTTGGGGTAATTTTATAATATATATAATATTATTTTAACCCATAATTACATGATTTACACTTAACCGTTGAAAAAATACTAATGTTTCTATTGAAAACAATTTATATAGTTCCTATTAGATAAAAAACATTGAATGTATTAAAACCGTGTATTTTTATTTATGAATATTCAATTAAAAAGTTCTTTATATTTAATTCCAAATTTATCACTTCGATTGGATGAGAAATCATGTTTTAAAGTAAAAAAAGATAATAGTTGATAAATGTTTTTATCCAATTTCAACGTGAAATTGATTTAGATGACCAAAATTGGATTAAATGATAAAAACAAGATTTAATTATAGACTTAGAGAAATTAAATGGACAATATAACATAATAAATAAATTAGATGAAATACTAGTTTTGATATAAAATGTAGTGTTTTTTACTATTAATTAATAAATAATTTTTTTAAAAAAAATCAACAATTATTGAAATTATAATTTTAATATTTTTAATTCAAAAATTAAATTAGTATTGTCATATTTAAAATCTATAAATTTAAAATTTGATTTTTTCTGAACCATAAAATTTATAAATTATTAATTTTATGAATTATAATTTTAATAAAAAATTATTATAACTATACAAATATTCAATAAATAACTGGTTTTTCATAATGAATGAAAATTACATTATGAGTTTTATTTATCATATAATTTCATAGAATAAATTTGCAATATGGATCATTTATTGTTAAAATGTGACCAACAGCCCTTACTTAAACATGGTTAAGTACTACTAAATAGTGGTTAGGAGTTCTAAGTAATTTAATTTTATATGTCTAGTACCATTAAACAAGCCATCAGTTAGATTTACATAAGACCATGTTCTAATACATGATACATTTGTTACATTTATTCAAGTAATAAAATTATACATACAAATTTATATTGTTATTTTTCTATAAATGCTTTTAAATAATTATGTATTTAGAAAATCAATTGACTATAACATCATAATAATATTCAAAACATTATTCATATTGTTTAGAATCCATTTAACATAAAAAATAATCAATATATAATAGAATTACATAATAAAAAAATATATATAACATGATGAATTAATATACAAATTAAAAAATAATTTCAATATATCATGTTTATAGTTACATGGCCTCGGTTATGGCATTAAAGTGGAATATTTAAAATAATTTTCATTGATTTATTATGATAGTGTGGTTTGGGTTAGAAAAGTATAAAAAAATTAATGATAGGGGTTTAAGAAATGTGGATGTGTTTATTTAATTTGGAATAAGAACTATAGTGAATCATCAAGTTTTAGAATTTGATGGGTTGGAAATGTTAGTTGGAAAATTTTGAATTGAAACCATGAATTTTGTTTGATAATGAATAAAATTTACAATTTTGTTTAAAATATTTGACTAAATTTATTAGATGGTGAAAATTGCTAAAATTTTCAAAAAACACTACATGTCAAACTAAATTTTAAGAAATTTTTCCCATTTTATCCCCCATTGATTTCATGGATTAGTGGAAGCATACATTATATGACTTGGGTGGGTTTTAATTACTTAAAATATTATTTTCATATACCCAAACATTTCTGTGTCCCTAATTAATGTTTTTTATCCCACGTTATCTTCATTTTCATTTCCTATTACATTATATTTTAAATTATTACACAAAATGGATTTATCATATAGTTATTAATGACACATGGAAAAACAATATCAACTTATAGGGACATCATGGGGAATATAAAAGAATAAAAATGGTGTATTATTGATGTTTCGCTATTGATCAATGACATTACACTACCTAGGGGACATTTCAGTATTTCTTTTTAAAAGTTTTCTGACTTCTCCTATAATTTTAATTTTTCAAATAAGTCTTTAATACTATTTTTCTGATTTTAATGTTTCATTATACTAGTGGTGTGTTAGAATGAATTTTTAAAATATATATATGTTTAAAGACACATACTACATTGTAATATGTAATTATTTTTATTTTTCGAAATATTAAATTTTGCTAAATTTATTAAAATATTTGGATTATTTTCCCAGGAATCATTTTTTTGAATTTATAAGAAATGATATTTTTTAGGTATGATAGTTTTTTTAAAACAAATTTAATTATAAAAATTTTGCGGGAAATATTGAATAATTTATTTTATAATTTTTAATTTTTTAAAAAAATTAATATTTATAAATGGAGAAAAAATTAAAATAATAAGTATTTTTTGAGAAGGGTGTAGTAATGATGGTATTTGTTACAATATTTATCAAAATCATGTAAGATTGATTATTCATAAAATATATTAATTCATTTATTTCAATATTCTTCAATTATACATGTTTGTTTTCTAAAAAATGGGTTTCTTGTTTATGGAGGTAGTTGTAAATTATTATCTAAATTCTGTGGTGTTAGTAAAATCAAATATTTTTATAATTGTTCATAATTAATGATGAATTGTAATTTTCCATTTAGTATTCCAGAGAATTTTTTATTGTTGATTCTTTATGGAATTTATATATTAAGAATACCTCAATGTATTGTATTAAGATGAAAAATTAGGCACGAATGGTAGCTCATGAACATATGTGAGCCCAGAGAGAATTGGTTTATGATTTATGAGTATTAGAGGTTTATGTTCTAGGTGCAATGCCTGTAGTATAGGGATTGGGAGAAACCATGTGGACCCCTGAGTGAGAAGTGGGTTTTATTTAATTTCAATAGTGAATGACTTTTTTGAGTTGATAGTTAATGGTCCAAAAGAAACAGAAAACGTTTATTGGAAATCATGTGGTATTTTTTTTATCAAAGTTTTAGTGCATAGTTAATAAGACACCATGCATATTATTGATTACTAACATAATTCAAATAAATAGTGTTTCTACATGATTTGAAAAACCATGAGGCCTAACCATGTGTTAGGGTTTTACATGGGATGTTCCAACTATATGTTTTGGAAAATAATGAGGCTCAGAAATTCTAGAAAAATTAAAATTTTCACTATTATGTATTTTATTCCCCCAATCCCCTTTTTTCTTATCTTCCCTCACACACATCCAAAGTCGAATAAATCCCCCAATCTATGTCAAATTCCCTATGATTTGGTGGTCTTTGATATGATCCCATCAGGTTTTTTATATTATTTCCCTTCTATTTATATCTATTTACCTCCCTTCTAATATATTTTCTATATATATTTTCCCTGTTGGGGGTTTTTATTCTAATTCCACTAGAGTGCAGTGGAATAAGATGAGGATGAAGGGACTTCAACTCTTCCCGGGAAGAGGGTATCCCAATACTCTATTTCAAGTATTCTTCATCAATTTTGTGGATGTATATCACCAATAAGATTTCTTTAAATAAATTTTTCATATATTAAATTAAATTGTATTTTGTGTGTGTTATATTTTAGGTAATTCAGTCAAAATAGCATTTATTGCATGAAGAAACACCTTTGGGTTCCATTGGTGTTGGATCTGATGTATCCTGGTAATCTATAGAGTAATCCATCTTTCTATTGAGATTTTATTGATTTTATTAAATTAATATAAATTTTATAAATAGATAAGTATTGTTTTTTGGAATTTGTAATGGGATTAGGATGTGGATACGAGTCCAGTTGATCGAGGACAAGGTTTAACATGGATAAATGGGCCTTGTTAGCTGTTTTATTCATTAGAAATAATATTATATGATTTGAATAATGGTATAAAACATCACATAATATACGAATCCCTAATATATTTTTATTATTTCAGGAGGATTATTTGGAAATCCCATAAGTGAGGTTCCTCATAAAAATATATGTATACATAAATTTTTGTTTTAATTAAATTTTCAAATTAATTGGATGAACGCCAAGGGACATGAAGTACCCCTCTGATTTAACTTTTTCCTTGGTCTCTAATGGATTAGGTCAAGACATGGAGATATGGGATAGTCTCTAGACCTATACTGAGGTGAGGAATGGAAAATGATACTTATTAACCCTTCTATGGTGGAATGGGTCAACTCAAAGATGGAGGAAATTAAATACACAGAGAGCATAGGTCACATGGGCCTGAGAAGACCTATGTTTTATTTATAACCCATTCGGGATCATTCCTATTAGGATGATATGAGTGACATTGTTTTGTATGATGTGACTAGACCAAGGTTGATAGATCTATGGAAGATTGGGATCAAATTGTGTGGAAGGACATACCCTGAGTGAATCTAAGGACAAAGATGGGTTATATAATTATCTTGGTTTCTGAAGATGACCTAAGACCCCGAGTAGTGGCAGAGGTCATTAAACCTATTCATTATGTCATGTGATTTGATGTAATATTGTTTGTGGTGTTGAACAATGGCCATGAATAATGACATTTTCCATTTTTGGGAGGCTATATTGTTCTATGACATGGGTAATCTTGTGGGTTCTCAGTGAGAGACCAACCTCGAAGGGGTGTATGTAGAATGTTACTAGATCTTGTCTAGTATCCCATATCGGAATGATGATCTTATGGTGTCATGGAAATGAATAATGTCTGTTTTAATTTTAACAGAATGGTGTTTTTTTATTGTCGGTTCATGCGATATTCCCTTAGGGGTGACGGTATATGAGTGGGAAACCAATGATATGGACTTGGGTATTTAGGTGGGATTATAATTTTTGAGATGAATAAAGTTAGAGATATATTAAGTTATGTGTTCGGTATAAAATATGCTCTAAAATGGATGGGGGGGTTAGATTGAAATAGTGGATACCATCGGTTTGGACACTAGATAATAGGAATTATGTGGGCCTTATCCTTGATTTTCGGATGAAATGATTTGTGTTTCCTATTTTTTTTAGCCTAGATGATATTCCAATCATGTGCCTTTTCATAAGAGTCACTCGAATTATGATATTAAATTTTATTGATTCGGATCCCTGATAAAAATACTATCATGGGATGGTTTTGTACATTTAGGAGGATCACATAGGGAAACCCTGGATTTAGATACAGTATGATACAGGGGATGAAAAATATTTTATAAATTATCATAGAAACCACAACACTGATTTATGAAGTAATGATCAAATAAGTTCAAAAATAGAAGGATATAAATTAATTCATATAATTTTATTTCATTAATTTATTTGAGAACTTCCCAAGAATATATCTCAACATATTATGGTTAGTATATGACTAGTATACAGGAATCCTACTATGTTTTTTACTCATACCATTCACAGGCCACCACTACACATGGGTATCCAAGTAGATGTTCACTTGGTTTTATAATTTTTTTTGGAAATGGGTTTGGATAGAATGGTTGAGTGGGATGGAACAAATGTGAACATAACCTTGGGACATGATTGAAATTGGAGTTGCAGTAGAATCCTTTTATTCTAATATTTTTTCTGTGTTTATAAGATCATCCTATTGGGTGGATAGTGTGTGTATGCGATTGTTATCTGGTTCGTTATAGAATTTCATTTATTCTTCAATTTAATAACATTTAGTTAATCTAATTTCAAATATTCATTTTTTGATATTGTCTTTCATTATTTACTAATTTTCTATCACTCTCTTATAGTTGGTATATTCTCCCTATGATACGCCTTATATCTCATTTACTAATAAGTAGACTTTGGCACTTTTTGAGGTGAACCTGAGTTCAAGTGCAAAACTAGTCTCAATATTATTCATAGAGTGATATGGGTTAAGACATTAAAATTTTATACAAAATCGTGATTCTTGTTAATCATATGGTTTCATGATATATTGTACAAGAGATATTAGATTGTATCAAGTCCAGTAATTGATTTGGTGTTGGTACATTGAGTACACCAGTTCTAGTATGGAGTCTAGTTTATGAGGGATGTGATTTACATTTTGATTTTCAATGTGTTGGTTTCAATTTATTTCTATATTTAAGGATATATATATATTTGATTATTTATTATATAGTTTGGGATCTTATCCCATTGATAAGAGGCCAATGATTGGATTTGAATATTTGATGGTATAAGAATGAGTGGTCATGTATGATTCACATGACATATAGGATTTCATTTTTGTTATTTAACTAATTATAGAGGCCATGTTTTTTAATAAAAAAATCTACTCAAACATTTTTTGTTACATATGTATATGATGTAATTCTATATAACTAGGCCAAATTATATATATATATATATATATGTGTGTGTGTTTTCTTTAGATGGATGGCCTTGTGGAATTATTTTGAGTTGTTATACAGTGAGGATGATGACAAAACCATGATGGAAAATAAGTGTAGTGACACTATTTGGTGTCAGTATGCATCAGGTAACCTAGAATGTCATTCTCCTTATGGGTTATTATTACATATTATTAGTTGTTTAAAGTTTCAGCAGAATCCTTCAAATCATTTTCCGTTATAATATGGGAAAAAAATAGGACTAAATAATTGATATGTATTCCAATTGATATAGAGTTCATGATAAAAGTAATTGGTTATGTTATGTGTCAACCACTGGGACATGATCCTCCATTAGGAATTCAAATCTGTGGACTCTTAGAGGGGATGTGTGACCTCTTTTTTGGATGCTTTTGATGTGTTATTATTTCGTGTGTTTGAATCTATGAGTGTGTGTGACCACATTTAATTATCATGGTTTTTAAAAAGGCTGGATGCACGATTCCATGTGGGCTATATCATTTATGTGAATTTTAAAAGTTTACTAGGTGTTTAGAACTAGTGACTATGACATGATACGTGACTATTATGGAAGAATGAGAATCCTAGAGACCCTTAGTTAGAAATCATACAATATTGAGTCCCAAAATTGTATGATGGTGCATCCCTGTTCCAGGTGCCCCGAACCCGGTTTGCCACATGACCTCAAGTGAATTTCCCCAAACGCCAGAGGCTGCCAACTAGCGGTGAGGGACCATGTCTGATAGTGGGGAAACTATGTCCTCATTTTCCAATGTTCAGCGCAGTGGAATATAATATAAACATACAACAAAATCAAAAGTAGTAACATTATATAAAACTGAAATGAAGAACTGATAAAAACAAAAGGAAACCAGCAGTCATATATATATGAATACGCAGCACGTCACTATTCAAAAAAACAGCCAGAACATGTTACACTGCAATAAAATACATTACAACTGAAGTACTAGTACAAAAAAGTAAACAAAATATCCAGCGGCATCGCGAGCCTAGGTTCGGTCCAATGACCTCCAACTCCTCAGCAACAATCATGTACATGTATTGGGACTTTTTCCCCTACCCACACCTGCAGCAATATAATCTGTTTGGGCCTAAAATCATGCCCCAAACAGGGTGTGAGAAATAATCCCACTAGGCACCCAACAAAGGCCCGTTCCCAGCTGTGTCAAAGCATGAAACAACAGTGTGTAGTAGTAAATTTCAATACTGTATGATGTACTGAAAGTAACTAAAATAACAAGTTAAATGGCCATTTTAATATCAATTCAATCATTTAATTAAAATATCATCATAGTGAATATTCTAAGTAAAAATCCATTGTACTCAGACATGTAAACTCATACCCTCGGGTAAAGAGAAACCAACACAAGAATCATCCCATAGGCATATGGATGTTGCCATCGGGAATAAGATGTGTCGCCCACAGGCACAGAATCAGATGCCCACAGGCACGGAAGATGTTTCCCACAAGCTAAATAGTACACTGCCCATAGGCAAATCACAACACTGCCCTCAGGCTAAACAAGTAACGGGGCCAAGCCCAACATGTAAACAAGAAGAAAACAATAAATTTCTCTCGAGGAAATTCTATAAACATTATATTAATTTCATACCCTCGGGTATCCGGGCCAATCCGCTCAATAGAGGAACGCACCCCCGGGGTGGTCCTGGATCCAATCAACGATCCCAACAACAGTTTTATTATCACAATATAATTACCAAAACAATTATAAGTATTTAATTAAACAAGGCCTTATCCATACGACACCCCATTCATGGGAGCGTATCTCAACAGTTCACAAATACGCACATCAGTTCGAAATTAAACACCATGGCACCTACCTTAAACACCAACGAATGATATACACGAACGTCGATTCCAGAAACTCCCAAGAACGATATAGATATGACTTAGAAGATAACTTTCTTAAACATAAATAACTTCCATTAGAGGAAGAATTGGCAATAGACACAACAAGAGAAGGAAGCTCTTACCCTTGCGGTTCCAACGAGATCGACAGAGGCGGAATCAGATTCCCGGTTCACGATCAACATATCTCATAAGCTACGTCCTCCTCTCCCACTCCTTCATCTAGTTCTAGGCCTTCCCTGTGAACAGGGGAGGCTGCTGGCCGTTTTAAGCGAAAAAACAAAGTACACAGTGTGTATTTCCAAGTACACAATGTGTAATTCCCAATTTTTTAACTATTCCTCTAGTAGTTTCCTGACAGCATGGCACTGTTCACCGGCAGACATAACTACACAGTGTGTCTCCTTGAGTACACGGCGTGTTCTGTCACACAACTGGCCACCGCCTTACTATTCGCCTATTGACTGACTACACGGCGTGTAATAGACTACTACACAGCGTGTAGTCGGTCTTTACACCCTTCGTCGCGGACATGGATACACACCCTGTGTACTCGTCCAACATGGCCAAAAGTACATGGAATGTGGAAAAGTACATGGCGTGTACTTCAAAAATTTGGGATATTTTCCAATTTTCCATATTTTCTCAAAAACACTTAAGGAAAATAGAAAAGAAGAAACTCGTACCTCGAAAGTAAGAATCGAGTTCTTACAAAAATCCCCCCTTCTTGAAATTCATCTCTCAATTTCCCTTCCAAGGGTGGTGAAGATAATGCTCAGAAAAACTCTTACCACTGATCACATATGTTGGTCTCCCACTCCCAAGTTTTGTCCTACACTCGACCATGCTACCATAGCACCTGTATCTGAGGAACTAATCAGTCTCGGAGAACCTTCATGATCTTATCAATGATACAAATCGAATGCTCCTCAAAGAATGCATCTATTTGAATCTCAACCTCCTCTGGTTGAAAGACGTGAGACATGTCTGAATGATATCGGGCCAACTAAGATACATTGAAGAGGTCGTGCATGGCCTGGTACCTCTGTGTAAACGGCAACCGATAGGAAACTGGCCTGACTCTCTCCAGAAACTCAAATGGCCCCACATACCTCGGTGAATGTTTACCCTATCTCTTGATCCACCTGTGTCCCAGCCTCGGAGAAACATGCAATAAAACCTGATCCCTGACCACTAACTCCAAAGGTCGTCTGTGGCGATCAACATAAGACTTCTGACGAGACTGTGCGGTATCCATCCACTTCTGAATCAACTGGACCTGCTGAGAAGTCTCCTGCACGAGACGTGGTACTAGTAAAGCTACCTCACATGTCTCTAACCAGCACAAAGGTGATCGGCATGGACAACCATATAAATCCTCCTATGGTGTCATCTCAATAGTCTCGTGAAAACTATTGTTATAGTAAAACTCAACTATGGGTATGTGATTCTCCCAAGATCACCCAAATTCTAGGATGCATTCACAAAACATGTCTTCAAGCACCTGTATTGTACACTCTGACTGGACATGTGTCTGAGGGTGGTAAGCTGTGCTCAGAAGCACCTGTGTACCCAGTTCCATCTAAAATCTCTGCCAGAAACGAGACATAAAACAAGTTTCCCTATCTGAAATGATATAACAAGGGTGAACATGAAGACGTACGATCTCTCGGATATAAAACTTCCTGAGCTCGTCAACTCCGATGGTCTCCATGATCGGAGAAATTGAGCTACTTTCATGAGTCTATCCACAACAACCAAATGGAATCATTGCCTCGAGGTGACCTCAGCAACCCAGTCACGATGTCCATCGCGACATCATCCCATTTCCACTTCGGGATAGTTAACTGATGTAATAGTCCATCTGGCCTCTGATGCTCCACCTACACCTGCTGACATGTAGAACATCTCATAAAAAACCATCTAAATCTCTATTCATACACGGCCACCAGTACTGACGTCTCAGGTCTCGGTACATCTTGGTACCCCCAGGATGAACTTCCCAACTTGAAACATGAAACTCCTATATCGGCTCCTCAAGTATATCCCATGGAACCCACACTCATCCTTGGAAACACCAAATTTCATCATCGCCTATCGTCCATCCAGGAGAAGGGTCCTCACTTGCCACCGACTCCCATAGGACTAGGCCTTCTGGTTCAGATAACTGTCTCATCCTCAATCTATCCAGGAGGGTAGAAGTCACAGCTAATGAGGAAAGATATGTTTTCCCCTGACTTTCGTGCACCTCCAAATGCATCTCATAGAACAAAGCCATAAGATTCCACTCATCACTGGCCTCCTGCACTGCCTCTATCTGAGTCTTCCTTCTCAGTGCATCGGCTACAGCATTACCTTTATCAGGTGTATAGGCATGCTAAAAATCAAGGGATTGTAGGTATTCGGACCACCTATGATTCCTCAGATTCATGTTACGATGAGTAAAGATATACTTGAGACTTTTGTGGTCGGTGAAAACCACAAAACTTTTTACCAATAGATAATGTCTCCAACATTGAAATTCATAAACAACTGTAGGCAAATCGAGATCATGCGTCGGGTAATTCCTCTCTTATGGCCCCAACTACCGAGACTCGTAAGCAACAACTCGATCAACCTGCATCAACACTGCTCCCAGTCCAATACCTGATGCATCACAGTTAACAGTATAACTCTTCACCTGATCTGGAAGTATTAGGACTGGTGCTAATTTCAACCTTCCTTTCAGGTCCTAAAAGGCTGTCTCACAAGCTTCCGACCAAACGAACTTCACACCTATCTTAGTCAGACCCGACAATGGCACTGCTATGCTGGAGAAGTCCTATATGAAGCATCTATAGTAACCCTCCATCCCTATGAAACCCTATATCTCACAAACGTTCTTAGGATTCTCCCAGGAAACTACTCCTCTCACCTTCAATGGGTCTACTGCAACTCCTACCTATGAGATGATATGACCCATGAAGTAAATATGGACCATCCAAAAGGGGTACTTTAAGAGCATAACATATAGAGGATGCTCTCTTAGTGTACTCAATACGATCTCAAGATGGGTGGGATGGTCGTGTTGAGTGTGAGAGTACACCATGATGTCATCCATGAATACTACCACAAAAGAATCTAAATAAGGATGAAACACATGATTCATCAGATCTGTGAAAACCGCTGGCGTATTCGTGAGTCGGAACAGAATAACCAAGTACTCATACAGACCATATCTGCTCTGAAATGCTATAAGTGGTATATCTGATGGTCTCACGTGCAGCTGATGATATCCTGACCTCATGTCAATCTTCGAGAACACTCATGCTCTAGTAAGATGATCAAAAGATCATCAATCCTTGGAATGGTATATCAGTTCTTTAATGTCAACGGGTTAAGCTTCTGATAATCCACACAGAGTCTAAGGGTACCAACCTCCTTCTTCGCAAAAAGAACTAGAGAACCCCAAGGAGAAGTATTGGGTCAGATAAAACCCTTTACATTAACTCCTCTAACTACCTCTTGATCTCCTGAAACTCGGGTGTATCTATCCTATAAGGAGGAATGGACACCGATTCTGCCCCTAGCACAAGATCAATATAGAAATCCAACACTCACTCTAGAGGTACCCCCGAAAAGTCATCTGGAAGGACATCCCTGAAACGATAAACCACTGGAGGGAAATCCTTCTAACAAATTCCCAGGTCGTCCAGATACAAGCACTCTCTCTAGGCTGTGACTCCATCTCACCCATGATGCTCTGGTCCAGTTCGACTCGCCTAAAAATCTAATTCACCTTTGTATAGAAACTCCCTGCCATCTGGTGACATGAAACTCACCCTACGACGATAGCAATCTACAAAGACATGAAATGAAGCAACCAGTCCTTTCCAAGAATGACATCATAAGCTTCCATTTCTATGACATAGAACTCCCATAGAAAGTGGCACCCACCAACCTCAAGGGGTCAATCCTTGCACTGACACACACCAACCATTCTAACTTCCAACTAAGTGTCTAGAGTCATAACATCAGATGAAGAAGAAATATAGATCCCAAGGCACTCCAGAACAGGTACAGATACTAAACTATGTGTAACACCAATATCGAAAAGTACTGAAGATAAAACAGAAGCTACTAGAAAAGTATCTCTGATAGTAGAATGTCTGGGATCCTTCTCATGCTGGGTCTGTTGCACTGCATATGCCTACCCAGTGCAGCGGCCCCGCCACAGATCCTGGCTACCCTGAGCTATCCCACCCTGTTGCCTCTGAGATCTTGGTGTATGGCTATCATGGCCATGACCACCATCTCTACCAGCACGCCCTGATATATTCTGGTTCTCTGACTGGTATGAATCTACTGGTCCTGCTCTCGCATGCATTGTCTGCACATAACCCCTCTGACAAGCCTCTGGTGGAGTCTTCCTGCAAAATCACTAAAGATGACCCACCGCATGCTCGAAACTCCACTGGGTCTCATGGACAATGTGGCTTCTTGTGCCCCTCTCATCCTCACTGGTAGCACATGACCTGGACACCTGAAGCATTGTTCTGGCTGGTACTACCACCCTAAGAGAAGTCCATCTATCTCTTCCTCTTATTGGTAGAGAGAGTACCAGAAACTGGTGCTAAACTTCCCTGGCCCACACCACATGCTTCCCCAGGATACTCTATGTAATCAGCATCTTGTTCACAATATCATGAATTGAAGGCAACCTGAAACATTCACCAAAGCTAAGATGTCATAATGAAGACCATCCTCAAAGCGCTTGGCCCTCAACGTCACATCCCCCACCAGAATGGTTGAAAAGAGCTGAAGCTCGGTGAAACGAGAATAATAATCCATCACTGACATAGCACTCTACTGAAAATTCATGAACTCTCGAGCTCTATATTCCCTCAGAATCTCTGGAAAGAAGAATTCATAGAATACAGCCTGAAAATCATCCCACACTATGTCTCTAGGATTATCTATCTGGGTGGTAACATCCCACCACCTCTTGGAAGAATCACGAATTATATATGTTTCATGCTTGACCCTCCGCCCTAGAGTCATCTCATGATGCTCGAAAATAGTCTGCATCGACCCCAGCCATGACTCTGTAGCCTATGGTACACCATCCCCTAAAAACGTAGGTGGATTCTGCTGCTAGATGGTACGTGTCAGCTCAGCCAGAGATGTGGCAGCCTGCGGTGCACCCTGAAAGGTCTGCATGAACCACATAAAACCTTCACGAAACTGCACCTTCGCGCTTGTGTTGGGTATAATGGATGGCGTCGCATCTGGCTCTGCTGGAGGATCCACTGGTAACCCATGGCACACCGTCTCTGGAGTATAATCATCGCCACTCTCCTGGTGAACAACATGTGTTCGTCTCAGCGGAATGACTCTACAAGGAAAAACATGCCTTAGATTCAAGATTATCAACGACCAAAAACGTAGAAACCCAAAAGGGAATAGGAGGAAGAAGGCATTCCAAATTTGAAAAAAAAGACTACACGGTGTGTATACTAACTACACGAAATGTACTTGAATTCTATTCCCCGGCCCGAGTCCTTCTACTTTGCTAAGACACATGGCTCCCGTTAAACAAAAACTACACGGCATGTATAACATCAACACGACATGTATGGTGAAATTTCCAACTACATGTGTCGTGTGTGACATAGCTGACTACTCAGCTTAACACTACACAGCGTGTGACATCCGAACACACCGTGTACACCACCCCATTTCCCCAGCCACTCAGCTAAAACCACATGGTTTTTCCTCAGACAAGACTACACGGTGTGTCCCATAGGTACACAACGTGTACTAGATGAGCTCTGTCGACCCATGACATTAGTTACATAGCCAGACACACGACTCACAATACACGGCGTGTTCTATACACACACAGCGTGTACACAGAAGAATTACAGCAACCCATGTTGTTATTTACACGATCGAATCCAAGGTCGTACTACAAGTCGTGTTCCACAATGAACATGGCGTGTATGGCTTGAGGTTTCCTCCACCCGTGTTGTTAGCTACACGGCGGACACCAGGTCAACACTACAAGGTGTCTACATAAGCTTCATGGCATGTTCTTCTGAAGAACATCCCGTCCCCATATCACCGCCCACGTGGTTTGTGACATGAGATGAGACTACACGGCGTGTACTTAGAAAGATTCATTTTTTTCCCAAACAGAAGAGCATACACGACATTATTAAGGTACTATATGGCGTGTATACTTGGTTTCCAGTCATTATGCATCATAAAATTCCCCGAAACCTATAAAATAAATAAAATCAACACCTAAGTGTCATATTCCGATTTGTGAGGGCCCATACTCCCCACGAATCAATGTTTGACATCTTATCAGTGTTATAACAAAATAAATAGCTAATGATCCACCAAATTCAGGTCAATGAGGGCCAATAATCCCCGAAAACCAAAGTTTGGCGTCCATTCTTTCAACAAACGTATACAGAAATACTCTATCACATAGCAGGTATTTATCAAGTAGCTAACACAACATAATCCTTTTCTAGCACAAAAACTATCACTAAGACATGCAATTTCAAAGGCACCCACGTGACATGGAATTATTCATGGCATGTGATTTCTAGCATGTTCCTAAATGACTCATGAGATCGCATACCATCATCTCATCAGGTTGCAACTAAATAGAACACACATATAATATATAAATAGCACAATCACGAGTGTTTCACCCTACGGTGAAAATCAAATCAAATGTAAATTTTCAAAATCAACAGAATTGCAAAAATACGAGGTAGATTATCCGTTCTTTGTACACGGGTTTGCTATTCCCGGGAAAAGATTATTACCAAGCACCATTCTCGTCCTATCCCTGACTAAGGCACCAAATAGTAAGTCAGAGAAATTAACCCCTCTGATACCACTTTGTTGCATCCGGGTCCCGGGTGCCACTCAACAGGTTCCCCAAACTCGATTCGCCACATGACCCCAAGCGCAATTCCCCAAATGCCAGAGGTTTCCGACTAGCATTGAGGGCCCATGTATGATAGTGGGGAAACTATGCCCTCATTTTTCAAAGTGTAGCGCAATAGAATATAATATAAACATACAACCGCAGTGGAAGTAGTAACAGTACATAAAACTGAAATGAATAACTGATAAAAACAAAAGGAAACCAGCAGTCATATATATATTAATATGCAGCATGTCAGTGTTCGATAAAACTTCCAGAACATGTTCCAATTCAATACAATATATTACAGCTAATGTACTAGTACAGAAAAGCAAACAGAAAAGCCAGCAGCATCGCGAGCATAGGCTCTGTCCCATGCCCTCTTACTCCTAAGCAACTATAAGTCCCCAGCCTTAAACCATACTTAATCCTGAGTTATTACAAGATTACACTTTGAGGAACTTTTCAGGTTTAGGATTTAGAAAATTAGATCATAAAACTTGCATTACATTCCACATTTAAACAAAGTGGTTACATAAAGATAATATTAAATTTTTCCATCAACGGAAACATATTTAAAATTAAACATGGATTCTTTCTTGACACTTCCTTGACACTATCATCATATCATCTACCTTTCCCTTGACCTGTGAAACAAATTTCAAAAAAACTTTGGATGAGCATAAAAAGCTCAGAATGGGATATAAAAATATGGAAAGGAAACATGAGTCCATATATACATAAGAATGAAATCATACTTTACCCATAAAACATAAGCACATTAACATACCTCATCCAAATTATGAATAAATCATAGAAAACATAAGACATAAAGGTATCATGAGGCATTCATAGCCTTATTACATAGGGAGTAACCCTCTTGGTTACGTTCGGAATACCCATCATAGTATATTCCCTAAATCTCTTCATAGAAACCTCAACGTTTAACTCCTTCGCATTACCCAATGCATTGGAGAGATGTATCGGGCTCACCCGCCCTTAGTTTATCACGGAACCACCCGTCTTCATAATAATGCCCATGAACCACATCATAATCTTATCACATAAAACATGCATAAAGGAAACATAACATTTCCACCTTTCAATCACAAGATATCAATACAACACATTGATATAAAAAAATTATGAAAACCATTTTCAATACCAAAATTAATGAAAAGTAAAACATGGTATTTATTTTTCTTTTAAAAAGAAGGTATGGCTTGTAGAGGAAGCCGGAACTCAAATAATGGTCACGGTGGCGGAGAAGTCGTTGTCGTCGTATACGTACGACGAAAACATTCCGTTTTTTCATTTATTAAAATGCTTCGTATAAAAAAGATTCATTTTAGATAAATGTAAAATTAAAAAGGATTTATACACCGTATAAAAGAAGATTGTGTATAAATCAAAATATGCCTCAATGAATGGAGATTGAGATGAAGTCCCTTATCTCGGGCCCGACTTGACTCGATCATTCGTTAATCTCCTGAATAATAAACTTCGGTTAATTTCTACTTTCTTAAGAACCTTTTTCATGTTCATTATTCCTTTTATATCACTTATTACCATTTCATGAACACTATGTTATTATTTAAGTTAATAACGGTCTTTTTATCGATCGTTGGTTCTTGAGTCAAAAATAAACTCTTTAAAATTACAAGTTTTTCGTGATGTAAAATATCCATTATATCGATAATTGTATTCATGAATTAGATATCATATATATCATATATATCCAGTATATTCATTAATTTATAATATTACATAACATTTAGTGGTAAGAAATGAAATGCATCGTTCATGGAGACGTTATGTTGTACGTACGCATGAACGTTACTTCCATTTATATTTCATATTTAATGGAATTAAAAAATAATGATACATAATAGTATTTTAACTCTAGTATGGTATCATATATAGTATCATTAGATATATCCTTTATATTTACCACATATGGTATTAACGAATCAGATCACTTTGAGGGGGCCGTAGTCCACACTTCCAAAAATGAAGATATCGTGTATACCCATAATGGAAGGCATAAAGGTATGCCATAAATGAAAAATACATATGCTTAAGGAAAACATAAACATAAATATATATCATATATATATATAGTGGCATCTTAATGGCCACCTTTGAAAGTGTTAAAAGAATATTGAACATTCATCGTTTCGTGAGGCAGAAATTCATCATCCACGGAAACAGTATGTTCTTTAACCATTAGATGTAGGTGTGTGTAATTGTAGCACGAATCCTTCTTATAAAAAAAATCCTATTATATTGAAGACACTGGATTTGTAACAAAATAAATGAATAAAAAGTGTTTAGGGGTTGGAGAAGCAAAATAAAACAAAAGGACTCAAGTGAAGACATTACCTTAAAATCGGGTAACTCCCATTAGTTTGATATAAAAGGCTTCCTTGGGAAGAATTATGCCGAAATTGAGGCTTCTAATAGTTATAGAGGGATGTTTAGAGGAAAAATGGGCAGGGTTTGGCTGAGCCAAAGGCTTTGGAAGTGTGGGTAAGGAGGTAGAGGTGGGGGCCTTTTATAATAGGAGAGGAGGGGCACTCTTTGAAAGTAAAGAAATGTTACATTAGTTTAAAAAGCGTTTCAGATTTAAAAGGCCCCCCATTGATATAATTCAAGGACAAGGTGATAGGGGTTCTAAATATACCCATACAATAGTTTTTTGACAAGTGTAGGTCTTAGATTTTACATTATCATTTCATTTTATTTAAATCGTTAAATAATGAGGAAATCGATTCATCACCAAGATATCATAAATAATTTAATTTATTTAATGTATAAAAATTATAAAAAAAATACTATGATGTAGGAAATATTTTTAGATTTCCAATTACTATTTATATTCAAAAATATGACTTGTATAAGCCCATGTAAAAATCGTTTTAGTAAAACAATACATGTTTGTGACATTTTTATTTTAACAATTAATAAAAAGATATTAATGTCATTTTCCAACCAAAATGGGTCCATGGGGTCCCCACGTTGACCCATGGATTGTCTTGGTAGGACATGAAACATCCATTATGGTTAGGACATGTGTCTAGGTTATTTCATATTATTAAAACATTCTTTTTACCTTAAACCACACTAATTACCACTAATCGCGATTAAGACTTAAAAGTTACTAGTCACCAAAAAATTATATTAATCCTATTGAACCAAATTTTACTTACTAATGACAACCATTTATGTCAGATTTTTGAAATTCAAAACACAGAGGTGGTAAAATTTCATTTAAATGAAAAATCTATTTTTTAAGTACCACTTAGTGGTTTTACTATTCATAAAAAATTGATGTTTTTCAGAAAAATACCAAAACATCACCCTAAGCTATATTTGATATTTCAGATTCAAAAATGATGTCTATTTTACAAAATTAAAAACATATAAGTTACATTAATTAATTAAATAATTAATTCCCGCTGTCAGAGCAAATATCGTGTTTTTATGAAACAAAATGAATCAAAAGATTGACACTAGTTTAAGTCCAATTTCAAAGTGAAATTAATTCAAATGACCACAATTGGATTAAATGGTAAAAATTTAATCTAATTTAACTTTAAAACCAATTCAAAAGATAAACTAATCATATAAATAAATTATATTAAAAAGAGGTTTTGAATTAAAATACAACATTTTTCACAATTCATTAAAAAATGAACTTTATCGTAAAAATACCAAAAATTTACCCAAGGTAAATTTCAATGTCCCAATAATAATGAATAAGATTATTCCGACAAATAGGGCTTATAAAATTGTCAAAAGTTTGATTTAAAAATGGTTTTCCATCAAAAGGCAGTAAAACAATCTTCTAAAAATATTAGTGTATTCCATGCTTAAGATTGGATTTATTATCATTTTAAGCCTCTAAAACACTATCTAATTCATAAATAGACATAGATAAAAATATCTATTATTCATTACTTACTTGGGATGTTACATACTTCCCCATTTAGAAAATTTTGTCCCCACAATTTATGTAGTTAACGAATAAGTGGGGGTATTTATCCCTCATAGCATTTCCGGATTCCCATGTTGCCTCTTCAACCATATGGTTTTTCCACAAATCCATTACCTGGTGAATCCTCTTATTACATAACACTTGCTCCCTGTGGTCAAGAATCTGGACCGGTTGTTCCTCATAAGATAGATTCTCTTCCAACTGAACTACCTCTGGACTGAAAACATGAGATAGATCTGGCATGTACTTCCTTAACATTGAAACTTGAAAATCATTGTGTACCTAAGATAAACTCGGAGGTAAAGCCACTCGGTATGCAACAGTTCCAACTCTCTCCAGAATTTCATATGGTCTAATGAACCTTGGACTCAGCTTTCCTTTCTTACCAAATCACATCACACTTTTCCATGGTGAGACTTTGAGAAAAACATGATCACCTACCTCGAAAGATAGATCCTTCCTCCTGTTGTCTGCATAACTCTTCTGCCTTCTCTGAGCTGTATTCATGTGTTTCTGTATCAGCTGAACTTATTCTGCCAACTCTTCTACCAATTCTGGTCCCATCATCTTCCTTTCACCCAATTCATCCCAGAAAGCTGGAGTTCGACACCGCTTCCCATATAACGCCTGAAATGGTGCCATCTGTATACTGGGATGAAAATTGTTATTATATGAAAACTCAACCAAAGAATGATGTTTCTCCCAACTTCCCTGATAATCAAATGAACAAGCACGTAGCATATCTTCCAAAGTCTGAAATTTTCTTTTTGACTGCCCATCTGATTGAGGATGAAAAGTTGTACTAAAATTTAATTCAGTACCCAATGACTTCTGAAGGCCTTTCCAAAAGATAGAAGTGAACCTGGGATCACAGTCAGATACAATGGAGAGGGGAACTACATGCAACCTGACTATATCTTTAAGATACAATCGAGAATGTTGATCTAGGTAAAATGTATCTCGTATAGCAAGGAAATGAGCAGATTTAGTCAAGCGATCAATAAAAACCCAGATTGCATTATTACCTCGAGATGTCTTCGGTAATCCCACAACAAAGACCATGGATATATTTTCCAATTTCCACTCTGGCACTGGTAAAGGCTGAAGCATCCCTTTAGGTAACTGCCGCTCTACTTTAACATGCTTAAAAGTCAAACACTTCATAGAAAAATCAGCAATATCCCTTTTCATTCCGTCCCACCAGTAATACTCCAGTAGATCTCTATACATCATAGTACTGCCAGGATGAACAGAAAACAGAGAACTATGAGCTTCACACAACAACTCTCTCTTAAACTGTGAATCACAAGTCACACAAAATCTCTTCCCAAATCACAAAAAAATCATTATCAATGTTGAATTCAGGAAACTTACCCTTCTGAACCAACTCTACCTTTTTCAGCAACTCACTGTCTTGCTTCTGTGCTTGCGTGATTTTGACTGATAGGGAAGATTTCACTGATACCTGAAACAAAATAGAAGAACATACTTCACCAAAGAAATCTATGCCAAATTTCATCAAATCCATAACCAAAGGGTAACATTCCAAATGAATCTTTGTTAATTAAGCATTACTTTTTCGACTCAAAGCATCATCCACTTTATTTTCTTTTCCCGGATGGTAATGAATTGTACAATCATAATACTTGATTAATTCTAGCCATCTCCTCTGTCTCATGTTCAATTATATCTGAGTGAATATATACTTTAAACTTTTATGATTGGTATATATTTCACAATTTAATCCATACAAATGATGCCTCAAAATTTTTAAAGCGAAAACAACAGCAGTTAATTCCAAATCATGTGTAGGGTAATTTACCTCATGAGTTTTCAACTGACGGGAAGCATAAGCAATTACCTGATCATTATACATTAGGATACAACCAAGTCCTTTAAATTAAGCATCACTATAGATAACAAACTCACCATTCACGGAAGGTAGTGCCAAAACTGGAGTATTCACCAATCTTCTTTTCAGTTCCTGAAAACAATCATCACATTCTTTTGTCCAGATAAATTTACCACCCTTCCGAGTTAGCTTCGTCATTGGACTAGATAACTGTGAAAAATTTCTAACAAACCTTCAGTAATAGATTTCCAAACCATGGAATCTATGAATCTCGGTTACATTTTTGGGTCTTGGACATTCTTCAACAACCTTTGTTTTTGCAGGATCAACAGTTATCCTATCTTTAGAAACGATATGACCAAGGAAAGAAATTAGATGCAACCAAAACTCACACTTGCTGAATTTCCCATACACTTTCTTTTCTTTTAAGGTTTGAAAAATAACACTTAAATGACATTTATTCTCCTATTTACATTTAGAAAACACCAAAATATCATCAATAAAAACAACCAACATTTTTCACCTGAGTCAACTAATCCATCACTGCAACAAACTATTTAGTTCTGATTCTGACCATCTCAGGATACTGATTTGAAAGGTCATTCCCCTCTGTATGCCTTCCCAGAAAAGCTGTTTTGTTTCCTCTTTGAAAAACCATTCATAACACATAAATATCTTAGGCAAAGCAACATGGTAATCTTTAAATGCTATATCCTTTCAATCATACCATAAATTAATTTATAATTTAACAATTTTCTAACTCCTAAAGTTGTCTAAACCGACCTTTGATACCAATAATAAGGCCCCAGCCTTAAACCTTACATAATCATGAGTTATTATATGATTACACATTGAGGATCTATTCATGTTTATAGTTTTAGATAATTAGGCCATAAAACATTCATTACATTCCACATTTAAACAAAGTGGTTACATAAATATATTATTCAATTTTCCCATAAAAGGAAACATATTTAAAATAAAACATGGATTCTTTCTTGACACTCCCTTGACACTATCATCATATCATGTACCTTTCCCTTGACCTGTGAAAAACATTTCAAAAAACTTGGGATGTGAAAAAAAATCTCAGTAAGGGATATAAATATATGGAAAGGAAACATGAGTACATATATAGATAAGAATGAAATTATACTTTACCCACAAAACATAAGCACTTTAACATACCTCATCCAAATTATGAATAAATCATTGAAATCATAAGACATTAAGGTATATTGTGGAATTCATAACATTCTTATGTAGGGAGTAACCCTCTTGGTTACGTTCGGAATACCCATCATAGTATATTTCCTAAATCTCTTCGGAGAAACCTCAACGTTTAACTCATTTGCGTTACCCAATGAATTGGAGAGCTATATCGGGCTCACCCGCCCTTACCTTATCAGGGAACCACCCGTCTTCATAATAATTCCCGTGAACCATAACATAGTCATATAACATAAAACATTCATAAAGGAAACATAACATTTACACCTTTTAATCACAAGATATCAATACAACACGTTGATATAAAAACATTATGAAAACCATTTTCAATACGAAAATAAAATAAAAGTAAAACATGGTATTTATTTTTATTTTAAAAAGAAGGCATGGCTTGTAGAGGAAGCCGAAACTCAAATAATGGTCACGGTGGCGGAGAATTCATTGTCGCCGCATACATATGACAAAAACATTCCCTTTTGTCGTTTAGTAAAAGGCTTGGTATAAAAAAGATTCATTTTGGTAAAAAGAAAAATTTAAAGGGTTTTATACATCATATGAAAGAAGGATGTGTATAAAAAAAATATGTCTCAATGAATGGAGATTGAGACGAAGTCCCTTACCTCGGGTCCGACTTGATTCGATCGTTATTTAATCTCCTGAATAATAAACTTGAGTTAATTTCTACTTTCTTGAGAACCTTTTTCAAGTTCATTATTCCTTTTATATCACTTATTACCATTTCATGAACACTATGTTATTATTTAAGCTAATAATGGTCATTTTAACGTTCATTGGTACTTGAGTCAAAAATAAACTCTTTATAATTACAATTTGTTCATGTGGTAAAGTATCCATTATATCCAGAATTGTATTCATGATGTAGATATCATATATAACATATATATCCAGTATATTCATGAATTTATATTATTACATAACATTTAGAGGTAAGAAATGAAATGCACCGTTCATGGAGATGGTAAGCCGTACGTACGCATGAACGCTACATCCATTTCTATTTCATATTTAATGGAATTAAAACATAATGATACATAATAGTATTTTAATTATAGAATGGTATCATATATAATATCATTAAATATATCCTTCATAATTAACACATATGGTATTAACGAATCAAATCACTTTGAGGGGGTCGTAGTCCGCACTTCCTACAATGAAGATATCGCGTATACCCATAATTGAAGCCATAAAGGTATGACATAAATTAAAAATACAGAAGAATAAGGAAAAAATAAACATATTATATATCATATATATATATATATTGACATCTTAATGACCACCTTTGAAGGTGTTAGAAGAATATTGAACAATCATCGTTTTGTGAGGCAGAAATTCACCATCCACAGAAACAGTATGTTCTTTAACCATTAGATGTAGGTGTGTGTAGGTGTATCTAGAATCCATATTATAACAACATCCTAGTATATTGAATATACTTGATTTGTTACAATATAAATGAATAAAAAGTGTTTAGGGTGTTGGAGAAGCAAAATAAAACAAAAGGACTCAAGTGAAGACATTACCTTAAAATCGGTTAACTCCCTTTAGTTTGAGCTCAAAGGCTTCCTTGGGAAGACTTCTGCCCTAAGTGAGGCTTCTAATAGTAATATAGGGATGATGAGAGACAAAATAGTCAGGGTTTGGACGAGCCAAAGGATTTGGAAGTGTGGGTAAGGAGGTAGAGGTGGGGGCCTTTTATAAGAGGAGAGGAGGGGCACTCTTGAATGTAATGAAATGTTACTTTATTTTAAAAATATTTTCTAATTTAAAAGGTCCCAAATTGATATAATTCTAGGATAAGGTGATTAGGGTTCGAAATATACCCATACAATAGGTTTTTGAGAAGTGTAGGTCTTAGAGTTTACATTATCTTTTCATTTTATTTAAATCATTAAATAATGAGGTAATCGATTCATCATCCTGATGTCATATATAATATATTTTAATTAATGTCTAAAAATTATAAAAAAATAATATGATGTATGAAATCTTTTTATCTTTCCAATGATTATTTATAGTCAAAAATATGACTTGTATAACCCCATGTAAATATTGTTTTAGTAAAACAATAAATGTTTGTGACATTTTTATTTTATCACTAAATAAAAAGATATTAATGTCATTTTCTTACCAAAGTGGCTCCATGGGGTCCCCAAGTTTACCCATGGATTTTCCTAGTCATCCTTGAAACAGAAAATAAGGGTAGGACACGTGTTTAGGTAATTTCATATTATTAAAACATTATTTTTACCTTAAACTACACTAATTACCTCTAAGAGCGATTAAGACTTAAAAGTTACTATTCACTAAAAAAATTATATTAATCCCATTGAACCAAATTTTACTTACTATTGAAAACCATGTATGTCATATTTTTGAAATTCAAAACACAGAGTTGGTAAAATTTCATTTAAACGAAAAATCAGTTTTTTAAGTACCACTTAGTGGTTTCACTATTCATCAAAAATTGATGTTTTTCAGAAAATTATCAAAACATCACCCTAAGCTATATTTGATATTCCGGATTCAATAATGATGCCTATTTTACAAAATTCAAAACATATATGTTACATTAATTAATTTAATAATTAATTCCTGATGTTAGACCATATAGCGTGTTTTTGTGAAACAAAATGTATCAAAAGATTGACACTTGTTTAAGTCCAATTTCAAAGTGAAATTTATTCCAACGACCACAATTGGATTAAATGGTAAAAATATATTCTAATTTAACATTAAAACGAATTCAAAATATTAACTAATAATTAAAATAAATTAAATTAAAAAGAGGTTTTGAATTAAAATTAAACATTTTTCACTATTCATTAAAAATTGAACTTTATCAGAAAAATACCAAAAAGTTACCAAAATAAATTTCAGTGTCCCAATCATAAAGAATAATATTATTTCGACAAATAGGGATTATAAAATTGTAAAAAGTTTGATTTAAAAATGGTTTTCCATCCAAAGGCAGAAAAACAATCTTTTAAAAATATTAGTGTATTCCATGCTTAAGACTAGATTTATTCTCATTTTAAGCCTCTAAAACATTATATAATTCATAAATAGACATAGATAAAAATATCTATTATTCATTACCTACTTGGTATGTTGCATCAACAATCAGGTACCTGCATAGGGACTCTTGCCCCAATCCACAACTGCAGAAATATAATCTGTTTGGGCCAAAAAGAATGAGCCAAATACGGTGGGAGAAATAATCTCAGTAGGAACCCACCAAAGGCCCATGCCCAACTGTGTGAAAGAATGAAACAACAGTGTGTAGTAGTAAAATGCAATAAATTAAGTAGTACTGAATTTAACTAACTTAACCAGTTATATTTCCATTTTAATATCCATTTAATTATTTATTTAAAATAACCACACAGTTTTTATTCTAAGTAAACAACCAATATACTTAGACATGTAAACTCTTACCCTCGGGTAAAGAGAGACCAACACAAGAATATGCCCACAGGAATATAGATATTTCCTTCGGGCGTAAGAAGTGTCGCCCAGAGACACATAATCAACTGCCCACAGGCACAGAAGAAGATGCCCACACGTTAAATATTACACTACCCACAGGCTAATCAGAACACTTACCTCAGGATAAACAAGTAATTGGGTCATGCCCAACATGCAAACAAGTAGTAAACAAGAAACACTTTTCTACGCAATTTTTCAATCATTATATAAAAGAAATACCCTCGGGTATCCTGGCCAATCGGCTAAACAGAGGAACGCTCCCCCGGGTTGGTCCTGGATCCAACTAACGATCCCAAAGAGTAGTTTTATTATCACAATTAAATTACCTAAACAATTCTAGGTATTTAATTCATCAAGGCCTCAGCCATACTACACCCCATTCAAGGGATCTTATCTCAACATTACACAAAAATGAACATCAGTTGGAGATTAAACACGAAGCCACCTACCTTAAAATCCAATGAATGATATACATGAACGTCAGTTCCAGAAAGGACCAATAACGATGTAGATCTGACACAGAAGAAAACTCTCTTAAACTTAAATAACATTCCTTAGAAGAAGAATTGGAAAGGGACACACAAGGACATGGAAGCTCTTACCTGTATGGTTCCAACGAGATCGACAGAGGTGGAATCAGAATCCCGGTTCACGATCGTCTGATCTCTAAATCTCTGGACTCCTATACTGCTCCTCCCTCCGGTTCTAGGCCTTCCCTATGAATAGGGTAGGCTACTGCCCATTTTAATTGAAAAACAAACAAAGTAGACGAACTGTATTTCTATGTTCATGGCATGTACTTCCCATTTTATAACTATTCCTCAGGCAGTTTCCCACCAGCGTGGCATTTTTCACCTGCCGACATGACTACATGGTGTGTCTCCTTGAGTACACGGCTTGTTCTGTCGCACAGCTGGACACTGCCTTACTATTCGCATGCCGACAGACTACACGGTGTGTATGGGACCACTACACGGCGTGTAGTCGGTATATACACCCTTCGCCATCGACATGGCTACACACCCTATGTACTCATCCCACATGGCCAAAAGTAATCTATGTGTGGAAAAGTACACAGTGTATACATCCAAAAATTCATATTTCCCCCATTTTCAATATTTTTTCAAAAAAACTTAAGTAAATAAGAAATGAAGAAACTCGTAACTCAAAAGTAAGAATCGGGTTCTTACAGATGGAGAATGAACTGTCATAATGGTAATCCTATATTAGTGGTTTAATTAGAGTAGGATTATATGTAGGTGTTTCAGGGTACAAGACACATTCACATTAGGTTCTCAAGGTTTCAGAGATGAGATACATTAGAGTTGGCACATTAGGTATCAATGTTTAGTTTCGAGGGTCTGACCATAGTTAGGTATTTCCTTATATATATTGGATCCAAATAGAATCATTGTTATAGAATTAGTGGAAGCTAATGAATTGAATGGGACTATGTGTATGGTAAGTCTATATATGGGGTTGAAACAATTCATACATTGGATGAGAAATTGTAGGGCTAAAATGATGTGGTGAGAGAGGTAGTCATCTATGTAGGCATGACACAAGGGGGTTATAGATTTGTTAAATGAATTACAATGGAGATCCAATAATGTAATATATGATATATTTTGGAGCACATTAATAATGCATGGGAGAGGTATGACTCAATGGAATGTATGTTTGGTGTTGAAATTTGTGTCAAACACGAGGAGGCTGAAGGATTATTATTATTAAAGAGATTTATATGGCCATGATGATTTAGTGAATCATGTTATATAAACGTAGTGTCATTATTACGATGTGAATTCTATTAGCAGATTAGGTGTCAGGGAATAGAAGAATCTAGGTTGTACATTGACATTCATTACCGAAGAGATATGTTGATAGGGTTTGCTGAAAGGATAGTATTTCCTGGCATATGGAGAGAATGGATCGGTAGAAGAATAATGTATGCAATGATAGATATTACATGGAATAGTACAAGGGTGGTATCCCACATTATGAATTAAATTGTGAAAATTTTTCATATATGATGTTCCCTTATCATTGGATTGGGTGGTTTTTTGGTGGTGTTTTGTTAGTGCCTCTGAATGAAAATGTGTGGAAATTCTAGTGGTTACATATGGTGATATGTATTGAATATTTCATTTTTTTAGAGTAATTTTATTTTCAGATGAAATGTATTTTCATTATGTATATAATGAGATGTAATATATTATCATGTGAAACTCATGCATGGACGTTCATAAGCATGGTTAGACCCTTCATTGAATGATACATATTTTATTATGATTGGTTTGAATTATTGAACTTGGGAATTAATGGATTCCATAGTCAATGAATTTTGTAAAATAAATTATGGAGTTAAGTGCAGCTTGATCATTGGATTCAATGTTAATAAAAAAATATTTTATCTATGGAGGAATTAAATCGGTGGTGAGTTAGTTTTCAATCTATGGAATGATATTTGAATGGGAAAGAGAATGGTTCAACAAGGGAATGTAATCATAATTATGGTATTTCATATGGAGATAAATCTTGCGAGATCATAAAAAATAACATGGGATGATGGAAACATGATAATTATTTATGATGTGCGAGTTTTTTGAGATGATAATATTTTTTGAAGGTTGTCCAGATGTGTGTTGGCTCTCATTTTTACAAGGAGATAAATACAATGATATAGGAAATATGTAGAGTTAATCATTGAGGTGATCTAATATCGAAAATTAGTAACTAATATGAGGTTATAATTAGTATTCTACTTATGTATATGGAAATGAAATTAAAAAGGATAATGTTTCAATTTTTTTGAATTTTATTCGATGTCCTTACATCAATGGTGTGAATCAACATGCATAGGATTATGTGTTAGGATATAGACTGGTAGTTTATAATGATATACATGATCAGAAAATCAGTATATCGATGATTTGAGGTGGTTAAGAGTTTTTTCATCAGTTTTAGTTGGTTGATCATGATATGATGAAGGTATATCAATAGAAATATCAGAGTAGATCATGGGTGGAGCATCTCTAATTGGGTGGGAATTCAAGACCACTATAGGTTATGATATTTTCTTGGGTGATCAATGTGGCTTCTCATGGATGATAATTAATAAGGTGGGGAGGATATAAAATTTTAGAAATACATATATAGTTGAAATTAATGAGAAATTTGGACTTTCAAATTAGTGGATGGGTAAAATATTAATTGGAGAATGGGAATGGAATTATTGGAGTGAAAACACCACAATGTGATTTTTTATCTTGGAATTTGGATATAAAGGTATCATATATGTCTAGTGATCCTTGGTAGATTTGATTTAGGTTTTTGGAGGTTTGTATGATTCTTTCATAGGTACACAGTTTCATTCAAAATGTTTAGGATAAATCATTTAGAACACATTGTGTGGCAATGGATTCAAATGATATCAAGTAGTTTAGTTTGGACTGGGGTATGTGGACATAGTTGGAATGAATTTTTAAACAAAATGTATGAAATGATATTTATTGGGAAATTTCGAATGATCACTATTAGAGTATTGTTTAAAAACCAATGGGGTCTAACCCTGAGAAAGTGTTTCTTATGCAAATTTTTACAACATAGTATATAAATAAATGTTTAAATTAAAAGGATATGTTGTGTGGAAAATTACTAGTGGAAAAAATATGAATTTAATGTCCCCAATATTTTAAACCCACATCCACATTTTTCCTTTTACTCCCTCATGATAACTATTATCTATCCAAAAATCTCGGCCTCCATTGACTCTAATACAATTTAGTACTTATTTAGTGATTTTGTTACGCATTGGTAAGATTTATCATCTGTATCCATATGTATATCTCCCTCTTACTCTTGTTTTAATTACAATATTCTTGGATAGGGTTTTTGATTTAGATTCCACATATTCATGTAATAATCAACCTAAAATGATTTAGATTCAACCTATCCCAAAAATAGCGAATCAAGAGACATCAATTTCTTAACAATTTATGTTGATTAATTTAGGTATATCTTCATGGTGTATTTTTTAAAAATATATAGAACATAAATTAAATTAAATTATTCATTTTTTGGAATTGGATGTTGGGGAGTTTACTCATTATTTGGTCATGAGTTCCATATGGACCCTTGGGGTGCCACTGGGGGTGGTTCAAATGTTACATGACGACCTAATGACTTATCCATCAAAATGATGATATGAAATTGAATTAACATGTTAATATCTAATATTACAATTTAATAAATATGAGTGGTTAACATTAGTTAATGGATTGTGACACAAATAGGGGTATCATTGTTTGACGAAGATGATGGACATGCTTGTAAGGGCCTTAGTAGTTACTGATTTCCATTGGAGAAATATTGGGAATAATTTAATAATGTTTGGTGTATGAATATACTAACCATATTAATTATGATTTTTTATTAATATAGATCCATGTGAATGAACCTAAGAGTAGTTCCCCAAAATAATTTATGTAAATAATTTTTTAATGAAATAAATTTTTTAATTTAGATTGATGAATGCTGGGTGTTAAAAATGAATCTTATTTTTATCATTTCACTACAATTGTTTATGAATGTTTTTGAGAATAAAAGACATTATATGGTCCCTAGATGACTTTTATGGTGAGGCTATACTAGTGAGATGTATCGTACCATTCATATGAAATTGTAATAAGTTCTAGATAAAGATAATGATAGATATAATTACCATTGGATGTGTATGATTCAGTGAAACAATATTGTTATTTTGTGATTCAAGATTGTTTGGATTAGGATGGGATGAAGGAAACACTTCTACATTAAGGGACCAGGACTATGTAGAAAATAATAATAGACCAGGATATGTATGGGTTAGTGGATAGAACCAAACAGACTCTAAGGAATTATATGGTTCATGGTAAATCTCATGGATGTTTCAAATGTTGATAGACAATGGATAAATACTAAATTCATGCTACCCTATTAATGATATTTTTGGACGCAACATCCTATCGTGTCAAGTGTTTCCCCAATAATATGAATTAGTTAATAGAACCAAGTGAGTGTTCCTATTTATTTATATGAACCTAAGGGTATATTGGGTGATAATTGATAGACCAAACATTTGTGGGTGTACATGGGATGGTATTCTAGGTCCCCATGGAAATTGTGACAAGATAGTGAGCCTAAGGGGCTAATGGATGTGATAATGAAAATTTCTATTTGATAAACATCATTTTTTCTTCTTACTGTGTCATGGGATGATCCCTTGGGGATGATGGAATACAGGTATGAAACCATGGATATGGTATTGGCTATATAGATGATCCACTATGTCTGTAGTTCTATTTTGTCTGTGATTAATGGTGTTAGGATATTAAAATTTGATAGGATCCATCATTGATTTGGACTATGGATACTGATTGGGGTCTCAATTGATTTGGAACTTGGATGACATTGTTTTCATGTGCCTTATCACTCGATTCCTAAGTATATGATAGGTGCTTCAATGTATTTATATATTAGATAATAATTTCTCAGCCTATTGAATGAAGATAAAAAATTTAACATTTATTTTCTTAGTGAAGTATAATGAATGACCACAGTCATATCCAATGAGGATATTCACATTCAATCACACAACATTATTTATTCAAATTTTATATTTTTATAATATATATTTTTTTTATTTCCAAAAATAGGGAAAATGTATGTTTTTTAATTAACTTAATAAATTAATAGAAATCTTGTAGACACTAATTATGTCTAAATAAAGGTAGTTGGAAAATAAATGTCATGATTTTAGTTTTAGTTACACGAGTTATCTAAATATTTTATATTTTTGTTTAAATCACTTTAATGTCTCATCCCATCATACATGAATTATTATCTTCTATATTAAATGAGAAGTTAATACTTCCGAATATATCTAATGGGAATACAAAATATCCACTTCTATAATTGTAAATTTTGATATTCATTCCTTAATCTAGAGCGTAACATCTTCCATGACCCCTTTCTATTATATTTCATTTCTTCCCCTAGCATAATGAAATCAATCATATGAATACTATTCATAAAATAAGTATGAGAATTGTGACATAGAAATTAATAAATAGTAGTTTAAGAGTGATGTCATGGAGGATAGTCATTAAACCCGTAAAACTATCTATTATAAAATAAAAATAAATTTATATCATTAAGAATTAGTTATTAGAATTTAAGAACACAAATAAAAAATCTCCAAATGTTGGGCCTTGATTATATCAGTCACCATTGTCAGTAAAAGTTATCATTGTGGATAAAGAGAGATATATATAGATAGATATTGCGAGAGAAAAATGTAATTAATAATATTCAAACTAAAATTCAGAGAAAATGAAACCTAAATCTATAGTAGAAACTATAGTCAATATTCTACACTTGATTTTGATCCCATCACAACAGATGATAACCATCTGAATCTCCCACTATACATGTATTTATTAGAATCAATAATGATCTATTTGACTCTAATCATCAATAAATTCCTCGGTTAATACATCCAAGGTAAATCTCTGTAGTTCCCTGAGGTCTTAGGACAACATGCATGAGATATATTCAACTCTTACATTATTGGTCATATTCATGGTGTGACAAATTGTTTCATTTTGTAAAAAATTCATTCTCCTCCAAGAAAATTGGGTTTACCTAAACTAGTTTCACAAATTATTTTATCTTATATATTATCATTTGAATTTATTTATTCATTACATAAAATATTACTATTATATTAAATTAATCTTCATTTTAATTATATTCATCAATCCAAATAGTCCACAATTCCCATTACTTATCATATGTCATGTGAAATATTTTTTTATCACGAATATATTTCCATTTTTTAAATTTTATATCATTTATTGTATCCATTCACCAATTAATATTACAATAATTTTTTAGTATGGGTAATAAATAAAATTTCTAAATAAATATATTTTATATTCAAATAATAATCATGAAATATATCTATCATTTTCATAATAGTTTGATCATTAATTTCCTCATGAATTAAATCATAATAATAATGTATGTAGGAACACTGTGCTTCCTATATTTAAATTTAAAAGTAACAAATTCAAAGGATTATCAATTGAAATCTAAACATTCAATTTCATCATTTAATTGAAATTCAACTTCATACAATTTAATGTTTCCAATGAACCCATGTATTTTGTTTTTTCCCATTGTAAATTTGATGGATCATATACCTTCTTGGTTTTGAGATTATTAATTAATTATTATTAACCATTAAATAATTTGATAAACTCATCATTATATTTTTTTCTATCGACACTCAAGGAATCTTCTAAAACCAGAGTTAATTTGAAACAAAGAATAAATGTACCATTAGATAATAATACAATTAATTAACGATACCCACATTGTAGTGAAAAAAATCAGATGCAATGATGAGGCCTTTTCCATAAAGGATCAAATTACAATGTGGCTTGGATTAATGGGTAATAATTTTTTAAATAGTAAAGCTTAAAGGGGATGTTAACTAAAAATAATAATTTTTGATATCAGTAGTAATGTGTAATGATGGTATCCTATATTAAAATTTATAAAAAAACTCACTCCCCAATCTTAATATGAGGTCGTGATATAATATAATATATTTGAAATAAACAAAACCTTTTGAAATTTCATTACTACTAACATTAATTTCCTTTTTAATTTTTTTCCTTTCTTGAACTTCTTTCCTAGAACAAATAAAACAAGTACAAAAATACCTCATTTGAAAAAAATCCCCATTCATGAAATGGTGATTTTTGATTCATAGAAATGACAACACTTTTTATTTTTATTTTTCATTTTATATACATTTTGATTTTTCTACTATTTTTATGACGGTTAGAAGTTATATAAATTTTATTGTCATGAACATTTCCCAATACCCAATAGTGTACTACCACATATATATCACTCAATGTACCGAATCCCATTGGCCTTGAATTACCTCTCCAATGCATGAAAATTAATATATCCTGAAAAATAGAATGACTAGGGTAGGAATGGGAAATATTTTATTACAATGTTTCTCATTTCTAACACATCAATTCCTTGATTTTGTGGAATATAGAAGGATTAATGTAAAATAAATTTTGAGGATAAGGGATTATCAATAAATATGTCATAGTAATAACAAACAAGACATAGAATAGTCCTAGATTTGTCATGTTCTAATGATATTTATATTAGGTGACTTATCCTAGGATCACTCATGTATTATGATCAAGGAAAAATAAAAATTATTTGGTCTAGAAAGCATTTTAATAATAGAAAATAAAAATTTGTAAAGTTACATGGGTAATTTCTAATATTATTAAATAAATTAATATGATATTTAGTAAATCAATTTATGATAATGGCATGGAAATTTAATTTAATTTAATCCAAAGATTCCCTAATATCATAATTTGTTAAAATATTATCATTTTCATTCATATAATCATCTAATCCCACACTATAATAATTCAATATCATTATCGAAGAAATATAAAACCTAGAATCATCTATTTCCAATGAACATAATTCTTCTTTGATTAGAAAGGTACCGACTAATGATTATCATTGGTCCTATAAATTCAATGATAAATATAAATATAAATTTTCAAAATAAAAACATTTTAAAGATAAAAAAATCATTTGGATGTGAATTATATTTTTAATAATTTTCTAGTACACTTCCTTCTTATAGCCTTAATATTGGGTTAATTTGTGTCATTATCATCTTGGAACTACAATAGTTAATCAGTTATAAAATAATAAGAACATTGCAATTAATGACAAAAAAATATTGATTAGGTTTGGGTTGCATCCTATTATATTCTTGAAAGTAATTAAAAAGAGGAAAAATAAATGATAAACTAATATAAATAGAATAAACGAAACAAAATATAGGAATTCATTTGATCCCCTATAAAGAGGTTTGGGTTTTGATAACCTCTAGATATGCAATACCCTCTGTTAACTAGTTGATGATGGTTGATGCTTTTTATTTGATTTTTACCACAAACACTTATTTCATATATCCTATATTCCATCCTTTTTTACTCCATCTATATTGTACACTATATCAATACCATTAATAATTTTGAAATATTTTCATGGTGGGGTTAGAAAACCTAATGGTTCGTCATTTTTCGCTATAACTTTTTCAACATCATCTTTATTTTAAATTTGTTAATCATGGTATTCCATAATAATTGAATATAAAAAGGAATGTGAATTTATAATTCCATTTTATCAAAATTAAAACTGACTAATTAATATCAAAATAATTCCCATTTTTCTAAAATAATTAAATATTGGGTTCCATTGAAAATTCAACATGGGTTTTTTAATGTATTACCTCATATAATAATCGATCAATTTTTGAGAGATTTAGGAGTTCATAATTAGGTTCATCATGATTTTTATCATTTTCCTTTAAAGAAAAAATAAGAGTCAATCAAATATTGAAATTCAAAATAATTTGTGTTTCTACTCAATTTAGTTTAAATAAATTTTAATGAGAATGAATGAATGAATTTTTTTTACCCTTTGCTAGTTATGATTATATAACATCTTATTTGCAATATGACTCTTCATGTAGAGGTGTATTAGATAGAGGTTTATAGTGAGGCTCGGATAATCATTTTAAGAACTCCACCAATTGGGTGGGATTTACATCCATAGTCCGAGAGATAATAAAATATTTTCAATTTTTAATCATTAATGAATGAGAGACCAGTTACCTTGCATCACATACATATTCATCCCAAAGACCATTCATGTCTGTAAATGTATCACATTTATATCCTCAATAAAATAATATTATCGATAATTAATATAGTAATTGTTGAGTTATTTTTATTGTATCTTAAAGAAATTATTTATTTTTCTTCTTATATTCATAAAATTGAATGATGATAAGGGTTACTTATTCCACATATAGTTCTGAATCACATAGAGGTTCTGGTTGAGGATCCTCATGATTTGGAGGTTCCTCCATAGCCCTAATTCATTTATAAGATGTTTTGAATTTATTGAGAGGTTTTATTAGTTATAAAAATGAGATAGCTATAATATAATCATTATAAATATACTCGGAGAAAACTGTATGCACACCAATACATTATATGGTGGAAACTATATCATTTTTAACCACTTTGACTTACAATTTTAATTAATCTACCGCTAAAGAATAATGGATGTATTAATATATTGTGGGAAAGTAATTATTTTAGATATTGTTTTGTAAAAAAGATAAAATGATATTAAAAAAATATTTAATGAATGTCTGACTAACTCATCGATAATGTTAAAAGAGTTTTACTATATTATCATATGGTAGTATAAAATCTACAATTTATTTTCCTAGTGTATCACAATGGAATAAAAATTTCATCTCACATGAGGATATTTCCTATGAGTGGAATACTATTTATAATTCACATATTAAATAAATAAATATTTGTAAATATGAAAAATTTGGGTTTTGGAAGGGATTGAAAAATGAAAATGATGATATGCACAACATGATGCAGAAAGAATAATTGCATTTATAATACAATTGGTCTTTGTATTATATTATATTTCTGGAATTAAATTTTTATTAATTAATTTTTTCTAAATTAAATTTTACAATCCATACCACCAATAATGAAGTCCTACCCTTTAACATGAATATGGAATTTATCTTTTCATGATGATCAATTTATTACACCAAATCTCAAATTATTCCAAAGTCAAGTAAGGTAAACTAACATCGATTGAGAGTGTAATACATTCCATTACTTGGTTCCATTATTGTCCATTTAATCACTAGAGAACACTGAATCCCAAAATAAGAAGGTAATATACAATATAAGGAATATGATAATGATTATTAGAGAATAGAGATTGTTCTAATAGTCATGTTCTGGTGTATGATCACCATACCCATACATGTAACTCTAATTGACTATAAGTAGTACAAAACATTAGGGATTAAATAGTATAATTATGGGACAAAGTGAAAAGATTCCTCAAAGCCATGAATTATTTCATTCACCAACCATCATGATAATAAGATAACACAAAAGAGTGGTAGATAGAGACAATTAGCCAATATTTTATTTAAAAATGTCTATATGAAGTTACATGAATACAAAAACCTAAAATTACAACAGAAAGGCAAAAAAATTAATCTTACTCAAAATTAAGATGCATTTGAAAATGATGAAATCCATATGACTCACCCATATCATTGTATTTATTTTAATTAATGACATTTTTACTAGATTGAATCATCATAAAATTAATCCATTAATCCTAGCTAATTTAATATCGACGGTGAATAAATGTCTCGTGTTTACAATAATTTGATGTGGTCACGATTTCCCAAAAACCGAAATATAGATATTTCACATCACCCATATTCAGGGATAGTTTAAAGGTGTACATGATATAAAATAATAATCCACATTTAAATATGGTTTTATATTGGAAGGATTCATTCCATGAATCCCTATAGAGTATCACATCATGAATATGAATTTTAATGACCTAAATTGTTTTTTCAAAAAAATTGATACCATTATTCTTGATTCTATAATTCTAATCCTTGTACATGGGCCTTGATTTATTATATCTGATAGTACATCCATTGTACCCTGATTAAATATCATTTATTCATTTTTAGTCATTATTTATATCGCTTCTTAAATTAATAAAACATGAAAATATGGAAAAGAATATTTTATTAATTTTCTATGAAAACCTATTTAATTTAATAAAAATTTACACATAATTGGGTTATCAATTCCCCCAAAAATAGAATATAATTGACCTCAAGAATGTCATCAGAATAAAAATTTAATGTGAAAACCCAGGTTACCTATATTTTATCATTAAATAATGAATTCTAAATGATTATCTGTGTAAATATAGGAATTAATAATGGAAGAAATATATCAATTTTACATCACACTCTTGATAATTACAACTTAACTCCAGTATTTAACTTTTACCATTGGAAATGTAATCTATCTTATCGTTTAGTAATTTCATGTTTTCATTTATTTGTTATTATACATTCTCAATTGGAAAAAACAACTTATTATATTAATTTCTCCCATCCCCCAAGGTAACGTGTAAAAACAATTTATGCTCAGAAAATTAATATATATAACATTAAAAAAAATCTTTTACATGACATACATTATACACTTTTGTATGTTACAAATAACATGAAATCATGATTACTATTCAATTAGGTTTCAAATTATTATGAGTAATAATTTTGTTGATTTATAATGTATAAAAAACTAACATTTTAATGGGATCTAGACATTAAATAATATTACATGATCCCAAAAGTAATTTTTCATGAGTTTCACCACCAAAAAAGTGAAAAATCCCACACAAGATGATCAATTTAAGGTAATAAAATAATGAAATCTTAATGAATTATGTACATAAACTTTAATTTTATTTAATTATAACATTTTTTTCTTTTTCAAAATAAATTTTAATATTTTTTAAATATTAAAATTTTTATTATGTGAAATAATAGTACATCAACCACCTAACCCCTATTTAAAATCTCTAGTACAATAACTATTATTTTTTATTCTCATTTGAAACAATGCATTCTATTTTTTATCTAATTATTATTTCATTTTTTTTCTTTCTCTCCATGATGGGTCGAAGTGAAATTTGATGAATACAAATGAAAATTTCTCAATAGCCAATAGATAACCACAACACATATTCCTTTCGGTGAGTTTTATCCTTTCTACCGTGACTTACATCACCCCAACAATTATATTTTAAAAAATCCTAAAAAATAAATAGAACATTATAGGAATAGGAAATATTTTTATGTAATGTGGATCACTCCTAAAAAAGTAAATTATGAATTTTATAGGATACAAATATATTAATGTAAAATGAGAATTTATGGATAAATTATTATCAATAATACTATAAAAATCATATAAAGTGATACTTTATAAAATCATAACTTTGTAATGTTATAATGATTGTTCATGGTGGTGACATCTCCGAATATATTTCAACAAATATTCTCAAAATTAAATTAATTTTATTTGATCTAAAATAACTATTGGGAATGAAATATAATTTTGGAACATCCACTCCTTTAATTTAAGTAAAAATAAAATACTCCTAAATTTTTTTCCTGTATTCAAATTATGAAATTGGTATAGAAATTTCATTTAAATATAGATTCCATAAATTATTGATTCAATAATCTATAATCCAATGATTTACATAAATAAACATATCCCCATATTTACTAATTAAATCAATTAAAAATTGAAAAACATAACATTGATTATTTGAATTCCTAATATTTAATTTTCTATTTGATTAGTTATATAATGTATAATTTCTTTGCATATTCATAAATATTCGATTTTAGAGATGAAAAGGTTATAAAAAATAAAAAAAGGAATATAATGTTTATTTAAATTCCCTTAGGAATGACGTTCTAGTATTATATGTTATTCATTAAAGTAATATTGGGATACATAGTTCTATTTTCATCATCGACCCAGAAAATAATGTCAATATTTTGAGAATAAGGATAATATTTTTGATGAAAAAAATATTGAAGGGGATTAGACTATATACTAAAATATTCCAAAATATAATTCCTAATAATGGAATAAAAAAGTTATATTCCAAGAATGATATTAATAGAAAATAATGTCATGTTTCTTATCCCCTATGATGGACCCATGTTTATAATTCCTCTAGGTTTAAAATACCAAATGAGACCCATGATTAGATATTGGGTGGATTATTATATGTTTGATCCAACAACACTATATCCTTCTAGATTTTATTAATTCATTTTTTAGGAGGACTATATCGATAGATTAGACCAAATCTTCACTAATGGAAATAAGATACAATTCACATGGTGGGGGTAAGAAAAATAATGGTTAATATTCCATTTCAGTTTTCACTTACAAAATCATTTCATAATTTAGCAGAGATTACGAATCAATATTACAATCATCACTTTAAATTATTCAACATGTTTCTTGGGTTCCATTGATAAAGAGATATTTTTCTCCTCATCTTCTCACCCAAAAATTGTTCAATATGTTTTTGTATATTCTTGTGGTAATTATCAATTGAATCTTATTTTTTATCATCTTCCTTGAATAAAAAATAAGAGATTTTTGAATTTTAATATTAAAAAAACGTGACATTATAGTCATATAAATTTAAATAAATTTAATTGAGAATTATTTCAAGAATAAATATCATATCAGATGATTGGTTTGGTATCAACTACTTTTTCTGAGGTAATTACCACGTAGAGTAGAGTGGAAGTAAATAGAGGTAGGTAGTCACCCTCCTTTAATATTTATTATATCTCTACATTTTAGTGGGTTATACTTCCATAATTAATTATATATAAAAATGTGATGATATTTCATATTTAATTATGGGTAGATATTATTTCATTTCATAAAAATAATATTCATCCAAAAATTCATTCAATTATTATTTCTCTCCCATATGTATTTAAATAGGGAAATATTCATTATAAATATACTCTATTAATGGTTGAGATACGTAAAAAGTATCCTCATGAAATTATTTATTTTTCTCATTATAAATATGATTAGAATGGTGATTCTATATACTTCTATTACCACTAGTTTGGATTATTGTTTAGTTAATATAGAGTATAATCATCCAATATTACATCCGAATTATAAATTATTCATTAATAATTTTTTTGTGACTAATATTTATTATTATTTATAGATATTTAAAATCTGTAAAAAGGAAATTAAATAAATTCTATTCAAAAACTGTGATACCATAGATCATTTTTAGAAGTCCTTTATATTATTGAAAACCACTTAATATTGAACATATGAGTAGCATACCAAGGATGAATAATGGTAATTTGGATACATAATATAAAGTAATAGTTTTTATATTTTTTAATATAAGATTTTATATAAAAATGTGAGTACAAAAAAATGAATGGAAGTCCACCTAGTTTTCCTAAGGCATTTCAATGTTTTGATGTTCCAGTCAAAGGGGTGTATGAAAGATCCAATTCAATTTCATTGTTCAGCATAGTGGATAACTAATGCCATCTTATTTGAGGATAATTTTCATTGATCACAATATATTCCTAATTCACTATTCTTTTTTAAAAATATAAAAATTTGAGTTTTGGAAAATTTATGGAAAATATATATAAAACAAAGAAATGTATGCAAATAACAATTGAATGTTTGTAAGAAAGAAAGGTCATGGTCTCAGGATTAGTTATTTTGATCCTTTTATATTCATTATTATTGATTAAATTCAATTTGACTATCTATGTCATCATATATGAGTTACTGACCCTATAATTATGTCTGAAATTTTTCACTACTTAGAAATATCTTCATCATACAAAATATTTCCTTCTCTAATAGACATGTAAGAAAAAACAACATGGTATATATTTAAATTTGTACCATGACATAGCAACATTGTATGTCATTTCATCCCCCATGAAAAATAATCATAAACATATGAATATTTTACCATGTGAATGGTGAAAATGGTGATTTGGTAATGAATAGAAATGATTTTAGTAGTCATGACATTGTGGACAATCAAAATACCCAGAAACTTATCTCTTATTTTCTACAAACTGAAATAAAAAATCAAGATATTGATATTTTAATTCATGTACTTTTAGAAAACTCCCCCAAGTATAACAGTTAGGTATATTACTCACCAACATGACTGTATGATGGAGAGATTGATAAAAAATGGGAAAACATATAAATTTAAAATTTGAATATGATGTTACATGGTAAATAATAGAACTATATTTGAAACTAAACTCAAATACATATTCCTAATTTCAATCCATTTCAAAAATAGTTGTATGCATATTAATTAGGCCTATAATGGTATTATTATGAACATTTTGCACCATGTTCACCTTAAATCATCTATAAATGAATACATTATTTAATCCTGATTTAATACTGAGAATTAATATTGGCCCCACGTGAATAGGCTAGGGATTTGATCATGATTTCCAAAACGATATTCGTATTTTCTTGTGTCCCGAATTCATAGTGTAAAACATCTTTTAAATCCATGAAAAATATGGATCCTCATCATTATGTGGTTCATCACAGTCTTATTTAATGACATCATTTCCCATGGTGTTTTATCTCTTGAATATGTTATTTTCAAAATTTTGATATATTCTTGTAGATATTTTTTCTATTTTTGACTTAGATATTTAATTTTAAAACACTGGAAATGGTCTTGGACATATCATACATCACGATACCTCTTCACATCAAAAATAGAAATCTATTTTCTTATTTTGAAAAAATTAATTTTATTATAACATTATTGAATTTATATACAACATATTGGAAATAAAAATAAATTTGTTAACATAAAAATTGTATAAAATAAATTAAATATATATGTATTAATGATTTGTATCTATAGGACTATCTTGAACTTCTTCTATTGATTTGTGAGGATTAAGATTGGGGATGCATGTAATTAGTAGCATAGAAGATAATAATTTAAAGGGATAGGTCCCCATAGTTGTATGGATCAGTTGGGTCTATTGTTGAGTTGGAGAATCATGTTACATGGGTATCATGATCTTTAAAATGATTTACGAGATATCCCTTCACTACAAAAATCATAATAGTCAATCATCTTCACGAACTTACGTATTGACCACAATTTATTCTTTTTTGATTTAACATTATATGAACTATAAATTTCACAAGAAAATAACTCCCTAGATGTTGTTTACTATGGGGACATATTGTCAGTTCCCTCATAAAATTATTCTTCACACCCTTCTTAGGCCACCACTTCACTTGGGTATCTGTGTAGATCTTTACAGGGTTTCTAGAAATGGATTGTGATGAGGCATCAGATATCATGGTCAAGAGGTATGGTATAGAAGTTTAAAATATCCTAGGATGTTATTCTGATCATATATATAGTTGATCCATCTTTGTTAGTATATTCTATTCTATTTATTTTTTAACTAGCACATTGGGTAGTCTATGTGTCTATGGAATAACTACTCTTGACATAATGAAGATTCATTTATCATTCTAATTTTTTACTTTTATTTAATTTTCAATCTGATTATTTACTAATTTTGATTGTGTTTGGTTATTTTATATTTTTCAATCACTCAAATTAAGTGGTTATAGTAAGCACACATCACCACATTATACCCACACATAATGTCTTTATCCTCCAACTCATCAGTAGGCATGCATAAGTTAACATGGAAAACTGGTGTATTTACTGTTCAAAGAGTGACTCGATCATAATTGATACATTGATATTTTAACCACCATATATATGTTTATATTAGAACTGATATTTATGTCAACATTGTTTGGTTTGATCTACAAGTAGTTGTGTTTATGGTTATATGGCTTGGATAGGTATCCAACCATGGCTAGTGGAGACTATTAAAGGGTCAATTATTTTTATTCATTTACTACATTTTCCTTACAATATTTATTACATTAGAATATACTTTAATTATTTATTATTTATTAACGATTTACAATGATTGATCAAAATACTATTTTGGAATCTCATGGATTCAATTCATATGTTGTTAATTAGGTTAACCAAAACCCAATAGCAATTTAAAAACATTTCATGTCCAATATTAACTAATTTAATATTTGGGGCATAGATTAATGAATGAGTAATTTTTTAGATCAATATTATGGTCATGTTTGATTCATTAATTTAGGTTATGATGTTAAATTAATTATTTTATTTTTGGATATTTTTTACTTCACTTCAAATGGAATCATATAATAAAATTTTTTATAATTCCATATCTTATCAATAGTTTCTAGAATATATATTACATACATAAAATGGAATCTCATTCTGAGAACCGATCACATTGAATTTTCTTTTTTTTACTCAATGACCATGATTTTCAATAATTATGGTGTTTTAACTACAATATTTTGTTCTTATAATTAAAATTCATTATTAGACATAGAAAATTTATAGAAGTGGATTCTAAAATATTATATCCCTCATCAACACACATTATGGAAAACATTGTTCTATTTTTTACATTACACATCATATTATTTAACAAATATCATTACATATATTAGTTCAGATTATTAATACATGATTTAAATTGGGACACAGAAATTGGAAACATAGAATTTTCAAATTATTTATAGAATATTTATTATACAATATATTGATCCATGAATGATTTTTATAACTCTATTATTGATCAAAACACCGATGGATAAAAAAATTATCTAGAAGTTAACTATATCATATATTAATAAGTGATTTATAAAATTCATGTTTTTTATACATGTCATATAAAATTACATTCATCATAAAAAAGGTAGAGAAAACATAATAAAGGGTGAGAACAGATTCCTATTAAGGAAGAAAATAGATATATTAACATAACATGAGAATAAGGGTAAGAGTGAATGATAATAACATTAGAATAATGTGACCTACATATTATACATCATAATCCTAAATCATGGAATAAATCTTGGATGATTATTATACATGAATCATAATGGAATCAAATTATATAATCAATTAGAACATAAAATTAGAGCAAGACATAGATTTTGGCATACACAAAAAAATATAAAACTATATTTCAAGGATACCCACCATCACATTTATAATATGTTATTATAAGAATAACAATAAATGTACATTATTTATGATGGGTAAACCACTCAGGTCAACTATTGTTTTTCAATATTGGTATAACCTATATTGTAATTAATTTTTTAGTATTAGGATAACCACCGATGTAACCTCTTTATTTAGGGATTAGGATAACCTCCCAGTTTCCCTTTGACATCAAATAAAATTAAAAATACGATAAATATTAGGGGAATAAAAAATTCTAATCCCACCCATCAGAAAAATAAACTAAAATATATATGTATCGGCTGATCATCATTAGATCTTATCATGTGAAAATGAAATTGGTTACATAAACATTTATTAATATCATAACCCATGAAATGTAAATGCGGTTTACAAACATTTTTAATCATAATCATAAACCATATTGAAAAGGGAAAACGATGGTATAATTATATAACAAATCAACAAAATCATAAAAACAATCTATTTTTGTTGCCTTTAATGAATAGTAATTTCCTAAATATATCATTCAAACATTAATGAATATAATATCATTCTTATTTTGAAATAAATTATTTAAAATATAATAATTATCTATTATTAATTAACAGAATGTATTTAAATATAACTCCGGTAACATGTAGAGTAATATTAATTTTATTGAGAAATAAAAATGGGGAGAAATATTTTGATGGTTAAAAGTATATATTTCATTAACTGTTTTTAAAAAATATAAAAAGTATCTCATTTCAAAAAATACGAAGAATACATTAAAACAATTTTCGTAAAATTAAAAAATTTTAAAAATTAAATTAAAAAATAATTATTGGAATATTAAAAACATTATTGAATATATTTTCAGAAAAAACTAATATAGAAGAGAATGTATTTTGGACAGATGATAGAAATAAAGACAGGTTTTACACAAAGACAATATATTTTAATCCTATCAAGATAAAAATAGGAAACAAATAGAAACATTTAATTTCAATAGAAACTATAGAATAATCATATTAATGATTTTCCTGAGAGGTATATCATCAAATTTTATAATATGAAGAATAATGATAGATATTCCCAATATATAAATATATCTAATCATTATACCATTAAAAGTTTAGAACCATTTAAATTATTAGTATCCTGAATGATGTAACCTTACATGTATGTAAAGACCCGGAACTTTCAAGGATTTTTATTTTTTCGTAATTTCTTTGGAATTTCCCGAGTATGCGATTTCTGACGGCACCTGATTCTAAGGCCCGGTGTGCCCGGAATAAATTTCTGAAGATTATCTCAGGTACGTTTAGTGAAAAAACGAGTGGGTTTTTCTAACTTTTCAATCGGTGCTCGGAATTGAAATCTGAGGGCACCGATGAACTCACATCGCCGATATTTACATAAGAAGGCCCTTTATGGAGTTGCGTTTGATCGGGAGGAGTTGTTAAAAAAAGAGTGAGGAATAAAAATATAATTGGTTTACAATTTTATTTTTATTTCTTGCTAAGTGGTATAAGTGTTGTGTCACAACACTTTTCCCCTCTCTTATGTTGTTTAACTCTTAGGTGTGGGAGTTGGAGTGAGACCTGTTGGGTTGCTAACTTCCCTTGGGAGAATAAAGGAGAGGCAGGGCCCACACGAGCCCCACCCCTTCAATTTTTCCATAACTCCTCACTTCCCTATTTAATTTTTTAAACTCATATATAATTGATCAATGCACCCTCACCCCCACTTAATGCCAAGTCAATACTCGAATTTGTTTGTTTTGTTAAACACCTCATTAATTGGTCAACACACGTTCATTACTTCGTGGATTCTTTTTTAATTTTTAAAGGGTTGACATGAGGAATAATATAAGGGAAACAATATTTTATTATTGTTGTTTTGTTGTGTGGAACAAAGAAGAGACCTCTAGTCTTTTAGAACATTCTTCCTTGTTAAAGAATGTGAAGAACGGCGAAGAATGCCGACCTCCGACGAAGGCTGACGAAGAACGCTAATTCCTCGGAGGTCGATGACGTGAATCCATGTACCGCGACGCCAACGATCCTCTTCTCCACGAAGCCGTGTACCGCGACGCCGAAAATACTCTTCTCCACGATTCCATGTACCACAATGCCAATAGCTCTTACAGAGCATCGTTCTACGACGACCTTTTTCCGCAATGAACCTTGTTCGATAACTTCATCGAGGTAGGGGTTTGTTTTGTTCAAAAATGTTCATTGTCGTCCAATGTGAATTTCTTAGCCTCTTGATATCTGATTTACAAGAGGGGGGATGGACCGCACGAACATAGCCGACTCTCCTCCCCATTGATGTTGTGTTTTTCATGGCAAGAACAATGGTAGCACGGTGCAACGACACCGCGTGGAAACAAGGAGCAACCCGGCGAAGAAGTGTAGTGTCGTCGCACCGCGCCATTGAGGCTGAATGAAACTGTGGTTGGAGTTAGGGATGAAAAGGTGAATAAAAGACTCTGTAGTTTTTTTATTTGACGTGCGGATCAACGAGTGATGACGGAACGGGCCGCAGAGGCGATTTGATGATCCGACAGTGACGTTTGGATCCCGTAAGGATTCCCGACGCATACAGAATTGAAAAAGGACCACTGGAGGAACTTCGGTGGCCTACGGGCATCACCGGATGCATGGGATGCTGGCATGACGGTGCCGACTGCAGGAGGTGGTGGCACCCCAGCCCTCCGCCAAAAGGAACTACCATGGCTGAGGTCGCGGCGACAGGCGGCCGGATCCCGTGACCACGCAAGATCCGGGGGAGCAGGACGTGACGCTCGCCGCGTTCGCGGAGCACAACGACTGCTCGACTCTCTGGCCGATCCAGCATGCCACCCGGCCGAGCCAGGTTAGGATAGGCCGCGCCCTACCGTGTTGGACCCGGAAGCTGTTCGGGTCGACCCGGTTCGGGGCGACCCAGGGGGGTTGGGTCGGGTCGGACCGGGCGCAGACCGCCCATTTTCGGATCAATTCTGGTCTTTTTCCAATATCATGGGCTACGAACCTCTGATCGACGCACCGTCTATAGTGTAGCGATCCGTGGATTGAGACGGTCATTTCGGTATATTACAATAAAAGTTTCGGAGAAATTTGAGTACAACTGGGTTGGTTCGAACACGAAACAAACCGGTCCCTCAGAGCAGAAACACTTCTAACATGAGATCCATACGTCCGATTGATGTGTCGTCGCCTTTGTTGGATTCCTCTTGATGAGACGGAACTTTTGGAATACATCATATGAGTTTTAGACATATTTTTAGTATGGCCGAGTTTGATTGTACCCGAAATTCAACAGGGCCCCTAGAACATAAAAGCCGATAACTTTCAGACCGGACGTCCGTTTGACGAACCGTTAGTAGCATTGGTGATCACATCGAGATACAGTCCCTATGAGAATATTCTATGAGATTTCTGGGTATAGATGAGATACGTCCGGGTTTGTTCGTACACAAAACCAACCAGGCCCCTGGGACGGAAAAGGCTAATAACTCACAGACCGGGCGCCCGATTAACGTGTTGTCTATTGCGTTGAGACCCCAATGACAAGGCGGTCCTTTGAGATACATCTTCTTGGGACATTGAGATACATGGAGTATCTAACTGTAGTTCTTGGATCAGACCCTCCTGGAGACGAGCATATAGAGTACGAAGATCGTGTAGCTGGCTGAGACCTGACGACTGCTTGACCGACTCGACTTCGAGTGAGTTGACTAGCCCAGTGGATGGAGCACTACTATGTTTGGGTGCGGACCCATGGAAGATGGAGCATTACTATGTTTCAGTGTAGACCCACGGTACTCAACAGAAGGAGTACCTTTGCAGGCTATTATGGGGGGTGCACTACTGTGTTTTGGTGGCATACCCCGGCGGGAAGCACTACTGTGTTTGGGTGGTTGACCCATGGTACATGACAGGAGGAGTACCTCAGTAGTCTTAGGTTAGTGAGAAGTACCTCGGAGTCATGACAATATCACAGTACCCGTCATAGATGGAGCGCTTCAGCAGTTATGGTTTCGTTAATGAAAATCCTGGTTTGAGCTGAGTCTATGACATTTGTGTTTCCTCATCATTGAGATGGTTTACATGATAACTTAGGTATAAGTATGGGCTTATACCTATGTAAGGCTTATCTGTTGAGATCCTTCTTTGTGGTTGTCCTTGTTGTATTTAGTGATACCTTGAGGGTCTTGGGGTCCCTACTGAGTATCGTATACTCACCCCTGCATGGGCTATGCCTGCACCTCGTTCTGTTGGTTGCAGACGACGGTCAGCGCAGACAGACGTCGAGTGTTCGAGGACTGGACGACACCTGGAGGTGGACCTCATGACGAGTCAGTACCCGGAGGTGGACCTCACAACGAGTGAGTATCCAGTGGTGGACTTCACGACGAGACAATACTCGGAGGAGGTAGATGAGAGAGAGCATTGTGGAGGGTATCTATACCTACCCTTTAGGTATGATCTGTGATGGACAATCCAGGATCTGTGCTATCTATACCTACCCTTCAGGTAGGATCCGCTGTAGAGACCCAAAGCCTGACGTACATTGACATTACATTAATTTTGCGGAATACTTAGTACATAACAAAAACACACACACAAGGATCGTAATAGTTTAGTGTCTTTGGAAACTCGGAATAAAATCTTCTAATCGTGGTGAAAGATCTTCAACATCTCCCATAAATATATTCCTCTTTTTTTTACCTAAAACCTTTCTTTATATCCTGTGGAAAAGAAAACATAAAAGGGTGAGCTCAAATGCTTAGTAAGGGTAAACAAAAGAAATGCCAATCACATCGTATTCATAAGAACATAACATTTTGGAAATCATAACCTACAAAAGAGAGCATAATTTCATAACATGGGATAAATCATGGTAGTGAAATGTAATCACAATAATCATAACTTAAAACATGAAACTTTGTGGCATTCACCCATAATCATAGAGAATCATTTCTTGTTAGTCAAGACTCATTGCCAAGACTATCTTAGTGGACAAATTCCCTTTCTGATTCGAGTCACCCTCGTTTCAGTCCTGTTTCACTGAATCGGTATAACCTACCGTTCCAGCCCTGTCTATCTCATGAGATATGAAATCTTTACCCAATGAATTGGAGGGAGATATAGGTCCCACCCATCTTATAATGAATCCTTTCTTATGTGTGCCACATAATCATAAAACATACATTATCGCATAACACATGTAACAAAAATGAGATTCTTGAAACTTCATGACATCATAAATCAATTCATATAAGATAATGGAATTCATAAAAATAATTCCATCACAACATGATCAAATCAATGTAATAATAGGGACAAAAACAGAACACTTTATTATCTTAGATGGAAAATAATTTTGATAAAACATTTGAACTCCACTCTTGAGGAAAATATCCTTTCTTCTTCAAAAATATTTTTCCTTTCATAACATGTCATACAACGTTAAAATAAAAGAAGTTGATTAAAAATAAACTTGAAAACTTGTAAAGGGATCTTCTTGGAAATAATGTTTTAAAAATCCATTCATGCCGTATAAGTTAAAAAAAACATTCTTTCGTACTTTTGTCGGAAAAGTCAAAAAGTACCTCGTACGAAAAAAATGACAAAAGATTCCTTTCATATTCTTTACTAAAAACTCACCGAAGGGTCAAATTGTATTTAAACTATTTTAAGTGGATGGAAACAATATTACATATTGAGGGAACATGGATGTGGATGATAAAATAAACCCCAGTAAATACCAAAGTATAAACAATCTCGGATAAAAATGAGATTGTGATATTTCCCTTACCTTAGGTCGGACTTGATTTGTAAGTGTCCGAACCTCCTGTATAATGATTTAAATCATGTTATTGTCTTATTACAGAATCATATTAATTGTTATTATATCATATATGGTCCACTTATGACTTTATATTACCCGTTCTTTTGTAAATTCATGTTAAAGTAGCGTTTTGGGTAAAATCGTCTCATTTGTCGTTCGTGTTTTTAACGTGTAATTATTCATATGATTACATAGATCATGATTACTTAATTCCAGAATATAAAACATGATTTATATATATATATTCAGAATATACATATATAATAAATCATTAAATGGAAAGAAATACACCGTTCATGGAGACAGTAGTCCGTACGTACGCATGAATGCTGTTTTCGTTTCCTTATTGAATTGAATGGAATTAAGTAGATTACATACATATAAATAATTCCAGTATCATTATAAGGTCATATATTTCATTAGTACTTATTATATATACTTTATAATCATTCATGAATGGTTAATCATTGAGAATGAATCTCATCGCGTCGTGGAGACGGTAGTCCGTACGTACGCACGAGCGATGATATCGTTCTCATGGTCGTGGAATTGTGTTGAAGTGTATATTATTTCAGTATCAATATCACTTTATAATAATCATATATAATTACTGATTACACTTTATACTCATCCAATTAAGGTGGTGGCGGAAAATAGATTACACCACGGCGTGGAGACGGTATTCTGTACGTACCCACGCGCGGTGATTTCCTTTTTCCGTAGGATGGATAGAAGGTTAATTAGAGTTGTTTCATATTTATAATAACATATAATTATGTAAGTATTACTGATGTTATTACTTTATCATGAAACAACTAAAGAAGAAGATGTTGAAGAAGAAAAAAAATTGAAAAGATCGGTAATGGATATTACCTCTTCTTTGAAACGCCTCTTTGAATCCTCTACTTAGGGAACTAAGATTGGTCTTTGAAGAAGACCAGGACCTCTAGTATTACTCTAGGGAAGTGGAGAAGGGATTTTGGCAGAGTTTGGCCGAGCTTGAGTGCTCAAATTGGTGTGAGGAGAAGGGGGAGGCGGTGCCCTTTTATAAGGGAGGAGAGGGGCACCTTAGGAATATCTCAAAATATTATTTTATATTAAAGTCAAAATCGGTTTATAATGGTTCCAAAGGGTATTATTTCGAAGCTAAAGTGAGGATGGGTCGAAATCCTATCAACCAATAGGATTTAGACAAGTTTAGGTTATTATTTTAACCTTATAAATTAGATTTAACTCTAAGTTAAATAATTTAACTTTTACCGTGTCTTTTTGTTTTCTTACACTATATGGTTAATACACTTACTATAACATGTCCAAAGAACCCCAAATTGTTTATTATTAATATATATATCCTTATCTAAGTCATGTGGCCGAACCTTAGATTTTTAGGAATAAAATAACAATTAATAATATAATATTTTATTTAAAAACTATTTTGTGTCAATTTTGACACTATTTGGTATATGATTTTTGTGAAAGTCATAACAGAATTATATGTTCGAAAAAAGTTGATTAAATCATCACTAATATATCATAGTAACCTAGAAAATTAGTGGAATTCATTAAAAGTCTTAAATTACATTTATGTTGGTATTTATAATATCAATTATGTCAATATTTCATTAATAAGATAATTACTGCATCATCTTTGTGTCATAAATAAATTAAATTATATGATGTCTAAAAATTACAAATAAAATACCATTATGTAGGAAATCGTTTTAGCTTTCTAATGAATATTTAAAATCGAATTTATCTTATGTATAACCCTACATTAAAAATGTTTTAGTAAATAAACTTTGATTTTAACTCTTTTAACTCTTCTTTGAATTAAATAATAATAAATATCCTAATCTAATCCAAGTGGGCCTAAATGATAATATTTTACACTTAATGTTGTTTTTGGTCGAAATAAACTTTTCCAATAGAATTAGGACATGTGTTAGGGTAATATTAATATCATTCTTACCCTTAATTACCCTATTTACTTTTAACCGTGGTAAATAACAGTAAAACGTTACTATTCACCAAAAAATATTTTCATCTCATTGAACCACATTTTACTTACTGAAATCAACCGTGTCTCTCGGATTTTTGAAATTCCATTCACAGAAGTGGTAATATTAAGTTTTATGAAAAATTCAGTTTTTTTAACTACCACTTAGTAGTTTCACTATTCATCAAAAATTGATGTTTTTCAGAACAATGCCAAAATTTCATCCTAAGCTATATTTCATATTCCAAATTCAAAAATGAAGTCTATTTTACCAAATTCATAACATAGAAGTTTCATTAATTAATTTTATAATTAAATCCCGCTGTTAAAACAAATAGCGTGTTTTTAAGAAACAATATCTATCAAAAGATTGACACATGATTATGTCCGGTTTAAATGTGAAATTACATCCAATGACCAACATTGTATTAAATTGTAAAAATATATTCTAAATATACTTTAAAACCACTCAAATTAATAATTTATCACTATTAATTATTTCGATTAAAAAAGTTGTTTTTAATTATAATTTAGTAATTTTCACTATTCGTCAGAATATGAAAGTTTTCCGAAAAGTACCAAAATTTCACCTTAGGCTAAATTCGATACTCCGAATCCAAAATTGAAGTCCATTTTGAGAGCTAAAATTTCTAAAATTTTAAAAAGTGGTTATTACTATTCATAACGGCTAGTTTTAATAATATTTTAATAGCATATCGTTGTTTCGTGAAAATCAGTATTGCATACTACACACGCTATCGAGGAAGGTTGTGATTGCGTGTAATGAAAGGAAAGTCAAGGATGCGTGTTGTGCAAACTCCTTTTGGTGTAGCGTACAACACAAGACATTAATAAAATTAAAAAGAATAGTTTTCATAAAATCTCAGGCTGTTACATTCTACCCCCCTTAAAATAAATTTCGCCCTCGAAATTCGTCGGGTTTTAAATAGTTTACTATTCGAAAGTTTCTTTAATAGAAACCCACATCGTAAAAAGGAATACCAAATCTTTTTTTTAAAAACTAAAGTATGAAATGTAACGATAACCCAAATAAACTAATCACTGGGTTTCCACATAGGTGAAAATATGGATATGGAAGAGAAATCTAACTATCATGTTCTGATGGAGAGTGGTAGAGAACATGGCTCTGGAAAATCCAGCAATCACAAAACCATAAATTTGTGACGATCTAAGGTACCATATGATTCATTACATATAAGAGCACTAGGACAACATTTTTGGTTTTCAAGATCATTTCCCTAAAGTTGAAAATTTGAATTAGAATAAATACTTACTTTATTTTGGTACAATCTCACTATTGTTCATGCCTTGAACAATTTCCACTTCATCTCTTAAATAAATGAAGTTGAATTTGTTATTCGTGAAGTATTAGCAGATCATGTGATAGAATGACGGGTCATTCCATCTATCTCAAACAAAAGGTTAGCAAAAATTATATACATAAGTCGATCTATAGTGAGATTAATCATATATGGTTCCTAAAATGGACTTATACTTCATATATCGTACTTCTTAATAAAATAAAACTAGTTTCTACTAAACAGGGACTTCCTGTAGGCCAGTGTTAGGCGATAAAGGCCAGTCGCACTTCGGTTGTGGGTTCGATTCACATAGCCTTGTCTGACGCGATGGGCTGTCGCTCGTCCTGCAGGTTGTCCTTTTTTTCTAAAACTAAATTACTATAACATCCCATCAATAATATCAAAAAAAGAACTTCTATCCTTAAACAATACTATTTTATGTCCAACATAATCCATTCTAGTCTTTGGGCTTATCCATAATACTGCAGTCCACTTTCATAACATAGTGAAAATGATTACCATAGATTTAATACCATTGTTGAACCCCATATATCAAAAGATATGTTTTATTGGTCACATTTCAAACATTCAAAGTCCTTAATCTTGTATTCTCTTGAATACCCATTGAACCTTAGTGAAAACTTGAATGCAGTTAAAAGTTAACACTTTCCACATACCAAAATCCTCAAAATTCTATATACTCAAACCATGATATCACTAAGTCCTTATATCAATCATGAGATCATGAATACTGTTAAACATTTCGTTTTCTGAATTTCCCTTCATTATGCTCATATCATCTTATTTCCAAAAATATCTCAATCACTTTGAATACCACATTAGACCAATACATAAATATTCCAATACTACATGATACAACATTATTTTGGAATCCCATTATATAAACACTTAATCATTCCACCACATCGTTGTCATATTCAACATCGCCAATAGTGATCGCATGTTACTTCCCTTTGTCCTTTTCCTTCAGTGGTTTCTCATGTTGATCATCACTAACCCTTGGATTATGGCATTTATTAGCATAATGCCCCATTTCCTTGCACTTGAAGCATTGAAGTGTTGGTGGTGCATTCTCTGCAGTGTTTGCTTTATTCACATCATTAGAATCCCTTTTTCCATTACTTCGACACTCAGCTGCTCGGTGACCTTCTTTTCCACACTTAAAACATTTTCTAGTCCCTTTAAGACAATCTCCACCATGCTTCTTTCCTCACTTTGTGCATAAGGAAACATTGATCTTCATTTCACCATTATTCTGAGATTTCTCCTTGAACTCCATCTTTCGTTTCATGTCAAAACCATGAGATGGATATGTAACACCAACTTCCATTTCTACCTTGATAGCACAACACACAATTTCTTAATATCTACTGAAGTCTCTTATAGCTAATGCCCTTCGAAGACTTGGTTTTAAGCCACTGAAAAATCGACCAAATTTACTTTCAGGTTGGATGATAATGCCAGATGCATACCTTGGAAGTCTTGAAAAATTTTCTACGTATATACCAACAGATTCATCATCCTCTTTCTTTAGATCAAGAAACTCCTTCTCCATCTTTGTTCGAAGAATACGAGGGAAGTACTTATTGAAAAATAAGTTTTTGAACTCGTCCCATTCCATGGACTCAATTTCATCTCTTGGCCTCGTATTCTTGATAAGATTCCACCATTGATCAGCTTCATCTTCCAAACGATATACTGCTAAGATGACTTTATCATGCTCAGAACATTGAAGAACTGAAAATATCTTTTCAGTGGTACTGATCCATTGTTCACCAACAAGTGGATCGGAAGTCCCACTGAAAGAAGGTGGACGTTTCCTCATGAAGGACTCTATATAATATTGTTCCCTTATCTGCTCATTTGGAAGTCCAGAATGATTCATAGCTTGTGTAAGTATAGCAATAAGATTTTGCACTCCATCTCCCATAACATTTTTTTGTTCAGGAGGGCAATCATTGCATTGTCCATTGCATTGATCAACACGGTTCCTTCGGGATCCAGCCATCATCTAAAACCCAAAAAGAATAGTGTTAGAGGCAAAAATCATAATAAAGGGGGAGTAACTTCAATATATAACTTCATAGGTTTAATTCTATGATCTTTAGCGTAATTCGAGTACTATAACCTATACGTATACTTAATCTTAGGGAAATCCCTAGACATTCCATAGAAATATCTCTAGGGATCTCACTAAAGTTTTCGCATCCTAGTTTCCAAAGGTTGACTAAACCTTTCCTCTGATACCAACTGTAGAGACCCGAAGCCTGATGTACATTGACATTACATTAATTTTGCGGAATACTAAGTACATAACAAAAACACACACACAAGGATCGTGATAGTTTAGTGTCTTTGGAAGCTCGGAATAAAATCTTCTAATCGTGGTGAAAGATCTTCAACATCTCCCATAAAGATCTTCCTCTTTTTTTTACCTAAAACCTTTCTTTATATTCTGGGGAAAAGAAAACATAAAAGGGTGAGCTCAAATTCTCAGTAAGGGTAAACAAAAGAAATATCAATCACATCGTATTCATAAGAACATAACATTTTGGAAATCATAACCTGTAAAAGAGAGCATAATTTCATAACATGGGATAAATCATGGTAGTGAAATGTAATCACAATAATCATAACTTAAAACATGAAACTTTGTGGCATTCACACATAATCATATAGAATCATTTCTTGTTAGTCAAGACTCATTGCCAAGACTATCTTAGTGGACAAAGTCCCTTTCTGAATCGAGTCACCCTCATTTCAGTCCTGTTTCACTGAACCGGTATAACCTACCGTTCCAGCCCTGTCTATCTCATGAGATATGAAATATTTACCCAATGCATTGGAGGGAGATATAGGTCCCACCCATCTTATAATGAATCCTTTCCTATGTGTGCCACATAATCATAAAACATACATTATCGCATAACACATGTAACAAAAATGGGATTCTTGAAACATCATGAAATCATAAATCAATTCATATAAGATAAAGGAATTCATAAAAATAATTCCATCACAACATGATAAAATCAATGTAATAATAGGGACAAAAATAGAACCCTTTATTATCTTAGATGGAAAATAATTTTGATAAAACATTTGAACTCCACTCTTGAGGAAAATATCCTTTCTTCTTCAAAAATATTTTTTCCTTTCATAACATGTCATACAACACTAAAATAAAAGAAGTTGATTAAAAATAAACTTTAAAACTTGTAAAGGAATCTTCTTGGAAATAATGTTTTAAAAATCCATTCATGCCATATAAGTTAAAAAAAAACATTCTTTCGTACTTTTGTCGGAAAAGTCAAAAAGTACCTCGTACGAAAAAAAATGACAAAAGATTCCTTTCATATTCTTTACTAAAAACTCACCGAAGGGTCAAATTGTATTTAAACTATTTTAAGTGGATGGAAACAATATTACATATTGAGGGAACATGGATGTGGATGATAAAATAAACCCCAGTAAATACCAAAGTATAAACAATCTCGGATAAAAATGAGATTGTGATATTTCCCTTACCTTAGGTCCGACTTGATTTGTAAGTGTCTGAACCTCCTGTATAATGATTTAAATCATGTTATTGACTTATTACAGAATCATATTCATTGTTATTATATCATATATGGTCAACTTATGACTTTATATTACCCGTTCTTTTGTAAATTCATGTTAAAGTAGCGTTTTGGGTAAAATCGTCTCATTTGTCATTCGTGTTTTTAACGTGTAATTATTCATATGATTACTTAGATCATGATTACTTAATTCCAGAATATAAAACATGATTTATATATATATATTCCGAATATACATATATAATAAATCAGTAAATGGAAAGAAATACACCGTTCATGGAGACGGTAGTCCGTACGTACGCATGAATGCTGTTTTCGTTTCCTTATTGAATTGAATGGAATTAAGTAGATTACATACATATAAATAATTACAGTATCATTATAAGGACATATATTTCATTAGTACTTATTATATATACTTTATAATCATTCATGAATGGTTAATCATTGAGAATGAATCTCATCGCGTCGTGGAGACGGTAGTCCGTACGTACGCACGAGCGAGGATATCGTTCTCATGGTCGTGGAATTGTGTTTAAGTGTATACTATTTCAGTATCAATGTCACTTTATAATAATCATATATAATTACTCATTACACCTTTATACTCATCCAATTAAGGTGGTGGCGGAAAATAGATTACACCACGGCGTGGAGACCGTATTCCGTACGTACGCACGCGCGGTGATTTCCTTTTTCCGTAGGATGGATAGAAGGTTAATTAGAGTTGTTTCATATTTATAATAACATATCAGTATGTATGTAATACTGATGTTATTACTTTATCATGAAACAACTAAAGAAGAAGAAGTTGAAGAAGAAATTTTTTTGAAAAGATCGGTAATGGATATTACCTCTTCTTTGAAACGCCTCTTTGAATCCTCGACTTAGGGAACTAATATTGGTCTTTGAATAATACCAGGACCTCTAGGATTATTCTAGGGAAGTGGAGAAGGTATTTTGGCAGAGGTTGGCCGAGCTTGAGTGCTCAAATTGGTGTGAGGAGAAGGGGGAGGAGGTGCCCTTTTATAAGGGAGGAGAGGGGCACCTTAGGAATATCTCAAAATATTATTTTATATTAAAGTCAAAATCGGTTTATAATGGTTCCAAAGGGTATTATTTCGAAGCTAAAGTGGTTATGGGTCGAAACCCTATCAACCAATAGGATTTAGACAAGTTTAGGTTATTATTTTAACCTTATCAATTAGATTTAAATCTAAGTTAAATAATTTAACTTTTACCATGTCTTTTTGTTTTCTTACACTATATAGTTAATAAACATACTATAACATGCCAAACGAACCCAAAATTGTTTATTATTAATATATATATCCTTATCTAAGTCATTTGGACGAACATTAGATTTTTAGGAATAAAATAACAATTAATAATATAATATTTGATTTAAAAACTATTTTGTGTCATTTTTGACACTATTTGGTATATGATTTTTTTGAAAGTCAAAACAGAATTATATGTCCAAAAAAGTTGATTAAATAATCACTAATATATCATAGTAACCTAGAAAATTAGTGAAATTCATAAAAAGTCTTAAATTACATTTATTTTGGTATTTATATTATCAATTATGTCAATATTTCATTAATAAGATAATTACTGCATCATCTTTGTGTCATAAATAAATTAAATTATTTGATGTCTAAAAATTACAAATAAAATACCATTATGTAGGAAATCGTTTTAGCTTTCTAATGAATATTTAAAATCGAATTTATCTTATGTATAACCCTACATTAAAAATGTTTTAGTAAATAAACTTTGATTTTAACTCTTTTAACTCTTCTTTGAATTAAATAATAATAAATATCCTAATCTAATCCAAGTGGGCCTAAATGATAATATTTTACACTTAATGTTGTTTTTGGTCGAAATACACTTTTCCAATAGAATTAGGACATGTGTTAGGGTAATATTAATATCATTCTTACCCTTAATTACCCTATTTACTTTTAACCGTGGTAAATAACAGTAAAAAGTTACTATTCACCAAAAAATATTTTCATCTCATTGAACCACATTTTACTTACTGACATCAACCTTGTCTATCGGATTTTTGAAATTCCATTCACAGAAGTGGTAATATTAAGTTTTATGAAAAATTCAGTTTTTTTAACTACCACTTAGTAGTTTCACTATTCATCAAAAATTGATGTTTTTCAGAACAATGCCAAAATTTCATCCTAAGCTATATTTCATATTCCAAATTCAAAAATGAAGTATATTTTACCAAATTCATAACATAGAAGTTTCATTAATTAATTTTATAATTAAATCCCGCTGTTAAAACAAATAGCGTGTTTTTAAGAAACAATATCTATCAAAAGATTGACACATGATTATGTCAGGTTTAAATGTGAAATTACATCCAATGACCAACATTGTATTAAATTGTAAAAATATATTCTAAATATACTTTAAAACCACTCAAATTAATAATTTATCACTATTAATTATTTCGATTAAAAAAGTTGTTTTTAATTATAATTTAGTAATTTTCACTATTCGTCAGAATATGAAAGTTTTCCGAAAAGTACCAAAATTTCACCTTAGGCTAAATTCGATACTCCGAATCCAAAATTGAAGTCCATTTTGAGAGCTAAAATTTCTAAAATTTTAAAAAGTGGTTATTACTATTCATAACGGCTAGTTTTAATAATATTTTAATAGCATATCGTTGTTTCGTGAAACTCAGTATTGCGTACTACACACGCTATCGAGGAAGGTTGTGATTGTGTGTAATGCAAGGCAAGTCAAGGATGCGTGTTGTGCAAACTCCTTTTGGTGTAGCGTACAACACAAGACATTAATAAAATTAAAAAGAATAGTTTTCATAAAATCTCAGGCTGTTACATTCTACCCCCCTTAAAATAAATTTCGCCCTCGAAATTCGTCGGGTTTTAAATAGTTTACTATTCGAAAGTTTCTTTAATAGAAACCCACATCGTAAAAAGGAATACCAAATCTTGTCTTTAAAAACTAAAGTATGAAATGTAACGATAACCCAAATAAACTAATCACTGGGTTTCCACATAGGTGAAAATATGGATATGGAAGAGAAATCTAACTATCATGTTCTGATGGAGAGTGGTAGAGAACATGGCTATGGAAAATCCAGCAATCACAAAACCATAAATTTGTGACGATCTAAGGTACCATATGATTCATTACATATAAGAGCACTAGGACAACATTTTTGGTTTTCAAGATCATTTCCCTAAAGTTGAAAATTTGAATTAGAATAAATACTTACTTTATTTTGGTACAATCTCACTATTGTTCATGCCTTGAACAATTTCCACTTCATCTCTTAAATAAATGAAGTTGAATTTGTTATTCGTGAAGTATTAGCAGATCATGTGATAGAATGACGGGTCATTCCATCTATCTCAAACAAAAGGTTAGCAAAAATTATATACATAAGTCGATCTATAGTGAGATTAATCATATATGGTTCCTAAAATGGACTTATACTTCATATATCGTACTGCTTAATAAAATAAAACTAGTTTCTACTAAACAGGGACTTCCTGTAGGCCAGTGGTAGGCGATAAAGGCCAGTCGCACTTCGGTTGTGGGTTCGATTCACATAGCCTTGTCTGACGCGATGGGCTGTCGCTCGTCCTGCAGGTTGTCTTTTTTTTCTAAAACTAAATTACTATAACATCCCATCAATAATATCAAAAAAAGAACTTCTATCCTTAAACAATACTATTTTATGTCCAACATAATCCATTCTAGTCTTTGGGCTTATCCATAATACTGCAGTCCACTTTCATAACATAGTGAAAATGATTACCATAGATTTAATACCATTGTTGAACCCCATATATCAAAAGATATGTTTTATTGGTCACATTCCAAACATTCAAAGTCCTTAATCATGTATTCTCTTGAATACCCATTGAACCTTAGTGAAAACTTGAATGCAGTTAAAAGTTAACACTTTCCACATACCAAAATCCTCAAAATTCTATATACTCAAACCATGATATCACTTAGTCCTTATATCAATCATGAGATCATGAATACTGTTAAACATTTCGTTTTCTGAATTTCCCTTCATTATGCTCATATCATCTTATTTCCAAAAATATCTCAATCACTTTGAATACCACATTAGACCAATACATAAATATTCCAATACTACATGATACAACATTATTTTGGAATCCCATTATATAAACACTTAATCATTCCACCACATCGTTGTCATATTCAACATCGCCAATAGTGATCGCATGTTACCTCCCTTTGTCATTTTCCTTCAGTGGTTTCTCATGTTGATCATCACTAACCCTTGGATTATGGCATTTATTAGCATAATGCCCCATTTCCTTGCACTTGAAGCATTGAAGTGTTGGTGGTGCATTCTCTGCAGTGTTTCCTTTATTCACATCATTAGAATCCCTTTTTCCATTACTTAGACACTCAGCTGCTCGGTGACCTTCTTTTCCACACTTAAAACATTTTCTAGTCCCTTTAAGACAATCTCCACCATGCTTCTTTCCTCACTTTGTGCATAAGGAAACATTGATCTTCTTTTCACCATTATTCTGAGATTTCTCCTTGAACTCCATCTTTCGTTTCTTGTCAAAACCATGAGATGGATATGTAACACCAACTTCCATTTCTACCTTGATAGCACAACACACAATTTCTTAATATCTACTGAAGTCTCTTATAGCTAATGCCCTTCGAAGACTTGGTTTTAAGCCACTGAAAAATCGACCAAATTTACTTTCAGGTTGGATGATAATGCCAGATGCATACCTTGGAAGTCTTGAAAAATTTTCTACGTATATACCAACAGATTCATCATCCTCTTTCTTTAGATCAAGAAACTCCTTCTCCATCATTGTTCGAAGAATACGAGGGAAGTACTTATTGAAAAATAAGTTTTTGAACTCGTCCCATTCCATGGACTCAATTTCATCTCTTGGCCTCGTATTCTTGATAAGATTCCACCATTGATCAGCTTCAGCTTCCAAACGATATACTGCTAAGATGACTTTATCATGCTCAGAACATTGAAGAACTGAAAATATCTTTTCAGTGGTACTGATCCATTGTTCAGCAACAAGTGGATCGGAAGTCCCACTGAAAGAAGGTGGACGTTTCCTCATGAAGGACTCTATAGAATATTGTTCCCTTATCTGCTCATTTGGAAGTCCAGAATGATTCATAGCTTGTGTAAGTATAGCAATAAGATTTTGCACTCCATCTCCCATAACATTTTTTTGTTCAGGAGGGCAATCATTGCATTGTCCATTGCATTTATCAACACGGTTCCTTCGGGTTCCAGCCATCATCTAAAACCCAAAAAGAATAGTGTTAGAGGCAAAAATCATAATAAAGGGGGAGTAACTTCAATATATAACTTCATAGGTTTAATTCTATGATCTTTAGCGTAATTCGAGTACTATAACCTATACGTATACTTAATCTTAGGGACATCCCTAGACATTCCATAGAAATATCTCTAGGGATCTCAATAAAGTTTTCGCATCCTAGTTTCCAAAGGTTGACTAAACCTTTCCTCTGATACCAACTGTAGAGACCCGATGCCTGATGTACATTGACATTACATTAATTTTGCGGAATACTAAGTACATAACAAAAACACACACACAAGGATCGTGATAGTTTAGTGTCTTTGGAAGCTCGGAATAAAATCTTCTAATCGTGGTGAAAGATCTTCAACATCTCCCATAAAGATCTTCCTCTTTTTTTACCTAAAACCTTTCTTTATATTCTGGGGAAAAGAAAACATAAAAGGGTGAGCTCAAATTCTCAGTAAGGGTAAACAAAAGAAATATCAATCACATCGTATTCATAAGAACATAACATTTTGGAAATCATAACCTGTAAAAGAGAGCATAATTTCATAACATGGGATAAATCATGGTAGTGAAATGTAATCACAATAATCATAACTTAAAACATGAAACTTTGTGGAATTCACACATAATCATAGAGAATCATTTCTTGTTAGTCAAGACTCATTGCCAAGACTATCTTAGTGGACAAAGTCCCTTTCTGAATCGAGTCACCCTCGTTTCAGTCCTGTTTCACTGAACCGGTATAACCTACCGTTCCAGCCCTGTCTATCTCATGAGATATGAAATATTTACCCAATGCATTGGAGGGAGATATAGGTCCCACCCATCTTATAATGAATCCTTTCCTATGTGTGCCAAATAATCATAAAACATACATTATCGCATAACACATGTAACAAAAATGGGATTCTTGAAACATCATGAAATCATAAATCAATTCATATAAGATAAAGGAATTCATAAAAATAATTCCATCACAACATGATAAAATCAATGTAATAATAGGGACAAAAACAGAACCCTTTATTATCTTAGATGGAAAATAATTTTGATAAAACATTTGAACTCCACTCTTGAGGAAAATATCCTTTCTTCTTCAAAAATATTTTTTCCTTTCATAACATGTCATACAACACTAAAATAAAAGAAGTTGATTAAAAATAAACTTTAAAACTTGTAAAGGAAGCTTCTTGGAAATAATGTTTTAAAAATCCATTCATGCCGTATAAGTTAAAAAAAACATTCTTTCGTACTTTTGTCGGAAAAGTCAAAAAGTAACTCGTACGAAAAAAAATGACAAAAGATTCCTTTCATATTCTTTACTAAAAACTCACTGAAGGGTCAAATTGGATTTAAACTATTTTATGTGGATGGAAACAATATTACATATTGAGGGAACATGGATGTGGATGATAAAATAAACCCCAGTAAATACCAAAGTATAAACAATCTCGGATAAAAATGAGATTGTGATATTTCCCTTACCTTAGGTCCGACTTGATTTGTAAGTGTCTGAACCTCCTGTATAATGATTTAAATCATGTTATTGACTTATTACAGAATCATATTCATTGTTATTATATCATATATGGTCAACTTATGACTTTATATTACCCGTTCTTTTGTAAATTCATGTTAAAGTAGCATTTTGGGTAAAATCGTCTCATTTGTCATTCGTGTTTTTAACGTGTAATTATTCATATGATTACTTAGATCATGATTACTTAATTCCAGAATATAAAACATGATTTATATATATATATTCAGAATATACATATATAATAAATCAGTAAATTGAAAGAAATACACCGTTCATGGAGACGGTAGTCCGCACATACGCATGAATGCTGTTTTCGTTTCCTTATTGAATTGAATGGAATTAAGTAGATTACATACATATAAATAATTACAGTATCATTATAAGGTCATATATTTCATTAGTACTTATTATATATACTTTATAATCATTCATGAATGGTTAATCATTGAGAATGAATCTCATCGCGTCGTGGAGACGGTAGTCCGTACGTACGCACGAGCGAGGATATCGTTCTCATGGTCGTGGAATTGTGTTTAAGTGTATACTATTTCAGTATCAATGTCACTTTATAATAATCATATATAATTACTCATTACACCTTTATACTCATCCAATTAAGGTGGTGGCGGAAAATAGATTACACCACGGCGTGGAGATGGTATTCCGTACGTACGCACGCGCGGTGATTTCCTTTTTCCGTAGGATGGATAGAAGGTTAATTAGAGTTGTTTCATATTTATAATAACATATCAGTATGTATGTAATACTGATGTTATTACTTTATCATGAAACAACTAAAGAAGAAGAAGTTGAAGAAGAAAAAAATTTGAAAAGATCGGTAATGGATATTACCTCTTCTTTGAAACGCCTCTTTGAATCCTCGACTTAGGGAACTAATATTGGTCTTTGAATAAGACCAGGACCTCTAGGATTATTCTAGGGAAGTGGAGAAGGTATTTTGGCAGAGGTTGGCCGAGCTTGAGTGCTCAAATTGGTGTGAGGAGAAGGGGGAGGAGGTGCCCTTTTATAAGGGAGGAGAGGGGCACCTTAGGAATATCTCAAAATATTATTTTATATTAAAGTCAAAATCGGTTTATAATGGTTCCAAAGGGTATTATTTCGAAGCTAAAGTGGGGATGGGTCGAAACCCTATCAACCAATAGGATTTAGTCAAGTTTAGGTTATTATTTTAACCTTATCAATTAGATTTAAATCTAAGTTAAATAATTTAACTTTTACCATGTCTTTTTGTTTTCTTACACTATATAGTTAATAAACATACTATAAAATGCCAAACGAACCCAAAATTGTTTATTATTAATATATATATCCTTATCTAAGTCATTTGGACGAACATTAGATTTTTAGGAATAAAATAACAATTAATAATATAATATTTGATTTAAAAACTATTTTGTGTCATTTTTGACACTATTTGGTATATGATTTTTTTGAAAGTCAAAACAGAATTATATGTCCAAAAAAGTTGATTAAATCATCACTAATATATCATAGTAACCTAGAAAATTAGTGAAATTCATAAAAAGTCTTAAATTACATTTATTTTGGTATTTATATTATCAATTATGTCAATATTTCATTAATAAGATAATTACTGCATCATCTTTGTGTCATAAATAAATTAAATTATTTGATGTCTAAAAATTACAAATAAAATACCATTATGTAGGAAATCGTTTTAGATTTCTAATGAATATTTAAAATCGAATTTATCTTATGTATAACCCTACATTAAAAATGTTTTAGTAAATAAACTTTGATTTTAACTCTTTTAACTCTTCTTTGAATTAAATAATAATAAATATCCTAATCTAATCCAAGTGGTCCTAAATGATAATATTTTACACTTAATGTTGTTTTTGGTCGAAATACACTTGTCCAATAGAATTAGGACATGTGTTAGGGTAATATTAATATCATTCTTACCCTTAATTACCCTATTTACTTTTAACCGTGGTAAATAACAGTAAAAAGTTACTATTCACCAAAAAATATTTTCATCTCATTGAACCACATTTTACTTACTGACATCAACCGTGTCTCTCGGATTTTTGAAATTCCATTCACAGAAGTGGTAATATTATGTTTTATGAAAAATTCAGTTTTTTTAACTACCACTTAGTAGTTTCACTATTCATCAAAAATTGATGTTTTTCAGAACAATGCCAAAATTTCATCATAAGCTATATTTCATATTCCGAATTCAAAAATGAAGTCTATTTTACCAAATTCATAACATAGAAGTTTCATTAATTAATTTTATAATTAAATACCGCTGTTAAAACAAATAGCGTGTTTTTAAGAAACAATATCTATCAAAAGATTGACACTTGATTATGTCTTGTTTAAATGTGAAATTACATCCAATGACCAACATTGTATTAAATTGTAAAAATATATTCTAAATATACTTTAAAACCACTCAAATTAATAATTTATCACTATTAATTATTTCGATTAAAAAAGTTGTTTTTGATTATAATTTATTAATTTTCACTATTCGTCAGAATATGAAAGTTTTCCGAAAAGTACCAAAATTTCACCTTAGGCTAAATTCGATACTCCGAATCCAAAATTGAAGTTCATTTTGAGAGCTAAAATTTCTAAAATTTTAAAAAGTGGTTATTACTATTCATAACGGCTAGTTTTAATAATATTTTAATAGCATATCGTTGTTTCGTGAAACTCAGTATTGCGTACTACACACGCTATCGAGGAAGCTTGCGATTGCGTGTAATGCAAGGCAAGTCAAGGATGCGTGTTGTGCAAACTCATTTTGGTGTAGCGTACAAATCAAGACATTAATAAAATTAAAAAGAATAGTTTTCATAAAATCTCAGGATGTTACATCCGCGGTGGATGATCTTGGAGCAGCGCTATCTGTACCTACCCTTCAGATAGGATCTGAGGTGGACGACCCAGGAGTTGCTTCTATTCATCTAGCAGTTTGTCTTTTCTGTTGTACTTTCGTTCAGTTGTAGTTATACTTTCAGTTGGGTTTGTATTCTGGCCGACTTACTTTTCAGCACTTTCTTTTCTACTTAGTGTATTACTTCCTCTTTTACTCTATGGTGTTTTGTTTACATTTATAAAGTCAATTCCTTCCCAGTTATCAGTTTTTACACCTTTGGTGCTAGTCTCCAGCCACTGGCCTATGGAAGGCAGGCTTGGGGTAGTCACGGCACGGGCTCCAAGGATGGGTCGTGAAAAATTGGTATCAAATGAGTCGGTTCTACAGCAAAACTTAAAACTCTGATATTTTTCTTTCTGTGAAGCAATAGTGTAAAGGGTACCGAGTGTGGTCTTCAGTTCAGGGAGTCTAGTGTTAGTGCGGGTAGCCGACGTATCCATACACCAGGACCCTGACCTCTGATTTCTGACTCATTGCACGAAAACCCTAATTTCATGTGTGTCTTCAAATGTTATCCCTCTAAAACAGCTCAAACCAGGTCATCTCACTAGGTATAATCGTTTCACCATGTCACACATGTTTCTTTAAGGATGTCATTCCACAGAAGACCAGCTAGAGCCCAGAGGGATGTACGTACTGACATCCTGCCGAGCGATGAGGCCTCGGTACAGGGCCCTCTTACAGTTGAGGCACCAGCGGAGGCACCAGCGATACAACCATACGTTGGGCCACCGATCCTGGCAGCCCCAGCAGCAGGCGATGCACGCCGCTTGAGCGCGCTGCATGAGTTTCATCACCAGAGGCCACCCATGTTCCGGGGAGAGACGGACCCAATGGAGGCTGAGGATTGGCTGGAGGATGTCGTTAGAGTCTTCAGGATAGTGGGTACACCATCGGACTTCATGGTGATCTTTGCTACTAGCCTCCTTCAGGAAGCAGCAGGCAAATGGTAGAGCCAGATGCTCCAGTTTTGCAATGAGACGACCATCACATGGGGAGACCTCGAAACCTTTTTCAGGGTGGAGATTGTACCTGTGGCTCTACACCCTGAGCATTTTCAGGAGCTGCTACCTTTGCCGCATGATTTTTGATCAGTATCTGAGTCATCGGTGGGAAGTAGACAGACGATTCAGGGGTCCAAGAGGTCCAGACCAGTAGATGGGCAATCTCGGGTTATAGGATCGGTAGTGTGGGGTACCAAGGGTGGTGTTAGAGCCAGACATGCTAAAAACAGGAAGTCTTTCTCCTACGGAAGGAAGGGTCACATGGCACGTGACTGTCGGACTCCCTACACAGTTGATCTGCAGGCGTTGGAGGGGCCACCAAGATAGAAGCTGTGGCGGGTGCTTGAGCAACAGCCGAGCATGGGACAGGGCAGTAGAGCTACGGAAACAGGTGGACTGGAGCAGAACTAGTGGATTCCTTTTTGTGTCCTTGTAATATGAGCTGCTATAATAAAATACACTTATCTTCATGATGTTTTATTTCATGTCCATTTTATTGGTTGATACTGAGCGGTCCCGGTTAAAAGTGTTGACTTGACCCTCACTTTCGAGATTTCTACTGGAGGAGACCCAGTGACCTCACACTGATGTCGACAGTGTGACTCAACCATTAGAGGTGAGAGTGACAGTTTGATCTCTTGGTAGTAACTTCGAGGCCTTACAACTTCATCCATGGAATGAATGCATCATTCATGTCAGGATTGACTGTATTAGGCAATGGGCATGGTTCATCCAGGGGATGATACCGAGTTTCTCATTTCGGAAAAGGTTGAAGTCATAGCAGATCTTACATATCGTAGGAAAAGAAGGTATAGAAAATCCATGAGTGGATGAAGACTGCACAGTGATGTAAGAAACAGGAAACTGGCGCCATTCTTAGAGACTCGGGCATGTTAAATGTTTCAATAAGAGTAATAATTAAGGAGAGATGAGTCTGTGAAGCAGCCGACGTGGAGGCAGAGATATGAGTGAAGCATGAGGTGGTGTACATTTCATCATGCTACAACCACCCGCCTTAGTTTTCCCCGCTAGGCTCAGGGAGCTGGAGGGCAGGGGAAGAGTGCGGCTGCATGCGGTCAAGGAGTGTGACCCAATGGCTCTAAAAATGATTCATGAGACAATCTGTGTCCAATACTAGCTACCGTATTAACAGACTTTGATATGAATCATTCCATCCTTCCACGAATCTTGTCCCAGACCTAGAGTTTTCGATAATCCATAGACTTGACCCTCACGTCTGGAGATTCCTTAGGAGGAGACTCGATAATCACAATTACACCGACCGTGTGGTCTGACCCTTGAGGTGAGATTTTCGGTTGGAATCTTTTGGTGACAGTGACGAGGACTTAAGACGTTGGTCTCAGTACGGATTGGATTCACAGTTCATTCTTAGATTGACTGTATTAGGCAAAAAGGTAGTTGTCTAACTACAACGTCGGGATGTGTTTTCCATGGTTGGAAAAAAGGAAACCCTAGGAAGCACATGATAAACTCATGCATATGAGGGATTGTCCAATCACTCTTGGGTCTACCAGCCATACCCTTGTGGCAGCGGGAGTTTTGAGTTTCTATTCTAATCAGGAAATGGAGGCCTCTTGAGTTTGAGGATGACCTCCACGTCCTTATATGGGTCTCACCTCGACAAGGTTTACAGAGATGTGGCCAAGGCAGTAAGTTATCTCTGAGGTTCAACGGACCTTTCTAGGTCATTAGCAAGGTAGGTGGGTTGGTTTACCGCTTGACCTTTCCACCTTAGTTGCACCGGGTGCATGAAATCATCTGCATACCTCGGCTGAGGAGATACGTGCATGATCCCTCACACATCATCGACCTCTAGGAGTTGGAAGTTGATGACAAGGCGACATGAAAAGAGGTTCTAGTGAAGATCGAGGATTGACAGGAATGGGTCCTATGTGAACGGTCAATTCCTCGGGTGCACTTTCACTGGCAGTATAGGGACCTCCAAGTGAGCACATGGGACCGAAAGCTCATATGTGTGCTCAGTACCACTTTTGTTTCCCTATTTTGTGTTATAGCTTTACAGGGATGTAAATCCAGGAGGTGGGAGTAATGTAATGTCCCGTAAATTTCAAGGAATTTTTTTTCTTAATTTCATTTGAATTTTACGAGTATTTGGGTTCTGAGGGCACATGATTCTGATGCCCGGTGTGCCTGGAATAAATTTCTGAAGTTTAGCTCGGGTATGTTCAGTGAACGAATGAGCGAGTTTTTCAAACATTTGAACCAGTGCTCGGAATTGAAATCTGAGGGCACCAATGAACTCACAGTGCTAGTATTTTCTTAAGAAGACCCTTTTAGGAATTGCGTTTTCTCGGGAGGAGTTGTTAAAAAAAGAGTGAGGAATAAAAATATAATTGTTTTATAATTTTATTTTTATTTCTTTCTTAGTGGTTTAAGTGTTGTGTCACAACAATTTTTCCCTCTCTTATGTTGTTTAACTCTTAGGTGTGGGAGTTGTAGTGGGACCTATTGGGTTGCTAACTTCCCTTGGGAGAATAAAAGAGAGGTAGGGTCCACACGTGCCCCACCCCATCACTTTTTCCATAACTCCTCACCTCCCTCTTTAATTTATTAAACTCATCTTTAATTGAGTAACGCACCCACACCCCCACTTAATTCCTTGTCAATTCTTTAATTTGTTTGGTTTATTAAACGCCTCATCAATTGGTCAACACACGTTAATTAATTTGTGGATTCTTTTTGAATTTTGAACGGGTTTACATGAGGAATAAAATATGGGAATCCTTATTTTATTATTTTTGTTTCATTGTGTGGAACAAAGAAGATACCTCTAGTCTTTAAGAGCGTTATTACTTGTTGAAAAACGCAATGAATGATGAAGAACGCCGGCCTCCGTTGAAGGACGACGAAGAACGCTGATTCCTCGGAGATCGACGATGCAGCGCCGTGTACCGCGACGCCGACGATCCTCTTATCCGCGACGCCGGGTACCATGACGCCGATGATCCTCTTCTCCGCGATGCTATGTACCACGATGTCGATAGCAATTAAGGACCATTGTTCCACAAATCCGTCTTCTACGATGACCTTTTTCCACAACGAACCTCGTTCGACGACTTCATCGAGGTAGGGGTTTGTTTTGTTCATAAATGTTATTTTACGTCCAACGTAAATTTCTTAGCATCTTGATATCAGATTATTGAGAGGGGGCCAGACCACAAGAACACGGCCGACTCTCCTCCCCCTTGATTTAGTGCCGGGCTGGGCCACACCCTACCGGGTTTACCCGGTTCGGGCCGACCCTGGCGGGTTGGGCCGGGTCGGACTGGGCCCAGACCCCCCATTTTCGGATCTGTTCTGGTCTTTTGCATATATCATGGGCTACGGACCTCCGATCAATGAACCGTTAGTTGTGAATCGATCCTTGGATCGAGACGGTCATTTAGGTATATTACAAAAAAGGTTTCGGAGAATATTGAGTATAGTTGTGTTGGTTCAAACACTAAACCATCCGGGCCCTCGAAGCGTAAATGCTTATAACATCAGCTCTGGACGTCCGATTGATGTGACGTCATCTTTGTTGGATTACTCTTGATGATACGGAAATTTTGGCATAATCTACATGATGTTAGGACATAGTTGGAGTTTGGCCGGGTTGGATTGTACTCAAAATTCAACCGGGCCCCTAGAACGGAAAAGCCGATAACTTTCAGACCGGATGTCCGTTTGATGAACCGTCAGCGGCGTTGGAGATCAGGTTGAAAAACGGTCCCTATGATTATACCCTATGAGAGTTTAGGATACATTTGAGATACGTCCGGGTTGGTTCGTACACGAAACCAACAGTGCCCCTAGGATGAAAAAGGATAATAACTCATTGACCGGGCACCCAATTGATGTGTCGTCTGTTGCGTTGAGACACCTATGACGAGGCGGTCCTCTGAGATACTTCTTCGTGGGTCTTTGAGATACATGGAGTATCGACCTGTAGCTCATGGAGCGGACCCTCCCGGAGATATGCATATGGAGTACGGAGACCCTGTAACTTGCTGAGACCTGACGACTTCTTGACCGACTCGACTTGGAGTGAGTCAACTAGCCCAGTGGACGGAGCACTACTACATTTGGGTGCAGACCCATAGAGGATGGAGCACTACTGTGTTTGGGTGCAGTCCCGCAGTACTCAACAGAAAGAGTACCTCTAGAGGCTATTAGGGGGGTACACTACTGTGATTGGGTGGCAGACCTCGTCGGGAAGCACTACTCTGTTTGGGTGGATGACCAGCGGTACTCAATAGGACGACTACCTCAACAGTCTTAGGTTCGTTAGCAGTACCTTGGAGTCATGACATGATCACTGTACTCGTCAGAGACGAAGATCTTCAGCAGTTACAATTTCGATAATGAAAATACTAGTTTGAGCTAAGTCTAGTACCTTTGTGTTTCCTCATGATTGAGATGGGTTACTTGATAACTTAGGTATAATTATAAGTGTATAACTAAGTAAGGGTTATATGTTGAGATCCTTCTTTCTGGTTATCCTTGTTGGATTTAGTGAGACTTTTAGGGTTTCAGGGTCCCTACTGAATATCATATTCTCACCGCTGCACAGGATGTGCCCGCACCTCGTTGTGTTGGTTGCAGACGATGGGCAGCGCTGACAGAGGCCGAGTGTTCGAGGACTAGATAGCACCTAGAGGTGGACCTAACGACGAGTCTTTACCCGAAGGTGGACCTCACGACGATTCAGTATCCGGATGTCGACTTCACGGCGAGACGATACTCGGAGGAGGTAGATGGGCGAGAGTGTTGTGGAGGCTATCTGTACCTACCATTCAGGTAGGATCCATGGTGGATGATCCAGGAGCTGCGCTATCTGTACCTACCCTTCCGGTAGGATCCGTGGTGGACGATCCAGGAGCTGCACTATCTGTACGTACCCTTTAGGTAGGATCTGAGGTGGACGACCCAGGAGCTACTTATATTCTTCCAGCTGTTTGCCTTTTTTGTTGTGCTTTCGTTCAGTTGTAGCTGTACTTTCAGTTGGGTTTGTATTCGATCCCACTTACTTTTCACCACTTTCTTTTGTACTTAGTGTATTACTTCCGCTTCTACTCTATGGTGTTTTTCTTACTTTTATAAAGGGAATGCCTACCATGTTATCGGGATTTACACCTTTGGTGCTAGTCGCCAGCCCCTGGCCTATGGAAGGCGGGCTTGGGGAAGTCACGACACGGGCCCCGAGGACGGGTCATGATAATGTATGTGTATAGAAAATAATTTTCAAGATGTGATTCATAAATTAAATTAATTGGAAGTAGATACATCTCATAAAAGAATTTTTTTTGAATATGTCATATATCCCCAAGTAATAAAAGCTAAAAGAAATTTTTTACCTCGACATACTCTTTCCATTTAAAGCATAGTAAAATTAAACATATTTTTCTAAACTTTAGTATAATTATATTATAAATTAATTTAAATACTTTTAATATCGTCAATTTTTAATTTATAATATTTCAACATCCATTTATTTATAATTCCTTATTAAATTCTTCATTTCCCAATTTATTTGTTTCATTTTTCAATTTTCTTTTGGATTAGTATTTTTTACCCTCGTGTATTGTTAATTTCCAAAATATTAGTTATTTAAATTATGACATAAATAACAGATATACAAAATATATACATATTTATAATCATCCATAAATGTTATAGGTATAAAAATTAATTAATCTATTCATATAGAGGACATGTCGTACATATTCATGAATGTTGTTTTTTAAGGATGGAAAAAATGAAGGTTAAATATAATATTATAATTATAGTATAATTTTTATACAATTTATATCATATATTTTGATTCTATCTTACTTTAATACCATCCACGTTAAAATAAGGACAAATGTATGTCATTTAATCAGGAAGGTGGGTTCCACATGTACATGTGAGTGACATTGTAATTTTCCAACAAATTAGAACCTAAGAATTTATATTCTTTTTTAAAATATAAAAAAATTGAATTATTACAAAAATATCATATGTAAAATGTAAATCCAATATTAATTCAATCCATGATTGGTGGTGATGGAAAAAATACTTCTTTTTACAAGTCATTAATATCTCACACACATGATCAATGGTTTCATTTCCCATTTGATGAAATAGGAGATATAAATGATTTTTTTAAATGAGATAATAAAAAATTAAATATAGGGGTGATACATGGGTCATTATGATTTCATAGTTGACAAATATTTCAAATAGGTGTAAGAAGAAAAAAAAGTTCACCCTTTAAATAATAGACATCATCTTCATACAAATATATAGATAAATGTTAAAATAGTATATAAGAGGTTTTTATAATAAAATAAACATCTCTATGAAATGGCTAAGTAATTATTGAAATTTATGGGTATGTAGTTTTGCATCAATATGCTACATAATTGTATATAAAATATGAGAGGAGAATCTCTTTTATAAGATATTGTGGGGGACTCTTGGAATTTCTAAAATTATTAAATTAATTTAAATTTATTTTCAACATAAATAAGCATCCAAAATCGTTATGATTATTTTTTATATTGGATATTATTAAATATTATCTCATAAAATTTAAAAATTTAAATGTTTATATGATTTTTCTACAATTATCTTTCTATTATAACCCCTTTTGTCCTTTTTTTAAAATTACCAAAAAAGTATAGGTTTTAATCATTATGGCCATGAAAATTCCTATAGAAGAAAAAAAAACCATTAATGGACAATTATTTATATTTGAAAACGTTTCCAATTCACAAGGACGAGTTTTTTATTAATTTTTAATAATTTTAAAAAACAATTTTATATTATAAAATGACATTATTTTCAATTTTGACACTATTAATTTAATATGACTATAAAAACATAGATAAAGTAATGGAAATAAAATATATACTTTCAGAAAATACTTACAATATTTTAATTATATATTTTTAAATATAAAAATTTATTTAAATTATATTGTTTTTAGAAATTTTAAATACATTTTTATTTTTGATTAATTTTATAAATACTATATATGTGTTTGGTAAGTATTTTTGGTAATTATTTTGATAGAAAAAGTAAAATATATATTACCAAGATACATGAAATTTTCTTATAAATAAAATGAATACATATAACATAACATTAAACGTTCATTCCTTATGTGATCAGATATGTTATTTTTAAATGTAAGATATTGTCATTTTTTACTTTTCATTACATAAATTATTATAAAAGTCATAATCATGTCCATTGGGAACCAAAGTGTGAAATTTTAACAAATTAAAAGATATATAGTCATAATATTTATACAAAAAATATTTGAGACGTTTTTAGCCCATCAAAACCATTATACAATTTCTCTAACCCTTTGTAAGCCTTGATTACCCCAAACATAGTAATTTATTTTAATAATTAATATTAATCATTATGATAGATAATTATTTTAAAAAATTTATTGAATATTATGTTTTTCGATTAAAAATAAGAAATCCATTTGATTAAATTCAATTCATATATTTTGTATAATTTATTTTTATTCAATCCCATATTCATGGAAACAATATTTTTTCTAAAAAATTCACTCTTCATGGATAATATGGTTTTAAATCAAATCTATGAGAAATAAATATAATTATATGAATTTAAATTATTATTGATAGGTATGTATTATATAATTTTTTTCCAATAATTCCTCTGGAGGGGTATCATTAAATATTTAATAAAAAATTATAATTCACTTGAAAATATTTTTTAAAAAACAATAATTTTCAGTAGAAATGTATCAAATGAAAATATAATGAGAATTTATAATTAAAATAAATATAAATAAATTTTTATAAATTATTTGGTAGTTTTTTCACCTTAAGAAAAAACAAAAAAATATAGTGGGACATTTTTTAATTATAATTATTTACATTATTTCAAATATAGTTAATATATTATTCTTTGTAAAATAAATCATTTCTCTAAAAATAAAAAAATAGTACCCAATTAAATTTTTATATTTTAGTAATAAAAATATTTTAATTTAATAAAAATACAGTTCAAAAAAGTTTAATAGTTGTTTATTTTATATTCATACAAGAACAATTAATAATCGTTTTTTAGAAAAAGTGTTTTGATGATTAAAATGTCATTAGTAAATTTTGAGGGAGTATTTATTGTTAATTGACCAATTAATTTACCTTAAATTTACCATTATATATATTTTATAAACAATTAAATCAAATATATACTCACCAATTTAATGGCTTGTTAACAATGATCCTATTGAATTAATATTAATTCATAGTTGTATTAGGCAGGTTGTTTTGTGTAGTATATGATATTGAACATAGTTTTATTTTTTAAAATCAAGAAGTTACATACTTTTTCAATTAATGAACAACATCCTAATAATTTAAGCATGATCCTTGTGATCTAATTTATTCCTTCTAAAAACATCCTTATTTGAATCCCACATCTTATAAGAGGTTAACAAAACCTCGCCATGATAACAGATAAATAAAAGTATGAATTCCATCTAAAATAAAACATAATTTGTATTTCATGTAGTAAAACATTGGTGGGAAGTGAAAATATAGACATGAAAGAAAATATTAATCCTCAAAAACAGCTATAGAGCGATAGAGATAATTGATAATTGGAATATGAATTATCATAAAAATATTAACAACCACAAAACCATAAACTAAAGATCACTTTAAAAGACTATTGATTCATAAGAAATGATGGTAATATTATAACATTTTAATTTCAACATCCTCTTCCTAAATTTGAATAATTTATCTACTATCAAGTTAAATAAGATATGGGATTAATCTATTTGATATTTATAATTTCCTAATTATTTTAATTACAAAAATAATCCCACCAAGGAGTATTAATGAATATTTTTTCATACCTAAACCACTAATAAATATTCCTCTTATTTATCATGTAACAAATAAATGGATAAAATTATATTACTCTTATCATTATAATTTATCTAAAAACAAAATTGTTAGCACAAGTTGTGATATTTCAAAAATATAATAACACATTATATGATGAGATAAAGAATTAATATACAAAACCTCAACAATAATACCAAATTCCATACATATATATTTAGAAAATAACTAACCACAAAATTCATCAAAATATTCACATTCATGTTCAAATCCAAAAAATGAAAATGTTTTTTTTCTCACATGCTCTTTTGACATTAATTTATCTTTTAGAACAGACAAACATTAGTCCCACAAAAATTTCATATAGATTAAAATTTTATCTTACTTAATGATATAATTTTTAAAATATTCTAATCATATCAATGAATAATCTAAATCACCATAAATCGATGTTAAAATCATATATTCTTCCATCATATAATGATACATTTAAACTTCATGTAAAATCCGATCCTACAATATACCAAAAAATAAGATTTAGGTTTATTTTCATATCCTAAAATTACTAAAATAAGAACAAAAATCACATAGTTTAATGGTAGGCGGTATATCCGTATCAATGAGTGGGTTTGGGTTAAATCCCCATATCCATACCCAATGTGATGGGTTTTTTGTTTTAATAAAATTATATTATTATAATTAACAAAACATCAAAATTAATGTATATAACATAGATTAATATATAATTAATCATCAAATATCACATAAATCATAGACCATATAAAAATAATTACCTTTATAAAAATTGAACACATTACTAAAAAATAATTAAAATTGAATGTAAGGTCCTTAAATATACTATCCAAAATCAAGTCATAAATTTTTTTATTAATCTCATTAATAAACCATTACGTAAAACCAAAAAAGACTATTTAATTCATTGAACCTATGATCAATCATCAAGTCAAAAACCAATAAAGGTATCCAAAACTAATATATTAATTATAGATAAAACATATATGCTTCCAAAATAATAAAATATTAATTTGTTTAATATTTATTATAACTAAAATATCCTTGGTAAAAATACCACTTCAACATAAAAACTGAATCCCAATACAGTTATTCTTCAACCCTTTCAAATAAATGATGGGTATAACATAGGTCATTAATGGGTAAAGCGCTAAAACATTAAATAATGTAATTACCTCAGGTAATGTGACTATTCCATACGAACTAGGAATTGAACTCCTCATAAATTCATCACTCTATTTTCAAAATTTAAATATAGAAAACATTTTACCTATCCTTTGGTTATTCTTTTATTATCACTTCCAACATTTCTAATACTAAAGAAATTGAGTCTTTTTTTTTGATTTGGTCTCCACTATCTGATCTCCTAAAAATATATCATTGTCTAAATTAGTATTTAAAATATTTGGTTAAGGTGATTTTTGTTAACAATATATCATATTAACAAATTGGGAATAATATAAATATATTTCACTCTAGAAAAAACCCAATTTGGTTTTTCATAATCACTACATTTAATAATAAATTTTTTGAGAACTTGATTTCTCTTGGTTCCATCAATTAATAAAAAAATATCATAGAATGAGAAACAATAATTTCTATGAGAAATAAATTAATCAATTAATAAATATCTATATCATAGAACATTATTTTATGTCATGGAATACATTCTTTTGATGTCTGTTATTAATTTTAATCATCTTTTAAAATCCTTCAAAATGAACCATAAATAAAATGTAAAATAACACAATCATATCCCTCAAGATAACCAAATACGGTGTGTAGAAAGGCCTGTTTTCATGCACAATATGACAGTAATGTCATATCACAATGCTCTATTATCAAAATTATTTCCCTTAGGTACAACTATTCTAGATCCATATATACATGTTGTATCTTGAAAAGGACGTTCTTAGAATAAAAACACACTTCTTTCTTTACCGTATCATATGATTCTCTCCTATATATATAATCATTGTAATGGGCCTCACATGATTTCCCTCATTCATGTATTTAATGGAAAAATAATACTTTCTCTAACAGAAATAGTAGAGAACCATACATATCATATATATATAATAATTCTTATTAGATGAATATTCATTACATGACACATTTACCAATTAAAAAATTAAAATAGTTCTAGAATCTTTTGAAACTTGGATAAATGTAAAACTGGGGCATTGGTGAACTACAACATCTCCGACTTGGTTATTCATAAATAAAAACCTTCTTGGACATATAGTAAATAATACAACTCGTTATTACTATAGGAACAGAAACATAATAATGGATGATCATAGATGATAAATAAGGTTACATAAGAGGGATACATACTAAACATGAGAATAAGGGAGCGAGAACATGAGAATAACATTTGAAAATCCTTCCATACATATCATAGATAATAAACCTTTGTTATGGATTTTGTCACAGTAATTTATAAGTCATTAATTATAAAATAATCATATAAAATAATCCATGGGATAATAATGCTGGCATATGAAATAGATTTTTGGAATACACATATGTAATAAAATATTGTGTCAAGGATTCCCACCAAGACAGTCATAACTTGTTAGGCTTTAGAAACCTCCCCTTTCAATTACATTGTCCTTGCAATAAAATCCCATATAAGCTCTGTTTGGGAAGAGGATCACCACCCTTATAACCTTTGTGGTTATAGAACAATAATTTTCTCCCAATTAATTGTAGGGATATAAAAATATATTATTGAATATCCCATATTTTAAATAGTATATATTTGGGGAAAAAACATTCATTATGTCATAAATCTTAAAAATAGAACAAATTTAACTAAACTTTAATCAAATAAGTCGTATGAAAAGGTAATTAGCATCATAAAAATTAGTTATCATAATCATTAACCAACATGAAAAATTATAAGCATGGTGTAATTAAATAATTCACCTAATAAATCTTAATCAACATCAAATATTGTTCTCATAATGAATATAAATACCATTAAATATCATGAAAACATTCTTGAAGACAAAATCTATTCCATATTACATAAGATCATTAAAATTGGAAAAAATATCAAATATATATAAAATTAGTTTCAAATAAATATTCGAAACATGTTGAGTATGAATCAAATTATTCATAATTCACGATGGTGGAAAATTCCATTCATTTCGTATAAGATAAATGATAAAAATACTTTCACTCTTTGGTATAAAATTTTAGAACCACATCATTGAGAAAATTAGAGGAAGGTTCCTCTAAAAAAATTTTAAAAGTAAAACATAAGAAAAAATTACATTAAAATTTATTTCCTGAATAATAAAATAATTAATGAAAGTGTATTTTTGAGAAAAAAAATTACATGTATGAGTAAATATTTTCAATCACTGATTGAAAAAACTCTAGTTTTATAGAGAAATCATTATTTTTGACTGATGTGTAAAAAAATTGTAAAATTAATGATAAAAGATTTACTTTTAAAATAATTATACAACCAATAATTCTGGTTTTTATTTTTATATAGATTATAAGATTTCTTCATTAGAAGAATAATCACAGACAAACCTAGTAAACAAATATGTTATATCATAAAACATATATCAATTTGGTTATATTGGAATCGTAAGCCAAGTAAAATAATGAAAACATGAATGATATAAATATAACATAATTTTCATTATTTTTTTATTCAATTTCATTCTTGTGTATTACATACACTATAAAAATGGAAAAAGTGGTTAACAAGACATGTGCCCTGTAAAAATAAATTTTAGAATAAAATCCATTACATCAACATCCAATTTCATAGAATGAACTATAACCTTCTATTTAATAAATTTAATTTTATTATCAATTTATAAAATAATAATTGTCATTATTTTAATATAATAAATTTTCATTTTATAATATTTCAACAACAATTTATTAATAGTTTGTTATTAAAATAATTGTTTCCAGGTGCTAACTATTTCATTTTTGTAGAATGTTTTATTACAATTGTTCAAATTAATGAATATTGATTATTTATATATAATATTCATAGATATATTCATTATATGAATATCATATAAATTCATTATAAACATATTTATAGTCTTCTGTTTAATATTGATATAGAAAACATTATGATAATGTTCACGTAGAGTGTAGGCCATATGTTAGATTGTCTGTATTTTTTTTTGTTTTTTTATTGATGGAATGAAAGGAAGGAGAATATAAAATCTCATTTGAATAATATTTTTTATATCAAAGATATAATGTATATTAATTAAATCTATCCCTATGAACATCCATGTAAATATTAAATTAAATATGTATCATATAACTTAATGGACACTGTTTTCCACATGCACAGATGATCGAAATTATTATCTTCCAATAGAATTTAATGTAAAAGTTGAATTTGTTATTATAATTAAAAATTATAATTTTTTAATAAATATGTATTATATATATACAGTAATTAAATCCAAAATAAAGTCCATCTATGAGAGGTGGTAGTGGAAAACAAATTACATCGACTTGAGAGTCAACGGTCTGTCGTATAAACCATTGACAATTTATTTTCCAATTTGAAAAAAAATTTAATGTAAATATTTTATTTAATTAAAATAAAACGATCTATATATTTTTAATATAATAGTGTTTTTATTTCACCATAGATGAATACATATTATGTGGGAAGATGATATAATTAAATAAAAATTCTCACTTAAGAATGATTCCATTTCTCCAAAAAAAACATCTAAATGTTTGAACCAAAATCCAACATAAGAGGGACATATAATAACCAAAATAATCTAGGATGTGGGATGGTAATTATTAATGGGATTTAGGAAGGATATGGTTGAAAAATTTACTTTTATTAATTGTGGATAAAACAGTAGTGTGTGTTCTATTTTATTATAGATGAGAGCGGATCTTTTGGAATCACTTAATGGAATAAATTAATATATATTTTTTCATATAAAAATTGATATAAATTTTCAATATTAATTAAAACGGTTCTTATAAAAATAATTCCTCTCATCCAATAAAAAATCATAATTTTAGTTGGTTTCTTCACACCCAATTTTTTGGATTCTTTTTATCCCTCCCTAAAAATTACAATGTTAACATGGATTTAAACATAAGGTTCCCTAAAACATTCTATAAAAAAAATAATCTCTTGTAATTTTTCATTTATTATGATTATAAAACATTCTCCATTCAATTTACCTAGTTCATTATTTTTAGTAATTTTAGTTCATTTTATAAAACATTTTTTATTATAAAATATCATTAATTTCAGGTTTGACTGTATTAATTTAATTTTACTCTAAATACATCAATAAAAGGATTGAATAAAATAATACAAATTATAAAATTTTACAAAACCTTATAAATATATATATTTTATAAAAATTAATTTTTTCAAAATCTATAACATTTAATATTTTTTAAATAATTTATTAAATATTCCCTTGAATTAAATTATTAATATGATGGTGTAGTGTAATATTTTATGGATATTATTTCACCAGAAAAAATAATAAATAATGTTTAATTATAGTTAAAATTTATACAAAATATAATTTAAAATTATTAATGATACAAATCTCAGTTTTACCCTTCTGTGAAAATATATGATAATTTTTAAAGTAAGAGAGTTTCATTTTGCCCTTTTTATTAAAGAAATTACTGTAAATACCATTATCATGAATATATGGATAAAAAATGGGATATTATATGGTATTAGAATATATTGGGCCATGAAATGGTCATAAAATGGACATTAGTCATGTTTCTATGTCATTATAACTCTAACCGCTTTATATTAACACCACGTAAACTGTTTATACCATTAATTGTGGTTATAATTATTTTATATTTTTACTATACATTCTGAACAGAAATTATGTTGGACTTATTAAAATATATTAATTATTAATATTAAAAATTTGGAGTTATTTTTTCAAAATTAAATTCTCTTAATAAGGTGATTTTAATTTAAAATTGAACCTGTAATATTATTAAAATGTGTTTTTTGGATAAATTCATTTTTCATGGAAAAGATAATTTTGCACAATTTCTTTTACTAGTAATATTAATTATTTCAATTTTAATTTACATATAATATATAAAATCAATTTCTTCATTGATATGTCTTATCATTGGTGGTTATTTTTTTATTTGAATTATATAAGCATTATACACTTAAAACAATTTTAAAAGATTGCATTTTTTTGGCCTTAACGAATTCATATACAATGATTATGAAATATTATAATTTAAATTAAATTAAATATATTATTATAAATCAAATAGATTTTTTATTTCACAATATACAACAATTATAAAATATAGTGCTACTTTAGTGATGAAAATAAATGACACAATTTGAAGAAACACTAATTTTTATTAATCACTGAAAACCCAAAAATTTAATAAAAAATTCAATAATTTCACCCTATTTTACTTTATATATAATGATTTTAATGTAATATATTTTTAGTATAAATGAATTTATATATTTATTAAAAATTTATTATAATATATTCTGAAAAAAATATAATAATCTTTTTTGAAGAAAATTGTTTTTGAAAGATACAATACCTTTAACCAAATTTGAGTTATTATTTATTAATTTTTTATTAAAACAAATAAAATGAGTAGGGAAATTATTTATATTTCTTAAATCACCTCAACCAATTTATAACCAAACATTTAATTTTATGTTATAACAGAGATGTTTAAAAAATAATATTTAATGTTTTTAGGCTTAGTGTTGTATGTCATATATGATGTTGAACATAGTATTGTTTTAAAAAAATTTCTAGGTGTCTCATTGTTTCTTCTACTCAATTCCCCAACACCATATAATTTTTTTAGGTATCAATAGAAAACACCAAAACATCTTACCATGGTTAATTTCTAATATCTTCTGCCGTAAAAACCAGAAAAGGTTCATCAAAATAAGGGAATTTTTTATGATATTTATATTCTATTCTAGTATTATTGTTATTCAATTCAAAAATATGAAATTGTCGATACTAAATTATAAACAATTATCATTAACTCAATAATACATCACTATTTAAAATGATCCATTAACCATGTATTATTATTTTTATCTTCATTTATTGAATCATTTATCACCTTTGAATGTCATATTTTTTATATGTACCATATTATAACTCTATGGAAATCCATAAAAAAAAAAGAATTATTCAACCAATAAATCAAATTATTAATCATCTATTAGAATACCTAAATCATACATTTTTATAAATGAATAGAAAAAAACTTCGTTTGTAATATATTCCCTTGATAATATTATCTTTTAAATATAATGTTTTTATTAACCAGCTTTATAAAACTACTCTACATAAATATTGAAAAAATTCCAAATGTTTATTTCTCTTTTTATATGAATAAGGAAAAACCATATTATATTTATTAAAACATAATTATTTTTAAATAAATTAATTATTTTCTAAATTTCATGAATCAATTAATAGAATTGTGTTGAAATAATTTAATATAACGAAAATTGATGGATTTAAATTTATGATTTTAAATATTTTATAACAATTTCATTTATTTTCCACAAGGATATAAATAAAAATCATCCAACAATAACATACTATTTATTCATCCATTTGAAATTTCTATAATCCAAACTGCTGTAATATTAATAAAAATTATCTATAATCTATGACATTATATCATACAATGACACTAAATTCAATTAATCCAATATAGCCATAATTATTATTTTTTTAATTTTTTCAATATTTTAATAAAATTAATTTTTAAACCAGTTTTATTAATCAATATTAGTTTCTCTATAAAATGAGCGTGGTTATCTTATATTTTGTAAAAATATTTTGAATATTTAAATTTATTTCTCAAATATAAATAATTGTTCTCATGATTTAAAAATTTATTCATTTTTAATTATGGTTGTCTCAACCATAGAGATTATCGTATTACTCATTTAAATGTATGAATTTTTTTATATTATACCAAAATATATTTTCAATTTTTATTTATCATCAAAAATAAAAAATAATCATAGAAAAAATATTATAACCAAATGACAATTCATTCATAATTCTAAACCACGTTTTCAATTTTTATATACTTATTTAAGATATTTTTGAGAAATAAAATATTAATAATATTATATATATTTAATTTAAAAAATATATATTCTATCGTTATTTTTTTGAATGATAATTTTCAATATAAATTTATTTATAGGATAATATAATCTCAAAAAATATTATATTCATTATTCTTTTTATAATATTTTTTTATCATTCATCTAAAATATTATTTGATTATACAATAATAAATATGATTTTTGTTTCATATCACTATGGAATTATGAATACTCTATTTCAATATTTTAAAATTATTTTTTTCTTCATAAGAATCCACATTTTGAGATTGTTATTCCCATTACTTTTATCAAAACATTTTTCATTCATGTATATTTTTAAGGAACAATCGACTTTTCTATAAAAAATTAAATTATCAATAGACTTTATTGTTGTGATTTATAAAGGAATTTGATTTCATGTATATTTATATAAATTTATATTCAACATTAATTCACAATTAGTCATAGTATGAAAATATATTTCTTATAATTTAACCATATTAATTTTATTATTTTCACCATTGAAATATCTTTGTCCATTACCTTTAACTTCAAAATAATATCAATATATTATTTATAATAGGATTCATCTATTATTTTTAATATAATTTTAATCCTTTCCTTCTAATGTATAACTAATATTACAATAGTTTAGGAAAATTTTTCATGAAAATGTTAGTGTTGATTCTAGTTCGTCAAAATGATTCATCTCAATAATTAAAAATTAAATAAAACATGACCAATTCCACAATAATTTAATATAATGATATTAATATTTCTATTTTATTTTTCTATACTATAATAATTATTTCATAAAATGTGAAATAAAAACTTTACATATGTTAATTCAGCATCATTTTATTTTTAATCCGAATTAAATTATTTATTTTTATATCATTGAATCTGTAAACCTAGTATTGAATTAAAATCATTCTATTTTCTGTTTTCTATCATTAAATTATTATAACTTCATAGATTCAATTTCAATGGGAATAATATTAAACCTCAACTATAAATGCATGATATGACCAAATCACTATCTGTGAGTACATATGAATTATAATGATCAAATAGAATATTAATAATTTTCAAAATTAATAATCATTATTAAAATTTTCCAAAACACCTTTATCCTACTAACACATTAAATTCATTATGTGAGAAAATTTTAAGCCACCATATGTATATTGTGTAAACATAATAAAGTATTTCCCATCATATTTTAATTTATCATCTTCTGTTATTCTAAATCAAATAATTTTTTTGCAATATGTTATTGTGAATTTAAATTCAAAAAAATTATGTTATTTATTTACTAATTTTTTTTAAATATATATATTAAAAAAATTAATATTCTTTTAATGAATATAGTTCCTTGATAAAATTCTAATAATGTAAAGAAAATCATTACCTAATCCCTCAAACTAAATATTAATTATGAGATGATATTAAAACCAAATGTCCTTCCCAAAATAATATTTATTTCTATAGGATATATGAAAACAAATTTTATATTAAAATTTTATATAAGTTATTATTAATTTATTATTTCAAAAAAAAATAATGAAAAATATAATCACTTTTTAAAAAAATCACAAATAAAAACACTAAACTATAAAACTTCAAAGGATAACCTAATTTAATCATATTATTACAAATGAGGTCCTAAGGTATATGTTTTTCAATGATAGTGGATTAATATGTCATTTTTCATGAACATAAATTGTTTAAATTACATTACATTATACCTTTGTTTCTTTTTACAAAAATTGAATTTTTTATGTCAGATATTTTTATGTCGTTTAGTTCATATAAAATTAATCTAAAACCCATTATATTTTTATAATTTTATCACTATATTTGTGCGACTTTTTCCTATGTACATCTACATCCTGGTAGATCATATGTTATCTCCATTATCACCATGTTAAAAAACATTGTTTGGGTTTTTTAGTGAATGTGGTACTAATAAATAATATTCATTTTTATAATTATTTTTTCTTACATGAATGAAATAAATATATTGAATAACATAAAATAAATATAATAAGAAATTAAATTAATTAGTTAGAAAAAAATATTTTACAAGACATATGAAAATGATATTAATGAATAATTAAGTATAATTTATTGTATCCAACATCAAGGATTATGATACAATTACCAGGGTCTACAAAACTGCATTAGGGGGAGAATTAGTATGATATTTTTTATCACTAAATTAATATTATTCACATGTTTGAAATGAATAAAAATCCAATCTGTCATACGATACTATGTATATCATCAATATAATTAAAATAATGTATTGGGGAAAAATAATATTTCATTATTCCAGAAAAAGTGTATGTCCAAGGAGAATACAACATTGATGTGGCAATATGCAAAAATACTACGGAAATACAATCAAATGAACCCAATTTTTATTGGATCTTTATAGAGTCTCGAAATCACCACCATGTTTTATATTTTCACATCCTTCATAATGATATGATCAAAACACATTTAGTTTCTAGTTGTTAGAATGATTGAATCAGGGAAAAATTATAAATTAAATGCATATAGTTGTTTTTCATTTGTATTGCCTCAATAGGTCTATATAGATAGTCAATTATGTGAAAAGTAATTATCCCTAAAAATTTTCCACTAACTAATTCCAAGATATTAACAAATTATTATACACATTTTCAATATTTTTATTATTATGAGTTGTAAACCTTAAATAACATTAATTTTATATCCAATTTGTATCTAAGTTGCCATTAATTATGTTATATAATGATTATTAAAACATCATGATACACTTTTTAGGTACACCATAACCCTAATTTTTGTTATATCTTTTGTTGGGTATTGTTGGGGTTGATTTGGGTTGAAAATAATTGAAGAATCTCAAAATTCCAGGATGCCTCACATTTTTCACACGATTGGAACATGGTTTTCCAATAACAGTGCACCATGATACATTAGAATTTCAGGTATTAGATAGAGCAATCCTCATAGTTTAGGAATGGTTATTCTGTTTATACATCTCTTAGGAAAAACTATGTAACCCATTTATAACTTGTGCAAGGGTTGATCCTATTTTATCAGGACCACACATAGTTTTCGAGGAAATAGTGTGTACATGATTTTAAAATATTTTATTTTAAAAAAAAATCACAAACCCTCTTTTTAGGTCCAAGATAGACCTCCTTCAACCCAATCTAGTTTATTTCATCCATTGAGCTCCGGAGATGGAATCTTGGCCACTATGATCCATCCTAAAAGAAATTTGAAGCTATGAAAATGTCAGTCGATATCCATACAATTAGGTTTCTCCTACCACTCTCAATCTTCAAACCAAATCAATTCCATTGAATTTGGGGTTTTTGGAAATTTTAAAATTTAAATTTTTTCTTTGATGGAAATTGATTCAATTTAATTGTGGAGAAATTATTTTGATAAAAAATTATAAAAATACCCATTTTTATTGAATTTGTAGGATTTTTATAAAATTTATATAATTTAATGAAAATAAATATTATGAATTAAATTGTGAATTTTTATTATTAAAATGAATGGTTAATGGATTTCAAATATCTATTTTCTGAGAAAATGACTTGAAAATGTATATGATGAAAACCTAGAGGCTTTATCATGGAATTGATTGTTTTTTATTAAAAAATAATTATGGGTTTTATAAAGTATATTTAGCATATTGAAATTGAGTATGAGATTTTAATATATTTTATGAAGTCCTAAAATAAATTATCAATCATTGTTTTATTTTAGGGAAAATTCCATCCTTAGGTAGTTATTGAGTTATTCTGGGTGGAATTTTATAACATACAAAGTTATAAACCATCATATTAGAACATCCAATTTCTTAGGAAATGGTGATGAGTCCCCATTTCCTTAGGCCCAATGTGGTGTATCTAAATACTTGTAATTTCACATTATTGTATACCTATAGTTAGGAACTATAATACATATTTGGTACATGACCATGACGCTTCCCAGTTGTATTTAAAATGTACATTCCATTATTGTAAAATGATTAACATGACAGGAAAATTTATATAACCTATTTTATATAATTGTTTTTGATTAATAAAATTAAAAAAATACATTTTTTTAATAACCCTTCGATTAATGTTAGTTTACATCTTCTAAAATGAACTTATATCATTTTCAATGTGAATCTTGAATTTCCAATTTATTTTCCTATTTTAAATATTAAATCATGATTTGTTTCAATATGAATTCATAAATTACAAACCGACATGATTTAAAATTGAAATCACATTCTTGGTCAATTTGACATTGTCATCATGTCAGGTAATCATTTGTGAAATATTACTGGTCCTTGGCTTGTACCATACATGTTCCTTTAGGTGTTCATAGATTATCTCTATATAGGTTTGAATAGGGGAATGTATCTCTTTTAGGTGGATCTAGCTGTTGATCCTTGCAAATGGTTAGTCATCTCCATAGGATCTTGGTATGTATTTCCAATTAGGTACATGGGTTGTAGAATTTTTGGGTGGGTTTATGCCTCATTGAATTTGGGTACATACAACGTAATGATGTTTCTTTTGATATGAAAATTTTCTTGCCCCTTTTACAACTATTTTATTAGGGGAAAATAGTTAACACTTTCATTTTGTATGATTCTATGTAATAGACGACAACCCCTGGGGGTTAGGAATTCCCATTTGGTGCTTTCAGGACCATCTTGGTTATCGGGTTACCATGTTACTCGGGTACCTAGGTTCATTTGCGAGAAAGTGGTATCAGAGTTCCAGGTGAATAATTTGTTTTGGAATAAGTATGAATTTTTGAAATATTTTCTGGATATAAGAGCGTAGTGCTGATTGAGTTCCTATCCAAATATCACCATAATGAACTGTAATTCATCCGGGGTGGTTATAGAAAGACATCATGTGGATTAAATATAGTATATTCCATGTTTTATTTGGATAGGTTGAGGTCTAAATATAGAGGTTCTGTCTGTTAGAATTAATTTTTAATTATTTAACTATTTAATTATTGATTTTATGTATTACTTGTTGTTTTTGGATGTTGTATAACATCATGACTCTGATAAGGTGGGAATGTTAGATCATGGAGAAAGATGATGGTATATCCTAGTGATCAAATCATGTTATTGATCCGAGTCTGATTGAGGTGATCATGCGCACTACCCAATATCTAGGACATGCACCACCTACAGTTCTCGTTCAGTATCCATCAATGGAACCTTAGAGGGATGTACTAAATGCTAGATGTGCAAATATTTATTCACTATATACCAGTAACCTATAAAGGAACAAATTAGCCTCAAGAGGATGCGGATTAGTTGAGATTTATGGAACATTTTTTGTGTTATGGCACACACATGACAATATCAATGAGAAGTGTTCAGCCTTTCTACTAGAATGACCGTGTAAAATATAGTGGGGCACTATAGTGATGAATACAAAGTATGAGTTATTGGAGTTTAAGGATTTATATGTTATTTTCATGGAACAATTCTATCTGGATTTGATGTTGTTGGCCAATTAAGTAGTGTTTCCCAATCTCAAGAAGGCTAATAGAATTTTGGTAGAGTGTACATGCACACTTCACAGGTGAGATAGTATCGAAAGAGAAGATAAAGGCTTGATGGTATGGGTTTCGACTTCATCCAGATATTCATTCTCATGTTTTCATATTGAATCTTCCCTCTTATGCTTACATTTTTTTATAGAGAACAATTGGTTATGATTGACCTGGCTAGAAATTCAGGCTTATTTGATGTTTCATTCTCTCTTTTTGACAGTGTGAGTTCCATCAATGAAAATAATAATCGTGATGATTCTCAAGGAAGTTCATGTTAGAAATTTTGTTCTAGACCTCCCATAGTTACAAGAAGAGGTCGCATTGTTTGCTTTTAGTATGGAAAGTTAGGAAATTTGAAGATGCTCTGCATTGAAAAACCCCTAAACTCTTTCTCCTGTGGACATTCAGGTTACTTACAATGTTTCCTCCATATATATTCTACTACATATAGTGGATGAAGATCAATATACCCTCCTAAAATTGGGGGGTTATCAACAGCTTCACATGAAAATTAGTTATAACCATAGGCCTCTATAACAAATCTAATTCAATTAGTAGATGTTTTTCTAGAAGAGGAGTAAGAGGGTCTATGAACTATGAGAGGTACCATTACTATATCTTAATCATTAATGAATAATTTTTTTGATAATGGTGCATCACATTCATTCATTTCGACCTAATTTTTAACCTTCTTAATCATTATATATAGCATTTATCTTGCATGATGGATATTACTACAACACTTTGAATGAATATAGAGTCGATTTTTCAAAGTACCACATCTGTTTTTGCTAAATATATTATTAATATATCTTGGGATTTTGTTATTCTTTAAATTAAACCTCTCATCATCAATTTCTGAATGGATTGGGTCATCATCAATAAATCCCAAATTGATTGTTATCAATGATGGGTATCCTTTACCAAACCAATGGATGTGTCTAGATTCATTCAAGGAGAATGGGAATCAATCTTGTGGAGGGATAGACCCTCTTATCCATATTTGGGGAATGCAATATTGCTATTTTTCCTTGATCTGGGGAAATAATTAAGGAGAGGTTATCTCCCCTCATTCGTCATTGAGTTTTATTACTTGTTTCTATTGGACTTCTCTAGGTTTGCACCATTAAAGGAGGTTAAGTATTTCATAGACAAATTTACATGTAATCAAACAATTGTTGTTCCCACATACCAAGCGGCACCAGCTAAACAAAATGAGTTGATGTCCCAATTGGAAAATATTCTTTAGAAAGGGATCATACTCAAGAGTGTGTCTCCTTGGGAGGAACAATTTGTCTTTTCTAAGAATTTTGATGGTTCACATTTCTTATGATATGATTATATGATGATAAATCGAGTTACCATAATAAAAAAGTATATATTTCCATTAATTAGTGATCTATTTGATTAGTTGAAAGGTGGATAGTCATTTTAGATGATTTATCATCACGTTTGTTACCATCAGTTGTGAATAAATGATCCTACATTTAGAAAAACAGCTTTTTAAAGTAGGTACAGTCATTAGGAGTACCTTGTTATGCCATTTGGTATGACCAAATTTTCCAAATATTATCATGTAACTCATGAATTGGATTTCCCACAACTACGTAGATACATTAATTTCTATATTTGTGGATGAAATCCTTGTTTACTATACATCTGAGGATGATCATTTACATCATCTAATAATAACTCAAGGTTTTTTGAGAAATCGTTGACTTTATTCGAGGTTTTCTAAATGTGTTTTTTATATTTATGAAGTGAAATTATTGGGACACATGTTTTCAGGACTAGCAATATCTCGTTGTCTTATGAAGGTGATGTCATTTATTACTTGGGAGAAATAATGAAATGTCCCTGATATTTATGGATTTTATAGAATAGATTGATATTAACATAGGTTTCATAGTGACATCCCAATTTTAGATTCTCAAAATACACCCTTGCTTGGAAAGGATTAATATACTATTTGGATGTGAAATTTTAGAATTCTTTTGTTGAGTTGAGATTTATTTTTACTACATCATTTGTATGGACTCTTTAAATGGCCGGATAGGGGTATGTGGTATTATGTGATACATCGGGTTTTGGATTAACGTGTGTTCATATGTAAGGAAACTATGTCATTGCCTTTATATTTCATCATCTTTGGAGAAACTAGAAGAATTATTACACACACGCCCAGAAACATGATGTTGTGATGCACAAGCATAAGATTTCGCGACATTACATTTAAAGAGAAAGGTTAAAGGTGTTTTCTGACCACAAATTATTGACTAATATCGTTTCTAAAAAATATTTCCAATATCCACATGTGGTGTTCGGTGAAATACATACTGCCTTTTGATTTCGACATCGCCTATACCCCATGGAATTGGAACATTGTTGCAGATGCGTTGAGCCTGAAACATTATGCCGAAGTAGTAAATGAATCTTTTGCAGAGTGGAATGTATTGTCTCTCTATGCACCATTTCATATTGGAGTTTAGGAGAAAGTTACACTCTTCTATATTTGAAATTTCAAATAACATAAATGTGATGATGATTTTTGTAGTATTATAGTCAATCCTTATCGAGGGGAGATAGTGTCTTAGTTGTCGTTCTCTTAAGATAGCATTTTATGATATCAAAATCATTTTATTCTTCCATCTTCTATGAGGAAATATGTGATGGTGGGTTGCCATAGTTTCTAGTTGTTAGTTCACCTAGGAACCACAATCGTCTTTTATGACATGAGGGCATAGTTCAATATTCTAGGTATGAGACATGGAATTGTTGAGTTTGGTTCTCATCGTTATACGTTCCAGTAGCTTATGGACGAGCACAGAAAAAATTTAGGTTTTCTGCACCCACTTACAGTACATACATGGATGAGTGATGAGATATCTATGGAAATCATAGTTGAGTTTCCATGAACCTATATAAAGAAGAATTCTATTTGGGATGTGATTGATAGGCTGATGAAATAGGATCACTTCTTACCCATTCGTGATAAAACCAATGTTTATTAGTTGGGAAATCACTATTTTAATGAGTATCATTTTCAAGGAGTTTATTCATATATTGTGAATTACTGGGATCCCTGATTCACATCTATCTTTTGTAGGGGCCTCTATGAGGTACTAGGATATCACATCCTTCTATGTAAGGAATACTATCTATTGGTGGATGGTCATATAGGATGATCAATACAGATTCTAGAGGATAAAGTCCACACATGTGTTCTCAACTTTGGTGGAGCGTGGGATGATCATTTGGGGATAATTGAGTATGCTTATAAGAACAATAACTATTATGTGTTTATGATGTATTCTATAGAGGGACTATATCTATGAACCTATTAGAATCCATTGTGTTGGTTGGACTGATATTATTCCAAGAGAAGTGGGCAATGGATTCATTGAGGAGAGTGATGTGGACTCTTCCTTTTGACATGGAACATTCTTCATAGGATTTATAGGGATTGAAGGATTGTATGGTTGGGAGCATCTAACACAATGTTATAGTATTTAGGTATTCCAACCCCTATAAATTTTTAATATATTTTGTTGGGTTTCTTTTGGGTTGTTTTGGGATGAAAGAAATTATGAATCATTAAATTCTTGACTACTGCACAGTTTTCAAACTCATGGAACATGATTTTACAAAAACAAGTTCACCATGATATAAGATAATTGTAGGACATGGATAGAGATCTCTAAAAGGATTGTTCCTGGTTAATAAATATTTGTGTCTCCCTTAGGAGAAATTCGGAGATCCGTTTATAATTGGCACATAGCATGAGATCAGATAAAACAAACCATGCTACTTTTCTTATGAAACCCGTCATATTAGTTGTTCTGATATATGAATTTTTTATAAAAATTCACAAACAATCATTTAAGGAACAACACAGGCCACCATTGTCCCAATATAGTTTCTCTCGACAGTGGAGCTCCCATGAAGGATTCTTGGCCGCTCAGATCCCTCCATGATATTATTCAACTATTGGAGAACAACATTAGATCTTCCTCTGTTTAGTTTTCTCCTCTCATTCTCAACCTCATAAAGTTTCTATCAATATTCATTGGATTTTATATATCTCAATTATTAGAGGACAATCAAATACCTTTTTTCTATATAAAACAAAGTTTGATTTTAATTTATCTTATATCGGGGTGTTTTCATTCTTCATTGATGAATCCCAGCAAGTGATTAGTGATCCGAGATCCATTGATACTAAGGTAGTTAGTTATATTATGATTCCCAATTTATTCTAGTACTATCCTTTAGTTTTATATTCAATTGATAATATAAAAGATTTTTTTTATATTAAATATCTTTACAGGATAGATTTGAAAAACCCAACTCTATACAATTAGAGTTTTGGGAAGAACTATTTTTTTTCATGAATTAGAAAGGTCCTAATTCCATGAATGTTTGATGTGTTAATGGAATTTGTGAAATTTAAATTTCATTTGCATTGGAATTTGATTCAATTAAATTATTCTATTTAATTGTGGAGAAATTATTTTGATGTTTTTTTTGGAAAAGGCCAATTGATATGACTTTGGGTGTGTGTGGTGAAATTGATTGAATTGTTTGAAATATAAATTGTTGAATTTTATTTAAAAATTGGATGGTGAAAAATAAGGGTTAATTTATTTATGCTAACAATTTCTGAAAAATGGATGGATAATGGTTTTGATGGGAACCCAGTAGCTTCATCTTAAAAAATTGTTTGGCATATTTATATGGAGGATGGGATTTTACTATATTTTAAGTATCCATAAAATAAATTGTCCATCATTGTTTTGTTTTAGGGAAAATTAAATACTTTGGTTTTTATTGATTTTTTTGGGTGTCACTATATGACATACCAGGTTCTTAACCATTATATTAGCACATCCAATTCCTTAGTAGATGGTGACGTGTCCACTATTCCATAGGATGAAAGGGGTGTATGTACATAAATTATGTTTCACAATGTTGGATCCCTATATCCTAGAACTATAATACATATTGGATACATCATCTTTTTTCTCGCTTTTTTTCCAATGTATATTCGATTTTTGAAAATTGTTTCACTTTCCATGAAAATTTATATAAAAAAAATTATATTAATGTTTTTATTTAGTACATTTTTGAAATGTTACATTTTTGTAAAGAACCATTTCATTAAATGTATGTTCTATATTTTGAAATTTATTTCCATATATGAAAATGTGAATGTTGAATTTCTATTATATTTTCATCCATAAAATATCAAAAGCATGATTTTTTAATTTCTTTTTCATAAATTTAAAATCTAATTGGTTTAAAACTGAAATCACATTCTTAGTTAATATAATATTGGAATCTAGTTATGGAATATTTACTGAAATCTTACAGGGCGTTGGGTCACACCGTACTTGTTCTATTGTGTGATTATAGATTAATTTTTTCGAGTATTGAGAAATTTGAAGGGATCTATTATAGGTGGATATAGATATCGAACATTGGACATGTTGAGTTGTGTCCTTAGTGAAATGTGTTTTTTCCCTGTTTTATAAATAGGTTATAGTACTGTTGGGCTAGTTTATTCTTGTTTATTTTTGGTACATTATTCCTAAGGGATTTTCATTTGTCAGGCATACAATCTTTTCTATTCTACATCCCAATTATTAGTGGAAATTTCGTTCCCACATTCAGTTTATATGATGATATATTCTAGTCATCGACCTGTGGGGATTTGGAATTCCATTGGGGAAATGTCTCGACCATATAAGTTACTGGGTTACCATGGTACCCTGGTTGGATCATGAAAATTTTTCTCAAATTAATTTATAATGTTTGGGGTAAATAATCCATAAATTTTTAAGACATTCACATATTTAAAAATATGAAATTATATAAAATTTGAATAAAATACATATATATTTATTAATGAGGTACAATGTGGAATGTTTTGATTTGAGTACCAAATAATAAAAAATCCAATACATAATAATCAATGTATCCCAAAAACACACAATCTCTATTTATTGGATGTTTATCTAAGAAAATACCCATGGATTATTGAATAAAACAAAGATATTCTTTTATATCATTGGGAAATTGAGACATTTAATTAGTGTGTAATCAATTTAGTGATTTAAAAATGTCATGTATTTTCATCATCACAATTTTTTTCTAAAATAATTACTTTTTAAAATAAAATATTCATGGTATGGTGTCCAAAAACAAAAAATTAAAATTAGAAAATTTACTATTATTAAATAATGGAATCCTATTATATCCTATATGTTTTTTTGTATTTACAACCAAAATCCACAATGATTTTTATTTTCCAAAACACAACCTGTATTTATATATCATTATGTGATTTTTTTCACGATTGCATAAAGTATCTAAAAATCATCACAAAAATATCCACACATCTTCCAACCATCATTATAGTTATATTTTTTTCATTGTAGAGAATTGATAATTAGAAAAATCTGTTCTAATTTTTGAAAATATAATTTGTTATTGATTAACAAAAATTCTAATATGGACCAATAGTTAGTTAGAAATAACTATTTTTTCTTGTATATTAATGTGTTGGTAAAAATTCTAAAAATCCTTAATAATATAAAAAATAATTATAAAACCTCTTATATCACATACGTGAATATAATCTAGGACTAATAATGAATGTAATAATTTTAGACTATTTTAATAAAATTTACAATATATCACTGGCCTTTATACTACTTTTCGAACATTACTCCCCATGACTTCGCAATGTTATAACATATTGATTATATCTATGGAATTATTAAAAAGTCCAAAATTCCTTAATTATTCTCAAAATGGTTTACATCCTCCCATTAACAAGGAATTGAAATATTTTCACTATTATAAATAATAAAAATTACCACAAAGCCAAATTTCCTTGTTAATAAAAATAAAATCATTAACAATATTTAATAATAATAAAATAGTTGAGAATGAATTTTTAATACCTTGTAATTTTTATGAAATGGGATTAAAAATAAGATTAAAAAATCATCTCAAAACATGTATTTTTTATGATTTTGTGATATATAAAATATAATTATTGATTTGATATAATATAGTGCTCCTTCGAAATAAAAAGTTCAACTTTTTTTATTATGGTGTTTTAAATTTCAATAATCTTAATGCATTAGTGATGTAATAAGTTCTTCCTAATATCAATTTCAATTTTGGTATCATAAAATGCAGCATCGATATCATTATTTGATGATTGTGATATTTCGACTATTAACTTATACATATCAGTTAGGTTCATTCGATTATTTTAGAATCATACAATTCTTAAACTACACATTTTGATTCAAAATATTTATTCTTCATAAGATAACCAATTCAATTTTTAGTCATAAATAATTATCATACACTTCAATATTTTTTATACAATATTTATCTAGTCTATTATACCAATGAACGTACCACCAAAAATTATTTCCTTATAATGTCACGCACAAAACCATAATAAATATCTACATACACTGAAAATAATTTTTTCATCAACATGGTGCCTCTCCTTGTCATAACATTGAAAAATAATATCATCATTGTTCTCATTAAAATATCATAACTATTAGATTCCAAATATATTTAAATTTCAAAAATTATCTTGAATAATTTTTAGTCAATTTCGTAATAATATTCATTCATTCAATGTATTGTGATAATAATTATTGGAGTAGAAAATAACAAATAATCATTCCTTAAAAAAAAATTAAATGATTCTTTATAACAATTTTCTATTGAGGTAAATATTTAAAAACATATTTGTGAAAACATTAATCCATGGTAAATAATTATATTCATTTATCATATATATTACAAACTCCAATCACATTTAGTTTTCAATATAAAAAATGATACCTTATTATTTCTACCAAATGATATATAATAATCACAGACGAAAAAAATATCATTCCTTTAGAATTTCATAAATATATTTTTATAAACACTACCTATATTAAAATCAAATATAGTTAAGCATGATTCCAATTGATTATATCAAATTCAGGGAGATTATGTTAAACAATAAAAGTCATTGATAAAATGAAATTCATTATATTATAAATTTGAATTATGAGAACTCATATTTATTGAATATATACCTCTTCTTTTCGACAAAAATTAAATAAATATGTACCCTAATCCATTTTAAATTTCTCAAATTATCATTTAATTTCAATAGAAATGTTATGGATAGGATTCAAAAAATTCCACTAGTGAAAGTATGTATTTAGTATCAATTACCACAATTCGAGTATATCTTTTACTCTACGTCCTATAATTGTATCAAAAATCATTAATAATCATATCTTTCATATCGTTTAAAAAACATTTCTTTATAATAATTGTTTTTTTGGGTATCTTAAAAATATTTCATGGATGATTATTTTCTATTTGGTCATATAAACTATGCAAATATATTACCCATGAATCATCCTTTTTCACTTCATTAAATAATGATGTGCCAACATTTTATAGAAACACTAATATACCATCATAAATCATTTACTATGATTCTTTTAGATTATTTTTCAACAATGATATTGAATTCACAATGTATTGACCTCTTTTTTGTTATAATTTTTTAACTCACCTCAACTTATTATATATTTTAACTTTCAATATTATAGTCTTCCACATGTGATATACATTTATCTTCCCTAAAAAATATATCATTAATATATTATTCTTCTAGTACATATTTTCTCTTGAATTGAACTTATATAATTATTTATAAATTTATCCTTAATGTCTTTCACATCATATATTATGATAATTATCTTGATTATTTAGTTAAAATACACGATGGATTTAATATTTCTTAAATAAAAAAAATATGCATATATAAAATCTATCACCATATTATCCTTTTACACATTTTTTTGAGGAATTTCATTTTCATCCATTTTTTAATAATTTTTAGAGTTGGATACCTCTCATACCCAGTCTCATATGTAATCATATTATTATTATGACATAAAAACCCTAGATTAATAATATATTTCGTATTATACAATTTTTTATTATAAATCTTTATTATGAAACTCTAAATCAGTATTTTATTCAAAATAGTTTTCATGATATGATTATTTTCATCAACAATGTCATTTTTTATGTCTCATATATTTTACTTCATATTTGATTTTTGAAATCAATGAGTATTGTTTCACTACTACGGAGGTGAACTCTATGAATTTATTGATTGTACTATTTTGAAAATCCATTCCATTTTAGTTTCTTCTAAAATCTGATATATTTTGATAAAATACATCACCTAATTAATTGATTGATTGAATATAATAATTTATATCAAATATTATTCATTAAAAAATATGATAAAAATATGAATGTACTTTTTCTGAAATAATCAAGGGAACACATGTGTTGTTTTGTTTCATGTAATGAAAATATAAATGACAAAAACTCCACTATATGGGAGTATGAATCATATTACATCAGAACAATAGACCACAATAAATTTATGTATATCTTTGAATGGTATAAATATCAATCGAATCATTATTATTTGAAGAGTCTGAACTATTTATTTATTCATACATATAAGAAAATAATACTGTAATATTTTTATCCCTCTTACACTTTAAGGAAACACGATATTTATTTGATATTAAAAATATATATATTTAAATTACACCAAATTAAATTCATCAATGAATCATCATCACTTAATTTTCATAATAAAACATTGTGATAAATTAAAATTGGATAATCGAGCCAAAATATTTACTAACAGTCATGAGATTTTATCAAAGTATATACATAAATAGTAAGACAATTTTTTCAAAAAACCTCCAATTATCAGTGTCTTACTATTACTTTTAATCATTAATGAATCACCATTATCTAAAAAGACTCATAATTCCATAGTATTATTTATGTTCTTTATAGTATTTTTTATGCATTTTGGATGAATTCCCATTATCTATGATACATGATTTATTATAATTGGAAACATTGATTTTCATTTCATCAAAGACAAAAATATATTTTTTTAATCTTAAAATAATAATTTTTTTTTGATTTGGGACAAGTAATGATCCATCCACATTTCATATAATAAAAATATTATTGAAACATTATTATTCATAAAGAATAAATTATTTATTCTCCATATAAAAGATTCCTATGTACTAACGTTTTACAGTTCCAAATGATTCTATATATTTAAATTCATATATTATTTCCCAATAATCATGTAATATATAAAAAATATTAGAATAATTTACCAAATATATATAAAATTAATTTATTCTTTGATATTTGTTTTATGTTTTCACTTTTCAATTCTATCGTTGTGGCGATCGACCAAATATTTATCTTTGTCCTGAATTATTATATTTCAAGGTTTTTGACAGACTAATAATATAAATAGAACATAATTTATATGAATGAAAACATCATCAACATATCCAAAATCATCCATGTATCATTCATATTATGCAAATAATATAAATAAATGAGATATTCTTTAAACCATTAACATAACATTAATAATATATTATAATCGAAATAGGTTTTCTAAATGATATTGTGAGCAATATACTTCATATAAAATTTCAATATTCCCAAATGGAATGTGGATTTGATAAAAAATGTAATTTATAAAATTTATTTATCATATTATAAACCCTTCACTAAAAAATTTAAATAAAAAATATCCAAATTGAAATTTTTTCTTAGATATCAAAATTTCCCCTTATATTTCACATTTTCCTCAATCTGAACACATCCCCCAGGAGTGATACAATAACTTTTACATTTATTACTATGATAATTATGTTCATTTTCAGAAAATAAAATATTATTATAATTTTTATAGTCATTATTGACAAATAATGGTTAAAATATTTATAAATTCTCCCATGAATATTTGTTAGTATATATTGATTTTGTTTTCAATTATACCTAATATATTGGATGTTAAATGAAAATTTGAAAGGCCTATGTATGATATTTAGGATATGGAATTAGAACAACCATGTAGGACTCATTGTGGTATTTATAATATATATAATGATATATAATATATTTTAAGTGATAAATAATTTCTTCCAAAGTATACATAAGACCCCAAATGGAAGAATTTATAAATTAAAAAAACCATGATATGTAACATATAAAATATGATACCAAATATATATTATACTATTTCTATGGTTTTCAAAATGATAAGTATGATTTTGAATGAAATGTTTTATAATGTACTATAGGGTTCAATGAAACGCAATACCCTTCTATTAATGTGTTATATCGTTCATGTGATATATATGATATTAATCAAAATGCATAATATATTATGATGTTGAAGTTGAAAAATATGATTAAATATTTACTATGTTAAATCAATATGAGGTCCCAATCTTTTTACTCATATAAATAAATGATTCGTAATAAAAACTCCATTAATACAACACACATGTCATAAAGTTTTTATGTCTTTGGTGAATAGGTTCATAAAATATCAAAAGTGAGACAAAATATAATTTTTTTATTCTATACTCAATAATAATCTCCTAAGACATTTTATGAACTAAAATTTCACATAATAACCATAGAGATTCATAGAAACAATTAGAGATAAAAAATAGTAGTAAGTGAATAAACATGATTAAAAATATATCATGCTAGTCAATGTTATAAAATGATATCAAATAAGATAATGATCATGTAAAATAACATTTAAGGTGAACAAAAATAGAATGGTATCATATGACCATGGGATATTATGTGACTTTTAATAAAAATAAAACATATAATATCATGACTCAAATTTATCTTCATAGAAAATAACATATAAAGGAAAATACTCATAAATGATTCAGTTTACTCCCTAATCCACCATATAACACCTCATCAGACTATTACATTCCCCAATGCATTGGAGTGCATTATGTGTTCACCCAGAATAAGTTGTTGATGTTATATATGAATATTTTAATGGAAACAATCATAAGGAATAATATTATAATAATATACTCATCGAAAATGGGTTTAGTAATAATTATTCATTTACTATTTAAATGAAATTTACAAAAATAATACATATTAAAAATGACCATAACATATGTATTACCCCATTAGATGCAGGGATAATAAAAAAGGAATATATGTGAGAGACATATATAAATAATTGAAAATAAATTCATAACATCAATGGATTTCATATTGGATATAAAATGTTTTGGAAATACCAGTAAGAACATTTCATAATGGAAATGTCTTTTCCATTTTAAAAACATTTCTAAAATCTAAAAGATTTTCAAATATTATCAAAAAAATTTATTTTAATGAAATGATTTGACTAGAAAAAAGCATTAAATTATTGAGTGTCCATGATGGTGAAATATTTCTATTCATGTTGAATATGTTAAATAATAAATATTCCTTTCAATTTTTTTAACAATAGAAAATAGGCATCTTGTTCGGAAAATGACAAGAATATTCCTGTTAAATTTTTTAAAAAAAATAAAAGTTAGGTAATTGATGAATTATAAATTCAAAGTAAAACATTTTTTATAATTTGTTTGGAAAAATTTGATTTGGAAGATATATTATTTACAAATAAGAAGTGAAATTATGTTGTACATTATTAAATTTTTTTCAATCATTTATAGTACCAAAGAGAAGAAAATTGAACTCTTAATTTAAGACATCATGAATAACCATAGTAGAAGAAAATGTAAGGTTATGGAAGTATTTTTAGTAATATTTTTATATAGGAAATATCATGTCACATTTACCACATATATTCATTAAATATATCAGTTGATACCTTCCATGTAAACTATAACTAAAAGAGGAATCACATCACTTCACGAAATGGAAGTCCACAATAGAAATAGGCAACATTATCTTATTCTCAACAAAAATAGATTGTAAAAAGGTATATCTGATATTATAATTATGCGGTTATAATTTATTCATAAATATCACGTATAAAAATTAAATATTGTGTTATATACATCTATGAGAATTAAATTATGGAAAATGGATTATGTCGGTTTTTGACTCAATAGTCTGTCGTACGCATGATCAATAATTTCATTTGCCATTTTAGGGTGGGGTATAATCATGTAGTTCAATATGTTACCAAAAATATTACATTATATAAAATATATTGAGTTCATTATATCATCAAGTTCTAAAAATATTTGAATGAGATGGAGGATGAAATTAAATAAACCCCACTATTAATAGTGTGACTTCTTTTTCGAACAAATTTTTTTTTTTGTTTTCAGAAAAATCCATTTGAAGATGGATTTATGAAAAAAATAATGTATTTTTATTTATGGAGAGGGGGTAGGGAAGTTATTCTCTATGGTCTTGGAATACCCATTTTTTAAAATTTGTTAAAAAGAAGGATATATGGCCGAATTTTATAAGTGGGTTAGAGGGTATAGTATGTATTATTTAAAAGAATGAATTACACTAAAATTTTAATAATTTTAAAATGATGAAAAATTACAAATTTTAAACCCATATATGATTTATGTTGTTATATGTCAAATAAATAAGAGTTATAAATGTTTCAGTTCATCATTAATAAATATAAATTTAGTTTAACCCATGGTAATCCTATTTTCCCTCAACCATGGTAAATAATTTCTATAGTTTTCACTATTCCCTATGTTAAACAAACATGTTGAACTTATTAGATATTAGATATTATTTTTATTCTATAAATGAAATATAATTTTCAAAATTAGACACGTATAATTTTTATATGTTAATTTAAAATTATTCCAAAAGATGTGACGGTGGAAAATTTTTCCAAAGAAAAACATTCAAAAGTGGAAAAAAATTTCATATACAAAAAAATCCTGAATTTGATTCTAATCAGCTATTTTTTATTAACTAATATATAAACTAATAAATTTTATTTTCAAACACACTTTACAATAAAATGCGTCTATTCAATACTTTAAAAAAATGGCATTCTTAAATATGAATAGTATTGTTAAATAATCATCAAAAAAACATTTTCTAGAAAAATACCAAAATTTCAGCCTAATTTTATTTTTATATGATGATTCAAAATATTAATTTAATTTTATTATATATATTTTTTATATTTTTATTAGCTAATCTTAAGTTATATGTTCATTGTGTGACTAATCTGCTACTCGGGTAAAGTATAGGTTTTTAGAAAATATTTTCTTCTTCATTAACTAGTTCAAATATAATTTATAATTAAATTATAACCATTTAATTTATTAAATATAAATTTAAACAAAAAATTACTAGATTGAATATTCATATTCAAATGGAACAATTTAATTGTGAGTTTGTAACGATAATGTTAATATAATAATATTTTGTTGGGTTTTCACATTTCATATAAAATCGTTATTACGTGCCTCACAATACATCGACGATATAAAATTAATTTATAGTGAATTAAATAAAGTAATAGGTTGTTAAATTATCATATTATCATGGTCTTTTGTGTCATATACATTATTCAAAAGGATGTTCCTCTTTTAAAATATCAAAGTGTTATATTCTATAGTCTCGAATAAATTTATGCTACTAAATTTAATCAGGATCTCATAAATAATGGGATTAACACATGAAAATACCACTTTTGGAAACCCACATCATAAAAAGGATTAATAAAACACCATATTTATTATATATATGGTTATGTGTGGTTTTCATTCAAGATAACAAATTATTATAATTCCATGTAATATAACATTGGTGGAAAGTGGAGATATGAAAATTTAATAAAAACATAAATAATTTTTCAGATGGATATAAATTACTTATTAAAAAAATGTGTATTTTAAATGTAATATATGTAAAAGTAACCTATAAATTTAAAATATTCAACATTCCATTTCATTCCTTAGATACAAAGGTAATATGCTAAATGTTTTGTTTCAGGTTTATTTTCCTATAGACGAGGAGTAATTATACAATATATGAATATAATGGAATATTAATACTTCATATATTTTTATTTTTTATCCAATGTTTAATACATTTTATATTCTTTGATCAATTTCTATTATATATCATACTCTAAATAATGATTATGAAATGAATTAATTTTTTATGCCAACAGAACTTCAATTTCCCATTAATTGTTGGTAATATCCAAAAAATATTAGAAATATATTCTTCCATTAAATGTTATAAAAAACTATCTTTATATTTTATTAAAATATATTAAATTATTATGAATCAATTAATATAATTTAATCAATAGTTAAATCTATGGATTAACATAGACCATTGCTCAATTAAAATGTATTATATCCCATAAAACATCAACAACATAATCAAGTCAGAAGGAATTGACAAAAAAGGTTTCATCATTCTCATTAATATTATATTCCCAAAATATTTATTGCATTCTTATAGAATAATCCATTACATTTATCCAAAAGGATATATATACATCAACATAATAAAACATCTACTGAAATATCATTGATAAACTCAAGATCAAATAAATTAATCCTATAGTGCAATTAAAAATTTAAACACAAAAATTAACTTTCCAAAAATCTATGAAAAAACATTTTTATACATAACAGTACATCTTATTGGCTATGAGTAGGTGTTACGCCCTTATTTACCATTAGTTCTGTGTTCAGTCCCCACAACATTTTCAAATCCGATGGCTTTCCACACAACATACATGATGTCATTTCTCTAAAACTAAGGAAATAATTATCTGATGTAGAACGTCATAATAACCATTATCAAATAATATTCATAAGAATATGTTTATTATCATGAAAAATAAAATTTTTCATCAAATAAATTTTTTAACAACTATGGTATTTAATATATATCATTATTTTCAAGGAAATCAACAATGTAACCCCAAATCAATAAAAAATATAAGATTATATTATTCTCAATTTTGTGTATTTTATAAAGAATATCACAATACAATAAAATCAGATTTATAGGAAATTTGTATTATTCATTATTTTCTAGAATACCTATAATAAAATAATTATATTGAACCGTATTTATATTTCATGATTCTTGGATTGACTTGGATTTTCCTGATTTTATTTTTAGAAAATATTGGGTAATATTCCTAGACCAAGCATTGTGACGGTGTTTGCTTCCGAGACCCGAGGTTCATGTAATGATTTTTTTAAAAATGGTATGTTTTTTCTAGCACGCACGAGACTTTTCATAAAAATTTAAATAAATTGTAATTGGGTTCTTGGAATAGAAATTATAGGGTACTATTGAGCTCAGTGAAGTTGATTTACTCTAGGCATGGCATAACTTTAGATAGCATGTGTCATTTATTGAATAAGTCACTAGTGATATAATTGATAATAAAATAATAAAATATTTTTTTTGAAATCAAAATATCTCATAAACAGTAACTCAGATTGAAAATATGAGACCACCATTGAGTTTTTAAGGGGTTTTTTCCTTAGGAGATTCCAAACATCAACCGGTGTGGGATGGATAAAGAAAGATAATTTTTTGATGTTTTAAAAGAAAAAAAAACCATTACGTTAATGTTATGTTGATGTTTTGTAGCCAGAAATTGTTGATGTGATGTAGTGGCAAGGAAACATGTTTTATTTTTTTAAAATTGAATAGGAACCCTGGTTAAGGATCACAACCCTACAATTTCATGGAGGCTCTAGAGAGAAGAGGAGGAATCTCTCTTGACAGATGAAAATGACATAGAGGTTGATCAAGACAGTTCTTGACAAATTGCCTATAGAAACAGATCATCGAGATCTAACGATACAAACTCCATATAATGGATTCTAATTTGTCTTTGGATTCCTTGATATTTGTTTCTTCTAAAAATGTGGACCCACAGAAGAATGAATGGATCTACGGTTCGATTGTTTGTACAGGAGGGATTATGATCCAAGGATTATTATCCAGATATTGTTTATTCCTTTAAACGAATTCATACCTAAATCATGATGATTGGACAAGAACACTTAGACAATAATGCTATAAATTTCCATTTTTCATCTCTCCCATAGTTCTACGCAATCCTTTCTATTAGATCCATGAGTTTCCTTTCTTGAAGTCGTCAGGTAGTTTCGAGTATGATCAGATCTTCCAATTCTAGGGGAAATGATATAATATTCTATAGTAGGGTATATTAGGTCAAGAAGATCCAAGATCTATTTTTTTAAATAATATCCAGGATTATGGTGGAAAAAAAAGCTGAATAGTGGGTGTCTGGGCTCCAACGGGTTTTACAGCTGCAGTCTTAGTGGAATTGCACTAGAGGAGGATCCCCCAATAGTGTGGTCCATGGGGGGACGTGGCTGAAAGCCGCGTTGGAGGCTGAACACATGTAAGTGTCCAAGGGGTTGGCAACATGGCAGCTATTAGCGATGTCTAGGGGAGTAGGCTGGCCACGTGGTCAGGTGACGAGGTGGACCAGGGGGATGTCGCCAGGGCAGGTCATGTGCGGTGGGGCAGAACTGCCCCATGCGATTTGGGTGGGGCATGACTGCATGGCCTAACAGCCCATTGGTCCAGTCCAGTGTGGGTAGGACAAGAACTACCAGGATGGGTCAGGTTAGTAAAAAGGGTTGTGCCATCTGGGTCGGGTCAGGTTGAATCGAGACCAGACCCTCACCATCGATGCTCTGTGCATCGTCAACTATCTGTGCACCATCGACGCTATGTGTTCCAATGATAATTCAAGAGTCAAATACGATGACAAAACTATGTCCTACAACATTAAATCCATCTATTTTATGATTAGACTTATACCTATGTGAGTATACTCTATTGATTGTACTTCATGTGTTTCATTACTTGTTTACATTGTGTGTTTCCTCTTTTTACATCATGTGATTCCTTTATGTTGTAATTCATATGTTGCCATTTTGGTGTACATCTTGTGTTTCATTTTTGGTGTATATAATGTATTTCTTAGTGGTATTTTCCATTATGGTTTCAGTGTCCCTAATGGATATTATTTTACTCAATCCAGCATGGGCTATGGATGCACAAGTCACGTCTTGTGTAGAATATCATCACCGTGAAAGGGTCTATGGTGGAAAGGGACCAAGGGGATATTAGGGAGAGACCCAACAAATGAGGTGTTATTTAGTTACATCAATGAGTTGTTTCTATACCTACCCATTTGATAGTGTCTTCTACTAACAAATTGTAGTATATTGTACTTTTCCTTTTGGTTTTACTTGTATTTTATCCTCGTTTACTTTCCATTATGGTATTGTCACTCTATGTGAGAATTTTATTGGTATGAAAGCATGTTTACATTGTTTTCGTTGTTTATATCACATTCATGGAGATGTGATTGTGTGTACAAGTACATTGGAAAATTCCTCAGATTATTGAAATTTACATAATTGTTTATAGTTGTTCACCCCAGTCCAAATGGAGGTAGGATTGGGGTAGTCATGGAACTCCTCCTGGGGGACGGGTCGTGACATAGGGGTATAATAAGAGGTTGTTTCTAACTAAAAACCAATAGTATAAGATATTAGATTAGGGAATTAGTGTTATGTGTTTTGGTTTCAAATTTCAGACAAGGGAATCCAGTGTTGGTGTATGACCAACATATCCAAACACCAGGACACTAAATTCTAGATTTTGACACAGTACATGAAATATCTTGTGGTAGGGATAATAAATGATAAATTAATCACATAGGATTGACTGTGTTCTCATATCCTTATTTAGTTAGTGTTATCTCACCAAGAAAACTCTTTTGATTATGATATATCATTATCTATTTCAGGATGCCTCCCTATAGAAAGAATTATAGTATTCCAATACATGATCATGAGGATGATCTGCTTAATGATGAGGGTTCAGTGTAGGGACTCGTAGTTGAGATATAACCATTGATTGGTGTTCAAATGATACTACCACCTAAATACTAGTAGTTACTACCAGCATTACCATTAGAGGATGAATGCAGTCTAAGTGTATTTCATTTGTTGTAGAGTCATAAACCTACTAGGTTCATGGGTGATCCATACCCCTAGGTAGCTAAGGATTTAATTGTGGTTGTTATGCCAACCTTTTGCCTAGTGAGGATGCCTTTGGACCAGATGGAAGTTCTAGACATTAGTATTCTACAGGTCATAGAAGGAGATGGGAAAGATTAGTGATACAGACACATGATGAGATAACTTTCTCCTTTGAAGACTTTTAGTGTGTCTTCAGGGAGGAGTCCTTTCCAGTGACATTATTCTCTATGCATATATAAGAGCTAATGCATCTGCATAAGGGAAGCCAAACAATATCGGTGTAGTCGGTGTGATTTACGGTTTTTTCTGTCTACTCCATGGATATAGTGTGGGACCGATTATTTTGGACCTGAACCTACATCAAAGGTCAACAGTAGGAGATCAGATAATCAATTATAGCTCATTGCATTCATTCATATGTTGGAGTACTAGAGTGAGCTCTTCTAATGGATTGATTTCAGGTTGGGCAGACTCTATCAATGGGAGATACCCATGGGTGTTAAGTAGAAATTTTTTTAGAAGCTTGTAGTCGACATCTAATGCACGGATCTATGAAGATAAAATAGTTTCAAATATTACCTGAGGACACAAAGTAAGTGGTGCGAGGCTACTTGGGTAGAGTGAGTCACATGAAAGACCGAATATGTTACCCATTTAATGGTTGGGGAAATCTAGGTAGAGATTTTTGACCCAATCATACGACCGATCATGAGAGGGGTGATGAACCACAGGTGTAGAGGAAAAGGAGTGAATATAATGGTCCTCCAGATGGCAGGAATGGTAGTACTATTGGATGGGCATTAGGAGGTGGGCATAGGATCATGTTACTACCACCACCCCCTGGTGGACACCATTGGCTAATGGTACTGGTGGACAGGGATGAGTCCAACTTTAAAAAAGGAGAATTACAACCCCAATTATGTAGATATTATTAGAGGTAATATCCATGTATTCTACAAGATTGAGTAAGTTTTAATGGAAATAGGTTCCAGTGACAGATTTTTCACCACAATACCATTTCGAGACATTACGTTTCTAGTGGAATTGTCGAATTTACCCCTCTGCGTATAGACATCTATGGGAGGAGCTTCAATGATCCAAAACTATTGTTAATAATTTTACCTTACTCTTCTGTGTGATTGGTCCAGTTGGGGTCCCTTGGTGGCTGCATCAAGGCCTTACAACACCATCCTTGGTTTCAACTTGTTATCCATATTCCATGCCCATGTTGACTATTTTAGGCACACAATGCAGTGTGTCCACTAAGATTGGAACATGTTTTGCACTAATGGTGAAATATATCCCAAGCAATGTAGGATATATTTAATCATAAGTGGGTGTATCCGATCACACACCAGTTAGCTAGCATGACCCTCAATATGGTGGATGAGACAAGTCTATATATACTTATAGTGGTGGAAAAATGACCCTATATTACATCTCCATAAGAAGTTTGACTTATACATTAATCTATACCCTAGAACAACACTGATATATACACATGTATATCAGATGTCACCCACAGAGCTTCATGAGCTAAAGGTATATCTAGAAGACTTTTTGAAGTATGGACTTTGGAGACCCAATGTTTCACCCTAGGTGGACCCAGTTTTGTTTCCTAAAAGGCAGAATGGATCATGATGTTATGATTGGTATTCCAGTTCCGGAATCAGGTCACGATGAATAATAATTGTCTACTATAGAGGATTGATGTCATATCTACATAGCTGAAGGGAGAGAGGTTGTACTCAAAGAAAAACCATATATTTGGCTATCATCAACATCATCTACCGTATGAGGATGTACTTAAGATATTTTTTAGATAATTGTATGACAACTTAAAGTACATAGTGATTCAACATGGCATGAAGAACACCCCAACAGTGTTCATGGGACTCATGAATAATATTCTCGACCCTTACATGGACAAGTTCATCATGGTCTTTATTAATGAAATCCCAGTGTACTCTACATTTGAGGAGGAGGATGTGATACACTTGAGGATGGTCATGGAAACACATCAAGGGGAATAGCATTATGGGAAGCTCTCTAAGTGCCATATCAAAATTTAGGAGGACCAAATTATGGGAGATGTCATTTTAGTGGATGGAATTGTATTAGATCTGGTGATGTTTGAAGTGATGCGTGCTTGGGAGCCACCTATGACTGTTACCATGATGCAAAGATTCCTGTGTTTGGCTAGGTACAATCAGAGTTTTTTACCTAACGTTTCCTTGGTTGAAACAACCTCTAAATCATTGACATAGAATTTGGATCCATTGGTGTGTATAGAGAAGTTTTAGATTTTCTTTAAATAGCTAAGGAATAGATTGATGAGTACACTAATCTCAAGATTAACAGAGGAATGAGTTGAGTTGGTGGTGTTTCGTTATTCATTAGGTATGTTCTAGGATGTGTCCTATTGTAGGGGAAAGGGGTGATTTCCTTTGGTTCGAGCTAGTTGTGGAGGAATCAGTCAAACTACACGACCCATGATATGGAGTTGGAAGCAGTTGTCTTTGAATTTAAGAACTGGAAATCCTACCTAATTGGGGATTAGTTTGAACTCTAATCTTACCAAAAGAGTCTAATATATATCTTCTCCAGGAAGGGTTAGTACGTGAGACAAATATGATGGCTAGAGTTCCTCAAGGACTCTAACATTGAGATTTTCTACACTTATGGGAAGGGGAACATGGAGGTAGATCCTCCTAGTAGCATATCTATCATGTAGTTTCTCATTGTGGCATCACAATAGTTTTCAAAATTACATATTTCCATTGTGGTTGGAGATGGAGAATATTATCTCCAGTCAATGGTATTTACCCCTCCACTCTTGTAGAGGGTTCAAGATACACATCTAATAGATAATGACTATGAGACTACACAAGCTCAGAATTCCATGGGGAATACCCCTAATGGATATTAGAACGGTGGGGAGAAAGTAATTCATTTAAAAGGTCACACACAAGTACACATGACGTTGTGGGAGGAGGTCATGAGGGTATTCCATTCATACAAAATAGTTGTAAATAAAGGAGTGTAAAAGATGTATCTGGAACTCTGAGGTCAGTTCTCGTGGCTGTAGATAAAAAAGTAAGTGGGATAATTCTTTTATAGATGACATACTTACCAACAAGAGAAGCTTGAGCACCGGGTTTCAGCAGGTTGACCCAGTCTATTGAAGTTATATAGTGGATGTCCGATGGGATATCGATGGACATTGTGATGGTTTTACTGCACATTTATAGGGGACATGATAACATCTATCTGATAGTTGATGAAGTCACCATTTCATATCAAATAATTTTGGTATGTGAGAAGAGTATAATCGATATTCTGGGATAGCTCGATGTGCCAAATATAGTTTTGATTCATAGTGTTCCATCAATGACCATCTATGACTGTCAGGATCATTTCACAACTCAGTTTTTATGTAATTGCATGAGGTGTATTGGAATCATCTTTACTTGAGAACAATTCTTAATCCCTAGATGTATGGATAGAAAGATAGAATCATATAGGTTAATAATGAAAAACTACAGTCTTGTATCTGATAATTTTTCTATAGTTCGGAGGATCAACTACCACTGGTGGAGTTTTTGTAAAAAAATATATCACTCCGCCATTGATGTGGACCCATTCGATGACTTGTATGAGAAACACTGAATTTCACCACATTATAAGATGGACATAGGGGATTCCAAACTCATGGGTCTAGAGTTGGTATGAGCTACCACTAAGAAGGTATAGCTCATCAAAGAGTGAATAAGGACATCATAGATCCGGAATAAGTCAAATGCTTTGAAGTTGTGTATTCCTCTCGATTTTGAGAGGGATACCATGTGTTCATTTAGGTATCATATCAATGAGGATTGCAATGATTAGGCTGGGGAAGTTATTAATATCCAAGATACATCAACCCTTTTCGATTGTGGGTAGATTTGGTGAGGTGGTGTACTTAGTACCTCTACCCCCGCTGTTTCACTAGGCACATGACGCCTTCCACATGTATTTGCTGAGGATGTATGTGCATGATCCATCACATGTTGTGAACTGGGTGAGTGAGAGAATAATAATTGGGTGACATTTAAGAGTACCCATTAATTATAGAGGATTATCTTGAGATGATCCTTCATGGGAGGATGATTTCTCTGGTGTGTGTTTGGTGGTAGCATAAAAATATGTAGTATAGTACGTAGTATTATGAGGTTTAGATTCCTACATAGTAACCCCACCGTTTTTTAGAGAATCCTTTTTTTGGGATTCTAGGGATGTAAATCCCTATGGTGTGTTGAATTTAATGACTCAAATTTTTCCATATTTTTATAGAAATTAGTTGGGAAAATTATGAGACTAGGTAGTGAGACACTGTGCATTTCAAATGATCAGGGTTCCCTAAAAGATTGTTTGAAAAAAAATTGACATCTTGTGTGTGCAGTTTTAATGAAAAAAGGAAATAACTTTTAAATTGGCGACCCAGTATGAAATATGAGGGCATCATAAATATTAGAGTAATAGTTTCACCTTCGGAATGACCTAACATTGGTCGACATGGATCATTTACAGAAAAATTCATATGGGGTAGAACTGTAAAGAAATTAATTAAATAAAAATTATTTTATTTTTAAATACTAATCACTCATAAATCATAACTTGGAATGGAAATATGAGATAACCATTGAGTTTATAAGGAGAATTTTCTTTATGAGAGGCCTAACATCAACCAGCACGGTTCGACTGTAAAAGATTAATTTTGGATGTTTCAAAAGAATAATATAGTGTTTATGTTTATATTATTTTGATGTTTTATAGCGATGTATCGATGAGGAAAATGTTTTTAGTTTAAATTAAATAGGATCCCAGGGTTAGGCTTATAAACGTAGAATTATTGGAGGCTTGGGAGAGACCTAGAGGAATATCTCTCAATAAAAGATGATGACAGAGCAGTTGATTGAGACAGTTATACATGAATCACCAATTTTAATGGAACCTTGACGTCGAATGATCAAAACTCTTAGTAGTGTTGTTAATTTGTGTTTCTCATAATCGTTAGTAATTTAGAAAATGAACATCAACCGACCCCTGGAGGGGACATAGATCTATGATATCGGACCACCATATTTGAAGAATACTGATAGTCAACAACAAAAAAGTCTATATTGGGGCATGAGGGACATAGATGTATGATATCGGTTAATTTTTGGGCCAATGGAGGGGACATAATGTGCCTTTGTAGGAGGCTATATTCTAGTATGGTAGAAGATAGAAGGACTGATGACCGATGGAAGGGCGCGCTGCCACGGTTGAGGCATGACCACAATGAAGGAGAAACCCCTTGGGGCGTATGCTGTGGGTGGTGATCAGAGGTCATGGAAGAATTCCTTGGTGGATATTTCTAGATTTTTATTAACACTTAATTAGAATAATAACCAATGATAGCGACCGTGGTCTAGTAGACGTGGGTACTAGCCTTGTTTTCTAGTGGAGCCACCTACCCATGTGGTCGGGTGACCATGTGGACCAGTGGGACGCATCTTGGGTGGGTCGTATCCGGTGGGGCAGAACAAGGCCCCAGTCAAGAATCCAATAATTCTTGGCTGGTTCGGGCCATCACCTAGAGACAGAGTCAGGTTGGGTGGGTTGAACATGGTCGGGTTGTGTCAGCATAAACGGGTCAAGTCGGACCCATACCGAGCTAGACCAATTTACATAATAGGTCATCTCATTCAAACATTATGTCTGTTTGATGAGATATTATTGGAATTTCTACCCTTTAGAATCGATGTTCCTTTTTAGATACTATATTTCAGTTTTTTTTGGATATTTTCACATGAACTAATGTACTGAGGTTTAGGTCCTCCTAGAACAAGCCCGCTACGCGTTGAATCATGTAGTAGGTTGTGAACTTGGTGACTATGTGACATGGGGGCTGCATGATCCGTAGTCACTCTGTGTGCCATTGACACTCCATAAAAAACCCATTATCCTTGTTCTATCTATGTTCTATGTTACATTGATGCTCCGGGAACCCTCAATTCTCTAGGTTCCATCAACGTCTTGGATGGTATCACAATCCATGTGTCATTAACAATGCAAGTGCAATCGACACTTTGGGTGCCATCAACACTCGTTTCACCATTGATAATTAATTCTTCATCAATGATCTATGCACTGTTGATACTTCTTATGTCAAAGAAACTGAGGGACCTTTGGATTATCATTGTAAATCCTTCACTTTGTTAATTATACTAATACCTATGTGATCTTACCATACTAAAATTACATCATGTTTTTCCTTTGTGGTTTACTTAGTGTGTTTCCTATGTGGTGTACTTCATATATTTCCTTAATGGTGTACTTTAGGTGTTTTTATTGTGGTATACATCATTTTTTTCTTAGTGGTACTTTTGTTTGGGGTTTTTGAATCCCTACTGAGTATCATTTTACTCACCCGTATATGGGTTATGCCTCCATGTGTAATTTCTTATGAAAATGATCATCACTTCGATGGATCCCTTGATGGGTATGGTCCAAGTGGAGATAGTAGAAAATCCAAAAATAATTGATTTGGTTCATTGACATCAGGAATCTATTTCTGTACCATCCCATCATGTATGTTTTTCTACATATGAACGTCATGAACATATAATTTTATTTTCGATTGGGTTTGTATTCAGGACCCATTTACAATCCTGTATTGTACTGTTACTCTGTGTGGTTATTTTAGTAGAATTTATGCATGTTTAATTTGTTTTTTTAGTTCAACACTTTTTGTTGGAGACGTGTAATTGTGTACATGTACGTTAGAAATTTTCTATCATATGTGGTATATACCTACTCAGTGTTAGTTGCTAGGCCCTGGCCCATTAGAGGTGGTTTTACGGTAGTCACCATAGCGGACCCATGGGACGGGTAATGAAAATTCTCATTATTCATGAATTCCAGTTTATATACATTTTAATAATTAATCACCACTCTTAAATGTTTATCTAGTATTTTTAGTATTATTCCTTAATAACTAAATAAATTTATATTTTATTTTTTTCTCTTTATAAACTATATATCCACCATTACTCAAAACTAATTTTTATGATCTTATTTCGCTTTACCCATATGTAATAGATTTTCATAATGCCCATTATTTTGCAATTAACCCAATAATGACTTGATGATTCCTTTTGGGAAACCATTATCCTAAAACATTTCATTAACATAAAATTTCCTTTTCCTCAATATTTAATTAACTTTTTTCATTCTAATCTAAATTTAAATTATGTTTTCATTCATTTGAATCATCTGTTGTGTACATATTACCACATTCTTCACATAGAGGAAAATGAATCTTCATTTCTACATGGTCATCACTACCTAAACTATCAAAAATCTATTTCCATATCTTGTTTGGTGAGATAGAGAGTTTTCCTTTATATAACATGAATACTAATTGGGAATAATAAAAATATTTTTTTACTACTGTCATCATTCTATTTGGTTTCTTATCAATATATTATTTATGAAATTATTCATTGACCTAACTCCTTCTTATTACCTCCTCTAACTAGAAAAAGATTATATGAGTGAGAAAAAGTATTCATTGTGGTAAATAATATAATCATGTAAAATTGTTTATAACATTTCTAAATAATTATATATTCAATTTAATCCAGGAGACATATTTTTTAGCATCCTTATTTTAGGGTCATCATCTTCTCAAATCCTTTATGATGGTTCTTGAAGTGTTTGTTGGATGAGAAATTATAATAATAACATTTCTATATATGAATGATAATGAATTTATCATATCTACATTTTTTTTAAAATATTAATGATGGGGATGAATAAAAAATATATTTAGTTAATGACATTACATCTTCTATATAAAAAATCATATGTTTTGTAGAAAATGCTTTTATATAACGGATTTGTGAGAAACATAGTCCCCTGTAATGATGCTTTGGAACAATGGAAGTTATTTGGGTAAGTATTTCCAAAAACAATTGTTTTTTTAGTTTGTAATGGGGATAACATGGGGTGTCCTTGGATAAGTGTGGGATAGCACACACATTGAAATTTTTAAATAATATAATTTCACCCATATTATATTTTGAAAAAGGGAACCAATATGGATTAATAAAAATCATTAGAAGAGTTATGGTAGTAATATTACCATCCAAACAATAGTAGACATATTTTGGGCCTTTCATAACACATCCCTTTTTACATTAACCCCTGTTAATTCCATTTTCACCTTTACCATGATAATTAATTTTTAGTTCTTTCATTATTTATTTTATTTGAAAAATAATTTAACTTAGTATTTAATATAAATTATTAATTTTTTAAATATGGAATCAATTTTACCAAATCTATCACATTTATGATTAATATTTTAATTTACAATTTATCCTCTATAGGTGTCGAAAAAATGGTTTTCCATAATAGAAGTTTTCATAATTTTTTAATGTTTTCAAAAAAAATCCAATATGAAATTTATTATAATTATATTATTTTCATTAGTAAACATATAATGGAAATAAATTTACATTTAATTCAAAAATATATGAAAATGGGTCTGGTAAATTCTTTAATAGAAAATATAGTTTCTAATAAAAGACATTATATATTTATTTTTCATAAAAAATTGTATCATATTAAAAAATCGATGTTTAATAAAATGTAATCTATTATATGTTGAGTTCAAACATAAAGATATATTTTTTAATATATATTCTCTAATAGGGGTAAAAATTAATTTTAATTTTTGTGTACAAATGGTGTATAATTTATCTTTGATGAAAAAAATGGTCATTAAAAAAACACTTACCACATTTTAAAATAGATATTATTTATTTACAATAAATAAATAACCATAAAATTTATTTTATTATTTTTATACAACAGGTTTCCTAATTTGTTGACTTAAATCCATTCCATAAAATTTAAAAAATATGTTATATTGGCCATTTTAAAATAATAATCTTTTAATAGGATATCAAATTTTGTTTGAATCCGATGTTTTATAAATAATAAGAAATTAAAGAGAGTAAATTTATTCAAAAATAAATATATATTATATAATTATTGATTACATTATTTTCTTTTATTGTTTTTTTGGATTTCAAATAGAATATAAATTATTATGTTTTCCTATAAATATATTCGGATGATACAAAAAGACAATCAAGTTAAAGAATATGTATAGTTCAAAATATTGCTTCAAATAATGGGACGATTTAATAAGTTCTATGTTACATTACGGGAGAATCATATAAATTAATATTTTTAACTTTCTAGCAAAAAGACTATAAACATTTTAAGGATTCTATTATATGTGATCACAAGAGACCTTGATGTAATAATAATGGTTTATATTATTAATACATGTTTCCCAAATTCAAAAATTTATGATTTGGATTTTGTGGAATGTAGTAATTATTATATCATGAATAATTCCTTTTAAATTATTGATTTTATTTTTTTGATATATTATCAGGTATTTCCATAATCATAGGAAAAAAAATTAATGTTTTATGATATCACAAGTAATTAAATTATATGTATTGAAAATAATGAAAAAATTAGTGAGTAAAGATCTAGTAGTGTTTCCATTATGTCAATTAAAAGTGAATTATCTATTTTTTTCTAAAAAAGAGAAATACTTTATTGTGAGATCAAACAGTTTATCTCGTTTAATGATTAAAGAGTTTCATCTTGTAGACCAAAACATTGTTACTTTTTAAACTATAAATAGAGTTATTTTAATTTATTTTTTATTGGAAATATACAATAATTAAAAGGGGAGCCTCAAAATGTTTTTTTAAGGAGTTTCACGAGATATCTGTTTTTAGGGTCGTAAAAAGGTTGATTTAGTATAGCCATTATAAAATAGTAAAAATTATCATGAATTGAGATTATGGCATACCATAACATTATTTTTATTTTCTCTATGGATTAACATACAATGATTGATCCATGCAAAAATTATATTAGATCGCTATAATATTTTTCCACATCAATATTGTTTTGTCTGAGAGAGAATATAGTTCTTATTAAATATTAATCATGATTATTGAAAAGGATCGGTTCATTTTTTTACTCAAATTCACGTCCTATTGGGTTATTATCCTTGTATCTGACCACTAAGTGGAATCAGAACCAAAGACCCATTTTAGATAATATTTTCATCCCTTTTATTTTAGGAATGTAATTTTTAATTAGAATGATATTTTCGTATTTTATATAAGTAACATTAAAATTTATAATAACAATATGGAACATTTTATTGGTAACTCAGAAGGGATGTATACAATATATTCATACATAGAAATACAATCATCATGGAAAATAAGGCTTTATACAAAGGATATCAAAATGAATTTGTTGATTATTCTAAAGGAATAAATGAATTTCATGGAGAATTGTGTCCTCAAATCATAAGAATGGGTTTTTAATGAAAATATAGATAATCCATGTGGGGGATTCATTAAATATCAGTTTATGCCATACAAGTGTATGTGAATTTACGTTTTAGAATATATATATTACTTATGATGTATTGAGGTTTCCCCCAAATTAATTATATGATTTGTTCTTTGACCATGTTAATAATGAATTTGAGGATATGAATAAAATTATAGAAAATATATTTTATATGAATATCATGATGTTAATTTTAAAAATATTTCATCTCAAATTCTATCAGAATGGTTAAATAATGATGGAATACTATAAAAAATGATTGTCACTAGATTATCTATATAATAAAATTTAAACATATTAAATGATTAATAATGAAAATTAGTCAATATATAATGAGAAATATCAAGATGTATCCATTATGTAATAAAATAAATTCCCTATAGGAATTCTTCGAGAAGATAAATATGTCAAATAAATTATTTATTTACTTTTTAAAAATATGAATAGTGGAAAATTAAAATAATAAGTGAAACATACACATCCATTTTTTATTATTGTATAATGATTGGTAATATTTCTATAAAGTTTCCATATATACAAGTGGATGGGGATATATATGATGTTCAAATAAGTGAATCATCCATATATGTGAAAGACAATAGGATCTCCATGATTAAATACTTTTTGAATAAAAGAACACTCTCAGAATAATCTTATTGGGATAATGAGTCTAATGTTGATCTAGCTGAGGAGTAAAGATATATTTGATAATAAGATATTTTATAAGTCATTGATATTCCAAATATAGTGATTAAAAAATTCGATTCTATTATTGATTATCATTGAAGAGTAATACTCAAGGAGACAACAGAATCTTTCAGTGAAATTATTTTCTAGTGAGACAAAACAAGGAACTGTAATGGTGGGGTTCATGACTCAATACAATATATATATCTGAAAAAATATGATATATATTTTTTAATTAATGATATCAAAACCCATAAATCTAGAAACATATAAATCATTGAGAATGTTATTTAGATAAATATTAAAATTGATGAAATATTATAGGGAATCAATGGTTCGACTTATAAAGTAAAATATCAATTTAATGATATCAAGGATCCTGAATGTGAAATCATTGGTTCATGTATAATTTTTGATGATCAAGTAAGTATCGTAATATTTGAAATAGTAATAGGGAGTTATAATTATTTAGATAATGAAAATGTAATATAATATCAAATATATCCAATCAAGGTGTGGAATGATTTCCATTAAAATAATTGTATCGAAAATGACTAAAAATATAGTGAAAAAAATAAATAAATCAAAAAATATATATGTGAACCTTTAATAACACAATATTTAGGGAAATATCAAATAAATGACACTCAAAAGACCCAAAATATAAACATAGTTCACTATGAGAAACAAAAATACACATAATTTTTTTTTGAACAATTGTAAAAATGATATCGTACAGAAAATCATATGTTTAATATCAAATAGGTGTTGTATTGTACAATTTGTACTGAAATATATTTTCATAAATTCATTCAGATTATACATTATCATGGGCTGCCTATTTTTTTGTGGAGTTTTTAGACACATAAACGTGTATTTCTCATCAATGGTTAAAAGGTTAGAGACATATGAGACCAAAAATATAATAATGATGTTGCTTCATGAATATTATAAGGGGATAAAATAAAAAAATAAATTTCAAACAATACAAGATAAAATTAATTTATTACATATAGTGGAGGAAAATGTGTATTCATCAACTAAACTGGAGAAGAAATAAACATCTATCATGGAAATAATATCTAAGAATGTTAACATGAGAGATATTTGTTTTGATAAATATATCAATCTAGTGATTCGATTCTTTATATGTGATGCACCTCCCACATGATGAGAAATAATGATATTGTCATCATTATAAAATATGAAAACGATGGATTCATGGTACTTTGAAATGGAGAAGACTTTAAAGATCATGGTTCGGGGAAAATGAGAGCTTGATATAATGATTTATGAACTACGGATATCATGGATTAAGATTTCATTTTTCATATAATTACTTGTGTTCTATAATATTCATTACACGGGCAATGAAATAAATGTCTCCTACAAAACATGTATAATTAAATGAAGAGTTTAGGTTATAGTAATGTTAAGAAAGATCAAAAAATATAATATATATGTTATTAGTGTATATGAAGATGTATGATTTATTTAAAAATATTATTAAAACAGACTCTTAAATAAATTAGTTATCTAATTAAGCTTGATGAATTTGGAATATTTTTTGAGTAATATAGCATCTCATGATAACCTAACGATTATTCATAATCATACACAAAAGTGTAATATTTTTTAAATTTAAATTATAAATTGATAAATAAATAATTAAAATTATAAGTGTTTAAAACAATTTATTAATTTGATTAATATAGATGTGTGTTGAGAAAAATCACATAAATACCTATATTGAATAATATATTGTGTTCTTTTTGTTATGTATCAATGTATGAGGGATTTTTAATGATGATTACCAATAAGTTTATACTGTCCAATTTTGTTTCACATTATAATTGAATAGTTTAGAATATATTTGAACATAAAAAAGTAATCTTAAAGAAAGATAATATCACTGTATTCATTTATAGACATTTATAAAAATATCATGATAATTAGAGGATAATAAACCATGTTTAGTGTTAATGAATCCTCAAAAGAACTATGCAGTTCATAAGAGAAACTGAATCGCAAATACATGGCCAAAAACATTATCTTATAAGATGATCTAAAAATATATATTTAATAGAAGTGGTTGTGGAATTTTTTTACATAACATGTATGGATTTTTATGTGTTAAAGAATATAATTCAGATCACTATAAGTGGAATGAGAAGAATCCTCTACAAAATTAATCTTGAATATTCCGATGTAAATATTTTATTCCTTATAAATAAAATAGATATAATATGATTTAACCTCATCGGGATAAATATTTATTAATTTTCTAAACCTAAAATTGTGGGAATATTAATTATTAAATAAATGTAAATGGTAAATTATTGAATGTCAATTCATCTATTTTTTGGAAAATGATATTATTTTAAAAAACAATGAGTCAATTCTAATGGAAGTTTATATAAAAATGAAGAAGATAAAGTGAGAACATAAGGGTTATAATTATTTGTAGGAAGATAAAAATAATTAGGAATAAAAAACATGTTTTTCATATTTATGTAGTATATTAAGTGAATATAAAATTTATTATTATAATATCATTATGGGCTACACAACGCCAGTGGAATATTATTGAATGATGTTTCAATAAAATAACATTGATCTTATCTTAGTTCAAGACCATTTGAATAGAAGGGTACTATATGGATAATCACTGGATAATTATTCTCCAATAAGATATTATGTAAATATGTAAAATAATACTTAGTAAATTTTTTTAATAATGGAACCCCAAAAAATTTAATCAAAATAAAAATGTAATTTCATAATAAATTAATAATGAATAAATATTTATTTCAATGAAAAAAATGCCTTATTTTCAAGTTATATTTCAAAATTAAATGTATAGATATTAGTGACCCATTTTATCATGTAGAATGGTTGGAAACAATTATGTTTTTTCTCTTAGTGGTTGATTGAAGGTTCATGGTTTTCCCAATAGGGGTTAAATCAATTTTTCTTTAAAGGTTTAATTGATGTATAGGTCTGTATTAACCTACAAAATATATTTATTATACATGAATATGGGCGTAATTCTTATTGTTTGTAGAAACATTTTGATAGGAAAAATTGATAACATAGGTTATATTATTGAATGTTTATAAATATCTAGAAAATATTAGTTTTAATGAGGTGTAATTTATTGTAATATATGTAACCATATTGAGAATAAACAAGGTATAATACAATTTTTTATATTAAACTTATAATTTTTGGATAAAAAAATAATACAATATATAGTATTTATAATTCAAGATGTGTTAATATAAAATATATTTTATTTTTTTATTTCTATTTTTCATTGGTTTGTTAGTGATACAAGGATGGAATGGAACATTTATTTAACATTTAAAAAATTTCATATATGTGGTGAACTGATTTGGATTCTTGGATTCTATGAATATAGAAACACTCTTTACTACCAGGAAAAATGATTCATGAGTTTATAAATAAAATGTTTTCATTATCATGGAGTATAGGAATATCATTGAAATATTATAATAAATACTATTATAAAATTATTGAAATTATGTGTGTCACCTGTAGAATATAAATTTACCAACTATGTCCCAATTAAATACAGTAGTTAAAATTTAAATGAATAATTTAGTATATGAGTAGAATGATAGATTTGAATATTGTGTTTCATGATACCTCAAAATAGGTGTTATTTAGATACAATTATAATGATTGGGTTATTTTTTCAGTTCATAAATATTCAATATTCACTAGTGATTTTTTCCTTGGATGATTTTTATAACATAGACATGAAAAAGGGAATAATTATTTTCATTATGTACATTTGAAGATAATTTTATTTCAACTACACATTTATGAATACAAATTTTTTTGTATGAATTATATACTTAAGGTAATTGGTAGATATGTGGAATATCCCTTTTCCATCATGAATGATAACACTATTAAAAAAATGTCAAAAAAATATCATATAGATAATTGACTGATAAATAACATTTAGATCAAATATTTATTTTTAAAGGAGAATTATGATAATGGTTTGGTGGTGTTATAGTATGTGCGATGAAAATATAATGTTGTTGATAGGATGAAAAAATAAATTCCAAAGGATATGATTGAATTAAACTAGTTTTCTCATTGTGTCCAAAAACATTCCATCTTCCAAGATGGAATAGAGATAGGTTCATCCGCCCTATGTTATGATTCCCTTTAAATTTAATATATTCATAATTAATAAAATTTAATTAATAATTATGAAATTTAACATAATTTTTATTATAAAAAATATTCTCCAAAAAATTATTATTCTTGGAGGTTGTGTTGATGTTTTTTAATACAATATTGATAAATTGGAAGTGATTTTATCTTTAAATGGTGATTATGTAAATGTTTATCATGGGGTAGTTTATGGGAAACAATGAAGGTTCTATAAGAAATGGATGAAGCTAAATGAGGTATTTCATTATGAAATTTTCATTTTAATTTACATTCTTATACCATGAATGACTCATGGTATATTAAAGGGTTTGATATAGTGAATTATTTATTATGAAATCATTTAAATGATGCAGTTTTCATCAATATGTATGTTGGAGTTGAAAACCCAATTTTATGATTATTTTTGGTTATGTAGACAAAGAAACTCATAGAGATTGTTTTTTAATGTCTATGGAAGAATTTAGGGTTCTTTATAGTGATAAATAAAAGTAAAAATACACATAAAATGTATAATAAATCATTATAAATTCATGTTGAGTGGGACATATTTCATATCTAATATAATGAAAATTATATAAAAATAGTTAATGGAACAATTATATATTTGATATTTATAATTATAATATCCCTGTAGGTACCACTATGATACATAACAATAATATGATAATATGTAATATAAATCAATTGATACAATGGTTTTGAAAATACTATGTAAGATCCCACTTGGTAAAATTATAAAATTACTTACGGGAACTATGAAACATAATATAACTGTAATAATATATAATTTTCTACAAATAATTTATATGATCCTACATTATGTCATTGGTAAAGTATAAAATAGAACTGGGATATTAAATTTCTATCTATTGATACATAATACACATAATGTGATATATAAGAAGTTAATTAGAATATATAGAATATTTTGATGTTCAATGTGATATATAAGACAAAATGATTCTATTAGAAGTTAAATTTTTTACAGAAGGTGATATGTATGGGTTAAAACATATCTCCAAAATGTCAATCGAGGATTTCCATTGTTCAGGGGCATGGGATGATATGCTCAGGGAAATTTATATTTAACATTCAATTCGACATTATTGGAGTCTTCTTTGGATACAATAATTAGATATCTCATGAAAGGTTGACTCATAATTATTTATTTAAAATAATTACATGACATACATAGAAATTTTAAATAGAATGGTATAGATTATATAGAAGGAATTAAATCAAAAATCATGGATCAAATTATATAATTTATGAATTTTCTATATTCTGCATATTTTCATGGACATGTGGAATGGGAAGGGACCACAATAAATGTGTTAAGATTTTTTTAAAATGAAAAATTGAAGAAAGGAATCCCTAAAAATTACAATCATTTGTAATGATCATCAATTTATGGATATAATTTAATGGAATTATAGATTTTTTTACAATAAGAAAAGAAAAATATATATTGCTGATTTTTCCAATAGAAGATCATGAATTTTCAACGTACAGTTGAAAATGTTGTCAATTTCTATACTATCAGTAGTGTAATTTCTATTTATTGTTTAGGGAAATCATACAATTTTCCAATACCAATATTGATATATCCATTTTTTGAGGATATAAACCTATAGGGACTGTGAGTCATATATTAATTATCAACAATGTAATCTACCTAGTGATTATGGTACGTTGGAAAATAGTCATCGTACTCTCTATGGAATATCCCATTATTGGTGAACATAGTAAACATGTTAGTTTCTATATATATTATTTGTTCAATATAATATTGCAATTATAGATATTATAGCTATGATAATTATTGTGGAAGAAGAAGTTGGAAAATGTACTATAGGCATTTGTTTAAAACCCCATCATCCTCTCGAGGTATTATCCATACTTCAGAAAAATGATCACAAAATATATTAACATTTCCCCAAATTTAAGGATTTTAAAAAACCACTTCATATATTTTTTAAGTATAATAGTGCTTCCCTCAATGAAATACCCTTGATGAGTTCTTTTTTCCCCACATAGTTCAACATACCCATAGGGTTCTTTGTGCAGTCCAATAATATTCTTTTTGCATTTATATTGAATATATTGATCATTTATATTCCTTTAATGTTTCAATATGTGATCAAAAATACCATTGGATAATAATATTATTATTTTTAATAATTTTAACATTTATATAATTTCTATTTTTTTCAAATTATGCGTTATATTTTAATTATTCTAATCCTCTATTAAAAAGTAATTAACAGTTTTATTCCCCCTTCTTTACATACATGTTCAATTGAAAATGGAATTTTATTGATTAATATATTGTTATTCCTTCATCGTGAAAATTTATTTCCAATTTTTTTAGATAATGATGTCATTATATTATTAAAATTTTATTATTTATAACTAATGTACTATATTGAGAAATTTTTCATACTCGAAACATTACTGTGGTAGTTTCCCCACATGTATACCATTTTTGTATTTAATTATTTAAGTCAAATATAAGAAAAAATCTTCATTCCTTTAATTTCACTATTACTAACACTTATTTCAATTTTATTCATTTATCTAAAGGAAATAACCATATATAAATGCCATTTAATTACAACCAGATTCACTCTTATTCATTATTCCACCAATCTACATTACAAATCCATAACAGAATCCTCATATAAATTTAATTCCTTAATTATTAAGACCATTGGAATATATAGATTATATATTCATCACTATTTTACATATATGGTTTACATGTATTTAATTTATTCTCAATATCAATATATAGAAAAAAATCATTTTACCAATTCAATTATCCAAAAAAAATTTCCATACGTTACATCTTCTTATCATAAATTTTATAGTAAAAAGCATTATATTTTCTCCATTATCATTTTTCATAATGCTATTATAAAATGGTTTTCAGATATCTTTTTCATATGCTAATATTACCATCTTCATATATATTTTATTTTTGAGTTATATACCCAATATGGTCATTAACATTAAATAAATTTTGTTTAATTTCATGTTCACTTCATTCAGTAACATAATCACGGGTTCTGTTACTTGAATTTTATGTAATGTTAATAACAATCTGTACAACCTAATATATCGATGTTAATGTCTTTTAAAATAACATAATGTTTTATAATTTTATAATTAAAATATTCAAACTCTCAATAATTTAATAATATTCTCTATAAAAATATAAATAATTTTTATAAATGGATTCATTGAACCATAAACATTCATCTCAGAAACAACTTATTAAAATAAGAGTGGAACCAATAAACCAATGTGCATAGGGGAGAATTATAGTGAGATTACTTTCTCTATAAATTTTTCATGTTATAATGTTATAGACCATTCATGGATATATTACTCATATTATATAATGAGTTATAACAATGAAACTATAATGAAGAATAATGACATATTTATTTTACTAAATTAACATTAATGGATATATATTTGGAAAAAACACTGATGATGTTTTAATTTAAAAAATATCTAAAAATAGAAAATCATGTGAATAAAATTTTATGATTGAATCATTGCTACGTCCATGTACCTTTGTATCCCCTTATTTATTCCTTCAACTTATCATATCTGATCAAAAAAAATTATTCATTTGTCTTTAAAAACGAATTATGATACTAAATAATCAAATAAAACAAATGTAGGTGTTATTTTTCCATTATATATCTATGATTTGATTTAGATATTCAGTTAATAATCCATAATATAGTAATAAACATCACTGAATAAATATATTTAATAATTCTCTTGCTCCCTTGATCAGTACCCAATATTATATAATTTATTCATTCATTGTCTTCAGTATTTTAATTCATAAAAACTCTAGTTATTTATTATATGTTTCACATCATTATTGTTCTTTAAGTATTATATCTTTCGAAAACCAGGGTATATGAGACACCTTATCTAGAAAAAACATCGGATCATTATGAATTATCGAATTTATCAAATATATTCACTATATAATGCTGAAAAAAACTATGAAGTTATTTCTTTATCTATATAAAACATGAAATTAAACAACTACAAAATCCATTAAGAGTTTTTAATAGATTTAATAACATTTGAAAAATAAATATTTTTTTAATAACATAACAGATTTAAATGAAATATTCTATATTTTATGTTATAAAAAAAATTAACAACTTTTAAAATTCACTCCTTTAATACAATGTAATCCCATTAATACAAATTTTTTTGTGTAAAATTAACCATCTGAATCAATCTCAATTTTTTTCAAAACACATAAATATGTTTTTATAATAAAAAGTGTGATTTAATTATAAAACACTAAATTATAAACGAAATTATAAAAAAATATTCAATCAATTTCTATCCTTAATCATAATAATATTTTCCCATTAAGATTAATTGAAAATAAAAATAACATATTCCCATTTTGTTTAAGATAATATTATTTTGGTAACCTAGGAAACAAATTTTTTAAAATTATTCAATTTTCTATTTTTATTATAATATAATAAAATATTGAGATATTGTTTTTTGATAACTACTATAAATTATGATTTAAATCTAATATATATGAATATATTTACTTTATATTATAATTTTTATATCCCATAATCCCAAAAAAATTACTATTTCTATGAGATATATGGTACATGTGAATCAATTAGAAGAAATATAATAATCATTTTATAACATAATTTTGAAACAAAGAATATATGATTATAGATAATGGATTAGGTTGTATTTATAAAAGGTAATGAAAATATATATATTACATGAATATTAGATATCATGAAAATAAGGAGTCTAAAAATTATAAATTGAGTCAGTTAAAAGTTATAATTAAACAAAATATATAAAAATTTCAGAAATTAAATTTTAGAATATATAAGAAATAGAGTAACAGGGACAAAAATTAGTCTAAACATTCCATATGAAATCTATATTTCTATTATTTGTAAGAATAATCTTTAGAATTTTCAATATAAAAATATGAAATTAAAAATCAAAAAACGATTCTTGAATAATATTAACACTATGATAAGTTCAATCTTTTATAAAAAACTATAAAATCCATATTAGTAGAAATAATAAATGATAGAACCAAAATTTTACACCATAAAAACACAAAATACCACAGTTTGATAATGTGATGAATATGTAGGTGTTACTTTGGTAGTAATGTATATATTCTTATAATAATTAAATATACACTACCATGACATCATAATTATAATTTAATAATATATTAAACATTGAACACTAATTCTATCATAACTACTGGCTGAATTTTATTAAATGGAATTAAAATTCAGGATCAAGATTCCAAAATTAGGAAAGAGGTTATATTATTACAGAAAATATAATATGATAAAATGTTGTTAAATATGGTTCATAAGACCATTACTAATATGAATTTGTGACCATGTTGATGTGTGTATGATCAAATGGATTATATCATAATATATGATATAAAAAATACTTATATACTGGTGTAAAAACCTCATCCATCATAACTATGGTGGAATATCTAGGACTAAATATTATCTCATAAGTCACTGGGTATATATTTATATTTAAAAAAATTGTTAGTGAATGAAAAGATAGTACACTATGACCATTTGATGGGTTGAAAAAACATAACATTAATAATTTATATGGTTTTACAAAAATTAAATAGGTAAAAGTGATAAAAAAGGATTCGTAAAAATGTGTTAGTGTTATGTCACATAACTTCAACAACAAAATTTCATATAAAAAATTATTAAAAATTAATAATTTCAACTAAAATACAATAAATAGATTCATTATAACATATTTTCCCTCACATAACTATGAGAATGATAAAAATATATTAATAAATTCAAATCAAAATTTAACGATAACAATGGAACCTATATTAGGGAATATCATTTGAAACAAGTGCACAGATTCCCACAGGATCATAAAATCCTATAAAGTGGGGGTGGGTGATCAGTTATATAATTTTTCAAATTGATTTTCAAATTAAAAATTAAAGCATCTACATCTTTTGGCATCATTGGATATAGTCGAATCAAACCACAATACTCACATGACATGCAAGTTAAAAAGAAGAAAGATAATTTTATATATTAATTTTAGATGGTTTGATCCCATTCTGTGCATCTAATCCTTCCTTTATTAGGTTAATGTTTGATACACAAGTTTTATCACTAATAAAAAAGTGTCTATAATGTTAATTTACATGTCATCCTTGAATTTTTTGATATCATAACACAAGATTAGTTATATCATAATATAGTTATAGTCTTTTGTGGAATTTTATATATAGAATCCTTATAGTTCCAATTTATTTTATAAACCACTATATGATAATGTTATACTATTTGAATATTTTTTTTTTAGAATCAATAAAATGGAAGATATTCGTCTTGATGTTTTCTATGATAGCTAGTGGGTGATCATCAAGAGTCAAATGCAAGTCACAAAATATCTTGGAATTTTAAAATGCTCTATCTAATAATAGGAATATGGTAAAATTTATTGTATTCTAACTCCCAAATTTTGTACAATAATCATTAGGATGATATTTTAGGATCCTCCTTGTTTTCATTTCAAATTCAGTATTTATTATTTAAATATTTTCATTGAAGTCAGCTAGCCATGAAATAAATAATACTTAGAATAGGGATTGTCTTTTAGCCTCAGTCCTTTATCTTCCTCACCCTCATACTATGACAATTATGATATTCATGAATAACATATCACTAGGTTATTTCTATAAGATCCATTTAATTTTATCTATCCCTTTTATAATAGTGATAATTATACCATTTAAAAATATTTTAATATTTCATAAATGGAAATTCCAAGAATATCATCATCATGAAAAACTCAGTTTAAACCATTAAGATAAATCATTAATAAGTAATATGTATTTTTTTCTCATAAATGAATTTGAAAAAAATTTCATTAAAAAAACATATAAACGTTGTATAATAATACATAGTAATATCCTAAAATAAATATTCTTAAAATTGTGATTTTTCATTTCCTGTTCAGATATCCAAAAAATATTAGTTATTCAAAAATAAATTATGTTATAATACATTTGAATAAAACAACACCTGACTTCATCTTCAAAAAAAATACAGACTTTAGTCGTGGATAAATCCTTTAAGAGTCATTTTATTTTTTCATAATTTGAAGAAAATTATTTTCATATTTATATGAAGATTTATATTAATTTTTAATTAATATGAATATCCACCATTAATTTACAAAAATAGTGTCCTTAATTTTACTAAAATATCCTATGAAATGCATTTATAAATATTAAAATTAATTTATTGGAGCATATTAGTTGGAACAAATTAATCTCATACCACTTAATATCTTATCGAATTATTCACATTAATCATTATAATAATATTGTAGGGAAATGATTTTTTGAGGGCTGGAACATGATGTTAATCTTCTATATGAACTATTACTATGGTGTTTTCCAAAGCAGCCTTCATGAGACTCGAATAAAATAATATAAAAGATTTATTATGTTTTATATGATGGTAGTTGATTCTGTCACAATGAATTTTAATGTCACGTATTTATTCTGTACAACATTAGTCTAATATAGATCACATTTCTATGGTTTTAATCTGACACAAGTCATTTTCCTGGGTTTAATCCAATATAGATTTTTAATTCTAATATAATTTATACAGAAAATAGTTTTCTCTTCTTTTATTCTATTATAGTGTCTGTTTATTTTTTCATATATATGAAATGCTAAATCTTATTTATCTTATAATTATATTATTTACTCACATATAATATAATTATTCTAAATCATTCTCTTTGAAACTCAATAATTGTAACACTATCCATTTCAATTCATTTACAAAATTTTCAATACTCCATACTAGTAACTCAAAACATACTAACCAAACATTAGAAAAATATTAAAAATCAATCCAAAACCACTTTATCATATTTTGAAAAGAATGTGGAACATGTAAATATTATTTTTAATTTTTTATAAAACTCATATATCTAGAATATTATTAAAAATAAATCCAACTTATTTTTTTAAAAAAAATAACCCATAATTTTTTAACAACCCATTGATAAATAAGGTATTCAATAATTATTAAACTATATATCATTCTAGTAAATTCCATATAAATAATGAATTTTTAAATGATTGGGTAATTTATCACATTTATAATATTAAATAATACTATTCATATATCAATAAAAACCATCAAAATTGTGATAAAAATTAATATTAAATAATAATATGTTTGATAATACATTGATGAATCTCATTGTAATATTTCATCTTAAAAACACACAACCATTTTCAAAACTCAAAAAATGGCCATGTTAAATCCAAATCATGAAACACCTATCATTGATTGAACTATAAGATGTATTTTTGAATGATCACATAACAATTTCCTTCAATCAGTATATACCTTATTTTTAATCATCAAAAATTTTTCCTTTTAAAATATAAATATCTTTTTATCATATGAAAAATCCAATAAGGGGTTCTTTAAAAAAGGGAACAACATGTTATTCTACATAATTTTTATGAGATTTCAATTCTAAAAGAAAAATAAAGATTTCAATTGAATAAACATATTATCAATAAATATTCACCATCATTGTAAATAATATAACCCTCATAATTAAATGGAAACTACGATATCCCAATTGAATTTATTTTATTTAGTTAATACATTGTACATTTCCACATTATATTCAATATACCTTAATTCTTATTTCTCACCCTTATTTTTAATGATTACAAATTAACTTACATTGGTGTTCTATATTAACAGTGTTTTGTTTTGATAAATAATTTAACCAAAACTATATATATAATAGAGCATAGTGTAGAATCCAATATTGAATAGCATTGAAAAAAACATTTTATAAAATACCTCCACATGTGAAACCAAGATTTATATTTTCATATGAAAAAGTAAATTTCTACAAGATTTCATATCTTCTAAACACAAACTCATGAGATGAAATGAAATATATCCTCATCATTGATACTCGGTTCATTAAATTAAATAAATTAATATCATTTAAAAATAATCTTTATTAATATATGGATTAATGGATATTTCACTCTAATATGAACTTAACATTCTATAAAATTAGCATTAATTAACTCATCAATTTCATACTCTATAACCCCAAACATGAATTAACATCATGAATGAATAATACTAAATAGATATAGGAATAAGTATTTTTCTTCAATAATTCATAAAATGATAAGTATAGATGAGATTTAATGCTCAACCATGAAACTCATTCCAAATCATCTATATTTTTGTTAGAACACATCACACACCCATCCACCATTGATTTCCCAAATAGAAATAATATATTAAAACATGGTATTTTTTTATTATTATAATTATTTAAGACGCTAATTTTAAATGTATATATTATGGATCATTCATATTCATATGCATAATTAATTTTTATATTCATCTTTAGTTGTTAAATATGTATAATCATACATTATTTTGAAATATTACCCACATAAATGAATTATACACATGGATAATTATAAACATTATATTTACCATATTTTTTAAATAATTCTTCATATTGGTACACTTTATCATGAATTTCTCACACCAAAATTGAATGTTTTCAAATAAAATGGAGTTTTTATCTATTATTATTTAGAATGATTCTTCCCATTTTAATTTTCATGGATTATGTGAAAAGGACCAAAATAAGTCTTTTTCTACCATTGTGTAATAATTTCTTCTTAGATATCGTGACAACCTTCTCGAAGATTTATTTTGGTATTCTTTATTCAATATACCTCTCTTATATGAAACCTCAATAAAAAAAAGTTCAAATATGTTATCTATTATATTGATGTGTTTTATTATTTTTTAAAAACAATATGATTTTTTATTAGTAAGTGTAATCTATCACCATTAATCATAGTGACCACATGTATCTTAATTTATATATATATTCTTTAAGAATATAAATGTGTTTTAGTTGAATAGTTTTCTTATTATTTGTTTGCATTTCATTAAGATAAAAATTATATAAATGATATAATAATTGACGAATAATTATGAATTGAAAATTTATACATAAATTAATTTATTTTTTCCGAAATATTCTATTGCTCCAATAATTTCAAATAAAGAATATATTCTCCAGTTATTAGTAATCTAGTCGATTGAGAAACTTAATTTTTTTTTAAAAAAAAGTGCAAACAATATTTACAAAAATATCACCCCTTTGTATAGGAAAATCATGTATATATCTACACATGATTTCATTCACATATTTTCACTAGAATGTGTTTTTTTGAATTAAAAATCTTATTATAAACATATACATATGATATCCTTTTATCTATATATTAGGATGACATAGATTATTTCACTCACATATTTTAATTATTATATCATATTCATGACACATCATGTCAAATTTATTTTTCTCATCCTTAACTAATTTCATTCACACTTATCATTATGTCACCATAATATAATTGTGATAAAAAAGAGTCAAAAACATTTCATGTAATGAATTTTCAATATCATTTATTATTTTATCCCTAATATCTAATTGAGAATTTGTAAAAAAAATTATGTAATGATAGAATCTTTTTAGTTCATATTTTTCATGATAAATATTTTTCATCTCAAATCATTTGAAACCCTTATTCTAATAGGGAATCTTATATTTAAAAAATAATAGATGTTTATATGTGAATTTACCATCATTTTTGAAAACATTTAATTATTTTGAATATTTGTAAATTTACACCTCTATATAATTTACAACCATTTGATATTATTATTTATATCCTTATAAACCAATTTTAAAGTCATTTATATTATTTAAAACAACAATAAATATATTTCTCAAAATAATTTTTTTTGCATAAAATTCATCAATGGTATTAATTTGAACAGATTCATCAATGTTTGAATAATAATTTTCTAGATGATAATCATTAACATATTATTTAATACACTGATTACCTAAAAATACCATCGAATCCCCTTTCTATTTTCTATCTTTTGATATTTTTCATATTCGTTTCCACCTTAATATTAACACCCCATTTTGTTTTATATTATATATCATCTCTGTACACTTGGAATGTGAAAACATATATCTGCTTCTTTTGATGAAAAAAATACACATATGTATGACTTCACATAAAAATTTACATATAATTTCAACTCGAAATACATTATACATTTTCAAATGTGGAACCTTGCACTCTAATACCCATTAAGATTCTCACTAGATCATGATGTCCCACCAAGTTTGTGTGGGTGAATGATTATGAAACATTTTTTTGTGGAATTCCTTTTTATTTTAACAATTATAATCTCATCGCATATTTTTATTGTAACATTTATAGTTATTTAATGAAAAAACTATGTTTGATAGCATACACAAGACACCACATCATGCTTAAAGAAACAACTCAATATTATATTTTAAATGACACCATATTACCTCGACATTAGTTTTTCAGTTAAGAAAAATATTAACTAATTTATGAATATCTGTTTTACTCAATTTTATATAATTCCTGGACCTATTAAATAAATATTAACATTAAACACTTTAAAAATAAAAAGTAATTGTTTTTTAGAAAATCTATTCTAATGTACATAAGTGTGTTTTATACAAAAAATAAACAAATAAATCTTATTGGATTATTTTAAATATATATAATATTTAAAAAAAAATAAAATTTATATTATCTATTTGGTAGAAATGATATAAAAAAAATAGTTATCTAGAAAAAGTAGTATTTTTCACAAAATGATTTTTTAGGGCCATTTAATAGAATGCTTATTTGAAATCTAGTTTTGACAATTTTATAAATTTTAGTTGTAAAACTAAACTTCTTTAATCAAATATTTATTCAAAAATTTTCATTAATTTATGTTTTTTATTTTTATGTTATGTTTCAGGTTTTGATGAATTATTGAAAAATTTGATTTTTAATTGAAAACAACTTTTTCATCTATATAATTAAAAAAAAGTATATTTTGAATTGGTTTTAATCAATATGTAGATTAATATTTTATTATCTAATAATTTTAATGTCATTGAAACCATTTTAACTTTTATTTATTTATAAATACATTTCAATCTTTTGATTTTTCTTATATTAAAAACTCATTTTCAAGTTCAATTAACGATATTAAATTTAAATTTATTATATATAATATTTTGTATTGAATTTTGAAAAGTGGATTCCATTTTATAAATAATAAGTAGAAAATTTATTTAATATTTCCCTTTTATTATTATATTGATTTTGAATAGTTTCATTTGTTAATTTTATTACCACGATTTTGGGTAAATATTTTAATTAAGTGTAAAAATATATTATAAATATTAAAAAATAACACCAAAATATTTATTAATATTATTTTATCAATTAATGTAGAAAAAATAAACCTTGGACCTATTTTATGAGAAATTGGATCTACTTTTTTGACATTAATCTAATATTTAATTTTTTTAAATAAATGTCAATTTGGTGATACTTTTGTATATAACATGTGAGGATTTTTAATATGGGGGTATATAAGGGATATGTTTTATTATAAATAGTGTTTTTTAATTTAAAATGATTATATTCATCATTATAATTTTTTTTAATTTTTTTGGGATTAATTAATTAAATTAAAATTTTAAAAGGTGATGATTCAATATTGTTTAATTAATTGAGAAACCAAGTTAACGATATTTAAAATATTGAAATAAATTTAATTTGATATAATTAATGTCATTCAAGAGTTTTATGGATGTCTTCTACATTTTATTGATTATTTAAAATAGTTTGTTTGGAATATATAATGTTTTCATTAGGTTTTTAAAAAGGCTGGTATTATTAGAATCAAAATTAAAATTAATGATATTTTAAACTATATAATATTTAATTAAATTATATAAAATTTATAAAAATATAAAATTAGTATACATAAGTGGTATAATTATATGAATTGCATTGTATATACATTTTGTGTTCATAAATAATTTTAATGTCACAATAAAAACTGTTAAGGAGTCAAAAAAAATGTTCTCACTCTACAAATTAATGAGGTTAAGTAAGGGTTAAAACAAAAATATAAGGATTAAAAAATTAATACAAAATTGTCTAATTTTCATTTAATGTTTATATGTCCAACCATAACTATCCTATATTAAAAGTAAATATTTTTTCAACCATGTTGAATAAAAATTTAATTTATATAAATTTATTATTTTTATAATTTCAAAGAGTTCCCCTCCCCTCTCATATAAAAGGGAACCAATTCTTCCCAAATCCTCACACTTCAAAACATATTTGTATTCACAAATACCTTTTAAAATATATTTATATAATCCATCACAACATTATAGACATTTTATATAAGTTTGGAAACAACATTTTGTGGACTTATGGTGTTAACTAATTAACATTGTCTGAAAAAAGGAATACAATGAATGTACATGATGAGTGATGCTCAACATGAGGGGCTTCTTCTCAAATTTCATTTTTATAGGAAAATTGTGATTTAATGAACAAATATTCTTTTCATAGGTGTATTTATCATTTCATTTATGTTTTATATCATGAATTTATTTATTTTCATTTTATTTAATGTATTTTATATGATACTCTTTCATGTGGCATACGATTCGACTGAATACAATGTTTCAAGATAATTATTAACCCAATTTTAATTCGTTTGGTTGAACTAATACATATTGATGATTAAATGTTAATATTATACGTGCAATTAGTATTGAATATTTATATATTTCCACTTATTTTATGTTGATTTATAGCTGATACAAATAATAAATTAATTTGACTAATGACAACATAAACAATATGAAATTTATAATGGAATATTTTCCTAAAACATACTTTTATGTGTTTCAAATATTTAATCTTCTAAATAAAGATATTTAAATTCAATTTTTTTGAAATGGTTTTTTTATTGTAGTTATATGGACAATAATATTTTAAAGTGTTTTTTTAGAATCTCGCTCAAATTATTAAATGTGATACGAGACAGTTTGATTAAAAAATATATTCTTAATATTTTTTATTGGGATATGAAAATGGAGTGGTTAATTCAATTACATGAAATGTTTTATTCTGCATGAAAATAAAATTTCATGACTGAAATGTTGAATATTTCATTCTTTTATGTGTTATTATTATATGATGGTACTTAAACATTTGATAGGTGGTTATGTGATAAACCAAGTAAGATTGATTTTTTGATAAACCAAGGATATGTTGTTACATTATAAACTACAATGAATTAAATATAGATTTAGATAGTGTGGATATTCTACTTGTAAGAGTGAAATGTGTGGAAGTTGGCCATCTATTTATTCTATATGTTAGAATCTAATGTAAAGAATTTGTCCACGAGGTTATTAAATATATGTATTAATATGTCCCAAGATGCCTTTTTTTTTTATATATTATTTATAAGGGTTTTATATTAATATCATTAAAAAAAATAGTTATGAAATGATATTATTTGTAATGGAATGTATTTAATTATTTTATTGGTCAAAATTGTTTTAATATGATATGTTTCCATGGGATAAATGTTTTAAAATGATTAAACTTTTTCCTGCTATATGTACTTTACAAAGATATTTGTTATCATCCCATGTTTTGAAAGGTCCTTCACAGGGTTTGTGGGGGAATTAAGGGGAGTGTTGGGAATATTTTTCATAAATTAAAATAATTTTTTAATGGTTCCTTTTTTTATATAGATGTATAATGAATATAAGTTACCACTTGTTTTGTAAGTGATTACATTTTTAGATTTTTTTACAACTTCAATATAAATATTAAATTTAATTCTTCTCAAATGTGAATTTGAATGTAAAAAACTAGAATATGTTATTTATAAGGATATGTCACTATAGTTGATATCAATGTAAATGTTTAGAAAATATTAGAGATTATGATATTTTTAATTAAATTCCCAGAGAAAATTTTTGTTTATGGATAAGTTGAAATTATGTCGCATTTTTTTATTACCTTGTTACAAGATTTAATGGATGTTTTCAATGAATGGTTTTCCACATAGGAAATATGGAATTAATACTAGGAAGGAATTGAGAGGAAAAAAATTATCCATATAAATTTCTTGATATGGTTGGAATTACAATTTCATAGTTTTTTTACAATCAAAAATCAGTTGATAATAGTTATAAACGGTTGTGGTATCCATGCAAGTGAGTTTCACGATGTAACATGAAGGAAGATTCATATAGTGGATAATATTATGAGCAAACATCACCCATTATACAGAGGATCATGTGACCACATTTTAGATTAATGGGGGATTAAATTCCTATAAATTATATATGATATCATGGGTTGTTTTCACAAATATAATTTAACTATTGATAATCATTATTTTTCTGTTGAAGCCGACCAGTTGTGGTAAATGACTAATAATAATACAGAAAGTGATAATAATGATACATTGGAATTTTATGAATTTAAGATTATTTTTCATGATAAATATTTTTGTAAGGATGTTTGACATAGGATGAACAAAATTATTTTAATTGAGATAAAAGTGTTAATATAATATGGCTAAAAATAAATACAAGTTCAAATGCTTTTCAAGGTACAACGCAAATTTCATCAAGGATATTTTTAGTAAGTAAAATTCATATTACATAGGATTGAAGAGAAGATATTGAATTGTATTGGATTCTCATGAGTTCAAAATCATTAAGAAACTTGTATGAAGTGGTGATAAGGATGAAAAGGAGTTACTAATGATCATGTATCCTATGAATAAAAATAAAAATAAGTTTTCTAGTTATCAGGAAGTGTGAAATTATTCATCAAAATATATTCAAGGTAATAAACACAAATTCTAATATTGTTAGATGTTTGGTTTAAATATTCCTATAGAATGTATATAATGACTAGGAAGTCCTTTATATGTTTTAGGTTTCGTCATATGACATGTGACAACAAGAGAGATGATATGGATTGAAATGTGAAGATAATAATAAAATGCTTCAGTTTCATTTAGTTAGGAAATTATTCTAACATGAGTTTAAAGCTAATTACTAAGGGTGTAAATAAAAATGATTAGAAATAAAAAGAAGTGTGAAACTATTTTGATTCTACATCAGTTTTGGTTGATACATATCATTACGTGATAGAAGATAAAGGGAGGTCAATAATTTTCAATTTTTTGACCTAATTTCAAGGTCCAAGACACTCATTTTATGGTTTTATGTGAAGTGAAAATAATTTTATTTTTTATAAATTTTGGAAAATTTTATTTGGGTATATATTTATTTAAGGCATTAGTTTACTGATATCTACGAATATACAATTGTACATGATTTTTAAGGAATTAATAAACTTTAGCGTTTATATAGTCTATACTAATTATGGTTGTTTTTAATGATGTTTTTCATTTGAGGATGAAATTGTGATTAGTAAATAGAAATATTTGATGTACGTATTCTCCCTTATATTATTATAATTTTAATAGATCCCCATATCTCAAAAAAATCATAAGAATGTTATCCATTAAGTTTTCTTATTTAGAAATCCATGACCATTATTACCCATCACATATTTACGGTTTTGTGTTTTTTATCTTTTTTTTCACTATGTTCACTACCACTCTCCATTGAAACATGATAGTTTTTCCCTTATTTTTCCATTTTTTCCTACATGTTACCCTAGTTTTTGTTGTCACAAGTTACCTTCTTACGTCCATTTCTTTATATTAATGTGGAAGTCTTATTAATATTTTTTCCAATGTGAGAATTCAATAATGGTATTTTCAAAATTCAAACCATAGTTTCCAATATTATTTCTATATTGAGAGGAACAAATTTCTAGGGGGAGGGGGAGAATGTGAAATCTTTTGTTTCTAAAGAGAAATAATATGTTTAATAGTGTACATGATACGTCACATTGAGCATAAACAAAAAACTAGATAATATTATTGTAATTTTACCATTATAACTTATCCATTAGAATATTACGTATGAATGGAATTAACTAAATTATGAATATATTTTTTACACATGAATATATAATTCTTTGGATAATTTATTATAAATGAATTTAAAAGACTTTTCAAATAAAAAGGAAATGTATTTCTGAAAAATTATTTAAATGTGCACAACTATGTTTTTAAATAATAAATAAACAAATTACACTTTAGGGATTATATTAATGATATATATATATATATATATATATACTTTTTAAAAGTCATATATTGTGATTCTATAAATTATATAAGAACAAAATCAGTTTTACGCATAAAATGAGTTTTTTTAAAATACAATTTCCTACTTTTAATGTTATAATTATTTTAAAAATGGAATTTTAAAACATTTATAAATTCAATTTTAATAAAACGTATTCTTTTAATTTTTTAATATAAATATAAATTTTATTTAATTTTAGATATTTTCCAAATACTTTTCGTATTTGGATGAATCTTGAAAAAAATAGAATTTTTAACAAAAAATAAATTTTTTTTCTAAATATATTATATAGAAAGATTAGTTTTTTAAGTATAATTAGATCAATATTATATCTTTTAACCTAATTATGGTCATTTTAACCAATATCACATTAATGTTTCATATAAAAACATTAAAATATTTTGAACATTTTCACATTAAAAACACAGTTTCATGTTCTGCCAATGGGATTAATGTTAAATTAAATTTATCCAATTTTATTATTTTAATTTTGAAAAATAGATTAATTATTTGGAACCATAAGTTAAACACATAGTAAATAGTTCCCTTTATTTATGAACAACATATTAATACTAATATTATTATGTTTTATTAAAACTATTAAGGGTAAATCTGGTAATTATGATTATAAATAATACTTTAAATTTTTTAAATTTACCCTAACATTTTTCATAATATTAATAGATGGATGATTTTAGGCCTATATCATCCCTTATCCTATTGATTGTGCTATTTCGAGGACGTGGATGATATTTAGTCGTTTATATTATTTTATTCAGGGAAATGTAATGTTTTTCATTCTTTTGTTTAACAAGTGAAATTACATTAATATTTGGTTATATATGTGTTTTTTGACATTAAATAGTAATATTAATGATAAAATTATTATTTTAATATTTACCATTTTTTTTAATTTTTAGTGAAGATAAATTTAAATTATTTATTATCAAAATTATGATGCATTAATTGTTTAATCAATATAAATAACAAGTAAATGGTATTTAATTATTAAAATAAAAATTATTTTATGTAAATAATTTCACAAAATAATTTTATTGTATACATTACCATGATATTGACGATTTAAACGAGTTTTTCATTGTATATGATGTTTTTATAATATTTTAAAATAGTAATGTAATGAATTGTATCATAATTGGGATTAAAATATTTTAAAATAAATATTAATTTATTAAAGGATAAAAAATTAATAGAAATATAAAATTCTTCTAAATTATTTGGATAATTCCCAGAGTTTCAAAAGTGGTACATTTTTTTGTTCTTTTATCATTTTAATGTATCAATATTAACACATAAAGACTAAAATTACATGATGCAACAATAATAATTAAAGAGTCTAAATAATGGTTCAAAACATATAAGGATTAATGTAAAGACCTGGAATTTCAATGTATTGTTTTTTTTAATTAAATGGGAATTTTATGGGTCTGCAAAATCTGATCGTGCAAGATTCTGAGGCCCGGAGTGCCCAGAATGATCTGTCCTAGTTTTTGTTAAGCGTAAGTTAACGTGTGTAAGCAGTTTTCCTAAGAATTGGAATAAATCTTAAATGCTAACTCAGATCAGAAATATGAGGGCACTTTTGCGCTCAAGATGGCGGGGTTACCCTTGCCGCGACTTAAGATTAGTCAGCGCGGTCCTCTTGTGAGGAAAACCAAAATTGGAATAATCATAAATAAAATAATTAAATAAATTATTTTATATTTTTAAAATGCTTATATCTTAAAAATGGTATCTCAGAATAAAAATCTGAGACCACTATTGATCTTTTGGGGGTATGATTTTTTATGCAGAAACTAACTTTGGCTGGCGCAAGCCACCAGAGAATGTTAGTTTTTGGCCACAAATATAATAATTAATTGACAATTATTTTTTTGAAAAATTCATAACTTCTAAATAGTAACTCAGATTAAAAATCTAAGAGTAATGTTGGGTTCATTGAGGTGTGTTTCACTTAGTTAGAGCCTATCCTCGGCCGTCGCGAGTCAGGTGTGACTGAGAATATTTCTCCGAACTTTTTTTTTTGAGTATGATTAGTAACACGCGAGCGGCATTTTATAAAATTTGAACCGGTTCTCGGAATTTATATCTGAGCACACCGATGAACTCACAGAACTGATATTCGTTTAAGAATAGTTTCACATTGACGACAGTGGGTCGAGTTAAAAGAGATAGTTTTTCGGTTTTCGTGGAATGTAATATAATAAAGTGAGCTTCACGTTGTTTTAATTTTAGCCGCCACATGGAGATTGGATGGTTAAAACTTCCTCAAGGGAGTTTGAGGTGGGGCAGCCACACCATGACCTCCCATGAGAGGTTATGGTGGTGGTTCCCACCCGACCTCAACCTCTAATGTGATGATAAATGACGTGGGGACCACACGGGGAATAACTCCCTAATTAATGGGAGTAGAGGAAAACCCCTCAACTCCCATCATAAATTATGGGGTGGGGGGCTCTTAGAATCCTCACATTAATTAAAGCCAATATACTTCTAAAATTGCGCCAGTGTAACTAATTTGGATTGCTTCTTTTAATTTTAAGTAACTACATCGTTGGAATTTAAGAAGGTTCCTAAAAAATGAACCATCATAAATTCAAATGATTGTTACCTACGTCCCACCCTCTCCTATTTAAAGGAAGCTTTCGGGTAGTTTAAGGAACGGTTTCAACAAGAGGAAAAATTCTAGCAAAGTGACGTGATGCCCCACACATGGAAGATTACATCTTCTTAAATGAAGAATGAAGAATGCCGACCTTCTTCGACTTCTTCACCGGACACCTACTGACGTGGAGCATCATCAACGAGCCAACGCAACTCAGGTTTGGGAGTTCCTGGTGGACGCAATGAACGACCATCCTCTACGTCTTCTTTCGCGATTCCATCAATGAACAATGTCTGCCTTTTTTGCGCCAATTTCAACCAACTACAATTAAGGTTAGCGGTTTTTTGCTTGATATTATTATACCCTTCCCTTATTTTCATCCTTGGATAAAAAGGGATTTTTGAGACATGTTTTTTATCATATACTTTTCTTGATGAGCCAAATGATACCTCCCTAAATGCGGATGGTTTGGGCCAAATTAACAGGGCCCGACACCCTCTGTCAGTTTTCTTCCTTGTGGTGATCATTGAAGCAGCAACGTGGCGAATAAGTTGGAAATGACATAAGCAGCACTTCCCGCTACCTCAGTGAACCGTGCCACACTCGCGGAACACCAGTGTTCCTGGACGAACACCACCGGCCTGAGCCACGCCAAACCGGCATGCCCGGTCGCCCCTGGCCGCTAGCCTGCGCACTGCCTGTCCCCCATCCGCCATCGGCCTGTACGCGGCCCGCATCCCACCGGCCTCCCTGCACGCCCCGCGGCCTGACCGTGTGCCGCCCGCTCCCTGCCCGCATAGGGCCTACCTACCCGTGCCCCGCCCGCGCACCCCACCGGCCTACCCGCGCACTGCTCGGCACCCCGTCGGCCTTCCCGCGCACCCCGCAGCCTGCCTGTGCACTGCCAGCCCACCATGTCGACTGGCTATGCCATGATGGCGCCCTGCGGCCTGCCCGCGCGCTGCCCGACGCCCCGCTGGCCTGCCTGCACGCTGCCCACACCCCGTGCAGCCTGCCCTTGCCACTGCTATAGGATGCTTCGCACAGGCCACCCAAGCCGATCTGCGGCGTCCTTTGCGGAATTACTGGCCAAACTGGATCTACCTTCCGGGCCCAGTCACCGGACCTTCTCCACATGCGGTGCTTGCCGAACCGGCCCTTGACCTCTAGGCTGAGCCGCCTATGAGGCGACCACCATGCCGAATCGCCCCTGCAGTCTGCTGGGCCGGGCACAACGGACCATGCCGAACCGAGAGAGCATACCAGCCCAATGGGCAGAGTCAGACCCGGCGGGTCTGACTGGGTCAACCCAGACTGGTTCGGCCCAGGCTAGTTTGGGGCAAGTCGGTCTAACCGGGTTGGACCGGGCCTGGGCCCACAACTGATCTTTACATTATGTTGGCCATATCATTGGCACCGGGCGACCGTTTGAAAAACCATTAGCAGTGCTGGTTTTCATGGAATGTGACTCTCCTTTTGAGTAAACCCCACTGGAGTTTGGGGTAAAGTTGAGATATATTGAGGTTGGATAATACATGAATCCATCCAAGACCCCAAGACTAACAGGATAATAACTCACAGACCGGGCGTCTGATTGGCACGACGTCTGTTGTATTGAAACCCATATGATGAGACGGACCTTTGATATAGTTCTACATGGGACATCGTGACAGTTGGAATATTTACCTGTAGCTTGTAGAGAGGATCCTCTCAGAGGAGAGCGAGCATAGTACAGAGTTATCAGAGCTATTCCGGGTTTACCCTCTAGTGGGGATGGGAAGTGAGTAACTCGTTGACTATTGGGGTTTACCCTCCAGCTGGGTTGGGAAGTGGGTTACCCTACGACTTTTTAGGGTTTACCCTCCAGCTTGGCTGGAGTGTGGGTTACCCGACAACCTCTTAGCGTTTACCCTCTAGCTGGGATGGGTAGTGGGTTACTCGTTGACCTTATGGTTTACCTTCCAGCTGGGCTGGGCAGTGGGTTACCCGTTGACCTTAGGGTTTACCCTCCAGCTGGGCTTAGCTATGGGTTAACCGATGACCACTTAGGGTTTCCCTCTAGCTGGGCTGGGTAGTGGGTTACCCGATGACTGATTTCTCCGGTAGTCGAGGTTTTGACAATGTGACTGGGGATGTTATTTGATAGTACCACTAGATTAAAATACTAGTTTGAGATGAGTCAGTAACTTTTGTGTTTACCTCATGATTGAGATGGATTGATTAATAACTTAGGTATATGTTTGGTCATATAACTAAGTGGGATTATCTATTGATTTTATTCTTTGTGTTTATCCTTATTAGATTTTGTGAGTCCTTGAGGGACATTGGGTCCCTATTGAGTATCGTTATACTCACCCCTACACGGGATATGCCTGCATCTCTTTGTGTTGGTTAGAGATGATGTACAAGGTGGACTAAGGCTGAGAGAACCATGAAAGGATGGTTCCCATAGGTGGACCATATGACGTATCGGTACGCGGAGGAGACCGACTGACTTGGAGTGATGAGGTGGCTATCTTTACCTACCCTTCAGGTAGGATCCGTGGTGGATAATACAAGAGCTTCCCATCACCTTTAAGCTATTTTGTCCATTTCACCTGTACTTGTTTTCAATTGTACAGGTCCATTATTTTTGGGCTTGACTTCTAACCACTCTACTTTGAGTACTCATTGTATACAATTTTACATATTTTTTTGCTTCCATCTCGTACTCTGTTCTGTGCATTTTTCTAGTTTTAATAGAAATGCCTTCCGAGGTAAGGGATTTACACATTTGGTGCTAGTCACCAGTCCTTGGCCTATGCAAGGCGTGCATGGGGTAGTCACGGCTGGATCCCCGGGGGATGGGTCATGAAAAATTGGTATCAGAGGAGTTGGTTCTAGCACAGAACTTAGGACTCTCATCTTTATTTTCTGTGAAGAAATCGTGTTAAGAGTACTGAGTGTGGTTTTATGTCTAGAGAGTCCAGTGTTGGAGTGGCGGACGATGTATCCAAACACTAGGACCCTGACTTCTGATTTCTGACACGTTGCGCGGAAATACTGATTGTGAGTGTGTTTTCAAGAGTCTTCTTTGTGAACTCTTTGAGTCAGCTCACCAGGAATATTTTATTAACTGTGGCACACCTCTTCATTATCAGGTTTCCTCTGCGCAGACAACCAGTTAGAGTTCTAAGAGAGTACATGATGATGGCCCACCGAGCGACGAGGCTCCATTGCAGGTCCCCCTTACTATGTTAGCACCATCGGGTGGTGTAAAAGTAGCACCACCACCCATAGGGCATCACATACCTCCTACTAGTGTGGGCAGTGGGTTACCTAAATACCTCTTAAGTTTTACCCTCCAACTACAGATGCCTTAGAGGTTTCGAGGTGAGATAGATTCCCACACAAAAAAGGGAGGGCTGGAGGCGATTTCTATAGTTCTATGCCTAGTTGAGACACCCATAGATCAGATAGTGATATTAGATAGCAGTGTTTTCTAGTGAGTGACCATGAGGTTGGTTCCCATAGTGATGAGGCTTCGGTACGTGGACCATTGCTTGAGATTGTACCATTAGGTAGTGTGTCAGCTATATCACCGCATGTTGGTCAGTAGTTACAACTGGCGGTACCGGTGGATGACACAAGTAGGCTTTGTGCTTTACAAGTGTTTCAACATCAGATACCCCTCAGGTTTCGTGGTGAGCCTAACTCACAAGCAGCTAAGGACTGGCCTGAGGTGGTGGCTGGGAGTTCTCTAGGGCATTTACAGCATCGTCAGGATGACATGTCAGTAGCTGAGTATTCATCAAGGCATAACTATTGTCACCAGTACTTGATGAATACAATAAAATCAGTGTTTTTGGGCTTGGACTACCAAGAGAGTTGTGTTTTAGGACATCTGAGATAGCACCTTCTCTCTAGATGATAGAGATAACCATTGCAGTTGAATGTTGTTTGGCTGAGTAGATACAACCAGTGAATGTTAGTAGTGGGAATGCAGGAAACTTGCACCAGTCTCAGAGACTTGAGCATGAAAAAAGTTTCAGGAATAGGATGTGATAGGGATAAAAGAATATTCAGGGTAGCAGACGTGGAAGTAGAGCTAGGATAACATCATGAGGTGGTGTACATTTCGACATGTTACAACCACCTGACTTTTTAGTCCATGCCAGGCTCAGGGATATAGAGGGAAGAGGATGAGAGTAGCTGTATACGGTCAAGGAGTGTGACTCAAGGGATCTAGGAATGATTCTAGTTATGGTTTGTGTCTACTACTATATGTCGTATCAATAGACATAGGTACCAATCATTCCTTCCTTCCACTAATATTGTCCCAGAAATAGAGCTTCTAGTCACACCATTGATATGACCCTCATGTATGGAGATACCTTTGGGAGGATACTCGATAATAACACTTATGCCGAAGGATTGATCTCACCCTTGAGGAGAGAGTTTTGGTTGGAACCACTTAGTGGAAGTGTCAAGGCATTATGAAGTTAGTTTGGGTATGGACTGGGAAACCATAGTTCATACATAGATTAAAAGCATTAGGATAACAAAATTTGTCTTATCTACAATGTTGGGATGGGGTTTTCCTTTGTAGAAAAAATGGAAAACCCAGAAAGCATAGGATGGACTCATGCATAAGAGGGTGCATTATATCACTCATGAGTCGACCATAATTTCCTTTGTGTCAGACTTCTCTAGAGTTGTAGAACCACTATCAGCTTTAGCAAAGATAGGGAAACCCATCGTGTGGTCGGAGAGAAGACAACAGAGCTTTTTGGAGCTATGTTAGAGGATAACTAGTGTCCCAATCATGAGGCTTCCATAGAAATTCGTATTGTATATAGTTTATTAAGACACATCAGGGATTGGACTCATATGTGTCCTGATGCAGGAGCGAGCAGGGATCACATATTTTTATCGGTAGCTGAGACAACATGAGCAGAACTACACTACCCATGATATATAGTTAGAAGCAGTGGTCTTCTCCTTGATGATGTGGAAACACTATCTATGGGTGAACGTTTTACCGTGTACTCTGATCACATGAGTTTCAGGTATATCTTCTCTCTGACGGACCTAAACCTGAGACCACCATGTTGTCATGAGTTCCTCTAGGACTATGAATTTGAGATAGTCTATACTCTTAGGAAGGGGAATTTTATAGTAGATGCACTCAGTTAGAGATCTGGTATTCAAATGCTAGGCGAGGCGACTGAGCAGCTGGCTACATTACAGATATCCTTTGTTGATAGAGATGGAGTAGCCTTACTTCCGTCTCTTATAGTCACTACCCCTCTTCTTCAGTGAGTGTGGGAGGAACAATGTGGGGATGCTGACTGCAAGACACGACATGCTTGGATATCCATAAGATATGCACCTGATTGATTTTCTGAAGGTTGGGAGAATTTCATCTTCTTCAGAGGATGTATTATGGTACACGTGTAACTACAAAGGTATGTGTTGAGGGATTTTCACACATCCCCTCTAGTGGTACATCATGGAGTGGCGAAGATGTACCAGGACCATCAACGTCAGCACTACTGCCCAGGTATGAAGATGGCCATAGAGGAGTTTGTCTCTCAATTCTACACTTGTCAGTAAGTGAGGGTGGAGCATCAGGTACCTGCAAGCTTGGTTCAGCCTTTAGAGGTCCCAAAGTGGAAGAGGGATGAGATATCAAAGGACTTCGATACAGGTCTTCCACATATGAACAGGGGACATGACTCTATTTGGGTGATCGTCGACCAACTCACCAAGTTGGCCCACCTCTTAAAGACCAGATATGGTACAAGCTACCATGTAGAATTTGCAGGTCATCCTCGAGTGGATTAAGATTGTACAGAGAAAATAGAAGTCATATGTTGACAGAAGACGAAGACCTCTAGAGTTCGAGGATGGATACCATGTCTTTCTACGGGTTTCACCTTCACAAGGTCTACGGAAATTTGGCCGAGGAGGAAAATTGTATCCGAGTTTCATTAGTCCTTTTCAGGTCCTCAAAATAGAAGGCAAGGTGTAATAATATTTAGCTCGTCCACCTCTATTGCACTGGGTGCGCAATGTCTTCCACGTATCCCAGCTGAGGAGATACGTTCACGACCCTTCCCACATCATCCACCATGACGTGCGGGATGATGACGATGGGGAAACATTGACGGAGGATCCAATAGTGATTGCGGATCGACATGAGTGGGTCCTTCATGGATGGTTGACATATTTGGTTCTTGTTCATTGGAAGCACAGGAACCTCCAGGACAGAACATGGGGTGCAGGAGGCTCAGGTGCATGCTCAGTTCCCCCACTTGTTCCCTTAGTTGTGAATTATGGTTTACAGAGACATAGAGCCCTGATGTGGGGAGAATTTAAAGACCCATAATTTCAATGTAAATTTTTTAATTAATTAAATTGGAATTTTACAGGTCCACGAAATCTGACAGCACACGATTCTGAGGCCCTGAGTGCCCAAAATGATCCGTCGAAGTTTTTGTTACGCTTAAGTTAACATACATAAGCAGTTTTCCTAATAAAGTGGAATAACTATTAAATGGTAACTCGTATTAGAAATATGAGGGCCCCATTATGTTCAGGATGGTAGGTTTACCCTTTTTTATGTTAAGATTAGCCAGCGAGAGCCTCTTGTGAGGAAACCCCAAAATGGCATAATCGTAAATAAAATAATTTAATAAATTATTTTATTTTTCTAATGCTTTTAACTCACAAACGGTAACTCAGATTACAAATATGATACCACCGCAGAACTATTGAGTGTATGCTTTCTTTACGTAGATACTAACTTTTGCCTCTGTGGGCCACCATAGAAAGTTAGTTTTTTCCTGCAAATAAAATAATTAAGTGACAAGTATTTTATTAAAAAATTCATAACTTCTAAATAGTAACTCAAATTAAAAATCCGATAGTTTCATTGGGTTCGTTGGGGCGTGTTTCACCTAGGAAGAGCCTATCCTCGGCCGGCACCAGTCAAGGGTGACTGATAATATTTTCCCAATCTTTTTTTTTGGGTACGTTTAGTGAACGCACAAGCGGTGTTTTGTAAATTTTGAATCGTTGTTCAGAAATGAAATCTGAGGGCACCGTTCAACTCGCAGTGCCAATATTCGCTTATGAATACTTTCACATTCACGATAGTGGGTTGATATTAAAAGATAGTTTATGGGTTTTCGTGGAAAGTAATAAAATATAGTGAGCTTCACTTTATTTTATTTTTAGCCGCCATGTTGAGGTTGGGAGGTTAGAACCCTCTCAATGGATTTAGAGGTGGGGTCACCGCATCTTAACCACCCATGAAAGGTTATGGTGGTGGGTCCCACCCAAACTCAACCTACCATGTGACGATTAATGAGGGGGGGACCACACGGGGCTTAACTCCCTTGTTAATGGGAGGGGAGGATATCCTCTCAACTTCCCTCATTAATGAGGGGGAGCCTCTTGGTATCCTCCCCTTAATTAAAGCCAACACACCACTTAATTTGCGCCAGCATAACATAATTGGCTTGCTACTTTTAATTTTTAGTAACCACATCATTGGAATATAGGAATGTTCTTAATAAATGAACCGACATTAATTCCAATGATCGTTACATACCTACCTCCGTCTCTTATTTAACGGAAGCATGGGGGAGGTTTTGGGATGACTTCTCCAAGTGACGAAACGTTTGCAAAGTGATGTGATTCCCAACACATGGTGAATTACGCCTTCTCTAACGAAGAACAAAGAACGCCAACCATCATCAACATCTTTCTCAGACACCTAACGACGTGGAGCATCCTAAATGAGCTAACACAACTCTGGTTTGGAAGTGCTTGGTAGGTGCGAAGAATGAAGACCCTCTACGTCCTCTTCCGCAACTCTGTCAAAGAACAATATCCGCCTTTGTTTCACCAACGTCAACCAACAATGAGTTAGGTAGGGGGTTTATTGAATGATATTTTTATACCCTTTTCTTATCTTCCTCATTGGATAAAAAGGGATTGTTGAGGATGTGTTATCGATCATCAAATTTTCTTGATGAGCCAAATGATACCTCCCTAAATGCGGAGGGTGTGGGCCAACCTAACATGGCCCGACACCCTCCATCAGTTTTCTTCCTTGTGGCGATCTTCGAAGCGGCAACGAGGAGATGATGCCAGCAATGACAAAGGCAACAATAATCACGAACTCTGCACCCCTACCGCCCATGTGACACACTGGTGTTCCCGGCCCAAAATCACTGGCTCGAGCTGCGCCGAACCATCCTGCCCGGCCTTCCCCGACCAACGCCCCATGCACTGCCCGACCCCCACCTGCCGCCGGACCACACGCTTCCCCACCCTGTCGACCACCCCGCGCTCTCCCAATGCCGCACCGGCCAGCCAGTGTGCTGACCACGCACCGCTGGCCTACCTGCACGCTGCCTGCACCCCCCGCTGGCCTACCCGCGCGCTGACCACGCCTCCCGCTGGTCTGCCCGCACACTTCCAGCGTGCCACACCAGCCTGAACGCACCATTCTGTCGTCCTACGGCCTACGCGGGCGCTGCCCAACGCCCTGCCGACTTGCCCAGGAACTGACCACGCCCTGCCCGACCAACCCGCACCTGGCCTGACTGGCCCGCGCCCTTCCGGCCACCACGTGCCCTGGGTTCCGGCCTAATCGGCCGATCCGCGCTGGCCACCCGATTCGACCCGCGACGTCCTTGGTGGCATTGCTGGACAAACTGGCTCGACCTTCCAGGCCAAGTCGCCCACGCTACGCCACTCGTGGCGCTGTTCAAACCAGCCCCTGGCCTTTGAGCGGATCCGTCAACGCGGAGACCACCAGGTAGAATCTCGCCCGAAGTATGTGGGGCTGAGCCCAGCAGACCAGGCTGAACCTAGTGGGATGAACCACCAACTAGTCAGGTCAAACCCTGTGGGACTGACTGGGTCGAACCAGACCGGGTCGACCCAGACTAGTTTCGGGAGAGTCGGTCTGACAGGGTTGGACCAGTCCTGAGCCCACTACCGGCCATTACATTCATTTGGAAATATTTTTGGCACCAAATGACCGTTTGATGAACCCGTAGTGGTGCTGGTTTTCATTGAGCGTGACGGTCGCTTTGAGTATACCCCACTAGAGTTAGGGGTAATTTTGAGATACGGTCATGCTGGATCGTACACGAATCCAACCAGGCCCCCGAGGATAAAATGCTATTAACTCACCGACCGGGCATCCGATTAACGCGCCATCTCTTGCATTGAGACCCATATGACGAGACGGAATTTTGATATACTAATACACGAGACTTCGTGATAGATGGAGTATCAACCTATATCTCATGGAGCGGATCCTCCTAGAGGCGAGCGAGCATAGTACAGTGTTATCAGACCTGTTCCGGGTTTACCATCCAGCGGGGCTGGGATGTGTGTTACATGTTGAACATTAGGTTTTGCCTTCCTACTAGTCTTGGTAGTGGGTTTCCTGAAGACCTCTTAGGGTTTACCCTCCAGCTGGGCTAGGCATTGGGTTACGTGACGGCCTCTTATGGTTTACCCTCTAGCTGGGATGAGTAGTGGGTTACCCGATGTCCTCTTAGGTTTTACCCTCCAGCAGGACTGGGCAGTAGGTTACCCGTTGACCTTAGGGTTAACACTCCAGCTAGGCTGGGCAGTGGGTTACCCATTGACCTTAGGGTTTACCCTCTAGTTCGAATGGGCAGCAGGTCTCCTGTTGACCTTAGGGATTACCCTCAAGCTGGGCTGGGCAGTGGGTTACTCGATGACCACTTAGGGTTTACCATCTAGCTGGGCTGGGCAGTGGGTTACCCGATGACTGAGATCAATAGCAGCCATGGTTTTGACAATGTGACTGGGGATGTTATTGATACTACCACTAGATTAAAATCCTGGTTTGAGCAGAGTCAACAACTTTTTTGTTAACCTCATGATTGAGATGGATTTCTTAATAACATAGGTATATGTATGGGAATATACCTTACTGGGGTTATCTGTTTAATTCATACTTTATGTTTATACTTGTTGGATTTTTTTTATGCCTTGAGGGTCTCGAGGTCCCTTCTGAGTATCATTATACTGACCCCTGCACGGGCTTTTCCTGCACCTCGTTGTGTTGGTTGCAGAAGATGTAAAATATTGACTATGGCTAAGAGTACCATGACTGGACAATACCTAGAGGTGGAAAATATGACATGTCGGTACACAGAGGAGACCGACATACATGGAGTGCTGAGGAGGATATCTGTACCTACCCTTCAGGTAGGAACCAAGGGGGACTATCCAGGACCAGATTGTCACCTTTCATCTATTTTTCCCATCTCACCTGTACGTGTACATTCCTGTTGGGCTTGTATTTCGGCCCCTCTTCTTTCAGTACTCGTTGTATACAGTTTTATATAGTATTTTGCTTCCATATTATACTCGGTTTTGTGAGTTTTTCATGTTTTAAAATCAATTCCTTCCATGTTTAGGGATTTAATCTTTTGGTGCTATTCACTAGCCCCTAGCCTATGGAAGGCGGGTGTGGGGTAGTCACGACACGAGCCCTGGGGGACGGGTTGTGACAATTAAAATATAATCCAAACATGTATAATTTTTATTTGTTGAATTTATGTCTACCCATAATCATTCTAACTTCTAAATAATTTTTTTGGAAGAATTTTTTAACATAAAATTAATATGTACTAATTTTAAAATTTTGGAAAATATCATGAGTGGCCCTACCTTCACCTGTAAATGGGACCCAATTATTTTCTATTCCTAACACATAAAAACATATTTGGATCAGCCAATATCATTCCAAATACCTTCATCTAATATCTTATCTCATTATAATGCTCGTAGACATGGATTAATATCACCCTTGTTGGTCTTATGGTCTTATGAAACATGGATTGTTTGATGAAATTGAATATAAATATTTTAAATGATGTGTTAGAATCTACATAATGGACTTTGACATAATATTCATTTTCTGAGATGTATTGTGATATTATGAACCTATATTATATTTTATGGTGTATATATATCTCAATTGACATGTTATATTAGGAATGTATTTATTGTCATGATATTTAATGATTTTCTAAATGTTACTCTTTCACGTGGAATAGGATTCGACTAATTTCAAAGTAGTAAGGGAATTAGTAACCCAATTTCAATTATTTGTGTTAAACATTATCATCTTGATTATGTGATAATAATATTATATGTGAATGACATTTGGATATATTATTTTTCATTTAAACTTTTTAATTTTGATTATTAGCAGATACCCCTAGTCAATTAATTTGACTAATGATCTCTTCAATGATATTATACTTCTAAGTGAATCATTAACTATAACATATTTATAATTGTATTAATTATTTATTCTATGGAATAGACCTATATTTTTCCCCTTTTTCAAAAACATTTTTTTTAATGTATTTATATGGGAATGAATATTTTAAAATGATAATTTTTCTATTTCTATCAAATGTTTCAAAGGGGTATGAGACAAATATATTTAAAAATAACTTTTTAAAAAATTTTAAATAGGTTTTAAAAATGGAATTGTTTGTTCAATAACATGAAATTTGTTCTTATGTATAAAAATATAATTTTTTGGGTCAAAATTTAAAAATTGAACCGTACTATTTGTTATGATTATATAATGTTACATGAACATTTGATAGGTGGTTAAGTGATGAATCAATGAAAGATAGTAATGGGGAAATCCAAGGAAGTGTGGTTACATTATAACCTCCAATGAATTGTGTATAAAAGTCGACCATATTGTTATTCTGTTTTTAATATAATCATGAATAGAAGTTGACTGTGTGATTATTCAAGTTATAATAGTGAAATATATGGAATTAGACCACATGTTTATTAAATTTATATATAATTATGTTTTAATATACATTTATTTGTTATCTATGTTTTCCTTGAGTTTTATAATAATATTATTATTAAAAAATGTAATAAATGATATTATTATAGAAGAAATGTATTTAATTATTTTTATAGGTGGAAAATATTGACTTATGATTTGTTTTAATGGGTTTTAATTTTTATATATGACTAATATATTTCATTATTTATGTCCCTTATTTGGATTTTTCAGCTCATCCAATGTAATATAATGTCAATCATATGGATTTAGGGTGAATAAATAAATGGATGATATCAAGGGGAAAATAGTGAATATTTTTTAAAAATATAAATCATATTTTATTTTAAATGATTTAATTTTGTAAAAAAATGTATACTCTGTATAAGCATTCAATTATAATGCTTGGGTTGACATTGTAAGAGTTTATCCTATTTCTCAAAAACTGTGAACAAAAAAGTCCATTCCAGGTGAATTCTAGTTAAAAAAACTATAATATGTAATTTTTCATTTCATTTACATACATGGATAAATATATTTCATATGATATATCCAATAATATCATAATATATATAAGAAAGTTATAAATGAGCATGAGATACAATATTTTTATATGTTCGATCACAATATCTGTATCCAATACATGTTTTGTTCAAGTAAATTATGAGAAATAGATTTTTTAATAATATTAAAGTGATTACAAGTGATTTATTTATTTCATCACTACTCTATTCGAGGACATATTATATTTCTAACTATATCATAGAAGTTTTATAGTCTTCTAATTTTTTCATTATACATTTACCATCAATAATACACTAGAGTTCCAAATCCTTTCATGAATATGATCAACTCGTTGAACATGTATTTTATTGAATAAAAATTATATAAAATATTCATAAATAGTAGATATGTTTATAACTAATTGTTTATCATCAATTGTAAAATTTAGGATAGTCTCCATGACAAAAATTCGGATTGATTGATGTTTGAATGAGAACATGAAAATATACATTGTTTTATTCTAATACAATTCCACAAAATGATAAATGGTCAGATATAAAATTTTTAATTATTATTTTTTATTATTATCACATATTATTAAATTATATATTAAATAATTACTATTCTATCTATAAAATGATTCTAAAAAAGGTTAGTTAATGATAATTTCACTCTATTCTCATCCTTAATCTCATTCGATGTTATGAATTCTTATCTAGAGTATCATATAAATATATTATCTCTTAATCCTCCATTTTTTATAGTTATCCTTGTTAAAAATAACATAAATAAAACATTAATATCACTTTTTAGTTGAAAAATCTTATAGCATAGCATAATCCATCGACTGAATGGATTAGTGTCCCATTGATTATCTACATAAAAAATTTATTTTATAACACCTTAAAATATTTATCCATTAATTTTATCCAAAATAACCTTTTATAGATATATCATAGAATATAATCATCATCATATCCTAGAGATATAAAAATATGAAATGGGTGAACTTTGATACTCATAAAAAAATATCGTAATGAGTAATATCATAAATATGAAGGGAAAAATGTGGGCGATATAAATATCATAATATAAGTGAAAAGGTTCTTATAATATAATCATAAAATATTTTACGTAATCATAAGATCATAAAAATATCAGTTTCAAATCAGAATACAAATTCCATGTTTAAATATGAATCTATAATCATTAAATGTGTGGGAACAATATATGTGTGTGGAATATTTTTAAATTTTCATAATGATTGAAACATAGAATTTTTTGGATATAAAAAAATTCCAGAAATGTTTCCATACCCTTATATACAACATAAAAATGTAGAAAATATTATACCTAGAGAATATTTAGGAAAATGGTGTGTACATTATGATTACACAAAAACATGTGAAATGTTTTTTATATATCTCGTTCACTGAAAAAATTTGTGAAAAATGATTCTCGTATACCATTCTCATGAAATGACATATGGAAAAATCATCCCATAAATCATTTATGAAACGTTTCACCTTATAATTTTCTTTTAATTCACCACTAATGAATTTGTGAGTGAAATAATATGAAGTCATTATTATCTAATGAAATGATTTCTAAAAGATAATTAATCAATCATCATCTGATAAAGAACCCATGGAAAAATAAGAGGGGTTTCATGCATTTCAAAAACAATAAAATTCATAAATATATGAAATCCTTGAATATAAAAACATATATTTTCAAAAATAAATAATTTATTAATATAATAAAATGGGATAATAAATACCACACCACGAAATATATAAATTAAATTGAAAATAAATGTTAAAAAATATATAAAGAATCCATTTAAATAATTGAAGTATAAATTATATTTGAAAATGAATTTTTATGAGGTAAAGAGAATAGACTATATAATATAATTATAAATAATTAAAAATAAATTATCATTTAAAAGAAAAAATGGTTTAAAAAATTTATTTTAATCTTATATGAATCATTTAACATTTAAAAGGATTATTAAAATTTGATATATTAAAAAGCGATAATACACTACAAAATGCAATGTATATAGACATTGAAAAGTATTACATTAAATGGAATCCATAACAATAAAAACTAGAAATGAAATATGTTTTTCAAATGATTATTTAAAAAATTAGGAAAAAATTAATTATAAAAAAAATCTTATGTAAGAATAAATCATTCATGGGTTAAAAAATTTCAATAAGATACTTTTTATCATATTTAAGGGAATTTTGTTAAAAAAACCTTATAAACGTACTAATAATAGAATTAAAAGATATTTAGAAGAGGAATTTATACTACCCTGTAAACAATAAGAATTATATAAATTTGGTGAAATAAATTCAATATGTTTTAATCACACCATACCATCTAGGTCAGGGTTCCCAATAAAAATTATGTCTCATGAAAATAAATTTGAGACACAAATTCATTACAAAATTTAGCTTCTTAGAATGATAAAATTTAAAATATTTTATAAGAGAACATAAATATAATAATAATTTTTGTAGAAGAAAATTTATTATTTTCACTATTTATAATTATCAGTTTTAATAATTATCTACACTTATATTAATAATTTTTATCTATTTTAAATGATCAGGTGTTTACTATTTTAACCTTTATAGAAGTTTTGTAGAAGGGGTTGAAAAATAAAAGTTATTTTAAAAAGTATGTAATGTTAATGATTATATATTATTCATTTTTTATGTTCATAACTATTTTGTGTTTTTAAGAGGCCGGTTTAAATGAAATGTTGTATGAGTTTGTGCTTTAAGGGAGGCCTAACTAAATGATTGTTGAAAATTACCACCAGATAGGTGGTTGAGATTCTATATGAATTTCAATTTCTGAAAAAATATCTAGACTACTATTAGGGTTATACTTTCCACACATTGACCAGAAATTTTATGATCAATGGTTTCACAAACGTTCATTCGAGGAACACTAATTCACCGGTTCACACAGTTGCAATGTTAATTAAATGAACCCCATGGGGTTTGATGCCACTCATTTTTGATCCCCTATATTTCTAAATTCAGAAGAAAATTTCTCTATTCAAAATTTATGGGATCTTTACATTCATATTGACTCGGTCATTTCACCCCAAATTCTTGTAAATAATTTAGCGATCTATTGGTGAAATAAGTTTATTTATCTCTAGAACGATGCTAAATAATTCATAATTTGTGAGATTTGGGGAATTTTCTATGTAGGATATATTGTTTCTATCATTATTTTAGGAATCAAATATATATTTCTTCATAGACTGGTGGAAATTTAATGATTATACATCATTACATGATCAAATCAATATCTACTACAAAATATGGATGTTTATGAGAAATTGATTTTTGGCAATCTTCCTGGAACATTTTTTATTGTGTAACGATGAAACAAAATTATTCTATTGATTAGTATATGTTATATTGAGTGCGATATTATAATTTCAATAAAAACACCTCTTAAGAAAGATATATTTCTCTAGAATTGTTAATGATTCTTAGTAATAGTTTTTATAATGATCATCATGATACATTCTAAATCAAGAATTTATTCTATAATCATGATAGAATTGTTTTATTGATTATGGAACTATGATCATTGGATTGACATGGGAATCAGTTCTAGAATGATAAATAAATTCACTAAAAAAATTTAAATCTATAATCGATTTTTTGAATTTTACACCCATCCTTTGACATACGTCATAATTGGTTCTATTGACATACTTTTAAGGTATTCAATTCCTGTTCAAATTTAATGAAATGAACTCTCGGGGGGACTCGTTTCTATACATATTTCATGATGAAATGAAACCAAAATTGGAATCCTTTTTGTGTTACATTATTCAATATTATTGACAGATGTGGATCAATTTTCTATCCTTTGACGCACTTTTTAGTTTTTCATTGACAAAAATGAGGTAGGGATTCCGTTATCTTTTGAGGAAAATTAATTATATTGTTTCTTCATTAATGGAGTGTTTTAATTGATTCATATTATTGTTTTATGTGAATTCTAATTGTTGTATGTGTTTTCATGATACACATACATTATATTTTTCCATGGTTCTTTATAGAGTATCATATTGATATGCAAGATAGTGAACACATGTGGTTTTATGATTATTATATTTTTTCATGATGACCTATTATTCTTGTATTGTTATCATATTCAAAATTAACTATTCTACAATATAAATAGGTGTTTTTATTTTTATTCGTGATATGTGTACCATCGTAATTGGAATACCCCTAAAGGGAGAGTACACATGATATGTGGAAGTGAAATGTGTATACATATAAATTGTATATGATCATGAGATCGTTTTGTCCTAGCCTATAGCATAGTGCCCTATAGATGTTGAGTAAACCATTCCAAACTCCACAACATATGGATATCATTTATATTTTATCTAGTTATCATTGTATCTTAGCTGATGACATATTACCTCGTGTAAAACAATTTTAATGTAACCATACATAGGGATAGTTCTTCATTACATCCAATTTCATGGATTATTTTTCTAACTAGATGTTGATACTGGTACAACCATGGATCATGGTGGAAATGATAACACACTATTTATCAATGCCTTATTTTATATGCATGATATTGAATTTTTTGTTATCATTTAATACGTATGTTATAGATGTTACTAGTTTTTGAGCACACAATGGTGGTCATACTAGGTTTTAATAATCACACCATATACATGCATCTCAATATAAATTCCGTCATTATGTTTTAGGATTTGAGAATAGTAAAAACGATTTTTTAATATGGATGTAATTTGGAGCATAGAGATTGTGTAAGGACTATGTCAAAAACCCAATGACATGATAGATTTATTTTATTATATACTACTGTAATTCTCTACTTGTTATTTCCACTAAGGGGCCCATTGGTCTAGGTGTATATAACATGTGCTCCATCTAAAATTAGTTTACTCTTTCATCATTACTCATATTTTTTAATGTTAACGTATTACTGTTATTTTTACAATGAAATGAAACATAGGGAATTATTTATCAAATAATGGTATTTATACTGTCATTACTAGTCAGCATCCTTTAATTTATTGGGACATATTTGTGATGTTAATGAACTCTTTAGCTCGAACTGAGTGGTTTATGTTAAGGAATTACAAGGATTTTTATATTCATTATTCATAAAAATTTCATAATTGAATCCCCATTACTGTTATGTTAATATATGACTTATACTTATTTATCCATTTTAAATTTCCTATCATGTGTATTTGGGTCTATTTTATAGAATATGAAGTACACAATGAACATATTTTGTGATTTTAAACCTACACCGGTTTTTCATAATTAATTAATTAACTATTGATGCATCCATTAAAGAATTAAAAATTATTTATTTATATATATATATCGTATTATTATAGTTATCAGTGTTTCAGAGTAATCGAAGAAATAATTTAATATAATTATTCTGGATGTTGGTAAAACTAACCAATTTATGAATAAAACTTGATTATTGAAGATTATGAGGTGATTATTAATAATATCATTACACCAATATCATATTGTTATCAATTTTTTTTTATCAAATTCATGTATTAGAATATAAAAATTCATCTAATAAGGTTTAATAATCTATAATTTTGGGTACACATAATTCAATTAATTACAGCCCAAAATTTTCACAATGGCCTAATTTGTTATCCCTCCCAGATCTCTCTTGATGACATATCTTGATTTTCTTATACAAAACCTCTCCATAGTATTATCCCTCTACTATTATAAATATCTCGACTAGAACCAATACTTAATCATTTCAATTTACATCCATCATACTTCCTATGAATCCAGTATTCCATCAACATTGCTTCCCAACCTCTCCCCTACACCTTAGACTTTGGCATCCCCCTTCCTTTATCTTCTTACACACAATACTAGATTCTCCATATCTCCATATTCAGTCCCCCAAAAAACCTATGAATTTTACTCCCCATCCAATATTTATCTTCTATATTAATATTTCTCCATATACATCTACCACCTCCAAATTAGGTTATAATGTCCCATAATCCCATATAAAATTTATCACAAATAAACCTAGCTATGTTATCCTATTTTTGTCACATTATAATAGAGAATGTATGTATTTTGTTTCAAAATGACATACATATTTGTGGATTAAATATTTCATTTATTTTTAATCCAAAATATACACCACACAATTTCCATATTTCAACCACTTCTACATACATCATTATTAATTTGAAACTATTGAATCCTATGTTTTTTTAGTGTTTCCTCAATCATCTTTGTCTATATAATCTCCCAATTCAGAACTACTTTTCCATCTCCTATTTATTTTTTAATATAATCCTCATCATTTATAATTTGGTTTCTATTATATGTTATTACGGTATTAAATTTTTTGATCACTACTTGATTTTCAAATCTATATATAAAGATTCGTTAATTTTTTTCTCTTCACAAAGAATGTGATATTTTATAGTTAATATGTATTTTAATTTACACTTTTTTCAAAAAAAATGTATATACAAAATGTGTTAAAATTGGATTCATTGATAAAATATAAAATGACACAATAGAGAACCTATGATTGTTGAAACACATGTATTATGTTATTATTATTTATGTATATTTTCATTCATCATCATAATTTTTCAATTGATAAGATTGGAATATAATATAACTATTCAAACTAATTTTTTCTTCAATTTTTTATGACCCATTCATTAGGTGGGATGTAATTGTTTTTGTTTTTTATTACAAATTATGTAACATGTTCATCTTTCCATACATTTTTCATTTCCAACATCTACTTTTTTGGTGTTTGTAGGGGTTGGTCCATCATGTGTGAATGGATTTATTTATAATGATACTTGTTGTTAGGAGAGTTGTTCCTACATTTGAATGTAAAATATTTTATAAACATGTTTAATATTTTTTCTTTTTTAGATTATTTTAATGTTTTTCCCCTTTTATATTATGATTTTATATATTTTTTCTATAAATTTTAAGATGAAACATTTTTATATAGTGTAATAATGTTATTAATTTAATGAAAACAAATGTCAACTATAAATATTTATTGTGTTCTATTTTTTATATGCTACTTATTTTTAAATTTTTAAATCCTATGAATATTTAATTATTACATTAAAATTTATCAGTTCCTATTTAACTATTCATTTTTCAAATATTTATTTAGATTACCTTGAATCTTTTTTGAATATATTTTATTAATGTTCATTTATTCTCATCATGTTTTTATTTTAAAATAAAATATATTGTTTTCTGATATGTGGTGGCTCATAAATTAGTATTCTTATCATTTCATGTGTTTGATGATGTATAAATGTTTTTAATTCTTTCTATATCATTCTAATTATGAAAAAAATATAGATTAAAATTTTTAATGTCCAAATGAATGTGTTATTAAAAAAATGAAATGTTTTATTTTTTCCCTTTGTTTTACAAAACAACATGTTTCTACAACAGGTGTTTATTTTATCATGAATGCATTGAGAAAATAATAACAAATTAATATCTTATGATTATTATTAAAAGGGTATTATGTTTTATTATTGTTTTTATATGTAATTATTCTTTATTCATAGTCATTTCATTCACATGATAAGGAAGTAATGTTTTATAAATTTTCAAAATGATTTTTTATGTTTTCATTTCACTGTGCATGACTTATATAAATATTTTTTTGGCATTTTACAATATGAATTCATGAAACCATTAAGAATGCCAAAATTTTTAAATTTTCAAACCAATTTTTTATATTGGTTTTAGTGGAATTTCTTCCACATATGAATGAATTTGATTTTCATTAGAATAAAATATAGATAAATGTAATGATACAATGTTTTATGTTGCATTAACATCATATGTTTTACTATGATTTACAATATATGGAAATTAATTCTTATATACTTTGACGTTTGTTAGTTTTTTTTGATAAATTAAATTATACTACCTACACCTTTTGATATTTTTAGTTTGATACAATGTATTTTTTTCATTTTATGGTTATTGATAAATTTTGGGGAAATAAAGGATATGGTGATAAATTTAAATAAATTACTATACAGATAATTGATATCAAAGTTAATGATTAATTTTTTTTACAACAATTATAATGTATGGATAATTATATAATTATTTTTTTTACAAAATAAAAATTTGATTTAATTTATTTCATGGTTTTTTTATTATAATATCACATGCTAATTTTTACATAATAGTTAGTTATTCACAGATCCAAATATTTTATATTCATTTACTTCTATATGTAAATAATTATGTTAGAAATTAATACATAACATTTATTTTAAAATTCATCTTATAAAATTATATTATATTTCAAAGGCTGTGTTACACATTAGTAACAGCATTTATTTTCGTAACTTAATTTGTAATATAATTCATTAAAATTAAATTACTTTAAACTAATTTAATGAATATAATAATTGGAAATTATTTTTTTGTTATAGGTTATGTAATTTTGTAAATGAATTTGTAGAAGAAAAACCACACATCAAGTCAATAGAAATTGTTTTATTCAAATTGATTCCATTTTTGTGAATTCATTAACTTTTAAATATATTTTAAATCTATATATTATTTTAAGAAAAGTTTGTAGTAGAATCTAGTTATTGTTATTGTACCTTTATTGTGTGATATAATATGAAATTAAAACTTTTTCAAAAGTTTTGATTACTTGACAGTATATATGGAATGATATGTTTGAATAATTTAGTTGTTGGTAATTTTATTTTCAATAGCCTAATTGTTTTTATTTCATTGTCTACTTATTTTTTTGATTTTGGATTACAATATATATAAGGTTTGATAAATATTAGACGAAGAATTTTGAATAATTTGGGCTCAGAATTAAAGTTCGAGTAGTTTAATGTTGATAGGAATACATTATTTATAAATTTATTCATTAAGGACTACCATAAAAATTATTCCTAAATTTATTAATAGATATTTCCTTTTCCAAAATTTTCAAAGATTAAACCCACCTTATTACTTATTCCAATTGCACAACAAACTATTTAAATTATTTTTATGGATAGTTTTATGTAAATAATAATATAATGCAAGGTGGTGATCAATTAGCCAATATTATTAAAATAAATGATAAACACACGCTTATTTATTTTTAATAATGTAATGTAAATTCTTTCATAATGTCACAATTTTTTATGTCTAAATATTTTAAAGCATTGTCTATAATAATAAAATATTGAATAAGATTTTGGCATTGATATAATTTGAATAACTATGATGGGTGGAATATTAAACCATATCACCACCTATGTTAGTATTTATATTAAATTTATATTTAACTATAAAAAATTACTGAATTATATATATCAAGAATATGGAATTAAGAATCAATATATATATTTTTATAGAAACTTTAAACCATATATATATATATCAGTTTAGTTGAATATATATAAAATTGATTATTATCGTTTCATGAAGTTTTTATAATTTTTATTTTGAAATATTTATTTAATCATACTATTATAATATCTTATATAAAATCCTATTATTATAATTGGTGAGTGATAATTAGTTAAATATTTTGTAAACTACTTATGTTTATAAATTTTAATTTTTTTCTATATTATTTTTATATTATAACTTTTATTTCAATTTCATTTCACTTTTATGTGAATATCACATTCCCCCTCTATATCATTGTATATTACCATTATTTTGATTTTAAATTGTATCTATTACCCTTATATGGAAATGTATATTTATTAACCCATAAATAGAAAATTAGTTACCCTTACATAGCTATATGAATTATAATTGTACATTTGAGAAATTATAATTCATCTTTTTATATAAATAATTACTTAGTCATACAAAATGATTTTATACCCTAATGATGGCAGATACATTATAAGAAAACAAGTGGACTTTATACAATTACAATGGGACAATATACTCTTATAGTAGTAATTATAACATTACATAGGGGAATTAAAAAATTATGTATGTATTTTTTCAATGTTTTTACACATAATATATATATATATATATTTCATATGAATTCATATTGGAGTTTTATACAACAATTTATGATAGTATTTAAACTTAACTTTAATAATGAGAAGAGTTACATTTATGGTGATATTGAATTCATTATTACATTTAGGGATGCATTAGAAATTTATGGTTTGACTTATTAAATGATTTAATCACACCCTTATGTATAAATTTAATCATTCCCTTATATAAATAATTTTGTACCCTTATATTACTAATTGATTATCCTTACGTGAAAAATTTCTTACCATTACATAACTAATTTCATACCATTGGATAAATAATTTCATACCAAAACATAATTAACTCCATATCCCTACATTATTATATAACAAAGAAATGTAGTTTTTAGTTTTACCTTACCATTTTTTATGTAACAATTTACTGGGAATTATCTTTTGAATTCATTGTTACCCTTATATAATGGTCATGGGGTAGGGATACTTACGCATAACGGTGTTTGGGGATGCGTGATGATGCGTAAGGTAAATAGGCATGGGGTGATGTTTTGTAAGGGTTATGTGAAAAGGGATAATGGTTGTGGTGAAAGGATCATGGGGTTGGGTTAATGTTGTGTAATTTGACATGGGGATCTGTGATGTTTTCTTAGGGTTTTCGGGATGAGGTGCGAGAGCATAAGGGTAGTTGGGATGGGGGATGCAATATTAGGGTGATGGGGTTGGGGTTATATTGTAGATATATCTTAATAGAACCATATGTAGGTGCTTGGGATGTTTCATTATGCTATGTAAGTGTTCTCTGAGAGTACATACTTATTGGTAGTGAGTTCTGGGAGCTTCAAAATGATGGAAATGGGTTGTGGGATTTTTTTATGGCTACATATAAGTAGTGAGATGAATTTATAAGGGTATTTTTCTCAGATTACTATGTATGTTTCCTAATAAATAATTTTTTCTATGTGTCAATATGGATACCTTTTTAAGGGTTTGGGATAGTTACTCATAATAATGTAAAAAAATAATATAGTCCCATGAAGCTCAAATATTTAAATTATATTTTAGATAATTCAATACGATTCCAAAATGTTGTCTTATTATTTTTATTTATCTCATTAAACATGTCTATTTTTTTATTAATCCATTAAAATAATGAAACATATGTTTATTATTATGTTAAATAATTTAATTTAGTAATTTTTTAATGTGGTTTTTTTATTTTATTTTTAAACTGTCAGGTATTATTTAATTTTTAGTACATCTGGAAAATTACTTTTTTGCGGTTAATCTAGAAGTTATTATTTATAAAAAAATAATTTCACATTTTATATTCCAATTTTCATTAGTAATTTTTATATTTTTTAGTATTACATTTTATTCCTCTTATAATTTTTTTTTAAATTATGTAGAAAAATTTACATTACTAAAAGACAGGGAATATTATTTTGAGTGGATAATTTAGTGAAATTTGAAACTGTAATGTGTGGGGTCCCTTATATGTCAACTTACTATCACACTGTATTTTATATAGTTATAGAGGAAAATATACAGGCAATTATAAAAAAATGATTGATATTTTTTTATCCATTTATCATATTTCATCTTTTTTCCATGTATTCAATAAATATCATTAACAATTTTAAATTTTTATTTTCACATGAATTATCATATTAATTTATTTGAAGCTAATATATTCTCCAATCAAAAGAAAAATTTTCTAATTTATTTAAAAATATTTGGAAAAACCCAATGCTTTTTGCGGGATAATAATTAGTGTACAATTTCATGTATTTTTGGTAATTCCTATATATCCATGATTCAATATAAGGTAATGAATTACCACTAAAAAATTTCACCTCATTCCAATAATATGTCCCTCCTTGATCACTCATGACTACCTATCTAGATTATAATCCACACCTATAGTCTGAAACAACCTCATGCTCCCTTGATTATTCACCATAACACATCCCATCAATCATCGTCACCTTCCCCCCCCCCCCCCTTCTACCTTAAAAATTAATTCATATCTCATCTTCTACCATAAATCTCTAGTTACATGATCGTGTTTGGCCTCCTACCCCCATTCATTCCCTATCCACTATATCCTAGCCTATGACTTCCCCTATTCCACCAGCTACCCTCCTATGACACTACCATCCCATTTCTTCGTCATTCCCATATCCGGACTATCACATTATACTTTGGCATATGTCTTCATCATCCCGATATCTTATAAAGAATAAATTTTTGTACCCCAAGCAGTGTGATCAAATTTACTTAAAAATTATTATCTGATGGTAGTTATTTATATTTAATCTTACTCCATAATAATTGGTGGATTCTATATATAATTGATTGCGTACTATGAATGTTTTCTAAATACCATTCACTATACACCCTCATACAAATATACTACTCAAGATTTGAAACACTAGTATCTTGTATTCTATGATAAGGTTTCCCTAACCATATGTCTCCTTACCTTATCTCCATCTTGGATCATATTTTTATTCAAAGGAGAAATAACAAGACCCCAACTAAGGAATATTGAAATAGTGCATTCCAAGGGAATCCCCTATGACCAGGTTCACACCCTCATGATTCAGAAAGTTAAATGATATGATACGAGTACTAATTGAACTCTGATCTGCTAAAGATGACAAATGGTCTGCCACCTTGTTTCCCTCGTGCCATGTGTGGTAGAATTGGATATTAGAGCCTATAATTACTCTAAATTTATGGACTATGTAGGAAATGGACCATGGAGTCAAACATTTCGCACTATGGGAATCATGCAGGACCTTGGAATCAATTTCCACCTGGGATAAGGCCAGGATTTCTTTCATGCATAACGTGAGCCCAGAGATCAGAGCTTTGGCCTCGGCCTGAAGTGTGGTGCATTGCCATAGGAGGAGGAGAAATCCATAACAATTTTTCCCCTGAATAACTACTATCCTTTTATCCCTATTATAAAATAATTATGATTATTTATTAAATTAAAAATTAATGTGGTATTTTAATATTCATAATTTACATTATTTCCTTTGTATTTTTCCATAAAAAATTATTTGTGATTTTTGTGTTTCGTTCTTATAGGAAGTTAATAAGTAAATACTAATGGAGAAATAGTGGTTATTGAGAGACATGTATTTTTTAATTTTTTCTATTTTTTTAAATTTTCCAATGTCATTTGTTGCACATATTAAACATGTAATAATCTCAACATTTTATAACCATGGTTTCTTCTATTTTCAGGGACAAATTCATCACTTGGGTTGTTATTTTTTAATATTTTCCATTATATTGATCCACATATGTTAATAATGGTTTATTTTTTAGATTTCCAAACACTTTTTTTTTGTATTGGTAGGTCTATTACATGTTAGTTTTGTATTGTGAATGATAATTTATGATGTAGAGGATTTGATAATAATGAAATATAATATTGTAAATTTATATATTTAAATTTTTTTTCAATTTTATATTTTATAATGTTATTTCACATGTATATTATGAGATAATTGAATTTAATTTCAATATATATCTTACATAATATATCATATATATTGTAATAAATTTATCTCTTAAATTTAAACAAATGGATTTTTGAATGTTTTAAGGTGTTGTTCTTTCATTTGACATACACTATTTTATATCTTTTTATAGTGTTTTTATTTTATTACAAATATTAATATCGTATACCTCCCTTGTATTTTCCTTATATTTAATCTATTTTTCCCATACAATGATTAAATTTTGAATAAAGTTTTAAAATGTTCATGAAATATAAAATAAATTTAAAATAAAATCTATTATTAAGTTTGTCTATGTGTAGTTGATTTTTTATAAGTATGATTAATATTTATTGTTTCTAATAATGTTTAAATTTAGATAAGAGATATTATATTTTGTTATCTAAAATAAGGTACCCATTATAACTACTTTACTTCAAATTCCATGTGGTATTTAAATATTTATAATTAATTTTTTTTTTCATTTACTTTATTTTCAAAACAATGCATGTAAATAATATGTTTTTTTGCTTATAAGATAGGATAAATTTTTACACATTGATGAACATATGATTATTTAGTTATTAATTTATTATTTTATTATTCATTTATTGTAATTAGTTCTTATACTTATTAAGCATGTTATGATTTTTACCATTTTAAACCAATATTTCTATGGTTTTCTGTGAAATATAAACCACTTGTGATGTTATTATATTAGTTTTTGGATTTTACATTATAAATAAATCCACCTTTTTTGAATATCGTAATTATAAAATTTTCTATCCAATTTTTTATGTTTTTTACAGTGGTAGGTCTATAATGTTGGAATACATTTGTTGAGAATGAGAAATAATGATTAATGAAGTGTTCATACAAGGTAATAATATAGTTTTTCAATTGAAATTATAATATTTAGTTTTCTAATGACTTTTAAATAATGGATAGGCCACCATAATTTTATAGATGGTTATTATTTTTTAGTCTTATTTTCAATTGAATTCCAAAAGAGTATTTAAATTTTTTTTTCGACTAAATAATTTTTCCCTTTTCATTGTTTATGAATTTTGTAGGGAACAATAAAGGAAATATTGAAATGGTAACAAAGTATACTTAATGTATAATTTAATAATATAATTATACTTTTATTTTTATTTATATAATTTGAAATGACTATCTACACCCACCATTTTTCCTATTTTCACAAATTATTTTCAATGTCTTTATTGTTTTATTTGATATTTCAATTTTATACAATTATTATCATCTTTTTTATCAATTATTTAATCACTGATAATATTTTTATGGTAATTTAATTCCTTCAGTATAATATTAGGTAACAAAATATGGATGATTAATTATTTAAAAATTCGTCCTTTTTATTTCTGCTTCATTTATAAGGCACTTTTTGACATCAATGACAACATTTTACATTATAACAATTTAATTTATTTAAATTATATAAAATGAAATTAATTGAGACCTTTTAATCATATATAATAATATTAATATATTACTAGGATATAATCCATGCCATTATTTAACAATTTTACTAAAAATATTGAATTAATTAGAAAAAATGGTTATTAGTTGTATTGTATATGTTTCAGTGATTCAAGAAAATTATCCAATATCTATAGAATGAAAATATATATGTGAAAAAATATTCACTATTGAATATAATTATACATATTGTACATTTCATATAAAATATAAAATTAAAAAAATGATTCAAATTGTATGGCCATGCTGCACTATATATGGGATGATGGTTGTGAAGAAATAAATATTTTGGTTATTTGACTTTTAAAAGTATAATATTTTTCTTTTAAATGTACTCTTGTTTTTAGACTCTCTATTATAATATATGTATGATGTGATCATTGGTTTGTATTTCATTTAGAGTAATATTGGTTTATAATTATAGGTATTTAGGTTAATGGTGACAGAGTTTTATTGTTTATCAATTTATTCTTTGAGGATATTGTTATGAATTTTTACCTTTTTTAGTAAATATTTACTTATATAATTTTTTACATGTGTGTAGCTACATTCTTCATTAATCCAATGATACAACAATCTGTTGAATTTTTTATTTTATTAACAGTGAAATTTATTAGATGGAATATTTTATAGTAGTGATAATTAGCTTGAATTCATCAAAAATTAACGTAATATCTCATATATTTTATTTTACTAATAGACATTAACTGATTTTATAAACTGACCTAAAATATTTGGGAATAAAAATTTTAATACAATAAGATTATTTTTGTAAATTTGATTAAAATTTTGGATTGTTTTCAATTAAAAGCTTTTATTGGATGGAATATTCATCCCTGTCAACATGTGTATTATTATTTTTATTTTAAATTTTTATTTTAATGAATTTTTAATGTAATTTTTCAAGAATTTAGAATTTTTAATAAATTATTGTATTTTAAAATAATTTTCAATAGTATATATATATATATATAAATATTTAGGAATGAAAATTAATATGTTAGTTAATTTAAATATTTAATGGATTATGGTCATTTCATGATATATGAATACTTTTATTTTAAACATACTTTTTTAATTATATTATTAAAATGTCTAATTTTTAATTTGTTAGTGTTATTTTTTATGTGTTGGTATAAAATTATATTTAATGAAAATATCATTTTGGTATTTTTTATTTTTCATTAACATGATATTTTATTTTAAATTTATATTTATGTGAATATCAATATACAATCACACAGTATTAAAAATTATAATTACCAATATTTTCAATTTTATTTGTTGCCCTTATATAGAATTACAAGACTATTGAATCTCATATATAAAATTATATACATTTACATAGATATTAGAATAATAAAATATCTTTCATGAAATATGATTTATCACTTTACAAAAAAAATTCCATAATATTATATTGGGACCATATATGGATACACAAGAAGTGATTTTATACCCTTACACAGGGACATTATACACTTATATAGAGTCTTTATACCATTTTACATGTACATTATACCTATATACATGAACATTATACCTCTAAATAGGTTATATTCTTAACCATTAATAGGATAAAATTCATTTTATATATATTATGAGTTACATTAATGGACCTTTATCATTCATATTTACATTTACATATCACTTATGAAGTGACTATTACCATTATGTAGAAATTTAATATTACAATTATATATAAACATAAATGCACTCTTACATAATAAATCTCATTACTTTGTATAATGAATTTACGATAGTCATGTAACTAATTTCATTACCCTTATATAAAAAATTTCATACAGTTACATAACTAATTTTTACACAGATGACTATAATTTAAACACAAATACCTATTTGATTTGAACATAATTTATTTAATGAAATGTGTTACACTAACTAAAACATTTAATTCAATGATACCTTTACATAAGTCCTATGGGGTGGGGTTATTGTTTTTAAGGAAATGTATTTGAGATATGGAGTTTCTTCATTGGTTTAATGGGTTTGGGTTGTCATTGTGTATGAGTATTGTGGGTTGGGAACTGTTGTGTAATGGTCATGGGGTGAGGTTCTTGGTGCATAAGGGTACCTAAGTCTGGAGGACATTTAATAATTGTCATTGGTTCAGGGTGTTGTTGTAAAATTAACTCTTTTGAGAATAAAGTATAGATATGGAAGGTAGCATGACCATATGTAAGGGCCTTGAGGGAGATGACGTGTAAATGCTGGGAGCTGAGGTGGCTATTGTATAATAAAATTTTGTTGCGGAATTTAGTGTTTTTATGTATAGGTAGTTAGATTAATGTGTAAGGGTAGCGGTACTAGATTCATATTTAATGGTTCTTCTAATATTTTTGTCCTATAATGGTATTCTCAGATCCATGTTTATGGGTTTTTAATAAAGCATGTTACTAAATGATATTTTTTCTCATCATGAAATTATCATTTTTTAAATGTTGTTTTTTATTAATTTCTTTTTTTTCAAATTTAGTTATATATTTATTATTTATATCCATAAAAATAACCATGAATTTCAGAATAAATTAATAATAATAAAAAATGTCTTCATTAGTTTACAGAGTTATTTATTTTTAGAATTTTTTTATTGTTAATTATTTCATATTATATTTTTTTGTTATTTTTTGGTAAATCGCGACCGAAATTAATTATTAACAATCATTAATATATTAATTATTTTTTAAATAACAATATCAAATTTTATATTCAATTTTAAACTAATGATATTTTGAATTTTCTATATAATATTTTATTATGAATTAATATTTTCTATTATTTATAAAACACATTTGTCTTTGTAGAAAAAAAAATCAACGAATTATAGGTGGAATCTTAAGTGAATTGATGTGTTGTAATTTGTGGGGACTCTATGAATTCAACTACCTATGGAAATGGAACATAACTATATAAATAGAAAAACTAGATAATAAGGACGAACATTTTAATTAACATTTTATTCCATATTTTTACTATTTCATCTTTTATCAATGACATTAATGAATATCTACTCCAATTATTTTTTTCTGTTTTTCATTAATTTTTATTTTACTACAATATAACGTATTATATAATCCAAAAAACACTCAATATTATTATTTTATGAAATATAATGGTGGAAACATCTCTATATAATCTTGGGAGAGGTAACAGTTATAATTTAAGTAGAATAATAATTAATGGATATAAAAATATAACATAATTTGAGATAAATACTTACCATTTAGTATGATTGTTTTAAATGACTAAACTAATTGTAATACATTTTTGGTCAAATATTTAATTGGTTACAAAATTTCATATAAAAACCACAATGATCTCATAAATATAGTGTTTATCCTTCAAAAAAAATTCATGTGAATCCGTTAAAGAGGAGATGAAATGAAAAATTGTAATTAAGTGTTTTTGTAAGACAGTAGCCTTGGATATGCGTGGACACAAATTTTGTTTTACATAGAATATGTTAATGGATTAATATGTCTGGTAATATTAGAATCTAAAATATTTCATATATATCATAATTTTATTTTTAATTAATTATTATGAACATCCTTTTATAGCGGTTAAGAAAAAAAACTGTTGAGTCCTGGAGGCGGTAGTCCACATAATACACAATTTTCATTTTTAATTTTCATAATAAAAAAATTGAGGGTGGTTAATTCAGGTCCTATATTTATAATAATATAAAAATATAATAATGATTTTAATGCTTCCATTATGAAATGGTAAAAGTAGATATATATATTTATAAAAGTAGATAATGAAATAGTGAATTGAAAAAGTGGTTATGAATTTATACCTCCCATATTGTATTGTCTCATTCTCAAATGGTATTAATCTATTTTGGGGTTGTATTTTTAGAAGAAAAGAGCCTATTTATTGTTTGTAGTAGTGTTTATAATATGTACATTCATAATTTTGGAAAGTAACATGGGGTTTTTGTGTGAGGTGATGTTAGGATAAGAGTGGCCTATCTTAATCAGAGGAGTTCCATTTTTATAAATTCCTAGAACAATTCAACAAAGGGAATTCACTATAATGAAATATTCATGAAAAATTGAGAGATAATCGAGTGGGTATTAAATATTCCGATCTATACTCTAACCACCTAATTTATATCATTTTTTAGACATGTTTTTCTATTTACCTTTAAGGTTACTCATTTTCACTAGTTTTGTTTCATCATATTAAATAGTATTTACCTATTTAATTTACCATTTGTTAATAAAAACTAAATGGTCCCTTTTAAATAATTTACTCATAATGATTCCATTTTTGACATCCATTTTTATTCAATTATTAAGAATAATTTAAAAATATTTAATATATAATGTATTAAAAATAATTTCTAGAAAAAATTACATTATTTCTAAAATTTCTATTCTGGGATCAAATTATATTTAATATTTTAAAATTAAAAAATAAGCATATAACATACACTTATATCTTTTAACTTTTTTTAATAAAATTTTTATTCATAATTATATAATAATAATTCCAAAAAATCTATTATATTAGAAAAAACGTTGTTGTACAACATTCAACTAAAAATCAAAGGATTTAAGGAATTTTGAAATTCATTACTAAGATAATAAAAATATTAATAATTAAATAATTATTTTTCAATTTGAAATAAAATTTATAAAATTTTAGAATTCAATATTTTAATAAAACTCCAAAAAATAGTGGAAATGTTTATAATGATAAACATATTATTGAAATATAAAATATTATTTCATCATATTTCGTAACATTTACTAATTAATTTAATGTTACAAAATTAATCATATTTTCAATATATTTTATTATTATTATTAAAAAATAAATTAATGATCTTAAATTTGAACTCCATTCATAGAAAAATATATTTTTATCATAAAATTATTTTCTTAAATATTTTGTTAATACAAATTTATTTTCAATATTATAGATTATAGAATTTTATTTCATTATACACATATTTATTATTTTGGTTCCTTATATTAATGTTTAAAAATCCAATATATAGGTATTAGGGGGATTATTTATTTTATATATTTTACATACAAATATTATAGTTTTTTCAATTTAATTCTATGATTCATGTGAAAAAATGTATTGGAAACTATATTTATTTAAGGAAATTATAGATTGAAATATTAGGTCATTATAGCATCCCCCTATACCTAAAATTAATTTATCGATAAATTATAATTATCACATTCTTATAAGGATACATATGAGTATTCATAATATTTATATTACTCTATGGTGAATTTATAATGTGGAATCAACATCATTAATTTAGGTGAAACTAAAAAACACATATATTCATTACTAAGAGGAATATATAGATATTTATTCTCATTCAATAAATTTTTGGTAGACACCCACACTAATTAACTTCCATAGGGAGATCAGTTTCATCCTTCCACTGATACAATATCATTAGTTTAATTGAAATATGAATTGTGTAATCCTTATCATCATAATTATTACATGATCCATGTACATGAGTTATCTATTGTACAAAATCAAATAAAATTACCCTATATGATGAATTGAAAATATTGAAAAGAATAATATTCCCATAAAAATCATATTGTGATACAAGAATATTACATCTATAAGTTTTCATTGATATTTAAAATCTCAAGGGTTGAATTTATTCTTTTAAAAACATATTGGATATTCATGGATTCAAAAATCAAACTCCAACTACATATACACTACATAGGAGTGGAGGATAAGTGCTCCATAATTACCCTAATCCCATTTTTTCATTTTCATTATAATTTAAAATCCTTTTTTCAATTGATTTTAGCTTTTTAAGGTTTATTTTCTCTGATAACCATTGGATTCTTTCATCACATTTTAAAATTAATATACTCATTTAATTTAAAACATTGTAAATTTAATAACTCAATCATGATTCCCATATTATTGTTCAAATAATGTACACTATTTCCTTTAATCAAAAATTAATACTTTTATTTTATCCTCTTTGGATTATTCCTAGTTTCATTTCCCTCATTTTATTCAAATATGTGATCGATCATTCTTCACCCATATGATTTTTCACAAGAATTCCAATGGAAATATATTAACAATATCTTATCTCTAAAATTTTTTAATACTATGTTTTTTTAGATACAATTTCCAATGTAAGAACACATCATAGAATCTCCTCATAACTAAAAAATTCAATTTTGTATAATTCAATTTTATTACTAATCATTAATCCATAAAAAATTAATGAATTTTTACTCGGTATGAATGTTTAAATTAGTGAAAAATCCATTAATTATTGTGAAATTCTACTAATATGTTCAAATATATCTAAACATTTTAATGTAAAATTAAAAGAAATGTTTTTATATTTCATGGGAAGTGTCTGATGAAAAAACCTAATAAATTTTTATTCTGGAACACTTCCCATTCTATAGAGATTATGAATGTATTTATTAAATATATATTAATGATATTAAACTATTGGTCAATGTCACCATATAAAATATTATATATTATAAATCCCATCTTATCTTCAATGTACTTGACAATAGAATGTAACTATTCCTTTTTCATTGACCCACTATTCCATAACTGGTAGATTAGATAAACGACTAATAGATGTAGAATATTATCTTATAAATGGCTTCATATCTAGATTCTCCTAATATTATATTTTTTGGAGATATAAACAATTTTGGATGTTTCTTATATCTAGTGATATTTGTGTGATTATTTCCATTGATTTTTAATCTAGACTAAATTTCATGTTTTTTCCCATTACGACAATCTCCACAAGCCCATTATAACCACTATTAACTCAATTTTATCAGGTTCCCACGATTACCTTATCTAAAGTAAATCACAAATATGACCACATGAATAAAATTATTATCATAAAAACTATAAAATTATATTAATGATTTCATAAATGGCATGAATCTATTTTAAATCTAATCTCTATATTTTAATGATTTTTATCGATGATAGTCTAAATATTATGTTCAATAACATAAGTAGTCGACATCCAACTCAAAACATTCAATACGGTTTGTAATTATAATGAAATTACACTAATAATATGCCTATGTACTATCAAACTACGTGTTCAATTTGGCCAATTTTTCATTCACTCATTGATAGTTCATTTAATAAAAAAACCCATTATTGGGGATACTACCACAATGTACAATAAAATATTTTCATAAATCCACTTATAGTATATAGAGAGCGATGTAAATTCATAGAGAACCACAATATTTATAATTTTGGAAAAAATAATGAATTTATCTCATACATATACTCATTCGATTGAATTTTCCCTATAGTTTTCTCAAATTTTTTCTAAATTATCATCAAAAATCAAAATAACTCTCTTCTGTTACCAACTATAAGGATCCATGCTATGAATTAATTCAACAATACATTAATATAATGTCTTAATTAACACATCTGAAATATAGGCTCCCAATCCAAGGACAATGATGTGTGTGTCTCATTGAATAGCTATATAATAACCTTATATGATAACACATGAAAATAGTTATTGACACTAGTTCTCCTAAAAACCGATTTTCCAGACATCTCACATGATATAATCAACATCATATCATAGGGAATGAAAATATACTATTTGCTGATATTTTATGATCAATAATTTAAAGACATATAATATTGTATAAAATCATAAACATAATGAAAAACATCATGAATACATAAATTAATTACTAAAAGATAAAAATACCTTCCAACATAATCACAAAACGTGTCCAAGAAACATAAGAATATAGAAATATCATTATAGAACAATAAATGGATTATCAAGAAATAAGTGTTCAATTGATAAACTAATTTGAAATGTGTCATAGTTATAATAATATAAAATATTGATATTAATTATCTATCCATTATTTTCACACAATCACTTGTGAAAAAAGCATCCTGCATATCATTCACAGGATATTCTTCTAAAAAAATATTTCAACATCCCATTCACAGTATAATGTTATGAATAATACATACTACATCTCATTCTAGCAAAATTTCATTACCTTATTTGATATGAAACCATAACTAATACTATAAGGGATTATATAGAAACTATACTATAATCCTCCATACATATTTGTTCCGTAATATAATCAATCATCTATCATCTCATAATGAACCCTTGAAAAATATTTTTTTTCTTAAACCTATCAAAAACATCAAATATCATGAACACAATAAATATAATAATATCAAAAATAAATTTCTAAAATATGTTTTATAATAATAATATGTAAAGGGAAAACAAAATATCACTTCATTATATAAAAATGGGTTAGTATAAATAGAAGTGAAAATAAAATCATTTTCACAAAACCAATTTAATAAATAATGTTAATATTACTATCCAAATATATGTGTTCTTAGGAAAAGTGAAACCTTTGGAAAATATTAGTACAATGATTTTTGAAAAAAATTTCACTGAATATTATTACATGATTCAAAATTTATAAGATAAACTATTTTAGAAACTATTACATTTAAAATAATTGTAAATATGAGAGGTATGAATAAGATAAAATGTTTTTAATAAAATGATTTTAAAATAAATAGAAAAAATATACATTTTACGGAATCATTAATTATAGAGACATAAAAAAGAAATAATTTAAGGAAAATTATATAAAAAATGTTTATTTTTTAGTTGAACTATTATTTTTGAAGAAATCAATTCATGAAAGGATTTCAGGAAGAATAATTTTAACACATTAAAGGGAGTTGATTAAAAAAATAACATATCCACATTGGATTCATAGATCCAATTTTAATTTAATGAAATATATATGGATATTTTAAACCAATTAATTAAATTAATATGAAAAAATATATTCATTTTGTATTAATCACACTATATTATAGATGTTAGGTTTCAAAATAAGACATATTTCTTAATAATTTATTTTTGAGTCACAAAATCCATTAATTTTTTACCTGCATTGTTTAAAGAAATATTAGATACTATATGAAAAATCAATTATCATAATAACTATTATAATAAACATGTTAATAAAAAAACTATTTATATCATCATTTTTTAATCATTATCTACAAGTATATTAGATTTTGTATTCCTATATTACATCTACGTGTGTTTACAAACTTTGAACATTCATAGTAGTTTCATAGGTGTGTCGATATTAAGGATTCTCCAAATGATAACCAGTAAATAGAAATTAAATTATCTATATTGGATTAATTAAAATATTTTATGAAGTTTAAATTTCATTTCATAATAATTTTTGTCTTACTCCATGAAAATAAAACATAGAATGAAAATTTTTCTATGATTATCAACATATAATGATATTTTTTTTAATATTTATATAAATATTCATGTATTCATTGAAAAAATAAAATGAATCACAATTTTATTATTTCATTTATATTATAATATCTTTTATTTTTTATAATATTCCATGAAAATTTTTAAAGAGTTTTTTCATGTATAATTTTAAACAAACCCAATCATGAACATACTATGAAAATTGAGGATTATTGTGTAATTTATTTGTATATTATTAAAATAGTGGAATAATGGTATCATTTATTATATAATATTTTGATATATAATTATAATAGATGATGTATAAGAATAATCAATAGATATGAAAATAATAAAAATTTTGAATTTACGTTATTCCTCATATCGTGGTTGAATTTAATGATGGAATTACTGATAATTGTTTATTAGTCCTATCAATAATCATTTAAAAATTATTATATGAAAATCCATAATGATATCAAAAATCTCATATTTATCCTTTAAAGTCGTTCTTATAAACATCAATGTAATGAGGATACTAAATTAAAAACATAAATGACTATTCCACAGAGGAAATAGACCACACATTCTCGTAGATTATGGTTTGGTATTCCATAGAGTATGAAAAATATTTACTATGTTAATAAATAAATAATATAAAAAATTTTAAAAATATAATCATTATATATCAGATTATCTTTTGGTAATAGTATTGTAATGTGATTTAGGATCTAAAACCCCTAGAAACGTGATACCTAAAATGAAAAATTTTGACACCCATGTAAAAAAGCAGAAACATTATTTTTGGATCCTATCTTATTTCAACTACATAGTTAAGTGGAATGTTTACAAGGGTTTGTGTGAGTGAAGAAAAAAAATGAAAATAATTTCTTGGCTATTACGGATAGTCTTTAGACTGATAGGCCACCCTAATGAGAAAAAACCTATGATGAACTAGGAATGAAATCAAGGTATTATATGAGACCCATGGGGTTTGATGACAGTATTTACATAACTGGGATGGCTATTTCATGACAAAGAAAAATGAGATATTTTATTTCATGGTGGTTTTAAATTATAGAACACAGGATTCACATTTTACATATTTTATAATTAAAAAGTTGAGTGAGGTTAACACATGTACCATAATTACAATAATATAACTGAATAAAAATTATTCTGATGATATACTTGTGATGTGGTAAAAATATATTTAGAGTACAAGAAAACACATAATGAAATATATAAAATAATTGGAGATTAATAACATATACCTCTCTTCTTGGTTAATTTCATTTTAAATGGGGATTAAACATTTAAGGTGTGGAATATTTAGAATACCAAAGTCATGAATTTTTAAGATAATGGTTGGGTAGATTGTGTTATGAAGATAATTTGATTTTTTGTTTGGTGAAGTGTTAATATGAGTTCCCCTTTTATTAATTAAATAGTGTCCCACTTGTGTAAATATAAGAAACATTTCAATAATTTTCTACCACTATCAAACAATGTACCTCCCAAACTAATAAATATTGCAGTGAATAATAGATATGGTTGATTGAAACATCAAAAACAAACTAAAAACATATATTAATCATTTTATTCCTTTTATCTCAAGGGTTACTAATTTTCACCATTTTAGATCTGACAATGCAAACTAGTTTTTCCTAAGTTAACTATTCAATTATTCAAAAAATTTAAATGGGCAATATTATATCATTTTAACAAAATTATTCCGAATTTTATGTCAAAATATTTTATACAGCATTTAAAATTAAATTTAAAATATTAAATGTATTATGTATTATGATTTTTTTTTAAAAAAATTATCATAATTTATAAAATGTAAATTGTCGAATTATAAATTAGAATAAAAATTATAAAAATTATATGATAACATTTAAAATAAATTATTTTTCTTAGTAAAATGTTTTATAAATTTCTAATTCCTAATTAAAATCTAATTATATCATAAAATATGTAATATTTGAGAAATAGTATATTATGGTGTTCAAGAAATAATCAAATGTTCCAACTATATGAAAATATTAATCATAATAATGTATTATTATTTTTAATTAAAAAAATTTATTCATCTTTTAAAATTATATTAAAAAAATGAGAATTTTATATTTATATAAAATCCCAAAATATTGTTGAATGTAATCATATTGGAAAGTAGATATTTAAAATGTTAACTCTTATTTGGTATTGTTCATATAATTTAATAATTAAATTATTAGTAATATATTAGTCATATTAACACTATATTTTATTTTTATTAAAATAATATATAATTTTATTTAAAAATAAAATTATAATTTTTGTTGAAATATAATAATAAACCTAAAAGTATTTAAATACTTTTTTGTACTATACTAGTTGAATTTTATTAGAATTAAATTTATTCATCATTTTCTTTATATGAATATTTCATATTTTTCATAATCCTATACCTATCTCTTAATTAAATTTATTCATTTTATTGGTCATATTTTATTCCAATATCTTTCCTATATATATCATTGTTTTTTCAATTATTATTGGTGTTGTGTGTTAACCAAAATATTGAACAAAATATTTATTTAAGGAAAATATACAGTGAAGTCTTGATTTGCATCATTACCTCTTCTCCATATACTACTATTGAATATTTAAAATTTCAAAAATATATATATAATATTTGAATAATGGAAAATCATATAATATCATACACATGAAAAACTAATAGAAAAATAGTCAAATAAATCTAAAATAATTATTATATATTTTAAATTTAATAAAATTCATTCAAATATATATATATATATATTAAAAATTCATTAATGTCACATGATCATCTAAATGAATATAATTGTGTAAATACCCTCAAGACTCAGGTTTTCCTTTTTTTCATTATGGATTCCGAAGACAGCCATAGTTATTCACAATTAAATTCACTAATAGTCTCACAATATGAATCTCCACTAGACAATAAATTCCCAAAATTAAAATACATTCCTGAATAATTAATAATTCATTTTTAATAATTATATTTATTTCTTAAATTATACCCCCACATAATCCCATATATCTCTAGAAACTTATTCAATTTATGTATTCTTAGATATCCACATTTATTTCACCAAAATATTATCCTTTATTCTCTATATATTATCCTTGAACAACCATTAAAGATATTAAACATAATAGGATGGATAATATCTCTGAGATTATTTTTATATCACACTATAAAATATGTTATATAATTATTCTCACAAAAGAATACAATAATATTCCCAAAAACATGTTTATTCTAATATGATAGATCCAAGAAAATGTTAATCAACAGTACAACCTATTTCATCAAACAAATTCATTTGTATGAAAAAAATTATATAGTTATCCATTGATGTTGGAGGTTTCATATAACATGATATATTTATTCTCTCACACATTTCATTCTTAATCTCATAAATCAATTCTTCACAGATATAATCGAAAATATCTATAATTTATAATGTTTAAATTTGATTCAATGTTTCGTCCAAGGGTTAAATAATATAAAGAATTATTTTTTCAAGATAATTCAAATAGAAGAAATCTATAGATTAATTTAGTTGTATATAGAGTACGAATTATTTTGTGAAAATCATATTTAAGAGCTATTTTATATAACATAAGATAGAAATAATTCATTATTTATATCCTATATGTGTTTAACCACAATCAATTCCATTTTGAGGATTCCATTACATTTAAACTCTTTAACATAAGGCAATAAATTTAATATGACTAATCCATTTAATCAAGATATTCCATTTGGCTTGAGTCACCCTACTCTAGGTCATCTCACCCTATTTTCCTAGGCATGTAAATTACTTTAAGGGTTCAATTGTCAATGTCACTCCATCCAACAAATTACACTGTATCATTTATGTCAACCCATTATATTACATTGGTCTTAAAAATTTCAATATATCAATTAAATCATGGTATCTTATCAAAAGTTTACTCTAGATATTAGAAACCTAATGAGTCCAAACACCCATGGAGTGTCTTAGGATAACTGATTTACACAAGCGACAAGGTACACTTCATACAACTAGGAAATTCATTTATTTACTGAAATTGGATGAGTTTCTAAAAATGTATGGTGTCCTATGAAGCATCAGTGAAGATTAAATAAAAATGTAGAAAACCATGAAAGCATTGGGCTCTACTTTCTTCATTTTTAGTTTGAAGGAATTAAACCTCAATTGGATTCGTTTAATTATATAACAATGACTTTTCTTATAAACATTTATTTTGTTTTATTTTAGCTATAATTTCTTATCAATTACGTGAAAAAACTATTGATTGAAAACATTATATAAAATACAGGAAATAATATTTAATTAATGATTTCATTAATTAAATTGGAATGGAAAGGGAACCTTCCATAGGGTGGAACCAACACATCATCTCGGCTCTTTGCGCTTTCTAACTAAAAGATAAAGCTCCACCACAAAGCATATGTATCATCACATAAAAGAAAGGGAACCTATCCTCTTTGTACATTCCCGAATGGACATGAACATGTTGAAGGGGATACATACAAATACACTTACATGAATATACCCATCTCTACTCATTTATGCATGAATTTTTATATATATACATTGGAACACATATCCCCATACATGTTCATTCACTTATATAGATAAATTTCACAAAATGTGGGAATCTATATATTTCTATATACATACCTATGCATACACATAAGAGTCTCCTTAGGCACTGATGACTCGAACCAGCCTATAGGATGATCCAACATACTATAAAAAAAACTCTAGGTTCTAAAAATTAATGTTTTTTAGGCCAATGCACCACAAATAAAATTCCATGGACTCATAATCCTCAAATCCCAAAATTTAAATTAATTTGAAATGGATATAAAATACCCCAAAAAATGATGGTGGGATGAAACCACCCAAACTGCCTCTCCATCCGCAGTCGTTGTTGGAACATTCAAGAATACACCCCAAGAAACCATCTGCATGACAACCGATTAAAATAAAAACTAAATCAAAATCATCCCTAAAATCCTAGTGTATGGAAAAACCCTATGAGGATATGTTTTGTCTGAATAGAAACCTGAAAAAGGGTGATATGGGAGTATATGATATAGCATGGTGTTCTCAAGGGAAACCATGGTGAAAACATGCTGGAAATCAGAGGTTGGAAGAAGTACCTTGGAGGAGCGTAGTGTATCCAAGGAGAACCACCCTTGGGATGTTCAAAGATAATGTTTGGAGATAGGGATAAGGGAAATATTTTTTTTTTAATTTTAACATTATATTTTTTAAATTAATTTAAATCATTTAACAGGCTAGTCTTCACGTTTTGACCCGCACGGTTGGAAAAACCATGTGCCCACCATGTCACGCCCTTTGATTATGAAACTCCCCTCACATGGGTTAGGGACATGGTTTGGAAAAACATGTATATATTGTGTGACAATACTTTACCCCTTTAAAAAATTCCACATGATTACTTTCAGTGGGACGCACTATTTTGTATATTGTGCGCCAACCATACACCCTCTGCTATACATTAGATTTTCTCGTTTTAGGTTCGGCACTCCCAAAAATCATTGAGCTAGTAGAGGAACATAACAGTTCTTCAACAAAATTATAAAATCATCACATTGATATAACCAAACTCCTTGAATTCTATTTTGAGGCTCTATATTCTTAGTGACACAGTCAGTAATTAAAAAAGCTAAAAAAACAGTCACTTTTTAGTTTTATCCAAAACACAGATCATTACACTATCAATGATTAATGTTAAATTTGTGTGATTATTAGTGATTTGAAATTTTCATTAAGAGGGTAATATTTTCTGGTTTTTTAAAATTTATATTCAATGCCTTTTATATATATATGGACATGAAATTTATACATATAAACTATTAATATTAGAGGAAATAGTGAAAAGTTGAGTAATTTGAGGTAGAGTTTTTTCCATATAGATATATTATTTGGAGATCAGACAGTGGAATGTTATATTACCAGACTGTTCATGATCATACTGAATAAGTTTGGATAGTGTTATTATGTATTTTATGATAAGAAATATTTTTATTCATATGGAATAAAATAATTCATAATGTTATTTTTAGAAAATAGGTAATAATATTGTGTTGATGTACTCATTCAAACAGACTGGGTTCACTGGACTAAAGCCCGTCATACTCATGGTCATCATACCCAAGAACATTTGTGGAGTTGTTTTATTAGAGTCTTTGTTCATTTTTTCGAGATCAGTTGTTTTGTAAGAAAAAATTTTAAGCTCATAGGAGCTTTTACAATAATTCATATATGGAGATAGATGGTGTATCACTAGAGTTGGAAAAAGTTGAATCCACTTCTTCATTTTATTTAATATCTATATACCCATGGGAGTGGCTGTAGAAATTATGTATTTTTCCACTCATAAGTCAGACCCTGTAAATTTCATGTTATTTACATCCTATCCTTCTTTTGAATGCATGGATATTTAAAAAATGATGATATTTATATGAACATGAGTACGATACAGTAGTTAACATTTAATAGTACTAAATATTATAATATTTTATCAATATATTTAAATGCTATCAGTTGATATTCAATAATTTTGAACTTCACATAGCCGATTCATTTTCTATTGCGAAAATATTAATAAAAATTCCTGTTTTTTTATTCTTCTGATTTTTAATTTGGATATAGATATTCATTATTACCATACATTCCAAAATTTAATCATTAAATTGTTAAAAATATTGAATGGATACCATTTTTATCAACCCATGTGTTAATCGAACATGTCATTCCCCCAAAAATTTACATACTGTGTGTCCTTATTTTCAACAGTCAACACATCTGCTCACGCATCTCTGACATTTTTTTGGAGTTCTTCATTGACCATTATTGAAATATAGTAATATAAATCATCTATCCTTCATGGAATCAATTATATTAACTCTTAGATAACTCTCATTATCATCTTTTAATGAGTCTTATATTTTGATATGTTTCAAATTGTTAATAAGATTCTGTTATAAATTTTTAAGAATAATCACAACATCTTTCAGTATAGTCGTCATCCCATTTGTTTTCCCATTGTGAAAAAAATGTCTCTGGAATTAACTGATTACATTATAACATCTAGTTCCATCCATTGATTAAATAAAAAATAATGGTGAGAGAAACAATATTAAATGTTGGAATCCACAAAATCCACAAAACCTACAAATTAGTTGTAAACATTATAACACTTTCTACAATTCTATGACACATTAAGAATATCCATGTTCAATCATGGTAATTATCTATTTAAATACATATAGATGGTTCATAAAGAGTTTGAGGATTTCCATAGCTAATCTTCCAAGAGTTTCATGCTAGTTTTGTCGTAAGAAAAATTATCTGGCACCATGTGATGATCGAGTCATTCTTAATAAACACTTAAAGAGTTATTGGATATATGTACCCCTATTCCTGAGAAACATTCGTATGTAGTACCTATAGAGAGATTAAATTTATAGAAACCATGTTCTATGTCATTTAACAAAATTCCAATATTTTTTCATATAAATTTACTCCTTTATAGAATTATCCTAATAAATATCAAAAGAAATAAACTAGAAATATCCCTTTGGAATTATCATTTCATTAACCATCATAGTTTTCAAATTTATCTACATATGTAATATAATACATACTATATTGACCCATATTATCATGCATAGATATCACATCACACAAGAACATGTCATTAAACCATAATAGTTTAGTGTATTTTGAAATATGGAAATAGAAACAACTAGTCCATGAGAAAACCACATCCTCTGTCACAATGATTATAATATATATATAACCCTTTATAGATATATCATATATAGTAAATTTCATCATATCCAAGGAAATGTAAACATATGAATGGTTGAGTTTACATTCTATGTAATGGTTAAAAATATGGATATATAAGCATAACACGAACAAAAAGGTATGGAAACATGAGATTAACATTCAAAAACCATACCTATCATAACAATGATGAGAATATTGAGTCATGGAATAATGATTCTATGTTTATAACACATGATTCAACATGGAATCAAATATAATGACAAAATAGAGTATAAAATAGTCATAATAAATAGATTTTTTGTATAAAAAAATCATAGAAAACCAATTCCATATTATTTAGGGCACATTTGTATGGCTATCACAGTGGAATGAGTTCACTCTGAAAAGAATCATAGTTTTCAAGGTTTACTACTAAGACCATTATAATGAGTAATGTACTATACTAAACTGGGTTCACTCCATATTCCATTCATTTCTATCTCATGTGATATAAATAGATATCTAAGGCACTCGTGGGAGATTTATGTTACAACAATATTATAATGAAAACTGTATTTATGTGTAAACCAAGATCATAAAAAATTCATAATTTAATAATCATTGAATTAAAAATAGATTCATAAATATTTAATCATATAATAATCTATAGAAATGATACATGAATCATAATCATTTCATAATGTCATCAATGCATAACCAACGGAAAAATAAACTGATTTCATGAACATATTTTCATGGTATAACATGTGGAATAGAAATTAGATTTATAGAAATATTGTAATAATAAACGATTTAAAGAAAAATTATAATGGTATCCTTTTTAAAATCCACATTATTTCATTTTTACTTCATTTTATTTCATCATAGATTGATATTTATTTTTAATTATAAATCATTTACATCATTTCTTGAGGAAGGCAATTTTTTTGAAAATAAATTTTTAAATTTTTTTCAAATCATTTTTATTTTAATTATATTTAAAACCTATAATGTGACCCTTAAAAATAATGTTCAAAACTTCAGGACAAAAATTATATTTCATCTTTTAAAATCATTTATTGAAAAATAAAAATGTTCAAAATCATTTTCATTTTGGAATATTTTATTTCAAAAATGAAAAAATCCCAAATATTAACAAAATGATTTTCAATGAATTTTTTTTAAAAATTTATTGGATTTTTCATATATTTGAGAAGTCGTGATAATGATAAATACTATTTATTTAATACATGGTCAAATAATCATTCTTTTATTATTTTCAGAAAACTTTATAAATGCATTGTCAAGAAAACAACATGAATAATCATAAATAAAATAGAAAAGATAATACTTGTAAAAATTTTATTATATAATAAATTTTAAATATGATAAATAAATTTTTGATACCTTTTTTTAAAAAACATGTTTTTTGAAGAAAATGGATTTACAAATGAAGTGATAAATAATATATAATTTTCATAGAAATAATTTATCAGTTATTTTATTTATTAATTTTTTTAAATTTGTTAATATTAACTGAAAATATAATTAAATATTATAGGAGTTGAAAATTTGTTATTTTATTAAGAAATTGAACTAAAAAATTTATCATCATAAATAGAACCTTAAACCATCCTGATGATTGATGACATTATAATATAAAATCATTATCCCATTATTAACACTAAATCATATTCCTGGATTAAAGAATAAAATAAATATAAAAAATAAATATATTCAGGAAAAATAAATTCTTCATTTTACAAGTAATTGTGGATTTATACACACCGAAAAATAATATTGGTTCATAACATAACATATTTCTCAATGAATGAAAATTGAGAAAACAATCCCTTTACCAAATTGATAACTATAGAACTATAAACCCCATGAAAGGGAGATAAAAAATTGATAAGTAAATTGACATAATATTTAGGATAATGATCATAAAATAAATTCATTTAAATCATATATACTACATAAAATAAATAGTTGCTAAATATGTAATGTGCATCACATAAGTAAAAAGTGAGTCAGAAATCCCAATCTATAAGTCATGAAATACATTATACTTCTTCAAAATTAATATATAATAAATATAATTTAAAAAAATATAATACACAACCACAAATACATATATTGGATGATTTATGATTTAATTATGTCCATTTATTAGCCATTTATAGATTATTTCCTATTAATGTCCCAATTCAAAAAACAAAAAAACTGTTTTTCATATATGATTGGTTTTGTTATTTTTTGTACTCTATCATTGATCATATATTAAAAAAATCCCAAATAATTATCATGAAATAATTACCATGATTTAACAAAAAAAATTCATTCAAAATCAATCATGAAAGATGATACTGAGAAATAAATTATGTTATGATCATAGAGATGATAGGCCCTATATACGCAATTGTAACATTCCCATTTTTCAATGATAATAATGGAAAGAAGGTAATTAATATATTATCTATAAGGAAATATCCTAATATCATCAATACCATATTAGAAATTTAAAAATAGTTATTTATATGATTTATTTTGTGTTGTGATGAAAAGGGAGAGTCACATCACTTTATATACATGGTAGACCACATGTAAATGAACTACATTATCGACATTCAATGAGTGAAATGTTAATGAATTTAATGATATATTTTCATTTAATAATGGTAAATATTTAATAAATATAATTTTTCATTCAGGTATCTCATATATATATATCCTTATATTCATGAAAGTAATGAGTTGGTGAAATAAGAATCATATCACTTCGTGAGAAAATACTCCCACACACACAGGAGTGACATTATCTTATCTTTTATAGAATGAAAACTAATGAAATTATATATGATATATTTGATTAAGTTGTATAATTACTTCTGAAATATCAAATTTTTAATTTATATCCGTCATCACACTCAACCTTGAGTGGTGGTAAGTGAAAAATTATTGAAATTAGTTCGCGAGACATTACTCGGCAGCACACAAAAATAATTTTATCATAACCCATTTTATGGAAGTATAAATTTTTTACAACATTCCAAAAACATAAAATCATCTTATTATATGAAATATAAGTATTTTTTCATCACTATTTAATAGTAATTTATTGAGGTGGATGAAGAAATTAAAAATTTCTTGTTGATGAACATAATGTCTTCATCAGGTATCCTCTATTGGTTTTCAACAAAAAACATACTATGGTGGATAAATAAAATAACTAAGTATTGTGTAATTATAGTATTTATGTTATGAAGAATATTTTTAAATGATTTTCTGGACCAAAAATGGTTTGACTATGTGAACAATAAATGAGTGGGGTGGACTTTTAAAAATGAGAAGTAATGGCCTATTGTAAATACCCAAATGTATTTTATACTGGGAGGTCACATTCATATCATGTACCTCAAAAAAAAATTGTTGTTAGGGAATATATTTTATATTGATACATCTAATAGCAAAAAATAAACACATGTTTAAAAACCATCATTCCTTATCATTTTTGTTTTATTCACTTTTACCATTTTTACATTCACCATGGTAACAAATAATTTAACGTATATAATTTACCATTTTTGTAAAAAATTATATATTTTATACCTATTTATTCTAGATATTAAATATAATTTATTAAATAAAATACCTATGTGTTTGTGGATGTAATTTTAGCACTTGCACATGAATCTCATAAAATCATGATTTGACTTTATCAGGGTAATTCAATTTTATCTATTTTCACTAATCGCTACTGTAAAAAATTACGATGACATTATCTTATAATATATATTAGTGTGATTATATATATGGAATACATTATTCATTATTAAATTCAATTAAGTGTCAAATTATAATTTAAAATTCACCACAAAGACAATATGTGAACAACCATTTTTGAAGTGAAAATTTGCAATTGTTTACATATTTATTATATCCAAATTCAAAATGAAATTTATTATAGTGGCCAATATTTGATTTATGGTTTTATAATTAAAATAATTTTACCTTAAAACATGTTTAAAATACTATTTACCATCATATGTAAATTAAATGGAAATACACTTTTCAATTAAAAATGATTATTTATTAATATTTAGAAAAAATGAAATGCTTCACAAAAATAAAAAAACAGGGTAGTATATTTTTTACCTAATGACATAAATATTTTTTTTCAAAAATAGTTTAGAAAATTGGGATACTTATTTTCAAAATATGTGTGCCAAGGGAAACAAAACTTCTCTTTAAAGAATACAATTTTATGGATAAGATTAGATTTATTTTTATTTTTTTCTAGAAACAACATAAAATCTATTATAAAATTTATATTGAATAAATAATATATATTTTAAATTAAATTACTTCACCAAAATTGAATCATTTATTTTATTATTTTAAATAATGTGCATGTTAAAATATATGGTTTATCATAAACTAATTTAATTTATTTTAAAATAAAATTTATATTCATTTCTAATTAATTTTTCCCCAAATAAATAATTATATATATAGTGTAAACCATATATTTTATTAATTATGATAATATTATTCATACCCTCTATTCTATTTTCATGGTCATAACATTCATATTAAATTACAATATTTTTATAGTATGTAATATTTCATTTTTACTCTGTGTTTTGGGTAACACAAACTAAACTCAAAATTTTTTGAAACAAAATTATATCATTATATTTTAGTTCATATAATATAATATCAATGTTATCTTGATAAAATTATGAAAATATATTTCCTTTTAATTAAAGAGTATCATAATGTATTTTGTAATGAATGTCAATATTAGTGTTTCATGTAATGAAAGATATACTCATTGTTGTTTTTATCACAAAATATTGAAAATATAGATATCATTTGAAAAAAATTCAAACAAATAATAGGGTGTTAAACGAACCCTATATATTTTCATATTGGACCTAAATATCAAATATAAAAATTTCCATTCCATAAATCATATCAGATATAGCAGAACCAAAATTTATAGAGCTGTATCCAAATGATCCAAAATCATATGTATGGACTCCATCCCGAACATAGGAACCTCTAGTCTACCCTCTTCTGTGAGTATCTGGGGATGTTTAAGTTATAAATCCATAGTCTGGTTAACCATTCTTATAAAATCATTCTGGAGATCTCACGCTATAAAACACATGAAGATGGTTAAGTTCTAATTGAATAGCTCATCTTCCCTTTCATCCATAACTAAAAGGGGATATGGTTTTTCAACCATAGGTGTATTGTTAAAAAATCTTCTTGCCACTCTACAAGTAAATTTCATCATGGAATAAGATAAATACAATTCCCAAAAAAAATTCACTAGAAAATGACTTTGAGATTTCCAAGTTAAATAAATGAGAGATCACAACTAGCCATATCTACCCACTCTATAAGTATATGAACTATTTGAAAAATAATATGTTGTGATTTAGGTAATAATTTTATTATGTGCTAATGTTATTGAAAATAGATTCACTTATTTTCTTTTATTATTACTCTATATTAGTTAAATAACCATTACGAACCATTATCATTGAAAATAATGAAATTGAATACTGATCAAATGATTCGTATAAATATTGGGTTTTAACAAATAAAATTTTTACAGTCAAAGGAAGGTAATTGCTTCAAATAGTATGATCATACACTATAAATTCCAATTATTAGAGCTTCTGAGGGAGACAACATCACTAGGGGTTGATCTTGACCAAGCCCATGCATAGATCCAACAACATAAATAGTAGAGAATCATTATATAAGAGAATATCAAATTCATCGAGGTCAAGGTCCAAACCAGATATGCCAAACCACCCCATGAAATTATCATCATCACATACCATAATCATTGGGAATTTTATAATATATTAAACGGAAGTGTGTTAAGAACATAATAATATGAATATACATGTTGTAATTTTTAGTAGATAAATGTTTAAATTCTCTACTTATTATTACATTATAAATGAATTTTATTTTTATAAAATAAAATGAATATTGTATTTTAATTAGTATTCAATTTCAATTATGTAATTTATAAATTATTCATTTTTTATAATAAATTTTTTTTTGAAAAAATATTAATATTTAATAACAAATCAAATATAAATGGCCACATATTTTTCTTGATGATAAATGTAGTTTTTAGAGGGATTCAAAAAACAGCTGTGGTCAAAGAGCCCAACATATCTCAATATATGTTGATAATTATATAAAAAGTGAAAATTAAAATATTTATAAAATTATTTAGAAAATATGTACATAACTTTTTGGAATCATAATGTTGAAATTGTCAAATTTTGTATTTTTTATTATTCTCATAGACAATCATATTTTCGGGTAAACATTATATACCATATAAATATACATTGTGTAGTATGACAACATAATGACCCTAATGTGATTTGATAAATACTATAAAAGGAATGAATAACTAATTATAAGTATTCCATTTTTAATAATATAATTTTTTTTTATTTCATTAGTCTAAATATCCATTATGAATCCTACGAACCCATTAATATAAATTTCTAGTTTTAAAATCATTTACATTTTAGTGTGAGTCACCTCCATATCAAAAATGGTAATATTATATTTTGATCATTAATTTCACTTATAAAATAATTGAATACACTACCACATAGAAGAAATAATGGGGAAATAATTTGATATTTTTTCATTTTGGTTCTTTTATTATATATAGTTCATAACCTATGTTTCTGAAATAATAAGCAATTCCCCACTCATTTAGTAAATAAAACAAAACAATATACCATTTATATTCACTAAAAATACATTGAATATTCCTTTATCAACCCTCCACTCTCTATAGTCTTCTCTAGGTTCACCCAAACTCTCCAAAATCTTCTCTCAATCATTTGGATTTACACACTCATGTACGGTTTTTTGTGACTTATATTCCTTATTCAACATTATTTATTATATTACACATTATATTTCCAATTCCTAATGATTGAATATATCAATCCATATCCACATATATTCCAATTCTAGGTCCAAATTATTAGAAACCCCCTTCTCTCTCATGAGCCGATTTTATGAATATTTATATGATTCCTTTTTTTCTACAAAAATTTCAACTCAATTTTCCAAGGGAAAAAAATTTTGTACGAAATACCATACCTATTTATTTTCAATATTGTCCAATGTTTACACTTATACTTCATTAATATGAGACATAAATGTATTTCGTACGTACCAATTGATCTTGGAATAAAATAAGTCGATTAATTAATTCATGTTGTATGATCTATGTGGTACACATAAGAATGGTAATGAAAAGAAAACAAGGGGTGCACCCAAAATTATATAGTGTAACAATTACATGGTAATGATTAGTATCATGAGATGTCATATTGTTAAATTTAGTGAAATACATTAATTTTTGGGAGTTGATCTATTATTATATCAAGGATGTTATCCACGACATGTGATTATGATGATGTGTTTTAAGATGTTACCACATTTCCCATTTATTTTTATTATCATTCATTGTCATGCCTCATTGTTAATGATTATGAATTTCAATCCTTTTATTTCGCCTTGATATTCCCACTATCTAATTTTTTTATTATTTTAATTTTATTCCATGATTATTTCCATTCGTAGAATTATATCTCTCAACATTCGTATGTATGTCCCCAGGATATGGAATGACGTTTTTTTATGGCATTTTAAGAATGTTTTCAATAAAATGAAGTATTCAATGTTTTAAATTCTTATGCCATGTGCCCAATTTTAAAATTCACAACACATATTGAACTCCATGGTTGTATAATTATTATTTTTTTGAAATAAATCAATAATTATTGCATAAGAAACATAAGTTTTTTCATTGTTTTATCAAATGAGATGATTAGATATATTAGGATTAAGATTTGAAAACTCAAGATAATTCCATAGGGATAAGACTATGTATATGACAACATCCCTAAATGTTAATATGTATATAGTATGTGTATTCTCATGAAAATACATCCTAGATAGGAAACAAAAAGTGGGTGTTGTTCTGACACAAATGTTGGTAACAACTCCAAAAAAGGTATGTCGACCCTGAATAAACATAACATGGTACATGCAAATGTGTCTAACATTACACCTATTTTGAATCAATTGAAAGGTATTTTTTGGTATATTCATAATCTCATTATTAATCCTTATAATGTGAATAAGAATTTCCCATAATAGTATATTTTAGGAAATAGTTCATGCATAACAGAGAATGAATCCTGGAAATTCTTATGTTAAGAAATAAATGTAATTTATAAGTTGTTTCATTTATGTGATTGGATTCACACATTATTGATTAATAGATTAAAAATACACACCCCTAATTTTGTATTTATTCATCTCAATAGCTATAAATAAGAGGAATCAAGAATACAATCAATGTGATGAGAAATTCTAGGGTTATCCCAATAAGATGAACAACACCATGGGAGCGGGAATCACAAATAGTTTGATAATATGATGTCATCTAACTTTGGATTTTAATAGCAACCTAGGTTAATAGGATAACCTAAATATCCCTAATAAAGAACAATCTACATTGGACAGATTTATTTCATAAATACCTCTAACTTTCAATGGACCAGTTGATTCATTATTCATTGAAGAATTGATCATCTCCATTGAAAATATCATCCCAATTATTCAATATTCTGAATAGGAGATGGTTATATAAATTTTTTATCATGTGGTGGGAATGCTAATCAGTGGTAAACTCTGATAATGATTATGAATCCAAATAAAGATATCAATGTGAAGGGGTGGATGGAATTCTAGAAAATAATATTCGATAAAATTTTCATTAAACTATTTGTCTTCAAATAGAAAGTTATTTCCTCAACCTCTATAAACAATGACGACTATATTAGGGCATATTGTGAAAACATAACAATACATTCACAAAAATCATAAAAAAATTTCATTTCCCCGAAATGAAAGGATTATCTCTTCATTGGTGTGATAAATCATGGCCATTGAAAATCTATTGTGATCCATGAATTCGATAGCTATGTGGATATTATAGAAATTTCCCACTATTCCTAAATGGATACCAACAAATATTAATTTTATCATCTAAATAAGAAACAGATGACGGAGTTCAATTATTTCAATCCAATTGAGAAATATATTAGTTCCCAGAAATTTTAGAATCCCTCTTTTCAATGGTATGTATTGAAGTACCCTATAAATTTCCTAAAGGGGCGTGGATATGATTTAGGTTCTAGGAAGGATGGGTTCCTAGATAGATATTTTCAATAAGAGAAACCAACTAGTGCAATGGAGGAATGGAATGCTCTAGTGAAACCTCATTTCATTTTTCATTACCTCATTTTCAATGACCAATATAAATTTTGAAATTACTAAAACAATCCAATGGTTTTTGGACACAAAAAACAACCTCCTTGAATGAAAGGGAGAAAATTATCCATCAGAAATGATTATTTGGATCAAGAAAAAAATGTGGTGAATGGTACACAAATTATTCATTCATGGATAGAGAAAATACTTTTTCTTTCTAGTTATATTCATTATTTCATATCAAAATTTTTTAGTATTACAATTAAAACACCACAAAAAATAATGGTATTGTAGTTATTGGTTAAAATAAAAGATGGATAAATTATTTAATCACTAGAATATAACTTCTACCCATTCAAAAATTTGAGAAGAAGTTCCTAGAGAACCATTGAATGCTTTCGTTGGTGGAATTGGTGAAATTTCTTATTTGGATTTGGTTTCCCTATGTATATCCAAAATAAATTTCTATGGGAAGGAAATCACAATCTATATCTAGAATTAACCATTGATTATGTACCTTTTAGAGGTGGGTGATGACTATTTTACAGCATTGTTATCTCATGGTTTTATATTATTGACCTACAGGAAATCATGCTTATAAAAAAATGATTGCTTCTAATGAAATAATCATCCTTGATGACATAAGGTTTGTGAAGGAATTTTATGGTGTGTTTATTAATTAATTTACTTATCCTCTTCATATATGATATGTTTAACCTCTAATCGATTTTATAATTGCTGAATTAAAATTATAAAATACTATGTATTTAATAAATGTTGTGAAACATGAGTAGATAAAGAAAAAACAATAATAGATTCTTTATAAATGATTTATATGGCCATGTTCTTAACAATGTGGAACTAAAGTCCTCCTTGTCAAGAATATGATTGGTACAATGCACATTTTAATTAATTATTAAGATCAAAACTAGGTCATGATAATGAATTATTATTGCCTTCCATGGATTGATGAATTGTTGGGTTAGATAAGCGGAGAAAAATACTTCTATAAGGTGGATATATGGATGGGATATTACTTAGTTACTGTGAATAAGGATCAAATTCACATGACATCATTCCATATGCGGTATGTGCACTTTGAGTTGATAGTAATTCCATTTATACTCACTAATTATTTATAAATCATCTTGGAAGTGACGAATAATGTCTTTTGAGATTACCATGGAAATTTTATTGTAGTCATTATTATGTTGTAACCAGGGATATTCATTGCTATAATTGTAGTAGGTTTTTAGATTGTTGTCAACCAAAATTGGGTCAATCAAGGGCTGGGAAAGTAAAATGATCATATAGTACTATCGAAATCATGTTTTATGGTGGAATTGTTTCCAAGTGTTTTCCAAGTATTTGCCCCTCATAATCCAGATCATTTTTTGGAAAAGGGATTATTTCTGCATTGGAGGGGACCTGATGTGGAAAATTAAAAGAATATGGTAATGGAAGGGAACCACATATAATAGGGAATGAACTGTGTAGCATCTACTGGGAATGGTTTATGGATGAAGAAGGGCGTTATGTTGACTGAATTAAAATGATTCACAAAATATAATATAGTTTTTATTGGAGGTTTGTGGTTTGCGTCATGGCTTGTTGTTCTGTGGAAGGTGTGATGATTTGCATGATGGTGTGTCATTGAAAAAAATGATGAGGAGTATTGGGAAACTGTGATGGGTGACATTTCCCAAAATGAGGTGGTGATTTAATCCACCACATATGTCACGACCAGTCCCCCGAGGCCTAAGCTGTGGAAACACCAAGCTTGCCTTCCATAGGCTAGGGGATGGTGAGTAGCACCAAAGGTGTATTCCTTAAATCTTGGAAGGTGTTGCCTTTATAACCTGCAAACTCACATAACCAAGCACACATCAAGATCCGAACACAAGCAAATTGTATAGTAAATAAGTTAGTATAGTAAGTAAAAATGTCCAGAATACAATCCAAACTCAAAAGTACAAGTACTACTGAAATTCAATACAACAGAAGAAATGGAAAATTCGGCTACTGGATAGTCCTCTGAGGTTCCTACCTGAAGGGGAGGTACAAATCACCTTCTCATCACTCCATGTCTTTCCATCTCGTAATGAAATGCCATATGGTCCACCTCCGGGTATCGTCCAGTCCTGGTACTCTCAACCTCATTTAGCATTGTCTGTCGTCTGCATGCAACACAACAAGCTGCGGGCATAGCCCGTGCAGGGGTGAGTATAACGATACTCCGTTTGGACCCATAGACCCTCTAGGTCTAACAAAATCCAACAAGCATAAAATTCAACATGCGAAATCATCATATAATCTTACTTTGGTATATTCCCAAACATATACCTATGTTATCAAGTAATCTATCTAAATCATGAGGAAAACAAAGAAAAATGGACCCATCTAAAAATAGGATTTTATTCTACGAGTAGTGTCAAGTAACATCCCAAATCACATTGTCGAAACCTCAGCTACTAGAGAACTCCTCCTATATCGAGTATAGTGGGCATGCGGTGACACCAAGGCGCTTCCCACTAACTTTAGACTGCTGTGGTACTCCTATTTTCGAGGTCCCTGGGTCTACCGCGTCACACAAAGGCGCTCCACACCATGGGTCCGTCAAGTCACCAAGTCGCTCCCCATCGTAGCATGTTTAGGTACTCCTCCTATCGAGTAACGTGGGTCTATCGTGACACCATTGCGCACCCAGTTGTGGATCTATCACGACACCAAGGCGCTCCCCACTAGGTTAGTCGAGTCACTCCATGTCTAAACGGTCAGCAGTAGTTTGGTCTCATCCAGCTTCTAGGTCTCCGCACTATGCTTGCTCGTCTCCGGGAGGATTCTCAACACGAGATACTGGTCGATAATCTAAAATTAAGAATGTCCCACGAAGAATTATCTCAATGGCCTGGGGGACTGGTTGGATTCATTACTGATCCAAACTGAACATACCTCAACTATACCCAAAACTCTAGTAGGGTAGACTCAAAGGTACTGTCTCGCTCCATGATTTCTAGTGCCGCTCACGGTTCCTCAAACAGACATCTGGTGCCAAAGATAAGGCTGAAGGAGCGTCATAGGGTTGTAGTGGGCCCAGGTCTAGTCCGACCCAGTCAGACCGACCTAGCCGGACCTGGCATGGGTCAACCCGGTTCAGGTCGACCTAGTAGGACCCACTGGGTTAGGCCTGACCCATGATGTGGCCCCGTCCTCTTGGGGGGATGTGGGACTGTTCGTTTGTGGCACCGCAAGGGGGAATCGTCATGTTCGAACGGGGTACAGTGGGGGACGCAGGACCATATCGTCCAAGGCACCGTGGGAGCGAGGGCTGGTTTGGTCGAGGCAGCACAGGGGCACGGTCGGTTCGTCTGGGGCACTGCAGGGGCTGTAGGCTGTTTTTGGCCGCGGCGTAGAATGGGGTGCGGACCGGTTCATCAGGGGCGCCGTGGGGGTCACATATGGTTTTGTAACACCCCGACCCCAGTTACCTAGAGTCAGTGCATTATTACATAACATTGGAATAATCACAAGAAAGATCAAATCTAAAAAAACCGATTAGTTTAGTATCCTTGGAAACACTAGATATATTCATAAAGTTTTACATTATATCATTAAAATGAAAAATAAAACAACACAGTCTCCATATACTACACTCTTATCCCCTCATTAAATCCCTACAGGTCATTTATAATTTACTTTTTCACATCCTGGGAAAAATAAGTCCTGTAAAAGGGGTGAGCTCAATTGCCCTGTAAGGATAACAATATAACGGAATCTTTCATAAATAAGAATAAATATTTATGGCAATGTATAACTAAAACAAAAGCCTTTTAAACTTGAACATCAACATAGTATGGCAAAAATAAAATGAAATATTGCCATTTAGTTATTCACATGGATATTCTACTAATCGAATAATCACATGCAATATCAATAGCAATTATCATAATGATGGAATGCATAATTCCAGACTATCATAACCACATAGCCAAGGCCTCGTTCCAAGACTAAAAATATGATTTTTCCAAGGCCTTGTGCCAAGACACTAGTTTGTCTTATTAGACCAACTGATGCATCGAGGAGATATAACGAGCTCCACCCATCACATATTAAGTCCATTGCATTCCCATATGAAAAGGTTTAAACATAACATAAATATTCGTATTTAAACAAGAATATGAAATGTAAATACTTCATCTATAAACCATTAATGGTATAAAAATAACATTTCAATAGTCAAACATATCACAAAACCATCAATAAAATATAGAATTTTTGTATCATAACAAATCAACTTCAAATAAGCATAAAATCCATCAAAGGATGTTGACATAGATGAAATCAAAACTCTTTTCAGAGAAATATCTCTTTATATTTTGAAATCATTTAAGAGTAATATATTTATAAAATAAAAACATTTGATTGAAAATATTTATATATGCATTTAAGGGAAGCTTCGACGATTTTATAACTGCAGAAAATAGCCATACCCTTCTACCGAAAAGGTTAAAAACACCTTGTTTGGAAAGTGATAGAAAGATTCATTTATAAAACTCTTATAAAAAGAAAAAAAATGGTTTAAATTTCTTTAACCCATGTTCTAATAAATAGTAAAAATGTTTTGAAATGCATTTTTAAGAAACATGGATGTGGATGATAAAGATATCCCAGTAGATTATTACATATAATCAACCTCGTATAATAAAGAGATTATGAAATAAAACCTTAACTTGTACTTTTCCTTGGTTGAGGGTAGGATAAAATCCTTTATAATGGTGAAATAATTTACATTAAATCATACAATAATCATATACATTAATATGATATCATGTATGATCGTTTAACATTGATTTGTCAATAATATCTTAGTATTATCGTTATTTCGGGTGTTAACTTACTCATTTTCTTTTATATGTTTTGTTACATAAGCCGTGTTTTTCAGGGATAGGTTGTATCTTAATCATATCCAGAATGATATCAAGTCCCTAGATACAATTACTATTCATCAAATGTGAATTACACTTGAATGGATATGATGGAGAATGAACATCATCGCGTTCGTGGAGATGGTAGTCCGTACGTACGCACGAGCGACAATATCATTCTTTTGATATTAAAATAATATATAATTGGATTGTATATCATATATAAAGAATAATTATCATGTTATATTTATTATTTATATGAATTACACATCATTATTATACCCATCCATATAATAATTTATTTAATAACAATTACACCACGACGTGGAGACGGTAAGTCGTATGTACGCATGTATTGTGACATGTTATTCAAAGGATGGATAGAATACTGAATATGGTTGTAAAATATTTATATTAACATCATAGTATATATAAGATACTGGATTTATTATTTTAGAATGGTAATAACAAAAAAAAAGAAGTGGAAGAAGAAACTTGAAAAAGGGTGGTGAAATCATTACCTCTTCTTCGGGTTCTTCCTTTTGATTTGGTCAAAAGGGCTCCTTAAGTTGGCTTTATGACTAAATGAAGGCATCTAGGATAAATTTAGGGAAGTTTATAGAGTACTTGGGCAGATTTTGTCCAATCCAAATTGATTTGATGGTGTGAATTAAGGGGAAGTGGGAGTGCCCTTTTATAAGAGGGTTGATGGGCACCTTTGGAAAAGCTAGAAATATTATTTTATAATAAATTTATATTCGGTTTCTAATGGCTCCAAATTCTATTATTTAAATATTAAGGTGTCTATGGGTCGAAACCCACTCATCCAATATAATTTAGACAGGTTTGGATCATTATATTAACCTTATCTTTTAGTTTTAACTCTTAGTTAATTAGTTTGAAACTTACCATGTCACTTTGTATTTTTATATTATATAGTAAATAAACATACTATATTCCTCCAAGCGTCCACCAAGTGGTTCATTAATTATACAACTATCATGATATAAGTCTCCTGGCTGAACTTTATATTTTTAGGAATTGAATATCAAATAATAATATAATATTCGTTTTGATATCTCTTTTTGGCCAATTTTGACACTATTTGGAAAATTGATTTTTGAGAAAATAATAATAGAATGATTACTTCTAAAAAAGTTAATTAAATAATTTATAACATGTCATATTAACCTAGAAAATAAGTTTAATTCATAAAAAGTCTCAAATTATATTTATTTGGGAATTTTTAATATAAATTATTTTAATTTTCCACTATTATGGTAATTACTACATAATCATTGGGTCATAAATAAATTAATGTATATAATGACTAAAAATTATAAATAAAATATCATTATGTAGGAAATATTTTTAGCTTTCTAATGAATATTTATAATCTAATTTATCTTATGTATAACCCTATCTTAAAAATTATTTAGTAAATAAACTTCGAATTTAACTCTTTTAACTCTTCTTTGAATTAAATAATAATAAATGTCCTAATCTGATCCTTGTGGACCTGAATGATAATATTTTATTCCTGAGGTTGTTTTTGGTCGAGATAAACATGTCCAATAGAATTATGACATGTGTTATGGTAATATAAATATCATTTTTACCCTAAATTACCCAATTTACTTTTTATTGTGGTGAATAAAAGTAAAACGTTACTATTCAGCAAAAATTATTTTCATCTCAATGAACCACATTTTACACCTTGATATTAACCGTGTCGCCCGGATATTCTAATTTCCACTAACAGAAGCAGTAAAATTATGTTTTAAGAAAAATTATGCTTTTTTTAACTACCACTTAGTGGTTTCACTATTAATCAAAAAATGAAGTTTTTCTAAAAAATACCAAAAATTCACCCAAGGCTAATTTCAATATTCCGAATCCAAAAATGAAGTCTATTTTGAAAAATCAAATTTATAAATATCAAAAAATGGGTATTACTATTCATAACGATATGTTTGATTGGTTGTGGTGAGTTAGAACTCGATGTTGCGTACAACACACCCTATTACATTATTCAAATAGAAGCATACCGTAGAAGCTTAGGGTGTTACATTATCCTATGCATCCAATAATTTCGTCGTAAAAATTTCTAGAATACTACCGCATGAGAAGACTCAGATTTTTCTTCATAATAATTTCCTCAGGATCCCATGTTGCCTCTTCCATCTTGTGGTTTCTCCACAAGACTTTTACCAGACGAGTCGTCTGGTTTCTCAGTACTTGTTCTCTCAAATCAAGAATCTGGATGGGCTCTTCACAACAAGACATATTGGGTTCCAGTTCTATTTCCTCATAGGTGAGTACATGTGTTGGGTTAGGCATTTATTTTCTCAACATAGATACGTAGAACACATCGTGAACCTTATAGATACTTGGGGGTATTTCCAAACGGTAAGCTACAGCCCCAATTCATTCTAGAATTTCTAAAGGTCCTATGTACCTGGGAATCAATTTACCTTTCTTACCAAAACGTATGACTCCCTTCCATGGAGATACCTTCAGGAAGACATGATCACTGACATGAAATTCCGAATCCTTCTATCGATTATCATCATAGCTCTTCTGCCTACTTTGAGCTGCTTTGATATGGTTTTGGATTACCTTCACATTTTCCATCATTTCCTCCACTAGTTCTAGGGCTACATGTTTTCCTTCACCAAAGTCATCCCAATAGGTTGTTGTGCGACATCTCTTTCCGTATAACGCTTCATATGGTGCCATATGACTACTCGAATGGAAGCTATTGTTATAGGAAAATTCTACCATAGGTAAATATTGATCCCACATACCCTGAAAGTCAAGTGAGCAGGATCTCAACATTTCTTCTAAGGTTTGAATAGTTCGTTCAGATTGTCCATCAGTTTAAGGGTGGTGGGAAGTGCTCAAATGAAGTTCAGAATCCAAGGTTTTCTGAAGACTGTTCTAGAATAATTAATTAAAACAGAGATCACGATCATAAACAATCGATAGGGTTACTCCATGAAGTCTCACAACTTCATTAATATATAGACTTGCTAGTCGTTCATGTGGTAAATCTTCCCCTATAGCAAGAAAATGTGATTACTTGGTAAGATGATCAACAATGACCCAAATTGCATTGCTCCTTCTAGGAGTGTTTGGTAGCCCAATGTTAAAGTCCATCGTAATATTGTCCCATTTCGACTCCGGTATGGGAAGAGGTTGCATTATTCCTCCAAGCTATTGCCTTCCCGCTTTCACTTGTTAACAAACCATACATCATTACACAAAATCAGCAATCTCCCTCTTCATGTTGTCCCACCAAAAATGTTCCTTCAAATATCTATACATTGTGGTGCTCCAAGGGTGTATAGAGAAATTGGAACTATGAGCATCATCATGTAATTCCTTTATTAGATCAGGTATATCGGGAACACAAATCCTATTCTTGGATTTCAAAATTCCTTCTTCATACACAATGACTCTCAATCTCCCATCATTCACAGCGTTAATCTTCTTTTGAAATTCTTCATCATCGGTCTAAAAACCCTTAATCCTTTCTAGTAAAGATGGTTTGGCAACCATTTGAAAAAACATTGATGTTTCACCTTCCCGGTTTATTCCCATGTCCATCTTTACTAGATCTATGAATATTGGATTCCTTTCAATTCTCATATTGTTCAAAACTCCATGGTCTTTTCTGCTCAAGGCATATGCCACCTTGTTTGCCTTCCCCGGGTGGTAGTGTATCGTGCAATCATAATCCTTGAGTAATTCAAGAAATCTCCTTTTCCTCATGTTGAGTTATTTTTGTGATAAAATATACTTCAATCTCTTGTGATCAGTATAAATCAAACATATTTCACCATAGAGGTAGTGCCTCCATATCTTCAAAGCAAAGATCACAGCTACTAAGTCGAGATCAGGAGTAGGATAGTATTTTTCATGAATTTTCAACTATTGTGATGCATTGGCAATAACCCTATCATTCTGCATAAGGACACAACCAAGTCCTTTCTTCGATGCATCACTATAAAAAACGAACCCATCATTCCCCGATGGAAGAGTCAATATAGGAGCATAGACTAATATTCTATTCAGTTCTTAGAAACAATCTTCACACTCTTTTGTCCAAAAAAATTTATCCCCTTTACGTGTGATCTTTGTTAATGGGTTAGTCAAGCGGGTAAAATTCTGGATGAAACATAGATAATAACCTACCAAACCAATAAAATTGCATACCTTAGTTTTACTCATAGGTTCTGGCCATTCTTGGATTTCCTTGGTCTTAGAAGGATAAAAAGAGATTCCATCTTTAGAGACAATATGGCCAAGAAAATAAATCTCCTGAAGCCAGAATTCACACATACTAAACTTCCCATATAATTCATGTGTTATCAGAGTCTTCAGGATAATGCACAAGTGATCTTCATGATCTTTGTAGCATTTGGAGTATACCAAGATATCATCAATAAATACCACCACAAATTCATCAAGATATTAATTGAAAACTCTATTCATCATATCCATGAATATAGAGGGTGCATTAGTCAATCCAAAATGCATTACTGTATACTCGTAATGCCCGTACCTTGTTCGAAATGTTGTCTTCGGAATTTCTTCCTTCTTTACACACAACTGATGGTATCCAGATCAAAGGTCAATCCTTACGATGTATTGAGCTCCATGCATATGGTCAAATAAATCATCAATGCGAGGTAGGGGATACTTGTTTTTTATTGTTATAGCATTGATCTCCCATTAGTAGATACATAACCTCATAGATCCATATTTCTTTTTAACAAAAATAATAGGGGATCCCCATGGAGAAATAGTAGGGCGAATAAATCCCTTATTATTCAATTCCTCTAGTTGTTTCTTTAGTTAAACTAATTCTACAGTGGCCGTTCTATAAGTGATCTTCGATATAGGCCTTGATCCAGGAATTAAATCAATGGAAAACACAACTTCTTGTTCTTGAGGATGTTCAGGTAAATATTCCAGAAACACATCTACATATTCTTTCACAATAGGTACATCTTCTATTTGAACATTCTTTCCTCACCCACTGTAGTTTCATCTTATTCCTCCCCAATAATTGAATTTAGTTGAGCTACTGGGGGTGGATATAGATACGAATTAGGTGGTGATGATTCTGCTCTAAATATAAGGTGTTCCTTATTATCATCATCAAAAATCATAAGCTCCTTCTTCTTACAATAAATCTTCTAATCATGGTTCGAATGCCAATCCATACCGAGGATTATATCAAACTCAATCATAGGTAAGACGATGAGATCAGCGGATAAAGAACATTTATGTGCTCTAATGGGCACTGATTCACAAAACATTATTGCAATGATACTTCCCTTGGGAGTTTTAACTGAAAAATCCCTTGTTAAATCAAATTGGAAATATCTAATTTTCTTAGGAAACCAGGAAGATATGAAATAATGCGATGATCCAGAATCAAATAACGCATTTGCTAAACTTGAAGAAACCATTAAATTACCTGCCACCACATCTTTCGGAGCTTCTATCTCAACAGTAGTGATAGAATAAGCATGGCCTTGATCCCATGTCCTTTTCTGAGTTATGTTCCCTTGACGCTTAGGAAATTCATTTGCATAATGTCCCTTCTCCCTGCAATTGTAGCACTGATCATCAGTAGCTTCTTTCTTCCCTTTTTAATCATGAGATTGGTGGCCTTTTTCACCACACTTGTAACAAACAACCATTCCCTTCAAGCAAGTACCAGGGTGTTTCATCCCACATTTAACACATGATGGATATTCAACCATTCCCTTCATCCCATTATTTTCATTCCCAGATTGATCAACAGATAATTTCTTCTCTTTCTTTTCTTTAATGTTATAAGACTTTGAGAATTCTTTTCCTGTCTTGATAGAACTTGAGTCAATGTCTTCATATGATGAGAAGGATTATGAGACTAATGATCGATGAAGAAATGGTTTTAACCCATAAAAGAAATGATCAATCTTACTTCTTGGGTTACGTATATAATATCCAGCATACCATACTAACCTTGTAAAGTTAGCCTCATACACTGCGACATTCTCAACCTACTTTTGTCTTAGACTCAGAAATTGCCTTTCTATATCTGATTGATGATCATGAGGATGGTATTTTTATAAAAATAGATCATTGAATGCCATCCATTCCATATTTTATACTTCATCATATTCCTTCTTGTTTTGAATCAATGACCACCATTGATCAACATCTTCAGTGAGACCGTAAACTGCCATGATAACTTCTTCCCTTACCCTACTCCCAAAAGCCTGAAATATTTTCTCTAGGGAATTTATCCATTGCTTAGATACTAAGGTATTTGTACTCCCATTGAACGTTGGTGGTTTTTTCCTCATAATGTGCTCTAACATTGATCCTCCATGCTGCGGTTCAGGGTGCACCATACGGGTAAGGTTATTATTCATAACCTGAGTCAGTTGTCCCAGTATGGTGATTAGCTGATCAGCACCAGTTGCATCACCAGCTCCACTATAATTATCTTGAGTAGGATTTAAATCTCTACATGGAGTGCGTGCATTGATACGATTTCCATTTCTTCCACTAGGAGCCATTTCTAAACAATGAAATAAACTATATCAGTTTATGCATCAAAATACATAATTCCATACTTATAAAACACATAACATAAATTGAACTATTTATGTATATAATCCATAATCATAAAAATGATTTATTTGAGGAATTATATACCCATAAACCCTTTATAATGATTTTTAAAGAAAATGAATGTCATCCTAAGCATATCTCGTGGGAGTGTTGTAACCAATAGTGCAGCAAGGCCCGTTGTCGTGCACCAGTTCCCATTCGAATCTAGCTCAAAGTGGTATTTTCGGGTTTTACCCCATGGTATATATGTACCAGAGCCACCTCTACCTGCTCGTATCCAGACAGGGATTTATTTCTTGGAAAACTCACAAAATCTCTACAATACCAAAATTCTTGGAGGTTCTTCTCTACTAATCCTCAAAGTCCGTCATAAATCTATGTTCTCTAATCAATGTTTATCTAAATCTAGCTTCCATGGTTTTTACTAAACTTCCTATAATACTAATTGTAACGCCCAAACCCCAGTTACCTAGAGTAGTTGCATTATTACAAAACATTGGCATGATCACAAGAAAGATCAAATCTCGAAAAACCGATTAGTTTAGTAGCCTTGGAAACACAAGATATATTCATAAAGTTTTACATTACATCAAAAAAATGAAAACTACAACAACATAGTCTCCATAGTATACACTCTTATCCCCTCATACTATCCCTATAGGTCATTCATAATTTACTTCTTCACATCCTGAGAAAAATAAAACATAGAAAATGGGTGAGCTCAAATTCCCAGTAAGGATAACAATATAGCGGAAACTTTCAGAAATAAGAAACATTTAATGCAATGTATAACTAAAACAAAAGCCTTTTAAACATGATGTTCAACATAGTATGGAAAAAATAAAATGAAATAATTCCATTTACATATTCACATGGAGATTCTACTAATCGAATAATCACATTCAATATCAATAACCACATTCATAATGATAGAATGCATAATACCAAACTGTCATAACCACATAGCCAAGGCCTCGTGCCAAGAATACAACTAAGATTTTGCCAAGGCCTTGATCCACGACACTAGATTGTCTCATAAGACCTTCCGATGCATTGAGGATCTATAGCGGGCTCTACCCATCACATATTAAGTCCAATGCATTCCCATATGAAATGATTTAAACATAACATAAATATTCATATTAAAACTAGCATAAGAAATTTAAATACTTCATCCATAAACCATGAAGGGTATAAAAATAACACATCCATACTAAAACATATCACAAAACCTTCAATACAATATAGAAGTTTTGTATAATAATAAATCAACTTCAAATAAGTGTAACATCCATCAAAGGATGTTGACATAGATGAAATCAAAACTCTTTTTAGAGAAATATATCTTTCTATTTTGAAATCATTTAAGAGTCATATATTTATAAAATAAAACATTTTCATTGAAAATATTCTTATAATATTGTAAGGGATTCTTCAAATATTTTATAACGCCGGAAAATAGCCACACCCGCCATATAAGTTAAAAAAAACATTCGTACCTTAATTCTGTCGAAAAGGTTAAAAAGCACCTTATTTGGAAAACGATGGAAATATTCCTTTATAATCCACTTATAAAATGTTAAAAAAGGGTATAAATGGCTTTAAACCATTTTCTTATATATAGTAAAAATGTTTTTAAATACATTTTAAGAAACATGGATGTGGATGATAATGAGATCCCAGTAGATTATTACTTATAAACAACCTCTGATAATGAAGAGATTGCGAAATAAACCCTTACCTTGTACATTTCCTTGGATGAGGGTAGGTTAACCTCCTGTATAATGGTGAATTAATTATTATTAAATTAAACAAGAATCATATACATTAATATGATATCATATATGATCTTTTTACATTGATTTGTTAATAATATCTTAGTATTATCGTTGTTTCAGATGTTAACGTACTCGTTTACTTTTATATGTTTTGTTACATAAGTCATGTCTGTCATGGATAGGTTGTATCTTAATCAGATCCAGAATGATATCAATTCCTTAGATACTATTATTAATCATCAAATTAGAATTAGACTTGGATTGATATGATGGAGAATGAATCTCATCGCGTTCGTGGAAACGGTAGTCCGTACATACGCACGAGCGACAATATCATTATTTTGATATTAAAATAATATATAATTGGATGGTATATCATATATACAGAATCATTATCATGTTATATTTATTATTTACATGAATTACACATCATTATTATAACCATCCAAATAATAATTTATTGAATAACAATTGAACCACGACGTGAAGACGGTAAGCCGTACGCACGCACGTATGGTGACATGTTATTCAAAGGATGGGTAGAATACTGAATATGGTTGAACCATATTTATAATAACATCACAGTATATATAAGATACAGGATTTATTATTTTATAATTGTAATAACAAAGATAAATGAAGTGGAAGAAGAAAGGAACTTGAAAAAAGGTGGTGAAATCATTACCTCTTCTTCAGGATCTTCCTATTGATTTGATCAAAAGGGCTCCATAGGATGGATTTATGACTAATTTAAGGCCTCTACGATGAAGTGTGTCAGTTGAGAGAGTATTTGGCAGAGTTTGGCCTTGCAAAACGGCTTTGAAGGTATTAATTAATGAAAGGGGGAGTTCCCTTTTATAAGAGGGGTGAGGGGCACCTTTGAAAAAGATTGAAATGTTATTTTATATTAAATTAATATTCGGTTTCTAATGGATCCAAAGTGGATTATTTAAAGGTTTTGGCATTTATGGGTCGAAAACCACTCAACCAATAGAGTTTAGACCGCTTTGGGTCATTTTAGTAACCTTATATTTTAGTTTTAACTCTTAGTTAATTAGTTTGACACATACCATGTCACTTTGTATTTTTATAATATATAGTTAATAAACATACTATATACCTCTAAGAAACCCCCAAGTGATCCATTAATTATACACCTATCATGATATAAGTCTCTTGGCCAAACCTTAGATTTTGTGGAATTTAATATCAATTAATTATATAATATTTGTTTTAAAAACTATTTTATATCAATTTTGACACTATTTGGAACATTGATTTTTGTGAAAATCATAACAGAATTATTACTTCGAAAAAAGTTAATTAAATCATTCCTAACATGTCATATTAACCTATATAATTATTTTAATTCATAAAAAGTCTCAAATTATATTTATTTGGGTATTTATAATATCAATTATATTAATTTTTCACTATTATGGAAATTACTGCATCATTATTGTGTCATAAATAAATTAAATTATTTAATGATTAAAAAATATAAATAAAATATAATTATGCAGGAAATAATTTTATCTTTCTAATGAATTTTTATAATCGAATTTATCTTATGTATATCCCTATATTAAAAATGATTTAGTAAATGAACTTTGATTTTAACTCTTTTAACTCTTCCTTGAATTAAATAATAATAAATGTCCTAATCTAATCCAAGTGGACCTAAATGATAATATTTTTTTCCTAAGGTTGTTTATGGACGAGATACACATGTCCAATAGAATTAGGACATGTGCTAGGGTAATATTAATATCATTTTTACCCTTAATTAACCTATTTATTTTTAACAGTGGTAAATAAAAGTAAAATGTTACCATTCACCAAAAATTATTTTCATCTCAATGAACCAAATTTTACTCCTTCATATTAACATTGTCTCTCGAATTTTTGAAATTCCACTCAAAGAAGTGGTAAAATTATGTTTTATGAAAAATTCAGTTTTTTTAACTACCACTTAGTGGTTTCACTATTCATCCAAAAATGAAGTTTTTTAGAAAAATACCAAAAATTCACCTTAATCCAATTTCGATATTCTGAATCCAAAAATGAAGACCATTTTGGAAAATAAAATTTATAAATTTCAAAAAGTGGGTATTACTATTCATAACGGCTAGTTTGATTGGTTGTGGTGTGTTAGAACTTGATGTTGAGTACAACACACACAATTGAATTATTCAAAGATAAGTGTACCGTAGAATCTTGGGGTGTTACAGGTTTGGCTGGGGCACTACAGGGGGTGCGGGCCAGTTTGTTTGGGGCTCTAGGGGGGGCGCGGGCCGATTCGGCTGGGCCACAGTGGGGGGTATGAGCCGGTATGGCCAGGGGCGCAGTAGGGGTGAAGAAGGCTCAGTTGTGGGTGGAGGCCCGACACGACGACGGTTCCGCTTCATGTCTCGACACAACGGCTATTTGGAAGCAGTGCGAAGCGGCGGAGGCTGTGGGGGGCAGAGCATCGTTTCCTTTGTCGCGTTCCTCCATTTCAAAGAACACACCAAATGAGAATGGCCGAGGGGTCGGGCCATATTTGTTTGGTCCCCACCCTCCACATTTATAGTGGTAGTAAAAAGTTCACAAGAACGAAGCAATGAATGTCAAACCATAATCATCTGCAATATTTGTTCCCAATCCGCACAAGAAATGAAGGGAGCACATGGAATGAATTTCACGAAAATAAACCCATGCCTTGTTTCCTTGTTGACATTGATGCAAGGGGGTAGTACAGTCATCAATTCTTCATAGATGAGGATGTTTCACGTCGGATGAAGCCCCGAGGAAGATGGTTTAAGGAGGTTAGTTTTCTTCTTTGGTGGTGTGTTCATCGTTGGAAGAGCGTGCTTCGATGGATACCTTTCTCTCACAGCTCCTCCTCTCCCCAATTCCACCAAAATGAATAGTGTGCCAAAATAATAGATTATGAAATCTATTACTTTGTAGGCATAATTCAAAATGATTCATTAATTAATGTGGGTGGCATAATTAAAGCATGAGGGTTGGAACAATTAATTGTGGAGGAATCCCAAGAGGCTCCCCCACATTAATGAGGGAGTTGAGAAATTTTCCTCTCCCCCCATTAATAGGGGTCAGGTGGTCCCCACCCCAAAATTTAAATTGGGATGTTTTGAGATCAAGGGAGGTCCCCACAACAATAAATCTAGAAAAGGAGGTTTAGTTCTGGTGGACACCCCCCCTGAACATCAACATAGGAGGGTGGTTACAACAAAATAAAAGAAGATAGTTTATTTTATGTTATTATTTCCACGAAAAACCAAAAAACTAACTTTCACCCTCGACCAACTACTGTCAATGTGAATGTATATTTAATAGAATATCGGCACTGGGAGTTCACCAGTGCCCCTAGATTTCAATTCCGAGCAATGGTTCAAAATTTAGAAAAAACCAGCTCGCACGTTTAATGAACGTACCTAAACAAAAGTTCAGAATTTAATTCCTGACACTCCATGCCTCAGAATCACGCATCTTCAATTTTCATGGACTCGTAAAATTAATATTTATTTAAAAAAATTACAAGGAAAATATGGGTCTTTGAATTCTCCCCACCTTAGGGCTCTACGTACCTATAATCCAAAACTCAAAAAAAGGGAACAAGTGGGGGTACAAAGCATGCATCTGAGCCTCCCACTCCCATGAGATCTCTTGGAGGTTGTCGTGCTTCCATCAAACACGCATCAGAGGTATCGACCGTCCACAAAGGACTTACTCCTGTAAATTCGCAATCTATACTGGAACCTCTATAAAAGTCACCCCATCGTCGACGTCGACCTCTCCATGGTCGATGATGTGAGAAGGGTTGTTCACGTATCTCCTCGGCTAGGATACATGGAAGATGACGAGAACCTAGTGAAACTGAGGTGGAAGATCTATGTATTATGCCTCCTCGCCAACTCTTATGAGGACCTGAAAGTGTCTGATGAATCTTGAAGATAACTTTCCACCTCGACAAATCTCTGCAATCCTCGTTGATGTGAGACCTATAAAAATACAAGGTCTCCATCCTTGAACTCTAGAGGTCTCCATCTCCAATTATCATATTACTTGGTCCTGCTCTATGTAGTCTTAATCCACTCATGGATGATCTGAACCTTCTCTGTGGTATCGCATACCATCTCTGGACCCACTAGTGCTAACACCCCTAGGTTAGGCAAGCACAAAGGTGATCTCCAAGGTCTCCCACATAATGCTTCGAATAGTGTCATCCCAAGGGTGGAGTGATTTCTGTTGTAGTTTGAAAACTCCACCAAAGTTGCGTGATCCTGCTAATTACAATTGAATTCGAGGACATAAGCACAAAACATGTCCCCAAGGGTCTGAATGGTCTGCTCAATCTAACCATCCATCTGAGGATGGAAGGCGGTGCTCAAACGAAGCTGCGTTCTGAATGCCTACTACCACCCCTTCCATAGCCAGGAAGTAAATCCTACATCATGATTGGAGACAATCGTCGATGGTAATCCATGTAGACGCACAATCTCATACACAAAGAGGTGTACCAAGGTCTCTACTGAACTCTGCTCTCTGATCGGTAGAAAGTGGGATAACATGGTGAGTCGGTCAACAATCACCCAAATAGATTCATGTCCTCGAGATGTATGTGGAATTCCTGTCACATATTACCTGGATATCCCATCCCACTTCTACTCTGGGACCACTAAAGGATGAACCAAGTCTATTAGTACTTGATACTCTCCCTTCATTTGCTGACAAGTGAGGCACCAAGAGACAATATCTGCAACTTCTTTCTTCATTCCCGGCCACCAGTGTTGTCGTCGGAGATCCTGGTACATCTTCCCCACTCATGGATGTATAGAAAAAGAGGATGTGTAGAACTCCCTCAACACTTCCTCTTGAAGTGACACTGGTACCATGGTACATTCCCTGAAGTGGATGAAAATCTCCACACCTTAGAAAATCCATTAGGTGCATGCCCTGTGATATCTAGGAACATCGTCTCTCGTAGTCAGTGCCCCCACACTACTCCTACCTGACTCATTGATGAAGTGGGGGGGGGGGGGTGAATGTAAGAGACTGAATGAAATTTTCTCCATCTCTATCCACAATGTATATCTACAAAGAGGACAGCTGCACTATCTCCTCACCTAGAAACTTTATACAAGATATCCTACTGAGTGCATCTTCAACATCATTCCCCTTCCTATGAATATAGACTATCTCGAAGTCATAGTCTGGGAGGAACTCAACCCAATATCATTGTCTTTGGTTTCGGTCCTTCGGAGTGAAGATATACTTGAGACTCTTCTGATCAGAGTACATGGTAAAACAATCACCCGTCAGATATTGTCACCACATCAAAAGGCAAAGACCACTACTGCGAACTCTAGGTCTTGGGTAGCGTAGTTATGTACGTGTTGTCTCTGATGTAGAGAACTATAAGTTATCAATGCTCGCTCCTATATCAGGACACATCTGAGTCTGTTCCCTGATGTGTTGCTGTAGAATACATACCCTAAGCTCTCCTCTGGATGCCTCAAAATGGGGACACTAGTCAGCCTCTGCCTCATCTCTTGAAAACTCCAATGGAATCTCTCCAACCACAAGAAGGGTTTCCCCTTCTTTTCAATGTTGAAAGTGGTGCTATAACTCTGGAGACATCGGGCACAAATCTCTCGTAGTAACCGGAAAAACCAAGGAAAATTCATACCTATGTCACACTCCTGGGTGGATCCCATGAAAGTAACACCTAAATCATTGCTGGATCTACTACAAATCCATCCACCGATATGACATGTCCTAGAAAGTGAACCTCTCTGATACAAAACTAGAACTTTGAGAGCATACCATAAATATGGTGATCTTAGAGTGTGCCCAGTACTACCATCAAATTATTGGAATTCGCATCCTCAGAAGTCGAGCATATCAGAATGTCATCGATGAAGACTAATAAAAAGTGATCAAGATATGTATTAATGGTCCTATTCATGAGTCCCATGAACATGACTGGAGTGTTGGTCATAACTAATGGCATAACTAAGAACTATTAATGGTTTTACCGACACCAGATGGTCGTCTTCTGCACATCCTCGCCTCATTCTCTTATCTAATGATAGGTTGATCTGAGGACAATCTTTGAGAACCACCATGCTCTCTTCAGCTGATCAAAGATGTAGTCAATCCTCAGGAGTGGGTAATTGTTCTTCATAGTCACCTGGTTCAGGAACCAGTAGCCAAAACAAAGCCTTAAGCTCCCATTCGCCTTCTTGGAGAATAGAATCGGGGCTGCCTAATGTGAAACACTAGGCTAGAAGAACCAATTCCACTACAATTCCTCTAGCTATACCTGCAGCTCACGAAGATCTGTGTGAGCCATGCGATACACTGGTGTCGATATCGATGTCGTCCCGGGGGTACAAGTCAATGTAAAATTTCACCTCTCTATGAGGAGGTAGACATGGGCCATCATCTGGGAAAACATCCGCGTAATGGTCCACCGCTACAGGATAGCTCAAACTCTCCACATAAACTACTTCGAGGGTGAGGCTAGCCCACTGATGAGTGATCGGTTGCACACTCCTCTGAGTGAGTCCGTCCTGCGCTTTATATTCACCCTTCTCTCCGGTGAAGGTAAACCACGTCTAATCAGTGCATAAAACACCGCACTTTGCACCTAATACAGTCACTCTGAGCATCGATTATAGATAACGAGTCCATAAACATGATGACATTGTAAGGCCTCGACGCCGCTACTAGGAGATCGAAGCCGAAGATCTCGCCTCCTAGAATAATCTCGCACATTCATCACCAGTAGATAAACGTCAAATCTACTCCCATAGGAATCTCTAGCCTTAATGATTGAGCCAATAGATCCGTCGGAATATCCGAGCTGCATACGAGGGAAGTGGAAAATAAAGAATGACTAGAACCTGTGTTTATATATACAACATCTAAGGTGTAGTAGACAAAAACTGTATCTCATATCATCTCCGAAGCGCCATGATTGTAAGCCTCAGCTGCCTAGAGCTGAGATCTCCTCTGTCCACCTGCTCCTTGCGGTCAGGGTGGACCCCCTGGTGGTGGTGGCAGTAACATCTTGAATCGGTGCTCAATGCTAGCTGCACGACTAGCTCCTCTTCAACGTCTGCCTAATCATTATGGACCACCTATATCGAATCTCTGTCTCTGTCTAGGTGGTCCTTTTACCGTCTCCTGATCATCCAAACGATGGGTCGGATTGTCACGAGCCATTTGACCCTTCCCATAGTATGTGAAAAGTTTCCCACTCCTGCCATGTCTATCTTTTCATGGGGTACCCCGCACATCTGAATCATAATCATTCGGTCATACACCATTAGGTTTGCTCCTCTTGGACCACTAAAACATCTGTCTACATCCACCTACAGAAGACTCAGCTACGTGATGGCTGGCGGGGGATCTCGCAGCTGGAGACTATTCAGAAAGGAAACTCACCACTAGTAGGACTCTCTCTAACTCCCATGTATGCATCGTGATGTTGAGTGAAACCATCAAAGATCTAATCTCCGGCATGAGTCCCTAAATGAAAATTCGGGCCCTGAAGAATGGGTCTCCCATCATATCAGTGGAGTAGTGTGAGAGATCAGTGAACCTCACTTCGTTCGGTGCTACAGTCATGCTACCCTGCTAGAGATGAAGTAGCTCCAAAATGCACACTATGTGAAGAGTATTTGGGACAAACTCTGCCGGAAATAGGCTCTCAATGTCTTCCCAGGGAAGAGTCACCTCATCGTGAACTTGGATCATAAAACTCCACCATATTCCCGTTTGTTCCTTTAGAATGATGGTGGAAAAGATCACCATGAGATTGATTGGTGTCCTTATGAGTTGGAAGAATCTCACCAGATTCTCTAGAAAATCCTCAACCGCCTGTGTATTCATCTCTTCCCTAATCCTGGGTGGCCTATGACACTGGAACTCATGAAACATGCTCAAGCGGTGTGCACCCTCTCCTGCTGGAGCTGGTGGCATCAGTGGCCCAATGGGTAGTTGTACAACTAGCACCTCCACCGGTGCCTCTACTAGAAGGGGTCCCTAAACCGAGGCCTCGTCGCTCGGTGGGCTGTCAGTGCGTAAAACACTCGGAACTCTACCTGGCTATCTATGTGGAGTCATCCTAAAAATAAACAATTGTTCTATGGTCAAAAAGTTATTTCTGGTGAGCTAACCTGGTGAGCTTACTTAAAAAAACTTTTGAAAACACACATGCAATCAGTGTTTTCTTGCACTAAGTCAAAAATCAGTTGTCAGGATCCTGGTGTATGGATACGTCGGCCGCTACACCAACACTAGACTCCATGAACTGAAAATAGAACACACTACACTTAACACTATTTATTCACAAAAAAGATAGGATTCCTATGTTTTATGGTTGAACGGACTCCTATGATACCAATTTTTCAAATCCCACCCCCCGGGGCCTGTGCCGTTAGAACCCCAAGCCCGCCTTCCATAGGCTAGGGGCTGGCGACTAACAACAAAGGAGTATTCCATAAAACTGGGAAGGTATTTCCTTTATATCCTACAATCTCATATAACCAAGTGCACCAAATTATATAAACACAAGAAAAGTATATAGTAATTAAGTGAGAACAGTATGTAAAAAGGGGCCAGAATACAAGCCCAATTGGAAAGTAAAAGTACAACTTCAATTCAATACAACTGAAGAAAATGGAAATTCATCTACTGGATCATACTCAGAGGTTACTACCTGAAGGGTAGGTAAATATCACCTCCACAACACTCCATGTCTTTCTGTCATGTAAAGACACTCTGTATAGTTCACCTTTGGGAACCGTCTAGTCCTGGTACTATCAGCCACAATCAGCACTTTGTGTCATCAGCATCAAACACAATAAGGTGTGGGCATAGCGTGTGAAAGGGTGAGTATAATGATACTAAAAAGTGACCTCAAGACCCTCTAGGTCTCAAAAAATCCAACAAGGATAAAACAAAAATTACAAAATCAACAGATAAATTTACATAGTTATAGGCCCATACATATACCTACGTTGTCAGGTAATCTATCTCAATCATGACGAAAACAAAGAAAAACTGACTCAACTCAAAGAATAATTTTATTCTAGGGGTAGAATCAAGTAACATCCCCAGTCACAGTGTCAAAACCACATCTACTGCTGAGATCTTCCTTTATCGAGTACAGTGGGTCTGTCACGACCCCAAGGTGCTTCCCACTAACCCTGTACTGTTGAGGTACTCCTCTTGTCTAGATCAGTGGGTTTTCCAATTCACACAGAGGTGATCCCCACCGTGGGTCTACCGCATCTCCAAGGAACTCCCCCTCATATCCTCCTGAGTTACTCCTCCTGTCAAGTATCGTGGGTCTGCCGCAACACCAAGGCGCTACCCACTTTGGGTCTGTCGCGACACCAAGGCACTCCCCACTGGGCTAGTCGAGTCACTCCGAGTCGAAACTGTAATATCCAAAGTAATTAATGAATAATATATATTCTTATCTATGTCTATTTGTTAATTACATAGTGTTTTAGAGGCTTAAAATGGGAATAAATCCAATCTTTAGCATAGAATTCTCTAATTTTTTTAAAAGATTGTTTAACCACCTTTTGATGGAGAACCATTTTTAAATCAATACTTTGACAATTTTATAATCACTATTTTTCAAAATAAACATATTCTTTATGATAGGGACATTGAAATTTACATTGGATAATTTTTTGGTATTTTTCTGGGAATTTTTATTTTTTAATGAATATTGAAAAATATTGCATTTTACATCAAAACTTTTTTTTCATATAATTTAATTATATAGTTAGATTATATTTTTAATTTGTTTTAAAGTTTAAATAGAATATATTTTCACCATTTAATCAAATATTTGTCATTATAATTAATTTCACATTGTAATTGGGCATAAACTAATGCCAAACATTTCATAGATATTGTTTCAAAAATCCCGCTATTTGTTTTGACAACGGGAATTATTTTTAAATTAAAAATTTCAATTTATGTGTTTGGAATTTGGTAAAATGGATTCCATATTTTTAATCAGAAGGTCCAAATTATGTAATTAAGACTCTTTTGTTTTTGGACTTTGAGAATAGTAACGACGGTAATTATCTTTAATTATCTTGATTAGTTAGTAATCGAGTAGTTAAGGACAATATAATAATATCATAAAAATACAAAATGACACCAACATGTGTTCTAATACTACTGGTTGTGTCATGGTCGACCATGGGATGCCTTTTTCCAAACATGGGGCCCCCATGGAATCACTTTTGTGTGATAATGACTTTTTATCTTTTTATTTTTTTTAAAGAAAGTAAATATAACAAAGAATGTATCACCTGAGTAAAAAAATTTAATTTCGTCTACAGAAATGATATTTTGGACTATAAATATTCATTGGAATGATACAAATATTTCTTACATAATTGTATTTTTTTATAATTTTTAGACATTATATAAATTAAATTATTTATGACATAATGATGATGCAGGGATTACCTCATTATTTAATGATTTAAATAAAATAAAAAGATAATGTAAAATCTAAGACCTAAACATGTCAAACACCTATTGGATGGGTGGATTTATAACCCTTATAACTTTATCCTCGAAATACACCAATGTCGGGCCTTTAAAATCAGAAACTCATTTGAATATAAACTAACATTTAATACCCTTCCAAGAGTGACCCTCCTCTCCTCTTATAAAAGGACCCCACCTCTACCTCATTTCCCACAATTATCAAGCCTTTGGATGGCCAATCTCTGCTCATTTTATCTCTCCATATCCCTATACTCATTCTAGATTCCTTAACATAGGTAGTAATCTCTTCAAAAAACCCTTTTGGTTCAAACCAAAGAGAGTTACCTGATTTAAAGGTACTGTCTTCACTTGTGTTATTTTGTTTTATTTTTCTTCTCCAACCCCCTAAACTCATTTTATTAATTTCTTTTGTAACAAAACATGTATCTTAAATAAAATAGTATTTTTTTATAAGAAGGATTCAAGCTACACTTACACACACCTACATCTAATGGTTAAAGAACATATTGTTTCCATGGATGGCGAATTTCTGCCTCATGAAATGATGATTGTTCAACAATCATATAACACCTTCAAAGGTGGCCATAAAGATGGAAGTATATTTATATATGATATATTATATTATTATTTTTTACTTAAGCTTCTGTATTTTTTATTTATGGCACACCATTTTGGTTTCCATTATGGGTAAACGCGATATATTCATTTTAGGAAGTGCAGACTACCACCCCCTCAAAGTGATTTGATTCGTTAATAAAATATGTGGTATGTATAAAGGATATATTTAATGATATTATATATGATATTATACTGGAATTATAATATACCTTTACATCATTATGATTTCACTCCATTAAGTAAGAAATAGAAATGAAAGTAGCGTTCATGCGTACGTACGACTTACCGTCTCCATGAACGGTGTATTTCATTTCTTACCTCTAAATTTTATGTAATATTATAAATGCATGTATATACAGGATATATATGATATATATGATATCTACATCATGAATAGAATTCTGGATATAAAGGATATTTTACCCTAAGAAGAACTTGTTGTTATAAAAAGTGTATTTTTGACTCAAGTACCAATGATTGAAAAAATGACCATTCTTAACTTAAATAATTACATAGTGTTCGTAATATGGTAATAAGTGATATAAAAAAATAATGAACTTGAAAAATGTTCTTAAGAAAGTAGAAATTAACTCATGTTTATAATTCAGGACGTTAATGAAGGATCGTGTCATGTCAGACCCGAGGTATGGGACTTCGTCTCAATCTTCTTTCATTGGGGCATATATTGCTTTATACACAACTTTCTTTTATACGGTGTAGAAACCTCTTTTAATTTTACATTTATTCAAAATTAATCATTTTTTGTACGAAGAGTTTTACTAAATTAAAAAAGGGATGTTTTTTTTGTCGTACGTATGCGGCGACAACGACTTCTTAGTCGCCATGACAATTACGTGAGTTATGGCTTCCTCTATAAGCCATAAAAATTTTTTAAAAGAAAAATAAATACCATATATTAGTCTTCTTTTATTTTGGTATTTAAAATGGTTTTCATAATGTTTTTATTATATCATTGTGTTGAATTGAAATCTTGTAATTGAAATGTGGAAGTGTTATGTTTCCTTTATGCATGTTTAATGTGATACGATTATGTTATGGTTTTTGGGAATTGTTATTAATACGGGTGGTTCCGTGATAAAATAAGGGGGGGTGAGCCCAATATAGCTCTCCAATGCATTGGGTAACGTGAAGGAGTTAAACGTTATGGTTTCTCCGAAGAGATTTAGGGAATATACTGTGATGTGTATTCCAAACGTAACCATGAGAGTTACTCCCTACGTAAGAATGTCATGAATGCCTCAAGTTACCTTTATGTCTTCGTATTTCTATGATTTATTCATTATTTGATGAGGTATGTTAAAATGATGATGTTTTATTAGTAAAGTATGATTTCATACATGGACTAATGTTTTTTTCGTACTTTTATATCCCTTACTGAGATTTTTATGCTCATCCCAAGTTTTTGAATTGTTTTTCACAGGTCAAGGGAAAGGTACATGATGTGATGTTAGTGTCAAGGAAGTGTCAATAAATAATCCATGATTTATTTTAAATATGTTTCCGTTGATGGAAAAAATGAGTACTATCTTTTATGTAACCACTTTGTTTAAATGTGGAATGTAATGCATGTATTATGATCTAATTCTCTAAAACACTATACCTGAAAAGACCCTCAATGTGTATTCTTTAAATAACTCAAGATTAAGTAATGTTTATGGTTGGGGCCTTATAGTCGGTATTAGAGGTCGGTTTATATAATATTAAGAGTTAGAATTATATTAAATGATTATCCAAAAATATTTTTTTTGGTCAAATTGAAATGATATAGATTTTGAAGATTACCATGTTGCTTCATCAATGACATGCTTGTTCAGAATGGTTTTCCGTAGTGGAAATAGGGAAGCAGTTCTAGGAATGCATACAGAAGGAAATGACCTTCCGAATCAGCATCCTGAGATGGTCGGAATTGGAACTGAACAGTCTATTGCAGTAATGGTGCAGTTGAATCAAGCGATAAATAGTGGTGGTATACATGCACGAGATCAGCCAGATCAACCACAGATGAACATGTCAGTGGTGGAACATTTAATGACGCAACATACCCCATCATTTAGAGTATCATCTGACCCTGTTCTCACTGAAGGGTGGATTAAATCACTGGAGAAGATTTTCGATGTCATGGGGTGTTCAGAAAATCAAAAGGTTAGTCTTTCTATTTACCGTTTGGAGGGTGAAGCAGATCAATGGTGGTCAATGGTTAAAAATATCAGGGTTACTGATGAGATTGATGCTCTCGACTGGGATGAATTCAAAGGTATGTTTCTTGAGAATTATTTTCCTAAGGCTGTTCGACTTAGAATGGAAAAACAATTCTTGGAATTTAGGAAAGAGGAAGACTCAGTGGCTGCTTATGAACAAAGGTTCACTCGATTGGGAAGGTATGCTCCAAAATTTATCTGAGACCTTGATAGTAAAATCAATCTTTTTTACTTAGGATTAATGCCAAAATATAGAAGGGAATTATATTCTTGTGAGTTCAAGAGTAATGAAAATATTTTTCGATGTGCTGATAAGGTGGAAATGGAGTTTTCCAATGAACAAGTATTCTATAACAACCAACATAAGAGGAGACCAAGGTGGTAGGAGAAAGAGAAGAAATCATCAAAAAGGTCTGATGGAAAGAAAACTATGTTTCCAATTTGGGATAAATGTGGTAAAAGGCATGCTGGGGAATGTCTTATGAATTCCGGAAAGTTCTACGGATGTGGTAAGATGGGAGATAAGGCTCGGGATTGCACTAAAAAAGATCAGGCTGAAGGTAAGACCAAATTTGATTTACAGTTAGTGAAATGTTTTAAGTGCAATGAGATGGGTCACTATGAAAACGAGTGTCCAACAAAGAACTTGAGTGATGGGAAGCAGTTAGACTACAAGCATAAAGGGGTGGTGAAATCCTTTGCAACTACTTCAGCAGATGTCGGGACATCAAATGAAGTGGTATCAGGTACTTTGTTTATTTTTTCAGATGATGCCAATGTGTTGTTTGATTCGGGGTCTACACATTCTTTCATATATGAAAACGTTTCTAGTAAAATGGGAATACCATCTTAAGAAATGACTCTTGAACATGTGGTAAAAACACCTGGGGGAAATTTTGAGGAAAAATAATTTATAAGAATCTTCCTATCCTTTTCTGTGTAAAGAACCTACTTCCAACCCTTATTGTTTTACCTCTAGTAGTGTTTGATGTTATCCTGGGTATGGATTGGATCTCTATTTACCATGCTACGATTGATTTTATAGCTAAAGAAGTTTCTTTTCAGAAAGACTTTCAGTTTTGTACAAGAATGAACCCTTACTATTGATAACATATCAAGAGTCCGAGAAACTTGTAAAAGATGGAAATGAATGTTACCTTGCACGTATTTTTGAAAACAATGGAACTGTTCAGATTAATGATGTGCTTGTGGTAAATGAGTATCCTAATGTTATTCCTAATGAGTTTCCTGGAATAATACCAGATCGTGAAGTTTAATTTACTATTGACTTAGTTCCTGATGCTAAGACAATTTCAAAACCCATTTATCAAATGGCTCAAATTTAACTTTTAGAGTTGAAGGAGCGATTGCACAATTTATTAGTGAAAGGTTTCATTCGACCTAGAACATCACAATGGGGTGCTCCTGTTTTATTTTATAAAAATAAAGATGGTTCTATGAGGCTTTGCATTGATTATAGAGCCTTGAATAACATCACTATTAAGAAAAAATATCCTTTTCCTCATATCGATGATTTGTTTGATCAGCTCCAGGGAGCTCAGTATCTTTCAAAGATTGACATGAGATTGGGGTACCATCAGTTGAAGGTAAAGGAAGCAGATGTTCCAAAGACCGCGTTTCATACAAGATATAGCCATTATGAATTTGTAGTAATTCCTTTGGGGCTAACCAATGAACCTGCTGTATTCATGGAAATTATGAATAGAATTTTCCATGAGTTCTTGGATAAGTTTGTGGTTGTTTTCATTGATGATATTTTGGTTTTTTATAAAATTAATGAGGAGCATGAAATTCATTTCTGGGTTATTTTGAAACCTTAAAAGAATAGAAATTTTATGGGAAATTAAGCAAGTGTGAGTTTTGGTTGAAAAAAATTTCATTCCTTGGTCATATTGTTTATAAAGATGGGATAACTATTGATCTTGCAAAAACAAAGGTTGCTGAAAAATCGCCAAGACCCACAAATGTAACTGAGATTCATAGCTTCCTTGGATTGGTAGGCTATTACCGAAGGATTGTTAGAAATTTTTTACGGTTATCTAGTCCAATGACTAAGCTAACTCTGAAGGGTGTTAAGTTTATCTGGACAAAAGATTGTGATGATTGTTTTTCGGAACAGAAAATAAGATTGGTGAATGCTCCAGTTTTGGCACTACCTTCCAGGAATGGGGAGTTTGTTATCTACAGTGATGCTTCATTGAAAGGATGTGGTTGCGTCCTAATACAGAATGATAAGGTAATTTCTTATTCTTCCCCTCAGTTTAAAACTAATGAGTAAATTACCCTACACATGATTTAGAATTAGCTGCTGTTGTTTTTGCTTTAAAATTTTGGGAGCATCATTTGTATGGAGTAAAGTGTGAAATATATACCGATCAAAAATGTTTAAAGTATATATTCACATAGAAAGAATTGAACATGAGAGAGAAGATATGGATAGAATTAATCAAGGATTATGATTTCACAATTCATTACCATTTGGTAAAATCAAATAATGTGGCAGATGCTTTGAGTCAAAAAATTAATGCTTCATTAACAATGTTGAATTTGGAACGTGATCCATTGGTTAAGGATTTGATGAATGTTGGCATTGAAGTTGTTGGTGCAGGATTTCCTTCTGTTTTGTTTCATGTATCAGTGAAATCTTCTCTATCAGACAGAATTAAGCAAGCAGAGAAGCAAGACAGTGAGTTGTAGAAAAAGGTAGAGCTGGTTCAAAAGGGTAAGTTTCCTGAATTCAACATTGATAATGATTGTGTTTTGATATTTGGGAAGAGATTGTGTGTGCCTTGTGTTTCATAGTTGAAGAGAGAGTTGTTATGTGAAGCTCATAGTTCTCCGTTTTCAGTTCATCTAGGCAGTACTATGATGTATAGAGATCTTCGGAAGTATTACTGGTTGGACGAAATGAAAAGAGATATTACTGATTTTACTGTGAAGTGTTTGACTTTTCAACATGTTAAGGAAGAGAGACAATTACAAAAATGGATTCTTCAACCTTTACCAGAACCAGAGTTGAAATGGGAGAATATATCCATGGACTACGTTGTGGGATTGCCGAAGACACCTCGAGGTAATAATACAATCTGGGTTATTGTTGATTGCTTGACTAAATCTGCCCATTTCCTTTCCATACGAGATACTTTTTCCCTATATCAAATTCCCCATTTGTATCTTAAAGATATAGTCAGGTTACATGGAGTTCCTCTCTACATTGTATCTGACTGTGATCCCAGGTTCACTTATAACTTTTGGAAAGGCCTTCAGAAGTCATTGGGTACTTAATTAAATATTAGTACAGTTTTTCATCATCAATCAGATGGTCAGTCGGAATGAACAATTCATACATTGGAAGATATGATACGTGCTTGTTCGATGGATTATCAGGGATGTTGGGCCCGACATCTTTTGTTGGTTGAGTTTTTTTATAATAACAGTCTTCATTCCAGTATATAGATGGCACCATTTGAGGAATTTTATTAGAATTGGTGTCGAACAATAGCTTTTGGGGATGATGTGGGTAAAAATAAGTTGATGGTACCAGAATTGGTAGAAGAGTTAGAAAAAAAAGGTCAGCTGATACAGAAACACATGAGAATAGCTCAGAGCAGGCAGAAGAGTTTTGCGGACAAGAGGAGGGAGGATCTCCCTTTGGAGGAAGGTGATCATGTTTTTCTCAACTTATCACCATGGAAAAGTGTAATGTGATTTGGTAAGAAAAGATAATTGAGTCCAAGGTTCATTGGACCATATGAAATTATGGAGAGAGTTGGACTAGTTGCATACCGAGTGGATTTACCTACTAGTTTATCTCAGGTACACAATGTTTTTCATGTTTCAATGTTAAGTAAGTATATGCTAGATCCATCTCATTTTTTGAGTCCAGAGGTAGTTCAGCATGAAGAGAATCTATCTTATGAGGAACAAACGGTCTAGATTCTTGACCACATGGTTCATGTGTTGCAGGATAAGGTGATTCATCATGTAATGGTTTTGTGGAAAAACCACATGAGTGAAGAGGCTTCATGGGAATCTGGAAATGCAATGAGGGATAAATACCCCCACTTATTCGATTAGTAAATAAATTTACGGGACAAAATTTTATAAAGGGGGGAAGGATGTAACATCCCAAATTAGTAATAAATAATAGATATTCTTATCTATGTCAATTTATGAATTAAATAGTGTTTTAGTGGCTTAAAATGGGAATAAATCCAATCTTAAGAATAGAATTCTATAATATTTTTAAAAGCTTATTTTACCACCTTTTGACGGGGAACATTTTTAAATCAATCTTTTGACAATTTTATAATCTCTATTTGTTAAAATACACTTATTCATTATTATAGGGACATTGAAATTTACATTGGAAAATGTTTTTGGTATTTTTCTAACAATGTTCATTTTTTAATGAATAGTGAAAAATACTGCAGTTTACATCAAAACTGCTTTTTCATATAATTTAATTATATGGTTAGATTATCTTTTTAATTGGTTTTAATGTTTAAATAGAATATATTTTTACCATTTAATCCAATATTGGTCATTATAATTAATTTCTCATTGGAACTGGGCATAAACTAATGCCAAACTGTTCATAGATATTGTTTCAAAAAAAACCCGCTATTTGTTTTGAAAATGGGAATTATTTTTAAATTACTTATTCAATATATATTTTTGGAATTTGGTAAAATGAATTCTATAGTTGTAATAATAAGGTCCAAATTATGTAATTATGACTCTCTTGTTTTTGGACTTTTTGAATTGTAACGACGGTAATTATCTTTAATTATCTTAATTAATTAGTAATCATGTAGTTAAGGATAATAAAATAATATCATAATAATAAAAAATGACACCAAAATGTGTCCTAATACTACCGGTTGTGTCATGGACGACCATGGGATTCCTTGTTCTAAACTTTGGGACCCCTGGAATCACTTTTGTGTGATAATTACTTTTTATCTTTTTATTTTTTTAAAGAAAGTAAATATATCAAAGAATGTATCTCCTGAGTAAAACATTTTTTATTTTGTCTACACAAATGATATTTTGGACTATAAATATTCATTGGAAATATAGAATGATATCCTACATAAAGTTATTTTTGTTATAATTTTTGAACATTAAATAAATTAAATTATTTATGACACCATGATGATGTAGTGATTACCTCATTATTTAACGATTTAAATAAAATGAAATGATATTGTAAAATCTAAGACCTAAACATGTCAAAAACCTATTGGATGGGTGGATTTCGAACCCTTATCACCTTATCCTCGAAATAAATCAATGTGGGACCTTTAAAATACGAAGATCATTTTAAAATAAAGTAACATTTGATACCTTTCCAAGAGTGCTTCTCCTCTCCACTTATAAAAGGCCCCCACATCTACCTTCATACCCTCACTTCTCAAGCGTTTGGCTCGGCCAATATCTACTAATTTTATCTCTCCACGTCTCTCTCCTCATCCTAGAAGCCTTAACTTTGGCAGGAATTTCTTCAAAAACCCTTTTGGTTCAAAAAAAAAGGAGTTACCCGATTTAAAGGTAATGTCTTCACTTGTGTTCTTTTGTTTTATTTTGCTTCTACAACCCCCTAAACTATTTTTATTAATTTATTTTGTAACAAAATCAGTATAATAAATATACTAGGATGTTTTTATAAGATTTATTTGATCTACACTTACACACACCTACATCGAATGGTTAATGAACATATTGTTTCCATGGATGGCGAATTTCTGCCTCACGAAACGATGATTGTTCAACACTCATATAACACCTTCTAAGGTAGCCATTAGGATGTCAATATATTTATATATGATATATAATATGATTTTTTTAATTAAGCTTCTGTATTCTTCATTTATGAAATACCTTTATGGTTTCCATTATTGGAAAACATGATATCTTCATTTTAGGAAATGCGGACTACCGCCCCCTCAAAGTGATTTGATTCGTTAATACAATATGTGGTACTTATAAAGGATTGATTTAATGATATTATATATTATATTATACTGGAATTATAATATACCTTTATATCATTATTATTTCACTCCATTTATAAGAAATAGAAATGAAAGTAGCGTTCATGCGTATGTACGGCTTGCCATCTCCATGAACGGTGCATTTCATTTCTTACCTCTAAATGCTTTGTAATATTATAAATGCATTTATATACTGGATATATATGATATATATTATATATAAATCATGAATTTAATTCTGGATATAATGGATATTTTACCCCATGAACAACTTTTAATTATAACGAGTTTATTTTTGACTCAAGTACCAATGATCGAAAAAATGACCATTATTAACATAAATAATTATATAGAGTTAATAACATGTTTATAAGAGATATAAAAGAAATAATGATCTTGAAAATGGTTCTTAAGAAATTATAAATTAAGTCAAGTTTATTATTCCGGATGTTAATGAATGATCGAGTCAAGTCGGGCCCAAGGTATGAGATTTCGTCTCAATCTTCTTTCATTGAGGAATAATTTGTTTTATTCACAAATTTCTTTTATATATTGTATAAACCTCATTGAATTTTACATTTATTCAAAAGGAATATTTGTTTATATGAATCATTTTACTAAACTACAAAAGGAATGTTTTTTTTTCATACGTATGCAGCGACAACGACTTCTCAGCCGCCGTGACCATTATTTGAGCTTCAACTTCTTCTACAATCCATAACTTTTTTTTAAATGAAGAATAAATACCATGTTTTACTTTTCTTTTTTTTGGTATTGAAAATGGTTTTCATAATGTTTTTAATATATCATTGTGTTGTATTGATATCATGTGATTGAAATGTTGAAGTTTTATGTTTCCTTTATGCATGTTTTATGTGATACAATTATGTTTTGGTTCTTTGTAATTGTTATGAATCGGGTGGTTTCGTGATAAACTATGGGTGGGTGAGCCCGATATAGCTCTCCAATGCATTGGGTAACGCGAAGTAGTTAAAGGTAAAGGTTTCTACGAAGATATTTACGGAATATATTGTGATGGGTATTCCAAACGTAACCATTCAGGTTACTCCCTACGTAAGAATGTTATGAATGCCTCAAGCTACCTTTATGTCTTATGATTTCTATGATTTATTAATGATATGATGATGTATGATAAAATGCTTATGTTTTATGAGTAAAGTATGATTTCATACATGGACTAATGTTTTCTTTTCATACTTTTATATCACTTACTGAACTTTTTATGCTCATCCTTTGTTTTTAAAATGTATTTCACAGGTCAAGGGAAAGGTACATGATGTGATGATAGTGTCAATGAAGTGTCAAGAAAGAATCCATGTTTTATTTTAAATATGTTTCCGTTGTTGGTAAAAATTAGTACTATCTTTTATGTAACCACTTTGATTAAATGTGGAATGTAATGCATGTTTAATGATCTAATTCCCTAAAACTCTAAACTTGAAAAGGTCCTCAACGTGTATTCTTGAAATAACTCAAGATTACTTAATGTTTAAGGATGGGGGCTTATAGAAATAGTCAGCAATTGTAATGTCTCAAACTGTTACTAGGTCTTCACACAATTCTCGCTCGTCTCTGGAAGGATCCAGTAACACCAGAGACTTTTATGAGAAATATTTTTTTTATGTTATATAAATAATAAAAGGAATTTTTCACTACACACAACACATGCTTGGCTTGCTTTACACCCAATCACGACCTTCCTCGATAGCTTGCGTCGTACGCAATACCGAGTTTCACTAAACAACGATATACTATTAAAATATTATTAAAAATAGCCGTTATGAATAGTAATAACCACTTTTTGAAATTTTATGAATTATATCGAAATTAGCCTAGGGTAAAATTTTTGTATTTTTAGGAAAACATTCAATTTTTTATGAATAGTGAAAACAATGAGTTACTATTTAAAAACCGACTTTTTATTTAAATAATTATTTATTTTATTTAGTTTCATTTTAGGTAAAAATTGATACATAATACTTATATATAAGTTCAAATTAATTCATTGGAGACATTTTATAATAATATTATATATATATAAATTTTATTAAACATTTCACCGTCTTTTACCCACCTCCTAGGAGAATTTCCAAACTCACATAAAACATAATTTTACCGCTTTTGTGGATGGAGTTTTAAAAATATGAGAGACAAGGTTGATGTTAGTAAGTAAAATGTGGTTCAATGAGATGAAAATAATTTTTGTTGAATAGTAACTTTTTACTTTTTTTACCACTGTTAAAAGTAAATAGGGTCATTAAGGGTAAAAATGGTATTATTATTACCCAAAAACATGTCCTAATTCTATTGGATAAGTGTAATTCGACCCAAGGCAGCCTTAGGAATAAAATATGACCATTTAGGACCACTTGTATTAGATTAGGATATTTAATATTAATTTATTTAACGAAGGGTTAAAATAGTTAAAATCAATGTTGAATAAGTAAATCATTTTTAAAATAGGGTTATAAATAAGATAAATTCGACTATAAATATTAATTAGAAATATAAAAAGATTTACTACATAATGGTATTTTATTTGAATTTTTTATACATTAAATAATTTAATTTATTTATGACACAATGATGATGCAGTAATAATATTATTAATGAAATATTGACATAATTGATGTTATAAATACCCAAATAAATGTAATTTGAGACATTTTATAAATTCAACTAATTTTCTAGGTAAATATGACATGTTATTATTTATTTAATTAACTTTGGTCGAAATAATCATTCTTTTATGATTTTCAGAAAAATCAATTACCAAATTGTGTGAAAATTGACATAAAATAGTTTTTTAAACAAATATTATATTATTAAATGAAATTTTATTCCTAAAAATCTAAGGATCCGCAAAATGATTTATATAAGGTTATATATATTAATAATAAACAACTTGGGGTTCGTTTGGATTGTTATAGTGTGTTTATTAACCTTATAGTGTAAGAAAACAAGAAGAAAAGGTAAGAGTAAAATTATTTAACTTAAATTTAAATCGAAATGATATGTTTAAAATAGAATCCTAAACTTGTCTAAATTCTATTTATGAGATTATTTCGACCCATCCCCACATTAGCTTCGAAATAAATCAATTTGGAGCTATTTAAAACCGAATATGACTTTATAATAAAATAATATTTTTAGTTTTTCCAAAGGTGCCCCTCTACTCCCTTATAAAAGGGAACCTCCTCCCTCTCTTCCTCACACCAATTTGAGCCTTCAAGCTCATACATCTTCTAAACATTTCTCCCCTACACTTCCCTATAAACATCCTATAGGTTCTGGTCTTCTTCAAAGACAAATCTTAGTGCCCTAAGAGAAGGATTCAAATGGCGTGTCGAAAGAAGAGGTAATATCCATTACCGATTTTTTAAACATTATTTCTTCTTCTACTTCTTCTTATTTAGTTTTTTAATAATGAATTAATAACATCAGTATCATTCATATACTGATATGTTATTATAAGTATGAAACAACTCTATTTCACTATCTATCCATCCTATGGAAAACGAAATCACCGCGCGTGCGTACGTACGGAATTTCGTCTCCACGCCGTGGTGAAATCTATTTTACACCACCACCTTACTTGGATGGGTATAATGGTGTTAAAATTGAATATATATTATTATTTTAATGTTTTATTGATTCTAAAATAGTATAAATACACTCCAATACAATTCCAATATCATGGGAACGGTATCATCGCTCGTGCGTACGTACGGAATTCCGTCTCCACGACGCGATGAGATTCATTCTCCTTGTTAACCATTAAAGAATGATTATAAAGTATATATAAGAAATAATAATGAGTTATATTACATTATAAAGCTACTGGATTTATGTATATATATATGTATGTCATCTACTTAGTTACATTATACACAATAAGAAACGAAAACAACGTTCATGCGTACGTACGACCTACCGTCTCCATGAAAGGTGTATTTCTTTCTATTTATTGATCTATTATATATATGTATATTCTGAATATATATTATATATAAATCATGGTTTATATTCTGGAATTATGTAATCATGATATAAGTAATCATATGAATAATTACAAGTCAAAACACGGACAACAAATGAAATGATTTTACCCAAAACGCTCTTTAACAAGGAATTTACAAATGAACGGGTAATATAAAGTCATAAGTGAACCATATATGAGATCATAACAGTGATTATGATTCTAGAATAAGTCAATGACATTATTTAAATCATTATACAGGAGGTTCGGACACTTACGAAGCAAATCAGACATAAGGTAAGGGAAAATCTCACAATCTCATATTTATCCGAGATTGTCTATACTTTGGATTTTAATGGGGTGTATTTTATCATCCACATCCATGTTTTATCAATATTTAATATTATTTCCATCCACCTAAAATTATTTAAATCCAATTTTACCCTTCCATGAGTTTTTAATAAAAGATATTAAAGAAATCTTTTGTCATTTTTCGTACGAGGTACTTTTTGACTTTTCTGACAAAAGTACGAGAAGAATGTTTTGTTAACTTATACGGCATGAATGGAATTTTAAAACATTATTTCCAAGAATATTCCTTTAAAATTTTTCATGTTTATTTTTAATCAACTTCTGTTAGTTTAGAATTTTATGACATGTTAAGAAAGGTAAAGTGTTTTTGAAGTAGAAAGTATATTTTCCTCAAGAATGGAGTTCAAGTGTTTTATCAATATTATTTTCCATCTAAGATAATAAAGGGTTATGTTTCTATCCCTATTATTAAATTGATTTGATTATTTTGTGATGGAATTATTTTGGTGAATTCCTTTATCTTATATGAATTGTTTTATGATTTCACAATGTTTAAGAATCCCATTTTTTTACATGGGTTATGATATGATGTATGGTTCATGATTTTGTGGAACAAATAAGAATGGAATCATTATGAGATGGGTGGGAACTATATATCCCTCCAATCTATTAGGTAAATATTTTATATCTCATCAGATAGACATTGCTGGAACGACAGGTTAAACCGGTTCAGTGAAACAGGACTGAAACGAGGAGTGAACTCGGTTCAAAAATGGACTTTATCCACTAAGATAGTCTTGGAAATGAGTCTGGACTAACAAGAAATGATTCTTTATGATTATGTGTGTATGTAAAAAACTTTCATGTTTTATGTTATGATTATTGGGATTACATTTCACTAATATGATTTATCCCATGTTATGACATTATGATCTCTTTTGCAGGTTAAGATTTCCAAAATGTTATGTTATTATGAATATGATGTGATTGATATTTCGTTTGTTTACCCTTACTGAGCATTTGAGCTCACCCTTTTAGGTTTTCTTTTCCCCAGGATATAATGAAAGGTTTTAGGTAAGAAAAAAAAGAGAAGATCTTTATTGGAGATGTTGAAGATCTTTCACCACGATTAGAAGATTATATTCCGAGTTTCCAAAGACACTAAACTATTACGGTCCTTGTGTGTGTGTTTTTTGTTATGTACTAAGTATTCCACAAATGTAATGTATTTTCCATGTACGTCAATCTTATGGTCTCTAAAGTTGGTATCAGAGTAAAGTTATAGTCAACCGTTGGAATCTATGATGTGAAAGCCTTAGTAAGAACCCTAAGTATAAGTCTAATCATTGAACACGATCTTAGTGACCATGAAAAACCTATGATAAGACCATAAGTGTGAAATTTTGCTCTTAATTATGTGGTTTTCCTACTATAATTAGTGTTTCTCAAACTATTACTCTTGGTTTTGGTCAATGGTTGGAACCCGAAGGAACCGTGGAAATGCGGAATGCGACGGGAAATGCAATGATTGTCCCCCTGAGCAACCAAACGTTATGGGAAATGGAATGCAAAATCATGTAGCCATGATCACACAACTTTCTCAAGCTATGAATCATGCATGACTTCAAAATGAGCAGAGAATGGAAGAATAATATATTGAGTCCTTCTTGAGGCAACATCTACCGTCTTTCAGTGGGTCTTCTGATCCACATGTTTCTGAACAATGGATCAGTACTACTGAAATCATATTTTCAGTTCTTTAATGTTCTGAACATGATAAAGTCATCTTAGCAGTATATCATTTGGAAGGTGAAGTTGATCAATGGTGGAATCCTATAAAGAATACGAGTCCAAGAGAAGAAATTGAGTTCATTGAATGGGACGAGTTCAAGAACTTATTTTTCAATTAGTACTTCCCTCGTATTCTTCGAACAAAGATGGAGAAGGAGTTTTTTGAACTAAAGAAAAAGGATGATGAATCTGTTGGTACCTATGAAGAAAATTTTACAAGACTTTCAAGGTACGCTTCTGGAATTATTATCCAACCTGAGAGTAAGATCGATCGATTATTTAGTGGCTTAAAACCAAGTCTTTGACGGTAGTTATACATAAGGGAATTCAATAGCTATGAGGAAATTGTTCGATGTGCTCTCAAAGTCGAGATGGAGATTGGAGTAACCCATCAGTTCTATGGGTTTAATAAGAAGAGGAAAATGGAATTCGAAGGAAAATCTAAAGAGCACACTGAAAAGAAGATGAGTTTTACCTTATGCTCAAAGTGTGGAAAGAAATATGGAGGGAGTTTTCGTAAAGGGACAAGTAAATGTTTCAAATGTGTAAAGGAAGGTCATCGAGTATTTGAATACCGCAATGATCAGAAGAAGATGTCTAGTGATGTGAACAATGAAAAGGCTACACAGAGTGCACCTTCTACACTTCAATGATACAAATTCAAGGAGATGGGTCATTATGCCAATCAATGCCCAAATCCAAGTGTTGGTGATGATGGTCGACGTCAACAAACATTTAAGGCTAAAAACAATGGAAAGTCACATGCAATTTCTATCAGCGATGTGGAGAACAATAACGATGTGGTGAAAGGTATACTTATCATCCACTCTAAAGAAACAAATGTTTTATTTGATTCTGGATCCACCCACTCTTTTATTTCTACAGAATTTTCTAAGGGAATCATCGTATTACCTCAATAGTTAGATGTAGAGTTAGCTGTGACAACCCCTAATGGCACAACAGTCACATCAAAAGCTTATAATTCTACTCCGATTGATGTTTGTGGGAAAGTGCTTCCTGCAAATCTTGTGATCCTTCCTATAGTGTAATTTGATGTGATTCTTGGCATGTATTTGATTTCTTTATATGGAGCTCATATCAATTGATAATGAAGGGAAGTCACATTTCATATTCTAGATCAATCTGTGATCGTCTATCGATGCAAGGATGAACATAAACATACATTGGAAATTTCTTCCATCTTAAGGGTATTTATTCCACTAAATGAAGGTTATTTATCTCAAATGGTTGGTGAGAAACTCATGATTAATAATATCCCATTATACGAGAGTTTGATGATGTCTTTCCGGAGGAATTGCCGGGACTTCCACCAAATCGTGAAGATGAGTTTTCAATAGAACTCGTACCGGATGCTTTGCCTATTTCAAAGACACCATATAGAATGTCCCCAATTGAGTTGCAGGAATTGATGAAGAAACTCCAAGAGAATCATGATAAGAGATTCATACTCCCTAGTGCGTCACCTTGGGGAGAACCTGTTCTGTTTGTTAAGAAGAATGATGGATCAATTAGACTTTGCATTGATTATCGAGAACGTAACAAGGTAACTATCAAGAACAAATATCATCCCCAATGAATGGATGACTTATTTGACCAACTACGCGGAGCTCGATACTTTTCCAAGATTTATCTTCATTCAGGGTATCAAAAATTAAGGGTCAAAAGGGAGGTTATACCAAAGATGGCTTTCGGTACAAGGTATGGACACTATGAATTTATAGTGATGCCATTTGGTCTTACTAATTCCCCTGTTATCATCATGGATCTAAAGAATAGAGTCTTTAGAGACTATCTTGATCATTTTGTGGTAGTCTTTATAGATGATATTCTTGTATATTCAAAGAGTAAGGAAGAACATTAAGATAACGTGAGAATTATATTGAAGACCCTGAGAAAGGAGAATCTTTATTCCAAATTTAACAAGTGTGAATTTTTGCTTCAAAAAGTTACATTTTTGGGTCACATATTCTCAAAAAAGGGTATATCTGTGGATCCAGCAAAAAAATCGGTTATCGGAAGATAGTCGAAACCAATAACAGTATCTGAGATCCGATGTTTTCTCAGTTTGGCTGGATATTATCGACGTTTTGTGAATGAATTTTCACGAGTATCTAATCCACTCACCATGTTGACACGGAAAGAAGTTATGTTTGTCTAGACAGAGGAATGTGAAGAGAATTTCAAGGAGTTGAAAAGATGGTTATCTAGTGCACCTGTGCTCACACTGCCTTGTAGTGGAGAAAGGTTTGTTATCTACAGTGATTCATCCAAGAAGATATTGGGGTGTGTTCTTATGAAAAATGATACGGTGATAGCTTATGCCTCACGACAATTGAAAATACATGAGCAAAATTACCCAACTCATGATTTGGAGTTAGCTGGGGTAATATTTGCATTAAACATTTGGAGGCATTATCTTAATGGAGAAAGGTGTGATATTTATACTGATCATAAAAGTTTAATGTATATTTTCACACAAAAGGAGCTGAATATGGGCCAAAGAAGATGGTCGGAGCTGACTAAGGATTACGACTGCTCAATTCATTACCACCTTGGGAAAGAAAACAAGGTGGCAGATGCATTAAGTCGACAAGACCATGCCAGTTTATCCATGATGAGGATCACAAAAGATCCAAAATTAGAATTTAAAAAGGATGGATCTTGAAATTATATTGGAAGGGGAAAAATCTTATCATTCTCCAACGAATTTTCAACAATCTATACATGCGAAGACTAAAGAGGCACATAAAGAAGATGTGGAGTTACAAAAGAAGGTGAGAAATGTTCCTGAATTCAACCATGATTGTGATGGGATAATAATGTTCAGGAATTGGGTTTGTGTTCCTCCCATCCCCGAATTATAGAAGGAGCTGCTGGATGAGGCTCATAGTTCTTCATTATCTATTCATCCTGGAAGCATGGAGATGTATAGGGACCTGAAAGAGCACTTCTGGTGGGATGGAATGAAAAGAGATGTTGCTGAATATGTATCTCGATGATTGGTTTGTCAGCAAGTTAAAGCTGAGAGAAAAAATTCTAAGGGGATGTTACAACCATTACCCATACCCGAATGGAAATGTGAAAACATCACTATGGACTTTGTCACAGGACTTCCTAAAACATCCAAAGGAAATAATTCTATCTGGGTCATAGTTGATCGTCTTACAAAGTCTGCACACTTAATTGCTATTAGAGTGGATTTCTCTCTGGATCAATTTGCCAGGATATATGTAAAGGAAGTGGTAATATTGCATGGAGTACCACTTTCTATTATATCTGATCGGGATCCAAGATTTACCTCGAAGTTCTATCGAAGTCTTCAGCATACTCTAGATACAGAGTTGAGTTTCAGCACTGCTTATCATCCTCAGACAGATGGTCAGTCTGAGAGAACAATTAAAAATCTAGAGGATATGTTGAGAGCTTGCTATATGGATTTAAAAGGTGGTTGGGTTCAACACCTACCTTTGTTGGAATTTTATTATAATAGTAGCTTTCACTCTAGTATTCAGATGGCTCCTTATGATGCTCTCTATGGAAAGAAATGCAGGACTCCAACTTCCTGGGATGAAGTTGGGGAAAGAAAGCTATTTGGACCTGATCCTGTTGATGAGTTGGAAAAAAGGTCCAATATATTCAACAACACATAAGAGCAGCTCAGAGTTGACAGAAAAGTTATGCCGACAACCGAAGAAAAGATCTAGAGTTTGAAGTGGGTGATAAAGTGTTCTTACGAATATCCCTTGGAATAGAGTAATGAGATTTTGAAAGAAGGGGAAGCTGAGCCCTTGATATATTGGTCCTTTCAAAATTCCGGATCGTGTTGGGAATGTAGCTTACCGATTAGCACTTCCACCGAATCTCTCTCAAGTTCACGATGTGTTCCATGTATCTCTCCTGAGAAAGTACATACCTGATCCTTCACATGTACTCAGCTCAAAAGTTGTACCGCTGGAGAAAGATCTTTCTTATGAAGAATAGCCGATAGAGATTATGGATTATAGCGAAAAAGGCCTACTAAACAAGACCACTCGCTTGGTGAAAGTTTTATGGAGGAACCACCAATTAGAAGAAGCTACATGGGGGGTTCAGGATATGATGAGGGAGAGGTATCCTCATCTATTTGTTACAAAGTGATGAATTTTGAGGGCAAAATTCACTTTATGGGGGGTAGAATGTAACACCCGAGACTTTTATGAGAAATATTTTGTTTTTATGTTATATAAATCATCAAATTAATTTTTCACTACACACAACACTTTCTTGGCTTGCTTTACACGCAATCGCGACCCTCCTCGATAGCTTGCGTCAAACGCAATACTGAGTTTCACTAAACAATGATATGATATTAAAATATTATTAAAACTAGCCATTATGAATAGTAATAACCACTTTTTGAAATTTTATGAATTTTCTCGAAATTAGCCTAGGGTGAAATTTTGGTATTTTTCTGAAAACTGTCAATTTTTGATGAATAGTGAAAACACTGGGTTACTATTTAAAAACCGACTTTTTATTTAAATAATTATTTATTTAATTTCATTTCATTTTAGGTAAAAATTGATACATAATACTTCTATAAGTTCAAAGTAATTAATTGGAGTCATTTTATAATAATTTTAGATATATAAAAATTTTATTAATCTTTTCACCGCCTTTTACCCACCTCCTAGGAGAATTTCCAAATTCACATATAACATAATTTTACCACTATTGTGAATGGAATTTCAAAAATCCAAGAGACACAGTTGATATCAGTAAGTAAAATCTGGTTCAATGAGATTAAAATAATTTTTGGTGAATAGTAACTTTTTTCTTTTTTACCACGGTTAAAAGTAAATAGGGTAATTATGGGTCAAAATGATATTATTATTACCCTTAAAAATGTACTAATTATATTGTATAAGTAAAATTAGACCAAAAAAACCTTAGGAATAAAATATTACCATTTAGGCCCAGTTGGATTAGATTAGGACATTAAATATTAATTTATTTAAAGAAGGGTTAAAATAGTTAAAATCAATGTTTTATAAGTAAATCATTTTTAATATAGGGTTATACATAAGATAAATTCGACTATAAATATTCATTAGAAATATAAAAAGATTTAATACATAATGATATTTTATTTGTAATTTTTAGACTTTATGTAATTTAATTTATTTATGACACAATGATGATGTAGTAATTATATTATTAATGAAATATTGATATAATTGATGTTATAAATATCCAAATAAATGTAATTTGATACTTTTTATGAATTCCACTAATTATATACGTTAATATGAAATTTTAGTATTGATTTGATTAACATTGGGCGAACTAATCATTCTTTTATGATTTTCACAAAAATCAATTACCAAATAGTGTCAAAATTTACATAAAATAGTTTTTAAAACATATATTATATTATTAATTGATATTTTATTCTTAAAAATATAAGGTTCGGCCAAATGAATTAGATAAGGTTATATATATTAATAATAAACAACTTTGGGTTCGTTTGTCTTGTTATTGTAAGTTTATTAACCTTATAGTGTAAGAAAAATAAGAAGACAAGGTAAGAGTAAAATTATTTAACTTAAAGTTAAATCTAAATGATATGGATAAAATAGAAATCTAAACTTGTCTAAATTCTATTGGTTGAGAGGATTTCGACCCATCCCCACTTTATCTTCGAAATAAATCAATTTTTAGCTATTTAAAACCGAATATAACTTTATAATAAAATAATATTTTTAGTTTTTCCAAAGGTGCCCCTCTCCTCCCTTATAAATGGGAACCTCCTCCCTCTCTTACTCACACCAATTTGAGCCTTCAAGCTCGTCCAAACACTACCAATTTCCCCCCTCCACTTCCCTAGAAACATCCTAGAGGTTCTGGTGTTCTTCATAGACCAATCTTAGTGACCTATGAGAAGGTTTCAAAAGGCGTCTCGAAAGAAGAGGTAATATCCGTTACTAATTCTTTAAACATTATTTCTTCTTCTACTTGTTCTTATTTAGTTGTTTCACTATGAATTGAAAACATAACTATCACTCATATAATGATATGCTATTATAAGTATGAAAAAACTCTATTTCACTATCTATCCATCCTACGGAAAATGAAATCACTGTGCATGCACACGTACGGAATACCGTCTCCACACCGTGGGGAAATCTATTTTCCACCACCACCTTACTTGGATTGGTATTATGGTGTTAATAATGACAATATATTATTATTTTAAAGTGGTATTGATAATGAAATAGTATACATACACTCCAATACAATTCCACGATCATGGGAACGATATCATCGCTCGTGCGTACGTACAGAATACCGTCTCCACGACGCGATGAGATTCATTCACCATGTTAACCATTAATGAATGATTATAAAGTATATATAAGAAATAATAATGAAATATATGAAATTATATAGATACTGGATTTATGTATATATATATATATGTATGTCATCTACATAATTCCATTATACTCAATAAGGAAACAAAAACAACGTTCATGCGTACGTACGACCTATCGTCTCCATGAATGGTGTATTTCATTCCATTTATTGATCTATTATATATATGTATATTATGAATATATATTATATATAAATCATGTTTTATATTCTGGAATTAAGTGATCATGATCTAAGTAATCATATGAATAATCACAAGTCAAAACACGAATGACAAATGAAACGATTTTACCCAAAACGCTCTTTAACATGGAATTTACAAATGAACGGGTAATATAAAGTCATAAGTGAACCATATATGATATCATAACAATGAGTATGATTCTGGAATAAGTCAATGAAATTATTTAAATCATTATACAAGAGGTTCGGACACTTACGATGCAAATCAGACCTAATATAAGGGAAAATCTCACAATCTCATTTTTATTCGAGATTGTTTATACAATGGAATTTATTGGGGTGTATTTTATCATCCACTTCCATGTTTCCTAAATATTTAATATTATTTCCATCCACCTACAATTGTTTAAATCCAATTTTACCCTTCGGTGAGTTTTTAGTAAAATATATGAAAGGAAACTTTTGTCGTTTTTCGTACGAGGTACTTTTTGACTTTTCTGACAAAAGTATGAGAAGAATGTATTTTTTAAATTATATGACATGAATCGATTTTTAAAAAATTATGTCTAGGACACTTCCTTTACAATTTTTCATGTTTATTTTTAATCAACTTCTTTTATTTTAAAATTGTATGACATTTTAAGAAAGGAAAAGTGTTTTTTAAGTAAAAATGATATTTTCCTCAAGAATGGAGTTCAAGTGTTTTATCAATATTATTTTCCATCTAAGATAATAAAGGGTTCTGTTTCTATCCCTATTATTACATTTATATGATTATGTTTTGATGGAATTATTTTTATGAATTCCTTTATCTTATATGAATTGTTTTATGATTTCACAATGTTTAAGAATCCCATTTTTATTACATGGGTTATGCTATGATATTTGGTTTATGATTTTGTGGCACACATAAGAATGGTATCATTATGAGATGGGTGGGACCTATTTCTCCCTCAAATGAATTGGGAAAAGATTTTATATCCCATGAGATAGACATGGCTGGAACGACAGGTTAAACCGGTTCAGTGAAACATGACTGAAACGAGGAGTGAACTCGGTTCAGAAATGGACTTTGTCCACTAAGATAGTCTTAGAAATGAGTCTTGACTAATAAGAAATGATTCTTTATGATTATGTTTGAATTCCACAAAGATTCATGTTTTAATTTATAATTATTGGTATTACATTTCACTACTATGATTTATCCCATGTTATGACATTATGATCTCTTTTCCAGGTTATGATTTGCAAAAAGTTATGTTATTATAAATATGATGTGATTGATATTTCTTTTGTTTACCCTTGCTGAGCATTTGAGCTCATCCATTTATGTTTTCTTTTCCCTAGGATATAAAGAAAGGTTTTAGGTAAGAAAAAAAAAGAAGATCTTTATTAGAGATGTTGAAGATCTTTCACCACGATTAGAAAATTATATTCTGAGCTTCCAAAGACACTATACTATTACGGTCCTTGTGTGTGTGTTTTTTTATGTACTAAGTATTCTGCAAAAGTAATGTAATGTCCATGTACGATAAGCTTATGGTCTCTACAAATCTGCACTATGAGCTACTGGCTGATACCCAAACTATCATGAAGCCCCATAAAGAACTATATCAAAAGTGCACTACATCAAGGTGGTCTCAACGCAACAGACTGCGTGTCAATCGGATGCCCGGTCTGGGACTTATTTTCCTTTTAATTTAGGTGGCCTTGTTGGATACGTGCCCGATCCAACCTGACCATACCTCAACTATACCAAAAACTCTAGTAGTGTATACTGAAAGGGACCATCTCCCTCTAGGATTTCTAGTGCGACTGAAGGTTCATCAAACGAATGTCTGGTGACATAGATATGGGAAAAGAAGTGTAATTGGGTCGTAGTGGGCCTGGGATTGGTCTGACCCGGTCGGACTGACCCGACCGAACTTGGTATGGGTAAAAATGGTTCAGGTCAACCACTCTTGACCGGCAGGGTTAGGCCCAGCTTGTGATGTGGCCCAGTCCACTGGGGGTCCAGTAAGCCATGAGGGCCGTGAGGGGCCACGACGACTTGGGTGCGAAGAGGCTGCTCGGCCGCGAGAGTGCTGCGAGGGCACGAGCTGGTTCGGCCGGCGTGTCGTAGGGGAACGGGGCCAGTTCAGCCGAGGCACTGCGGGGGGCGTGATCCAGTTCTTCCTGGGAACCGCGGAGGGCGCAGGTAGGTTCGGACGGGTCACCATGGGGGGCACAGGCTGGTTCGGCCGGGGCGCCGTGGGGGGGGTGTCCGGTTCGGTCGGGGTGCCATGGGGGCGTAGGCCAGTTCAACCTAGGTGCCTTGGGGGTGCGGGCTGGTTCAGCAGGGGCACCGCGGGGGGGGGGGGGGGGGCTCGTACTGGTTTGGCCGGTGCATCATGGGGGAAATGGCAGCTCGGCTGGCGGCCGTAGCTCGGCATGGTGGCTGTTTGGCTCAGTGGCTCGGCACGGCGGTGGCGGCATGGAGCGGCAGAGGCCATAGGGGGTGGAACTCTGTTTCCATTATATCCTTCCTCAATTTCGAAGATCACACCAATGAATAATGGCGGAAGTGTAGGGCCAGGTTAGTATGGCCAGTACCCTCCACATTTAGAGTGGTAGCAAGCTGTTTACAAGAATGATGCAATGAATGTGAAACCATAATATTCCTCAAATTTTGTTCCCAGTCTACCCAAGAAAAGAAGGGAGTATATGGAAGGAATTATCACTAAAATAAACCCCTACCTCGTTTCCTTGTTGACGTTGACGCAAGGAGGTAGCACAGTTGTCGATTTGTCATAAATGAGGAAGTTTCACGTCAGATGAATCCTCGAGGAAGAAGGTCGAAGGAGGTTCGAGTTCTTCATTGGTGGATCATTGTTTTTTGGTGGAGTGTTATTTGTTAGATATCTTTCTCTCAAATATCATTCTCTCGCCAATTCCACCAAAATTAATGGTGGGCCAAAATAATAGATTATGAAATCTATTATTTTGTTGGCAGAATTTAAAAAGTTTCATTAATTATGGTGGGTGGAACAATTAATGCATGAGGGTTAGAAACATTAATTGTAGAGGAATACCAAGAGGCTCCTCCACATTAATGTGGGAGTTGAGAGGTTTTCCTCTCCCCCATTAATAGGGGTTGGGTGGTCCCCACCCCTAAATTCAAATTGGGAGGTTTTGAGATCTCGGTTAGTCCCCACGAAAATAAATATAGAAGAGGAGGTTTAGTTTCAGTGGACCCCACCCCTGAACATCCACATGGGAGGGTGCTTAAAACAAAATAAAATAAAACATGTGTTTATTTTATTTTATTATTTCCACAAAAAACCCAAAAACTAACATTCACTCTCAACCAACTATCATCGAGGTGAAAGTATTTTTAAGCAAATACTAGTGATTCGAGTTCAATGGTTCCCCTAGATTTCAATTCCAAGAACCGGTTCAAATGATAGAAAGACATGCTCGCACGTTTACTGAACCTACCTGAACAAAAGTTCAGAAATTTATTCCGGGCACTCCGGGACTCAGAATCACATGCCGTCAATTTTCTCAGACTCGTAAAATTACTATTTATTTAAAAAAACATTAGAAGGAAAATCCTAGTCTTTACAGCATAGGGATAATTGGATTATGAGGAACAGGTTGGGAATATGGTTTATTAGTGATGAATTGTATGCTGTAAAGGCGGGTCAGTATGGATGATTTATTAAATCTCATATTTGTATATTATGTAGATATATTTTCTGATATAATGAGGAAAAATCAATTCCTTACATTGTGGATATAAGAATAAAAATTCATCATGAATTCAGTGAAATTAAGAAGTAGTTCGTAGGTAGAAAACCCCACAAAGAAATAAATTAAAAATATGATGGGAATTTGCTGAAGTATAGAACTGTTAACAGAAGAAAGTACGTAAATATTGAATGGATGTTTGAGTATGATAGTTTGCAAAGGAGGATTTAGTTTGAAGATAAGAAGAAGTATAAGGAGAATATAAATACACAGTGGAAGCAGTATAGTACAATGTAGAATAGGAGCGGTACGTAGAGCAAGTACTCATGGTATGCTGTGCAGCACGGTTGAAAGAGAAAGAAGGTAGTACATAGCATAGAAAGGTAGTACGTGGAGTAGGAAAATGGGCGGAGCATGGCTCTATGGGGTTAAACCCAGTACATAGAATAATTAGCCCAGTAATTAGCATAGGTATATTAGAATGTGAATGGACATTCTAGTTCATGGAGGAACAGTTCATGAACTAACTGGGCAAGGAAAAGTGAAATACACATATGGATGATAACAATACATTAACATATCATCTATATATAGTTAAATATTCATGATTTAATGTCATACCATAGAAGAGAACATCAATTTGAAAAACTATGTTCAGTTTATTCCATACATAGTGAGATAGGGGGAGTCCACAGAAGAGATCTGAGGGATGTTGTGTGATATCCCTAAAACCATATAAATGTAGTGTTCTTGTCATAGTGTGACCGTGCTAAAATTTTATACTCCACAACTTCTTATGATTAGTGGGTATTGGTGTAACTGAAAACGTATCAGTGTATGCTCTTTGGATGTATCCCTTAGTGGCGAACCAAGTTAAATTGACGTGTCTTTACTATGCATGTGATTGTTTGTTTTCTTCTCTTTTTCATGAGACCTATTTAAGATGTTTATACTAGCATGGGAACAATATCCATCAGTTTAAAATAAAACGATGACACCTTGATTCACCCCTCCACTCTCAGGGTGTTTCGGGGTCCTTCAATTTTTATAAGAGTGTAAATATTTCTAGTGTTAAATATTTCCCCCGATTCTATAATATATAATAGCATAAATGTAAGGGTAGTACTCCACTTTGATGGATGAAACTTTTATGATATTGAATAATAGGATGATATCTCATCTATGGTCTTTTTTAATGGAAGTCCTACATTCCCCGCAATAGATAATATAGGTCACGGATCCAATAATTATGTCTCTGACTAATAATAGTAGGAGAATTTAAAATAATGATTCCAAAGCACAAAATTCCCTCACTACAACACAATTAGATTTGATATATCTATATGTCACGAGATATAAGTCTGATAATATTATGTGGGATATTGTATAGACATATATTAAGGAGTAAATAATGTAATGGAGGTGATACATCATGTATTGAAAAACAGTTTGGATGATATAAAAAGTAATCCAGATGAAAATGATGTTTCATTTATTAATTGAATTACTGATGATGTTGGAGAATTATGTGGACTTGGTGATTAAATTAAACACATTTATATTGTAATGAAAATCTAGAAAATTCATCCAAATATTTACAATGAAAGGGTTTCTTCACTTGATGAACATGATTTCTCTAAATATTCATTGGATGATATATTGATTAGTCTGGAGGCTTATGAAATGAGATTGAAACTTAAAGATTCAATGACTCATGTAAGATATGAAATGTAATTAAAATCCTTTGACTAAATGAAAATTTAAGGAGATGGTTTTGTTAATGATATTGAGGAAAAATAAATTCTTTCTCTCATTTCCATGAAATTATATAATGAAACTGGGATATTTGAAGGAATATTACCTATTTCTTGTTTTTGTTGTGGAGTATTTTTCAACATTTCCTTTCGACTCCGAAGAATTTTTTATGATGATGAAATAAAAACAGAAGACATTCAGAAGCTTCAGATAATGTTTTTCAAAGGGGGAGGCATAATATATAGAATTAAATTACAACGGAATTGTTTTGTCTATGAAGAAGAAGATGATTAATTTGATATCATTATGGAAGAAGAAGAATAATTTATGTCTAGAAACCATGCATCCATGATGGCTATAATTGAAAAAATAGAACCATCAAAACAAGAAGATGGAGAGAATCTATTTACCAATAATGTCGATCTCGTGTTGCAACATAATGACTCGTTCGATAATCTTTTGAATAAATGTAATATATAAAATGAATGGATTTAAATTATGGAACAATCATCAAAATATTTTGATCATCTTGAAGAAGAAATTTTACAATTGGAAAATTTTGTGAATGTATAACCATCAATCCTTGAAAGCATAGAAAATGTATAAGAACTAAAATTCAAAATTTTGGAACAAGTAATGGAAAACAATTAACATACCTCCATAATGGAAAATAATTCCAATACTATTGATGCAATATATAAAGATGTTGTTACATTTATGACTATTCACAAAAGTGAATCGATATCAAAAGAAACGTAGAAGAGAATACAGTTTGTAAATTTCTTAGATGTTGAGTTTCAAGAGAGAGATAAACATGTTTTAGATGGAGTTGAAATGATTTTGAATGAATAATTACCGACGTACATGGATAATATTGGAATCATTTGTGATACTAAAACATCAAATGATAGAAAAAAATGAGTCAAAATAAAAGAAAGCTCTCAGTTGGATAGTTTGAATAGTCACATGAGTGCTAAATAAAAACCCATATATTCAAACCTAATGTATAACTAAAAACAATAAAGAGGAATCCTAAGATGTTTGGAGATCAATCTACCCACCAAAGGAAATTAACATGATAAGTAATATAAGTGAAAAGACATTTACACTTATGAAATTTCAATTTTAGGGGTATCTAGTCCATACAATGTCATAATATGAAGAGGCACGAAGATACAAGAATGGGGAGGATCTAGGATGTCAGCAAAGGAGAATGGATTCATATCCTAATTCATAAATAATTAATATTTCTCAACGATATTCTTTTTATTGTTCTAACATTGTTCATTAAGCTAGTGATTACAGGCTGAGGAATGACATCGACAATTCCTATAAAACGTAGAGACATGTCAATACTCATTAGCCAGTCAGTGTTGTTTATTCAAATAGTATTTCTTCTCTTGATGAATAGTATGTTTATGAAGAACCTCTGTAAATGGAAAATAAATCTGAAACCCCATAATTATCTTTCACTCAAATTGATATTTCCATGAAGGAAAAGATGAATGTTGATAAATATTTTTTTTTCAAATGTATCTCCTAAGGCTACCAAGAAAAATAGTACATGGATTCTTGATAGTGTATTATCATCACATATGATGGAAAATTATGATCTAATAACAAAAATATTGAAAAAATGTGAATAGAATAGCACGGTTCGGTAATGATCGTGCTATGAATATCGAATGAAGTGTATGTACTACAGTGGATAATAGTGAGATGGAGAAGTCTGATATTCTAAATGTGGAGGGATTTTATCAAAACATCCTGAGTGTGTGTAAACTTTTTGACTTAAGACATATATTGACATTCAATCATAAATATTGTATTCTCAAAGGGAAAACATATAACTTGCTCAAAAAAAGATTCAGAATAAATGAAAGCTCATATCTGGTTGATAGTAAATAGATCATTTGTTACATGACAGTTGAAGAAGAGAACACAGTATGTAATTGAGGTTGGGTCACATCCATTATCAAGATATGGAAAATATATATAAACGAAATATTATCATGGATATCACAAATCTAAATCGTGAACGGATGAAGACATGTAATTCTAGCATGCGAGGAAGGTAGGTGTGTAGTTTGTATCATTCAACGAAGAAATCAACATCAAATTTTTTTTGATCTGATTCATAAAAAGGTATGTGGTATGATAAATATTTTTGGAAGATTTAGTGAAAGGTATTACGTCTTTTTCATCGATGATTATTCTGGAATGGATTGTGTGAAGGTTATACACAAGAAACAACATGTTCTTGATAGCATGAAAATATATCGTCGAATTGTGGAGAATGATACTGAACAAACATTCAACATTTCTACTCTAATAATGGAGGGGAATAAACATACATGGAGTTTGAATATTACCTAGAGAATCATGGAATTCAACATTATGTGTTTCATGTGTGAACTCTATAGAAAAACAGATTTATTGAGGGATGGAATCGATAAGTGAATATAATGGCTAGAACAATGCGGATTAAGATTTGTACCTCTTTCCTTTACTAAAAAGACACTATTCCATATAAAATTTATATCCACAATTGAATGGGGATTTATATGGGGTAAACCACAAAACCCTATTAGTTATGGAGTGGAAGGAATACCTCCATGATGTATTTTCATTTTTTAGACGTAAATGTTTAAGCTAAGAGAAATATGGAATTCATGTCATGTATGGTGGTGCTACAGATGAAGGAATATTCTTCAGAAATTCCTTGTGTAGAAAAGACTAATTTCTTTTAATAAATGTCTTGAATTATTATTCTAATGTTTTAATGTAATGATCATTGTACATAACAAAACAAATTCCTCAATAATTTTTTCAAGTTAATTGATAGAAGATGATGATGAATGTGGACATGGAACATATCTAATTACATAAGTATGGGATGTAATGAAAAACATTCAAGAATCTCATCACAACATGGGATCATAGAAGGAATCAGTAGAGGAAACCATGACTAGTGAAAATTCATATAAACCACATTGTTGAAAAAGAAGAGTACAAATTTTTGGATTGAACATCATTGGGGATTGGAAGTCTCCCAACTAGACAAGGAGAATGAATATTTGTCCACAATCTGTATTCCATTAAATTTTGGAACCATCTTTATTTGAACAAGATACAATTGATTAATCACTAGATAAGGCGATGAATAATGAATTGGATTAGATTGATAAAAATTGGGATCCATTTAATAGACCCAAAACCCACATTGTGATTTGTATGAATTGTATTTTCATAAATAAATTTGACGAGCATGTAAATATGATTATAAATAAAGAAAAACTGATGTGTAATGTATATTCACTGAATATATGTGTTCATCATGAATAAAAATTTTATTTGGTTCCTAGACTTTGAGTAAATCAGACCGTTTCCTACCATTGAAAATTGAAGAGGATATAATGTGTATTAAATTGATGTCAAAATAGTTTTCCTAAATGGTGTTCTTGAATAAGAATTGAAAAACCCATGGTCTTTCTTCTTGGTTATTATGAAATTATGTTTTACCTATTTTAGAAGGCTTTATATGGTATGAAAAAGGCACCACAGGAGTGGAATGGTCTGATGGATTCTTATCTAAGGATGATTGAATTAAAATTATGGGGAGTGGACCTCAATCTGTATGTGAATAATTATCTTACTGATCAATTCATGGTACTAGTATACTTTTATGAATTTAAATTTTTTCAAATCCGGGAAGGATCAATATATAATTTTCTAATCACTCAAAATCAGAATTTGAAATGTCTAGTATAGGTGAATTAACATACTTCTGGGGTTTACATGTGATTCAGTGGAAAAACTACACAATTAATTCTTAGGAAAAGTTTTGTGAGAGAATTGATAAAGAAATTAAATATTCATGATTCCAAACAAATGTAAACTCTGATTTTTGTTAGAAAAAAAATTGGGAAGTATGATTATAGATCATATGTTTATCCCACAATTTATAGGATAATAATTGTAAAATTCATATACTTTACTACAACATGGACATATATGGTCTTTGAAAAATGCACAACAGCCCACATTAAAATTTATCCAAATGAATAATATATGGTAGTTGTAAAAAAGAATAATTTCGTATATCAAAGTAATGACAACAATGGATTATACATTGCATTAGAGAAGATAATGAGTATTCAAAATTTTATAATATTGAATGGGATAGATATGTGGTGGGTAGAAAATCGAAATGTGGTGGATCAATCAATATTGGAAAGGAATGTGTGGGCAAGTTGACTAAAATACAATAAAGTACATCACTTATTATTGCTGAAGCAGAATATATCTCTACTATAATGGATTTCACTCAATTACTTCGGATGAAAAAATAGCTAACTAAAATTTGTGATGAGGTGAAGCATCCAATTTTAATTCACTATGAAAACAATAGGTCTGTTAATCGTATAAGTAATCATGTTCTTCATTCTCATACAAAACACACTAAAATCATATATTACTTCATTAAGGAATAAGTGGAACTAGGAATGATTAAAATTGATCATGTTGGAAGTGATCATCATGTGGTTGGCATATTTACTAATCCACTATGAGCACTTGCATTGGAGAAAAATTATATGAACATTGTTGTTCATCCACCTCCCCATGCATGATGAGGATAAAAAGTACCCTATCCCTAGTTGTGATAAATTTTTAAATCTTATTTCTGTTTTATTTCTTTTTTATGGGGGAGATACAATCTAGGGGGAGTGTGATTAAAGGTTCAAAAGAACAAATGTTATTCTTTGGGATTATTTATAATGGGTGGAATGTATAAATTCAATGATAATTAATAGTTTTTCTAGGTGGCTGGAGAAATATAGAGAATAGATAAAATAAAAAAGTTTACAAAAGTAATAATATTCGAATGGAGAAAAAAAGTTGATATTAGGATGAAGGAGTTAGAGCTGAGATTGGTCATCTTTAAGAATTCCAATAAATGAGAACCCAATTCATCATCATCTAGTATTATATACCAATAATTACTCACCTAGACTTAGTTTGTTGTGTGATTTGTTTCTTTCAAATATATTTTTTGTTTTTTCAGGTGATTCATTAAATTTATATATAGATTTTTAAAAACCCAAAGGGGTAGATTGTTGAAATGAAGTCAACAATTTTTTGGAAATGGAGTGTTGTTTCTATTCGTTATTAATAAATATTTGGTTAATTAAGGGGTTTTTAATTCATGTGATTTTATCGCATAAGAATATTCAAGTGTTTAAGGTGGTGTAGTTTTCCAGGGTTTTCCAAATTTTTGGGCCTCAAAATTGGGAGATTTATATTTTTCAATGGAACGATTTCTGTATAGGAGTGAATGTGATACAGAAGGGAGAATGAAATTGGAAACAGGGGCCATAAAGCATGTTACATGAAACATATACTATATACGTGGAATGGTTCGCGGATGATGAAGTGCTCTACGCAGACCAGATGAAAATTGTTTTTTATATAGAAAATGGTTCACAGTGGAGGTTTATGGTTCATTCTGAGGCTTGTAGTTCGCATAATCCTATATGGTATTCTGGATGAAATATTTTTTGCAAAAAAGAGGTGTAGTTCTGGGACACATTGATGGGTGTCATTCGGGAAAATTATAAAGTGATTTGTTCCACAGTGTAGGATGAATGGTAGTACATGGACATTTTAGGTTATATAGTCTATGGTAGAGGAATGACATGCATTAATGGTATTGTCATATCAATGAGTTCATAAATCTATGCTTGAGAAATTTTTTGAATCTATTTTATAATATAAGGAGAACAAATCCCATCATTTTAGTGTAGATCTGAGATTAAAAATCTGAGCGGAATTCATTGAAATCAAGAATTATTTTATCAGATGAAAACCTGACAAAGACGCTACTTAAAAATATGAATGGAACATGGTGAAGTCCAGAACATTTCATGGAAGTCGGTACATGGTGGAAGAAGGCTTGTTCAGGGAAGTCATTTCATAGAAGAGGATTTGGTATGCAGAGAAGATGTAGTATGCAGAGCAAGGAAATACACATTTCAAGATACATATTACATGGAGGTTTCAGAGCAGTTCAAAGAGGATGAAATCACAATATGTTGTGAATTATGGTTCATGGATAAAGTACATAGTACACAACAGAGCAGGGAAGTACGTAGAGAAAAGAGTTTTATGGAGAAAAGAGGTTCACAATATAGTGTAGTACACGGAGGAAGGATCCCAGTACATAGTTTAAGGATCATAGCACACTGATGAACTTGTGAGTTCATAGAGAAAAAGATAGTGAAGGAACTGTGTGAGTAAATGATAACTAAACATACATGTGATAGAGGGAGTTCGTTAGAGAATTTATCTATTGTTGAAGATTAATGATTTAATTTCAACCAATTGAATCATCCATCATGTTGATAAACTGAGTGCAGATTTTTCACAACGTAGTGATCTTGGGGGAGTCAATGGAAGTGATTCAAGGGATGCTATGTGATATCCCTAAAACCTTGTGAAACCAGTGCACCAAGAATCGTGTGATTGTTCTAAATGAATTTCCTCTAAAACATGTGATATTTTCTGGATTTTTTAATAACCAAAAAACTATTGGTGTGCGATCCCAAGACGTAGTCCTTAGGAGTCATCCATGTATAATTGTGGTGTCTTCACATTACATGTGATGGTTTCTTTTCTTCTAATTCTTATCAGAAAGGTTTAACAGGTTCCTACCAATCCTCTCAGGCTGTTTCAGGGTTCTTCATATAGATGATATTCTAATATACTCCAAAATAAAGGAGGATAATTAAGATCACCATAGTACAGTTCAAAAGACCTTAAGACAATGAATATATATGGAAAGTATATAAATCATGAGTTCTCATTGAAGGAAGTGGCATTCTTTGGGAATATCATCACACGAAATGCCTTTCTTATGGAACCTTCATTGATAGAGTAAATTAAGGGATGGTTGAGGCCAACATCAATGATATATATCTGTGGTTTCCTAGGATTATCTACATACATTCGTTGATTTTTGAGAAATTTTTAGCTATTTTCAAACCCAGTTACTAAGAAATCTCAAATGTTATTCGTGTTTTCATTTAATGATGAATATGAAGAGAAATTCATATAGTTGAAATGAAATATTATCATTACCTCTATGTAAATTTCATGGTATTTATAGAATATTACCTTTTAATATCTATTCATATTTATGAATAAGATATTAATTTTATGTTAAATATGACATGTTTTATGATAGCATACTCAACACGCAACAATGGGTTTCACCGAAATCATACATTGCACACAACATTTTTTAATAGCCAAAAATAATAAAATATTATTATAATTATTGTAAATTGTATTTAATGCCTAGAAATATTTTGGAATGAATGAACAAAAAAGACTAAAATATTATTACACATCATTATTAATTTTTTTAAAATTTATCTAAAATATTTTAGTGGCTTAAAAGGAGAATTAATACAATTTTTTAAATAAGTTTATGTCATAATTTTAAGATATCATTTTTCCTCCTTTTGATGGAGAACCCTTTTTAAATATTTTTTGTAACTTTTATATGAACAATTCACAAGAGCCTCAGCCTAGTTGGTGAGGACTCGACAAATGCCTCTAAGAGACCCAAGTTCAAAACCGTGATGAGACACAATTTTAGGGTTATTGTAACAGTAATGTAGCCAGTACTGTAACAGGTATTGTAGAAGGCGCTATATGGTACTATTGTAGCTGGAACTATTCATCCATTTGTGCTTTTGGGCGACCAGTTTTTCCCTCGGTTCGTTTAAGGTCTTCGGGCCACCCATGTCCTTAGTGCTAGTTAGGTTTTCGGGCTACCAAAATGCATTCTGGCCCCCTCAATGCCTTCGGGCCTCCTGAAATTGTTCTTCAATTACCAGTTAGATCATATAAGGAGCAGACTCTAGATGGGGATTCAGAGTAGGTGTATTCACCAGAGAAGAATCTTGGAAGATTTGTCCAAAAGAGAGGGTATGACATTGCCACTGGGACATCCCAATGGATGCATGTGAATCCTAGCCAAACATTCCATGTGAAGGTGAAGAGATGGTATAATGATGATGAATGTGAGGAGGAGTAGTTCCATGTATTGTCTATATATTTCCTATGACCTACGGGTCATTTAATCTCCATGCCTATGGGTCCTGTAAGAGTTACCCCTCATCCCTTGAAAAGGGGTTATCAAAAATCAATAAAATATAATGCCTCGGGATATTCTGGCTATATGTTCAATTTTAAAAAAAAATTACTTCTTCATTTTAATAGAGACATAAAATCTTACATTGGATGAAATTTTGTTATTTTCTGATAAAATCTATATTTTAATGAAGAGGGAAAAATAAAGCATTTTATAAGAAAACATAATTTTCATTTAATTTATTTATACAATTATTTGGTATTATAAGTTTGTTTTAAAGTATTATTGGAATATTTTTTTATCATGTAATACATTTTTTGTCATTATAAGTAATTTCACATATATATTGGACATAAACACATGTCATCCTTTTAATAGTTTTTACTTCTTTAAAACCCTCCACCTGGTTATGACAATGGGAAATAATTTTAAAGTAATTTCTATAATTTAAGTGGTTCTATTTTAGAAAAAAAAATTCCATGTTTTGAATCTGATGTTAATTTTTTAAAAAATAGGCACCTTTTGTTTTGTGGACATTATAAATAGTAACTTCAGTAATTATTTTTATTTACCAGGGATAAAATGTAAATAAGATAAATAAGGGTAATGAAATAATATTATAATAAAATTAAAATACCCTTAATGATGTTATAATCCTATTGGATTTGATATTTATGACGATAATAATTCATATGTCAAACTTTTGGCATTTGGGAGCTACATTGGTGTGAAATTGACATTTTATAATATTTAATTTATTGAAAGGGGAAATATAACATAAACATGTATCTTTTAATAAAAAATTTAATATTGGGTTATATAATTAATAACCATGACTATAAATATTAATTAGAATGATAAAAATATATCATATATCATTTTTTTATTTATATTTTTTATAAATTAAATAAAAAAATTTATTTTGGACACAATGATGATGCAGTGATTTATTTAATAATGAAATATTCCAATAAATGATATTATATATATTAAAATATACATATTAGGAACATTTGGACTCAATACTCGAATTTTTTGAATGACATCATCACGTGAGTGATGATTTAATGCCTTCATATCATGTTAATAATGTTGTTATGCTTTACCCAAAATCAATAACTAAATTGTGTAAAAATTGACATAAATGTGTTTTTAAAACAATTACAATTTTACTAAATGATATAATAGTCCTAAAAATATAATACTCGGCCAACTAACTAATATAGTGTTATAAATTTCATTAATGATCCACTTGTGGTTATATTAGGATTTATTGTTACTACAGTAACCATATATTATGATAATACAAGATGTCATGGTAAGAGTTGATGTTTTTAACTAATGGTTAAGGCTAAAAGATAAGGATAATTTAATGATACAAACATGACTAAAACATATTGTTTGAGAGAATTTAGACCCAAATTTATCTTACTTGAGAATTATACCACATTGTAAATGTTATAATTTGAAAAAATATTTTTAATAAATAATATTTCAATACTTTCCTAAAGTGTCCCTCTACCTCATACAAAATGCCACTGCCTGTACACACATACTCAGACCTCTCAAGCCCTTTATATCATCCAAATTCTTCTCAAATAATCTCTCAAATCCCTACTACTTTTCAATCATCCATAACTTGTGTAGATGACATTTCAATAAAGCTTTTTGGATCAAAACAAAAGGAGTTACAAAATTTAGAGGTAGTCTCTTCTCTCAAGCTCCCTTATTTTATTTTCCTTATACACTCCCTATGATATTATTATTCTATTATTAAATAAAAACACTAGTATAATATATATAATAGGATATTTTTATGATAATTTTTCGAAATACACGTTTACACACCTCTATCTAATGGATATGAAAACACTGTTTATGTGTACAGCGAACTCCTACCTCACGAAATGATGGTTTTGCATCATTACCATACCACATCACATGGTGTACATTAATACGGAATTTTATTTATATGTTAGGTTTTTTATATTTATACTTTCAATATTTTTCAATAATTTTTATTTACAACATACCGATATCCTTTCCATAATGTGTAAATACAATAATTTAATTTGATGAAGTGTAGACTACCGCTCTCTCAAAGTGATATGACTCATTCATTCCATACATAGAATGTATAAACGATGGAATTAATTAACATATATAACATTATATAATAAATTTTAAATTCAAAATACATCTAATTCCATACAATTTAACCATCATGGAAATGATACCATCAGTCGTCCGTACGTACGGCTTACCGTCTCCACGACCTGATGAGATTCATTTTCCACGTTCACCATCCAAGAAGGATTATAATATATATATATATATATTTAATAAATAAGAAATATATGTAATTATAAATCTACTAGAATAATATATATATATATATATAAACATATATGTATTTCACTTACTTCTATTCAATATGATAAGAAAACAAAAAATAGTGTTCATGCGTACGTATGACCTACCGTCTCCATGAATGGTGAATTTCATTTCTAATCTCCAAATATTTTTCATATAATATGTTCATATATACTTAATGTACTTAATATTTAAATCATGAATAATAATATTCTATAGATAATGGAATTTTGACTATGTTGAAAAATTACAAGAAAACAAGTTCATTTTCAACTCATGTACAAAATATCGATGAAACGTCCGATATTAAAGTATATAATTATTTAATTTTTATAATATGGTATTTAGTGATATAAAAGAAATAATAAAAATTAAATATTTTCTAAACCCTGTATAAATTAACCAAATTTTATTATTCAGGTACATAATGATTGTTTGTGATTTGTCGGACTCAATATCAGGGATTTCATCTCAATCTCCACTCATTGAGGTATATTTACATAATATACACCACTTAATTTTATATGGCGTATAATAATCCCCGTTGAATTTTTATTTCATTCCAAAGGAATAATTTTTCTATAAAAAAATTTTACTAAAAGAGAAACATGAATGTTTTTAACATATGTGGTGAAAATGACTTCTCCATCACCAGAACCGTTATTTGATGTTTTGATTCCTCTATAATCCTTAATGTTTCTATATCAAAATGAAATACATTATTATTTTTTTCATTATTTTGTTACTTAAAAAGGTTTTGAACTTTGTTTGACTATTTTGATATCTTGTAATTATTTCTTGTGATTGCAATTGAAATTTTATGGGTGAAATAATATTAATTGTAATCAATTATTTTTCACGATTATATAATGGGACATTAACATTTTATAAGTTGTTAAATAATAATACAAATACGGTTGGTTACATGATAAAACAATGATGGGTGGTTACATGATAAACCAAGTACATTTTGTTAGGTTATAACATTAAATACATTAGGTATGGATGTTTGTCGAATGGATATTCCATTTTGAGATTTGTTTGGAAGTTGACCATATGGGTTTTTCTTTTATTTATGGTTATGTCCCATCCTAAAATTATATGTTAATTTTTTATTTAATCTGTTTGTTGTATTCGTTTGGTTTCAAAAGGGTACTAAATGAGCTCATATTCACTGAAGTATATTTACTTCTTTTTGAAGGTGAAAAGTATTAAATTATTATAATGATTTCATTTTTTTCTTGTTATACCATGACTAATAGTTTACTATTTTTATGTATCCATTTTTGATATTATTATTCTCAACCCATATTTTGAATTTTTTTCATAGGTTATAATGAATAATAGAGTCAAGGATGTAATCAGGGAAATGTTATGTTGTTAAAACATGAAAAGATACCATGTTTCTTTTTCAAAAGTTTTTATTTCATTAAAATGAATGGATAGTAAGTAGACATGTCAACATGTAATATTTAAGTGTTGTTTTGGACATATAGTGTAATTTTTTAATTCCCTAAACCTAATAACATCCTCAAAGTGAATTAAAATCAACTTATGGACTAAGATCAAAATTATGTAATGTCTAAGGCTATAACCATATAGTTGGTATGAAAGGTCGGTTTAGATATCTTTAGAGGTTAGGGTATTATTTAAGAATAAGCAGCAAGTTATATATAACAACAATGTTTAGAATATTATAAAGAGTCATAGTTATTTTGGAAAGGTATAATGTTTTTATGATAACAAGAATAATTGAATCTCTGTGTTTACCCACCTCATAAGATAGTATAGGATGATTTACCCACACTAACCATTTTGATTTTATTAAATCGTTGGATGTTGCCATAAACAATGATACAATGGATGTGAAGTAAAATGTGATGGTTCTCTGAATAAGAAACCTAATGAAATGGGAGATATAATGAGAACACTAGTGGTTATTTTAATCTAGAAATCCAGAGTAATTATTAACCACACTAATATTTGTTATTTTTCATGTGCATCATATATGTGAGAAAATAATCCTTGTGGATGTTCAGGAAATACTTATAATGGTAATTATATTCAAAAACCAATGTGTCGAAGGTATAAAATTAAACACAATGGAAAATGATTAAAGGTATGGGAATATGATATAGCTGTTTTAATGAAGGACATATGGAAATAGCCTTCCACTGAAAAAGGAACCACCCAATTGACTCCATGAAAGGGAAATTAGTTCATACGGGGGATCAATTGAATTTTATAAATGTGTGGTTCATAGTCATTAAGAGATAGATGTCCTATGAAGATGGATCAAGAAGGGTATTTTTAGGACTATACTAATACATGATTACGAATACTTAATACCATTCTAATTGATGATGAGGAAACTGAAAATTACCTATGAATGCTATGGATTATTTCTTAGCACATGTTTTTTAATTATTTAATCTTAAGACAATACACATGATTTCGATTATATGAAATATGTATTAAATAATGCGATGAAAAAACATGGGTAAATGATCATGAATAATGTTCTATGATTATGACGTCTACATTTTAGTAATTGAAGAGTCATGTTGGATCTATGGATGATTATATGTTTAAATGTATTAATAATGAGATTAGTTTTGGATAATTCTAGTAGGTGTAACCATTAATATAGTTTTTAAAAAATAATAATGATTCATCTTTTCCTTTTGAGAAAAAGTTATAAATCACCTTTAGTGTTTATATGATCCATGAATTTGAGGAAATAAGGGGTTATTACATTTTGATATTCAAAATCAATGGAATGATATAAACATGAGGTTAAATTTTGTTATTTTTATTTTTATTATATTATCACTTATTGGGAATGTTATAAAAATATTTTTGTTTTATAAAATTGTCAACCTATAGGGTGGGTGAGAACCCATCATGTCCGGAAAGGATGTCGGAATAAAACCATAATCAATGGGTGACAATGGCGCATCTCCTACCACTGGCCTACGTGATGTCCCAGGTTAGTATGACTTACATAATTTTATAAGGAGTTTATGGATTAAGAATAAGTTTGTTTTGGGAACTACTATTTTATCAAATGGATATACTTAGTATATTAACATGATTTGTTGCCGTAGTGATAAATGTTATTTTTGAAAATGTTAGCTCTTTTGGAAACACTGTATAACTAAGGAAATTAGGATACATTTGGATTTCATTTTAAGATTAATGGTTGAATTTTATTTTGGAATAATCTATATTTTTTTGTGGACATATAGAGATTTGGGTTATGTGTGGAAATAGTTAACCTATAATGTATATAATGTGGTTAAGTTAATTAATTTTTGGTCTGAGAAAATAAATGCAGATGATGTTATTTGGAGATAAATGATAAAATTTATATGGGAAAACAATGTGATCAAATAATAATGAGTGTTTAGATTCAATATTAGTTAGATTTTTTTGATTAATTTTATGTACTAATGTTTTTTGAATTTTCTATGTCAAACATGGCTATTACTATTGAATTATTTAGACTAAACATATTCCATCTCTTAATACAGTATTATTTTTTGGGTGATTATCTGGTCATGTACTGACCATTTTAGATTTGGTTAATTTATAAAGATGGGTGAAATATATAATTCATATTTTTTGGATTATGTGATTCTATAGATGTTTATTCAAGTATATCAAGGGTGAGGAAGTAATCGTTAATACTCATTGTTTGGAGAATAGATGAGTGTGTGGTAGAAATTTATTAACGGATGAAACTCTATTTGTAAAGTAAGTATATTTCTTTATGTTCTTGTTAAAAATTGTAAAATAATTCCACAATATTATGAAAATAATATAAAAAAATCTTTTAAAATTTCATATTATGAAATTAATGATCATCTAACCCATTTCATGTTTATGGTTTTCTGGTAGTTAACTTTTTCTTGGTCATTTTTTCTATCACATTCCTTCAGAAGAAGAGGATTAATTTTTTTCCCATATCCTTGTTTTCATACGTGGAATCCTAGTATGTGTTATCATATGTGACCATTGTACTTATCTTTCATTATTTTATGGTTTTAGTTTTATTGAGATTTTGTTTCGATGTGGGGTTTTTCAGTGATGTTATCGGGACAAATTTTAAAATTGTGATGTTATAACTTTCAAAAGGGCAGAATAATGTAACATCCTAGGTATTTATAAAATAATATATTTTCATATAAATATATATTTATGAATAAGATAATAATATTTTTTGAACGTTGACAATTTTTCTGATATTGTACATGACACACAAAAATTGATTTCTCATAAATCTTACGTAGCACACAACATTGAGTTATTCTAAAAAATAATTAATAATTATTATTATTTTATAAAAAGGTAGTTAATTACTAGCCATTGTTTTAACAACAATTAAAATAACTAATAAAAATATTAATAAAAATGTATTTTAAATATATATTAATTTATCAAATATATTTTAGAGTCCTAAAATAAGTGTGAATCCAATTTTAAGCGTAAAATACTCTAATATTTTTAAAAGTTTTTTTTACTAACTTTTGATGGAAAACCATTTTTAAATCATTATTTCATCACTTTTATTTGATATATAATAAAAAATAAACTTATTGTTTGAAATTGGGACATTAAAATTTAATTTGGTTGAAATTATGGTAATTTTCAAATAAAATCTACATTTTAATGAATATTAAAAAATACTGCATTTAAATTCAAAACTACATTTTCATCTAATTTATTTACATAGTTAGATTGTACTTTTAATTGGTTGTAATGTTTAATTGGATTATTTGTTTCTCATTAAATAAAAAATTCTCTATTATATGTAATTTCTCATTTCATGAAACAAATTCATGTCAATATTTTGAAAATTTTTACTACTTAAAAACCTGCATCATGGTTATTACAACGACAATTTATTTTAAATTATTTAATAGAGTTTCAATGTGTTGAATTTATTAAAATGGATTCCATATTTGGAAGCATAAGGTTCAAATTTTGAAAATAGTAAGCTTTTAATTTTGGAAATTATGAATACTAACTTCAATAATTATTTTTAATTACCATGGTTAATAGCTAAATCACCTAAATGAGGGTAAAATTAATAATATATTAATAAAAATCTACCTTATAAACTATAATAATCCTATTTTAGGTGACATTTCCAACTATTATCATCCTTATGATGAACTTTTCGCATTTAGGAGCAATATTAGTGTGAAAATGAAGTTATATAATATTTAATTTAATGAAAGTGGGAATATAACATAAACATGTTTCTTTTGATAAATCAATTTTAATATTGGGTTATATAAATGATCACTTTCACTATAAATATTAATTATAATGATAAAAATATTTCATATATCATTTTATTTTATTTATATTTTTTTAGAAATTAAATAAATTTTTTAATTTGTGACACAATGATGATGCAGTGATTTACTTATTAATGAGTGTTTCAAATAAATGTTATTAAAAATATTAAATAAAATCTTATTTGTACATTTTTATTCCATTAAATAATTTTATGGATGAAATTACATTTTATAGATGATTTGATGACTTTTTTTCAAAGGAATCACGTTTTTATGACTTAAAAAATAAATTACCTATAAGTGTCAAATTTTCCATAATTTAGTTTTTAAAACTAAAACTATTTAATTAGTTTATATAATAGTAATAACAATATAAGATTAAGAAAAATTACTTATATAATTACAAAAATGTCAGTAATGATCCAGTTGTGGTTTAGTTGGCATTTTATAGTCAATATTGTAACCATATATATGAAAATACAAGAAGATATAGAAAGAGTTAATGTTTTTTTCTAAGGTTTATTTCTAAAATATAAGTTTTTTTGTGAATTAACCATTATAAACCCCATTGTATGAGATTATTTAGACCCAAACTCATCTTATACTCTAATTATATCACATTGGAGCTACTATAATTTGAAAATCTATTTTTAATAATATAATATTTCAAGACAATCCTAAAGTACCCACCCCCTCCTATAGAAGGCCAGCAACTCTATCAACATACCCACACCACTTTAGACCACCGGCTCGTCCAAATTATTCTAAAATAATCTCAAAACATTCATACCTTCCTCCTAGAATCCATAACATGGAAAGAATGAAATTTAAGTAATCCTTTTGGCTCAAATCAAATGGAGTTACCTAACATAGAGGTCACACCATCTCTAAAGCTCAATTCCAAAATTTTCGTTCTCCACTCCGTATTTTATTCATATTATATTATTTCATTAATAAAAAATATCATAAATATATTATTGTGTTTTTATGACATATATTGGAACTACACATACAGACATATCCTTCTAATGGATATGAATATATTGTTTCTCTATATTGAAAAATTTTCCCTCACAAATTGATGATTGTTCAATTTCCCCCTACCACCACTCATGGTGGCCATTATGATGGAAATATATTAATATATGACATATATTATATTTATATTTTCTATATTATTCTGTAATTATTATTTATAACATTCATTTATTATTTCCATAATGTGTAACTAAAAAATCATTTGAGGAAGGGAATACTAGAACCCCATCGAAGTGATATGACTCTTTTATGCTAAAAATGGAACATATAATGTATTGAGCTAATGAAATTACGAAACAAGATATTATTTTTTTTTAAATCATTTTCCATCTAATTCCATACCTTTTAACCATTATATAAATCATACAGTTACTCATGCGTACGAATCACTTATCGTCTCCATGATGTGATGAGATTAATCTTCCCCGTTCACCATACATGAATGACAATAAAAAATAATATATATTGAATAATTAAGAAATAGGTGAAATAATAAGGATTAAATAATAATTCATTTATATATGTGTGTACATATATAACATTTACATACTTCCATTGAATATGATAAGAAAACATATACAGTGTTCATGCGTATATATGATCTACCATCTCCATGAATAGAGCACTTAATTTAGTATCTCAAAATATTATTGATATAATAAATAAAAATATACTGGATATATACGATATTTAAATAATGAATAATAATAATTTTTATATGATGGAATTTTGACTACATAAAAAATTTCCATCAAAACATGTTTTTTTCTACTCAAGTACTGATATCGACAAAATGTCAGATATGAACATAATAATTATGTCATTTTTTTAACATGGTGAAAAGTTATATAAAAGGAATAATAAACATGAAATATGTTCTAAATATAATATATATTAATATTAGTTCTTTATTCATTAACATACCGATTGTACATGATTAGTCAGACTCAAGGTAAGGGACTTAACTCAATCACCTTTCATTGAGGCATATTTCGGTAATACACACTGTCTTATAATATATGGTTTATAATTATCACTATAGAATTATTTTTTCATTCAAAATGAAAATTTTTTCTATGAATAATTTTACTAAATGTAAAAAAGGATTGTTTTTAACATATGTAGGGACAATGACATCTGTTTATCCATAATCATTATCTAATATTAGGATTCCCCTATAAGAGTTAATGTTTCTAAAAGGAAAAGAATCACCTTATTCCTTTTTTGGGGTGTCATGGAATTGAAAATAGATTTTAACATGGATTTACTATTTTAATATCATTAAATGAATTTTTTGTGATTTAAAATAAAATTTTATTGTTGAAATGTTTATAATTTCAATCATTTATGTATTATGATTATATATTGGTACTGGGAAATTTGATGGGTGGTTACATGAGAAAACAATGTCATGTGGAAACGTGATAAAACAATGATTTTTGGTTCCATGATAAACCCTAAATAGGTAGTTACATTATTAGCTCCAATGCATTGGGTATGGATGTTGGTCTATTTTCTATTCTGTTTAGTGATATGTGTTGAAGTCGATCATATAGTCATTCCTTTTAAGTATTATTATTCCCCAAGATACCATTATATGATATATGTTGATTTATATGGTATTATAGTAATTTCTTGGTTACAAAAGGATAATCAATGAGCATATATTTATTGAAGTATATTTACTACTTCTTAACTATGAAAATTATTACTTTATCAATATGTATTCATGGTTTTCATGTTATCCCAAAACTAAAAGTTTTCTTCCTTTGTGTATCCCATACTGAGTTTTTTATGCTCATCCCAAATTTTGAAAAAAATTCATATGGCATAAAGAATAATAGTGTCGAGGATTAGATCAAGGAATAGTGATGTTTTTAAAACATGAAATGTTACTATGATTCATTATAAATTTTATTTATTTTATTAAAAAAATAGTCAGTGAGTAAAATTGTCTACCAGTAATATTTATGTTGTTATGTATGAGTAATGGCCTAATTCTCTATATCTATAAACCATAAAATATCCTCAAATTGAATTAAATACAAATTATTGACATAGTTCAAGATTATGAAATGTTTAAGGATGGGGCCTTATACCCTGGGCTCACACTAACCACAAGTGTGGAACATTTCATGGTATTCAGTGATTCTTCAAAGAAGAGATTGGATTTCGTGTTATAGTGGAATGAAAAAGACATATCCAATACTTTAAAGAAGATGAATATTCACGAATAGCACTACCGAATGCATGATATGGAGTTGGATGATGTAATATTATCTTCCAAAAATTGGAGGTATTTTCTCTTCGGGGAGAAGTGTGAAATATTTATAAATCATAAAATCATCAAGTATATAGTCATAAATAAATATAATATTATGTTCCAATGTAGATAGTTATCACTGATGATGGACTATAACTTATCAAAATAATAAAACACTAATAAAGAGAATAAAGTGGAATATTCTAAATGTATAATGGATAAAACAATTATATAAGTGATGATAATTTAGAGGGATCAGATCTACATGATTCTGAAATGGATGGACTTGAAAATTATAATAGAAGGAACATCACAAATCATTTAACAAATGATTTGGGAATGTCCCTTCTGGAAAAGGTAAATTATTATTATTTAAATAATGATGGAATTCAAAAGAAAGTGTAAATTATATGAACAGATATATACATAAATTTCTCTATTAATAAGGAATGAGTTGTGAGATTTGTATCAAGGAATTGTGTACCATAAAATCCCGAGTTAATGAAGGAGCTGTTGAATGATGCACATAGATCAACCTCCTCCATCCACCCATGAAGAACAATGATTTATTGATATATCTGATAACAATGTTTTTTGGAAAATATGTTGAACTGTATCCTAGAATATTCATAATCATGTCTTTTATGTCATCAATTGACAACAGAATTGAAAACATCCAAGGGGTTGAGCAAAAATTACCCATAAATGTATAGAAGAGGTAAAACATTACCATGGACTCCGTCACTAGTCATGAAAATACATAAAGAGTGAATAATTCTATAAGGGGTGTGGTATATCGTCTTATAAATACTGAACAAATTATTTCAATTCGACACTACGGGGAAAATCAATATTTGCGATGGGGATAATCCCCGTCACAAATAACCCGTCCATGAAGTTATTTGCGACGGGGAAGTTTGCAGGTCGCAAATAGCCAATTATTTGTGATGGGATTTTGTCTCCTATCGCAAATAGTTTGGCGCGACTTGCATGCCAAACCGCACGAATATTATTTGTGATGAGGTGAAGTCTCCCGTCGCAAATAGATATAATTTGTAATAAATAGATATAATTTGTAATAAATAGATATTATTTGTAATAAATAGATATAATTTGTAATAAATAGATATAATTTGTAACAAATAGATATAATTAGGAATAAATAGATATAATTAGGAATAATTACTTATAATTAGATATAATTAGTAATATTAGTAATAATTAGTACTAATTAGAAGTTATTAATTTGTAATTATTATTAATAATTACAAATAAATAGATATGATTAGATATAATTACTAATAATTAGTAATAATTAGTAATAATTAGTAATAATTTGATATAATTAGTAATAATTAGTAATAATTAGTAATAATTAAAAATAATTAGTAATAATTATCTATAATTAGTAATAATTATCTATAATTAGTAATAATTAGCTATAATTAGTAACAATTAGATATAATAAGTAAAAATTAGATATAACTTGATATAATTAGTTATAATTAGATATAATTAGATATAATTAGTAATAATTAGTAATAATTAATAATAATTAGTAATAATTAGTAATAATTAGTAATAATTAGTAATAATTAGTAATAAGTAGTAATAATTAGATATAATTAATAATAATTATATATAATTAGTAATAATTAGTAATAATTAGATATTATTAGTAATAATTTGATATAATTAGTAATAATTAGTAATAATTAGAAATAATTAGATATAATTATATATAATTACAGATAATTAGATATAAATAGTAATAATTAGATATAATTAGATATAATTAGATATAATTAGCTATAATTTGGTATAATTAGGAATAATTAGCTATAATTAGTAATAATCAGATATAGTTATTAGTAATTACATATAATTAGTAATAATTTGATTTAATTAGTAATAATTTGATATAATTAGTATTATTTTGTAATAATTAGTAATAATTAGATATAATTACTAATAATTAGATATAATCAGTAATAATTAGTAATAATTAGTAATAATTAAATATAAGTAGTTATAATTAGATATAATTAATAATAATCAGATATAATTAGTAATAATTAGATATAATTAGCAATAAATAGATATAAGTAGATATAATTAGTAATAATTAGATATAATTAGTTGATTTTTTTTAGTCGAGAGCAATTGGAAGATGCCAATACATTCAGAATATCAAAGTTTAAGTTATTTATAATTTATTTTTTTATATTTATTTTATTTTATTATGATGATTTTTATTGTTGTTTATTAGTTGTAATTAAATTTGATTAAATTTGATTTTTATTTATATTTATTTTTACTAAGAAATTGATAATGTTACTGATAATTATAAATAATTAGTTATAATTATTAATAATTAGATATAATTAGTAATATTTAGATATAATTAGTTATAATTAGATATAATTACTAATTAATAGATATAGTTAGTAATAAATAGATATAATTAGCAATAAATCGATATAATTATCTACAAATAGATATAAATAGATATAATTAGATATAAATAAATATAATTATTAATAAATAGATATAATTAGATATAATTAGAAATAATTAGATATAATTAGTAATAAATAGATATAATTAATAATAATTTGATATAATTCGGAATAATTAGAAATAATTAATAATAATTAGATACAATTAGTAATAAACAGTTATAATTAGATATAATTAGTAATAATTTGATATAATTATTAATAATTATAAATAATTAGTAATAATTACTAATAAATAGATATAATTAGTAATAATTAGATATAATTAGCAATAAAGAGATATAATTATCAATAAATTGATATAAATTGCAATAAATAGATATAAATAGATATAAATAGATATAAATAGATATAATTAGTAATAAATAGATATAATTAGTAATAAATAGATATAATTAGTAACAAATAGGTATAATTAGATATAATTAGTAATAAATAGATATAATTAGTAATAATAAGATATAATTAGTAATAATAAGATATAAATAGTAATAATTAAATATAATTAGTAATAAATAGATATAAATATTAATAAAAAGATATAAATAGTAATAAATAGGTATAATTTATAATAAATAGATATAAATTTTAATAAATACATATAATTTCTTATAAATAGATATAATTTGAAATAAATAGATATAATTTGTAATAAATATATATAATATCTAATAAACAGATATAATTGGTAATAAATGGATCTAATTTTTAATAAATAGACATAATTTGTAACAAATAGATATAATTAAGAATAAATAGATATAATTAAGAATAAATAGATATAATTTAGTATAATTAGTAATAATTAGATATAATTAGTAATAATTAGTAATAATTAGTACTAATTAGTAATTATTAATTTGTAATTATTATTAATAATTAGATATAAATAGATATGATTAGATATAATTACTAATAATTAGTAATAATTAGTAATAATTAGTAATAATTAGTAATAATTAGTAATAATTAGATATAATTAGTAATAATTAGTAACTATTAGTAATAATTAAAGTTAATTAGTAATAATAAACTATAATTATTAATAATTAGCTTTAATTAGTAAAAATTAGATATAATTAGATACAATTACTAATAATTAGTTATAATTAGTATTAATTAGTAATAATTAGTATTAATTAGTAATAATTAATAATATTTTGTAATAATTAGTAATAAATAGATATAATTAATAATAATTAGATATAATTAGTAATAATTAGATATAATTAGTAATAATTGGTAATAATTAGATATAATTAGTAATAATTAGATATAATTAGTAATAATTAGTAATAATTAGTAATAATGAGATATAATTATATATAATTACAGATAATTAGATATAAATAGTAATAATTAGATATAATAAGCTATAAATAGATATAATTAGCAATAATTAGGAATAATTAGCTATAATTAGTAATAATCAGATATAGTTATTAATAATTACATATAATTACTAATAATTTGATTTAATTAGTAATAATTTGATATAATTAGTAATAATTAGTAATAATTAGTAATAAAGATATAATTAGTAATAATTAGATATAATTAGTAATAATTAGTAATAATTAGTAATAATTAGTAATAATTATTAATAAATAGACAAAATTAGTAGAAGTTAGTAACAATAAGTTATAATTAGTAATAATTAGTAACAATTAGAAATAATTAGATAAAAGTTGATATTATTATTAATAATTAGTAATAATTAGTAATAATTAGTAATAATTAGTAATAGTTAGAAATAATTAGTAATAATTAGTAATAATTGGTAATAATTATATATAATTGGTAATAATTAGACATAATTCGAAATAATAAGTAATAATTAGATATAATTACTAATAATTAGTTATAATTAGTAAAAAATAGATATAAGTAGTAATAATTAGATATGATTAGATATAATTATATATAATTAGTAACAATTGGTAATAATTAGTAACAATTACTAATAATTAGTAAGAATTAGTAAGAATTAGATATAATTAGATATAATTAGTAGTAATTAGATATAATTAGTAATAATTAGTAATAATTAGACATAATTAGTAATAATTTTATATAATTAGACATAACTAGATTTAATTATATTTAATTAGATATAATTAGTAATAATTATATTTAATTACTAAAAAATGTTAAATATTAGTAAAAATTAGCAAAAATTGGTAAAAATTAGTTAAAATTAGTAAGAATTAGTAAGAATTAGTAAGAATTAGTAATAATTATTAATAATTAGTATTAATTAGTAATAATTCGTAATAATTATTAATATTTAGTGATAATTAGTAATAATTAGTAATAAATACTAATAATTAGTAATAAAAAATTATATTATCAATATTTATGAAAAAAAAATATTAATGTTATTAAAATAATAAAAAAATTATATAATATTAAAATTATCAATATTTTCAATAGTTTTTTCTCTATTCATATCGTGTTCAATTCTCAAAGGGTCAAAAATTGTCAAGTCATGCGTAATAAAAAGTTTGTGTCAGCCATGTCCAATATAAACTCTATAATTGTCCTCACAAGGTTGATTACCTCGCAAGTAGAGTTGCAATAGGACAAACCAAGTCATTCACTTCTCATAAATAAGAATTATCTCACATGACCCTTTATAGAGACCATTCTTCTTTGAAAATTTAATGGAATGATAATGATATCCCCCCAAATTTTTAAGGAAAAATGATCTATGTAAAGGGTCATGTGAGATGATTCTTAGAGACAAGAATGACATCACTTTGGTCATCCTATTGAAACACTACTTGTGAGACGATCAACCATGCAAGTAAAATTATAAAGTTTACATTGGACAAGGCTGACACAAACTTTTTATAGCACATGACCTAACAATTGGAGACCCTCTGAGATTTGAAAATGTTAAGAATAGAGCAAATTCGGTTGCGAATATGGATAATATTAAAATTATGTAATTTTTTTCTTATTTTAATAATATTAATATTGTTTTTTTAATATTGATAATATAAGTTTTTTATTAGTAATAATTAGTAAATGATATCTGCTTGGATAATGAAGGGAAAATTTCTAATCATCTCCACAACAATGATTACAATATTTCCATTAATTATTCAAGTAGTTTTCATTTTTCTAAGTATTGCTAAGTATTTCTAAATTACTAATAAATAGTAACAATTAGTAATAATTAGTAATAAGTTGTAATAATTTGTAATAATTTGTAATAAATTGTTATAATTAGTAATAATTAGTAGGAATTAGTTATAATTAGTAACAATTAGTAATAATTTGTAAAAATTAGTAACAATTTGTAATAATTAGCAATAATTAGGAATAATTAGTCATAATTAGAAATAATTATCAATAATTATAATAATTAGTGTGAGAAAGATGCAATTAAATTAGCCGTCTGACAAAAGAGTAGCCGTCAATCCACTGGGAATTGTGTTGCTCTTGTTCAATGCTATTTATTAAGTAGTTGTAATTATTTATATTTTTTTTTTCAGATAGTGTTTTTATAATTTAAAATTATCCAAAACTAGGGATGATTTTAAATTTTATGTAGAAAAATATGGAACATGGAAGTCAACATCAATCATTATTAGATGATTGCGCGTGGATAAATCAGTGCAGAAATCCAAATGGTTCTTGTTTAAAACATGTATATATTGATGGTGTTGAATCATTATTAGCATTTGAATCATCAAAACCAAAATATGTTTCAGAAGGCACAATTAAGTGTTCTTGTAAAAAATGTGGTCTTAGAACGTTTGATACATTTGACAAGGTTGGGGGAGAAAAATAAAAATGAAATATCAGGAAAATCAGCTTACTCAAAATGAATGTGGTTCTGCTGAGGTGGAAGGAATTGAAATTTTTCAAGGGACTGCTCAATATCCATCTGATTAACAAAGTGACGTGAATATCGATGATGACATCCCACAATTAAGGATCGATGGTTATGAATATGTAAATGATGCTACTATTGAATTTGAAATGATAAGAGATGTTGAAACAGAAACTCATAAAGATATTGATGATACTGAGGAGGAAGATGAAGACATTGAGATTGACAGCTATGGAGAAGAGGATGAAGATGAACATTGACACTGTTAAATGCTGGTTAAAATCATAACAAATATATATCTATATAAACTTTTTATTTTCAACTACCTACTAACAACAATAATTTTGTGTTTCAGATGGACTCTGATCTGTTGTGTGAGTTAGAGGTGGCTGAGAAACCATTGGATGATGGGGATGTGGGATCATCTGACCCTCAGCCTACTAGTGGTTCAGGAGGTACGCGGAGGGGGCGCAGTCTTGTGTGACTGATGATTCTTGACCATATCCCTGAGTGATGTCCACATATTGGCTTCAATCCACCCACACAGAGGTATGGTAACATGTATATTTTATTTAGATTTCATTAATTTATTTATATATATACTAATTTTTTGATTATATATTCATTTTTCAGAGTTTTGATCATGCAGCTACTGGACATGGGAGCACTATCATGTGCAATTATTTTTCTCAGCCATGGATCACATGGGAACATATCCCCATTGATGTGAAACGCAACATGTTCCCTCATTGGCTGGTACGTAAATAAATAATATTTATTTTGAAATTTATTTTTTAAAAAACATGATAGAATAAATTATTTGTAGGGTTTATGGGGTCCTATTGATTATATCATGCACGCCGCTATCCACACGGCATGGAAGGTTTCTATGTGTGACTATTTTCATTAGTTTTGGCTAAATTTTAGAAGGACATCCATTAATAAAGCAGGAGTGACAGAATTTAATAAGTCATGTAGAGCCCACCGACCAGAGTACATTTCATCTCATGTTTGTGATGGATTTTGTTTACACTGGTTGCATAGTGGATTTACGAGGAGATCTTCAGTTGGATGACAAAACCAGGGGAGACAGGTGGTGACACATCGAGCTGATAGCCATACATTCAACTCCCATAGAGGGAATTTTCTATGTATATTTTTTAAATATTTTATATAACATTAAATAAAAATAGTTTATTTAATATTTATGTAGGAAGCCGAGAATCCCGATATTATAGAGTTCGGCATTTATCAGAGGATGTACACTGATCCAGACACTAGAGAGATTAGAGGTGATCGCTAGCGTCAGATTGGGGTTAGTATTATTTTTTCAGTTTGACAGTTTACTACATATAATATTTTCATAATTTTAATTTAAAATTTTATTTGAAGGATTCATATGGGGCTGAGACCTCCTAGACACAAGCTGAGGTTCAGGACGAGACCACTGAGTAGACCAATGCTCACCATTTCAATGAGGAGGCATGGATCCAGGAGACTCAGTATGGCATTGAGAAGGGCAGATTAGTTGGTATCAGCACTCATTTTACAGCTGGAACTTATTATGGTACTGATGTGATGTCGGTGTGTAGCTCCAGATGAGCTCATAGAGAGGCATCATTTTATGGATCACAGTATCAGGAGCAGTTGTGAGCAAAGGCTGAGCTAATAGAGACTTTGCAGAAGAATCAAGAAGAGATCTGTCGATGGCAGCAACAGTAGGAGGAACATTATGAGGAGTAGATGCATCGATGGTAGCAGCAGCAGCAGCATCATGAGGATGAGATGCATCGATGGTAGCAGCTACATCATAAGCAAATGGAGTATATGCATCGTCTGACTCGTAGTTTAGGGATGGAGTTTCCTCCACCAGCTCATTCAGCACCTACACCTCGTACATAAAACGACCCACAATGATTTATTTATGTTACAAACATTTGAATTTAACATTTTAAAATTAATTATTTACATTTACTTTCTTTTATATTAATGAATATATTACATATTTTAATATTTAATATTTTGTTATTTTTTTGATTTTTTTTTAATATTGAGAATTTTAATATTTTTTTTATTTTAATAATATTAATATTATTTTATTAAATATATATTTTTAGTATTATATTTTTTAATGTTTGTTTATTTACTAATAATAATAATATTATTATTATTTTATTATTTTTTAATTTTTTTGTGAATGTTGAGAATTTTAATATTTTTTTTAATAATAGTAATATTACTTTTTTCATTAATCATAAATTTATTAAATTTATTTTTTAAAAATAATTTATTATTTGCAATGGGACCACATACGAAGGAAACCCGTAACAAATAGTTTAACTATATATTTTTAAAAACATATTTGTGATGGGACTACATGCCCATCGCAAATACATTGTTGCGGCGGGCCCATCATAGAATGTTATATATATATATATATTGTGATGGGATGAGGGCCCGTAGCAAAAAAAAATTGCGATGTGCCCTTCATGAAAAAGTTTATGTATATATAATACATATAGTCAGAGACTTATTTGCGACGATGATATTTCCCGTCGCAAATAAGATTATTTGCGACCGGCCTGGCACAAATAATGGTATTTGCGATAGCATTTTCTACAATAGGATATTTGCGACAGGACCCTATCGCTAATGAGTATTTGAGACGGGATCCCATCGTAAATTAGCCATCCCAAATAACAATAATTCCAGTAGTGCGGGACTATTTCTCCTAGGATCAATGTCAATTCTCCAACCCCAGTAGCCTGGAGCCAATGACTTGCGTAATTAAATAGGTACTATGAATAAGATATAACAAACCAAAGGACATAATAGTTTATAATATTTTAAGAAACATAATCATAAATAAGTTTATATTACAGAATTTATGTAAAAACAATATAGAAATTCCATTGGGAAAACCCATAAACTCCTTGATTATCCTTGAAATTCATTCAAAATTAACATCATCACATCAGGGGGAAAATAAAACATAATAAGGGGTGATATCAAGTTCTTATTAAGGGTAATAAATATAGAGTAAGATATCATACATAATAAGTCATGGTAAATATTTTAAAACACATATCATTAAATCACAATCTTGAGTATAATATGGAAAGAGTGAAAACTGATTAAATAATTCCATTAATACATAATTCACAAAGAAACAATACCATGTATATTATTATAGTTCAATACTCACATGAATTGTCAATTACTAATAATATAATGAGTTTATTGATAATGATGGTCATCTAGAACAAATATTTGTGGCCTCGTCCCTGAAATCTAAAAATTGATGTTTATGGCCTCAACCAAATCCATATATGAAAATAAATGGGAAAGGCCTCAGCAAAGTCTATGTATATTTAGTCTCATGAGACACACAATACATCAGGGGTAATAGAGGGAATGGTGTCAACCTATGTATATATATGAAATCAATATTACATTCCCTAATCAGTAAATTGAAATACAAACACTTCTGAGTTTTATGGGGAATGATGTCAAGATAACACATACATATTAAAAATAATCATAAACCATTTATTAAAATATTATAGATGATAATCATAATATATCAATATTAATAAATAATAGATGGATATACACTAATATAATCACAGAGGAATTCTTGAGTGTAATACACTTTTCACTTTTCAATGAAGAGTTATTTTGGAAAAATCATTTGTATTTATAATAATTGTTTGTATGGAAAAAAATGAAAAAAAATAATGTTAATCATGAAAAATATATCTGTTAATAGAAATAGAAGTGTGTTAAAATATATTATCCATGGGACGTTAATATTTTTATGAATTTAGGAAGTTCCCTTTAATCGGGTTTTCCTAATGTGAAGAATTGTGAATATAACCTTGAAATACATTTATTTCATATAAATGGAAAAAAGAAATGAACTTGATACATGTATTTGTAACATATAAATAGAAATTATTAAAATTATATAAAAATATTTTATAATTAAATAGATTAATGGGAGGGAAATTTTAACCCTAATTATAAATGGTTGTTCGGGTTTAATTCATACCTTATGCAAAAATTGGTTTGCAAATGTGCATAATGTCCTAGATAATGAAATTAGATTCATTAATAATTTAATTTAGAACCTATTGAAGATGTTTCATATTATAATTTTATTATTTCTATTTGTATTATTTTTCATGAATTATAAGATTAAATTTGTTGTATAAGGGTGTTCATTATATGGGTTTTCTTGCCCGAATTAATTTTATTAGCATTTGTAATATCATGAAAAATGGAAATTTTCATCCATAAATAAAAGATTTATGTTATTAATTTTCCTCCCTAAAATAAAATGTTTATTAGTCATTTATTTATTTTGGGTGAGGATAAATCATTATATCAGATGTTATTGATGATGATTTAGATTATATTTCCAATTTTTCTATAATCATAAACCATTTTTGTTTAATTAATTAATAGTATGTATGTATAAAGGTTCTAGATCATAGGAAAAGGTGTAATACATCTATTGAAATCAGATTAAACTATAGGAAAAATTATTACATTTCATGAAGGTTTTATTGAAAAATTAAATCATGCCATCGATGAAGGTAGTGAATTAGAACCTCATATGAAAGGTTTTCATCATAAAAATAAATGGAAATGTAGTGGGGACATTTTGAAAGTTTTTATATTGAAATAATAGCATTGTAGTAAGTAAAATATAAATGTCTTATCATGTCACATTTGACAGGGGTGGTGAGAGAAGGATTAAAAAATAAAATAAATTGAAATTAAATTAAAAGAATGAAATGCGACATTAACTCTTGAATTACCCTCATTGAGAACCTCCATAAGGAATATTGAATTATTATTTTTAGTGATACAAAAAAGGAATGATCAAGGGGGAGAAATTTTGGAGGGTAATTTTGTAGAATACATATAATTTTAAATGATTTGGATGTGCGAGGGGCAGTGATCATGAGCTGTGTATTTATATTAGAGGAGAGTGGTGTTTTTTTTAATATGTTAGTCATTTGTTTATTATTCTTAGTAAAATAATATGAATAGTTTGAGACATATCACTAAATATTTTAATATAATGAATAAAGTTCGATATTATGGTCTTAAATCATCCCTATATAATCTATGACTCAATAATTCATGTATTTTTTAAATACCATAAATAACAGTATTTGACTATTTAAACAAATTTATTTATTTTAGAAAAAAATCCAAAATATCACCCTAACCATTTTTTATGGGTAAAATATAAAAATGGAAAAAATATAATTAAAATAATATTATAATTATGATAAATTTAATTTCATAAAAATATATTTATTTACATGTAAAATACATATTTTAATATTATAACTGTTTTACGACACATTGAATGAATCATTAAGGTCACCCAGAAATTTATTAGAATCACAAGACATGAATAAATTAATTTATGAATATATTTTTTGAAAATAAATTTTCTATTAAATCATTATATAAATTATAATATTGTATATATTTAATTATTTTTCAGAAAAATAAAAACAAAAAAATTATCATTTAAAAATATTAATTTCTTAATCCAGGATGTAAATATACTATGTTTTCAATTCAAGGAATCCTAAATTTTGTTTTTAATTTTATAGGTATATTTAAAATTCTACTACCTAGGTACTATTCATAAGTGTCACATTTCTATTCAAATGGTCATATTTTATAATGAATTATGGTAAAAAATTCGATGATGTCTAAAAGATAAAAAATTAAAGATATTAAATTTTAAAAGAGACATTACATAAAATATTTGGGTATTATATTCTACACTCCTTCAAAAACATTTCATTTATATTTCCAGAATATTTCCCCATTATATTATTTGGGTAGTTTTTCATCACAAATTCATCAATTTCCCATGTTGCCTCTTCAATTTCTTTATTTTTATAATGTAAAATTACTAGACAAGTCTTCCAAATCATTAAAACTTGGCCTCTAGTGTCCAGAATCTGAATAGGATCTTAACAATTTGATATACCAGTTTCCAATTCAATTCCCCCAGAAGCGAGGACATGAGTTGTGTTTGGAATTTATTTCTTTCACAAAGAGATGTGGATCAAATTGTGTACTACAAAATTGATATGTTGCATCACTAAATCATAATGGACAACTCCAATTATCTATATTAATCTAAAAGTTCCAATATTACTATGGAAGATTTTCCCGTTAATTTAATATTTTATAACACCCTTCCATGGATATACCTCCATTAAGACATAATCTCCCACTAGAATATCAAAATCATTCAATTTGTTATCAGTATAACACTTTTTCTGAAATTGTGCTACTTTGATAAGTGTATGAATATTCATTACATTCACTATTGTTTCCTCCAAATGATCGGTGCCTACATGATCTGTTTCATTATTAACATCCAATATTTTTTTTGTGTGGCATCTCTTTCCATACAATGATTTATATAGATCCATTTGGATAATTTATTAGAAACTATTATAATAGGAAAACTCTATCAATGATAAATACATATATAATATTCCTTGAAAGTCATGTGGGAATGATATCAACATTTATTCTAATCTCCGGATCATCCATTATGACTACCCATCAAGTTTAGTGTCATATGAATTACATAAAATAATCTCAGTATCCAAATATTTATAATGGATTTTCTAGAATTTTCTTTTATATTTTAGATCACAATCGATCAAAATTGAAATATGTTCTCCACAATGTCATACTAATTCATTAATATTGATGTTTTTAGGGTGATCTAGTCATAAATACACTTTTACAGTGAGTAAATGTTCTTATTTTTTGATTTTATGAATAATTACCAACATTTCATTATTATTTCATTGATTTTTCGGAAATACAATGTCAAAATATAATGTCATATATTCCATTTCCATGTTGGTATAGGCCTAGGGTGCCTAAATATATTCGATTATTTCATTAATCCATCTCCTGTTGAAATAAATAACATCATAATAACTAATCCAGAATTTAACTTTTCATATTATCCCATAAAATATTTCTTTAAATATATATAAATCATAGCGCTACTAGTGTGTATTGTGAAATTCAAGCTATATACACCATCAAACAACATCCCTTGTAGCTCTGGTATGGATTCAATACAAAGCATCATCCATGATTTTTAATTTCCATCCACATAAAAAATTCATCCAATTTTCCATCACTTGTAGATTTAAATATCATTTGAAAATTATTATCATCAGATAGAGAACATTTAATAATTTCTAGTAAATATTATTTGGAATCCAATTACAAATGTAATGATGGTTCTCATTCCATGATAATCCAATGTAACACCACAAGAATTGAATATTAAATTTAATATATAATTTAATTTCCACAACACAATGTCTCTAGGAAAAATACAATATTATTATAATTATTTCTTCTATATTGTTATAATCTATTCATTAAATATAATAATATAAACATTAGTAAATAGTATTTAATTTTATTTATAATAGTTTCTCATAAATGAAAAAAATTTATAACTAAATATATAATTTTGGAAAAAAATAATCCTTTTTTGTATTTGGATCATCAAAATTAATTTATGGTGACTTTTTAGTTATTTTATTTTTTTGATGAATAGTGGAAAATACTACATTGTAATTAAAAACTGTGTATTTAGTTTTTAAAAATTATTATATTTTAAAATTATTTGTAATGTCACAATATATCAATTATACATATGTTAATCCAATCTAGATCATTGGAATAATTTTTTATTGAATTTCGATATAAAAACATATTTTACGTTTGAACTTTCTTTTTACCCAAGATTTTGCCACACTTGCGGTCTTAGCATTAAACATAATTTTTCTACTTATTTGAAGAATATTTCAAAAAATATACATACACAGCTATGATCAGTTGGATATTTAGAATTTCATAGGATCATCTTCAATTTTTTAGTTGTATAGTTACATGACCCTTTGGAATAATAATATACCCTTATAAATAGTAATATGACCCTTATGAATAGTACATTAGCGAAATGAATAGTACTCGCACTCATGAATGTATAAATAAAATATATCCCCCATATAAATGAATTTATTATATTATTATATCATGGTATTATAAATGAACATTTCAAATAATTAATAACTATTGGTATTTTCATGGTTTATAAATATTAAATTTAAATTTAATAATTGTCGAATTGATTTAAAAGATAATTCATTTTAATAAATGTATTCATAATTCAATATTTTGTGGTCCTGTTATTTTATGACATTTTATCATGACCTTAGATAATTTTTCTGGTTATTATAAAATCAGTTATTATTTTAAAAATATTATTTTTCATTTTAAAGGTGAATTTATTTAAAAAACAAGTTCATCATATTTAGAAAATTATTTTTAAAAAATGGGTTTCATTTTGAATTTTCACATTTCAAAAAATGGTTAAGATGAATTGTTGATATCATTCGAAAATAATTGAAATTTAGGTTAATAGTAAAATATGATAATTTATAATAAATGAATAATACATGAATAATAGATTCATAGATGAAGTTCGGATGATTTAGGAACCAATGGATTGAAATCACATGCACTAGTTACTATATGTAGTCACAATAATCCACAGAAAATCTTTTCTTTAAAAATTATAATAAAAAATGAATAAAATAATAATAAATCACCCCTCTCCTCCACTATAAATACCATCCCTACCCACCACTTCTCCTCAAAACTCTAATCGTGGAATATAGTAAGAATTCGGCCCAAATTCTCTTCCACAGTGTCTCGTTCAAATCTAAGAGATCATGGTCTTTTAAAAATTGCAAAACCACATTCCTTAACAATTTTCTCAACGAGGAATATTTAAGGGGTAAATCCTCTTCCTTTTTATTTTATTTTCATTTCAAATTTTTTTCCTTAAAATATCCACACATATATTATCCAAATGATAATGAAATCTCTAGTATCATCTATATACTATAATTTGTAATTTCAATGGATGATTCATCAACAATATCCTTACTCTCAATCATTTATTTTAAAAATAAAAATGTTAAGACCCGACCCCAGTTCCCCTGAGTGGGTTCCTTAATCAATTACATTAGAATGATTAAAAGAACATTATATCCTAAAGGAATGAATTATTTAGTTGATTTTTAATTTAAGATAAATACATAAATTCAAAATTTCAACATGATAATAAATTAAAAAATTATGTTCCTTTGGGAACATCCACCACATTAAGAGTATCCCAGAAAGTCAATCATAATAAACCTTTTAATTTCCACTTAATAAGGAAACACAAAAAGGGGTGTGCTTAGATATTATATATGGGTAAGCAATATAATTAAAGATATCACATGGAAAAACATTATCCATGGTGAATAATTTAAAACATGTGACATTAACAATAATAACCAAGAACACATTATGGCATGAATATGAGTTGAGTAATTATTTTCATAATGAAACACAATCATGGGTATTCTATTAGTCAAATAACCACATGAAATATGACCTTCTAGATTCATAATGAGGTAAATTAATATGCCCGAAATCTGAAACCATATCGTTAAGGCCTCAACCATGACATATAAAAATGATTAAGGCCTCATCAAAAATAGTATCTGAAAATGGGAAAGGCCATGACCACGTCTATGTCTAATTGTATAATGAGACCTACTGGTGTATCAAGTTTATATATTAGGACAATCCTATCAAATATTAAATAAAATTAATTACTTATATTAATGGTAATAAACATAATAAACATAAAAATTAATATTTAAGCATACATAGGAAACGTAAATAACATTCCTCAAACATTGAGTTTTAACTCTAATCATTCGTTGTAAATTAGTGAAGGATTTAAATATAGCTCAATCACAATCAAATGAATCATAAAGAGTTCATTTAAATATATTATATTATATCATAATTATTAAATAAAATAATACATATTTAATAAAAAGAGTGTTGATATATATGAAGACATTATTATAAAATCATCGAGTAATTCATGAAATAAATACTCTTTCACATAGAAAAGAAGAGTTCATTTGATAATGTTTTTGTATAAAACCATAAATTAAGTAAGATATTATTTTCATTGTAAAATTAGTGACATTATAATGTTAATTTTTTATAAAAATAGATTATAAATAGCCCTTGAAAATAGGTACTAATTTTAGAAATTAAATCGAGTCTGGCTTGTATTTATGAAATAATTTTTCAAATATCTTTTTAAAAAATTATAATTGCCCTTAAATGAAGGTAGAATTATGGTTGGTAAAAATATTTTGAACACTCACATTTAAATTATGAGTAGTAAATATTAATTAATAATAATTATATTGAGGAAAGTGCATAATAAAAGCAACCGAATGAAAATGGAGGTTTTGGTGGAAAACCCTTAACTTCTGTCTGGAAGTGTTCCTCACTGGATCTTAATGAATAGAGTAATAAAATTTAGGCTCATAATTTAATGAGTAAACATGATCATCTAAATTTAATTGATTTATTATAACCATTATATGTAAAATTGTGTTAATTGCATGGGTTAATCGATTCACATTCATTGTTTGGAAGCGTTTTTCATCATTGGTTTTCATGATCGATTTAAATATATTCATGTATAGAAAATAAAAATAAATTAGAATGGTTTTCTAGAGTAGAAGATGTACGTTAATTTTGAACAAAAAGAAAATTACGTGGTTATAAAATTAGTTTGTTTATTGGTATGGACGATGAATCTTTATGAAAAATGTTAATGATATCTGTATGGGTTAATTGGCAGATTTCGATCATAATGAACTCATTTTGATTTATAAATTAATATCAGGTGTAAAAAATGATCCCAAAACATTAAATAAATTATTATACATATAATATTGTATGGTTCCTCCATATAAATGGTTTCATTACCAGAATTGAAGATTTTAATAGAAATTGAAAACATATTATCCATGAATGTGATAAAATAAAACATCCCGAATGATTTTATAATATCTATTATAAAAGAAGGTAAAATTATATATGATGAAGAATTATTACTTTATAAAAAAAAATTGTAGTACTTTTAAGGTTCTTGAGTCCTCAAATTATTTTTTAAAGTCGGTGAGTATTGAAAAAGAAAAAAATGGAACATGAAAAAAATGGAAAGAAAAGTGGAAGTTAACTCTTGATGTAATAATCCTTGAGAGCCTCTTTAGGGAAGAGGTTTTGGTCTTTTATGATACTAAGGGATGTTAGACCTAGAGGATGAGCATTGGTTGCTATTTGAGTATAATTTATTATGGGTAAAAGGCTTGAGATGAGTGGAGAGAAGAGAGAGTGACAGGGGTTTTTTGTAGTTGAATAGATGATGGTTTTCATATTATTTCATTATTTTACAATAGAAAACCATTATTATTTAATGTAGTGACCAAGAATAGTACTATGTGGATTTGATTTTGAACCATGTGTGCCTACGTCATCCATGATTCAAAGAATAGTGAATTCAAGTGACAATGAATATATATGGTAAATTACCATATTTTACTATTCATAAAAAGTTCTAGTATTTCAGAAAAATCCCAAAAATCACCCCTAACCATTTTTCAATGTGTAGAATTAGAAAATTAACTCCATTTTTTGAAAATAATTTTCTAAATAATACTAATTTAATTTTTAAATAAAATCATAATTTATTTGAAAAATAATAATTTTATATCAGTATTTCATTTTATATAACCTTGAAAAATTTATCAAGATATCATTATCTTAAAACCATTTGAAAACAAAATAATATTATTATGTACTATTCATAAGGTTCATATTACTATTCATATGGTTATGTTGATATTCATAAAAAATTTTGTTTTTCTTGTTAGACACTAAATATCTTACTGAATGCAACCATGTATGTCAGTTTTTTGAAATTCAAAGCATAGATGAGGAAAAATTATGTTTACTAGATAGATTATAAAATAGTGGTTCTCTCATGATACATAGAGTTTCATTCATTCTATATTAATTTTATTTTCAAAAACATAGGTTGTTACATTATCCCCTCCTAAAAAAACATTTTCCTCAAAATTACCAGAATGTAACCTCACAAAATGATTTGGGTAATTCTTCAATAAAAGCTCCCTAGGCTCCCATGATGCCTCTTCAATTTTTTATTTTTCCCAAATTACCTTTACCTATTGATTCAACAATTTCCAAAACACATGTTCTTCAGTGTCCAAAATCTGAACAGGATATTCATAGTAATATAAGCCAGGTTCTAATTATATTCCTTCATATGTGAGAACATTTGTTGGGTCTAGCATATGCTTTCTCAACATTGATACATGGAACTAATTGTGTACTTTATAGAGGCTTGGTGACATAACCCAATGATATTCAATTTTTCCAATTCACTCATGAATTTCAAAAGGGCTTATATAAATGGGGCTTAATTTCCCTTCCTTCCCAAAATCTTATAACAGACTTCCATGGAGATACTCTTATGAAAACATGATCACCCGCTTGAAACGACATATCCTTCATTTGATTATCAGTATAAAATTTGATTCTACATTATGTTTCTTTGACACAGTCTTGAATAATATTTACCACGCTGCTGTTTCCTCCAAAATCATTAGGCCCGCAAGCTTCCTTTATCCAACTTCATCACAACTTGTAAGTGTATGATATTTTTTTATGTAGAATGCTTCATATGGTGCAATTTGAATACATTAATGGAAATTATTGTTCTAGAAAAACAACACTAAATGTAAATATTTATCCAACATTCCTTCAATGACAAGTGGACATTATCTCAATATTTCCTATAGTTTTGATCATCCTTTCTGATTGCCCATCAGTTTGTTGGTGATTAGTAGTACTCAATTGACGCTTAGTATCCAAATTTTTCTGAACAGTATTCCATAATTTTGAGGTAAATACTTAATTAATATCATAATAAATTTAGATATGTTCTCCATGAAGTCTCACGTAAACATTTATATTTAGTCATGATCGGCATTGTAATGGAAAATCTTCCATTATAGCGAGGAAATGTGCATATTTCATAATTGAATCAACAGTTACCCATATTTCATTATTCATCCTCGTAGTTTTGGCTAAACTGGTCACATAATCCATGGTGATGTCCTCCCATTTCCATTTAGGTATAGGTAGAGGTTTCATGACTCCACTATGATGTGGTCGTTCGACCGTCACTTTTTGACAGACTAAATATTTGTATACATAATCTGAAATTTCCCTATTCATTTTATACCCTAGAAGTGTTTATTAATATAACAATAAATTTTAGTGCTTATATGGTGTATAGAAAAATTTTATCTATGAGCATCATCCAGTAACTCCCTTTTCAGCTCGGATAGGGAGGGAACAGATAGCCTCTTCCAAAATTTTAGAATTCCATCTTTACACAAGATGTCTTCCAACTAACCATATTTCAATGCATTAATTTCCATTAGACAATTGTCATTATTAGACTATAAATATTTAATTATTTTCTATAAATATGTTTGGTAAACCAATGAAAAAAGTAGTGATGTTTCAACTTTTTTGATAATTCCCATATCTATTCTCACTAGATCCATGTACAAAGGATCCTTGTCAATCCTCGTTTTGATGGGAACTCCATGATCATTCATGCTCAATGCATCAAGTACCATTACTTCTTTTCTTGGGTGGTGTTTAATGGAACAATAATAATCTTTGAGTTGTTTGATACATCCCCTTTTCCTTGTGTGAGTTGTTTTTGTGGGATGATATATTCTAGACTCTTATAATCCATATATATCTCACATTAATCATTGTAGAGATAATGTATACATATATTCAGAGAAAATATTACTGATGTAAACTCAATTTCATGAGTATGATAGTTTTGTTCATGAATTTTTAAATGCCTTGATGTATAGACAATAACTCTGTCATTCTACATTAGAATAGAACCAACACCATTCTTTAATTAATCACTGTAGAACACAAACACACCATTCCCCAATGGAAGAGTTAAGATCATAGAATTTATTAATATCATATTAAATGCTTCGAAACAGTACCCACATTCTTGTGTTCATACAAAATTAACCCCTTTATGTGTATTTTTGGTCATTGGGTTAGCTAAATGAGAAAAGTTCTTTACAAAACAAAGATAATAATCTTTTAAACCAACAAAACTAAATACCTCAGTTATGTTTGTTAGAGTAGGCAATTATTACACAACCTTTGTCATCACATGATGAACAAATATTCCACCCATAGAGATAATGTGTCCAAGAAATGAAACTTATTGAATCCAAAATTCACACATGATAATCATCACATATAATTCATTTTATATAGGGGGCATTAGAATAGTGAACCAATGATTTTCCTGATATTCATAGCTTTTGGATTATAGAAACATATCATTAATATATACAACAAAATATTCAAAAGGGAATTCCTTGAGAACTCTATTCATTAGATCCCTGAAAAAAGAGGTTACCTTAGTAGGTCCAAATGGATTAACTATAAACTCGTAATGCCTATACATTTTTCAAAATGTTTTCTTTGGAATGACATCTTCCTCACTTGAAACTCATGTTATGTATATCAAATATTAATTTTCAAAAAAAAATTGGGCTCCATTAAGTTGATAAAATAAATCATCAATGCAAGGTATGGGATAATTGTTCTTTATTGTTATAGAATTGATCTCACTATAGTCAATGGAAAACCTCAAATGTTCAAATTTATTCAAAATAAAAAGAATAGGGGGACCCCATAGAGAAATCCTAGCGAGAATAAATCATTTATAACTCAATTCATATAGTTATTTCATCTATTACACTAATTTCATAGTGGCTATTCAATAAAGGGACTTTGATATTGGGCTTGATTCCAGAATCGAGTCAATAGAAAACTTAGTTTCCTAGTCTGGAGGATGTCCACAAAAATCTGCTAGAAACAAAATCAACATTTTCATGATAAATATGTATGTTCGCTTTCTGAAAAATATTTTCCTCACCAATAGTAATTTCATTCCATTCAACCCCTATAATTGAAATAATGGGTGGATGTAAATGAGAATTAGATGGTGATGTTTCTACTCAAATGATAAGCGAATCCACATTTTCTTCAAAAATAGTAACCTCCACCTTCTTATAATAACTTTTCGCATTAGGGTTTGAAAAACCATCCGAACTGAGTATTATATCAATGTCAATCATTGGAATGATAATAAAATTTGGTGATAAAGAATGTTTATATGCCATAATGGGGAATTCATGACACGATGTTGTTACACTGTTACTTCATTTATGATTTTTGACTGAAAAATACCTTATTAACTTAAATTGGAAATATATATTTTTCATGGAAAACTAAGAATATATGAAGGAATGTGACGATCCAGAATCAAATAATGAACTTGATATGTTTGAGGAAATTTTTAATATACCTTTCACCATGTCATTAGGAACTTAAATATTAGTAGTTGTGATCACATATGCTTTCCCCTTCTCCCTTGTCATTTTATGAGGAACACTTCTTTGATGATTTAGAGAATCATTAGTACAATGTCCAATCACCCTAAAATTATAACATAGAAAATTAATTGCTTCATTAGTTCCCATGAAAACACCAGTATGATGGCCTTTCATTCCACACTTGTTTCACACTCATTTTCCTTTTAAGTAGAAACTAGTGTGTTTCCTTCCACAATTATCATAGTGTGGAAAGGAAACTCTTCCCTTCTTCCCCAGTTCCTTACTTTCATTTCAAGAGTTTTCAGTAACCCTATAATTCTTTCTCTATCCATTAATTACATAAGACCTAGATAACTCCTTTTCTATCTTTATAAAACATGATACTATGTATTCTTATGAGGAGATAGTTTGTAGACTAGTGCTCACCAGAAGAATGGATTTGGGGAATTAAAGAATCACTCAATCTATGTCCATGGATTTCATAGATAGTCAACATCATTACTTGAGAAGCATGGGATTTTAACTTCATACTCTTTTACATTCTTGTCTTCCTTTTTCCTCAAATTCGGAAACATCCTTTCCATATCGACATGTTGATCATGAGGAAATTAATTTTCTATGAAAATAGTATTGAATTCACTTCATTCCATGTTTTATATTACCTCCCCTTACTTTGTGTTTTGAATTATTGAACACCATTGATCAGTATCTCTCGACAGATGGCAAACTATAATGAATACCTTCTCCCTTTCGTTAAATCCCATGGCGAGAAATGTATTTTTTTAGGATCTTATCCACTACTACACTACAAATGGGTTTGTATTCCCGCTAAATGATGGTTTTTGTTGTCACATAAAGTGATCTAACATAGATTTTCTTCGTTTTGGATCTGAGTGCTCTATACGAGTAACATTCTTGTTCAAAAACGGAGTACATTTTCCCAGTATAATTATATGTTACTCCTCACTAGTCGCAAATCTAGATCCAATATCATTATCTTGAATTAGAGGGAAAAACCTACATTGTATACATGAATTCATGAGGATTACATTCCTTCTACTAGTGGCCATTCTTAAATAATGGCATAAACAAGATTTGGTTATGAATCAAAATACACTATCTCAACTTAATAAAAATACTTAACATAAATTGAAATAATATCAATGGATAATATGATAATAATAAACATGGTCTCATTGAAAAAAAATTAATTTAAATCCTTATTAATGGATTGTAAATAAAATGTGATTTATCTTGATCATATCACACGAGAGTTTCAAACCAGGTGCATAGTAAGGCCCATTGTCATGTTCCAGGATACCCCATGTCATGACCGCAACTCATTGTCAATGATTTCACTCATTGTAACATCTATTACAAAACTATGTCCACTTGTTTTATCCATAAATGGATGTATTTTCATGAAATATCTACATAATATATTCCTTACCAAATTTAATGGAAATTCAAGGGTTTTTATCCTTAAATACCATCTTCGAGGTTTCTCCCCCAATATATATTTTATAAGTCTAGTTTCCATATTTTATACTAAACATCCTATGATGCCAACTGTAAAGACCCAATACTAGTTGTCTAGATCCAGTGCCTTATTAAATTACATTAGCTTTATTACAAGAAAGTTTTATCCTAATGGAATGAATAGTTTAGTTGATTTGGAGTTATAGATACATACATAAGTTCAGCATTACAACTTGAAATGAAAAACAAAAGATATGTTCCATTGGGAGTATCCATAACTCTAAGATTATCCCGACAATCAACCAAAATATACATCTTCATGTCTTGGAAAAAATGAGACATATGAATGTGTGAGCATTAATGCAAAGTAAGGGTATGAAATATATTAGAATAAATCAAAAACATAAATATTATGAATGCGGAATAATTCAATACACATGCCTTTTGAAATTATTAATTTGAACACATTATGGAATGAATATAAACTAAGTATTTTTTTCCATTATCAAACATAATCATGGGTATTCTACAAGTCGAAAGACCACAAGAAATATGAAATTATTGCTTCATAATGAGGGAAATTAATATTCCAAAAATTCTAAAACATACCTAAAAGGCCTCAACCATGGCATCGAAAAATGATTATGGCCATGTCCAAAACCATATATAATAATTGGTAAGGACACAGAAAATTCCATACATATTTGTCACATGATACCTATCGATGAATCGAGGTGATATAGTGGGCCCCACCCAAGAAATAATATGCCCAATTCATTCCTGATATGAATGGGCATAAACATAAAAATCTTATACGTTAATATTTAAACTAAAATAGGAAATATAAATAACATTCCCCAAACATTATGTGAAAAAACTAACCATTCAGAGTAAATTGGTGAATGGTTTTATGATAGAACATCCACAATAAACTAATAATAAACCAATAAGTTAAATATGATAGATTATATCATAAATATTAATACCAACAATACATAATAATCAATAGTATAGTATAAATAGATAAAGATACACTTATAAAATAATCAAGTAATTATTGTGATAAATACACTTTTACTTTGAAAATAAGCATTCTTTTGGAAAAGTGCCTATATAAAATATGAAATGAAGTATGAAAATAATTTAATATTAATATAATTTATGTTTGAAATATAATGGACTATAAAATCATATTATATAGTTACCTTTAAAATATGTAAGAATTTGAGAAATTCCAATGAATCTGGCTTGTATTTCTGGAAGAATTTTCAAAGATCATATAAAAAAAATATTATTCTACATAAATAAAGGTAGTATTTTGGTTGGTATACTTATATAGAAAATTAATAAATATTTTATTATGAGTAAATATTAATTAATAATAATTTAATTTATGTATGTAGATAATATATGTAACACGAATGAAACTGAAGGTTCAAGTGAAAAACCCTCACCATATGTCTGATGGTGTACCTCAGTTGATCTTAATGACCTCAATAATAAAATTTGTGTTCTTAAATTACTGATTAATGAACAGAATTTACATGAAATTTATTTATTATAACCTTATTTGGTAATTTTATGACATTTTAATGGGTTAATAGACTTCATTTCATTTTTTGGGAGTGTTTCCTTCCTTGGTTTTCATGATCTATTTAATTATATTCATATTCAGATAAAAATGTAGATTGATAATGGTTTTATAGAATTGAAGGTGTATGTTATTAGTGAGCATCCAGAAGATAGTATGGTTATAAATTTCTTTTGGTTATTCAGAGTGAAGATGAATCATTATATAAAACATTAATGACAATTTTTTAGATTAATTGGTGGTTTTTGATAACAACGAACTCATTTTCATTTCATTATTAATATCATGTGTAAAAAAGTATTAAACCATTAAATAAGTTATAAAAATATAAGATACTTTGGTTCAACCATCAAAATGGTTTCATGATAAGAAAATAAGATGTTAATAGATATTTAATACCCATCGTCCTTAAATGTGATAAATTAACATATATTGGATTGTGTTTTCAATTCTAGTAAAAATGTAAGAGAATGGTAGGATGATGAAGAAGTATTAATTTATCATAAATACATTCCATTACATATATGGTACTGTATTAATCACAACATTTGTAATAAAGGATGTCATAAAATAAAAAAAAATTAAAGGAACATGAAATAAAATAAATGAAAAGCAGAATTTACCTCTTGAAGTAATCTTCCTTGAGAGACTCATTACAATGTAGGGTTTTTGAATTTATTACACCATGTGAAGTTGGACATCGGGGGGGGGGGTCTGGAGAGGATATTTTAGAATAACTTAGACATGGAATGTGTCTTGAGATGAGTGAAGATAAGAGGGAGTGGCATGGGGTTATAGTGGAGGAAATGAGGTTTTCCACAATATTTTACTCATTTTTTTTTCAAAGACAACAAATAGAATGTCTTCATGTGACCAATTTTAGTAATATGTGATGTGTATTTGAACAGAAAGTTCTTACATCAGACCTGATGCTATGAATATATAATTTAATTGATAGTATATATATAAGGTAAATTACTGGATTTTATTATTAATAAAAAAATCAAGTATTTCAAGAAAATATAGAAAATTCACCATAACAATTTTTTGACATAGAGACATCAAATGATAAATCTATTTTATGAAAATATTTTTTTAAATATTATACATTTAATTTTGATATTAATTCACAATTTATTGGAAAATTATAATTCATTCTATATCACTGCAAAAATACAATCATGATATCATTATCTTATAACCATAAGAAAATAATAATCATAATATTTACTATTTATAAGGATTATATTAATATTCATATTAAAATTCTTAAGAGTATGTTACTTTTCACAAAAAATTATGATTGGCTTATAAGACTCTAAATCACATACTAAATGCAACCGTGTATGTCAGTTTTTCAATATTAAAATCACAAGGGAGGAAATATTATGTTTACATGATAAGTTTTTATAAATTTCTGATTTTTAGAGAATCAATGATTCATGCTTTCAATATTAAATTTATTTCTAAAAACATTGTGTGTTACCAAAATCAATGTCTAGGAGGTGCCAATTTACAACCTTCATGGATGGAGAACTTTTGTTTATCAATTTATCCTTCATGGATGGTCATAAAACCATTTTTATTATTGAAAAAGATTATAAAATATGTATTTTACCTTATTTAATGTTTCAGAAACATTACATATAATTGATATTAAATAATAGAATAAAAATAGTTCATTGTGATTGAAAATCCAATTAATTCATGCTAAACAATTATTATTAACATGTTATTGAATGATTAATCCTCATAAAATAAAACAAACTAGAAAATAATACCAATAAAACATTGGATTTTTTATTAATAATATAAAATTCCTATACTATACAATTATTCCAATTTTACATGAACTCTATTACATATAAACAAGTCAAAAGATCACAAAAACCAAAAAAATGAATTCTCGTGAATGAAAAAATTAACTCGTATAGAGCATCAATAAGTCCATAAATGATCTTAATTAAACAATAATGAATTGAATAAATATATAAAATGTTATGAATTAATTAATTAATTGATTTCATTTGATTATACTAAAAGATAAGGTTAATTACATAACTCATTTAGAAACAAGGTTAGAGTTTTCTCATCTCACATCAATTTTTGAGACATATTTTTTATTCAACACTATTTCAGGTGAATAGTGTATGAATTATTCCCAATGATTTTTCATATAATTAATATATTTATTTTAATTTTATATAATTTATTAGTTTATTATTATTAATTTTGGGACATATGATTCAATTACTTAAAACGGGTATGGGATTCTACCTGAACGCTCGTTATTCCTTCAGGTTACACATTCTCTACATTTACTCAAATATAATGCGTATTTTTTTCTTATTAATTTCTTTTATATATTCTAAACTCATATAATCTTATCATATCATCTATTTGTGATGGGGATATACATCTTCTAAAATGGTTTCTATCTCAATTCTTCTTGTTAATCATTCCTTATTATAGGGAACTACTCGAATTATTACCCATTTTAAATTACACTCTATAATATCTTGTAATATGTAATTATAATTATAATGTAATAAATTTTATGATCAAATAATATATTTGGCCATTTCTTGTTTTATGAAAAAAATTTCATATCCTCAATAAAAACGCTTTAATAATTTCCATATTCATTACTAAATTATTTATTTATAATGTTTCATAAAAAGTATTTTTACATGATTTCACATACATGTTTCACCATTTTTTACTCAAATATAATTTCAATGTAATTAACTTTTCTTTTATATGAGATACATTTTTGAAATCTTTTTTTATGATAAATAGAAATGATTTTCAAAAAGTACTCTTCATTTAAAAGTGAAAATTATTTTTCTCATATCACTTTTTCATCTGTGAGATGTATTCTTTCTTCACCCCTTATTATATGTGTGTGTGGTGAATAAACCTCCAATTGTAATAACATATATAGAGTCTACTTATTCACATGATATTATAATATACTATTTTTTTAATTCCTCAATGGCGTCTGTTACACTCATTATTGTTTAGTGATTATTTTTTTCATGAATGTTTTATGGTCCCATTTAAAAGTATTCCCATATATGTTAATATAATTTCATGAATCATGTACATCATTTATTATTTACTCCTATGATTCTCCCAAATCTTTTTAAATTGTTTATGAATAGTTTGACTATTTATTTTCTCATTTTATTCAATTTAAGGGATGTTGTTAAAGTGTTCATATTTCTTCTTCAAGTTTTTCAATATTAATATTTATGTTGATTATGATTCTACCTATTCATATGAGGAATGAAATGAATTTAGATAGTGACATTTATGGCCTAATATATCCCATAAATGAATCATCCGGCCTCATGAGGCAAAATAGAATTGGGTATTAGCTTATCCCATACCATTCTCTTTTAAGATTCCCTATCTGAGGCCATGATGATATGTTTATGATATCCCGAATTATGAATTCCCTCATTATAAAACTAAAAATTATAGTCTCTGTAAGTATTCGACTATTAGAATATCAATAGATATGTTTTATTATGGAGTTATTTGATTATCCTTTATTTAATCTATATTATTCTTCTTAATATTTTTAATGTCATGTGTACATTTAGTTATAAAACATTACTTATTATTTATTCATTCACTCTGTTACTTACCCTTATTTATCATAAGATCTCACACATTTTTTATGTTTAATTTCCCATGTTATAAAGAATAAAACATTGAATATTATTACATGGATGTAGTTTCTTTCATTATATTATGTATCATTTTTAAATTTATTATATTTATAATAAATGTATTCTCGTCTTACAATAATGAAAAATAGATAGATCCTTTGAGATATGATTCTTTTAATAATAAATATTTACTAAAATAAGTCATCAGCTCTGGGGTTCTAGGGTTATCAATTTTCAATTTTTACAAAGGAAGTATAGAATAAACCTTCTAATATAGATTTAGAAAACAAATGACAGGTAACATAACCCTAAGATAGATTTTGAGGATAAGAATACAAGAAACTCTTATAACATTTTAAAGGTAGAGATTATTTGTAAATTCTTATCAAATACACCCATTCTGGGATACAAAAATATGTTGTGGTTCTAGAACATATGTACCTAGGAGTAAAAACTATGATAACGTGTTTCAATCAAAACTAGGTGTAACATTGTAAAAGACAACATTATTTATTATGTGACTAGTTTGACAATCCCATGTAATATACTTAGGATAATTCAATTTTTCTATAGAAACATTGAAAATTATTTGAATATATAATAAAAATTAATATGCTATAGTGTTTTAGGTTGAAAAAAATGTATCAAGATATTCTATAAATGATTAAATTTTTTTCACACTTTTCTATTGTTACTCACACTATGCTTTCTGGTTATATTCAATGGTTGGAACCCAATGGAATCTTGTTAACATTGATTAATAAATACAAGGTGGTGATGATGAGAAACCAAATGGGTATCTAATAGGGGTGAATGAAATCTTATTCATTCATAATTAGTGTTCCTAAAATAATATTAATAATCTACACATTTACCAACCATAGATCCCTCCAAATAAAAGAAAATGGTATTTTATAATAGTTTTACTAGGAGAGGTTATGGAGAAAATAATGCTTCATTTACATCATGTGTGAAATTTGAGAAGTTACTCACAAGAATGATTCTCGAAATTAATATCATAATTATTTATATGTGGCAAAGAAGAACATAAATCAGATAATTGCCGAGGAAAATGAAGAGAACCATATAAAGAATAATATTTATCCTAAGAATCTGTTTTTAATTATTTGACATAATTTTTAGGGAGTTGAGCATTACCTTAGTCAATGCACTATACAATATAGTAAACTCTATATCAGGGAAGGCCCTTTGAAGAACCAAATGTATTATATATTTTTGAAATGAGGTTGTATTGAAAATCCTAGTTAAAGTAATGATTATTTATTGACCTTATTTGCGGGACATGAATCAAATTTATTCTTGAATATATATATTTTTATATAAAAGACAAAAACATGTCCGGTGATAACCCATCATGTCTTGAAAGGTTGTGGGGTTTGAACCCACAACTGAAGGGCAACATGGGAGTAGTGCCTACCACTAGAATATATGATGTCCTGGATATCATTACTTTTTGGATAGAACATCTAATTGATAAATAAATATTTTATTTTAGAGACATTATATTTATCAAAATGATAACATTGGGATTGGTGAATGGTTTGGTGATAAATTGATTAATGTTATTTCAAAAGACATTCCAAATTTTTTGAATCCTATATGGTTTTGGTAAATATAATGTTATGAGGATAAAATCTTTAATTATATTTCGGAGTCAACAATTATTTTATTGTTGAATTATGGTGATCTACGTTATTTAGGGGAATAGATCACATTCCTTGGATATTATGTGATATGAAAAATTAATTTTTTTTGTATAAGGAACTTAGTATTAACGATGTTATTTAAGAGAAAATTTGAAATATTCAATATGATTTTGGGTTATTTGCCTAGATTTGTTTTAGAGGAATTATAATTATTATTAAAATAGAACATGTGGACCATTGAGTTTTAAAATTTAATAATGTAGATTACTATTTTTTTCATATAATGGGATATCATATTAAATTATACTAATAATATTTATATGGTTAATGTATATAGATAATAGGAATAGATAATTATTCATTGGTGGGATATGTGATCAATTGATGTTGATTATAATTCTCAAATAATGAAAAAAATTTATTATATAATCATTTCTTGGTATAAGGAATGATATGAAAATAGATCAAAGCCCCTCTAATGGAGGATATTTTTCTTATGACATGGAAAGTAATCATTTATGTTAAATATCCAAAGTTATTGCCTATATAATGAAGGAATCCCTCAACACTAGGAAAATTATTCTAAAACAAAATTTTTTTCCGTTATCTTTACATACTAATAGATCTGTGGTCTTTTAAGAGATCACAAGAGTCATGATTTTTTATGATTAGATTTATTTCGACAATGCCTCCATCATAAATTGATGGTTAGATTATTCTTCAATGTACATATATTCTTTTCCACTAATTTTATCCTATTTTAATTCAATGTTTTGTGGTAACCTAGGAATTTCCATTACTCTCTCATTAAGAGGATGTTTTATTAACCCTATTTCGGATGTGGGTTTCCCACACTAGAATTTTCATGTATCAACATTTAAATTTTGACATGCAATTTAAAATTGCAACGATGTAATTTATTAAAGGATAGGAGAACATAACACCCAATGGAATATAGATCAATTTAAAATATAATATATTTCATGAAACACAATGTCTTTGGGAATCAAAATATTATTATTATAATTAATTAAACAAGATAGTTATAACATACCCTTTAAACATAGTAATATGAAAATAAAAATCCCTGTTAAATAATATTTATAACAATTTCAAAAAAATGTATCATATATAGAATGAAATATATAATTTTTAGAAAAATAGGAATCATTTTTTATATTAGAACATAATATTTAATTTAGGGGCCATTTTTAGAACATTTCTTTTTGGTTGAATAGTGATAAATATTACACTGTAGTTAAAAATTGTGTTGTTAGTTTAAAAAAATTATTATAATTTAAATTAATTCTAAATTTCATAATATATAAGATATATATATATATATATAATCTTATTTAGATCATTGGAATCATTTTTATGTATTGAATTAGAAAAAAATTGGTTTTTTTAATGTTATTTTTTACATCCTTTTCGCCACACTTGTGGGATTATCATTAAACATAATTTTTCTCTTATGTGAATTGAATTTTGAAAAAAAGGACATACATGTTTCCGATTGGTAAGCTATTTAGAATCTGATAGGATCAACATAATTTTCTTGTTGAATAGTAACATTACCATTTGAAATACTAATATTCACTTATTAATAGTAATATGACCCAAATGAATAAGAAATTATCTAAATGAATTATAACCTCACAAATAAATGTAAAATAAAATTTTCTCACCTTATAAATGAATGTATGATTTAATTATATCACAGTATAACTAAAAAATATTTAAAAAAATCGACAAACAGATTGTATTTTATTGGGTACTATATATTTAATTATAATTTTATAATTATTAAATTCATTTAAAATATAATTAATTTTCATAAAATTTATTCATAAAATATTATTTCTTCCTATGATTTTAGAATAATATAATGATAAATTCGAAAAATTTTAACGGTATTATAAAATTTGATATAAATCTAAAACAAATATTTTTTTTCATAAAATGGTGATTTTTATAGAAATTTAAATTTATCATATTTAAAAATTTATTTTCAATAAATAGTGTTAATTGTTTAATTATACATATCAAAAAATGGTTAGGGTGAATTTTTTATATTTTTAAAAAATACATGAATTTTTGGTGAAGAGAAAAATACAGTAATTTAGATTAACTTCTAAATACAAGAACTATAGGGTCATGGAGGATCGTTGGATAATGTAGTCATCATTTTTTAGAATTCACATGAAATCATTAATATATCTAGTCACAAGAATCTAAAATATTTCTTTTCTTGTGAGAAATAATAAAATATTGAAAAAAATAATGGGAAATCACCCCTCCCATCAATTTTAAAACCCACCACACCCCCTCTAATAGTCAACCCAATAATTGATGATTTTTTTCAATGTTATTCCCAAATACAATTCCTTAGTCTCCTTACCATGTGCAAGAGATCATTTTTTTCAAAGATTCGAAATCCTCTTCCCCTAATGAGGTTCACAATGAGTATAATTCAAAAGGTAAATCCTCATCATTTTTATTTAATTTCATTTCAAATTATTTTTTTTCTTATCCATTTCCCACCGCCATTGTACAAATGATCACGATAACTCTGTTATCATATATATAATTTACTTATATATTGTTAATAAATGATACACAATCAATTTCTTTACTCTTTCTCTTTTAATTAAAAATGAAATCATTGTCTAGGAGGTCCCAATTTATAACCTTCATGGACGACAAACATTCATTCTTCAATTTATCCCCCAAAAATGTCCATGAAATCATTTTAATGGTCGAACCAGCTTATAAAATATGTATTATATCAAATTCAATGTTCTTTAACCATTACATGTACATGAAATAAAATAATTGAGAAAAACTAATTTGTTTTGATTGAACAGTAGCTAAAAAAGCTAACTGATAATCATTAACATGTTATCTAATTATTCAACCTCATACATGGGAAAAAATAATAAAAAAATATGATTCACACTTTTTTTTCATTAATAATATTTATTTCCAATTATGGAGAATTATAAATATTCTAAATTCTATTACTTATAATCAAGGAAACCAACCATGACAACCAAGAAAATAAATGCTCCTAAAAATTTAAATTTAACTGTCAAAATCATTAATAAAGCCATACATACAAATTATAGAACTATAAAGAATAAAATAAATCTATAAAAGGTCTTGAATCAACTAAATAATGTATTTAATTTGAATATATAGGATGTTAATGTCATGTTTCGAACACATTCATACAAAAGGAAAGGGTTTTCTTATCACACTTCCATTTTTGTGAGATTTTCCTTATTCACCAATATTCCCTGTGTACGGTGAATGTATACTGAAAATTTATGTATCATTTCATGAATATATTTACTTTCATCATTGTCAATGTATTATTTTATGATTATCTATTTTGGGGTATATAATTATATTGATTACAAACTTGTAAGGGGTTTTATACCAACACCCATTTTTCCTTGGGGTTACTATTTTGTACTATTACTCAACTCTTGAGATTATTCTTTTTATATATAATAAGTTCTGTTTATATGTTCCAAAATAATATATCCATATCATTTCATCCTGCTTTGATGGGTATTATACATGTTTTAAAGTGGTTCCCTTATTAATTCTACCTGATAAACAAGTCCGATTAAATGAAACTTCTCATATTATTACCCATTTTATAGTGCACTCAATAATATGTTTTAATCAATAATTATTTTTCAAAAATTACACATTTTTTCATGATAAAATATCTGGGTTCATTTATGGAATTAAGAAAACACACATACCATTCTAATTTAAAATCTCTCTTATATATTCATTAAACCGCACTAAAATGATTTATTTCTAATGATTCTTAAATACTCTTTTTACATGATTTCACTTAATATGGATGTAATTCCGGACTAAAATATAATTTCAATTCTCGTACCTTTTCATTTATTGGATTTTCATGTTTGAATTTTTAATTTTGAATAATAAAAATGATTTTCCAAAAGAACTCTTATTTCCAAAGTAAAATATATTTTCCTCGTCTCAATAATACCTCAATGAGATATAAGACTTGTTCACCACTTTTTCCTTATTTGTGTGGTGTATGTACTTCCCTTGGATATATCATATCAATAGTTTCCTTATTCTGTTGATATTAAAATCGATTATGATTTTAATGTTTCAATGTGTTATGGGACACTTTGAAATGTATAAATATTATTTCCTCAAGATTTTTTCTATGGTATCATTTTAATGTATTTTCATCTATGTCAACATACTTTGTTAAACCTTGTATCTCATAGAGGATGATATCTTATGATAAAATCTAATATATTTTTCTGAAGGGTTAATAAATAGTTTTACTATATATGTGATAAATTAAAAATGTTCATGGGTAATGGATAATAAACTAAAAATTCAATTGATTGTATTCAAATATAAATTATTATTATTTTTATGATTCTTCATTTTAATTTGATGAATGTGTTGGACATAGTATATCGTGAACCAACCCTAGTCCACCATAAACTGGTCACCTGAGCTAATATGTTACAATGACAAAAGGGAGTTCCCAACCCCAATTTGCTGACAAGTACTGTTAGGCATCAAAACTATATAAGTGGGAATGTGTTTAACCCAAAACATAGGTTTGTTAAAGAAAACTGGACAAGGAGTATAAAATGAAATGGACCATATGAAAATAGAATAATTGATCTAGATATTGAAATAAAAAGGAACTGAAGAAAAAATGATACTAAAAAAAGACCAAACTTGGCTACAACCAACATAATATCTAGTTGACCTCAAGTCACCCACCATCCACCAACAAACATTCTCCAACTATGAGCACCGGAAAATAGAACCTGATAAATATAAAGTTCCTAAAAAAATTCTCATTTCTACTGATAACAAATGGTAAAATTAGGTTGTGAGATAAACATCTTAGTTGGAAATCCCAAAAGAATCCATATGATTCATTTCAGAAAAAAAATTCCTTTTTCACTAATACGAAATAAATTTATAAAAATAACTTTTTAACATATTTTAAAAAAATTATTTTTTTACCCTCATAGAAACAATGCAAAATATGATTACACATTCAAAATAGATTTTCATTAAAAAAATCCAATTTAAAAATTTATTGGGCTATGATGAAAATAAATTAACTGAGCAAATAAAAAATAACTTCAAAATAAATTAGAAGAGAAATAGAGATAATAAACATGGGAATTCATAAGCATCCCTAGAATCACCCCTGGGGATGTTTGGCTCATTATCACATACCTGTGTATGGTGAAACCCCTAAGTCAATAAGGAACCCATGGTGGTAATATGCTATGTTAGTTGGAGGCCCTCGCACAGGTGATTGATCTTACCTATTGACACTACACATTCCTACTCTGAACATTAAAACAACTTATATGATCACCCATAAGAGGGAAACACCTCTACCGGAGTGCCAACTATATATATGTTCATATCACATCAAATAAGATTCCAAATAGGCAGTATTATCATGTAAATATTAAAACAATTTTGTAATGAATTTTTTCTTTCCAACAGTCCATTGACATTTTCAAAACCAAGTTTCATTCCCAAAATTATAATGTTATAACTGATTCATAATATTCTATAACAAAAATGTATTTACAATTACACTTCCACATCATTTCCTAATGTCAACAGAAAACATTTCTTTTACCTAAATAAATTCCAAATAGTCCTTTAAGTTCCAAAATTTACAAAAACATTTTTCAATGCCAAATGTGGAAAAAATTATAGATACTTCTGATATTACATTCAAAAATCACTTAAAGAATCAAAAAACATTTTTAAATCATGGAACCATTCTGAGAAAATGTGGAGAAGGGAAAAAATGGGACACTAGTAAGGGAAGAAGCATTCTAGGTTCCATATTCATTTTAATTCACATCCAATGGAACTATAAGACACCAAAAATACATTTAGAACCATCATTATCATTTCATAAAAAACACATAAATTTTAAATAATTTCCAAAGGTGAAAAAAACATTTTTAAAATACCATGATAGCTTTTCAAAAAACATTTAAACCATATTAAGTCACCAAATTACACCCGAAAATCTACAAACACAATAATAACAATATATTTTAATATTTATAATAGAAATAACCACCGAAATTATTTCAAACAACATATAAAGGTTCAATAATAATTTTATCTAATACATTCGGTGTCAAAACACATCTAGTGTGAATATACATATGCATAAAAAATGATTACTCCAATCACCATTTTTTGAAAATTCTTCCAACAAGGAATCACAGTAAGTAAATATCCATGAGTATTATATGGTTGAAAATAACATTAAAAATTTAATCAAAGACACACATGAACCATTGGTTTTCATCGAAATTGGAAAAAGGGAAACATCTACCATGGTGGTGTCAGAATGCATCAAAATCTACTTAGAAAAATGATCTATGAACTGAGAACAATTATTACACCATAGATCCAAAGGAAAAAGAACCAAACATTAACCATATCCATTAGGGTTAATCCATGGGAGTAAACCCCATAATAAAACCAAATAATAGGGATATGGAATAGATGATATGAAGTAAGGGAAGGATTTGATGATGTAATATTGAATAATCGGTAACATTCCGCGATAAAGTTCACAAAAAAGTGGACCAAAATTAATTATAATGGAGGGGGAACACTATGGTTGATACCCAAAAGGTAGGGACTCAAATTGGAGTTTGAATCAGATAACTAATATTCTTAAATTTAATTATATTTTGTCTGTAATAGTTTTCAAGGTTTTGTTACATTGTTTTTTAAATAGTGCACAATCCATTAGAATGATACTTAAAAAATTCTGCAACATTTCTTGTTTAACTTGTATGAACTGGGAAATCCATTATCAAACCATGTGACCTAAAAAATTGGCCAACACCAATATAAGAGACCCCAATAACTATAGACTCCCTACCTATGATCTATAAATGATTTAATCAAAATATAGTGACAATGTGGGTGAGATAAAAACTCAAACACATATCTTTCTCACCATAACATTAAATATAACATTGATTATGGATAGAAGAAAAATAATGCCACAAAAAAAACTTTTGATGGACACCCATCCTGAAACTCATTTAAATGATTCGTCATTTAAAATAAATAAAAACAGATGAAAACTATGGTTGGGGTCTGACAACTCACCCCACCACATACATTGTTTGTCCCCTGAACTTTACCGAGTTAAAAATTAATTAAAATGACCATCCATTCCCAATCAAAACATGGACACATTGGGGGACTATTCACATCATAAGTCGGACATGTCTGATAAGAATAATCTAAAACATATGAATGAGGGGATATCATGAGATATTTCTTCCCCCCACAATTACTCAACTATCATGGAATGACTTGCACCCAAAAAACACCACTAGAACATAAACAACATACCCACAAAGGAGTGAACCAATAGACCGAGTCCCCAAAAACTAATTCAACCATTACTTTATCCAAAAAACACATTCATTGAAACTGTGAACTAGGGTGATCCCATGCTGGGATAACCCTATAATATGACATGACCCATCCATACTTCCAATATATAAATATAAATCCCACTCCATGGAAATACACCTCATCGGGACTCTGGGATGAGGGTTTCCGTAACAAGATCCAAACTCTCACAAAATAAGGATGAACAACGACACCTATAGAACTATGATACTCCCACACTAATAAAATACTCCCAACATAATGGGAGGTTAAACCCATGATATGAAATGTAACGTCCCGGACCCGGGTGCCACGCAACGGGTGCCCCGAGCCCGGTTCGCCATGTGACCTCAAGTGCATTTCCCCAAATGCAAGAGGCTTCCGACTAGCATCGAGGGCCCAGGTCTGATAGTGTGGAAACTATGCCATCATTTTTCAAAGTGTAGCACAGCGGAATACCAAAATAAACATTCAAAAACAGTGGAAGCAGTACACATACACAACTGAAATAACTATAGCAGCGAATATAACCAACAGTATATAAGTGATGATGGTACCTGATTCAAGTACTAAGAAAACATCCAGAACCTGTTATACATCAATACAGTACAGCAGAAAAACAGAGTACAAAAAAACAAGCAAAACAGTTAGCAGCGGCATCGCGAGCCTAGGCTCGGTCCCAAGCCCTCCGACTCCTAAGAAACAGTCAAATACCTGTATAGGGACTCTTACCCCTATCTACACCTGGAGCAATGTAATCTGTTTGGGCAGAAAAGCGTGACCCAAACATGGTGTGAAAAAATTATCTTCGTAGGCACCCACAAAAGGCACGTGCCCAGGTTCCATGCAACGGGTGCCCCGAGCTCGGTTCACCATGTGACCTCAAGCTCATTTCCCCATACGCCAGAGGCTGCCGACTAGCAGCGAGGGCCCAGGTCTGATAGTGGGGAAACTATGCCCTCATTTTTCAACGTGTAGCGCAGCGGAATACCAAAATAAACATTAAACAACAGTGGAAGCAGTAAACATACACAACTAAAATAACTACAGCTGTGGATATAACCAACAGTATATAAGTGATGATTCTACATGATTCATGTTCTAAGAAAACAGCCAGAACCTTTATACATTAATATAGTACATCAGAAAAATAGTGTAGAGACCCGAAGCTTGACGTACAAGGACATTACATTACTTTTGCGTAATAATTAATACATAACAATAACATACACACAAGGATCATAATAGTTTAGTGTCTTTGGAAACTCGGAACGTAATCTTTTAATCGCGGTGAAAGATCTTCAACATCTCCCATAAAGGTCTTCCTACTTTTGATTCCTTACCTAAAATCGTTCTTTTAATCCTGGGGGAAAAGAAAACATAAAAAGGGTGAGCTCAAATGCTCAGTAAGGGTAATCATGGATAAAATAAAACATACCATATACATTTGAACTTAAAAAAACATGAACAATAAAAATCTTGAACAACGACATAAAACATGGAATTTCATAAGGAATAGATCATAATGGAACATATATCATGATAAAATAGAATGGCAATAAAACAGGTAATTGTGGGATCCATTAAGCACATGTAATGATATCCATAGTTGCCAAGGCATTTCTGCTAAGACCATCTTAGTGGACAAAGTCCCTTTCGGAATCGAGTTCACTCATCGTTTCAGTCCTATTTTATTGAACCGGTTTAACCTACCGTTCCAGCGATGTATATATCATGAGATATAAATAATTACCCAATTAATTTGAGGGAGATATAGGTCCCACCCATCTCATAATGAAATCATTCTTACTTGTGCCACAAAATAATCATACATCATTCATAATAACCCAACGAATAAAATGGGTTTCAAAAACATCATCCCACCATCACATAATCCATATAAAAGAAATGGATATCATTTCATATTAAGAAAAGTGAAACCATGTAAATCATAGATACATTACACTTGAAACATACACATATGAAACAATTTCATCTTAGATGGAAAATGGTTTTGATAAAACACTTGAAATGAATTCTTGAGGAAAATATCCTTTCTTCTTCAAAATAAATTTCTTTTCACAAAACGTCATGAAATTTTAAAAGAAAGATATTTTGTTGAAAATAGTCATGAAATATTTTGGAGGAAGCTTCATGAAAATAATTCTTTATAAAACTGTAAAAATCCGTTCGTACCGTATAAGTTAAAAAAACATTCTTCTCGTACTTTTGCTGGAAATGTCAAAAAGCACCTCGTAAAGTAAACAAAAGAAAGATTCCTTACATACCATGTAGTAAAAGTCAATAATGGTTAAAAAGGAAATTAAACATACATGAAAACACTTTTATAAAACATGTAAATGGGTGATATAAATATCCCCAGTAAATACTTACGAATAAGAACTCTAGTATAAAAATGAGATTTGCATAATTATCCCTTACCGTAGGTCTGATTTGATTCGTAAGTGTCCAAACCTCCTGTATAGTGATTTAAATAATGTTATTGACTTATTACAGAATCATATTAATTTTTATGATATCATATATGGTTCACTTATGACTTTATATTACCTGTTCTTTTGTAAATTTCATGTTAAAGAGCGTTTTGGGTAAAATCGTTTCATTTGTCGTTCGTGTTTTGACTTGTAATTATTCATATGATTACATAGATCATGATTACTTAATTCCAGATTATAAAACATGATTTATATATAATATATATTCAGAATATACATATATATAATAAATCAGTAAATGGAACGAAATACACCGTTCATGGAGACGGTAGGCCGTACGTACGCATGAACGCTGTTTTCGTTTCCTTATTGAGTTGAATGGAATTAAGTAGATGACATACATATATATACACATAAATACAGTATCATTATTATTTCATATATTTCATTATTACTTGTTATATATACTTTATAATCATTCATGAATGGTTAACGTGGAGAATGAATCTCATCGCGTCTTGGAGACGGTAGTCCGTACGTACGCACGAGCGATGATATCATTCTGATGATTGTGGGATTGTATTGGAGTGTATGTATACTATTTCAGAATCAATATCAAATTAAAAATATCATATATAGTTATTATTTACACCATTTTACCCATCCAAGTATGGTGGTGGTGGAAAATAGATTTCACTACGACGTGGAGACGGTATTTCGTACGTACGCACGCGCGGTGATTTCATTTTCCGCATGATGGATAGATGGTGAAATAGGGTTGTTTCATAATTATAATAACATATTAGTATATGATTTAGAATGATGTTGTTACTTCATGATGAAACAACTAAATAATAAGATGTGGAAGAGGAAATCAAGATGAAAGAATGGGTAACTGGCATTACCTCTTCTTTGAAGCGCTTCTTTGAGACCTCCTTTTAGGGTACTAAAATTGGTGTTTGAAGAATACTAGGACCTCTAGGATGTCCCTAGGGAAGTGGAGAGAAGAAATTTCCAGGGGTGGCTGAGATTGAAGGCTCAAATTGGTGTGAGGAGGAGAGGGAGGATGTGGCCTTTTATAAGGGAGGAGAGGGGATCCTTTGGAAAACTAAAAATATTATTTTATTATAAAGTCATATTCGGTTTTAAATAGCTCCAAATTGATTTATTTCGAAGCTAAGGTGGGGAAGGGTCTAAATCCTTCCATCCAATAGAATTTAGATAAGTTTAGGTTCTTATTTTAACCTTATCTTTTAGATTTAACATTAAGGTAAATAATTTTACTTTTACCGTGTCTTCTTGTGTTCTTACACTATAAGGTTAATAAACTTACTATAACAAGCCAAACGAACCCCAAGTTGTTTATTATTAATATATATAACCTTATCTAAGAAATTTGGCCGAACCATAGATTTTTAGGAATAAAATAACAATTAATAATATAATATTTGTTTTAAAAACTATTTTATGTCAATTTTGACACTATTAAGTAATTGAATTTTGTGAAAATCGTAACAGGATTATTAGTTAGAAAAATGTTAATTAAATCACTACTAAAATGTTATATTAACCTAGAAAATTAGTGGAATTCATAAAAAGTCTCAAATTACATTTATTTGTGTATTTATAACATCAATTATGTCAATATATTATTAATAATATAATTACTGCATCATTTTGTGTCATAAATAAATTAAATTATTTAATTTCTAAAAGTTACAAATAAACTACCATTATGTAGGAAATCTTTTTATCTTTATAATGACTATTTATAGTCGAATTTATCTTATGTATTACCCTATATTAAAAATTATTAACTTATTAAACATTGGTTTCAACTATTTTTACCCTTCTTTAAATAAATCAATAATAAATGTCCTAATCTAATCCTTGTGGGACTAAATGACCATATTGTATTCCTAAGGTTGTTTTTGGCCAAATTACACTTATCCAATAGAATTGGGACATGTGTTATGGTAATAATAATAACATTTTTACCCTTAATTACCCTATTTACTTTTAACCGTGGTAAAAAAAAGTTACTAGTCACCAAAAATTATTTTCATCACATTGAACCACATTTTACTTACTAACATCAACCGTGTGTCTCGGATTTTTGAAATTCCACTCATAGAAGAGGTAAAATTATGTTTTATGAAAAATTCATTTTTTTAACTACCACTTTGTGGTTTCACTATTCATCAAAAATGAAAGTTTCCAAAAAAATACAAAAAATTAGGCCTAAGCTATATTTGATATTATGAACTCAAAAATGATGTCTATTTTACCAAATTCAAAACATATCAGTTGCATTAATTAATTTAAAAATTAATTCCCGTCGTCAAACCAAATAGTGTGTTCTTAAGAGATAATAACTATCAAAATATTGACACTTGTTTATGTCTGGTTTAAATGTAGAATTACATCCAATGACCAAAATTGTATTAAATTGTAAAAATATATTCTAAATAAAATTTAAAACCACCCAAATTAATAATTTATCACTCTTAATTATTTTGATTGAAAAAGTTGTTTTTAATTAAAATTTAGTAATTTTCACTATTCATCAGAATATGAAAGTTATCCGAAAAGTACCAAAATTTCAATTTAGGCTAAATTCGATACTCCGAATCCAAAAATGAAGTCTATTTTGAGAGATTAAATTTCTAAAATTTTAAAAGGTGGTTATTACTATTCCTAATGGCTGCTTTTAAAAATATTTTAATAGCATATCGTTGTTTAGTGAAACTAGGTATTGCGTACTACACACGCTATCGAGGAAGGTCGTGATTGCATCTAATGCAAGGCAAGTCAAGAATGCGTGTTGTGCAAGCTCGTTTTGGTGTAGCGTACAACAAAATACATTAATGAAATTAAAAAGAATATTTTTCATAAAATCTCGGGGTGTTACATTCTACCCCCCTTAAAATGAATTTCGCCCTCGAAATTCATCGTGGTTATAAATCATTTACTATTCATAGAAACCCACATCGTAAAAAGGAATATTGAAACTGAATTTTAAAAACTAAATTATGAAACATAATGAATACCCAATGTAACTCATCATTGGTTTTCCACGTAGGAGAATATAGGTGAAAATATGGATATGGAAGAAAAATCTAACCATCAAGTTAGGATGGAGATTGGTAGAGAACATGGCTATGAAAAAGCCATCGATCACAAAGCCATAGATTTGTGATGATCTAAGGTACCATCTGATTTATCGGATATAAGGGCACTAGGACAAAATTTTTAGTTTTCAAGGTCATTTCCCTAAAGGTGATGAATTAAAAGAAATACTTACATGATTTTGGTACAATCTCATTGTTGTTCGTGAATTGAACAATTTCCACTTCATCCCTTAAATAAATGAAGTTGATTTTTTTATTCATGATGTGTTAGCAGATCATGTGATAGAATGAGGGGTCATTCCATCTGTCTCAAACAAAAGGTTAGAAATGTTATAAAAAAAATACGTAAGTCCATATATAGTGAGATTAATCATATATAGTTCCTAAAGTGGACTTATACTTATTATATTATACTTCTTAATATAATAAAACTAGTTTCTACTAAATAGGGACTTCCTGTAGGCTAGTGGTAGGTGATAAAGGCCAGTCGCACTTCGGTTGTGGGTTCGATTCTCACAGCCTTGTCCAACGCGATGGGTTGTCGCCCGTCCTATAGGTTTTCCTTTTTATAAAACTTTATTACTATAACATCCCATCAATAATATCAAAAAACACTTCTATCCTTAAACAATACTAACATATTTCCAACATAATCCATTCCAATCTTTAGGCTTATCCAAAATACTGCAGTCCACTCTCATAATATAGTGAAAGCGATTACCCGAGATTTCATATAACAAGCATGTTAATACCATCATTGATCCCCATATATCATAAGATATGTCCTATTGGTCACATTACAAATATTCTAAGGCCTTAATCATGTATTCTCTTGAAAAATGAATACCAATTGAATCTTTGTAAAAACATGAGTGATGTCAAAAGTTAACTCATTCCACAAACCAAAAACCCAAAATTCTATATACTCAAACCATGATATAACTATTTCCTTATATCAGTCATGAGCTCATGAATACTATATAACATTTAATTTTTTCATTATCCCTTCATTATGCACATATCATATACATTCCAAAAATATCTGATTAACCTTTCATGGATATTGGTACCATCAATCCTACACTTTCAAAACTCAAGGAAAGACAACAGTGTAACAATCCTTAGATGTCTCTTTATTCCATAGTACCATGAGATTACTTATACAACATTACACATGATAAACATGTAATCATTCCACTACATTCATAAACCATTGACTGAGCTTCCACAATTCTTTCATAGTACCATGAGATTACTTGTACATTCCACATTTGAAACATTTAACCATTGTTGATGTCGTATCAATACCATTATCCTCATCCCTGGTGTTAACTGAACCTTTTCCATTGCACTTACTAGCTTTGTGTCTTTGTTCTCCACACCCAAAGCATCTTCCAGTTCCTTTGAAACATTCTCCTTGATTCCTCATCCCACATGATTTACATAGGGGAAATTGAACGTTCTTTCCTCTATGATCATCATTAAACTCCATCTTTCTCTTAATAGCCGAGTCAGGATACTTACCAAATTTTACATTATTGATCATATTATGAGATTGCTGATTCGGAATAATAATGACGTTTAGACTTCCAAATCCCATTTCATTTGGTTTCTCATGAAGAATATCATTCCATTGTCCGTCATATCCTCCATTATCATGAATCATCTTGTTTCAAGCCATTTCCTAAAACCCGAAAAGAATATTGTGAGAGGAAAAAATCATAATAAAGGGGGAGTAACTTCAATATCTAACATCTTTGGTTTAATCTAATATTGTTACCATAGTTCTAGGACTATATCCTATACGTATACTTATCCTTAGGTACACCCCTAGACATACCTTAGAAATATCTCTACTGATCTCACTAACGTTTTCGCATCCTAGTTTCCAAAGGTTGACTAAAATTTTCCTCTAATACCAACTGTAGAGACCCGAATCTTGATGTACAAGGACATTACATTACTTTTTCGGAATACTTAATACATAACAATAACAGACACACATGGATCGTAATAGTTTTGTGTCTTTGGAATCTCGGAGCATAATATTCTAATCATCGTGAAAGATCTTCATCATCTCACATAAAGGACTTCCTACTTTTGTTTCCTTTCCTAAAATATATCTTTTAATCCTGGGGGAAAAGAAAACATAAAAAGGGTGAGCTCAAATTATCATTAAGGTTAAGCATGGATAAAATAAAACATACCATATACATTTGAACTTAAAAAAACATGAACATTAAAAATCTTGAACAACGACATAAAACATGGAAGTGCATAAGGCATAGATCATAATGGAACATAAATCATGATAAAATATCATGGGAATAAAACATGTAATTGTGGCCTCCATTAAGCACATGTAATGATTTCCATAGTAGCCAAGGCATTGCTGCCAAGACCATCTTAGTGGACAAAGTCCCTTTCTGAATCGAGTTCACTCCTCGTTTCAGTCCTATTTTACTGAACCAGTTTAACCTGCCATTCCAGCCATGTCTATCTCATGAGATATAAATCTTTACGAAATGAATTGGAGGGAGATATAGGTCCCACCTAGCTCATAATGAAATCATTCTTACTTGTGCCACAAAATAAACACACATCATTCATAATAACCCAACGAATAAAATGGGATTCATAAACACCATCCCATCATCACATAATCCATATAAAAGAAATGGATATCATTTCATAATAAGAAAAGTGAAACCATGTAAATCATAGATACATTTAACTTGAAACATACACATATGAAATAATTTCATCTTAGATGGAAAATGGTTTTGATAGAACACATGAAATGAATTCTTGAGGAAAATATCCTTTCTTCTTCAAAATCAATTTCTTTTAACAAAACGTCAAGAAATTTTAAAAGAAAGAGATTTTGATGAAAATATTCATCAAATAATTTGGATTAAGCTTCATGATAAAAATGCTTTATAAAACTGTAATAATCGGTTCGTGCCGTATAAGTTAAAAAAACATTCTTCTTATACTTTTGCCGAAAAAGTCAAAAAGTACCCCGTAACGTACACAAAAAAAAGATTCCTTACATACCATGTAGTAAGAGTAAATAATGGTTAAAAAGGACTTTAAACATACATGCAATGACTTTTATAAAACATGTACATGATTGATAGAAATATCCCCAGTAAATACTTACGAATAAGAACTCTCGGATAAAAATGAGATTTGTAGAATTATCCCTTACCTTAGGTCCGATTTGATTCGTAAGTGTTTGAACCACCTGTATAATGTTTTAAATAATGTTATTGACTTATTACAGAATAATATTAATTTTTATGATATGATATATGGTTCTCTTATGACTTTATATTACCCGTTCTTTTGTAAATTTCATGTTAAAGAGCGTTTTGGGTAAAATCGTTTCATTTGTCGTTTGTGTTTTGACTTTTAATTATTTATATGATTACTAAGATCATGATTACTTAATTCCAGAATATAAAACATGATTTATATATAATATATATTCAGAATTTACATATATAAAATAAATCAGTAAATTGAAAGAAATACGCCGTTCATGGAGACGGTAGGTCATACGTACGCATGAACGCTGTTTTCGTTTCCCTATTGAGTTGATTGGAATTAAGTAGATGACATAAATATATATACACATAAATCCAGTATCATTATTATGTCATATATTTCATTATTACTTTTTATATATACTTTATAATCATTCATTAATGGTTAACGTGGAGAATGAATCACATCACGTCGTGGAGACGGTAGTCCGTACGTACGCATGAACGATGATATCGTTCTCATGATAGTGGGAATGTATTGGAGTGTATGTATACTATTTCAGAATCAATATCACTTTAAAAGAATCATATATAGTTATTATCTGCACCATTAAACCCATCCAAGTAAGGTGGTGGTGGAAAATAGATTACACCACGGCGTGGAGACGGTATTCCGTATGTACGCACGCGCGGTGTTTTCATTTTCCATATGATGGATAGATGGTGAAATAGGGTTGTTTCAAACTTATAATAACATATCAGTATATTAGTGATACTGATGTTATTACTTCATGATGAAACAACTAAATAAGAAGAAGTGGAAGAAGAAATAATGATGAAAAATTCGGTAACGGGTATTACCTCTTCTTTGAAGCGCTTCTTTGAGACCTCCTTTTAGGGCACTAAAATTGGTCTTTGAAGAATACCAGGACCTCTAGGATGTCTCTAGGGAAGTGGAGAGAAGAAATTGGCAGGGGTTGGACGAGATTGAAGGCTCAACTTGGTGTGAGGTGGAGAGGGAGGAGGTGCCCTTTTATAAGGGAAGAGAGGGGCTGCTTTGGAAAACTAAAAATATTATTTTATTATAAAGTCATATTATGTTTTAAATAGCTCAAAATAGATTTATTTAAAATCTAAGGTGGGTATGGGTGGAAATCCTCTCATCCAATAGAATTTTGACAAGTTTAGGTTCCTATTTTAACCTTATCATTTAGATTTAACTTTAAGGTAAATAATTTTACTTTTACCGTCTATTCTTGTGTTCTTACACTATAAGGTTAATAAACATACTATAACAAGACAAACGAACCCCAAGTTGTTTATTATTAATATATATAACCTTATCAAAGTCATTTTTCCGAACCTTAGATTTTTAGGAATAAAATAACAATTAATAATATAATATTTGTTTTAAAAATTATTTTATGTCAATTTTGACTCTATTTAGTAATTGATATTTGTGAATATCATAAAAGAATGATTAGTTCGAAAAATGGTGATTAAATCACTACTAAAATGTCATAATAACCTATAAAATTAGTGTAATTCATAAAAAGTCTCAAATTACATTTATTTGGGTATTTATAACAACAATTATGTCAATATTTAATTAATAAGATAATTAATGAATCATCTTTGTGTCATAAATAAATTAAATTATTTAAAGTCTAAAACTTTAAAATAAAATACCATTATGTATAAAATCTTTTTAGCTTTCTAATTACTATTTATAGTCGAATTTATCTTATGTATAACCCTATATTAAAAATGATTTACTTATTAAACATTGATTTTAACTATTTTAACCCGTTTTCAAATAAATTAATAATAAATGTCCTAATCTAATCCAAGTGGGCCTAAATGATCATATATTATTCGTAAGGTTGTTTTCGGTCAAATTACACTTATCCAATAGAATTAGGACATGTTTTAGGGTAATAATAATAACATTTTTACCCTTAATTACCCTATTTACTTTTAACCGTGGTAAAAGAAGTAAAAAGTTACTATTCACAAAAAATTATTTTCATCTCATTGAACCACATTTTACTTACTAACATCAACCGTGTCTCTAGAATTTTTGAAATTCCACTCATAGAAGCGGTAAAATTATGTTTTATGAGAAAATCATTTTTTTAACTACCACTTTGTGGTTTCACTATTCATCAAAAAAATAAAAGTTTCCAGAAAAATACCCAAAATTTGGCCTAAGATATATTTGATATTATGAACTCAAAAATGATGTCTATATTACGAAATTAAAAACATATTAGTTTCATTAATTAATTTAAAATTTAATTCCCGTCATCAAAACAAATATCGTGTTGTTAAGAGATAATAACTATCAAAATATTGACACTTGTTTATGTCTGGTTTAAATGTAGAATTACATCCAATGACCAAAATTGTATTAAATTGTAAAAATATATTCTAAATATACTTTCAAAACACTCAAATTATTAATTTATCACTATTAATTATTTTGATTAAAAAAGTTCTTTTTAATTAAAATTTAGTAATTTTCACTATTCATCAGAATATGAAAGTCATCCGAAAAGTACCAAAATTTCACCTTTGGGTAAATTAGATACTCATAATCCAATAATGAAGTCCATTTTGAGAGTTAAAATTCATAAAATTTTAAAAGGTGGTTATTACTATTAATAACGGGTAGTTTTAATAATATTTTAATAACATATCGTTGTTCAGTGAAACTCGGTACTGCGTACTACACACGCTATCGAGGAAGCTCGCGATTGCGTGTAATGCAAGGAAAGTCAAGGATGTGTGTTTTGAAAGATCCTTTTGGTGTAGCGTACAACACAATAAATTAATGATATTAAAAAGAATATTTTTCATAAAATCTCGAGTTGTTACAAATAGAGTACAACAAAAAATGCAAAACAGCTAGCAGCGGCATCGCGAGCCTAGGCTCGGTCCAATTCCCTCCTACTCCTTAGCAACAGTCAAGTACCTGTATAGGGACTCTTTCCCCTATCTACACCTACATCAACGTAATTTGTTTGGGCCGAAAAGTGTGACCCAAACAGGGTGTGAGAAATATATCTCAGTAGGCACCCACAAAAGGTCCTTGCCCAACTGCGTGTAAGCATGCAACAACGGTGTGCAGTAGTAAAATGCAATAAAGTAAGCAGTACTCAGAAGTAACTAATTACCAGTTATATTGCCATTTTATTATCCATTTAATCCATTTAAATATTAGAAACCACCATAGTGCATTTCTAATTAAATAGTCCACGTCCTCAGACAAACAAAACCTTACCCTCAGGAAAGAAGAATCCAACCCGCAGGTATAGCCCTCAGGCATAATAGAAATTTCCCTCAGGCATAAGAAGTGTCGCCCTCAGGCAGAAAGTCAAGCCCTCAGGCACGAAAGGTTTCCCTCAGGCAGAATAACGACAGCCCACGGGCTAAAACTGTCACGCCCGCAGGCTAATCACAACAATGCCCTCAGGCTAAAAAGGTAATCGGGCCATGCCCAACATATCAAAATGCAGTAAAAAAGCAATTTATCTCAAGGAAATTCTACAGATACTACATTTAAGGCATACCCTCGGGTATCCTGGCCAAACGGCTAAACAGGGGAACACACCCCTCGGGATGGTCCTGGATCCAAGCAACGATCCCAAACATCATTTTATTATCACCATTTAATCACCTATGCATTTATAGGCATTAAATATAGCAACGACCTTAGCCACACGACACCCCAACATGTGTTTGTGCCACGAAAACACACAAAAACGCACGAAAATTGGAAAATAAACACCAAGACACCAACCTTATGTGCCAACGAACACTATACCCGAACTTCGGCTCCAGAAAAGCCCAAGAATGGCGTAGAGTTGACGAAGAACAAAACCCCTTAAAATGTAAATAACATACGTTGGGAGAATAATTGGTAAGAACGGTACCAAGAGGAGGAAGGGCTTACCCGTGCGGTTCCAACGAGATCGTCCGAAGCCGAATCAGATTCCAGACGAACTCCCGGTGGATCTTCAAAGGTCCGGCCTCTTCATTTGGCTCCAAAATTGCTCAAACACCTCCTCTGCCAAATGAGGAGGTTACTGCCTGTTTTAAGCTGAAAAAACAATGTACATGATGTGTACATCTGAGTACATGGCATGTACTTATTTCATTTAACAGTTAATTTAGCGGCACTGACACTGCTCACCTGCTGACAAGAGTACACAACATGTACTCCCGAGTACACGGCGTGTACTGCCGCCCAGCTATCGGTGACTCCACCGCCTTACTTTTTAACCTACCGACTGACTACATGGCATGTAAAGAACCAGTACACAGTGTGTAGTCGGTTCCTATACCCTTTGTGGCCTGCGAGGCTACACGCCCTGTGCACTTATCCCAACACGGCCAAAAGTACACGATGTGTGGGAAAAGTACACGGCATGTAGTTTAAAAATTTAGGATTTTTCCCCATTTTTCCATATTTTCCCAAAATCACTTAAGGAACAGGAAAAGAAGAAACACGTACCTCTAAAACAAGAACAAGGTTCTTACAAACTCCCCCCTTATATAAATTCTTCCCCGAATTTCCCTTTCGAGGGTGGCAAATAGAAAGCTCAGAATAGATCTGGCCACTGAGCACGTACATCGGCCTCCCGCTCCCAGGACTCGTCCTGCACTCGGCCGTGCTGCCAAAGCCCCCGTACGAGAGGAACTGACCGGACTCGGAGGACCTTCATGCTCCTGTCATCTATACTGATCAGATGCTCCTCAAAGGACGCATCATGCAGAAGCTTATCCTCTTTAGGCTGAAAGGTGTGAGACGGGTCTGAATGGTAGTGACGCAACTGAGACATGTGGAAGACATCGTGCATGGATCGGTACTACTGCGGTAACTGCAACCGATAGGAAACCAACCTGACTCTCTTCAGAATCTTGAATGGACCCACATACCTCGGTGAATGCTTACCCTGTCTCCTGATCCGTTTGTGCCCCAGCCTCGGCAAAACACGCAAGAAAACCTGATCCCCAACCACGAACTCCAAAGGTTGTCTGCGGCGATTAGCATAAGACTTCTGGAGATACTGCATGGTAGCCATCCACTTCCGAATCAACTGGACCTGCTCAGATTTCTCCTGCAAGAGCTATGGCCCCAGTAAAGCTTCCTCACCTGCCTCTAATCAGCACAAAGGTGATCGGCATAGCCTACCATATAAATCCTCGTATGGTGCCATCTCAATAGTCACCTGAAAACTATTGTTATAGGAAAACAAGACTAAGGGTATATGCTTCTCCCAAGATCCCGCATAGTCTAGGACGCATGAACGCAGCATGTCCTCAAGTACCAGTATCATACTCTCTGACTCGCTATCTGTCTGAGGGTGGTATGATGTGCATAGAAGCACCTGTGTACCCAGCGCCCTGTGAAATCTCTGCCAGAAATGAGACGTAAAGAGGGTGTCCCTATCCGAAATGATAGAACGAGGGGCCCCATGAAGACGTACGATCTCTCGGATATACAGCCTTCCGAGCTCGTCCACAATGAAGGTCTCCTTGATTGTCAAGAAGTGAGCTACTTCCGTGAGTCTCTCCACAATATCCCACACGGTTTCATTGCCTCGAGGTGACCTTGGCAATCATGTCACGAAATCCATCACGACATCTTCCCATTTCCACTACAGAATGGGAAACTGCTGTAACAGTCCAGCTGGTCTCTGATGCTCTACCTTCACCTGCTTACAGGTGAAACATCTTGTAACAAAACCAGCTATATCTCCCTTCATACCCGGCCACCAGTACTGAAGTCTCAAGTCTCAGTACATCTTGGTAACCACAGGATGAACTGCCCAAGCAGAATCATGAAACTCCCGCATTAGCTCCTCGCATATATCCCCTGGAACCCATACACATCCATGGAAACACAAAACCTCATCATCGCCTATCATCCAACCGGGAGGAGGGACCTCACTTGCCACCGACTCCCGTAGAACTAGGCCTTCTGAATCCGATAGCTACCTCATCCTCACTCAGTCCAGGAGGGTAGAAGTCACACCTAACGATGAAAGATAAGTCTTCCCCTGACTGTCATGCACCTCAAGATGCATATCAGAGAACAAATCCATAAGATGCAACTCACCACTGGCCTCCTGCACTGCCAGTATCTGAGTCTTCCTGCTCAGTGCATCAGCTACTGCATTACCATTACCAGGAGTATAGGCAAGATCAAAATCAAAGGACTATAGGTACTCGACCAACCTTCTCTGCCTCAGATTCAGGTCACGCTGAGTAAAGATATACTTGAGGCTTTGTGGTCCGTGAAAACCACAAAATGCTATCCCAACATATAATGTCTCCAACAGCGCAACGCATGCACAACTTCAGCCAACTCGAGAACATGTGTCGGGTAACTCCTCTCATGTGGCCTCAACTACTGAGACCTGTATGCCACAACCCGGTCGCCCTACATAAAAATGGCTCCCAGCCCAATCCCTGACGCATCACAGTAAACTATATAGCTCTTCCCATGCTCTGGCAGTATCAGGATCGTTGTTGATGTCAGCCTTCCCTTCAGGTCCGGAAAAGCTTTCTCGCAAGCTTCTGACCAAACGAACTTCACACCCTTCTTAGTCAGACCTATCAACGGTGCTGCAAAGTGGGATAAGTCCTATATAGAAGCGCCTGTAGTAACCAGCCAACCCTAAGAAACTTCGTATCTCAAACATGTTCTTGGGCTGCTCCCAGGAAACCACTGCTCTCACCTTCTCTGGGTCTACTGCAAATCCTGTCTCTGAGATGATATGACCCAGGAAGTGAATCTAGTCCATCCAAAAGTGGCACGTTGAGAGCTTAGAATATAGGCGATTCTCTCTCAGTGTACTCAATACAATCTCATTATGGGTGGCATGGTCGTGTCGAGTGTAAGAGTACACCAAGATTTCGTCCACGAATACTACCAAAAATGAATCAAGATACGGATGGAAGACACAATTCATCAGAGCCATGAAAACTGATGGCGCGTTCGAGAGACCGAATGGAATAACCGTATACTCATATAGATCATACCTGCACCTGAAAGCTGTGAGAGGTATATCAGATGGTCTAACGGGCAGCTGATGATATCCAGATCTCAAGTAAATCTTTGAGATCACTCGTGCTTCATGAAGCTGATCAAACAAATCATCTATCCTCAGCAAGGGATAACGGTTCTTAACCGTAAACTGGTTCAGCTTCTGATAATCCACACAAAGCTTAAGGGTACCATCCGCCTTCTTCACAAGAAGGACCGGAGAACCCCAAGGAGAAGTACTGGGCCGGATAAAACCCTTTTCTTGTATCTCATCTAACTACCTCTTGAGATCTAGAAACTTAGGCGTGGCAATCCTATAAGGAGGAATGGACACCGGTGCGGCTCCTGGAACAAGCTCGATAGAGAAATCAACCTCACACACCGGAGTTAGACCTGAAAAGTCATCCGGGAAGACATCCCTGAAACGATCGACAACTGGTGAGAAAACCGTCTGACGAGTCCCCCGGTCATCCAGATATAAGCTCGCAATCCGGGATGTGACTCTACCTCGCCCATGATGCTCTGGTTCAGCTCGACTCGCCTGAACATCCCACTCGCCCTTGTATAGAAACTCCCCGCCCTCTGGTGACGTGAAACGCACCCTACGACGATAGTAGTCTACAAAGTCTAGAAAGGGAACCAAACAGTCCATCCCAATAATGACGTCATAGCTCATCATCTCCAGGACATAGAGGTCCCAAGGGAAGTGGAAACCACCAACCTCAAGGGGGCTCTCCTTGCACTGACGCACACCAACTGTCCTAGTCCCCAACGGAGTTTCTAGCATCAAGATAGCAGAAGAAGTAGAAACATTGAACCCAAGACTCTCCACAATGGGTATTGATATAAAACTATGTGTAACACCCGTATCAAAAAATTCTGAAGACAAGATAGAAGATACTAGAATAGTACCTCTGACTGTGGAAGATCTGGGATCCTGCTCATGCTGGGTCTATTGAACTGCATATGCCTGACCAGTGCCGCAGACCTATGACACAACCTGGCTACCCTGAGCCATCCTGCCCTGTTGCCTCTGAGATCCTGGTGTCTGTCTACCACGACCACGACCAACATCTCTGCCTGCACGCCCTGACGTATTCCAGTTCCCGGATTGGTAAGATGCCACTGGTCCTGCTCCCGCACGCGGAGTCTGCACAGAACCCCTCTCACTAGCTACTGGTATAAATTCCCTGCAAAAGCGTTGTAGATGACCCATTTTGCCGCAATCTCAGCACTCCACCAGGTCTCGTGGACACTGCGGCCTCTTCTTTCCCTCTCTGCCACACTGGAAGCACCTGATCGGGCCACCTGAAGAAGCTGCCTGGCTGGTACTACCGCCCTGAGAGAAGACTATATGCCTCTTCCTCTTGCCAGCAGAAATAGTACCAGTAACTGGTGCCAAACCGCCCTGGACCACACCACTATATTCTCGCAGGTTCCTCTCTATAATCAACGTCTGGTTCACAATCACGTGTACAGTAGGTTACCTGAAAACATTCCCCAGCACTCGGATGTCATACCAAAGACCATCCTCAAAACGTCTGGCTCTCAGCGTCTCATCACCCACCAGCACGGGTGAAAAGCTCTGAAGCTCTGTAAAATGAAGAGAGTAGTCCATCATCGACATAGTGCCCAGCTACAGATTCGTGAACTCTCGAGCTCTATCTACTATCAGTGTCTCGGGAAAGAAGAAGTCATAGAATACTGTCTAAAAGTCATCCCACGCCATGTCCATGTGATGCTCTGACTGGGTGGTAACATCCCACCACCTCTTGGCAGAATCACGCAGCATGTAACTCGCGAGCTTGACCCTCCGCCCTGGAGGCGTCTCAAGATGCTCGAAAATAGTTTGCATCAATGCTAGCCAAGACTCTGCAGCATGTGGTCCACCATCCCCTGAAAACATAGGCGGATGCTGTTGCTGAAAAATACGCATCAGCTCGGCCATAGATGTGGCATCCTGCGGTGCTCCCTGAAAGGTCTGCATGAACCGCAATAAGCCCTCACGGAACTGCGCCTCCGTGCCCGTGCCTGGTATAATAGCTGGTGTCGCTTCTGGCTCTACTGGTGGATCAACTGGTAGCCCATGTCCCACCATCTCTGGAGTATAATCTTCGCCGCTCTCTTGGCAAACAACTCACGGTCGTCTAGGCGGCATGACTCTACAAGGTCAAAAGCACGCCTCAGATTCAAGATTATTAAGACGGGAAGTGAAGGAACCACAAAGGGAATAAGAGGAATAAGGTATTCAAAATTGGAAAAACAAGACTACACGGCGTGTACAATGACTACACGGCGTGTACTTGACTTCCCTTCCCCTGCCCGGGTCCTTCCACATGGCTAAGCCACACATCATCCATTCAACAGAACAACACAGTGTGTATAATATCTACACGGTGTGTTTTACCCATGTCCTTACCTACCCCGTGTCGCCATCACACGGTTTGTGACATGGGAAGAGACTACATGGCGTGTACTCTGGGTACACGGCGTGTACTCTGGGTACACGCCGTGTACTCAAAAAGTTCATTTTTCTTCCCGAACAGAAGAACATACACGACATGCATAATGTTCTACACAGTGTGTATACTGGGTTTCCAGACAATATGCTTCAGAAACATCCCCGAAACCCAGAAAATACCGAAAAACAACACCTAAGTGTCAAATTCCAACCTGTAGGGGCCCATACGCCCCAAAAATCAAAGTTTGACATCTTATATGTGTTATAACCAATAACCAGTCAATGATCCACCACATTCCGGTCAATGGGGACCCATACTCCCCAAAGACCAAAGTTTTGCGTCCATTCTATAAACAAGATCAAACAATAATACCATATCACAAGGCATGTAATTATCAAGCAGCTATCACAACAGCATGCTTTACTAGCACAACAACATGAAAATTCTAATTCACCTACATGGCATGGAAACTATGCATGGCATGTGATATCTAACAGGTGCTTATATGATGCATGAGACGGAATACCCTCATATCATCAGGTTGCATCTAAATAGAACCCACAGATAAAATATAAACAGCACAATCCAAGTGCTTCACCCAATGGTGAAAACATATCAACTCTAAAATTGTAGGATCAAAGAATGCAAAGTACGAGGTAGACTGGCCTTTCCCTGTACATGGGTTATCTATGCCCGGGCAGAACTTATTACCATATACCATTCGTCCTAACTCTGACTACGGCTCTAAATAGTAAGTCAAAGAATAGAAACCCCTTTGATACTACTTTGTAACGTTCCGGACACGGGTGCCACGCAACGGGTGCCCCGAGCCCGGTTCGCCACGTGACCTCAAGATCATTTCCCCAAACGCTAGAGGCTATCGACTAGCAGCGAGGGCCTAGGTCTGATAGTAGGGAAACTATTCCCTCATTTGTTAAAGTGTAGCGCAGTGGAATACCAAAATAAACATTCAACAACATCAGAAGCAATAAACATACACAACTGAAATAACTACATCCTTGGATATAACCAACAGTATATAAGTGATGATGCTACATGATTCATGTTCTATGAAAATAGCCAGAACCTATTATACATCAATATAGTACAGTAGAAAAACAGAGTACAACAAAACAAGAAAAACAGCTAGCAGTGGCATCGTGAGCCTAGGCTCGGTCCCATGCCCTCATACTCCTCAGAAACAGTCAAGTACCTGTATATGGAATCTTGCCCCTATCTACACCTGCAGCAACGTAATCTGTTTGGGCCGAAAAGCATGACCCAAACAGGGTAAGAGAAATATATCTCAATAGGCACCCACCAAAGGCCCGTGCCCAACTGCGTGTAAGCATGCAACAACAGTGTGTAGTAGTAAAATTCAATAATGTAAGAAGTACTCAAAAGTAACTAATTACCATTTATATTGACATTTTATTGTCCATTTAATCCTTTTAAATATTAGAAACCACCACAGTGCATTTCTAAGTAAACATTCCACGTCCTCAGACAAACAAAACCTTAACCTCAGGTAAGCAGAATCCAACCTGTAGGTATATCGCTCAGGCGTAACAGAAATTGCCATCCGGCGTGGGAAGTGTCGCCCTCAGGCACAGAAGTCAAGCCCTCAAGCACGAAATTTTTCCCTCCGTCGGAATAACGACAGCCCTCGGGCTAAAACAGTCACGCCCTCATGCTAATCACAACAACACCCTCAGGCTAAATAGGTAATCGGGCCATGCCAACATATCAAAATGTAGTAAACAAGCAATTCCTCTCAAGGAAATTCTACAGTTACTACATTTATGGCATAACCTCGGTTATCCTGGCCAAACAGCTAAACAGAGGAACACACCCCTCGAGATGGTCCTGGATCCAAGAAATGATCCCAAACATCATTTTATTATCACCATTTAATCACCTATGCAATTATAGGCATTAAATATAGCAACGGCCTCAGCCACACGACACCCCAACATGGGTTCGTGGCACGAAAACACATAAAAACGCATGACAGTTGGAACAAAAACACCAAGACACCTACCTTTTGTGCCAACAAAAACTATAACCGAACGCCTGCTCCAGAAACGCCCAAGAACGGCATAGATCTAACCAAGAACAAATCCCATTCAAACATAAATAAATTACGTTGGGTGTAGAATTGGTAAGAACAGTACCAGGAGGAGGAAGGGCTTACCCGTGCGGTTCCAACGAGATAGTCCGAAGCCGAATCAGATTCTAGACGAACACCCGACGGATCTTCAAAGGTCCGGCCTCCTCCATTGGATCCAAAATGACTCAAATGCCTCCTCTTCCAAATGAGGAGGCTAATGCCTGTTTTAATCTGAAAAAACAAAGTAAAGGGCATGTACTTCTGAGTACACGGTGTGTACTTCTTTCATTTAGCTGTTCATTTGGCGGCACCGACACTGTTCACCTGCCGACAAGAGTACACGGCATGTACTCCCAAGTACACAGCATGTACTGCCGCCCAGCTGGCGGCGACTTCCCTTCCTTAATTTTTAACATGCCGACTCACTACACGGCGTGTAAAGAACCACTACACGACATGTAGTCGGTTCCTACACCCTTTGTGGCCGGCGAGGCTACACGCCCTGTGTACTTATCCCAACACGGCCAAAAGTACACGGCGTGTGGGAAAAGTACATGGCGTGTAGTTTCAAAATTTAGGGGTTTTCCCCATTTTTCCATATTTTCCCAAAATCACTTAAGGAAAAGGAAAAGAATAAGCCCTTAGCTCTAAAACAAGAACCGGGTTCTTATATGAAACCTGCACTAAACATCGAAACAAAAAAATTATCTTTTAGCTAAAAAAAAGAGCACTTCCAAACAATCAGTATTAAAACTGAATCTATCCCCACCCATCTAAAGGTTAAAAACCCCTCATGGAAAATGACTAGTTTAGAAATCCACATTTAGAGGATAAAAACCATTTATATCATGAATGTACTTGGTAATTAACCATTTAAAATGAAATGATGAACTTAAAATAGTAAAAAAATGTGAACAAGGAAAAATTTAATTTTCTCATGTCATATTGGGAAACATACCCATGCTAAGGTTCTACACATCCTTGGAAATGCATGAATGTGCACAAGCTTCTCCCCGAGACCTGTGTATGGGGAACTGATGGTTGAATCATCTGTTTCCTCATAGTTAGGAACTAGATTCCCCCAATCATATATTCTTCTTCATTGGAGGGATGTACAAATATGTATTTCAAATCCCGAAGCAGCCAAAATGATGGAACACAACCAAACGGCCAGAAAAAATTGATTCCATAGCCAATGGGGAGGACACATTAAAAATAGGTACATCCATCTTGCATTCCATGCTAGATGGGAATCCTTCACAAGAATAAATATGCACCATATCACTAATTAAACATTCCATGGAATGAGATTCAGAGATGAATGCTTTATCTAAAAGTACAAAAAATGGTTCTTAAAAGAGGTGACTGGCTCCTTAATATTTGGATAAAGTCTCCCGACCAAAAGGGAAACATTAAACAGATCCTATGATTCCCTATCTAGATTATAGGGAAACAGAAACTTGATGTTGTAAAAATATGTCTTCACTATCCGATGAACTTGTTGAATACATAAGATATGTTCCCTCTTGTTCATATTCAAATCACAATATATGAACTATTTGAGGAACATGAACATAAAATCTTTACAAATAATCCCAACATGCATTTTTTGTGGGGAAAATATATCTCATTCATCCAAAGTTGAATCCTCAAAAAAACCTCGAACAACATACACTGTAACAATGTCGAGAGTTCCCAATGGTCTAAATGAACACTTTACTTCCTCAAGCCATTCAACGTTTTCTAACATACCTCTATCACCATGACAGATGGGTATAATTCAAGAAGAACCATAATCTAGTCTTGAATCATTGGAAATTTTGAGGACTTTTTTGGGAGGAATATTTTGAACTACATCTATTTTTTTTTAAATTAACATCAAACTAAATTATAACCACCATACCATCCCAGTTCAAAAGAAATAGCTCACATTCCATACACGAAAAAAATAAATAAAAATTCCTATTTAAAAACATATAATTAAATTTCAATTTCAAAACTGTATTCTTCCAAGGCCACTTCTCGAATACTGAAATCCATATTTCTGAAAAAGGACACACTATATATAAGAAAACCAATTTTACAAATCATTTTATCAATTGAACCCATCATAGAAAGACCAAATCAACCACAAATTTCAAACACTCACAATGGAATTTTATTAAACATCACTTGTGTTTCAATCCATTTCCACATACATCATCAACAAACAAGTTCCAACATGCACTTTTCGTATATACCCAGACACATTATACCATCCAAAATGTGTATCAAGGTTCACACACCTCCTTTTCTCTTCAAAACCCATGCATTTACCATATTTACAATCCAAGTCATATTCTTTTAAAACCCATTTCAACAATTTCAAAATAGATGTAAATTAATCATTTTATATTTTCATAAAAAAATTTAATTATAAAAAATCTTAATCACACCAAATGGAAAAAAGAAAAAAAACATACAAAAAACCACGAGAACGCAGAACTAACAATCATGCATAACCTGACGACATGGTATTGGGACATTCCACAATAATGAATTCAAAAAAAGGATATTTTTGAAGCATGCACTCAGACTCCCCATGGGTCACTACTCTATTTGGGATCAGAAAATAGAAGTAGATCATCTCCATTTTCATCCTATAACACCAAAACATAGATAATAAATGAAAACCTGAACTACCACTTGTAGCTCATGGAATAGAATGATCATGGTTTCATGGATCCCTTTTCATGCCTACCTCTTGGGTACCAATATTCTTAGTCTTAAATATCTGAAAACAAAAATAAAAAGGGCCTATTTTGAAACCATTTTTCATGAACTAGACTAGGTCAACCCTGAATTAATCACCTGAGATGATATGTGATAAAGTTCGTTGAGTTATCTCGATGTCCACATGCTAAAAACTAGTTCCTGGAATGAAAATAATACACATGGGAATGATTTTATCCCAAAAACCAGGATCAAAAGACAAAAATAAATAAGTAAAATAAACTAATATCTAATCATATAAAAATAAAAAAAAATAATCATGGTACAAAAATATAACTAAATTGAATAAAAATTCAAAATAAATCATGAATAATCTAAGCATCAACTTACTTGATATCTATATTAACTCAATGTCACCACCATCCAGAAACACACATTCTATAACAGCGGGCATCCAATCCTAGAATTAGAACATGAAAGAGGGCATGTAAAATAACTTGGTTCGACCGACAATTTTATTACATGTATTATGTGAGCTAGATAAATAAGATGTAAATCACTAAAGAATCCATATGTTTCCTTTCCTGAAATAATTCTAATAAATCTAGTTTGAAATACACATATAAATAATGGGTTTTCTGCTTATTTTACATATAAAAACATTTCATTCCCCTATTAAGAACATTTAATACTATGTTTACACCTTCAAAACATATTTCCATTTTATTTAAAACCCCAAATTAAACAATACGTAGGAATATAAAAAAATTAATAACCATGAAATTGAAAAATTAATGTATTATAAGTAAAAAATAATTACAGATAATTACAAAGGGTGATCCAAAACATCGATATAAAGGCCCTATTATATTCTCAGTTCGGAACCACATATTGGTGTTTAATGAATCCCCTGAGTCTATAACGATGTGTCCATCCTAAACTAACTAATCTAGTGGTACATCCCTTCTTGCCTCTTAATGATCATGGTGGTACTAACCCATATAACCGGGTATGGACTGCTACCATCACCTGATCCTCTAAAAGGCTCATAGGAACCCATATTAGTAACATAATGTGTAAGTTGGAGGCCCTCACATGTGGTACTCATCTTACCCATATCCACCACACATTCCTACACCCCATCATGGAAACACCTATGCGATCACCCATAAGAGGAAAATCACTCAATACGAGTGACCACTTTATATATATATATATATGCATATCACATTTTAAGGGGTTTCAACTGGATTGTCATATCATGTACACATTCAAACTCTTCTGTAAAGAACATTATGTTGCTAATAGGGCCTCCACATTTTCAAAACCACATTCATTTCCCAATATTATAATGTAAAAACTAGGCCTTACCCTTTTAGAACTAAAATTAATTATTAATGAAAAATCCTCATCATTTTAGAAAGTCATGAAAAAACATTAATTTTATCTATTGAAATTCCAGATGATCATTTTTGTTCCAACATTTACCAAATCATGTTTTATGGAAACTCTTTCCAAAAATTAAGGAATATTTTGATGTTACATTCCAAAATCATGTGAAGCTGAACCTATCATTTAGAAATTTTGGAACCATTTTTACAAAATTGGGAGAATGGGGATGATGTGGAACTATTAATTGAAGAAGAGTTTGATGTCCCATCTTAATTTTAATGCACATCCATGTGTGAACTCCATTTATTTTTCAATGTTCCAGAATCCAATGGAACCCTATTTGATTCCATAAAACTCCCAAAATATTTTTAGAACCATTTGTTTCCTTTCAAACAAAACCCATAAATTTCATACAATTTCAAATAGTGAAAACAATTATTTTTAAAAAACCAATAATACTTTCCAAACAACAGTTAAACCATACCAAGTCAACCCTGTATACATGTGATGCTCCAAACATAATCCAAAGAATATAATTAATCATTTATATGTTCAAGAACCACTGAAATCATTCATTTCAAAATATAAATTTTCAATTAACATTTTATCAACCAAATTCTTTGTGAAAACACAAAAGAATAAACAAGGTGGTCTCCAAAACCCATTTTTAGTAAATTTTAAAAATAAGGAAACACCATAATGAATTATACATTATTAGTATATGTACTCAAATAACATTTAAAAATTAATTAATGATACCCAACCACCAATGGATAGCATCATAGTGGAAAAACATGGAAACCCCAACCTCTGTTGTGTGAGATCACAATAAAACCTTCATTGGAAAGTGATATACTCCCCATTAACTGTTTTCTCATCCAAAAACCAATGGAAATGAAATAAACATAAACTATAGCAATCAGGGTTCATCCATGGGAGGAAGCCCCAATTAAAAAAATGAAATATATGTTGTAAATAGAGGATAATCGTAAATGGAAGGATTTGATGAATAAATCATGAAGAATCACTAACCTTTATTGATAAATCTCACGAATTTTTATCCCAAAATGATGGATAAGAAAGGGGAGAACCCTCTGGTAGATACCCATTAGGTTGGAATTTAAATAGGAGGAGGATCAAATTAAATAATATTTTTAAATTATTAGATTTTTAGCCCGTAATGGGACATACTTTTTTGTAAACCGTGCAGAAACCATGTGAATTGAACTAGAAAAAATCTGTAACATTGCAGTTCTATGTTGCATAGTTTTGGAAAATAGTTCCCAAATCATAGGAATTGAAAAATTGTCCATTACCCTCAAATGAAACATCAAACACAAGGTATTCCAACCCAATGGTCATTGAATGATATAACCATAACATAGTGACGCTGTGGGTGTAAAAAACACTCTACCAAACAACATTATCCTTGTGAAATTCACAATAATCATGAATATGGATAAAAGAAAACTAAAACCACCAGAACACAAAGGATTTTATTAGACTCTTATCCCTAACCTCAAACAAATGATACAACCTCAATAATTAATAAAAATAAATAAAAATAGTGGATGATGTGTGATATAGTATTTGAAAGGCGGAGCCACTATAGCCTTCGGTATATCTATTGGTCTCATGAGAAAAATCTGAATTGGGTATTGGATGAGGCCTTACCCTAGTATTTTAAAATATATTGGCTAAGGCCATGATGGCATGTTTATGTTCCCACATTATGTATTCCCTCATTATGAAACTTGTAATTGATATTCAAGGTGATTATTCTAACAGTAGAATATATGTGGTTATGTAATATTATGGAAATATTTATTCATATTTTATTCAAGTAATATTATTATTATGACTATTTGTAAAAGCATCTGTACATTTTTTATTCACCATTCCTTATTATTTATACATACTATTTATTACATACCCTTACTCAACATCTGATCTCACCCCTTTCTTATGTTACCTTTCCCTAGATTGCAATGAATAAAAAATTGAATATTTTTTTAGGATTAAGATGATTTAATTTTGTAATGTACCGTGTATTCTTTTCTTATGTGTGTTATGAATGAAATATGGTCATCAAATACTACTAAATTGATCGGTACTTCAGGATTTAATTTCCTGTAATAATGATAATGTAATTAAATAATACACCATCTCTAGGATTTTGGGTTCAAGGTGTTAAATACTCTATCCATATTTCATAAAACCATTTTCTCACGATCCTTTTCAATCATCATTTTTTTCAGAACTCTATGGTCATTCTTGACCAATTCAACATCAACCTTATTCCACATCACTAAATGGAAATGTTTTGAGAAATAATAATCCTTAAGAATCACGACAAATTTACTTTTCCATGATTTAATTACCTTCTATAGGACGATATATTTGATATACTTATGATCTATATATATCTGACATAATTCACCATAGTTATAATGTCTTCATATTATCATAGAATATATTACATCTATTAATTCTCTATCATGACTTGGATGGTTAAATTCAACAATTTTTATCTTCCTTAATTGAAAAGATGTACCTTTATCATAATGAATTTGGAATCAACGTTGCCCTTTCATTGATGTGTAATAATAAATCACAAATCTACAATATCATGATGGAAGAGTAAAGAAAGGAGAATTAACTAATCTCCTCTAAAATTAATAAAATCCTACTTCAATTTATATTGTCAATATGAACATAACACCTTTATGAACAATGATGGATAACATCTTAGATAATAGTAAATATAAAAGTAGAAACGATGATTTTGACCTTCAAAACCAATGAAACTATATACCTATGTTATGTTTATTATTGTAGGTCACTCCCGGATAACCTCTGTCTTCACAGGATCAACTGATATTCCATAATTTGATCCAATATTTCTATTAAAGAAACTATTTTAATCTATAGCTAAATTGTTTCTAAAAAACCCAAATAACTATTTTATTCTTAGCCTCTCCATAATAACTCTCATGTGGTTTTCATGGTACTCATAGATATTTTTTAATAGATCATGATATCATTAGTTTATACAAAAAAAACAATCAACATATTCCTCCAACCATATGTTCATTTGATCCATAAAAATAGAGGGAAAATTATTCAGTTCGAATGTTTTTACCGTAAAAACATAATGCCCATAACTGGTTCAAAATGTTATCCTTGGAATATCCTCCTTCCACACAGAAATTTGGTGATATCAAGATCAATATTCAATCATTAAAGGATATTTATATTCATGAATTTGTTCAAATAAATAATCAATCTATTGAAGTGGAAACTAGTTATTTATTATAATAACAATGATTTAACTATATTCATTCAACATCCCTATGGATCCATTATTCTTCCAAAAAAATATAGAATATGATCTCCATGGTGATTCACTAGTTATAATAAATCCCTTATCACTGAATTCATCTAGTTTTCACATCATCTCATTTAATTCCATAGTAGTCATTCAAAAAAGAGTCTTTTATATAGATATTTCATAAGGAATTAATTAAATAGATAACTAAAATTCCATATACAGAATATTTCCTTGTAAATTAATTGAAAATACCTCAATGTATTCTTTCGCAATAGGTACATCATAAATTTTGTGATTCCATTCCACATCCATATATGGTATTTTCTCTTCTTCCCTAAGAATTTTATTTTGAAGAGCTACTGGAGGATGATCCAAATATGACTCAAATGATATTGCCTCCCCTATAAAGATGATAAATTCTATAACATCATCATGATTCCAAATTTCGTTCACATTGAAATCATGTTTTTCAATGTATTTTGAAATCCAGTCCATACCAAAGACTATATCAATAGAAACCATAAGTACCGTGATTAAATTATTAATTAGATCACATATATATATATCATCATATAAACTTCGTAGAAAAACATTATTTCTATAATGTATCTAGTTTTAGACTTTACTAAAAACTCGATTAAGGTTAATTAGAAATTTATAATTTTTTTTGAAAACATGGATTATATAATGATGTGAGATGATCCATATTCAAATAAATGTTTAACTAAATTTTAGGATATTATTGAATTTCCATCCACCAAATCAATATGAACCTCAAGAAAAACTGTAGCGATCACGTAATATTTTCCTTCATCCCATGGACTTTTATGAGGCATCATTTATTGATGATTCATACACACATTTCCATAGTGTCCCATATCCATAAAAATGTATCATAGAGCATTGGTATCATATTTTATTCCCATGAAATAATGGGAATGATTAACTTTCTCACCACACTTATAGAAAACATTGTTTTTTTTTAATTATGAACCAAACTATTTCCTTCCATAAGTATCAAATATTATAAAAATAAATTTTTTATCCTTACCATTATCCATTACGTTCTATTCCACCTTATTCATCTCTTTCTTTCAAATAAACTCATTATTTATAGATAATTCATTATCTTTCTTGATTGAATATTAGAATATATCTTCGTATGATGGGAAATGGTGATAAAAATAGTTCCCTTCAAAGGAATGGTTTTTAACCATCAAGGAATTGATACATAATTCACATTAGAATGAATACGTAATATGAAAAATTCCTTCCTATCAATAAAAATTTGTCCTCATAGTCAGCAACATTATCATCTTCATTTATACCAAGAGTCAAAAATTTTATCTTCATATCCTCATGTTGTTTTAAAGGGTAGTATTTTTACAAAAAATACCTTGAAGTCCTTCAATACTGTGTTTTATATTTCTTCCCCCTCTATCAAGTTTTGATGTAATTTCCACCATTGATCTACATGTCTTGAGTGATTAAGAATTTCCATGAAACCCACCTTCTATTCTGTTCTTCTCAATGATATAAATATATTCTCTATGAAATATATCCATTTTTCAGTAACAAATGGGTTTGTAGTCACATTTAATGATAGAGGTTGTTTTCACATGATGATTTATATCATTGTTACCCCACATTGTGGATCAGGATTATCAATAATGGTATGGTTATTATTTATAACCGTTTTCATCTTTCCCATTATTATTATATGTTATTCAAATCTAATTCTAGCTCTACCTCCAACATCATTTTCTTTCATATGAGGAAAATCCCTACGTTGAATACGTGCATTGAATATATTAACATTTAATCCACAAGGTTACATATTAAAAAAATACATACAAGAAATTTGGTCATGAACCATAATAAATAATTTTCAAACCAGAAAAAACATAATTTAAAATTTAGTCATAGAAAATATTTTAATCTAAATATTTTTGGTTTTGTTACATGATTACTTTTAATTCCATAATTAAGGGTTTTAAAAAAATGTGAAATATACTATGAAACTATTATGAATGTTTCAATCATGGTGAAATGTAAGGAACATTTTTATGTACCATGTTATGTCAAGTCAGGATATATGCTCCATTTTTATGTTGTTATCCGTAGGTACATATGATCTATAATCACATCCACTTTTATTATCCCGACATGGATGTATTTCTATGAATACCAAAAAATATATACCATGTAAAAATTTATCGATAATATTCTATATTTTTACTAAATGTATATATTAGGGTTATATTCTCTAATTTATGTTTTCAAAATATAGTTTCCATGATATATAAAAAACATCCTATGAAAACCACTATAAAGACCCCAATGTCAATGGATCTAGTCCGATGTCTAACTAAATAACACTAATACATTGAAAAAGTGATCACATAACAAAGGACTAAATATTTTAGTAGGTTTTGAAAACTAGAAACATAAATACGTTTTATATTATAACATAAAAGAAAAATAATCATTGAAACTACATTTTAAACAAACATATACTCTAGATTATCCCATCATGTATTTCATAATAAACATCTTCACATCATGGTAAAAAATAAAAAAATAAGAAAGCATGGAGATCATATTATAAATAAGGGAAACACATATATAGTATGATATCATAAATAATAATTCATGGATAATAACTAAAAACACATGTCATTAAATCATAATCATGATAATAATATGGAATGATTGAAAACTTATTTAATAATGCCATAAATAATTATATGAAAAAAATAATAGCCATAGATATTTCCCTAGTTGAATAATCACATGAATTATTAATTAGTATGATCATAATGAGGGAATACATAATTTATTACAACTAATACATTCCACTAAGTCCCCATACAAGACATCAAAAAATAATTGGATATGGCCTTGTCCTATTCTATATAGGATAATAAATGTGCAAGGCCTCAAGAAATTCCATATCTCTTTTATCCCATGAAACCTACAGATTCATTAATGGGATATATAATGAAATTAAAATCACTAAAAAATTACAATTAGTTACTCAAATAAATGGGGTGAGTCATAAATAATATATACATCTGAAATGAAAATAACATTCCCTTATCTATAAACATAATCAGTAGTCATTCTATGTAGTTTTGTGAATTGTGTTAGGATATCACATGCATAGTCAAAATTATCAAAAAACATTTAATAAAATATCCTATATCATAGTCAATAGATATAAATATAAATAAATTATAGATGAAAATAAGTTAATAATATCATGGAATAATTCTTGAGAGAAATACCCTTTTCACTTTTAAAATAAGAGTTAATTTGGAAAAAACATTTCTATTTATCCTATTATTTGTATGAAACCATAAATTAATAGATATGATTTTTCATGAATAATGTCATTATTTAGGAAAAATAATTTTAGTATAAAATATAATATATATGGTACTTGAAAATGATTACGAAATCTGGGTGTTCCCTTTAGTCGTGTTTTCTTATCCGGAAGAATTGAGACGGGCCCCTTGTAAAACATGAATTTCCAAAAAAATAATGAACAACTGATATGGATATATGAGTTTGAAACATATAAAAATATGTTTTTATAATTATATAATTACAACTAATAATAATATTAGGGTAAATATAGATAAAGCGAAACCCAAATGAAAAATGGTAGTTAAGGTAGAATCTCATACCATATGCACACAAGAGATCTTCATGTGCACTTAATGTCCTTGATAATGAAGTTATATTCATTAAAATTATAATTTAGAACCTATAAAATATGATTTTTTTTTAATATAATATTATTATGTTAATTTATGGTATTTTTAATGAATTATAAGATTAATTTTTTTTTGGTTTAGTAGTGTTCTTTTCCTTCGTATTTATGATTAGTTGGCATTTATACACCTATGGAAGATCACATAAAATTAATAGAGTTGTACAGAATGGAAATTATACTTCATTAATGAAATTATAGATAATAAAATGTTTATAAAATTAATTTTGACATTTTTTGGATGATGAATCATTAGGTAAATTGTCAGTGGTAACCCTTCAGATTATTTAGGCAGTTTTTTGATCATCAAAAAACTAGTTTGGATAAATTAATTAATATTGTTCATATATACTAGATAAAAAACATTATATAAGACATAATACATATATAAAAAACTATTCTAACCATTTAAATAGTATTATGTCCAACCTTTATAGATAAATAGAGAAACAAAATAATGTCATCTATAAAGGTAGTAAATTTGCACATCACAGGTGATATTTTCATCCTTAAAATGAAATGAATAGGAGAAGAGACATGATGGTGGATTTTACAATGAGATAATTAAATTGCATTATTTTATATATAATGGAGTTATCATTTCACATTCAATTTCGTATTTTCGAGAAGGATAAATGAAAATAAAATTAAAAGAAATTAAAAGTACAAAATGGTATTTTACAGCTTTAATCTCTATACTTAAGACCATCCTTAAAGAATATTCAAATTTTATTTTGAGTGAAAAATAATGAAAATAACATTGGGGATATTATAGATATTGGAAATGGGTGGAATAAAATGATGATTCGTGACTTTAGAGGTGTGAGGACAAGGGTGGTGGGAGGTGGTATTTTTAGTGCATGAGAGGGGTGTTTTTTGAATATTTCATTAATTTGTTTATTATTTTGGATCAAAAAAATGTAATGTAATTGAATAATAAAAAAAATTAATTAGAGTTCTATATTATTGTTTTACATTCTACATTCATCATCTATGACTCAATAATTTATATTATTGAAATATAACGTAAATTATCATATTTCATTATTCACCAAAAATTAAACTATTTTAGAAAAATCAGAAAAATTCAACCGACAAATTATTGAACGCATATAATTCAAAAATGTACTTATTTTCCTGATGTAATTTATTATTAAGTGAAAATTATTTTTTATGTCAAATCATCATTTACTAAAAATACCGATTTTAATTTTATAATTATTTCTATAACAATTTGGAAAAATCATTAAGTCATCATAAGATCGACTAATCATCATATGAAATAAAAATATTAATTTGAAACTATATTTTATGAAATTAAATTCTCTATTACTTCAATATATTAATTATATGATGGTAAATAATTATTTACGTTTCCAAAAATAAACAAATACTTAATTTTTTATGTTTAAAATATTTTTTTCATATTTCATGATGTAAATATACCATATTTTCAATTATATGAAACAATAATTTTATATTTAATTTCATATATAAGGATACAATGCTATTGGCTGGGTTACTAGTCCTAAGGGCCACATTACTACTTCATTGGTCATATTTAATAATATATTATGGTTTTACAATTTTTGTTGATTGAAGAACAAACTATCAAAGATATTAAATTTAAAAATATACAAACAATAAAAATTTGGTGTTTTACAATCATCCAAAACAATTATACACTAGATTAGTGGTGACTCTACATGGAGTAGCACAAACAATTATATCCTATCGAGATCCATGATTCAGCTATATGATCTTGAAGAGCATCTTAAACACCATGAATACAGATTTGAACTTTTTCCTGTCTTGTCAGCCTCATACTGATGTCCAATCTGAGTGAACTATACATACTACATAGGACATGGTGATATCCTAAACAATTTACATCAAATAAATAAGGTACCAATATATTTCATTGGTTGTGTTATTAAACAATAATAGTTTCCACTATAGCATCGAAATGGCTCCCTTTAAAACCCATTAGAGGAAGAGGTGGGGAACACCTTCATGAATGGTGAACATGGTGAAAAATTTAGTAGGCTCTTAAATTATCAAAGAAATGGTGGAAAATGTTAAGACCATTCAACATCACATAATGTAAGCTTCAATTTAACTGGAGATATTTGCGGAAAATATTTGATGAGACCTACAATTTGATATTGGATAAAATCTATTCTTACTCTTATCATCACAAAATAATTTAATTATATTTTTGAATAATGGAAATCTTCATCTAAGATACTTAATCCCCTTTGAGATCCTTTGTAAGAACCCGGTTTTCAATGTGAAAGACTTTGGAATATTCTTGTAGATATTCTAGAGCAGCGCCTTTAGACGGCGTGCGATTCCGAGCCCCTGAGTGGCTAGAATTAAATTTTTAGTGCGTTCACACTGGAAATGAAAAATAAATGCGATAACTCGTAAACAGTGATTCGTATTGGAGATCTGAGTGTACGGATGGGTCCGGAATGGGGTGTTTACCCTAGGAACGACATAAAACTTGTCGGCACGGGACGTTTGGACCCCTCTCCCGCTTCTGGAACGTTAAACAGAATAATTAAATAATTAATTTATTTTTTTAATGTTGAACTCAAGTATATCTTAAACCAAGGCATGGATTGGATAACCGAGGGCATTGTTGTGTTTGGAGCGTACCGTTTACCCTAGGAGGGGTGTATGTTTCGCGGGCACGGGTCGTTTGTGAAAAATGGCCCGAGGGGCATTTTTTGCAATTTAGCGGCCTCGGGCGCTATGTTTAATAACTTTTGAATGGGGTCTCGGATTAAAATTCCGAGGCCTCTGTTGTGCTCTGGAGGAGGTGTTTACCATAGGGGGAGCATAATCTTGACTGCGCCAGACGGTTTGGACGCGGGTGTTTTGGGGGTCGAGATTTTTTATTTAAAGAGTTTATATATTAAAACTCTCCACTCCCCCCATTCCTCCCCATTGAACCCCTTGAAGAAACCCCCCCCCCCCTCTCCTCCTCCATATATAGCGAGGCGACTCTGGTGAGGTGCAGAGATTCTGTCAGATCGACGCGAAGCTCAGGGCGAAGCCCAGCGAGGTAGGAGGTTTCTTTGCGTTTTTATTTTTGAACCGCCAATATAATTCAATTTTATGCATCAATTTGATACCTAATCTTCTAAAAACACCCGTAGATGCATAGTACGTTTTCTGTTCATCACATCACTTCTCTCGGATCGAAAATCTGAGTTCGGAGATGATCGCAAACACCTACTGAAGTTTGCGGGTTTTGTGGCGGCAACGCGGTGGTCCAGGGAGCTCCGGTGTGGCGGCAGTGGCAGTAGGCGCTGGGGGCGAGAGAGAGCAGTAGTGGACGCTGGGGGTGTCTGCGGGTGCCTGTGGGTGTCGCGGCGTGAGCTGGCGGACATGCATCAGGAGGAGGCTAGCCCTCATGCGGAGCACCACGGCGAGGCAGCGGTCGCCAGGGAGCGGCGACCGCGGGGTCGCAGCGCAAGACCCCCGTGCTACGAAAAAGACCTACACCATGCGGGTCTTCACACGGCTGCTACGACCGACCCACGTGGCGGGTATGTACGCGGACCGCGAGTTCGTGGCCGGCCCGCACGGCTAAGCCACGGGCCGGCCCATGCTGGTCCAGCCCTAGAGGCCTTGCCCTCTCGATTTTCGGACACCCGTATTTTCCGATACGGGTGTCTGTTTTGAGTGTCATCTGCGGTGGTGGAACTGTATCGACGAGGAGGAATTTTTGAGATGGATTCTGGAATTTTTGATTCCCGAAACAAGGGGCTTCGATGGTGCAACACGTACGTCGAGGGGATTGTCGTTTTTCCGGGGGAACTTGTTTTGGACGGCACGGACGCGTCCGACGTCCGATTTAAGCACCGTTAGTGGAGTTGGGACCCTGACACCAAGGCGGGGCATTCTAGTGTGGTTTCAGGCGTTGAGGCTGATGATGAGGCGTGGGCCCCACGGCTCACCTTTTGAGCTACGTGCAGCGTTTCACGACATTTTCATCGGGCATCTGATTGGGGCATGAGAAGAGTCATTTTTGGATTTTTTTCTGAGGGGATTGCAATGGTGCAATCCAGAAGCTCTAATTCGGCACGAGGGTGCGGGGCCCACAGGGGCCGTTTGGGCGTCTACGGTGACTTTTCATCTTTATCAATGGGCGATAGTTTTGGACAAGTGAATAGTCCATCTTCTGTGCTTTTTCGAGAGGATCGCAAAGACACAATCTATTCATTGAGTTTCGAGACTGGGATGTGGGTCCCACGTGGCATCGCTCATGTGTGGTGCGCCGGAATGCGTCGTTTTCTCTGGATATCTGTTGCACTCAAGTGAGTTGTGATTTTGACGTGTTTTCCAGAGGGGATCGCAATGGTGCGATGCGCCTGACTGTTTTTGGGGATGAGGCTCGGGATCATGGGACGTCGTTTGGGCGTGAGGTAGTGTTGGTGACTTTTCCATCGTATATCCATTTGGGGCGAGTATGTAGTCGATCTCGCGTTTTTTTACCGAGGATTACAACGGTGCCATCTGTTTGGCAGTGCAGTGCCTCTTGAATGATCTTACTAAAGGTGGAACATGAAAGGTGCTCCTGTGATGGTTCGTCCCACCTTGTTTATAGTAGACCCTTGGCGTGTGATCGTGCACTCATGGGAGAGTTATGTAAATGATTCACAAGATGTGGTTGGCTGTTATTTGCCTTTTGAGGTGGATTTTTTATGTTACACCTTCGCGTTGACGTTGGGGTTCTGTGTGCACGATAGCCCATGGCCTGGAACGTTGTATAATATGGAAGTATATGAGAGCACTTAGAGGTACATGTTGTTGTTTGTACCTGAGAATGTTTGTGCATTCGGTTGGGGTTGACTTGGGGACACATGTCATGTGGACCCCATGTGCGTGACATGCTCTTCATTGCATGCTTTGACCTCTCACGAGGTAGTGGGTCCCTCGGGTCTCGTTTGTTGACCAGCGGGGTTGAGTTTTTCCCCCGCCTCTGTGCATGGTGTTTTAGTTCAGTATGGTTGATTTTTTTCCCCAGGTCTTGTTCCGGAGTCGGATGGTTGCGCGATACCCACTCCGTGTCCGGTTGGCCGGTGTTGTACTCTTCTGTAGAGATGGCCAGAGCAGTTCTGAGTTTTACCCTCCTGCGGGGCTAGCCAGTGGGTTACTCATCGACTTCTAGGGTTTATCCTCCAACAGAGACTAGGAAGTAGCTCACCTGATGACACTCTTATGGTCTACCCTCCAGCAGAGACCGGGAAATGGGTCACCTGATGACCTCTTAGGGTCTACCCTCCAGCACGACTAGGCAGCGGGTTTCCCGTCATCTAGTTCCTGGTCTACCCTCCAGCATGGCTGGGAAGTGGTTCTCCTGTCGACTTATTCTAGGTATACCCTCCAGCGGGGCTGGTCAGTGGGTCTCTTGATGAGGTATTAAGGTCTACCCTCCAGCGAGGCTGGGCAGTGGGACCCCGGATGATGTATTATGGTTTACCCTCTAGCATGGCTGGGCTGTGGGTCACCCTATATCCTATTATGAATTACCCTCCAACAGGGCTGGGCAGTTGGACACCTATTGGCATTACATGCTGAGTCCTTTCCAATAGGCTGACATGTGTATTTCCTCCGTGGTTACAGGAACGGGACCCTTGGTTGTACGGGTCGGTGATGTAATGACTTTGACTTTGAGGAGACCTCTCGACTGTGGGGCAGTGATGAGTTTTGGTTTGAAATTCCCCCAGAACTCTGAAGTACGAGCGGCACATTCCCCACCGAGACCCGTTCTTATGACGCTATCTAAAACTATGTGGGCGAGTCAGTGCTGCCCGAAGCGGATAGTGTCAAGGTGCATTGATTGATCCCCTTGGCTTGCGGTTCGGGGCAGACATGTGTGATGCTGGGCATCAATGGTGTTACTTCTGGGATTGTTGGCGACTCACTTTTTCTTGGGCTGAGCTACAGGACGGAGATCCCATATCGACGTTGTTCGAGCTTCTTGATTGAGAATAAGGATATGTATATACCTTGTACTAGTACCCACTTCTTGGGTATGGTTACTCTCCTTGCAAGAGAGGCGAAGAAATGCGGGGTATGCCACGTGATTTCCGTGTGTAGCTTCTCATGGTTGGACGAGTGTACTCTCCTGCTGTAGGTAGTGAAGACTCGACGAGAAGTTCATCTGCTCACCGTTTCCAGCTCCTTGTGTCTGGACGAGTCTACATTCGTTTCTCTTGCTGGGTAGAGCTGGAATCTTCCCTGTAATCCTTACTTACCTTTCGGTTGTACTCCTTTACTTTTCCCTGCTCGCTCTACTACTCACCCTTCGGTACATCGTTTGTTGCTCCCTCGAGCCTTTGGGGTATCCTACTGAGTATTTTTATACTCACCCATGCATGGGATTTTCCAGCACTTGGTGTGCCCTTGAAGACAATGGACAGGTTGGCCATGACTTTAGTGGAGCATAAGAGTTCGGGAGCTTGGACCGCGTGCGGTGGTATTAGTTGTGTTCCAGGTGGGGAACCCTTACAGCTGTTTGTTTGGTTTACCTGTTGCCGGGTTGTGACACCTTTCTGGTTGGGCGCGTGTCTTTTCCCTTTTTCCTTTTCAGCACTTTAGATGTACTGCTTAGAGATCGATGCACATTTGTCGTATATATATCGTAGTTGTTATTTTTACTCGGCTTGTTCATTATTTTACTCTGCACTTTTGCATCAAGTGTGTTGTGTGTGTATGTACAGGTGATTAGGCAAAGGCCTCTCCAAGTTGTTGAGCCTTCGGCGCTGGTCGCCAGCCCCTGGCCTATGGAGGCGGGCTTGGGGTAGTTGCTGCTCGAGCCCAGGTAGGGTCGGGTCATGACAAAGTGGAATCAATGGTGGTTCGTTTTTTGGGACGCTATCTGGACGTCACTAAAATAAAAGGAATTGGTTGGGATTTAGGGAAACAATGTTAATGTGTCTCGAGAGTGTCTCACAGGACAGTGAGTCCAGTGATGGTGCGGTGGCCGACGTATCCATTCACTAGGACCTTGATAAACCGCTTGTCAACTCGGCAAGATGAGACACTTGTTGTAGGGAAAATTTGGTTTGTGTGTCACATATGATTGAGTCTTTGACTGTCCTTCTTGAGTCTTCTCACCATTATTGTTGTTATTTGTATATACATATATGCTCATCTGACCGCGACACTCCTTGATAATATTAAGGATGTCTCCGCGAGGACAGCCAGCCAGGATACCAGCATTAGTTCGTGACGATGACCCTATGAGCTATGAGGCCACAGTCCAGGACCCATCATGCAAGCCCCTTCTCCGGGTGGGCCGGTAGCAGCACCCCCGCCTTTTGAGCAGCGGGCAGTTTCAGCATAGAAGGCTGAGCTTGAGCACAATTTGAGCATGCTCCGTGAGTTACAGCAGCAGAGACCACTGAGATTTATGGTGAGCCAAACCCTCAGGCTGCAGAGGTTGGGCTAGAGGCGGTGGTTAACCATTTCATGCTTGTGCAGACGCCAGCAGATCAGAGAGTGGTATTGGAAGCCAGCCTTTTTCGTGGATCAGTTTGTCGTTGGTGGAGTCTGGTGACTTGGTTTCTTGATGAGTCGTCACATTCATGGGGTGACATTCAGTTTTTGTTTCGTGAGGAGTTTTTCCCCTTCTTCTTATGCTCTGTTTGAATTCAAGAGTACCTGCAGTTTCAGCCGAGAGGGATGACGGTGGCCGAGTACACGGCTCATTTTTCAGACCATGCATACTTTTACCCAGACTTGGTCCATGACGACAACATCTGAGCGCAGAAGTTTTACCAGGGTCTCCGCTGAGAGATCCATGCTGTCATAGTACCCTTGGGAATTTCCACATATGTCGGGGTGCTAGAGTAGGCATTGGTGACATGGAGCTTCCTGTCATGTTTAGCGGTTGTTAGTGGCTGTGAGCATGATGGAACTGAGACGTCTGCCATATCTAGAAGGGGCTGGATGATATAACCTCGATGTAGGTGGCCTTCCCACTGCCGGTTTCAGAGACGTGGTTGTATACCACTGTGGCGAAAAGGCGTAGGGCGTCAGCCGAGGATGCCCTTCCGGGAGTGGATCCCGGGCCGGGGTCGTACAACACAGTGGCGTCGGAGGTCACCAGGGCAGCCTAGAGAGCGCCAATGTTATCCTTCTGACGGGCGAGGTCACTTGGCACGAGACTGCCCAACCCGAGTTGCTGAGAGCTTCGGGCAAGTAGCAGGCGCACCACCACGGTAGAGGTAGCGCCGTGAATGGAGTAGTACCCAGAGAGGATTTGATATCAGTGGTGTGGGAGGAGCTGGAAGTGGAGGACAACCCTACAGGGTCTTCCCATCACCACTGGGTGGTCCATGTTAGGCTCCGGCAACCGAGAGTTAGGACCACGGACAGCCATAGACTTTGGATGTCTACGATCCTGCAGAGCATGAGGTGATAAGAGGTACACTCCACAACTCTTCTACATTTTGCAGTAGAATTTTTAGACTCAGTGTGTGGAATGCTTTCATCCCAACTCCTTGCTTGAGGTGTTACCAGGGTGGCGCAGGGCGTCGGTGTAACCCTGCGTTGGTAAGGTAAAAGGTGTGATACCTTCCTCATTAATCGATGGCGTCGACTCCATAACTCCCTAAGCATGTAATAGAGTCTTGGTTGTGGGACATAGGCTGTGGAATCTTGTGTGAAAAAATATCTTTGTGTGATCCACCATATGGATATTCTGAAGGGGGGAATCACCGGGCCATGTTCCAGGTGCAGGCGGTGATTCCCGTCGCGGCATACGACGTAAAGGTTCGGTCGGGGAGGTGAGTTGCCCCCGAGGGCCTTCGGATCATTTGAGACCATGCGAAGGGATGACGAGGTTGACTACCGCCTTTCCCTAATTCCAAAGACTAGAGTGGGTGCACGACATCGGCAAGGGATAACCTCGCGTGAAGTGATCAATCCTTTGGTCTGTGTGCAGTGGCGCAGAGCAGTGCGAAAGTTCTTCTAGGTATGGAAGAGCTGGGTGTGGGCTTAGTACCCTGTGTTGCTCCCTAGTTTTACTTTTAGGGAAAAAAAGATTGATGGAGGGAATGATGTAAGAACCCAATTTTCTATGTTAAGGACATTGGAATATTCTTGATTATATTCCAGAGCATCGCCTTCAGACGGCCTGCGATTCCGAGCCCTGAGTGGCCTAAATTAAATATCCATTGCTATCACACTGGATACGCCAAATAAATGAAATAACTCCTAAATGGTGATCCGGATTGGAGATCCGAGTGTACGGATGGGTCCAGAATGGGGTGTTTACCCATGGAACGACATAAAACTTGTCGTCGCGGGACGTTTGGACCCCTCGCCCGCTTCTGGAACGTTAAACAGATTAATTAAATAATTAATTTATTCGTTTAATGTTGTACTCAATTATCTCTTAAACGGAGGATCGGATTGGAAAACTGAGGGCACCGTTGAGTTTGGAGCATGTCGTTCAACCTGGGAGGGGTGTAAGTTTCGCGGGCACAGGCCGTTTGCGAAAAATGGCCCCAGGGGCGTTTTCATAATTTTGCGGCCTCGAACGCAAAGTTTAATATCATTTAAAAGGGGTCTCGGATTAAAATTCTGAGACCGCTATTGTGCTCGAGAGGTGGTGTTTACCCTAGGGGGAGCTTAATCTTGACCGCGCCAGAAGGTTTTGACGCGAGTGTTTTGGGGGTCGTGAATTTTAATTAAAGAGTTTATTTATTTAAACTCTCCCCTCCTCCCCTTCCTCGCCATTGAACCCCCTGACGAAACCCCTCCCCTCTCCTCCTCCATCTCTAGTGAGGTGGTTCCGGCGAGGTGCGGCGATGCCAGAAGATTGACGCGAAGCTCCGGGCGAAGCCCAGCGAGGTAGGAGGTTTTGTTGCGTTTTCATTTCTGAACTGCCCTTTGAATTCAATTTTATTCATATATTTGATGCGTAATCTTCGAACAATGCCCTTATATGCGTATTACGTTTTCTGCTCTTCCCATCGCTTCTCTAGGATCGAAAATCCGAGTTCAGAGATGATCGCAAACACCCGTCGATGTTTGCGGGTTTTGGGGTTTTGCGGCGGCAGCGCGGTTGTCCGGGGAGCTTCGGTGCGGCGGCAACAGCAGCGGGCACTGGGGGTGACGGTCAGCAGCAGCGGGTGATGGGGTGTCCACGGGCACCTGTGGGTGTTGCGGCGTGAGGCGGCAGACGGGCTTCAGGAGGAGGTCGGGCCTCAGGCAGAGCGCCATGGCGAGGCGGCGGTCGCCAGGGAGCGGCGACCGCAGGGTCACAGCGCGCGACCCCCATACGGCGACAAAGACGCGTGCTATGCGGGTCCTCACACGGCTACCACGACCGGCCCTCATGGCTGGTCTGCGCACAGACCGGGAGTCCGCGGCCGGCCCGCGCGGCTAACCCGCGGGCGGGCCCAGGCCGGTCCAGCCCCAGAGGCCTTTCCCCCTCGATTTTCCGACAGCCGTATCGTCCGCTACGGGTGTCCGTTTTGAGTGCCGTCTGTGGCGGTGGAACCGTATCGATAGGGAGGACATTTTGATATGGTTTCAAAAATTTATGATTCCCAAAAAGAGAGGCTTCGGTGGTACGACATATACGTTGAGGGGATTGTCATTTTTCTAGGGGAACTTGTTTTGGACAGCGCAGACGCGTCTGACGTCCGATTTAAGCGCCGTCAGTGGCATTGGGACCCTGACACCGAGGCAGAGCATTCCTGGGTGGTTTCAGGCATTGAGGCCGTAGTTGAGGCGCAGGCCCCATGGCCCGTCGTTTGAGCTGCGTGCAGCGTTTCACGACTTTTTCAACGGGCGTCCGATCGGGGCATGCGCGCAGTCGTTTCTGGATGTTTTTCCGAGGGGATTTCAACAGTGCAATCCACCCACTTTAATTCGGCATGAGGGTGTGGGGCCCATGAGGGCCGTTTGGGCGTCGACGATGATTTTCCATCTTTATCACCGGGCGACCATTTTGGACAAATGAATAGTCCATCTTGTGTTCTTTTTCGAGAGGATCGCAACGGTGTGATCCGTTCATTGAGTATTGGGACTGGGATGTGGGTCCCACGTTGCACCGCTCGTGTACGGTGTGCCAGAATGCATCTTTTTATCTAGATATCCATTGCACTCAAGTGAGTTGTGCTTTTGACGTGTTTTCCGGAGGGGATCGCAATAGTGCATTGCGCCTGACTATTTTTGGGGCCGAGGCATGGGATCACAGGACGCCGTTCAGGCGTGAGGAAGTGTTGGTGACCTTTCAGTCGGATATCTGTTTCAGGAGAGTAAGCAGTTGATCCCGCGTGTTTTTCCATGAGGATTAAACGGTGTGATCCGTTTGGGTATGCAGAGCCTCTTGCATGATCTTATTAAATGTGAAACATGAAAGGTGCTCCGGTGATGGTACATCCAACCTTGTTTATAGCGTACACTTGGCGTGTGATCGCGCACTCTTTGGAGAGTGATTTAAATGATTCACAATATGTGGTTGGTCGTGTCTGGGCCTTCGAGGTGGAGTTGTTATGTTACGCCTTCGCGTTGACGTTGGGGTGCCGTGTGCACGATAGCCCTTGGGCTAGAACGTGGTATAATTTGGGAGTATACGGGAGTGCTTGGAGGTACATGTGGTTGTTTGTACCTGAGAACATTTGTGAGTTCGGTTGGGGTTGACTTGGGGCCACACATCATGTGGGCCCCATGTGAGTGCCATGATCTGATTTGCATGCTTTGACCTCTCGCAACATAGAGGGTCCCTCGGGCCTCGTTTTTCGACCAGTGGGGTTGAGTTTTTCCCCGGGATCTGTGCTCGGTGGTTTAGATCAGCAGGGTTGAGTGTTTTCCACTGGTCTTGTTCCGGAGTCGGATGGTTGCGCGATACCCACTCCATGTTCGGTTGGCCAGGGTTGTACCCTCTTGTAGAGATGGCCAGAGCAGTTCTGAGTTTTACCCTCCAGCAGGGCTAGGCAGTGGGTTACTGATCGAATTCTAGGGTTTACCCTCTAGAAGAGACAGGGCAGTGGGTCACCCAACGACACTCTTAGGGTCTACCCTCCAGCAGAGACTAGGCATTCGGTCACCCGACGACCTCTTAGGGTCTACCCTCCAGCAAGGTTGGGCAGTGGGTCACCCGACGTCACTCTTAGGGTCTACCCTCCAGTAGAGACTAGGCAGTTGGTCACCTGAGGACCACCTAGGGTCTACCCTGCTAGGGTTGGGCAGTGGGTTTCCCGTCGTCTAGTTCTTGGTCTACCCTCCAGCACGGCTGGGTAGTGGGTCGCCTGTCGACTTATTCCTGGTCTACACCCTTGCGGGGCTAGGCAGTGGGTCGCCTGATGATGTATTAAGGTCTACCCTCCATCAGGGCTAGGTAGTGGGTCACCGGATGATGTATTATGGTTTACCCTCTAGTAGGGCTAGGTAGTGGGTCACCAGATATCCTATTATGAATTACACTCCAGCAGGGCTAGGCAGTGGGACACCAATTGGCATTCTAGGCTCAGTCCTTTCTACTAGGCTGGCCTATGGATTTCCTCCATGATTACCGGAAGGGGACCCTTGGATGTACGGTTCGGTGATGGAACAACATTGACTTTGAGGAGTCCTCTCGACTGTGGGGCAGTGACGAGTTGTGGTTTGACATTCCCCGAAAACTCTCAAGTACGAGGGGAACTTTCCCCACTGAGACGCGTTCTTGTGACGCGATCTAAAACCATGTGGGTGAGTTAGTGCTGCTCAAAGAGGATAGTGTCGAGGTCTGGTGATTGATCCCCTTGGCTTGCGGTTTGGGGCAGACGTGCGGGATGCTGGGCATTGATGTTGTTACTTCTGGGACTATTGGCGACTCACTATTTCATGGGTTGAGATACAGGACAGAGATCCCCTTATGTCGTTGTTCGTGGTACATGATTTAGCATAAGGATATGTATATTCCTTGTAATATTACCCACTTATTTGGTTTGGTTACTCTCCTTCCAGGAGAGGCGAAGACGCGTGGGGTATGCCATGTGCTTTCCATGTCTAGCTACTCATGGTTGGATGAGTCTACTCTCCTGATATAGGTAGCGAAGACTCGACAGGAAGTTCATATTCTCACCATTTCCATCTCCTTTTGTCTAGACGAGTCTACATTCTTTCCTCTTGTTAGGTTGAGATGGACTCTTTACTGTACTCCTTACTTCCCTTTCAGTTTTACTCCTTTACTTTTCCATGTTTTCTCTAATGCTCACCCTTCGGTAGCTCCTTTGTTACTCACTCGAGCCTTCGGGGTATCCTACTGAGTATTTTTATACTCACCCCTGCTTGGGCTTTTCCCGCACTTGGTGTGCCCTTGCAGATGACAGACAGGTTGGTCATGACTTCAGTGGAGAATAGGAGTTCGGGTGCTTGGACCGCGTGCAGTGGTCGTAGTTGGGTTCTAGGTGGGGAACCCTTCCAGCTCTTTGTTATGTTTACCTATTGCCAGGTTGTGGCACTTTTCTGGTGGGGTGCATATTTTCCCCCTTTTTCCTTTTTAGCACTTTACTTGTACTGGTTTGAGGTCGATGCACATTTGTGTTATATATATCGCAGTTGTTATTTTTTTACTTGGCTTGTTCTTTCTTTTACTCTGCACTTTTGCATTGAGTGTGTTGTGTGTGTGTGTACAGGTGCTTAGGCAAAGGCCTCGCTGAATTGTTGGGCCTTCACCGCTGGTCGCCAGCCCCTGGCCTATGGTGGCGGGCTTGGGGTAGTTGTGGCTCGAGCCCAGGTAGGGTCGGGTCGTGACATCCTTGACCACATTAGAGCGCTAGCCTTCCAATAATAACTCCCACCTATCCTATCTGAAGTACATATTCTATTCAAAGTATCCCTCTAGAGAAAATACATACCAGACCCATCAAATGTATTAAATTTAGAGGTGTAACCTTTAGATAATGATCACTCTTCTGTAGAGAAGCTGGTTGAGATTTTAGATCATAGATAAAATGATCTACGAAAGAATAGAATGGTCATGGACAATGTAATATAGAGATACCACATGTTTTATGAAGTCATATTGGAACCAGAGTAAGTAAAGAGATAGAGACACCCAAATATGATTTATTGTGGGAAATTAAAATTTCAATGGAGAAATTTATTAAGGGGTAACATTTTAATGACCCGAATTTTAAGGAATAAATTTTTTCTTAAGATTTAATGAAATATCTTATTATGTAATATGGATGAGGATAAAAATCCAATTATATTGTTTTTTATTATCCTATCATATTTAATTGAATGTTCTGAATCATTACCACTGATAATATTTCTATTTAAATGTTATCATATGATTAGTATAAATAAAAGGTTTTATCAAATACAATTGACATAGACAAATGAAGTGATAGACTCAACCAGATGTATTGTACCTTATGAATCCCATTTTTTAGATATTCCAAGGGATATATAATCATTGTGATTCACCCTTGACCAACCCAAAGTGGTTATCCAAAAATTTATTCATGAGAGAACCCATATTATGATATTTTCAAACTCATCGAGATCACGACCCAAACCATGTGTGCTGAATCACTCCATGAAATTCACACTATCCACACATTACTCTCTGGGAGTTTTATGGTTTAGTAAACTAGAATGTATAAAGATAATAATAATAATAATATTTTATTTTTAATAGAATAATGTTTATATTCTATTCATATCATTACTTTATAAAAGATTTTGATTTGGATACAATAAATATGATCTTTTAATTACAATTCAATTTCAATTAAGATGCTTATGAATTAATGGATTTTTAAAACAATTAATATTTTAATATAACATTATTATGATCTAATTTTTATCAAATATAAATGAAATTATAATTTTTATGATTATTAATGTAATTTTTCTAAGGGTTTAAAAAACTGTTATTGTGGAAAACAATCCCAATAATTTTCAACAAATGAAAATTATTAGTTTATAGGATGAAATACATATATAATGAATATTATTTTGATACAGTTAATATTATTATATTTAATAATAATTTAGAACTTATCCAACATTTAATTTTTCATAATTTTCTAATATAGCCAATAATTCATGTTAAAATTAAATACTACATATATATACATCACGTAGAATAACCTCCTTATAACCCAAAAGTGAGGTAATAAATAGAATAAAATGAATAAATGAAAAATCTATATCTTAATACCTTAAAATAATATTATTTTATTTTTATTTGGAAAATTTTATAAAGCCTTCATTAATCCACCTAAACTATTAATATATTTTAAGCTTTTAGGATTATTTCCTTATGAGTATGACTCGCCACACCATTATCAAGATAAATATTTCATTACATTATTCCCTTACCCTTATAAAAAATAATTCCCCTACAAGTTTTTCTAAACAATGGGAAAAAACTAAGGTAAGGTTTTTTTATTCTTTTATATCAAGTAGAAAACCAATGTTTGAGAAATATTAGATAATTATTCACACATTTCTTATATAAACCCACACACAATCTCATTTTTCATTACTAAAAATTGATAGACAACATAATTCCTCTTAACTCCCATCTATATACTCTTCAAAAGGTTCCCCCATGATCTCAATAATATCCTCTCAATCCTTTTGAGTCACACAGTAAAGTAAGGGATACTTGCCTTCTTTACATTTATCTAGATTCTTTACTATATTATTCCTTCTATGTCTAAAATATTTTGTTGTGATATAAATTTAATTGACCCTATTTTTTAAAAAATTATGTTAAAAATGATTATATTTAGTTTCATCTTTCATCAAACCATTTTATGAATTTTAATGTGAAGTTTTTAGGCTGTTGAAATTTCATAGTGATTTTCCATGGGAAAAAAAATTGAATAGTGAATATCATTCCCATTTCATATAAAGGGTGATCACCATTATACATATATAGTTATTTATCCTAGTAAGTACATTTATTTATTTTTAACTTATTAATAGTGTAATAAAAATGATTATTAGTGAATCCATGATGCTTGACTTATATGGCACACATAAGCATGAAAATGAAATGAAAGCGAAGGGTGACACTGAAATTATATAAGGATCCAATTCATTAAGTAATGTTTAGTCTCATTAGATATCATATTGGGATATATAGTGAACATGATTCCTTTATGGTAATTTTTCCATAATTATGTATTGAAAGGTATCCTTTACCTATATTTATGATTCAATGTTTTATGATGTTGACGTATTTTTCAATTACCCTCTATGACTATTTTGCCATGTCATGGCCCATTGTCCATGTTTATGATTATCACACCATTTATAAACCATTGATATCCGAATTGTGTAGAATGTATTTATTTATTCATGAAATGACATGTTGATTCCCTTATTGGGCCTTATAGTTACCCCTTTCTCATAGTTGACCCCATTTTACCCCATGAATTTTAAAAAATGTGCTTGTTAAAGATGTTTTCAATTCAAGTGTAATATTCCTTATTTTATATTGTTATGTAATGTTCCCAATTCCAAAAATATTGTTTACATCTATGTACTATTTATTTTAGTAAGTGAAATTTATTATAATAAATCAATATTTATTGTATAATAAGGGAAGGATTTTTCATATACACTAAACACACAATGAAAATTTGCATAACCACAACACATTCATTTCCCCAAACCTTACCCATTTAAGGATATTAGCTAAATCAGGGTAAAATAATATTATATGTTCTAATAATTTTTTAAACACTATTTTAATAAATAATTTTAACAACTAAAAAACTAAAATAGTATTAAAATTGGTATTAATCTATATTTGTTTAAAATAAATAAAATTATACCAAAAAATTTTACATCCCAATACCTGACTATATCAATCGTCATTGTGTGTGTCTAACATAATTAATTCCACATAAATCATTGAAAACCAAAATATATACATAACTACCAGATATACATTTATAAAATCCTATATGTAAAATATCATGAATCAATAGAATCATAAAACAAATGATCCACAAGCATTTATATGAAATAAAACTATTAAAAGATGAAATGAAAAATGTAATCCAACACTTGGAGGATGGATTTCCCGCCACAAATTGTTTAGTTTATCCCATTCACAAAGTCATTATAAAGGCATGAAACCACCTAGTCCCTTAAATACCCTTCCTAAAATATGAATAAATTCAAAATTACCTGATTCTATGATACCACCTTGTAATGTCATGTTCCAAATAACTTTAAATAGTAGCAAAACTAGTTCACAACATGACATAATGCATGCCTCTAAATATGTAATAGTATCTAGAATATAAGTGATGATCTAATGAAAAATGTAAAGAAACTATACCCACTATATGAGTGTAAATAATGATAAGGTTGAATATTAATTTATGTGAAACAATCCCCCATAAAAACAATACGTCATATAAAAAATTCTAAAACTATGTATGTACCTAGAAACCAATATAGATAAAATTTCATGTTATGATAGTTTTGTATGTCATAGGAGACCCTAAATAAAAAACAAACTAGTAATCCACAAAATGGTTTCTACCATAAATATTTATTCCAGCATCCATACTCCTTCCTAAGTCCCAAATCAACCATCTATACTAAGTCCTTTCCCTTATACAAAGTAGAATCCCTGTAATATGATCATGTACTAATGGAATAATGGGAAAGGAGTGAGTGTAACATAGTATTTCATGACTAATGTTGTGTAAGGAAATAATTAGTATAAAAATAGTATGTATATATATTACTAAAAATAAAAATATTAATAAATATAAATTATACTGTTGAAATAAATAATTATTAATTAGACTCATGGGATTTAATGTTCCACTATTAAACCAATACAAACAAACCTAAATCACCCACAACAAATTTATAAACCTTATACCATATGGGTTAAAAAAATAATTCAAATTGATTAATTAATTAATAAAACAAATTAATGGTACTACGGAAAATAATCCCATGTAACTAACCATTATATGATCATTGGTTCCTGGACATTCAGTCAAGTAACTAAGGAATACATAACATTGATGGTTCTATGAGAATCAATCATAAACTATCTGGATATGATTTTATTTAGTAAAACAATGTTACCCAAACAATTTTTCTAATTTTCAATGGTTTACTGTCATTTTCCATTACACACACTACATGAATAAGGTGTTGTAATCCATCAATTATTATTCACCATATTCAGAAAAAACAACACATTTTACCTAAATACTTATTCAACCATATTATTCCTTGTTCTTATATAATAAATGTGAAAATATCATTGACATCCTTTTACAATTAGTTAATTGCACTTTAACCATTTAACATTTCCTTTATATCTATTCATATTCCATTTGATTCCCTATCAAATCCATGGACCCATAAATGGTACATTATCAATCCAAGCCCTAATTATAACCAGTTAATAGTCATAATGATTCCACCCGTCATATATTACCCATTCAAAACATTAATAAGGAATTATCATATATTATGGTAGGAAATCAGAAAGGACTCATAGTAATTAACAGACCAGACATGATCCCTAAAGTATATATGACAATAATCACAATTATAATCTATTTTTTCATAAACTCATATTTTAATGTATATAAAATGCACACCATTTCATATAAAGAATACATATGAAGAATAATTAGAAAAAAATATCACGCGAACAAACATGATTTGGATTGTATAAAAACAAACCTATAATCAAGAGAATTAATTTAATCTAAAATTGATAAAACACTAATTGTAAATAACTCACTATAAAAGGGATCATGAGACTTAGAAGAAGATGAATCATCATTTTCTGAATAACAACAAAAGTAAAAGAAAACTAAAGAAACATACATGGTTATTCTCGCAATATAAGTATACTCATTTATCCATAAGGGTTAAACATCTTATCTAACAAGGGCTTGTTTATTAATCAATTCAATTATAATTATCTAGATTATGAGTCCATGTACCTAACAGTGTTAAAATAATTAGTTTCTCATTGGATCAGTAAACAACGAATACATTAATAATATATACGGTAAATTGAGAATCTATTTTTCACATCACAATTATGATAATCCATAGTCTAAAATACTCACTAGTAACATACTCCTCCATTTCAAGGGTTTATCATCATTTTCCTTTTAACACATAAAAATAGTTGAGTGTTTTATTCCAAATATTCAATTTTCACCAAAGTCTAACATTACCAACCCCCATTCCCCATAATCCAATTAAAATATCTCATCCCATATTATTATAAAAAATTAATTAAATTTTAATTCAAACACTTTTAAAAATTAAGAATTCCCCTTTAACCACTTACCATTTCTTCCCTAATATAATTGTGGACCATTTAATTATCTATCAAATCCATACAACCCCTTATATTGAGCTAATAAACCATGAAGTAAATATAACTATTTTAGACTCAAAAGCCAACTATTAAATCGTATATATCAAAGTTATTCATCGAGAAAGGGATTGTAACACACCATCAGTGGCTATAGTTATAGTCTCTTAGTCATCAACATACCCAATGAGATCAGTGAGGGGTCTAGAAAATCAATAATTATCAAAATGTATTTTTCATAAATAAAGTATCAAATATAATGAAAATAGACCCAATTCAGAATAAGTAATATAAATGTAGAATAAAAAGACTATGGGAAATATCACATAGACCAAATAGAATAGATATTTATATAACCACTGATGAAATCCAGGCACTTATTTGAAGATAAAATAATTTAATCTATAATAGAAAAGAACTAACATGAAAAAATATGCCTTAAACACAAAATAAATTGAATCACTAAGAAATGAGTCATCCAAAATATAGTTTTATATATACTCATAATCATACATGTGGATTAAAATTTAATTAAATTACATTTACAACACTCTATAATTAATTTTATACACCCTTTAAACATGAGGGATAAAAAGTTTCACATCCTCTAATGATGAGAGTAAAATAAGGTGAAAATTTGATATTTAAATAATTGAAATTTTTGATATTGTTAATATAATCGTTCTTATAAATTAAAAATGTGAATATATATTGTCTTTTATATCATATAATATAAATCTAATGTTGTTCTCGTTGTTTTTTAGATGTGATAAACATCTAAATAAATATAAAGTATATGATAGTTAAAAATTTAATTAATTATATAATTAATATAATAAATAATATTAGATTAAAATTTTCCACATATCTAGTATATAATATCATATATTTTAAATATAAATGAGCTCAAATTCATACCATGAAAATTTAAAGTATAGAAATATTATATCTGATATATACATGTATTCTGTGTTTATTAATATTATCAGAAGATCCAAAAATTTTCTATAATGACTAATAGATTTTTTTAATGTTTATAAAATATGTAATATTATTATGTGGGTGTTGAACTAAATTAATCACACCTTCATTATGATGGGTGTGATGGCATAAATATCATTTAATTGTTTGGAACACTTCATCAATTATATTTTGAATCATTCATAACAAAAAATTATCATTATTCTATATATGATCTATTCTCTAATATATTTATTCCTAAACATTAATTATTTATGTCAAACATAAATAATAAATTTCCTTATTATTATATATATATATATATAATTAGTTATATGTTTTTTCTCAAACATCAAACAGAACTAGTTTAAATTTGATTTTTTTTAGATTTTTAAAAAGTGTACAATTGTTACATGATTTGTTTAAATAGTATATAGACCATGAAATTACATTTAAATCATTAATGGTTGAATCACATGGTTTATTAATTGTTATTATTTTAATGTATCCATCTATGTAGGGTTTTATATACCATCAAGTAAGGATTCCACAATTTTTGCAATGTTTGACTGAAAGATCATGATGCATATATTTTATAATAATAATAATAATATATGGTTATGAAATATGTTTTTTTATTTTGTTTTTTATTCCACCCCCTACATCCTATATATTAGGACCCAACCCCTTGGGGTAGCCACTAAATCCTACAACCTATCCACCTTTCGAAGAACATGATGTTGATTCCCCTATCATACCCCTATCATGATTTTGTTACCTCTAACCAAGGGATGGACCTCTATTCCTCTTTATCCTCCTCCATTTTATCTATTATTTTCTTATTATTCTTCCCCCGTACTTTGAAAATTTGAGGGGGAATGGTTTTATCTATCATCTTCTCTTGTGGATAAATTATCACAGGGGTTCTATTAGTTTAGTATTCCTTTTATCCTCTTGGATTTTTAGAGAATTGGTTATTTTTTAAGAGTTGGTAATAAATTTTAATTTGTTATAGGTATGTTTCCTATAAATTTATAATTAATTATAATAACATTGCTTGATTTTATTTTCAATCCTCAATTTGGATATAAAATGATAATCTTTAAAATCATTTCGGAGTATTTAAAAGAAAAATCACCTATAACATGATTTTCCACTAAATTATAATGTTTTATATAATCAAGAATAAGTGGGGAAATCTATTTCTAATAAATATTTTATCTATTATTCAATAAAAAGTGGTAATTTTAATACAAATGGTCTATATTATTTTAATGTTGTCTTTAGTTTAAAATGAAAATATTAGATATTATAAAATAATATTTTGATATGTTTGTATATATATATGTGGGTGTATTAGTTAAAAATATATACATGGGTATCTACATATATATATATATATGAATATGTGTGTGTGTACAAATTCACATGAGAACTATGAATTTCAGTAATGATATATATGTGTGTCTTTATATAAATGAGTTTTTTATACGTGTAATAAAATAAAAGGGAGGCCTTTATCATTAATCAGGATTCATTGTTAATTTTTCTAAATGGTTAGAATAATGGGAAATTATATAATATTTTAAAAAAGTTGTTTGGAAGGTACATTTTATATTTTTTACAAAATGGTGTTACATCCTGATGATCTTGTTATTTATTTGTCTCTATGATTGAAACATTAAATTCCTTCATCATTATGTAGTAAATGTTATGATTTTCTTTTGGATTTTTTTGACATTTGATGAATTGAATAATGTATTATTGTTTGATATAAATGGAAAATTAAACAACATGGAAACCCAGGGTATAATGGTTGGTAGGCTAGTGAAATTTATGCATGGAAAGGTATATAATTCCATGAATAAGGACTACACTCCAAAATGGACTAAATGATATGTTTAGGTGGATATTGTTTCCACCAAAACAACATATTATTCCTCTCTAATGGCTCATTCATGGAAATGGTATTTTATAGTTTGATCACTAAGAGTAAAAGGTTATTGTGATTATTCTTAACTTCTATGACCTAGGGATGTTAATTTTTTTTGATTTATTTTATTTTCGAATTATGATTTGTTTCTAAAAAATAAATTTTTATATTTATGTTAACATTATTGTCTATTTCAATCTAATGTTTTATTCATTTAATGTTTTAAATAATTTTATATATTAAAAACGATTATGCATCATTATTTTGGTATGATATTATGTTTCTAAATAAATGGTAATAACTATTTAGTTTGTAAACTTAATCAACAACAAATATAATTATTTTTACAATTATATTTAAAAAAATAACAAACTAAATAAATTATTTATAGATTATTAATGGGGTGTGATTTCATATATAATTCCAACAAAATTTCATACATAGACATATCATATAGTTTTAGTTTTAGGTTCATTCATTTGTATTTTTACCCATGGGTAATTGAGGATCTTTATTTGGATGATGAATTTTAAAATTAATGTATTGTTATATTTGTTTTTTATTTTCCTTCTAATTTCCATTGATTAATCATCCATGTTGTCCTTTTAATTCATTCTTTAAATTTAGTGTAGTGATATCTACTAGTGGATAATGAAAATGCTTCATAATAAGTTTTCTTATGTGAATGTGAATTGTAATGGAGGGAGATTAGAGTAGAGGAAATAGTGTAGATATTTACTTTTACTAATCTTTTTTACTCCTGAACTTATTTATTAATACATTACTTATAACTGATGTCTTATTTATAGATAGTTCATGTAAAAATAAAATTTAATTCATGATTCTTTTTTTCATTACTCATTACTGAATGAAACCATTCAGGACTGGTTAATGATGACGATGAAGAAAATTTCAACTCATGATGATCGAGAATACCCTTCACGTCATGTCATGGTCCAGTTTGGGTGTTCAAATAGGGGATTTATTAGGTTGTATTATGATAAAATGGTATTATATAACTTATCATGAATTGGGTATTGATGATTGATTAAATATATTATCACCAAATCATGGGAGGTAGCTCATAGGTGGGAGAAAAAATCATAACCATTTGTTATGAAACATAAGTAAAAATTTGATTTGGGGGTTTGAATATTTATTATATGTTTCACTTTTGTTTCTTTATTTTGATATTTTGTTAATATTGTCATTTTTATGAATTACTAAAAAATTATATGGATTTCATTAAGACACCTTGTGGTTTTTTAGGTTGAAATGTGAGTAAAATGCTGGTACTCAGTGAGCTTCCTTGGTCCAGAAACCCATTTGAGGCCCATGTAGATAGTTTTGTATAACTCCGCATTGATATAGTAGGAATGGTACATGGGACAACAAGCCATATGGCCATGTAATTTTTCGACACTATACTTTTTTAATCTTTTTTTGGGATCCACAAGATCATTTTTTGTGGCCATGTGTGAGTTCTATTTATATTTGTTTTGATGATATTTCATAATGGATGTTTAAATTTTAATAGGTGATTGTTATTTTTTAAATTATATAAATAGAGGATTTCATTACATTAATGAATGTGAGTTTTGAGATTGGATTTCTATTTTTAAAGGTGAAAGGTATTGTTTTGTGAATTATAAGGATGATATATTAATATTAATAAGGTGCATAGAGTGATTATAATTTCATAATTTATATTGGAAAAATAACATGGGATGCTTTAAATTCAAATTCAAGTATAATATTTGGAAATGTGAAACAAGTTATTGGTTTTGCAGATGTATTAGGAAGATATAATTTTAATTTTATATATTTTTATATTTATTAAAACCTTGTATTTTATTTTTTAATTATAATTTATAAATAGAGGGGTTATTATTATAATGTTAATAATTGAGGCTTACAAATTTAAATTAAATGATAAAGATAATTTTTTGGTTTTTAATAAAATATTTATGATGAAAAAATGAAAAAAATGGGAATTATTTTTCTAATGGTTTTGTATAAATAAATATTGATTTCATTTTATCTGTGTGAAATTTGTATTTACTGGAAATATATTGAAGATATAATAATGTTTTTTTGAAATTTTATTGAAGTATGTTGGAATTTTGTTCTCACCAATTAGTTTTAAAGGAAAATTATATGTTTTAAAATTGAAATTTGGATTCCCAAATGGTATGGAAATAAGGATGTTGTTTGGATATCAGTGAAAATTATAATAAATGCTCTTTTAATAGATATTTTATTAGTATTCAGAATGATGGGAGGGATTGTTTGGGTAATATTTTTCCATAAATAGTTTAAATGTTTTGTAATTTACATGATTTTATGAGACATATTATAAATTATCAACTTCATATTATTGGGAATTAAAAAGGTAGTTATTGAAAAATGGTTTTTATAAATTATATGAGTTGGGAATTGGGATTGTTTCTTGATTTACATTGAAATAGTTTGACTTGAGTTTTGGATTATGGTTTCTTTAAGATACTATATGAATCCATTTCTCTTTGTAATCCAATAGATATCAAGATGAAATGGGTGAGCCTGATCCTAGGGCGTGCCTTCCTTCAGCTTTATCTATGTAGACACATATAAAAATGGTTATTGATATCTATTTATGGATTTTTTATTGAGAATAGTAGAATGGAAGACATTTCATTTATTTTACTCTATTGGTTTACCTAGATTTATGCATGATAGGATAATGACAAACATGGAGCTTTATTGACATTAATGATTGGTAGTATTTTTTGGAAATAGAATGAGTTTTATATTTTTATTTTTGGGCATACGTCGTCTTACTCTAAGATGACAGTCCAATGATGAGGATATTCCATTGACGGGGAGAACATTATGTGGGTTAAGTGATCATGTGATTATCTGGGTTGATATGTAGATAATATATGAATGATAGGTTCTCTAATAATTGTTTTTCTAGAAGTAATGTCCCTAGGTTAGCATTTCTCAAACCAATTTTGGGACATTATTTTTTTTCAAGGTAGGATTCATTTATTGTAATTCATGAACTTCATTATATTATTTCTTCTATCAATGCATGGATACTATGGTATGATATAACAGATTTTCTATATCTCCTTGAGATAATCTATTATTTGTTATATATTTATTTCTATGTGATATTTTCACCTTTTTTATTAATATTAAATTTATTCTTAATTGATGAGTAAAAATAATCTTAGACAACTATTATTTTATTTGAATTGAAATACAGATGGGATATCACAAAATATGGGTTGTTTTTTGGATCATAGTTCTTTAAAAATGGGTATACTAATTTTTTTCTTGTTTTACAACCATTTCATAAAACTTTTCCAACCAATCACAATAGTTTATAATATCATTATCCACTCATTACACCATAACTCTATTTTTAGTGTGTTCCATGGTTTTTGAATATTTCTTAAGTATTTGTGAAGTTTTCATTGTCATAGAAATTTACTTCGATGGTTTTATGTCTATTATGATTTTTTCTAAATAGGGAAATGGAAAATGTTTGTTTGTAAAATTTTGATATAGAGGGTATTTTCAATCATAATATATATTAAATCATGTGGGTATTTTATTTCAAAATTTGAATAACTATTGTAAATATTTATAACCATTTCTTCAAGAAATATATATTTCAAACATGGTTTTATGGGGTAATAAGGTGTTATGGTGGGGAAAACATTCACACATAATTTATAAATTATACTATTATTTGATTTATTTAGTTATTTTATATCTATTTGATGGATTACAAGATACAAAAAATTAAACGCTCAAATTTTTATAGTTTTTGCTGAGGAACACAGATGCATCAATATTAGTGAAAACAATTTGGGAAATACGTAATCACATTTGCAACGTGATGAGGAAAAACACAAAGTTTATTTATGGTTATTCTAATAATGTGGATTTCATTTGTGGCGTAATTGACACCCTCATGCTAGGATCACATGTTTAGCACTATCTTTTGAAAACTATGTGGCCAAAACTGTTTTGTTTCCAAGATTTAAATTAGTAATAAAAAATAGGTTTTTATTTTAATATTTTTTCCTACACCTTTTTTTCAAATCATTTTAGTCCCATCCTCCTTGATTTTTGAGCGTCCTATATACGCATCGGTCTCGCCTCTATGTCCTTAATCCCATTCTCTATTCCTCCTACTCTTTTCTTCCTCTATACTACACACATTTGAGGTCAAAACCCAAGTAATGATTTGGTCCACTACCTCTTACATGCATCTATTTTCATGGGGGTTATTTCTTTTTGGATTCTTCCTTACCTCTTGTGGTAGAAGTAATTTTTTATTAATTATTTATCAAATTCAACCTGTTCTGGTTAGGTTTCACCTTGTATTTAATATTAAATTCGAGAAACCATATTGGTTTTTTTTAATTCACATTTTTTATATTAAATGATGATTATATATAAATTTAATGATTATTTGATTAAAAATTGATATTTGATTTGATTTTCACTTCAATTACATCATTTTTCCAAAATTTATTATCCTTCCAAAATAAATTATAAATAAATTGATCATGACTTTTTTGATAAAAAGCAAGAATGAATTTATAAATTATTAATATAAAAAAATGGTTTTTGGTTGAAAATGGAAATAATTATACTACATATGAGTCTATTAAAATGTATGTGTGTGTGTGTATTTCTATTTGTGTCTATATATATATGTTCAAAACATATTAATTTGTATCTACACACACACAGACACATATATGTCTGTGTTTGTGTGTGTGTGTTTATATGAATTCACATGAGAATTTTTAATTTTTAAAAATGATTTAAATATATATACATATATTTTTAAACATTAATATTTGTATATGTGTAAAATAATAAATGTATTTCTATAACCATATTCTTGATGGGTGCTTTAGTTTTCAAAATGAATTGAAAAAATGTCATTCTATTTTGGTTCAAAAAATTCATTGAAATGATTTACTTTTGTGTTGAACATAATAATGTTTACTCATGATAATATTGATATTTATTTCCCCTTCACATGGAATTGTAAATTAGGTCTTTTATCATGTAATATTCATGGTTTAATTTAATTGGTAATTATATTTTACAAAATGGTGAAAATAAACAACATTTCAACATCGAGTACATTTATGAGTAGACTAGGGAAATTATATTGGGAATGTTATATAATAAATAGTATGTGTACCCTGATACAACAATAACTGATCAATATGATTATCTGGATATCATTACCACTAGAACATTGGATTTATCCAATAAGGATGCCTATAAATGAGAACTATATTGGATGTTATGATCATTGAGAGTATGAGGATCGAAGGGCGAGGAATAACCACATAGAAAGATGGATACACATTGATACAGAATTATTTAATTACCTTCCCATATTTTATTATAAACAAATAAATAATATAATTAATCTAAAGTGAATATTTTCATTCAATATAATTTTTTATTTAATTAAATATCTAAAATAATGTATGCCTAAAAATACTTAGCACTCATTTTCTTGAAAAGTTGTTTCATTTTAAAATGGGTGAGAATAATTTATTAGTTTATAAATATATTATTATGGAATTAACAATATTTTAATATTGGAATTTTAGAATATAATAAAATATATCCTCTATTTAAATTTAATATTTGGGGTTTCATTTCAGAATTTGTGACCTGTATTTCAACTGAATGGGGTTTAGGTAATAGTTTTAGATGGTGACTTGCATAGCCACGTGGTGGTATTTTTGTCCTTTGTTTATATTTTTTTCTTTTATTGTATAATCCACATAGGAATTTTTCTCCTTTATAAACATGGAGTGTAGTGATATTTTATAGTTTCTAAAATAGGGGAATTTAAAGGAGGGTTTTCTATATCTATACATTAACAGGGATAGATATCGATGAATTGTATAGTGTTTAGTGCATAATTTATTTCTTATTCCCGATTTTACATCATTATTTATTTAAAAATATTTTATTTTTCATGGACACATGATGTAGAGAAGGTTAATTCCAAAATTTTATTTATTTCCAAATCTATTATTTATTTATTATTTATAGTGAGAAACTATTTCCTACTAGTTAAATTTGATTTCAATCAGTAGTTTCTTTATCCTTATTAATTTGAATTCTACTTGTGCCTCATTGAATACTGATTTATATGTAATGGAAGGGGATTGATCTTTATCTTTTGTGTCACATATATGAGGGCCTACTCAGTCATATGTTAAAAAAACGTTTTCTTCTATTCAAGTGTACTATAGACATGTATTTAGTGAATAATCAATATCTCTATGTTATTTATATTTGTCTTATATTTATCGCTCTAAAAGTCCAAAAATAATTTATTCATAATTGAATTATGTACTCTCTTGTTATTTTTCATTTTCATGATTCTAACACTCTACGCTGAATGAGCCTCATTTATGTCAAAATTTACATAGATGATGGGGTTTCGAAAGGATACTCTTCTATAAAGTCGCCTAAAATGTGTTTTTTATTTTAATAACATTTAGTTGGACTTATATGAATCCAAAATGATAATTTTATCATCATTCCATTAAGATGTCAATAGTGAGGATCATTTTCAATGTAATGCTTTCTCGAAGAATATTTCCAATGATGGGAAAGAAATTATACATTTTTATAGAGAAATTAATTTGGATAATTCATTCACAAACATGATGATTTATTTATTAATTTAAGGACTAGTGGTTGATTTTATCCCTTTAGAATATTTTTCTATTGCCTTATTTGGGATATGGGGAAATATGATCATTGGTATATAGGCAGTCTCTCAACCATTCATATTTGGAATCATTGAGGAGTATTTTTCAACATAATCCACATTTAACTCTTATTATCTAGTATTTTATTGTTTTAATGATCCTCTAGTAATATATGTAGAGGATTTAAATATAGTTCGACTACTATCTCTAGGGGATTCATACATTTCTTCACTATTAAATGAAAAAATTCATTATTCTTCAACATCTAAACATAACCTAAAATATTTTTATTGGGTGGATGGATTTATATAACTTATTTATTGTATTCCATCTCACGTGGGATAAAATAAGCACATTATGGCGGATACAAAATATTCTCAACTAAAAAAGTAATATTTTCAATCTGTTTAAAGGATTAGAATAACTTGAACAATATTCAACCTCATATATATATATATATATTCATTGTAAAATATAAGAGGAAACATTAAGACATCAAATATTATAAAATAATATTAAATCAATATTTATTAACCAAATATGAATATTGATATCTTTATGAAAAGAAAAATATATGTTGGTATGATTGTAAATTTTATTTGTTAAGGTAATGAGACTATGATGATTTTTATGGATTAAAAATAATTCTATTTTCATTCCACATGTAGAATATTAGGTAGTATGTTCCTTGGAAATATATTAATTCCATCTTAAATAATTATTTTCTTATAATATCTCATTGAATGGCTTATTGGAATTGAAAGGAAAACAAGATTACGTAATTACCTTTGTGAATGTTATTTGATTAACTTGTATCCTGGTCTTTTAATCTAGTTAATCATCAGATTAAATTTTTATTAAAGAGATAAATTATTATAATACATTATTAATTAATCCTAACAGAATACCATAATGGTCCAAACCTCAAATAGTTACTTTTTTATGCCCTTAATTTATGAAAAAATGTTATGTGACTGGTAGAATTAGTAGTTTGAGAATTTTATCAATGTTTAATGTAGGGATTCACTCTTTATTAGAATGATTTTGTCATAAAAATATTATAGAAACATTAATAAATTATGGTCAAAATAATTTTTCAAAAAAAAAAATATGTGGATAAATTTTATGGAATCATATATAAGAACTCACTTCCTAATATAGCATTCAATGTTATAACATTTTTTAAATAACAATTTAAACAAATGGATGTGTAAATGATTTCACCTACAATTATTTCTATAAATCCTTATTATCAATTTCAAAAATTAAAATGTTTTTATACAAAAAAATATTTAAAAATGATACACATTTATATTACTAAGAGGGGATCAATCAAAATATACTACTAGGATCATATTATCACCATGGTGGCATATAAATATTGATTTATGGCAATTGGTTATATCATATATTATGATGAAAACATATGGTATGTCATTGTGTCACAAACCCTTCCCTCCAAAGCTACTCCTCAATGGATGCGAATGGAAAAATAAATTCAATGCACCAAAATTAATCCCCAAATGGAATGATGGTTAGTGAATAACACCAAACATATATAGATCACCCACACTATTATTAATTTATAAAAAAGGTGGCTCCTAACCCTTTTATTAAAAACAGATCTTATAGATTGATGTTAATGAGGCTATGTGGGAAAATCAAACTGAAATTACACTATATATATATATGAGCAATTGCAATTAGGAAGAGAAGAAATACAATACAATTCATTGCATAAATAAAATAATCAATCAAAATAAATATAATTTCATATAAAATATAGAAACAAAATTTAATTTAGTAAATGTAAATTCAACTAGTTAATCACATACACAACATGAAATATAACTTCCAGAAACTATTAAAAATCATGTGAATAATAATTAAAATAGTAATTCTAGCTTATAGCCATGTTTCTAGTAGGTATTGTCTTTTATTGACATGGATATATGGGAAATATATAGTCACGATTTCAAGGGATATTTCTACGATTTTCTACTATACCAATTGTATCTATATCCTGAGTTTCAAAAACCATTAAAATATCCCTCATCCATTGAAAGGGCCATAACTGTGGTCAAAAATGATATTAACCATATTTTATAGCATGAAAATAGAATCTACAATTTTTTTTAAACCATGGAAATATCCCTCAGTTTTTCCATCATGGAATGGAATATATACATTACTGGAGGGGATATTACCACATTTTTTCACAATGGATATATATATTTTAATCAAAATGACAACCCTACAATTCGAACCATGCACCTTGTCAACCTACAAATAGATGCATAACCCATATTCTATCAACAATTATTGATATATATATATATATATAACAATTCTTAAAAACATGGATATTGATGAAAACCATGGAATCTATATTTTCATCCCCCCTTCTTGTGGGAATACTATCATCCTATTCTTACTGGGGGACCCTATAGATATGATTCATTGAAACAATTATTAAAACCAAAACATGGGGAAGCTATACCCATAGTTTCATTGAATTATGGCTATTTTTTTTTGTAAAAATATTTTCATTAAAATGTTGTAATAGAAAATACATGGGGACCCTATAACCACATATCATCGAAATATGGGTATATGTATGGTGTATATCAATGGTTTCATAAAACCATGGTTATAACCAGTATATGGGGACCCTATGGGGATAGTTTCTCTGAAACTATGTCTATATGATTGGTCTACAGACATGGATTCATAAAACCATAGATATTTAAAATGTATAATTACTAATATCTATGACAAATAAAAAATCATGGGTATAGATATTCGCACAAACTTCCAATAGGAATTTTCCCCATATAAATATATTCCCAGGGTTCATGAGATTCCTAGCTATAGACACCACCTATATCCACAATTTAATAATATCATGTATATTTGTGGGATCTAATACCATTTTTTTAAAACCTTGTCTATAGACATATTTTATGTTAGTGAAAGCTAAAAAATCATTTGAAAAAACAGCACAAACTATTATCTTGTATCTCAATCATCTACCATATCTCATGGACCAAAATATGTATATAAAGATATAGGGTGAGAATAAAAGTACATACATATTTGTGTCTTCCTAGAAGCCTCTCATGGAATATGTGATATAATCATAGTAATTCCCAGTGGATAAAAAAATGGTTCTACTCATCACATAAGAATGTAAAACTAATTTTCCATACTTATCATGTATCATTAATCAAATAATACACTTAAATAAATAATTATATAAATTAATAATAGTTTTATTATGATAAAATTCATGTATCTACTAGTTTTTTTCTTTCATTACATAATTAAAACATGTTCTGATCATCAATAATATAAATCATTACAAACCTTGTTGAATTCTATCAATATCATTTTAATATCCTACGTATCCTGATAACTATCATCACAATCATATCTATAATGTATCAGTTTTAATATTTGGAAGAGATTACATGAAATGAAAAACAATGATACCTAAATCTGTCATATCCCATTCATGTACATAATTGAGAAGTTGAATCCAACATTCCTCGAAATAAGTATATCCAATACCTCAATCCATTAAAAATGACACATAAATCAATAGTGACACTATGAGACATCATAATCCTGATAGGAAAAAATACAATTATACAAGCCATAATATCATGAGTTAATCCAAATAATAAATTATTGATGGGAGATAAAGGATGAGGTTGATGTTAGTTATGTGTTCCATCACTATCCAAGTTGTTCAAGGAAAAAATCCCTGAATAACATTTGGGTGTTGGATTCCCGACCAAAATTGGTGGGGTAGTGTATGGAGTCATAAACATAAAAAAATATCTATCATATCACTATAATAGAAAATTATGACCTTGAAACTCATATTTCAATATCATCACCATGGAAATTTGGTTTCCATCACTAATGAATAGGTTTTATAGAATAACAATAGAATTAAATTTCATATTAATTAATTCATCTAAAAATAACAAATTATATCCATCTACAATTCCAATAATAATATTTTAATCTTATAAAATATGATTTGATGACATAATTTATTATTTACTTATAATATTAATAATTTTTAAATCATTTGTAAACATATAGAGCACACTCCATTTTCTGTTGTAATATTATAAATTTCTAATCATATAGGTACCATATTTCAAGGATATTATTCCATATAAATCATATTATCAATTTTTATAATGAAAAAATTACTCCAAAATATAAAAGGCATTAATTTAAATATCATTGGAATATCTAGACAATAAGAAATCATAATGAATGATAAAATATTTGTTTGGAATAAATACCTCATTTTAACATTGTAGTTATTTTGGGTTAAATTTCATAATTTTAAGAGAATGTTGACTGAGTAGGATGATTATTTTTATTGTGTTTTCAATATTTATGGGAATAAAAAAGGGGAGTTATTTTATGAAAAGGAATGATTCTAGCATATAATATGGGTCGAATATATAGACCATAATTAAATTTTCAAAAAAATCGACTTCATAGAAATTTCAGCTAGTAAACTAAATAGTGTGTGTGCAGAACAACAATTCCAAATAATAATTTAATTATAGTATCTCAACTATGTGAATAATAAATGGGGTGTGTTTTTTGTTGATGAAGTATGTTTATTAAAGTCCACCACTAAGGGGGAAATTATATTTGGTCAAATACTGTGATTTAAATGGAACTGTGTAGAATTATTTCCATATATTAGGTTCGTATATATGAACTATAAAGGGTTCATCATTTGAAGAAGATGATATTGATTTAAAAGGAACTATATGTGGTTTTTTTTGGATGAATGAAGATTCCATAAAATAATAATGCACAATGTGAACTGCATTGCGAGTATATAATCTGGTGATAGGAAATAAAAAGATTATTTTAGGATAATTTTGATTAGTTTATTTTTAACATTTTTTTCTATATTAGGGAACCCAATACATGTTTTCATTATAGAGACATTATCATTACATAACATTATCGATGGAAGAATTTAGAAATGTTTGAAATTAGTTCATAAAGTTTGAATTAAATAATGGATCTCATTATTTAAGGTGGTGTCCTAAAATAATTTATCAGGTCATAGAAGGTGATAATGGGGAACAATAATCCACAAATAAACATAGTCCCATAGATCACACTCTCTATACGGTGAATATTTTTTATAAATGGTTATAATGATAAGGGTAATAAAAAAATATATCTAAAAATAGCCTCTTAGAAATTTAATCAATATACATTGTGGTGTATATTATCTATTAGGAAAAATTGGGATTAATAGAAAAAAATTTGTGTGAAAAAATTCTAACATGTTTCTTATCAATTGAAGTGTAATTATAATTATAAGTTCTCGCAATTATGTTGATTGAGCAGTGAGATTTCATATTTTGAGTGGTTTTAATCTATGAGGGTTAATGTATCAGCTTAGAACATTGTATCATTAACATTATTTAGTGTATTTTGTTCGTACTATAATTTCCTTTGTCTGATCTATGAATGTATCCTAGTGCATGTTCTCTATGTAAAAATTTTGTGTCTCATGAATGGTTTCATTTGTATTCCAACATTTCTATAGGAAATGGAGAGATGTGTGTTTTTTTATTTAAAATACTATATCTAGAGGGGTAGTTTTTTAATATTTCATCAACAGATTCACCCCCTCATGTCATCCTATTTATCCTAGTTGTGTTAACATATTGTATCAATGATTCCCACTCACATATCATCCAAAATTTAAGTTTTACACAAAATTATTCATCGAATAATATAATTTGTCACACCATCAATAATATCAAACAAAACAACCTCCCAAAATCTCATCCCATTACTCATCCATCAAATCAAAGATAGGTAAATTCAGCCCTGAGATTCAATCCCATTGCACATCAAAGTTTAAAATGATGAAATCTATAAACAAAAGACAAGTTCTAAATCCCTAATTCTCACATACATTTCATATTATTAATCACACATAGTTAAGTATACTAAATATATAACATTGAGTCATTAGACCCTCATATAATAATATTTTTTCTCATTCATCCAAAAAATAATAATTTACAAAACTTTTTAATTTCATCTGGAATTAATGGGTTCATTATTAAATAGTGTTCCTCAAAAATGAATAATATGATGTTAATTAATAATATATATAAAAATAATAAACATAATAAAAATCATAATTCACAAATAAAATGAATTCCAAAATATTGATATTTATACTAGACTTCAATATTCTATTTCATTATAATAATATAATCAGAATTATTTTGTTTAAAATATAAATTTATTTAAACACGCTAAACCATTAAAAAAATATGACCAATATTATATCACACTACTTAATAAGCATCAGGAGGTATCATAAAATCAAAAACCACAATAGATATCAAAAAACATCCCTTGATTTAATTATCCACATGAAGATTTATTTATAAAAAAAATATCAATGTTCATGAAATTAATTTCTCGAATTCAAATAAAATTATTATCATAATAAAAAATAAATCTTACACAACTACATGACATTGTTAATTTCAATCCTCCAATTTCTATAATATTAATTTCTAAACCATTACGATATAATGTATTGGATTGATTCAATGAATAAATTCTTCAATAATTAACCAAATATTATTTTCTAAAATTATTTTAATTCAAATGGTTTATTTGAAAAAAAAGTAATAATGATCATTATTTTTTAAATTTATACATTAATTAATAATAATTCAAATTGTGATTCCTTTTTGTGTGATTATCTAATTCTCAATAATATCATCCATTAATTAAGGGAGGAAATTTATGGTTTATTTTTATTTTCACATAATGAAAATGAGATGTAAAATATTGCTTACCTTAATTAGAGGCTTAACATTATCCATGTAACAATAGAAATTCGAGAATCAACTTCCACCAAAAAAAACACCCATGAAACACCATGATAATTTTTATGAAATACTTCTACTTAAATAATTTCATTTTATAGTAGATTATATTTTATGTAAAGTATTGTTTAGAAATACTGTGAAACAATTTTAAAATATTATGGGTTAATTATCAACTAGTAACAGGATTGGCTGTTATAGGAAATCTTATATAATTATGACCAATTATATTGTCTATATTTTAATAAAATTACATCATTAATTCAATACTAAGGATTATTGACATATTCAATTATTTGGAAGGGGATGTATGCTACTCATAGATATATCTCATATCAGACTATCCCCAACTCTGAGTGTGATATGTGGATATACTAAATAAGACATTATAATTCCACTATCTTCATTATGAGTTCTTGGGGATTCCTTTTGGAATAAAAAAACAAAATGTTTTCAAAAACACATAAACTAGATATTCCATGCTGTATTGATCAATATTTTAGTCTTCCTTATAGATGAAATCATAGTGTACTTGGGGTTCTAGGTGGAGTGTGTGAAACAATTGATTATAGTCATGAACATACTATGATAGCACCAAAAGTTATGAAATCTCAATATGTATCAGTCCTAAATCAGATATTTCCATTTTCTGGGATATGTTATCTCAATATTGGGTGTAATAGTTGTTCTAGGTAACTTCAATCCAATGTTATCTTTTAGCCACTGAATAATGTAACCAAGGTGTAGATATTACTTCTATTAGTATTATATTATAATAGATTTGTGACTAATTATACCAGGATATTAACAAATTTATATTATTTGGCTATGATGGTGCAGCCTTTCCTATGGATGGAAATGTGACAGTAGGATTTTAAAGTGTTTTGGAAGAGGGGGAAAGGCACCCCAATCACAGTATTTCTAGAAGAGGATGTCGAGTACATAGTGTTACATGATCTTCAAGGACCAGACCCATTTTTTCATTGATTCATAGGCAGTTGTTAATTTTTAATTGTTCTTGGATTGTTGATACCACATGAGTAAAACCAAATCACCCATGATCAAGATATAAACATGATATTATTTCCCCTAAATATGTTGTGTACCTACAATATAGTTGAGAGTCTTGTCATATATTCTGCGCAGAAATGTATCATGTAAATATTAACACTGAAGTATCTTAACATGAGACATAGGTGATTGAAATAGTTCCTACCTGATTTTATCTTCCAAATACTTGATAATAATTGGAATGGAAAATGATTGAATATTCTCTCCAGAGGAACTCATGAAATCAAATTTCATCTATGGCATTAGAGAAGTTACCATTGATATGTTTTCCCCCATTGACTGTGGTTGGGGAATCTTACCTATGGATGATGTTTGTCACCCTATATGTTCTTTGTTGTTTTAGAGAGTATAAATTTTTTATATAGAATATGAGGCCTTAGAAACTAAAATATCCATTGTATGTGCTCTAGATGTATTTTAATATTGTGGGGAGTAGGTCATCCTTTTCATTGGGTTGATGATGATTCCATTTATTTTACATGAGGTGGATCTATGTATGTATTAGTAATAATACTTTTTAGTGTGTCTTGGTGTAATAATGGTGTACTAGGACCTTCAAAGTAAATTTTGTTTCTTGGATAAGGATGTGTGGAGTAGATTTTGTCTCATGATTCCACAAGATTATGAACGTAAACGCAAAGAATTAGGGTTTGTTTGGATGTTCTAAAACACATGATGTTCCATAGTTGATGTGGTATTGTATATCAATGGACGTAATGAAAAGTAATCAACAAATTTATAGAGGTCAGGATCCCTTTGGGAATCGTATACTGACTCACTAAGTAAGACAACCTCTTGGTTTTTTGAGAGCATAGTTTCGTGGTGATATTTAGAGGCATTTACGTGAAAGAGATATAATGGATTTATATAGTTCCCTCAAAATTACATATGTTCCATGATTCCATATTAAAAAAATGAATATGGAAAGGATTACATGAAACATTTTGGAAGAAGTTATTATTTAGAATGGAAATCCCCCTTGACTAACATCCATATTGAGAAAAAAATCAACGCTATGGGGGACTTGTTGTGGGTATTATTGTTATACTTTGGCCGAAGTAGGCAGGATCAACTACCCACAATAGAGATTTCAGTTCACTAATTCTATCACAAAACAATTGGTATAGAACCATTGAAGGCCATATATTGGAGACACTATGGGTTTCAACTTTGTTGGAATGATCTAGAAGATTCATCACTCATGGGACCATAATTGGTGTGCGATACAACAAAAAAGGATTAGATCATCCATGAGCGGTTAAAGACATCCCAGAGCAATCATATGTCTTATATTAATTGATGAATGAGGCCAGTATTGTTTTTGGTGATACAGCTTGTGTTCCAAAGGGTATCTATTTGACATTGATTTCCTTTAATTGGATCCATGGACGTTTCTCCATGATTAATTCTCAGTTTACATACACTTTATAGGGTCAATGCGGTGGCATACTTCTAGGATGCAACCCTATATATAGAAATAGTATATGATGTCTATAATTTTTTATATCAGATATAGTCTGTTAAAAATTAGTCACTTGTTAATGACGTTGGAGAGATGGATATAAAGGATTTATATACATTAGATGATTCTCTAGGGGAGATCATGTATCTAAAATAGAATATAATTCACGGTCAAGAAATTTAGTTAGTTCTAGTCTCCATGAATACATGAGACATGGAAAGAGCACATGGGATTAGGAGATTGAGATATGAGCCCAACATCAATATCATTATTACAATTATTTTTCTTTTCAAGATAACAATCATTTTTTCAGTTAGTTTTAATTTTTTTATTTTCCTTGTAAGACCTCAAAAAAGGATAATATATTTATTAAGAGCAATGTGTTATGAAGGTAGGTGATTTCTTGGTCTAAAGGGTCTCAATAAGAAAATAATATAAATATTATATATATTAATATAATGTAAGTAATGTTTTTGTTGAATAATGACAAGACTCCTGAAATATTCTAATATTTAAAATCTAAGACAACTATTGTGTTCAGCTTACCAGTTTTACCATTGGGAAAACCTAATGTTATTTTAGGATTAGATGTTTTGATAAATTTTGTCAAAGGAAAATATAATAAAATATATAATTAAACTATTTACTTTTTTGTTTTTGAATTCATCATAATCTAATATATATGTTCTTGTTTATGAGAAACCAATAGGGTTCGGTACAAAAGCCAAAGATTTGAGAGATTTTTTTTGAGTGTATCTTGGATAATGATAGCGGGATCAACGATTAGATTGGTATCATGAGGATAGTCTACTCCAACAGATTTTTTGATATTTATAATGATTAAATCATGAAAATTTTCTTATATATCAATAGATTCCAATAAATATAACATTTTCTTCGTTTATATCCCCATTTTATTATCCAATGATGAATGTTAATCAACCCACTAATAGACCAATTCATGGGTTGATCAATAAATTTGGGTATGGATTTTTATTAATTGGATTTGGGTAATCTCTATTATTTATTATTTAACTTTATTTTAAATTATAAAAAAAATAGATGAATAAAATAATTGTGACTAAAGTTCATTACTCTATTTTGTTTCATGGATTCCTCCCTTGTTCTATATACTTTTAAAACCAAAAATTCCATTGGCATGTGTTTTGACCAATACCTTCTATTCAGTCATTGTGAAACCCTTTTATAGTGAAAAATATATATAACATGTTGTTGGTATCATGATGGATGTATATATTGAGGTGAAATGATGATGAGAGGAGACTAAAAGAGGATATATGTTAAATTGGTGACTCTTTACTATGGGTTGGGATATATTTTTCAGCATGGTTTGATGAGAACAAATTTATGATCATTTTTTATGGTAGAAATTTGTCCATTATAAACGAGGATTTCATGATCAACCAAATAAAAAATTTCAATTATATTAAATGGAGGGATCCAAGGTAGTAGTGATATATGCGTACACATATAGATTCTGGGAATTTCTATCAAATTCCTTAATACATAATGTATAATCTATAGAACATGTACTTTTAGTCCCTATTTTGTAGAACTATGGTTTACACATAATGATATATATATCACATGATATGTGACACATATCACATTCCATGTGACCTAGATACAGAACATCATCTTGTACATTTGATAGTATAGGTCCACAAAAATATGAATGCACCCATGCACGACCAGTGTCGACAGGCATAATCCAGTACTCTAACATGACCATGAAAATGGGGACAACCCATTGGAGAAGTGAATGAACTAATATACATGTGAATGGGTTTGTAGAATACCGAGTGATAGACCAATAATCTACACACTATGTACCAATAAAGGTCATTCTAGGTACATGGAGGATTAAAATCTTTTTTAGATGGAGATGATTTCATAGACCAAAGGAAGACTAGACAAGTTGTATAGTCCCCATTATACATTTTTTAATTCTATCAGTAAATGCTGAGGATCCAACACTCATCATTATAAACCATTTTCAATAGAGTATGATCTCTTCGTTTACCCCTATTACGATGACATGTGTAAATAAATCCCGATGTTAGGATTGTTATCCCAATATGGTTTATTTCACATATATTTTATATTTCATCCCTCTTTGTTGTTTAGTTTGGGATACAATATCATATTATATTCACAGGATATGGTTATTAGTATCATTGTTACCCCCATTAATTATTTTTCAAACCCATATATATATGACTAAACTTGTGTGCATTTTTTTATCCTAAGAGGATCCTATGTGTGATCACATATTTGGATATCTACATCTTTAGTGTTTTATTGAGTAATTATTTAGAAAGAAATTATGATAACAACCACCATAATGAAATCCTTTAATGATAACATACAACTTAATGTGATTTTTTAAGGAACACTATTTTCATGAATTCAGGGAAGAAATCATACAAATGTTGGTAGTTGATACCTATTTGAGATTTTTAGTCTACTATAAGTGTATTTGGGTTCATAGGGTTATCCAGACTTTTTTTCTAGATATCATAATTCACAACCATTTTAGAGGATGATAATACCAATCATTAATAATTCTTTTTAGTGATTTCAAGGAGTCCTATAAGGTATTAAAATACCCAACCTTGTATTATATCTTCACAGACAAGGCATGTATTATGAAAATTATAGTCATTTTAGGGTGTCCTGGGAGGAATGGGAGAAGGTGGATCATAGTGGGATAGATTGTTGAAAATATAATATGTGTTGAATTATATAGTACTTCCCATTTCTAGGAGAATGTTTTACTCAATTTCTCTATCATGTGGGACTATATTTTCCCATTTTATTTTTTTCAATTATTTTTCCATACTCTAATTTTTGATATACAATATTTATATATATATATATTAGTTATTTTATCCTTTTTTCATTTTTAGTACATGTATATAATTGTGTGTGTGTATAGGTACATTATGATTAATCCTATAATGTCTATAGAATGGAGAACAAGAAGTAGAATCCATCCCCTAGCATATTAGTGGTAGGCTTTGTGTGTCATATTCAGTTTCTCAAAATCCACGTCATACTTGTATGGTGAGGTTAGGACAAGTAATGTGGTTTTCTTTTCACAATTAAATATTAATTATTATTCTCAATTTACTCAATGAGAACAATTTTTTAAATTTATCAATGATACATTATTTTTACCTGCACTAAATTTTATTTTAAAATGGTTTTTATGTTACTTTCATGAAAATGATAATTTTTTTGAGAATTTCAACTTCTTCTAATTACAAAAATAGGTAAAAATGATGTTTGTATTATTATTTCATGAATTACTTTCCATTCTCATATTTATCAAAAATGTCTATCTCTTTTGATGTATCTATTCATGAATCATCATATAAATTTCATAATAATTTACCACCTTTTGATTTCTGAATTTTGTGAATAAAATAATCATTCCCATGAGATCATTTAATTTTATACCATATTAAGATAGTATGTAACATATTTTTTCCATTTGTTCTCAATGAAATTACAAATGATGATAATTTTTTAAAAGAATATTTCATGGGGAGTTATTGTAATCAACATTTTAATGAGGATTTGAATAAAAATTGAATGGTTTCTTGTTCCTATGGTATATAAATTAATTTTTTATTATTACATTATGCGTGAGTTCATCATATTCCTCTAATTCATTAATTAATGTTTTATTTCTTATTGGATAATGATATTGAGTTTGGACATTATTATTTTTAGTTATTTATCAATGTATAATTGTGGACACAATATACATCGTTATCATCACATGATTGAATATTTAAATATTGTAGGTTTCTATGTACAAAATGAGTGAGCCGGGACATGAGGTCAGTAAATATTCTCACAAGATTCAATTTGGAAACGATGAAACAAGCTATGTTAGTTATGTTGTAATTTCATATTCATATTCTTGTGACGCATTTCAATTTCAATCCATATTAATATGTTATTCTGCATGACTCATGCTTTCAAATTAAAATTTTACTGAATCTGTCGAATAAAGAGAGGAATATGTTCTTCAGTCATCCGATGTGGATAAATATCATGAATCCATTATCTTTTTGTTATGTTATTTATCTAATAAATATTTTCTTATAACCAAATTACCAAAACCATTATGTAAATTTTATAATTTTTTTCCTTGTAGAGAATATTAGCTCATCTGTTTCTTGAGCATTCATTCCCAATGATTTTATGATGAATATATCATTATATATGTCTAAATGGAGATAAAGTATGATTAATGTATGTATAAATAATCAAAAAAAAAGTGAAATAATATTTTAGGTATCTAATCTCCAAAGATACTAAAGAATTATGTATCTATGATTGTGTGAGTATTTGGGATGCGTAATGATTAAATTATGTAATTATACAAATGTTTGGATTTCTTTTTCTCAGTAGAAATCCAAAACTATGTTTAGATAATTTTCTTTTTGTAGTGGACTCGGGAGTTAATGTATTTGTTGTCTCATTCTTTATAAAATAAATCTCTAATATATTTATATAATAATTATATACGCTCTATGGATTTATGATATTTGACCTTGATTATTTCATTCACATAAACGTAATATGAAATTACATCAAAATATCAAATGCTTTTTTACCAAAACTGTTTAAACACTCTTCTTGGTATAAACATGGTATTTAAATGTACTTGTACATGATTAATAATTCTATTAACACAAATGGATATACATTGATTCTTCTATTACATATTCATCATTAAGTATAAATATTTTATGCATGTCATTCTTGTATTTTTATAATAATATAAAATAATGAATTATAATACCCAAATAATTTAATATATTAAATAAATAATTATTATATGTAGAAATGGACATTGAAAAAAAATGTTTTTGTAAAAATCTACAGAAAAAAAATATTTTTATTAGAATTAGTATACATAGGAAAATTAAGATGTTACTTTATCAATAAGGAATAATCATCCCTCAGCTAAATATTAATTTCACCTAACCTCTTCTAATATTTTTTAACATCCTTCTATTTTTTGGTCATTTTACAAAGATCATCCATTAATCATATGAAAAATATAACAATCAAATCATTAATCTTCCATATAATATAGTATCTATTTAATGGGTGTTTAATAATTCCATCGAATTAAAAATAATCATATATATTTGATCATTTTATTTCATGTCATTCACCATATAGTGTGGGAAACCATCTCCTTGCCAATCTCATTCATCTATGGAATAATATTCAATTGAATCCTAGTGATGACTCTACAGAAATCGTTCTATGATACATAATGACTGTGGGAAATGTTGTTTTTATGGGTAATTATATAGTATTACTATATAATATCATATCTATATTGAATCAAAAAAAATATAATTTTTCTATATAAATTTATATTATGTATTAAGGATCAATTTATAATTTATCATCTTCCTTTTTATAATTGGATAATTTATTCATTACCTCATTTATCATTAGCAAACATATATTATTATTATTTTATAAGTGAAGAGTTATCCCCCTGTGTTCATAAATTAATTTATGTTTTATTATCACCACTTCCTAGATAGTTAACAGCATAATACAATGTGTGTTTGATGCAAACTACATTTATATCTTATTATAATCATTTTTCTCATTACATTCTCATTGAGGCAGATGAATTGGAATATGGGATTCACACACATAATATAGGATTTCCCATTATAGTTAATTTATCTGTTATTACATAAGACTTTTACATATGCACCTCTGAGTTTAATTTAATAGTGATGTAATGTTAATAATGTTCCCATGGTCTCCATCTATTTATTCTATAAAAAATAATTTTTTAAAACATTATCATGATTAGAGATTATATTGTTGGAAACCCTGAAGGTGGCCCATCTTTCTGCATTCCCAACACTATGTTTGGTCTCTCGTGCACTGTGTCATCATGTGACCATCTCAACATCACTGATAATAAGAGACTGTGACATCAAAATGTCCTGTTTGGATAGGATTTCTCCCACATGCACTTTCAAAATATCATTTCCTGATTCCATAGGAGACAACACCTTGTCTCGAAAATGAACCACCCAGGATCACAATTTTAGATTCCCTAAAATTTCACTCCAAAAATAGAGAATGATTTATGATCTCCATGATAGTGGTCATCGGGAAGACATTCACCTATGGTTGAATTGTATACTCCAGTTCATCCACAAAACATCTTGCAGCTATCTCCATGTTCCCAGTTAGAGATGGGGAATAACGCTGATGATATGAGAAATGTGTAGAATACACTAAAACATTCATAGATACCTATTAAAGATGTGGGATCTCACACGTACGATCACTTCTCAGAGTTTTCAAGAAAAATTGTCCATAATATGCTATTTTGAAGCCATCCCAAACCATTTCACTAGCCATATTAGCCTGATAGACAACGTCTCGATAGTGTTTAGCAATGTCACAAGGCATGTAGAATTCCATTTTGACCCTTCATTCTCAAAGCATCTCTAGGTGGGAAATGATATACCTTATAGCATCTATCCATGAATTTTCAGCATGAGGGCCGCCATTCTGAGAAATGTTGGGTGGGTGATGCCTAAGAAAAAAGTCACATGTTAGGGCTTCCATGGATCAGGTAGGAATAGGGATACTCTGAACTGGCTGCGTAAACATAAGAAAACTAAACATGAACTGAGCATCAGGCTCCCTCATAATATCGATAGGAGGTAGTTCCACCAAAGACACTATAAGAGGTACAACTGGTTGTTTGGGAACCTCTATCTATTGAATGTTATCCTTTCCACACTCTGGAGGCACGAAATGATGACATCCTAATAAAATTGGTCTATAATAGCTAAGCACACAACTTTATACAAGAGTAATGAAAATGTGGAAAACAATTAAGGCACAAAAGAGGTTTGGTGCATAGCTTGTCTATGAGCACTACACAATAGAAAACCAGATTGATGAGATGGGTTTCGATATAAAAGAGACAACATAAAAGGTTTACTAAAATTGGTATACAATCCATTTCTATGATAAGTTAGGTTAGCATCTAGGATACCATCACAACATTCTATTTTTCAAACCAGCAATCCAAAAATTTTACCACTATGAACAAACACACTCACATGAAAACAAGAAAATGCCTGCTGAATGTAGATATGGTGTGGAAAAATGAATGGAATTTAAATCCTATGGTGCCAAATATGATGAATGCACTATACTTACATTGTATGATTAAGCTGAATTTGTAAAAACCCTTATCTCAATAATACCAACTCAATTAAAAACACAAAACAAGTTAGTCTCCCAATGGTGAAATCATATTAATAATAACAAGAATAATCAATAACTGCAATCCCATCATACGAATTTGGGTTTCCCCTATACAAGGGTATTCTATGTCCAAGAATCGGGTGCATTCAAAATCCACATATTCTAGTCTCTAGTCTATCCCAAACTGTAAGAGAAAATGAAATATCACCTTTGTTACTACATTATAGTTTCCTCGTTGTGGAAGCCACATAAATGGTTTCATGAGACAGGTTGGACAAATAACCTCAAGCACATCCCCCATAATTCCAGAGGTTGCCGAATACCAGTGAGGGCCTTATCGTATCTCCGGGGGAGACTATGGCTTCATAGGTAATAGGTAATTTCACAGAAAATGCAACAAAATAGAAATAATAAATTGATGAAGAATTTAAATGAATAAATTTCAGTAGATGCAATATAAATAATCCAACTGAATACTAATCAAATGTGGAAGCTCATAAATGATTTCATTCCATAATGTTTGTCAAAATTGAATGTATAGAAAATAGAAACAGATGCATAATAAAAAATAATTGAAAAGTCACAAAGAAACAATTTCATCATGGGAAAGGCTCTGTCCTCTTCCCGTGTCTCAATACGAAGCAGCAAGAATCAAAAAAGCATTAGAAGCACCATGCTTCCCATTGTCAAAACTAGCAAGCATGTACTATACTCGGGTGTCAATGACACCTGATCATGGTGTGAGAAAAAAATCCATGTAGGCTGTCACCCACAGTTTGTAATCCTTTCCATTTTAGGAAATAACAAAATTCAATGTGTCGTTATATCACTATTGGAGATAATTAATAAAGCACCGTTAAATAAATAACTCAGCCAAAGTTTCCAATAGAACCAGTCCCTAATACCCTTCTTTAACCTAAGCCCAATGTTTGAAAGGGGTACCTATAAGAAGAATAAACATAATCATATATATAAATCATGGAAGAGTAAGGTAAATCAAGGAGGAGGAATGACCCTAAGGTTGTGATGTTTCATGGTGTCTACATCATGCGTCAATTATGAATTCTTCAAAATACTTTTAAATATAAAAAATATCCAAAGACTAACTACGACATTAATATAATCCTTCTGTGAATCATTATTAAGGCTCATGTTGAGAGTTGGAGTCCAAGCCTATCCCGAAGGTATCACTATAGAACATCCTTCAAATTATCAAATACCACCTAACCCATCCAATGTAATCTTTTGAAAGACTAAATATCCCTCGAGTCTTGGTTTTACCCAGAGTCTATTCTAATCTTGCAAAAAGGGGTTGAGAATCATTTATGGTTTTCTTAGACACATTTCTAATGGATCTATCCTAATGGTCCATTTTGGAGCCAATGTTAATAATAAGTATTTGAAATCCCGAGGATGTATCTGTCTTGCTAATCCAAAGACTCTTCCTCCAATGCCTAGTGGAAACCAATGAGGAACAAATGGTATAGCCTGTCCCTTAATATGGGACCCACCTTATTTCCCCACCCTTAATTTAATTAATGATTCACAGCATAAGATATGACCTAGAATGCATATGTAATTTCAGTTTTAAAACTAATTCGATACACATGTGCAACACAAGGTATTAATATAATCATTGAGAATACGAACATAATAAGGTATGATTCTATATCGGTACAAGAAGATATATACTATTGTTAATAATTAAATAAATCAGTACAAATATTGTAGGTTTCTATGTACAAAATGATTGAGCAGGGACATGAGGTCATTAGATATGCTCACAAGATTCAATTTGGAAACGATGAAACAAGCTATGTTAGTTGTGTTATAATTTCATATTCATATTCTTGAGCCGCATTTCTATTTCAATCCATATTAATATGTTATTCTGCATGACTCATGCTTATTTTTTCAGGCTTTCAAATTAAAATTTTACTGAATATGTTGAATAAAGAGAGGAATATGTTCTAAAGTCATCCCATGTGGATAAATTTCATGAATCCATTATCATTTTGTTATGTTATTTATCTAATAAATATATTTCTGATTACCTAATTATCAAAACCATTATGTAAATTTTATAATTTTTTTCCTTGTAGAGAATATTAGCTCATCCGTTTCTTGAGCATTCATTCCCAAGGATTTTATGATGTATATATCTTTATATATGTCTAAATGGAGATAAAGTATTATTAATGTATGTATAAATAATCAAAAAAAAGTGAAATAATATTTTAGTTCTCTAATCTCCAAAGAAACTGATGAATTATGTATCTATGATTGTGTGAGTATTTGGGATGCATAATGATTAAATTATGGAAATATACAAATGATTGGATTTCTTTTGCTCAGTAGAAATCCAAAACTATGTTTAGATAATTTTCTTTTTGTAGTGGAATCAGGAGTTAATGTTTTGGTTGTCTCATTATCTATAAAATAGATCTCTAATATCTTTATATAATAATTATATACGCTCTATGGATTTATGGTATTTGACCTTCATTATTTCATTCACATAAACGTAATATGAAATTACATCAAAATATCAAATTATTTTTTACCAAAACTGTTTAAACACTCTTCTAGGTATAAACATGGTATTTAAATGTAGTTATACATGATTAATAATTCTATTAACACATAGGGATATACATTGATTCTTTTATTCCATATTCATCATTAAGTATAAATATTTTATGCATGACATTCCTGTATTTTTATAATAATATAAAATAATTAATTATAATACCCAAATAATTTAATATATTAAATAAATAATTATTATATATAGAACTGGACATTGTAATAAATTTTTTTGTAAAAATCAACAGAAAAAAAATATTTTTATTAGAATTAGTATACATATGAAATTTAAGATGTTACTTTATCAATAAGGAATAACCATCCCTCAGGTAAATATTAATTTCACCTAACCTCTTCTAATATTTTTTAACATCCTTCCATTTTTAGGTCATTTTACAAAGATCATTCATTAATCATATGATGAATATAACAATCAAATCATTAATCTTCCATATAATATAGTATCTATTTAATGTGTGTTTAATAATTCCATCGAATTAAAAATAATCATATATATTTGATCATTTTATTCCATTTCATTCACTATATAGTGTGGGAAACCATCTCCTTGCCAATATAATTCCTCTATGGAATAATATTCAATTGAATCCTAGTGATGCCTCTACAGAATTCGTTCTATGATACATAATGTATTTGGGAAATGTTGTTTTTATGGGTAATTATATTGTATTACTAGATAATATCATATCTATATTGAGTAAAAAAATATAATTTGTCTATATAAATTTATATTATGTATTAAGGATCAATTTATAATTAGTCATATTCATTATTATAATTGGATAGTTTATTCATTACCTTATTTATCATTAGCGATCATATCTTATTATTATTTTATAAGTGAAGAGTTATCCCCCTATGTTCATAAATTAATTTATGTTTTATTATCACCTCTTCCTATATAGTTAACAGCATAATACAATGTGTATTTGATGAAAACTACATTTATATCTTATTATAATCATTTTTCTCATTACTTGCTCATTGAGGCGGATGAATTGGAATATGGGATTCACACACATAATATAGGATTTCCCATTATAGTTAATTTATCTGTTATTATATAACACTTTTATGTATGCACCTCTGAGTTTAATTTAATAGTGAAGTAATGGTAATAATGTTCCCATGGTCTCAGTATATTTATTCTATAAAAATAATTTTTTTAATACATAATCATGATTAGAGATTATATTGTTATAAAATAATTTTTTTAGTCTTGCATTATTTTATAATATCTGAATATCCCACACCATGGGACAAAAAATATCATGTCACTTGGATATTATTTTGGAAATGATTCTTATTTTAATTATTACAACTCAAATTAAAACATAGTAAATATACTAAAAGTTATTTGGGTATCATATTTTTTCTAACTATAATAACATATAGTTCACAGATCTGTAGAGTGTAATGAACAATTAGAAAATCCAAAACATAGACATACTTATTTAGATCCATCATGTCACATGATGTATTTTATTGGGATTGTAATATTTTTTCTAAATAGGTTATGTCATCACAAGACATTCATTATTACTATATTGTCCCCATGCCAAAATCCACCTAATGGGTGCCCCAAGCCAGGTTGGCCACACAACCTCAAGCACATGTCCTAAAATACTAGTGGCTTTCGACTAGCAGGGGTGAATTTTTCATGGCTGTGGGAGAGACTATTCCCTAATAGGTAATAAGTAAAATCACAGCGGAAGTAACAATAAATAAATAGTAAATAATGGAATCATATAAATGAATAAACAACAACAAAAGAAATATAAATAATCCAACATAATAATAATCAAGTGGGGAAGGTCACAAAGGATGCCATGCCATGATGACTATCTAAAGTGAAATAATGGAAAATAGGAACTCAAAAAAGCTATCAACTATACTAAAAGACACAAAGAATCAACTGCAACACAAGAAAGGCTTGGTCCTACACCCCAGTATCTATACTATGTATCAAGAAAAAATCATGCATTGGAAATGACACACATCCATTTTTTAATACCTGCAAGAATGTAATCTACTTGGGGGTCAACGATGCCCATGTACGGTGTGAGATAAAATACCAGTAGGCCAGTGCCCAAGGTGTCTAAAACATTCAATTTCATGAAATAATAAAATTTTGTGTTCCATTTTATTAGTATTTCAGAAAATTAAAAATGTATAATGAAATAAATAACTCAGCTCAGGTTCTCAACAATAGCCATACCTTATCACCTTCTTAGTGCTAAGCCAGAAGTCTTAATGGAGTTCCTTTAAGCAGAATACAAATATGAATATATATAAATCAGGGAAGAGTAATGTAAAACAATGAATAAGAATAACCCAAGCTTGTGCTTTAACATGGGGGTTATGTCATGGGTCAACCAGGTGTGCTTTAACATACCAAAAAATATCACAAATCTCAAGAGGTTGAGCATAATATGAGGCTCTCTAATCCATGAGTCCATTCTAATCTCACAAAAAGGGGTTAACAATCATATGAGTCTAGATTAGCAACATTACCAATAGATCTATCCTCGATGGACCCTTTAGGAACTGGTGTCACTCATAAGTATTAGAAAGCCCGAGGAAGTCTCGATTTGACAAAGCAAAAGACACCCCTCCCCACCTCGATGCGTAGTGGTAACCAGTCTTGAATGAAGGGTCTAGCGTGGTCCTTATTACGGTACCCACCTTATTTCAACGCCAGTAATGTAATTATGGTATCAGATCTGTAAATATGACCATGCATGAACATGTAATTGTAGTTTTAAAACTATGTTGATACACCAATGAAACATAAGGTATTAATTTAATCATGCAACGTATGAACATAACAAGGCAAGATACTATATCAGTACAAGTAGATAAATTAATAGTTTAATAATAAAATTAATCAGAACAATAAAAAACCTCTGATCCAACAATACATGTATCATAATAAATATAAATTAATTGTTCAAATTTAACACACACAAAAAATTCTATGCAATAGATGCAGTAAATTAAATTAAATTCTTGGGCTAACAAAATTTATACCATCAACATTAGCGCAACCAATGGGTGACTGATAATTTCGAAAAAAATTTAGTTATTTAATTTATGATAATTAGGGTTGGAATATTGGGTGAAAAAATTAAACTAAATAAATAAGTTGAATTAACATAAATTCAGAAGGCACCAACTAACGACCCCAAGATGCATTTTTATAAATCATAAAAAAAAACTGAGGTAATGTGAGTATATTCATTAAAATATAGAATTATGTCAATATATGATCGGAAATAGGCATTTATTTGACCTAAAATAGAAGAAATATGATGAATTTAGAAAAACCAAAAAATAGGGTGAAATCCTTCATTGAGGAATAGAGCGTAGGACACTCAAAGAAACACTACAATTCTAATAGGGAAAGGTTATCCAATACAAATGGTTTATAGCTCACCTGATGGTGAAGAAATCAGACGACAAATGGAGGTGTGGTGGTCTTCTGATGTGGGAGTGGGAGGTGTGCCACCTAGGGAGAGGGAGGGGCACAATGTGAGGGAGAATAGTAGAATAAGAGAGAGAATAAGAGTGGAAGAAAAGAAGGAAATAGAAGAGAAAAATAATAGATAAATAAAATAAAGGGAAAATGAAAATAAATTAAAAATGAAATCGGATATAAATTATAGGAAGGAAAATAGAAAAAAATAAGTAAAAATGGAAATATCCCTTTTTTTTCTATAACCCCCTTTTTAATTTATTTCTATATATCTTTATATCACTTCTTGATTGATTATATTTTTCAATAAATATATATGTATTTATTTTTTATCCTTTATTAATTATTTTAATCCCAAATATCGTGGTATGGAATGATATAAAATTTTTAATAAACCTCCTACAATTATTCAATTAATTTAAAAAGGCCACCTTGGACCCGTGGAGGGGTGTGCAAGCATGCACCCTTCGTCTCTATAATGATTTAGAAAAAAAATTAAAAATGGTTCATACCTGATTATGGTTAACACATTTCAACCACCCTTCTGTAAGAAAAATCATCCCTGAGATTCCCTTTTGATGGTAGTGGGACATCGTTAGAGAAATGCTCCAGCCACTGTGCATGCACATTTGTCTCTCGATCCCAGGTCTCATCTTGAACGTGTATGTGTTTCCATAACTCCCAGATTAGTGGGACTGACTTTCCTCAGAGGACTTTTGTGTTGCTGTCATTGATACAGATCAGATGCTCTATAAAGGATGCATATGCATCAAGCTCGATTTCATCCAGGTAAAAGGAATGAGACAGGTCTGGATGATATTGTTAGTACTAAGATACATGGAAGATGTCGTGCATGGAATCATATCTATGAGTTAGAATTAATAGATATGATAATGTATCAAATCTCTCCAATATCTCAAATAGAAAAACATATCTCGGTGATAACTTCCCCTACCTCCTGATCTGTCTATGACCCAACCTCATAGAAACACAAAGACATACATGACATCCCACCTCAATCTTCAGAGGTCTGTAGAGATGATAAGAATAAGTCTTCATCAGGTTTAAGAGATAGTCATATGCTTCTTAATTAGATGGAATTCCTAAAAAGCCTATGGAATGAGATGAGGTACCAACATAGCCGCCCCACCTACTAAAATCTTGATTAAAGGATAACAACATGGTCTATCATTATGGGCATTATATGGAGCCATTTGAATTGTCCCTTAGAAGCGGTTACTATAGGTAAACTTAAAAAGAGGTATATGATTCTCCTAGGAACATCCAAAATCAAGTATACAAGCCTATAAAATATCCTCTAACTCTCGAATAGTTCACTCATACAACCCATCAGTTTGAGGGTGATATTTAGTGCTAAGATGTACCTTTGAACCCAATGCCTTTTGCACCCATTGCGAGAAATGTGAAGTAGAGTAGGAATATTTTTCTGAGACAATAGAATGATGTACAACATAATGTTGCATAATCTATCGAATATACATCATTTCTTACTCATCAATTGTAAAGGTCTCCTGGATAGGTAAAATGTGTTCAACCTTGGTCAACCTATCAACAACCACAGAATCTATATCCCTACCTTGGGGAGATCATGGAAATCCTCTAACAAAATCCATGTAGATTTCATTCCATTTCCATTAAAGAATGGATTCTGGATATAGGAGTCCAATAGGTCACTGGTGCACTTCCTTGACCTGCTGGTTGGGGGAGCACTGAGTAATGAAACCCACTATCTTCTTTTTCATAATATACCATCAATATTATCGAAACATGTCTCTATACATCATGGTCAGTCAAGGATGAACTTCACAAACTGAGGTGAGGGATTTTTTCAGCAGCTCTTCTCGTATACCCGAATGTACCGATACAAGGCCATGGTAAAGTATAGTTAAAATATAATCAACTATCCAACTAGGAGGTAGGTTCTCTCCTGTAACACTTTCCCTCAAACTGGTCCCCTATGGGTCAGCCAACTGTTGCCTATGGACATACAATTGAAGAGAGGACATCACTATAAGAGCTACAAGAACTGGTTTCCCCGACTATTCCTAAACCTCCAGATGTATCTCTAAAAACAAATCCATCATCTGCCACTCACTTCTAGCTACCTAAACAGCATGTGACTTTTTATACAGCTTAATGAATTTTCCATGGAATTACCCTTACGAGGGTGTTATCAAGCTCAATATCTAATTTCTTCATGTATTGGACCTACCTACGCTACCTTACATTCTAGACTCCTTGAGTAGAGATGTATTTTATGCTTTTATTATCAGTGTAATCAAAAAATTGTTCACCCAACAAGTTGTGTCTCCAACATCGTTGTGCATGAACCACAACTGCCTACTCGAGGTTTTTTGTAGGATAGTTCTAATTTTGGGGTCTCTATTGGCAGGATCTATATGCCACGACTTGACCACCCTACATCAAAACTGCACCCAGTCTGATTCCTCAAGAATCACAATAAATAGTATAGCTTTTACCTAGTTCAGGAAGAATCCGGATGGGTTGTGTTTAATATTTTCTTCCACTCCTGAAAATACTTTTCATAAGTTTCTAACCAAATGAAATGTACATCATTCATAGTCATGGTCATAAGAGGTATAACTATGCAGGAGGAATCGTAGATGAAATGCATGTAAAAGCCAACAACCCCTAAGATACTATGGATGACAAAGACACTCTTGGGATTCTCCCATGAAACTATGATGACCACCATTCATAGATCAAAAAAACTCTTTCTTTTGATATACTATGACCCAATAATTGTACTTTATATATCCTAAAGTGGCATTTGGTGATCTTAGTGTATTTTTGGTGCTCTCTTAGTTTACTCAGCATGATCTCAAGATAGGTTGCATGGTCGTTCCTAGAATGAGAGTAAACTAAGATGTCATACATAATGACTACCAAAAAATAATCAAGATACGGGTGAATAACCCACTTTATAAGAGCCATGAAGATAGTTGGTGCATTCAATAGTCTGAATGGGATAACCATATACTCGTAAAAGCCATATCATCTTTGAAACGCCGTCTGTGGTATACCAAATAGTCTCATGCAGACCTGGTGATATCCCGACCGAAAATCAGTCTTGGGGAAAAATATTCCTCCCTAGAGGTGGTCAAAGATACCATCTATCAGTGGAAACAGATATTGATTCATTAAAGTGTTCTGTTTTATTTGATGATAATCCTTGAATAACCTGAGGGTACCATCTACCTTCTGGGCTAAATAAACAGGTGAAACCCACGATGATGTGTCAGGTCTGATGAAACCCCTGGCTTCGAGGTCTTTAAGATACTTTTGGAGTTCTTAAATAACTATTGGTTCCATCCACTAAGGTGTAATTTAATTTTGTTATGAAATTAGCATGATCTCGATAGTGAACTCTGTGTCCCACATAAGAGGTAAGCTATAGAAATCATTAGGCAATACATCCCTAAAAATATCCACCATTGGAGGGAATTCAACTATCTATGTCCCTTGATCGCACATGAATAGACTTGAAAATTGAGCTGTCAGTCTTCCCAATGATTCATATTTAGGATTAGTTTGGTCTACCTTCATATCCCATTCTCCTTTGTGTAGATATGTGTCTCCCTCATGGGATTCAAAGGACAACCGACAGCGATAGCAATCCACTTCAGCACGATAATGCGCAACCCAGTTCATACCATGAATGACTTCTATTCTGGACATATCAAGGATATAGAAATTCAAAACGAAAATCTACCCACATACCTCCTAGGGGAACCCTTGGAAATGGTGCATTCCCTCTGTCCTAACCCAAGGTGGAGTGTCAAGAGACATGAATCCAAAATTGTACTCAATTGGAAAATAATGACTTTCAAAAAAAATAGAAGATAAAAAGGATTGTGATGCATTAGTATCAAAAAGAGATGAAACTAAATTAGAGGCTACTAGAATTGTAATTCTTTCCATAGATAGTCCTATATTGTTCTCCTCTGTTGATGATTGCACTGCGTACTTGAGACCTAAACCAGAACCCTGAGATGCCACCATGTTGGCCTAAGTCTGTCCAGTATGCTGACATTGATAATCTAGATTTTGATTTCCTCGACCACAACTTCCACCATTACCTCATCTTGATTAGATAGTGGAAAAATATATTTAATCCTATTACAGAGTCATAGATCTTTTATATGATGGACTTGTAGTTACAGATCCTCTTCCACTAGATGTTTAAGTGAAGGAATGTTGGAAACCCTGAAGGTGGCCCATCTTTCTGCATTCCCAACACTATGTTTGGTCTCTCGTGCACTGTGTCATCATGTGACCACTATGTTTGGTCTCCCGTGCACTGTGTCATCATGTGAACATCTCAACATAACTGATAACAAGAGACTGTGACATCAAAATGTCCTGTTTGGATAGGATTTCTCCCACATGCACTTTCAAAATATCATTTCTTGATTCCATAGGAGACATCACCTTATCTCGAAAATGAACCACCCAGGATCACAATTTTAGATTCCCTAAAATTTCACTCCAATAATATAGAATGATTTATGATCTCCATGATAGTGGTCAACGGGAATACATTCACCTATGGTCGAATTTTATAATCCAGTTCGTCCACAAAACATCTTGCAGGTATCTCCATGTTCCCAGTTAGAGATGGGGAATAACGCTGATGATATGAGAAATGTGTAGAATAGACAAAAACAGTCATAGATCCCTATTAAAGATGTGGGATCTCACGCGTACAATCATTTCTCAGAGTTTTCAAGAAAAATTGTCCATAATATGGTCTTTGGAAGCCATCCCAAACCATTTCACTAGCCTTATTAGTCTGATAAACAACGTCTAGATAATGTTTAGCAATGTCACAAGGCATGTAGAATTCCATTTTGACCCTTCATTCTCAAAGCATATTGAGGTGGGAAAAGATAGACCTTCTAGCATCTATCCATGAATTATCAGCATGAGGGCCGCCATTCTGAGAAATGTTGGGTGGGTGATGCCTAAGAAAAAAGTCACATGTTAGGGATTCCATGGATGGGGTAGGAATAGGGATACTCTGAACTGGCTGCGTAAACATAAGAAAACTAAACATGAACTGAGCATCAGGCTCCCTCATGATATTGATAGGAGGTAGTGCCACCAACGACACTATAAGAGGTACAACTGGTTGTTTGGGACCCTCTATCTATTGAATGTTATCATTTCCACACTCTGGAGGCACTAAATGATGACATCCTGATGAAATTTGTCTATAATAGCTAAGCACACAACATTATACAAGAGTAATGAAAATGTGGAAAACAATTAAGGCACAAAATAGGTTTGGTGCATAGCTTGTCTATGAGCACTACACAATAGAAAACCAGATTGAAGAGTTGGGTTTTGATATAAAAGAGACAACATAAAAGGTTTAATAAAAATTTTATACAATCCATTTCTATGTTAAGTTAGGTTAGCATCTAGGATACCATCACAACATTCTATTTTTCAAACCAGAAATCCAAAAAAATTACCACTATGAACAAACACACTCACTTGAAAACACGAAAAATGCATGCTGAAAGTAGATATTGCGTGGAAATATGAATGGAATTTAAATCCTATGGTGCCAAATATGATTAATGAACTATACATCCATTGTATGATTGAGATGAATTTGTAAAAACCCTTATATCAACAATACCAACTCAATTAACAACACAAAACAAGTTAGTCTCCCAATGGTGAAATCATATCAATAATAACTGGAATAATCAATAACTGCAATCCCATAATAAGAATTTGGGTTTCCCCTATATAAGGGTTTTCTATGTCCAAGAATTGGGTGCATTCAAAATCCGCATATCCTAGTCTCTAGTCTATCCCAAACTGTAAGTGAAAATGAAATATCACCTTTGTTACTACATTGTAGTGTCCTCGTCGTGGAAGCCACATAAACGGTGTCCTAAGACAGGTTGGACACATAACCTCAAGCATGTCCCCCATAATTCCAGAGGCTACCGAATACCAGTGAGGGCCTTATCGTATCTCCGGGGGAGACTATGACTTCATAGGTAATAGGTAATTTCATAGCAAATGTAACAAAATAGAAATAATAAATTGATGAAGAATTTAAATGAATAAATTTCGGTAGATGCAATATAAATAATCCAACTGAATACTAATCAAATGTGGAAGATCATAAATGATTTCATTCCATAATGTTTGTCAAAATTGAATGTTTAGAAAATAGAAACTGATGCATACTAACAAATAATTGAAAAGTCACAAAGAAACAATTTCATCATGGGAAAGGCTCTGTCCTCATCCCATGTCTCAATACGAAGCAGCAAGAATCAATAAAGCATTAGAAGCAGCATGCTTACCATGTTCAAAACTAGCAAGCATGTAATATACTCGGGTGTCAATGACACCTGATCATGGTGTGAGAAAAAAATCCATGTAGGCTGGCACCCACAATTTGTAATCCTTTCTATTTCAGGAAATAACAAAATTCAATGTGTCGTTATATCACTATTGTAAATAATTAATAAATCACAGTTAAATAAATAACTCAGCGAAAGTTTCCAATAGAACCAATCCCTAATACCCTTCTTTAACCTAAGCCCAATGTTTGAAAGGGGTACCTATAAAAAGAATAAACATAATCATATATATAAATCATGGAAGATTAAGGTAAATCAAGGCGGAGGAATGCCCCTAAGGTTGTGATGTTTCATGGTGTCTACATCATGTGTCAATTAGGTAAGATTCAAAATACTTGTAAATATAAAAAATATCCAAAGACTAAATACAACATTAATATAATCCTTCTGTGAATCATTATTAAGGATCATGTTGATAGTTGGAGTCCAAGCCAATCCTGAAGGTATCACTATAGAACATCCTTCAAATTATCAAATACCACCTAACCCATCCAAGGAAATCTTTTGAAAGACTAAATATCCCTCGAGGCTTGGATTTACCCTAAGTCCATTCTAATCTCGTAAAAAGGGGTTGAGCATCTTTTATGGTTTTCTTAGACACATATCCAATGGATCTATCCTGATGGGCCATTTTGGAGCCAATGTTAATAATAAGTATTTGAAATCCCGGGGATGTCTCTATCTCGCTAAGCCAAAGACTCTACCCCCAATGCGTAGTGGAAACCAATGAGGAACAAATGGTATAGCATTTCCCTTAATGTGGGAACCACCTTATTTCCCCACCCTTAATTTAATTAATGATTCACAGCAGAAGATATGACCTATAATGCATATGTAATTTCAGTTTTAAAACTAATTCGATACACATGTACAACACAAGGTATTAATACAATCTTAGAGAATACGAACATAACAAGGTAAGATTCTATATCAATACAAGAAGATATATACTATTGTTAATAATTAAATAAATAAGCACAAATAATGACCAAAGATACCAAAATACAAGGTTCATAATTAATCATAAATAATTATTCAAATTAACCACATCAAAAATAGGGTGTAGTACACATGGAGTTAATTAAATTAAATAATCAGGATAAAAAAATTATAATCACCACATTGTCCCACCAAATGGAATTTCATTCCCCATTGAAACATATTAAACAATTTAATTTATGATAATTAGGGTTTAAACAATTAGGCAAAAAAATTAAATTAAAGAATTTGTGTGAATTTGTACAATGTCAGAAGGCACCGACTAATGACGCCACGTTGCATTTTTATAAATCACAAAAAAATGAGGGAAATGGAGTTGATGAAAAAATATATAGTCATAGATGATTGTATGTTTCATGATAGGCTTTGTTTTGAAAAAAAATGGAAGAAAACAGATGATTTATTAAAACCCCCAAAATAGAGTAAAATCCATCTATGATGAAATGTGCGTAGAATACTCAGTGAAACTCTTCAATTATAATTGAGAAATGATTACCTTGCCTTAAGGATTGCATGGATCTTGATAGTGATGAAATCAAATAATTATCAGAGATGCGGCAGTATTCCAATGATTGAGAAGTGGTTGTGCCACCTAGGGAGAGGGATGGGCACAATGTGAGGGAGTGGAGTAGAGAAAGAGGGAAATAAAGAATTAAAGAAAAGAATGAAAAATAAAACAAAAACAAGAGAAAATTAAAATAAAAGTAAAAAAGGAAAATAAATGAAAAATTAAATTGATTTAAAATGATGGATAGGAAAAAATAGAAAATTTAAAAAATAATGTAAATCTCTTATTTATTAATTTTTTTTATTTTTTTCCACAACCCCATTTCTATTTTATTCCAAAATTTCTTTTTTCCCTTGTTTATTTCTTTTATATTTATTTAAGTCACTTATTATTTCTATTTATTCAATAATTATCTATTTTAATCTTCAACACTGCGCTAATCCGCGATATATCATTTTTAATAAAACCATTACAATCACTTAATTAATTTAAAAAGGCTTCTCGGGCCCACCGCTGGGTGCATAGGCACACACCATGTGTCACTTTAATAATTTAGACAACAAAAATTATTAATGTCCCATACTTGATTAAGGCTGGGATGTTACAATTACTCCTAGATAAATGAGTGTGTCTTAATATAGAAAAAAGCAATCACTTTTATGTCAGGATTTAATCAATCTCAATAGATGGAATGTGATATTAGAACTAATATTTTCCATGAGGGATTTTTTTACCAATCCATATATAATAATTTTTATATTCTTCGCATGGTTTTTTTATATTAAGTGGAATTTACATTATTAATTAACAATTTCTTAAAAAATAATTTATGTAGATTTATTTTATTTTTTATATTTTAATTCTTGATCATTTATTTTAATTGTATGAACAGATTTATTCAACCAAATAAAACATCCATCATATAAATAAATAATTGTGCACTATCACATATGATTACTATGTGATATGATCCGGGGATATTATATTTTTAGATTATTGAGTGAAAGATAAAAAAGCCTTGACACATGTAGAAATTACTACATTAGTTTTTATTGAGATTGAATTGGAATGTTCCTCCAATTACCTCTACAAAATTTATTGTGTTCAACATGATTCATGTCTAGAATAATATCCTTTTTTGAGGAAATATTTCTATAAAAATGCTTAATAACCTTTTACCATTGTGGTTTCATAATTGTTATGAAGTAAAATTTATATGAATTATAAAATAAATAGATTAATTATGTAAATAATTATTTTTTGAATAAAATATTCAATCAATTTTTAGGGAAATTTTATATTCCCATCAAGTTTTATTTTAAATAAAATAGGGTGTATAATATTAAGGTTATATTATATGTTCCTTTTTATACGTTTTATTTATTTCCATTATAAATTTTATTATAAAAATATTGTGTACTTTGGATATGGAATAAGGTATGAATTCTAAATTTTATTAAATCCAATTTTGTATTTTAAGTTTTTCATGAAGTCAATTTCACTTGACACATTGTTTGACTAACACTATGTAAAATCATTGTCAATAGAATTGAATAAATAGGGGTATTATTTTATATGGTGATACATGATGTAAATGGAATATTATTCCATTGGAAAATCTATATAGTCCACATAGTATGTATTCACACAAAATAGATCAAATAGGGGATTTTGTCCCAAATAATTGAACAATCAATTTCTTATTTACTTAAGAACACACTAGAGTGACAGATAACCAATGTATGATCTATCATGAATTCCACTTAATATATTTTATTTTCATGATTTACTATTTATCAATAAAATATAATATAAAATTATAACTGAAAATATTGGGTTTAAAAAAATAATTTTATATATTAATATATTTAAATTCTAGATAAATATAGAATTAAAAAAATTAATTATAATATGTTTAAATCCTAGAAAGTTTCTAGGGATTTTAATCAATTTCATTAAATGAATTCCTACACATTATTAAACTTAATGCATAGATAATGAAATAAAACTCCAGACACACAAATTGTAATGGTTATTATAATACTATGTGACCTCTTCATGCATGATTACTCTCTCTCAATCTATATATTTTCTACTAAATCACTACACATCATAAAAATAATGGTTCATTACTATATAGCTACAAACCATTTTTTTTGTTTTCCAAAAGCCGGTTTAAGGAAAGCGGGAAACCATACAATTCAAACAAAATGCTCATTCAATTAAAATTACAACATTCAAAAACCTCATCTCCAACATAGTTCCTATGAACCTCGAGTCGAGCACTTTCCACGAGTCACATAGCTCCTTCCTCGAGTCACACACCCATCGCATAAAAAATCCATGCCTATCGCCTCCCCATCATCACCATGCCAGAGAGACCCACCAGAAACCTTATCATCGTCAACGCCATCTTCACTGATTTAACCACCATCATTCAATTCAGATCAATCAAATAACTATATCACTACCAGCATAAGCACATCCATAGGGTAATACCCATAATCACCCAACAATAATAGAAAAATAAACCAACATAACCCGAACAACATAAAAATGATTCATCAGTCACCAGAACCTAATCTGGGAGATCTATAATGAATCCAAAGTAATGTGTCGAAGAATCTGACACTCAGTAGACTAAAATCCTCAACTTGGTCATGAATACAACCATACATTGCTGATGATAACCCATCATACGTCACCACCACATCTCTAAATCGTCATAAAGATCAAACATCACATGTTTCATCAAATCAACAACATTTACACTGAAATCCATCACCCAAAATCCATAAACTAGATGCCGGAAGAAAGTCCCTCAATGCAGATCCCGTCGGCGCCAACCAGTATGCACTTGGAGCCGATGAAGAATCTCCCACTATGCACACCGTAGGCAAGGAGGATCCCCTAGGATGCAGGAACTCGGAACTCATACCCAAAAAATAGTCACACCTCCATGAGTTCCCTATCCATCTTAGAGGGAGTCGGGTAAGAAAAATCTAGCATCCATGCAATGGCCAAGTCCACGAAGCACGGCCACTGCCAAGAATACACCACCAAATCTCAACGAGAACAGGGAGGTCACTGCATCAACCTGAGGCAAAGGAGGCAGCGGCGAGGGAAGAAACCCTAATGTATTATTCTTCAAATTCTTCCATTTCACTTGGTATGAATATATTGATTCATCACTATTTGAATCAAAATATTCTAACAACGTGAAATGGAAGAATTAGAAGAAGAATACATTAGTAAGTAATGTGTGGTGATGGAACATGTAATTAGTTTAAATACATTCAAATACATAGAATAAATCATTCTGAAACATTAATGTGTAAATAAAACAAAAACAATAAATACTACCTACCTAATAACAATATATGCGTTAGTTTTCCATCTCCATAGGCTTTTGAATATAAATGATGAAACATGATAATTAAAAATGATAGATTATAGTTAAAGATATTATATATTTATTATATAGAAAGAAATTAAAAATATAATTTATTTCGCTATTTCAAAAGAAATACTGTTAACTAGATAAAGTAATAATATAATCAACGTGAATAAAAATAGTGTAAATAGTAGAATGAAATATTAGCATTTTTACATAAATTTGGAATTTTCCACCCATGTATAATTATAGAAATATTTAAAGCCAATATTTTACTTAAGAATAATGAATACCCTATGGAGGGGGATAGATAAGTCAATTTATATCTAATTTTAGTTTTCCCTCTCCATTTCTTATCCCAATCGTACAAATGACACTTTTTATCCTTCACATTTTTAATGAGTTAATTATGTAAAATAATTGGAAAAGAGAAATTAAATTGTTTATCCAAAACCATACTACTATTGGGAGAATATATCAATAATATGTTGATGCACAAGATTTACTTTGAACATTGATATTCATTTAAAACATTGGATTGTTTTATATTATGTTCTTGTTTACAAACAACAGTAAATAGAGATATAATTTATCTCATGAACATATAAGGAATGTTTATCCTATTTAATTTACTTCATGATTTATACAAATATCAAAAAAGAATTTAACAGAAGTATTGTGTCATATAGTGATAGTTTCATCAATATGAAATCGTTTCTAATTTGTATGAAATAATTAATTTGGAACCACTTTGGACTTCCAATACTTCTCAACGCTTATTAAAATATCATACGACTATTCTCAAAACATGAAGTGAAATATATATATACTCATTTTTTTTCTTTCTAAAAATATAATGAAATCATCCTTTTTAAATTTTCTTTATTAACTCTCCATAATTCCAAAGGAAATAATCCATATAACCAAATATAGAAATTTTATTATTTTAATATTTATATTTTATCCACCTTAAAATCTATATTATCGTTATCCATTTTCCTATCATGGAAATGATGATATTTCAAAATATTAAATTTCAAATAAAATATTACTGATACTTAATAAATTAGCTTCAATATTATTTTTTAGTCAAATATCAATGTTTAATATCAATAAATATTGTTGTTCCTACCTATATGACATGAAGCTCATATTCACTACTATATACTTTCTCACACTCCAATACAACCAAATTAATGACAATAGTATATCATAATCATAAAACAATATGTAAATAACTCTCCAATAAATTTTTGAAGAGTATCTTAAAAAATATTCTACAAAACCATTAATCATATTTAATTATTGATTATACAAACATTGAAATTTTGGTAGGATAATTCCATCCAAAAATGAGAAAGTGTATGTCTTTGAAAACAAGTCATGTAATCTCATAATTGACTACTACTCAATACATTTATTATGATTATATTTTAACATTTTCATATTTCTTATGAAATTAATTATAAAAAATTATTAAAATTTATTTAACATGCTCTTGGTTTACCATTACATTTTAAGGGAAGGGCATTATGATTTTGGTAGGAATGTTATGAATGTACACTTATATACACTATAGATTTATTCATTTTCTAAAATTTATGGGGAATGAAAAAAAACAAATCCCTTTTTAGATGACACTTACAAATTTATATATTTCGCTAGTGATACATCATAAAAAATCCCGATAACTATTTTGTGTTTATATTTTACTAAAAATGACTATTATTCTCTTATTGGAACTCAAAGTCATATAAATTTTTAATATAGGAAATAATTGTTACTCATATCAACTGAGACATTGGAAATTTCTTCACCGTTCGTAAAAACATACTATAATCCAGTAGTATTTTAAAAATTATATAATCATGTACAAACAAGATTCTCATTGAATTACTAAAAAAACCATCATACATAATATTACAAGAAGAAATGATATTTTAAGATTTTGAGTAAGTTTCATAAATATTCTTGACAATAGGAAAACCCAAAATTCATTACAAGGGGATTTTTATATCAATATTCCCCTTTGGATCTATTAAATTGTCAAAATATATTCTACAGTTATTCATTTCAATGTACAAAAAAACCATATCTAACCAATAATACATTCTAAATTACATCCCTTCATATTTTCGGACCATTATATACACTTCATGAACTCTACAACGATATAACACATTATATTTGTGTGAAAGAAGAATTAATAGAAAATACCCACTTAAAAAAACCTCCTTGAACTTCATTTTATTTAAATCATCCAAGAGACATCTAGAAAATAATAATTAGGTAAATACACTCCATTTTTTAAAATAATATTGATGGGATACTCCCGCTTTAAAAAAAATGAATACAAGTCCCATACCACTTCATCAATATCATTGAAATAATCTCCCCATAACATAAGAAAAACTTCTTTCCATTTTTTAATGATCACAAGGGATATTTCTCGAAAATTATAAAATTGAGAGTTAGATTTATAATTGTTCAATGATACAGTGTCATCATAACATGTCATGAATATAGAACCCCATGGGGAATTAGTTTTATCCTCTCTGAAACATTTTTGTGGATGGAGGAGGTTGAACCCAAATAACCAAGTATTTCCTTTCAAAATATTAGTTGGGAAATTACATTATTAGGTTATCTAAAATATAACATTCTATTGAAACAAAAAACCAATATCACATATCATTTCTTAGTATTAATCTTGATGAAATTACTATTTATTTGGATGTTCATTATACATGAATGATTAATGATATTTTTCATAGATTGATAAAAATAAAGTTATTAGATGTGACTATAACATATAGTTTCCCATCGACTCCAAAATTCACATGTTCTTTATTTATGCATAGTAATTGAGTATATTAATGAGTATACAAAATATATTCATCATTTATAGTAATATATGAAATATATTTTAGCTTCTTACAAATCTATTAAATGTCTAATCCTCCATGACAGAATGAATTAACCATTCTCAAAATGGGATCATCCATGAATCCAACCCAATATTCATATTTTAATCCTAATACCTCATACTGTGATTTTATGTTGTGTAATAACACACAATATATCACGATTTTGATTTATCAGTGTATTATTTTCATTATTAAATATGGATCTCCATTGGATAGCATTATTAGTTACTGTTTGGAAATCTTCCCATAATTATGTCCAATTATATTTATGTTATGTATAATGTAATTCTAAATATCTTCCATTACATGTTGATATTGGCCATGATTCCAAAAATAAATCCTTACAGATTCATCTGGGTGGCCAAAAAACATACAATGTCCTGTAATATTCCATTCAAAAATAATTGAGTACTTATTTTTACTATATTTTTATGTATTTAGATTTATAATAACAAACTTATGTAACCTACCAATAGGTGATAAATTTTAATAATCAAATAATGGACATCTAGAACCCACACCACATATATTCTTAAAATATCATACACATTGTGTTTTGAAATAAAAAAAAACTATTTCATCCTTATAAACGATCAATAACATCGATAGATATTTTTACTTATTAATTTATAAGTTGTGATCAACTACCCATTATTATAATAAAATATTAATTATTATTTTTCAAGATTATATTAACAAGTAAAATTTTCATGAATTAATTCATACAAAAACATTTTATAAAGGAACCCTTTTATATAATTTTAAAATATAATAAATCCAACTAGTTTGTCAATTTACTCTTCCTAATCAAGAAATATAAAAAGAAATGATTATTTTAAATCTATTTAGTACATATTTAATCCACTATAAAAAATGAACATATTTCATGGCCCTAGATCTAGGAATATACCAAGGCCACTATCGATGTTTTCCATTTATTCTCATCTTCATTATGTTTCCTTCAAAAAACCAACATGGTTCTGATGACATTTATATCATCCCTAGAATAATGTTCAATTTTTTATTTGTTCAATTTCTTCATGTTAATAATTAATTTCATTTAAACAATTTATATCATTGGAGATCAATGATCAAATATTTCTACAATTTAATTACGATAATTAACATATTGAATTCACGCATAATTTTTTATTTAGAAATTTATTTTACTGAAAATATTTTTTTGACTTCATATCTATAAATTCCCATTGAACCTAACAAACAAGTTATGATTTCCTAATCATTAATATTTCATAAGGGTATTATATATCAATATGTTCTTCCCATGGTCAAAATATTATGCGTATCATTTTTAATTTATATTCTAATAAACACATTATCCCTAGGTTTCATAAGATTATCTTTTTCAACAACCATTGCATATTAAAATTCTATATATTTCCAAATACATTTTCATATAATTTATATGAAGTTATTTTGAATGAGTATCGAAGGAAAATAACATCACCCATATGATGTTAGTTTATTTGGTTCCTCTAATTATTTATAAAAATACCTTTTTTCATATATTTTAATATATATATAAATGTTGTATTCTCTATGTTCTACATCACCTAGTGTATCTTCTATTCATTCTTTTCAAAAAATATTTATTGGAGATATGAAATATAATTTATACTATTGTAAAAAATATGATTCTATTTGATTATTTTTAATCAATTTTACTTAGGCCATATTATTAATAACTTTTCCCTCCAATAAAAAATGCCATTTTCTTATAGAATACTAATTTTAAAAAACTAATTCCTTATCTACAATTCATTATATTTTCTACCACATATTTTATATTAAATTCGATGCCTTTTTCAATTAAAAACATATTAAATTTTTTCAATGTATATTATCTAAAAATCCTAGACAAAGTGTCATATAATAGAATACATAGGATTTTTTAGATATTACTATCATCTTTTGAATCCATCAACATTCATAAATAAATAAAATTCAGAATCTCTTTCCAACCATAGATTTAGGTTATATGGGTCCAAACACATCTATTTGATCCAACTCAAGATACCCCATTTAATTTTAATCCATATATATATGTATTTAATCTAAATTATTATCCCTTTTAGGGTTGTGTAAAACAAATGTGTGAACTATTTTAAGATCTTTTTGATGTCACATGATCTCTAATTGATATCTAGTTTTTCCATTGAAATTTTCCTCAAGTGTCCAATCAATTCATCCCACACTCCATTCTCGACCATCATAGATTGAAATAACATTTTCCATCACTATACATATGGTGGATATTAATTTTTTTTTACTTCTTATTAATTACAAAAATTATATAAATAAATATAATGATTAAATCTATTTTTTCAAAATTAATGACAACCCCCGGGTAACATAATCTTTATAAAATTATTATTTTTTGATGAAAACATCCATCCATAAATATATTTGTTCCCATTAAGTATTTTACATAAATATAGGATTTTTTGGATCCAATGATCATCAACCCTTCAATATTTCAAAACATAACAAGACCATATTTTTTATGATTTATTATAATGGTATGATATATTACCATTATGTTTGAGCTAAAACCAATATCATAATTGATAGTATAACTCAATCAATCACATTTACTAAAATTTTAATGATATTTTACTTCACAACAATTCTTTTGTTATAACATGTTTATCAATTTCAATCCTTATAAAGCCAATGAGATTGATCCATCCTCACATCGATGGAATAATATTTATCATAAATGGTTATGAATTAATTATATGTTTTTTAACTAGTTAATGATTATCCTATACACTAAAATTCAATTCCTTCAATTAAAATTTATATATTTAATTTGTACCCTTGAGGATAAATTATTATCCTTATGTATTGAAAAATACTCCATGAAATCAATATCTATTAAAAAAATTAAAAGAAAAAAATTATCATATTTTATGTTGACCTTAGTTATTGAATTGAATTTTTATTGTGGAACAAAAATATTTTACATTCCACATTATTATATTAAATTATAGAAATATTGATGGTGTATATTTTGTTTCATTACTAAATAAAGTTTATCTTTTTGTTTTGTTGTAAGTTACTCCAAACAACATTCCTCTGCTGAGTGGGTTCTTGTGTTCTTTCATCATTAATAATTTTCTTTTCATTATTTCATAGACCATCAAATAATATTCATTTATTAGTAAAAAAAAGTTATAGGAAATTTATTTATTTTTCATTTTACTCCCCATGAAAGTCATTAGTTTCATTAGTGTCCAGCAAACTTGAATTCCATGATGTCTGGTAAGGATTTATAATTTTTTTATTTACCATAAATCATTCACCACTTAATCAATATTTACACTTTGAGTTACCTAATTCTTTTAGACTGATATTTCAATGAATCATTTAATTCATGAATAAAACATATCAACCCTTTAATATTGTGGATTGAATAATTCTCCATTATCTTGTTTTTTGGAATTATAGACTCAAGACATGGAATTTTTTTCTTTCACATGAAAATATTATATTCTTCAAATGGTATATAAATCATCGATTCATGCAATATTATATTGGTCTTCCAATTTTTTTCATAGAGAACATTATCTGTTTCAAGATCTACTTCTAATTTATCATTATGAATTAGTACTCCACTAATTTCAACACTGTAATCAATATTGTTATGTATTGGTGTTCTATTTAATATAACCAAGAATAATTATACTTAGAGGACATTATATTCATCCAGATTTTCATTTTAGTTTATTTTAATCTTATATTATCCTCGGAAGGAATTTTATTGTTTTTAATTAATTTCTCAAGTTCTCATCCCATTATATTTTTGACCATAAATGATTTATTAATGAGTTCTTTCACTTCATCATCATTTTATAATTTATTAAGTAACATTTTTCTAATATTCCCATCATTTCCACCTAAAATCAAGAAAGTGGACGATTTATTTTTAATATTCCCATTTATATTTTTAAATTGGAGGAAAGAGAATTAGTTTCCTCATCAACAACTTGATCAATTAGATCATACACAATTATATTTTTCTCCATCTCCATGAATTATACTTCTTATAAAGTCTTATGTATCATATATGCATCAACACTGTTCATCAACTCATATTCAATGATATTTTTAGGAAGACAATGCAAAGTAACATCATTTAGTTATTTTTATAAAGTACAAAGACATTATAAAAAAGAAAGTGGAAATATCCTCATGAACAAATTAAATATTTATATTTTTAAATTTGTTTACTTTAAACTCCAAATTTCCTCGACAATTAGGGTCATCTGATCAAGTAACGAATCAGAAATCCCATTTGGATGCATTCTGACCGATGAAGATGTAACATATAATTTTATACCATGGAGTCTTCTTTATAATAATTGAGATGTTTCTTCTAGTTAACCCAATATAAATTACATAAATTTCATTTTTAATATGGAAATGGATAATTCCCATGCTAATTAATTTAGTCCTTTGACATTAGCATCAAAAAACCTTCTATATGTTTATATAAAATATCTCATTTCCATGTTAACTAAAATTCCATGTCTGGAATCTAGGTAAAATTAGTTTTGAAATATTCAAAAATAGTGTTCTATTCTACTATTCCATAATAATAAATAATCTATGTTGTCATATGGAATTCCATTATGATTTATGTCAAATTCAATTACATCAAAGGGAGAAATAAATTGACATGAAGAATTATATTTTATCAGACATATTCGTTTAATGAATGAAAAATAACATTAAATATGGGTGATTTTTTTCTTTAATTATATATATATTTACCCTCAACAATTATATTTTCCATGATGATATATATCATTTTTATCCCACACAACTAATATGAAATATTAGTAAAATTAAATAAATAAACAGGAGAAATATACATCATTCACCGAAATAGGTCTAATATAAAGATCATGTAATGTTAATGTGTTTCTGAAAATTAAAAATATAGTTTGAAACTTTTGTTTTACAATATATAGTGTTTCACTAAACCTATTTGTTTAAATCATCCACCAAATAGAAATCTCAGTGCTCTCTATCACTTATATATCAACCTATATATAGATTACTAATATTAATATAATTAAAATAAATATTTATAAATGATATAAAATTTATATGGTCTTTTACATTTTTAGTTTTACAAAATTTGGAATTCTGATACGTTTACATGGGGAAAATTTTCAGAAGGTGTATTATTTTCCAAAATATTGAGTAATATACTCTAATATAAAACCTTATAAAATAGTATTCTTTTAATAAAAATATTTATTATGTTATGTTATATATCAATATTGTTCTTATACATCATTAGCCTTTAGGAAAATACTTTTAAATTGTGGGTTGAAAATAACATATCCATGTAATGAATATGAAATGAAATGAAACATCTAACCATTAAAAAAAGTAAACATATAAAATTATACCTTTTATATAAAAATATTAGAGCTAAATGTATTCACTTATACTCATTAAGTTATCTACAATACCTAAAATTTTACATAACAATTTTCATAAAAATCATAAAGCAATAAATCATTATCAAGAATGGATACATGATATTTTTAGATAATATACTTATTTATATCAACATTTATATGTAATAACATACATATATAATTTGTAATTTTAAAGGAGTAACATATTAACATTTAACAAATTCTATTTCACATGTCCATGATATTAATAGATAACATCATCCACTTTATAGAATTAACTTATATATAGTTAGCTATATCAACATTACCTAATTCATTGGAGGGATACATTGGACAGAGTCATCCCCATTAAACCTTTCCATGACCCATAACATGAATTAATCATAGAAAATATTTCATTCCCATCATAACACTCATATTAACATCTATTTTAATTAATAAAAAAATTCACTATTAATGATACTTTAAAAATGAGTTGAAATATAATTTCTTTTTTAATGTATTATAAAAACTATAAATTCCCTTAATTAAATTATTATGATCATCTTTGAAAAAACCACATAAAAATGTATATTGATAATGAAAAAAGTAATGGCTATTATTCATTTAAATATAATTAATTAAATAAATCTCAAAAATGATAATGTTATACTTTTTTCAATAAACTAAAAAATAACCCATACAGAAACAAATAAATGATTCCCTTTACAAAAATTGTAATGAAATGAAAATAGGGTTCAAAATTTAATTATTCCACACATTTGATTATAATTGGGAAAATTATGTACATTGTATAAATACAAATGATATAGGGGTTAATTTTTTTATAATGGAATACATTAAATCATTTAAAATGATATAAAGAATAATCCCTTAAATGATTAGTTACTTTTAAAAAAAACAGTAAATGGCGGAGATAAAATAAAAAAATATATTTTTGAAACATGTTATTTTAAGTATTTGAATGATAAAACACATAAATATTATATTTTATATACCACACATTATAATTTATGTTATAAGAATCATATAAGTATGACATAATTATAATTGATGTTAGATATCTATTAACTCAAACATTCACTATATGATCCTAATTATTTATAAAATTATACTTTTTCATATATATTAATATTTATTAATATGGTATTAATTTTATGTAAAATTGCACTATTTTTTCCAAAGATTGCCTTATACCCAACAACATGTTTCTTTGATATCATACGTTGCACACAACCTATAGTTATACTGAAGAATAATATAATAATATTATTATTTTAAATGGTAGTTAACGACTTGTCATTGTATTGGAAGGAATGAATTAATCTAACTAATATATGATTATAAATGTTTAATAAATTTTTTAACGTTTATCTAATCTATTTTAGAGGAATAAAATGAGGATTAATCCAATTTTAAGAATAAAATAAGCTAATGTTTTTAAAAGATAGTTTACAGCCTTTTGAAGGAGAAACCCTTTTAAATGTTGTTTATTCACATATATATTTTATATTTGAAAAAATATACTTCTTATATATAAGTGGTCCATAAAAATTTATATTGGTTAAATTTTTGGCAATTTTCTAATTTGGTTCTTTTTTTAATAAATAGTGAGGAATAATGCATTTTATTTCAAACTGCAGTTTCATATAATTTATTTATATAGATATATTGTACCTTTAATTAGTTTGAAAGTCTAATTAGCTTAATTTATTATAATTCTATCCAAATATGTTCATTATATGTAATTTCACATTTATATTAGACTTAAACACATGTCAATATTTTTATAGATTTTACTACATAAAAACATGATTTTTCGTTTAGAAAAATGGAATTAAAATTAAATTAATTAATCAAAATTATGTGTTTTGATTTTCCTAAAATCGATTCCATATTTTGAATCATAATTTCCAAATTTTGTAAATATGTAACTTTTACTTTTGTACATTATGAATTGGAACTTATATTATTATTTTTATTTACCGTAGATAAATGGTAAATTTGTCATATAGGGGTAAAAATATATTTATCATAATATAAAACTACCAGAAAACATGTAATATTACCATTGGATGATATATTTTTGGCACTGGTCATATTTGTGTCGATTTTAGGACCCCATATAGCAACATGGGTATGTTAACGAAATGATATAAGAATTAATTTAAAGAAAATAAAAATATAACATAAACATGTACCATTTAGTAAAAAAAAATCATATAGTGTTATATAATGTGTTTCTTTGAGAATAAATATTCATTATATATATATAATGAATTGAAACATCATTGTAATTTTTTTATGTTTTTTATACATTATATAAATAAATTTATTTATGACACAGTGACGGTGCAGTTATTACCATATAAATAAATGATTCAAATAAATGATTTTATGATTTTAATCATAAATTTAATTTAATCCTTTTGATTCCATATAATTATTTTCTGGATTATTATGAAATATAATTTTTTATTTAAGTCCTTTCTTATGAAAGAATCAATTTTTTATGACAATAACAAAAATAAATTACTAAAAAGTGAAAAATTGACATAAATGAGTTTTAAAACAAATACTTTTTTATTAAATGATATAATAGTCCAAAAAATCTAATATTTGTAAAAAATATTTATTTAATGTTAAAACTATAATTAGTTATAAACTTGCAGTTCTCTAGACATTTTATAGTAACTATAGTAACCAAATATTATGAAACTATAAGAAGAGATGGTAAGATTTAATATTTTTTAACTAAGTGATAGTGCTAATATATAAGGTTATTTTTGTGACCTAAATTTTTTTGAAACCAATTAGTTGACAGTATATCTACACATTATCATCATATCATCGGAAATATTTCTTTGGATCTATTAGAATTCGATAATCAATTTATATTAAATAATATTTCAAGACACTCCTAAAATGACCCTCATCTATCTTATAAAAGGACACAAACTCTACCCACTCACTCACACATCACAACCCCCTTTTATCTTCCAAATTATTCTCAAATAATCTCCCAACATCCCTAACTTCATCCTAGAAGCCTTAACATGGGATGAAGGCCATTCATGGAATCCTTTTGGCTCAAATCGAATGAAGTTACAAAATTTAGTGGTAACGGCTTCTCTCAAGATCTTTTATTTTATTTTCCTACATCACTCCCTATGCTCCTCGTATTATATGATTATATAAAAAACTAGTATAATAAATTTAGTTGGATTGTTTAATGAAACGTATTCTAATAATACAGACACACACATATATCTAATTGATACGAACATACTATTTCAGTTTAAGGCAAACTACTTTCGCATGAAGTGATGACAGTTCAACTTTCTCCTACCACCTATCATGGTGTATATTAAGATGGAAGATTATTTATATATTATATATATAATATTTATATTTTCACTATTATTCTATATTTTTTTAGTTATGAAATACCTTTACGATTTACATAATTCTTAAATACAATATTTTTATTTGAGGAAGTGCATACTACCGCACCCTCATAGTTATATGAATCATTCAAGATACACATGGAATGTATAAATCATGGAATTAATGAAATTATGTGACTTATATATCATAGATATTATAAAATAACTATAACATACATATGTATGATTTAGTTTTCATTCCCTTAATACGACAGAGAAATGAATGTAGCGTTCATGGATATGTATGGCATAATGTTTCCATGAATGGTGCATTTCAATTATTATATCCAAATTTTATAGACTATTATAAAAAAATATAATGGATGTATACGATATTTAAATCATTAATATCATTAATGATATTATGGACGTTTTACTATAGGGAAAATTTACATTAAAAAATTTAATTTTTGACTCATGTACTGAAAATCAACAATATAACCAATGTGAACATGAATAATTATATGATTGTATTAAAAAGGTAATAAGTTATATAAATATAATAATAAACATGGAAAATTCACTCAATAAAATTTAAATTAACTTATGTTTATTATTCTGAAAAATAACAAACATTGGTGATGATTTGCTCTCAAGGTAATGGACTTTGTCTCAATCTCATTTCATTGGGATATATTTTGATTTATACATGAATTTATTTTATACGGTGTATAATTAACCCCTTTGATATTTTAATTTCATTCTAATGTTTCAAAAAGGAATATTTTTCAGTCATTCATTTTAGTAAATGACAAAAAAATGTTTATTTTTAAGGTAAGAATCTACAATGAACTTTCTATAACCGTGAGCATAATTTGAAATTATGATTCATCTACCAGACATAATGTTTTTAAAAAGAAAATAGAATAAAATATTTATTTTTTAGGTATTTTAGTATAGGAATTTTTTGTAGACATGATTGATTATATAAATATCCTTATTTGATTTCATATAATTATAATGTGGAAATGATATTTATCCTTTATTCTTGTTCTTGTGTTATGATTATGTTACAGTTTTTGGACATTATTTATGTATACATGGGGTTATTTGTTAATTATAGGATGGCTGAGCCCGAGATATCTCTCCAATTCATTGGGTAATGTGACAGAGGAAAACAATAATTTTTCTCTTAATAGATTTAGGAAATATACTGGGATGGGTATTCCGAACGTAACCCTGAAGGTTAATCCAAATGTTTTTGTGAAATCTACAGTGTAATTATGTTATGGATTAAAAAATTTACCATTATGATTTATTATTTTAGGATTTATTCATAAATCCTATGATTTAATTATTTTTCTTAAATAGCTTATGTTTTATGTGTGAAAATTGTGATTTCCATTATTTCTATGTATTCATGGACTAAGGTTTTCCTTCCTTATTTATTTTCCCTTACTGATTTTTTTTATAATCATACAAAGCATTTTTTAATTTTTTCACATGTTATATGGATGAGTATGAGAAAAGAAAATTTTAATAGATTTTAATAATGAAAATAATTATTTTTTAACACAATTTTATTTTTGTGATGAATTTGATATAGTAGAAGTGTCTTCATTGAAATATTTGAGATGTAACGTAATATATATGGCCTAGTTATCCTAAATTATAAACTTGAAATTATCCTTAAAGAGAATAATATCAAAATATTGTCTAATCTAATGATTAATTAATGTTTTATGGTTGGGGCCTTAATGTTGGTATCATTGGTCGGTTTAGATAACATTAGTAATTAGGATAATGTTAAATGGATATCCATAAATTGTTTTTACATTATGGTATGATCTATATGATATAGAATTTGATTATAACCATCATTCTTTATATAAGTTATTTCTATGTTCAGAATGGTTTCCTATTGAGGAAATTGGGAATCTATGACGTGACTATATCAAGAGGAAAACGACCTACCAATTGAGAAACTAGAAATAGTTAGAACCGTAACTGAATAGTTTGTTGCTGGGATGACACAATTGGCTCAGGATATATATGGTGAGTGGTATCCATCAACGAGATCACCTAGATCAACAAAAAAGGAACACGTTAGTGGTAGATCATTTCATGAATCAAAATCCCTAATCATTCAAAGGATTATATAATCCTACCTTAGCTGAAGGGTGAATTAAAGCATTGGAAAAGATATATGATGCCATTTAATGTTTAGAACAACAAATTTTTAGTCAATATATTTAAAATTTTGAAGGGGAATTCAATTAGTTTTGGTAAATGGTTAAAAATATCAGGGATTGTGAAGAGCTTGACTCACTAGATTGGAATGTATTCAAAGGTATGTTCCATGGAAATATTTTTCATAGGAGGTTTGAATTATGATGGAAACAAATTCCTAAAATATAGGTAAAAGGATGACTAAGTGTCTTCTTATAAATAAAAATTCACTTGATTGGCATGGTATGCCCCAAATTTTATATATGATATTAACAGTAAAATCAGTCATTTTTACTCAGGATTAATGCCAATTTATCAAAGGGATTGTTCTTCTCATGAGTTGAAAAATTATGAAAAATGTGTTCGATGTGTAGATTAGGTGGAAATGTATTTTACTGATGATCTGATGTTCATTGGAAAATGAAAAAATACGAGGTTGACATGGTAGATGAACTGGAAAAACAATTCAAATCATTATTATGGTAAGAAACATAAATTTATAGTTTTTTTAAAATGTTGATAAAAAATACACTACGGAATGCCTTTAGAATTTATGTATGTTCTTCTGATGAGGTAAAATGGGACATAAGGATCACAATTTCACTATAAAATATCAGGTAGTGGTATGAAAAAATATGATTTACAGTCACTAAAATGTTTTATGTGGAATTAAATTCGTCACTATGGAAATGAGTGTCTGGCGAAGAACTCAAATGATTCAATTCTGCATGAATACATGTATAAAGTTGTTGAGAAATCATTTGAAACTACATTTGAATATGTAGATCCAACAAAGAATGTAGTATCATGTATATTGTTTTTTATACAGATTATTCCAATTGATTTTTTGATTCTTGGTATACACATTATTTATTTTCTGAGAAAATTTCTAGTTAATTGGGAATTCTAAGACCTAATATGAATCCCTAACTCATGGTAAAAACACATAGGGGAAATTATGAGACAAAAAAATATTATAATAAATATCATTTCCTTTTTTTGGAATGAATCTACCTGATAACCTTATAGTTTTTACTCTAGTAGTTATTTGTGTTATTCTGGGTATTGATAGGCATTGCATTTATCAATCTAAGAAGGACTACAATGGAAAATATGATTATTTTCAGAAATAATTTATGTTTGTGTACAATAATTAACCCTTACTGTTGATAACATATTAGGATGCAGAGAAAATTGTAAAACATGTAAATGAATATTACCTTGGAAATATTGTAAACAATGAAGGAACTATTCATATTTATGATATTTCAGTGGTAAATGTGCATCCTGTTGTTTTTTCAAATTATTTTCTAGGTATAAAACCTAATTGGGATGTTAAATTTATTATTGATAAGATTCCTGATGCAATTTAAATTTCAAAAACCCCTTGTAAAATGGATCAAATTGACCTTTTAGAGTTAAATATACAATATCCTTAGTTATTAGATAATGGTTTCACTCAACCTAGAACATCACTTGGGGGTGATCTTGTTTTGTTTGATAGAAATAAATATGTTTAAATGAGATGTTTCATTTATTATATATCCTTGAATAACATCACTATTAAGAACATGTATCTTTTTCCTAATAACGATAATTTTTTTGATCAGCTCCAGGGAGATTATTAATTTAAGAAGATTGACATATGGTTGGGGTACCATCAGTTAAATGTAATGGAAGAAGACATTCCATAGACCGTGAATCATACTAGATATGGGAATTATGAGTTTGTTGTTATACCTTTTGGGTTAACCAAAACAACTGTTGTATTCGTGGATCTGATGAAAATAATTTACCATGAGTTCTTGGATAAGTGTCTGGTTGTGTTTATTGACGATACTTTTTTATATTATAAATGTATAGAGGAGTATAACTGTAATTTAAAAGATGTCTTACAAACCGTAAATGAAAATAAAATGTGTAGGAAGTTTAGAAATAGTGAGATTTGGTTACAAATAATTTCATTCCTTGGTCAAAATGTTTCTAATGGTGGAATAACTTCTGATATTGTAGAAACAGATGTTCATTAAGATAGGAAAATACCCACAATTATTACTATGATTTATTGTTTTCTTGGGTTTTTAAGATATTACTAGAGTTTTGTTGAGTGTTTTTCATAGTTATCTAGTCCACTAACTAAAATTACTCTAAAAGGTGTCAAATTCATCTAGAAAAAATATTGTGATGAATTTTTTCATGAATTGAATAGAATTTTGGTTAATTATACTGTTTTGGCACTACCATCCAGAAATGGGTAATTTGTTTCCTATATTTATGCTTTTCTAAATGTAATTGGTTGATTCCTAATAGAAAATGATCTGATAAATCCTTATGATTCATGTCATTTGAAAACTCAAGAGTTAAACTACCTTACACATGATATGGAATTACCTACTATTGTTTTTTATATAAAGAATTTGGATGAATCTTTTAAATGGTGTGAAGTGTAAAATTTATAATAATCACAATAGTTTTAAATATATATTCACTTAAAAATAATTAAACATGGGATAGGGGAGATGGATGGAATTAATCATGGAATACGATTCCACAATTCATTACTATCCAAAAATGGAAATAAAGTGGCTATCACTTTGTGTCAAAAGTGTTATTCTGTATTAACCACACTACGTTTAGAATGAGGTCCATTGGTTTCATGATTTCATGAATTGTGGATTGGATGATTTTAGTGTAGGGAATTCCTCTATTTTTGATTTAGGTGGAAATTAAATCATCTTTATCAGACAGAATTAAGTATGCGAAGATAGAAGACAATGAGTTATAGAAAATGGTTGAATTGGTTAAAAAGGGTATGTTTCCTAAATTTTACATTTATACAGATTGGGTTTTGAGTTTTAGATGGAGATTATGTGTGCCTTATAATTTATATTAGAAGAATGAGTTATTATGTGAATCTCATTATTCTCTGTTTTAGGTCATCCTTACTGTACTAAGATGTGCATAGATCTTTTGGAGTATTACTAGTGGGATATAATGGAATGATATATTGCTATCTTTATCCTAAGATGTTTGATTTTTCAACTGGATAAAGAAGTACGATTGTTACCGAAATCGATGCTTAACCCTTTTCCAGTGCCATAGTAGTAATTTTAAAATGTATCCATTGATTTAGTAGCGGGGTTTCAAAATACTACTCAGGGTAAAAATGAAATATGGGTTATTATTTATCTATTGAAAAAATCTTCTCATATTTATTCTATTTTAGATGATATGTTACTAGATCAAGATTCTAGGTTTTATATTAAGGAGATATTCAGGTAAAATGGAGTTCCCCTCTACATTTTATCTTATCTTGATCGCAGGTTCACATACAAATTTTGGAAGGTCCTTAAGAAGTCATTCGGTACTACGTTAAATTTCATTACATCTTTTCAGTAGAAATCATATGGGAAATAAGAAAAACCAATTAAAATATTAATAAATATGATACATTCTTTTTCAACGGACTATTAGGGAAGTTTGGACTAAAATAATTATTTGGTTGTGTTTTATAATTTTTTTTAGTATACAGATGGCACCATTTGAAGAATTATATGGAATCAGGATTCGAACACCATCTTTTTCAGATGACGAGGCTGAAAGGATGTTGATGGGGTAGGAATTAGTAGAATATATGGAAAGAAAAGATCAATTTATTCAGAATCACATGAGAACATCTTAGATACAGAATGAATTTTATGTGGATAACTAGAGGAATGATATTTATTTCGAGGAAGTTGATCATGTATTTTTCCAAATTTCTCCTTGAAAAAAGTGATGCATTTTGATAAGAATGGAAATCTATGATCGATGTTCATTAATCCTTGTAAAATGCTAGATAATGTCATATTATTTTCTTATAGATTGGTTTTACCTATGTTTATACTAGGTACACAATTATTTTCATGTTTCAATTGTACGAATGTTTATGAATGATCCATCTCGTGTTTTGAGTCCTTAGGCAGTTCAGTTCGAAGAGACACTTTCTTATGAGGAACAACCAGTCCTGATTCTTGACTACTAGGAGAATGTTTTGTGGAATTGGGTAATTTATTAGGTAATAGTATTTTTGGAAAACATATATTATCAAAGAGGAAACATGAGAATACGGAAATGAAAAGAGAGATAAATAAACACACTTGTTTAATAAGTAATTAAAAATGTGGGGATGCTATTTTCAAAAGAGGGGAAATATGTAGTATCCCAAGAATTTATATAATAATAAATTATATTATTTATTAATATTTTTGAATGGGAAAATAATTTTTTGATCATGGGGTTAGTTATTTCGATAGCATACTCGATACACAACAATTTGTGTCTCTTAAATATTATGATGCCCACAACATTGAGTAATATAAGCAAATAATATAATGTTGTTATTATTTTAAATAATATTTAATCCCTATCCATTTTATTGGTGAGAATGAATAGAACCTTATTCAGTATGCTTATACTCATTTTTTAACTTTTTTGCATTTATCCAATAAATTTTGTAGTCTTAAAATATAGATGAATCCAATTTTAAGCCTAAAATACTCTAATATTTTTTGAAGGCAGTATGACCACCATTTAATGGATAAGTCTATTTGAATCTTGTTTTTATAACTTTTATATGATCTATTTGAATAAATAAACTAATTTTATAGAAAGAGACCTTCAATATTTAATTTTTTATATTTTTGGAAGTTTACTAATAAAGTTCATTTTTAAATGAATAATGAAAGATAGTAATTTTTAAATCAAAAAATAATTTTAATCTAATTTATTTATATATATATATTGTACTTTTAATTTCTATTAAAATGTAATTGGATTAAATTTTTAACATTTAATACAATTTTTGTCATTGGAAGTAATTTCACACTTAAATTGGACATAAACAAATGTCAATCTTTTAATATTATTTGTTTCTTATAAACCGATTTTTTTGACAATGAGAAATAATTTTAAATTAGTTTAGAAAAACTTTATTTTTGAATTTGAAAAAATATATTCCATATTTGGAATTAGAATGTCTGAAATTTTGTAAATAAGTATCTTTTATTTTCGGAAATTTTTAATATTAATATCAGTAATTGTTTTTATTTACGATGGATAAAGTGTAAATATCATAAATAATGGTGAAATATAATATTGTAATTATATAAAACTAAAATATCACATATTTTAATACTATTAAATGGAATATTTTCATCCATGTGAATATTTGTGTCTATTTTAAGAACCCATGGAGCAACATGGGGGTGATAATGACATGTTATATGAATAAATTTTATCGAATGATAAATATAACATAAAGATCAATATTTTAATATTTTTTTTAATATTGAATTATAAAACTAATAGATTTTAATACAATTATTAATTATAAATTTTAAAATATTTACTACATCATGTAATTTTATTTTTAATTTTTAGACATTAAATATCAAAATTTATTAATGACACAATGATGATGCTGTGATTACATTATTAAAGAATGATTCAAATAACTGATATTATAAATATTCAAATAAATGAAATTAAAAAATTTAATACAATCCACGAATTCTATTTATGATTATGACATATTATCTTTGTTTTATAGTTTTTTTCAATGGAATAATGTTTTTATGACTTTACAAAAATCAATTACTAAATAGTGTAAAAATTGACCTAAATGAGTTTTTAATACAAATACTATTATATTAAATGATATTATAGTTATAAAAATATATGATTCAGCCAACATACTAATTCATCCCATGTACTTATACATGAATACATGGTGAGTGTTAATGTTTTTTAATTAAGGGATACATCTAAATGATAAGGTTATTTCTCTGACATAAACATTCCTAAAACTATTGGTTGGGAGTATTTAGGCCCATGATAATATTATCCTAGACGCATTTCCATTTTTAACAGTTATAATTCAAAAATCAAGTGATAATAAAATAATATTTTAAGACATTCCTAATCTTCGTCTCCTCACTCTTATAAAAGGCCTCCAATTCTATTGACATCATTACACCTCTCAAGAAACATAACTCATACAAATTTGGCTCGTATAATCTACCAAAATTTATCCCTTCCTTATATAGTTCATTAATTTAACATAAGTCAATTAAATAATGAATTTGGCTCAAATTAAACGAACGTACCCAATTTAGGGGCAACATCATCTATCATGTTCCTTTCCATTATCTTTAGCATTCACACCCTATGCTCTTCTTATTATATGTTAAAATAACAACCCTAGTATCGTAGATCTTTGAAGATATTTTTTTTGATAATTATACCACCTACAATTGAACAGACGACCTTCTAATGGATACAAACATATTGTTTTGGTGTACGGTGAACAACAGCGTCACGAAACAATAATTGATCAATTTTCTTCTACCACCTCTCATGGTTTCCATTATGATGACACTATATTTTTATATTATATATCTTATATTAATATTTTCCCTATTATTATATATATTTTTATTTATATATTACCTTTATGCCTTCCCTAATGCGTAAATATGGTAATTTCATTTGAAAAATTCATGACAACCGCCCACTCAATGTGATATGACATGTTATTTATGTATATGGTATGCATAAAGTATATTAATAGGGAATATATGTAACATATAGAATATAGATACTATACTATAATTATAACATACCAATGTATAATTTATCATTTCTTCCATTATGATGACAAGTAAATGAACATAACATTATTGTGTATATATGGTCTACTATCTCTAGGCACGCTTCAATTCATTTATTACCTATAAATGATAGAGAATATTATAAATACATATATACTGTTTAGATATGTTATTTAAATAATTAATTTAATTTTATAGATTTTGGACTATTGATTACATGGAAAATTTACATCAATGTAAGTTCATTTTCGACTCATGTGATAAATATCGACAAAACGACTGATATGAACATGAATAATTATATGATTGTTATAACAAGGTAATAATTATGATGAATGTAATAATAAACTTGAAAAATGTTCTGTAACAATTATAAATTATTTTATATTTATTTTTTAGGAAGAACAAGGAACCAAATCATTGTTTTGTACTCAATGTAAGGGTCTTTCTCTCAATCATTTTTCATTGAGGCATATTTTGATTTATACATGAATTTATTTTATACATAATATAATAATAAACATTTACTTTTAATTTCATTCAATATTTTTTCAAAGGGATATTTTTTCTATGAAGTGTTTTACTAAATGAAAATGGAATGTTTCTTTGAAACGTAGGCAGAGACAATAACCATTCTGTCACCGCGATCATTACATGATATTTTTCTTATTTTAAATGGTGTAATTATTTTACTATGAAATGTTAATACCATATTCATTTTTTTGGAATTTGGGAATTGATAATGTTTTTCATAATAGATTGACTATATCAATATCTTGATATTATTTCATAACATTGAAATGTGGAAATATTATATTTATTTTACTCTAGTCCATGTGTTATGATTATGTTATTGTTTTTGGAAATTATTTATGAATTTGGGTGGTTTTGTGATAATAAAATGGATGGTGATCCCGAGTTAGCCCTCTAATTCCATGGGTATCATGTTAGAGGTAATCAATAAGGTTTCTCCAATGAGATTTAGGGAATATACTATGATGGTTATTCCAAACATAACCATGAATGTTACTCACTTTGTATCTATGAATGTTAAAAAGTAATTATATTATAGATTCTATAACTTACCTTTTTTATTTATGATTTATATAATTTTTTCTTAAATATTTATATTTCATGAGGTGTCATAAAAATATTATGTTTTACAATTGAAAAGTATGATTCCAATGATTTGAATGTAATCCTTGAGAGATGTTTTATTTCATAATTTTATATCCATTAGTGTGCTTTTTATGAAATCTATATATAGAAAATATATTTATGAAATGATGAAACATGATGGTTGATTTATATACAACATATGTCATAAATTTATGTCCCTACTCATCTAGTATGGATTGAATGGGTTCTGAATAGTAACGGACCGAATCCGGAGCCCCTCCACTGGTGCCCCGTACCTGGTTCGCCACATGACCTGAACTGCGTTTCCCCAAATTCCAGAGGCTACCGACTAGCAGCGAGGGCCTTGTGGAGTAAGTGGTAAAACTATTCCCTCATTCGGTAAAGTATACAGTGGAAAAACAACCAGTCACAATAATAGAAACAACAAACAGCATACAACAACTGAACTGAACAGCAGAAGCAATGTATTAAATAATGATGATGTATCATGGTACATATGTCTATGGAAAGCAGTAAACAATCATATATGGACCCATACTTTACATACATTGTTAATTCTTCAAACTTGAGTACACTTATTACAACATATAAAAAAACCATGAAAGGACAGAATATGAATATTGTCTTTAGAAACTGGGAATCATAAACAACTGGTTCATAAATCATCTACGTTGTCTCCCATTTATTTCATCATATATAGAGTCCCTTTTTGGCATATCCTATTTAATAACATTCTTCCTTACCTAGGGAAATAAATCATAAAAAATGGTGAGCTCAAATTCTCAGTAAGGGTTAACAAAAGAAATATCAATCACATCATATTCATAAGAACATAACATTTTGGAAATCCTAACCTACAAAAGAGATCATAATTTCATAACATGGGATAAATCATAGTAGTGAAATGTAGTCACAATAATCATAAAAGAAAACATAAAACTTTGTTACATACACACATAATCATATAAAATCATTTTTTATTATTCAAGACTCATTGTCAAGACTATCTTAGCTTACAAAGTCCATTTCTGAACCGAGTTCACTCCTCGTTTAAGTCCAGTTTCTCTGAACCAGTTTAACCTGCCGTTCCAGCCATGTCTATATCATGAGATATAAATCTTTACCAAATGAATTGGAGGGAGATACAGGTCCCACCCATCTCATAATGATACCATTTTTATGTGTGCGACAAGATCATAAATCATACATCATAGCAAAACCGATGTAATAAAAATGGGATTCTTAAACATCATTCCATCATAACATAAATCATATAAGATAAAAGGACTTCATAAAACTAATTCCATCATAACATAATTAAATCAATGTGAAAATAGGGATAGAAATATAACCCTATATTATCTTATATGGAAAATAATTTTGATAAAATTCTTAAACTCCATTCTTGAGAAAAATATCCTTTCTACTTCAAAAACATTTTTCCTTTCCTGAAATGTCATATAATTTTAAAATAAAAGAATTTGATTAAAAATAAACTTGAAAAAATTTAAAGGAAGATTCATGGAAATAATGATCTAAAAATCCATTCATGATGTATAAGTTAAAAAAACATTATTCCCGTACCTTGGCCGGAAAAGTCAAAAAGTACCTCGTACGAAAAACGACAAAAGATTCCATTCATATCATTTACTAAAGAATCAACGAAGGGTAAAATTGGATTTAAACAATTTTAGGTGGATTTAAATAATATTACATATTGAGGAAACATGGATGTGGATGATAAATATTCCCCAGTAAATTCTGAAGTATAAATAATCTTGGATAAAAATGAGATTGTGAGATTTTCCATTACCTTAGGCCAGATTTGCTTCGTAAGTGTCCAGACATCCGATATGATGATTTAAATAATGATATTGACTTATTCCAGAATCATAATTATTTTTATGATATCATAAATGGTCATATTCTTATCTTCTTATTAGTAATATTTCATTGTAACTAGTTATTCGGGTGTTTATTTCTTTTTGTTCTTATGTGTGTTTTGTCGAATAAATTCTTATTCTTCTTTTTAGGTTATAGATTCCTCATTTACATAATGGTATTAGTGTAATACATATCATATTTATTAACTCAATTCATTTATGTAATCATTATGCAATGAAAATCATGTAGAATGAGTCGCATCACATCATGGAGACGGTATTCCGTACGTGCACACAAGCGTTGATATCATTCCCATGATCGTGGAATTGTATTGGAGTGTATGTATACTATTTTAGAATCAATACAACTTTACAATAATTATATATAGTAATTATTTACACCATTATACCCATCCAAGTAAGGTGGTGGTGGAAAATAGATTACACCACGGCGTGGAGACGGTATTCCGTACGTACGCACGTTCGGTTATTTTGTTTTCCGTAGGATGGATAGATGGTGAAATATGGTTGATTCATTCTAATAATAACATATCAGTATATGAGTGATACTGATGTTATTACTTCAGAATGAAACATCTAAACTAGAAGAAGTGGAAGAAGAAATAAAGTTGAAAGAATCGGAAACAGACATTAACTCTTCTTTGAAGCGCCTCTTTGAGACCTCCTCTTAGGAAACTAAAATTGGTCTTTGAAGATAACCAGGACCTCTAGGATGTTTCTAGGGAAGTGTAGAACATAATTTTTCAGTGTTTGGCCGAGCATGAAGTCTCAAAGTGGTGTGAGGGAGAGAGGGAGAAGGTGCCCTTTTATAAGGGAGAAGGGGGCACCTTTGGAAAAACAAAAAATATTATTTTATTATAAAGTCATATTCAGTTTTTAATAGCTCCAAATTGGTTTATATTCATGCTAAGGTGGGGAAGGGTCGAAATACTCTCATATAATTGAATTTAGACAAGTTTAGGTATATATTTTAACCTTATTATTTAGAATTAACTTTAAGATAGATAATTTAACTTTTACCGTGTCTTCTTGTATTCATACACTATAAGGATAATAAGGATAATATAACAATCCAAAAGAACCCCAAGTTGTTTATTATTAATATATATAACCTTATATAAGTCACATGACCGAACCTTAGTTTTTTTGGAATAAAATAACAATTAATAATATAATATTAGTTTTAAAAACTATTTTATGTCAATTTTGACACTATTTGGTAATTGATTTTTTTGAAAATCATAACAGAATGATTAGTTCGAACAATGTTAATTAAATCAATACTAACATGTCATATTAACAAATAAAATTATTGTAATTCATAAAAAGTCTCAAATTACATTTATTTGTGTATTTATAACATCAATTATGTCAAAATTTCCTTAATAATATAATTATTGCATCATCATTGTGTCATAAATAAATTAAATTATTTAAAGTATGAAAATTACAAATAAAATACCATTATTTAAGAAATTGTTTTTTCTTTATAATGAATATTTATAGTCGAATTTATCTTATGTATAACACTATATTAAAAATTATTTAGTTATTAAACTTTGATTTTAACTATTTTAATCCTTCTTTAAATAAATTAATAATAAATGTCCTAATCTAATCCAAGTTGGCCTAAATGGTCATATTTTATTCCTAAGGTTGATTTTTGGTCGAATTACACTTATCCAATAGAATTAGGGTATGTGTTAGGGTAATAATAATATCAATTTTACCCTTAATTACCCTATTTACTTTTAACGGTGTTAAAAAAAGTAAAAAGTTACTATTCACCAAAAATTATATTTAATCTCATTGAACCACATTTTAGTCCTGGATATAAACTGTGTCTCTCGGATTTTCGAAATTCCACTCACAGAAGTGGAAAAATTGTGTTTTATTTAAATTTTCAAATTCCCCCAGGAGGTGGGTAAAAGACGGTGAAAAGTTCAATAAAATTTTTATATATCTAAAATTATTATAAAATGACTCCAATGAATTAAATTGAACTTATATAGGTATTATATATCAATTTTTACCTAAAATAAATTTAAATAAAACAAATAAATATTTAAATAATATGTCGGGTTCTACTCATTGACTAAAACGAAGAATAACAGTGTGAGCAACACTAATTATAATAGGAAAACCACATAATCAAGAATAAAATTTTACACTTAAGGACTTATCATAGGTTATTCATGTGCATTTCTAAAACACTAATATTGTGTTCTATGCTTAGACATATCCTTAGCATTCTTACTAAGGCTTTCACATCCTAGTTTCCAATGGTTGACTATACCTTTCCTCTGATACCAACTATAACGTCCCATACTTTACATACATTGTTAATACATAAAAATTGAAGTACACTTATTACATCATATAACAAAACCATGAAAAGACCGTATAGGTATAGTGTCTTTAGAAACTAGGAAATATAAACAACTGGTTCATAAATCATCTACGTTGTATCCCATTTATTTCATCATATCTAAAGTCCCTTTTTGGCATATCCTACTTAATAAATATCTTCCTGACCTAGGGAAAGAATACATACAAATGGGTGAGCTCAAATGCTCAGTAAGGGTACACAAAATAAATATCAATCACATCATATTCATAAGAACATAACATTTTTGGAAATCCTAACCTGAAAAAGAGATCGTAATTTCATAACTTGGGATAAATCATAGTAGTGAAATGTATTCCCAATAATCATAACATAAACCATGAAACCTTGTGTCATACACAAATAATCATAGAAAATCATTTCTTATTAGTCAAGACTCATTTCCAAGACTATCTTAGCGGACAAAGTCCATTTTTGAACCTAGTACACTCCTCGTTTCAGTCTTGTTTCACTAAACTAGTTTAACCTGGAATTCCATCCATGTCTATCTCATGAGATATAAATATTTTCCCAATGAATTGGAGGTAGATATAGGTCCCACCCATCTCATAATGATACCATTCTTATGTGTGCCACAAGATCATAAATCATACATCTTAGCATAACCCATGTAATAAAAATGGGATTCTTAAACATCATTCCATCATAACATAAATCATATAAGATAAAATGACTTCATAAAAATAATTCCATCATAAAATAATCAAATCAATGTAAAAATAGGGATTTAAACAGAACCCTATATTATCTTATATGGAAAATAATTTTGATAAAATTCATATACTCCATTCTTGAGGAAAATATCATTTCTACTTCAAAATTTGTTTTCCTTTCTTAAAATGTCATATAATTTTAAACTAAAGGAAGTTGGTTAAAATGAACTTGAAAACTTTTAAAGGATTCTTCATGGAAATAAGGTTTTAAAAATCCATTCATGCCGTATAATTTAAAAAAACATTCTCCCCGTACTTTGGCTGGAAAAGTCAGAAATTACCTCGTATGAAAAATGACAAAAGATTCCTCTCATATCATTTACTAAAAACTCACCAAAGGGTAAAATTTGATATTAAAATTTTTTGGTGGATGGAAATAATATTACATATTTTGGAAACATGGATGTGGATGATAAATATTCCCCAGTAAATTCTGATGTATAAACAATCTCTGATAAAAATGTGATTGTGAGATTTTCCCTTACCTTAGGTCTGATTTGCTTCGTAAGTGTCTGAAACTCTTGTATAATGATTTAAATAATTTTATTGACTTATTACAGAATCATAATTATTTTTATTATATCATATATGGTCATATTATTAGCTTCTAATTAGTAATATTTCTTTGTTACTTGTTATTCGGGTTTTTATTACTTATTGTTCTTATGCGTGTTTTGTAGAATAAATTCTTATTCATCTTTTTAGGTTATATATACCTCGTTTACAGAATTGTATTAGTGTAATGAATATCATATTTATTCACTCAAATTCATTTATGTAATCATTATGCAATGAAAATCATGTCGAATGAGCCGCATCACATCGTGGAGACGGTATTCCGTACATACGCACGAGTGATGATATCGTTCCCATGATCGTGGAATTTTATTGGAGTGTATGTATACTATTTCATAATCAATATCAATTTCCAATAATCATATATAGTTATTATTTACACCATTATACCAATCCAAGTATGTTGGTGGTGGAAAATAGATTACACAACGGCGTGGAGACAGTATTCCGTACGTACACACGCACGGTGATTTCATTTTCCGTAGGATGGGTAGATGGTGAAATAGGGTTGTTTCATAATTATAATTACATATTAGTATATTATTCATTCTTATTTTATTACTTAATAATGAAACAACTAATTAAAAATAAGTGGAAGAAGAAATAATGCTGAATGAATCGGTAGGAGACATTACCTCTTCTTTGAAGCACCTCTTTGAGACATCCTCTTAGGGCACTAAAATTGGTCATTTAAGAAGACCAGGACCTTTATGATGTTTATAGGGAAGTTGAGAAGAGAATTGTTTAGGGGTTGTCCGAGCATGATGGCTAAAAGTGGTGTGAGGAAGAGAGGGAGGAGGTTCCCTTTTATAAGGGAGAAGGGGGGCACCTTTAGAGAAACTAAAAATATTATTTTATTATAAAGTCATATTATGTTGTTAATAGCTCCAAATTGATTTATTTCGAAGCTAAGGTGGGTATGGGTCGAAATAATCTCAAAAAATATTATTTAGACAAGTTTAGGTATCTATTTTAACCATATCATTTAGATTTAACTTTAAGTTAGATAATTTAACTTTTACCGTGTCTTCTTGTTTTCTTTCACTATAAGGTTAATAAACATACCATAACAAGCCAAATGAACCCCAAGTTGTTTATTATTAATACATATAACCTTATCTAAGTGATTTAGCCGAACCTTATATTTTTAGGAATAAAATCACAATTAATAATATAATATTTTTTTAAGAAACAATTTATGTAAATTTTGACACTATTTGCTAATTGATTTTGGTAAAAATTATAACAGAATTTTTAGTTCAAAAAAAGTTCATTAAATCAATAATAACATGTCATATTAACATAGAAAATTATTGGAATTCATATAAAGTATAAAATTACATTTATTTGGGTATTTATATCATCAATTTTGTCAATATTTCATTAATAATATAATTATTGCATCATCATTGGGTCAAAAATAAATTACATTATTTAAATTGTAAAAATTACAAATAAAATACCATTATATATTAAATTGTTTTATATTTCTAATGAATTTTTATAGTCGAATTTATTTTATGTATAACTCTATATTAAAAATGATTTAGTTATTAAAATTTGATTTTAACTATTTTAACCCTTCTTTAAATAAATTAATAATAAATTTCCTAATCTAATCCATGTCGGCCTAAATGGTCATATTTTATTCCTAAGGTTGTTTTAAGTCGAATTACACTTATCCGATAGAATTAGGACATGTTTTAGGGTAATAATAATATCATTTTTACCCTTAATTACCCTATTTACTTTTAACCGTGGAAAAAAAGTAAAAAGTTACTATTCAACAAAAATTCTTTTCATCTTATTAAACCAAAATTTAGTCCTTGATATTAACTGTGTCTCTCATATTTTCGGAATTGCACTCACAGAAGTGGTAAAATTATGTTTTATGTAAATTTTCAAATTCTCCTAGGAGGTGGGTAAAAGACGGTGAAAAGTTCAATAAAATTTTTATATATCTAAAATTATTAAAAAATGACTTAAATGATTTAAATTGAACTTATATAGGTATTATTAATCTATTTGACATAATATTAATTTAAATAATATAAATAATTATTCAAATAAATATCTTGTTTTTAAATTGTAACCTAGTGTTTTCACTATTCATCAAAAATTGAATGTTTTTAGAAAAATACCAAAATTCCACCCTAGTATAATTTTGACATTCCGAATCCAAAAATGAAGTCCATTTTAAAAAATAAAATTTCAAAATGTGGGTATTACTATTCATACCGGCTAGTTTTAATAATATTTTAATAACATATCGTTGTTTAGTGAAACTCGGAATTGCGTACGACGCAAGATATCGAGGAAGGTCGTGATTGCGTGTAAAGAAAGCCAAGCTAGTGTTGTGTGTAGTGAAAGATTCCTTTGATGATTTATATAACATAAAAAAATATCTCTCATAAAAATCACGGGTGTTACAAACCAACGTGTTGAAGTACAGTTGAAAAAAAGAAAAAGAAAACAAAGTAGACTCCTCAGCATCGCAAGCCACGGCTCGGTCCCATGCTCCCCAACTACAGTGCAATCAAGAAACTGGCATAGAAGGGCGCTTGCCCTCATCTATACCTGCATCATCATAGTCTACTTCGGCCTAAAAGCATGGCCCAAACAGGGTGTGAGATAAAATCTCAGTAGGCAATCACCCAAATATTTGTGCATAATTGTCAATGAATACATGGAATTAATAAAACAATAAGCAGTAAACTGAAAATCACAAGCAGATACAGTCCCACGTTCTAACAAAAATAGTACACAAGTAAACAACCAGCAACAATGAGCAAAAAGGTAACCCTCTGGGTAGCTCTCACAGCCTAGCCCATATGGTTCAACCTATAAGTACTAGCAACCCTCTAGGAGGCACACACGGTCTCAACCCTTCTAGTTCAGCTATGAAATTTATAATAGACTCTCTGAGAATCACTCACCATCAATTCCTCCTATAGTCTCGTATCCTAATAAAGGCTATCGGGGGAAGCACTCAATATCTCATTCCCCCTGTGCCCGCATTGATGAACTACAGACTCTCTGAGGAAGCACTCATCATCAAATCCCCATGTGGTCTCACATCGTATTTATAGACACTCTAGAGAATCCCTTACATCAATTCACTCTTTGGTCTACTACTTAGGTTCTCACAGTCTTGAGTGAAAATAAACATTCATAGCATGTCTGTATCGTCCAAGTAAACCTCAAGAACTACTTGGCTATCATTCTAAAGCTCAACAGCATAAAAATTAGCAGTTCCACTATCATACAGATAGGCATGGAAACTTGACAAATTCCAAAAAGGCAGAACAACATGTCAAAGAAACCAGAGAACAAAATAAACTACTCTACTTTCAAGCCTAAACCTCTACTACATCATTCATGAAAAGCCGGAAAACAATAGGGAAAAAATAGGAAACCCACAATTCCCCGCCCAAGAGAATTAGTGGAATTTGCAAAAAATACTCATCGACTTTCAACAGAAAGGCACAAACCACCTACCTCAATCCTAGGAGATCGATTTATGTGAATCACGAAAATTGATTCCCCTTAGAATGATGTAGATCTGAGAAAATGCACAAAAAATATCAGTGCACAATAACTCGGAAACAAAGAGGAAACATAAAATTAATCTCAAGAAGAAGGAAGATATTACCGCTGTGATTCCAACACAATCGACCGTGCTCGAATCGGAGAACGGACGAAGGGGTGGGAGCTCGCCGAAGATTCGGTCGTACGAGTCACTCTCGGACGAACGAGACCTAGATGGAGGTGTTTTTGTGTGTCAGGTGCAACCCCAGTTCATTTAGTGAAGAAAGAAAGTACACAACGTGTACTTTTAGAGTACACATCGTGTACTGGGTCCTTTCCGTACTCTGCCAAAATCGGCTTCCACATTATCCCTACACACCTTGTGTGTGGCCCAGGCATGACCAGCACACAGCTTCGAGCTGGAAAAGAGTACACGTCTTGTACTCTGAAAGCCCACGACCTGTACTTCGAAAATTTCTAGAAATTTCATTTTTGTTAAAAACTCCAAAAAAAGTAAAAACATACCTGAAATGAAGATCATGGTTCTTAGAAACTTCCCCCCTTAAATAAATTCATCCATGAATTTCCCTAACGCGGTGTAGAAGAAGTATCCCCAAATAGCTCTGGCCACTGTGATTGTACATCGGCCTCCATCTCCCAGGTCTCGTCTTATACAAACCCATGCTGCCAAAGCACCCATACAAGAGGGACAGACCGCCCACAGATAAGCTTCGTACTGCGATTGATAATCCGGATAGGATGCTACTCGAATGACGCATCCTCTTCGAGCTCAACTTCCTCAGGCCGAAAGACATGAGACAGGTCCAAAATGTAACATCAGAGCTGAGAGATGTGGAAGAAGTCGTGCATGTCCCGATACCTCCGAGGTAGCTGTGACCGATAGGCGACCGACCCCACTCTCTCCATGACCTCAAATGTCCCGACATACCATGGTGAAATCTTACCCTGTCTCTGAATCCTCTTGTGTCCCTACCTCGGTGAGACATGTAGGAAAACCTGATCCCCGACCTCGAACTCCATATGTCGTCTCCGTTGATAAGCATAAGACTTTTGTCAAGACTGTGCTGTAGCCATCCTCCTCCGAATGAAATCTATCTGCTCCATTGTCTTCTAAACAAGACGAGGTCCCAACAAAGTTGCCTCTCCAACCACCAGCCATCATAAGGGTGATCGACATGGCCTACCGTACAAAGCCTCGTATGGTGCCATATGAATGGTCTCCTGGAAATTGTTGTTGTTGGTGAACTACACCAGAGTAATTTGATTTTCCCAAGAACCGCCAAAGTCTAGAATGTAGGCCCAGAGCATATCCTAAAGCACCTGGATCGTGCACTCAGACTAACCATCAGTCTAGGGATGGTATGCTATACTTAAAAGTAACTATGTACCCAAGGCCTTCTTAATCCCTTGCCAGAATTGTGAAGTAAAGCCCACATCCCTCTCTAAAATAATGGAGTGTGGAACACCATGCAGTCGAACAATCTCTCGAATATAAAGTCGTCCCAGATCATCGACACTGAAGGTCTCCTTGATCTGTAAGAAGTGGGCAACCTTCATGAGCCTGTCGACGAAAACCCAAACAACATCGTTTCCCCAAGGCGATCTCAGCAACCCAGTCATGAAGTCTATCGCAACATCGTTACATTTCCACTCTAGAATGGATAACTGCTGTAAAAGGCCTGCTGGTCGATGATCCTCAGATTTTACCTACTGACAAGTAGGACATCTCATTACAAAAACAGCAACATCATTCTTCATACCTGGCCACCAGTACTGGTGATTAAGATCTCGATACATCTAGGTGACTCCCGGATGAACTGCCCATACACCGGAACAAAAATCCCACATCAACTCCTCGCGTAATTCTGCTGGCACCCATACGCGTCCCTGGAAACGCAAGATCTCATCCTCGCCCACTGTCCATCCAGGAAGAGGGTCCTCACCTGACACACACTCCCGCAAGAAAAAAGCCTTCAGACTCTGATAGCTGCCTCATCCATACCTAATCATGTAGTGTAGAGGTAACCGCTATAGAGGATAGGAACTTCTGTCCCTATCTGTCATGCACCTCCAGATGCATCTCCGAGAATAGAGCCATAAGATGTCAGTCACTACTGGACTCCTGAACTACCTGAATCTGATTTGTCCTGCTTAACGCATCGACCACTATGTTTCCCTTTCAGGGCGTATAGGTGAGATTGAAATCAAAAGACTGAAGATACTTGACCCACCTACACTGCCTCAGATTCAGATCATGCTGATTGTGGATATACTTGAGACTCTTGTGGTCGGTGAAGACCACAATGTTCTCTCTTAGCAGATTGTGTCTCCAACAACGTAAGGCATGAACAATAGCTGGAAACTCCAGATCGTAAGTATGGTAGTTCCTCTCATGTGGCCTCAATTGCCATGACCTGTACGCAATGACTCCATATCCTTGCATAAGCACATCTCCTAGACCAATACCTGAAGCATCACAGTAAACAGTGTTGCTCTTTCCTAGCTCTGGTAAGAATATTATGGGCGCTGACATCAACCTCCCTTTCAGCTCTTGAAAGACTGACTCACAAGAATCTGACCATAAGAACTTCGACCCCTTCTTGGTCAGAACTACCAAAGGTGCTTCTAGAAGAGGAAAGTATTAAATGAAGCATTTTTAGTATCCAGCCAACCCTAGGAAGCTTCGTACCTCAAAGACACTCTTCAGTTGCTCCCATGAAACTACATCCCTCACATTCTCTAGGTCCACAGATACTCTTTCCTCTGATATGACGTGACCCAAGAAGTGAATTTGATCCATACAGAACTGGAACATCGAGAGTTTAGCATAAATCTGATGTTGTCTCAGTCTAATCAGAACAATCTCAAGATGTGTGTCATGTTTGTGTCGACGGTGAGAGTACACCAAGATATCGTCCATGAAGACCATGACGAAATAGTCCATCTACGGTTGGAACACTCGTTTCATCAGTGCCATGAAAACAACCGGCCAGTTTGTGAGACCGAATGACATAACTATATACTCGTATAGACCATACCTGCTCATGAAGGCTCCCAGAGGTATATCCAATAGTTTAACACACAACTGATGATAACCAGACCTCAAATTGAACTTCGAGAACACTCGGGATCCTCGAAGCTGATCTAAAAGTTCATCATTCCTTGTATAAGTATATTGGTTCTTGATCGTCAACTAGTTCAGTTTCCCATAATCCAAACAAAGCCGAAGGGTACCGTCTACCTTCTTTGCAAATAGGACAGGTGAACCCCAAGGAGAAGTACTGGGTCAGATTAGTCCCTTAGCATACAACACCTACAACTACTTCATGAGCTCCTGCAACTCAGGAGTGGACATCCTATTGGGAGGAATGGACACCGGTGCCGCTCCTGGCATGAGCTCAATAGAGAATCCTTCCTCATGCTCTGGAGTCAAACCTGAAAAGTTATCTGGAAACACGTCCCTGAAATGATCCACCTCTAGAGGAAAGTCCAACTGCGAAGTCCCCTGATCATCCAGATAAAGATTATAAATCTGGGTTGTCCCCCTTCCAAGCTCAAGATGATCGAGTCCTTCATGACTCTCCTGAACATCCCATTCACATCTATGAAGAAATGATTCACTCTCTGGTGAAATGAAACTCACTCTACGGTGATAACAGTCGACGAATTCTTGGAAGGGAACGAACAAGTCCATCCCAAGGATGACATAATAGCCTTTCATCTCTAAAACACAGGGATCCCATAAGAAACGACACCGTGAAACCTTGAGAGGGCTCTCTCTACACTGGCGTACTGTATATGCCCTCGTCCCCAAAGGTGTGTCTACTGTCAACGAGTCAGCAAAAGGAATTATTTTGAGTCCAAGTCTCTCCAAGACATCAACAGAGATAAAACTATGTGTAGTTCTAGTATCTAAAAGGGATGAAGATAAAAATGAGGCTACTGAAATCGTACCTCAAACTGTAGAAGGTTTGGGATCCTGCTCCTAATAGATCTTCTCTATGGCGAAAGTCTGGACTGCACCACGGCCATGCGCCCCAGGCTGACCACTCTGAGCGGATCCACCATGCTGATTTTGAGGGACTAGTGGCTGACCACCATGGCCTCGACCTCCACCTCGGCCCGAACGGCCGGAAGAACTCCAGGTCCCCGACTGCTGAGAAATTGGTGGTGATTCTCCTGAACGAGAAGTCATGGAAGAACCCAAGTCACTAGCTGCCAGAGAGAAAACATTGCAGAAACGTTGAAGGTGACCTATCTTGCCACAATATCAGCACTCCATGGGGTCCCTCTGGCACAACGGCCTCGTGTGCCCTGACCGGACATACTGGTAGCATGTTACCAGGCTGCCTGACGATGCATCACGCTTCCTCGGATCACCACACGTAGACTCGCTACAGTGCTTCTTGCTGTCATCTGGAGGAAATCTAGGTATGAAAGCAGAACTGCACTGGTATGCAGCTCCAGAGTCTCTCAGATTGTGCTCCACAATCAGTGCTTGGTTGACGATGTAAGTGATGAAAGTCAGCTGGAAGATGTTCACCTACGAGTGGAGCTCCCTCTTGAGACCATCCACAAACATCATTTCTAAGAACACGACACATCCATCCTAGAGGGGTGTGAAACGCTGCATCTCGGTGAAGTGAGATGAATACTCCATGGAAGAAAGCGTACCCTGCTCTAAGCTCATGAACTCTCGGGCTCGGTCTGCCCTCAGGGTCTCCGGGTAGAAGTAGTCGTAGAACACGCTGTGGAACTCCTGCCATGCCATAGCCTGCTGATGACCAGCCTGTGAGATCACGTCCCACCACCTCTTGGAGGAGTCTCAGTGCATTTAGGTGTCAAGCTTGACCCACCTTTCTGGAGGCATATCTAGTTGATCGAAGATAATCAGCATCGCTTCCAGCCATGACTCTATAGCCTGAGGTCCTCCTTCCCCCGAGAACATGGAAGGATACTTCTGCTGGAAAACCTGCGTCAAGTCTGCCATAGTCATGGCCGGAGGCGGTGCTCCCTGGAAGGTCTGCATCATCCTAATGAAACCTTCCCTGGACTTCACATCAGCCCCTGCAACTTGTATAACAGTCGGTGCCAAGGCTGGACCGACTGGAGGATCGGTAGGAAGCCCATGATCAGCCCTGTCTGGCGTCTTATCACTGCCTGATGACAGACGTATGACCGAAGGATGTCTCGGAGGCATAGTTATGAACGATCAAAAGTTCTTCTTAGATCAAGAAAATAAGGACAGATAATACAAGAGTACAAAACGGAAACAGGGGAAGGAAAACACACAAGTTTACAAAACACGACTACACGGTGTGTATAAAACTACACGGTGTGTCTTCTTAAGCCACTGTACTGGGTGTGTACTCCTACCCTACAAATCTTGTACACCTCAAACCACATGATGTGTTAACCACACACATGGCTTGTACATGAAAAATGTTCCCCTTCCCGAGTCCCTTACACAGCTAACCCACATGGGTTTTCTTAAATTGAGACTACACGGCGTGTTCCCAACAAACACAGCGTGTAGTGGACAAGGATTCGGCAGCCTATGTCATTAAACACACTACCGTATACTTGGATGAACCATACATAGTGTGCTCTGAACAAACACGGCATGTATAGGCAATGTGACACCGTCCCGTGTTGTTCGTGACACAGATGGGTACCTGGCAATACTACACAGTGAGCTCCAAAAGCAACACAGCGTGTCTAAGAGAAGGTCACGCCGACCCGTGTTGTTCGTGACACGGCCGAGTACCTAGATGGGACTACCCGGCGTGTTATCCTACAACACTACGTGTGCTACTCGAGCATCCCTGACCCGCATTGTTAGTGACACGGCCAGGTACATGGCTCATTACTACACGGCGTGTACCTACCATACATGGCGTCTTCCTAAAGTTTCTTTCACGACACCTTGTTCTGCTGACACATTCCGTGACATAGCCTAAAAAATACACGGCATGTATTCAAAAAGTACACGCCTTGTATTCTGGGTTTTTCTTGGTAGTAGCTCAGAAACTGCACAGAATCCCAGAAACACTAAAAACAAGGAAAATAGGTGTCAAATTCTGATCAGTGAGGGCCCATACTCCTCGCGAATCAATGATTGGAATCTCATAAAATCATATACAAGGGATAAAACATCTCTCAAACATAACAGCATGGATTTGATCAAACATCTATCAACACAACATGCATAATCTACACAAAGTCTATCACAACAGCATGTAATTGCGTATGCACCCTAGATGGCATGGAAAGAAAGCAATGGCATGTGATTTATAAAAGTTCCTATATGATGCATGACATGGCATACCCTAATCAAATCGGTTTGTGATATAAATATAACTGAAATATCAAATCAATAATAGACCAAGTCATGTGAATCACTCTAGGTGAAATCAAATCAACCATAAAATCTCAAAACCAGAACTCCAATTAACGAGGTAGTATGGATTTTACATGTACATGGGTTAGCTACACCCGAGAACAACATAATACCTGGTATTGAGTCTTTTCTATCCCTAGATAAAGTCTCCAAATAGTAATTCAAGAGAAAATAACTCCTTTGATACCACTTTGTAACGACCCGAATCCGGAGCCCCTCCACTGGTGCCCCGTATCTGGTTCGCAACATGACCTCAAGTGCGTTTCCACGAATTCCAGAGGCTACCAACTAGCAGCGAGGGCCTTGGTGAGTCAATGGGGAAACTATGCCCTCATTCGGTAAAATATAAAGTGGAAAAACAACCAGTCACAATAACAGAAACAACAAACAACATACAACAACTGAACTGAATAGCAGAAGCAATGTATAAAATAATGATGATGCATCATGGTACATATGTATATGGAAAGTAGTAAACAACCAACACACTTAATTACAACTTAAACAAAGAAAAATAAAAAAAAAAGTAAACTCCTCAGCATCACAAGCCACGGCTCGGTCCCATGCTCCCCAGCTCCAGCGCAATCAAGAACCTGATGTAGAATGGAGCTTGCCCGTATTTGTACCTGCAGCAACATAGTCTACTTGGGCATAAAATCATTACCGATACAGGGTGTGAGATACAATCCCAGTAGCAAACCACCCAATGATTTGTGCCTAACAGTCATCGAATACATGGCAATAATAAAACAAGAACCAGTAAACCGGAAAGCACAAGCAGCTATAATCCCCTGTTCTAATAAACAGAGTACGCATGTGGGGATGGGTCGACATCCTATCAACCAATAGGATTTAGACAAGTTTAGGTTATTATTTTAACCTTATCAATTAGATTTAACTCTAAGTTAAATAATTTAACTTTTACCGTGTCTTTTTGTTTTCTTACACTATATGGTTAATACACTTACTATAACATGCCAAACTAACCCCAAATTGTTTATTATTAATATATATATCTTTATCTAAGTCATTTGGCCGAACCTTAGATTTTTAGGAATAAAATAACAATTAATAATATAATATTTGATTTAAAAACTATTTTGTGTCAATTTTGACACTATTTGGTATATGATTTTTGTGAAAGTCATAACAGAATTATATGTTCAAAAAAAGTTGATTAAATCATCACTTATATATCATAGTAACCTAGAAAATTAGTGGAATTCATAAAAAGTCTTAAATTACATTTATTTTGGTATTTATATTATCAATTATGTCAATATTTCATTAATAAGATAATTACTGCATCATCTTTGTGTCATAAATAAATTAAATTATATGATGTCTAAAAATTACAAATAAAATACCATTATGTAGGAAATCGTTTTAGCTTTCTAATGAATATTTACAATCGAATTTATCTTATGTATAACCCTATATTAAAAATGTTTTAGTAAATAAACAATGATTTTAACTCTTTTAACTCTTCTTTGAATTAAATAATAATAAATGTCCTAATCTAATCCAAGTGGGCCTAAATGATAATATTTTACACTTAAGGTTGTTTTCGGTCTCGATACACTTGTCCAATAGAATTAAGACATGTGTTAGGGTAATATTAATATCATTCTTACCCTTAATTACCCTATTTACTTTTAACCGTGGTAAATAACAGTAAAAAGTTACTATTCACCAAAAATTATTTTCATCTCATTGAACCAAATTTTACTTACTGACATCAACCGTGTCTCTCGGATTTTTGAAATTCCATTCACAGAAGTGGTAAAATTAAGTTTTATGAAAAATTCAGTTTTTTAACTACCACTTAGTAGTTTCACTATTCATCAAAAATTGATGTTTTTCAGACCAATGCCAAAATTTCATCCTAAGAAATATTTCATATTCCGAATTCAAAAATGAAGTCTATTTTACCAAATTCATAACATAGATGTTTCATTAATTAATTTTATAATTAAATCCCACTGTTAAAACAAATAGCGTGTTTTTAAGAAACAATATCTATCAAAAGATTGACACTTGATTATGTCTGGTTTAAATGTGAAATTATATCCAATGACCAACATTGTATTAAATTGTAAAAATATATTGTAAATATACTTTAAAACCACTCAAATTAATAATTTATCACTATTAATTATTTCGATTAAAAAAGTTGTTTTTAATTATAAGTTAGTAATTTTCACTATTCGTCAGAATATGAAAGTTTTCCGAAAATTACCAAAATTTCACCTTAGGCTAAATTCGATACTCTGAATCCAAAATTGAAGTCCATTTTGAGATCTAAAATTTCTAAAATTTTAAAAAGTGTTTATTACTATTCATAACAGCTAGTTTTAATAATATTTTAATAGCATATCGTTGTTTCGTGAAACTCAGTATTGCGTACTACACACGCTATCGATGAAGGTAGTGATTGTGTGTAATGCAAGGCAAGTCAATGATGCGTGTTGTGCAAACTGCTTTTGGTGTAGCGTACAACACAAGACATTAATAAAATTAAAAAGAATAGTTTTCATAAAATCTCAGGCTGTTACATTCTACCCCCCTTAAAATAAATTCCGCCCTCGAAATTCGTCGGGGTTATAAATAGTTTACTATTCGAAAGTTTCTTTAATAGAAACCCACATCGTAAAAAGGAATACCAAAACTTGTCTTTATAAACTAAAGTATGAAATGTAACTATAACCCTAATAAACTAATCACTTGGTTTCCACATAGGTGAAAATATGGATATGGAAGAGAAATCTAACCATCATGTTCTGATGGAGAGTGATAGAGAACATGGCTATGGAAAAGCCAGAAATCACAAAGCCATAAATTTGTGACGATCTAAGGTACCATATGATTAATTAGATATAAGAGCACTAGGACAACATTTTTGGTTTTCAAGATCATTTCCCTAAAGTTGAAATTTTGAATTAGAATAAATACTTACTTTATTTTGGTACAATCTCACTGTTGTTCGTGCCTTGAACAATTTCCACTTCATCTCTTAAATAAATGAAGTTGAATTTGTTATTCGTGAAGTGTTAGCAGATCATGTGATAGAATGACGGGTCATTCCATCTATCTCAAACAAAAGGTTAGCAAAAATTATATACATAAGTCGGTCTATAGTGAGATTAATCATATATGGTTCCTAAAATGGACTTATACTTCATATATCGTACAGCATAATAAAATAAAACTAGTTTCTACTAAACAAGGACTTCCTGTAGGCCAGTGGTAGGCGATAAAGGCCAGTCGCACTTCGGTTGTGGGTTCGATTCCCATAGCCTTGTCCGGTGGGATGGGCTGTCGCCCGTCCTGCAGGTTGTCCTTTTTTTCTAAAACTACATTACTATAACATCCCATCAATAATATCGAAAAAAGAACTTCTATCCTTAAACAATACTATTTTATGTCCAACATAATCCATTCTAGTCTTTAGGCTTATCCATAATACTACAGTCCACTTTCATAACATAGTGAAAATGATTACCATAGATTTAATACCATTGTTGAACCCCATATATCATAAGATATGTTTTGTTGGTCACATTCCAAACATTCAAAGTCCTTAATCATGTATTTTCTTGAATACCCATTGAAACTTAGTGAAAACTTGAATGCAGTTAAAAGTTAACACTTTCCACATACCAAAATCCTCAAAATTCTATATACTCAAACCATGATATCACTTAGTCCTTATATCAATCATGAGATCATGAATACTGTTAAACATTTCGTTTTCTCATTTTCCCTTCATTATGCTCATATCATCTTATTTCCAAAAATATCTCAATCACTTTGAATACCACATTAGACCAATACATAAATATTCCAATACTACATGATAGAACATTATTTTGGAATCCCATTATATAAACACTTAATCATTCCACCTCATCGTTGTCATATTCAACATTGCCAATAGTGATCGCATGTGACTTCCCTTTGTCCTTTTCCTTCAGTGGTTTCTCATGTTGATCATCACTAACCCTTGGATTAGGACATTTATTAGCATAATGACCCATTTCCATGCACTTGAAGCATTGAAGTGTTGGTGGTGTGTTCTCAGCAGTGTTTTCTTTATTAACATCATTAGAATCCCTTTTTCCATTACTTCGACACTCAGCTGCTCGATGACCTTCTTTTCCACACTTAAAACATTTTCTAGTCCCTTTAAGACAATATCCACCATGCTTCATTCCTCACTTTGTGCATAAGGAAACATTGATATTCTTTTCACCATTATTCTGAGATTTCTCCTTGAACTCCATCTTTCGTTTCTTGTCAAAACCATGAGATGGATATGTAACACCAACTTCCATTTCTACCTTGATAGCACAACGCACAATTTCTTCATATCTACTGAAGTCTCTTATAGCTAATGCCCTTCGAAGACTTGGTTTTAAGCCACTGAAAAATCGACCAACTTTACTTTCAGGTTGGATGATAATGCCAGATGCATACCTTGCAAGTCTTGTAAAATTTGCTTCGTATATACCAACAGATTCATCATCCTTTTGCTTTAGATCAAGAAACTCCTTCTCCATATTTGTTCGAAGAATACGAGGGAAGTACTTATTGAAAAATAAGTTCTTGAACTTGTCCCATTCCATGGACTCAATTTCATCTCTTAGCCTCGTAATCTTGATTAGATTCCACCATTGATCAGCTTCAACTTCCAAACGATATACTGCTAAGATGACTTTATCATGCTCATAACATTGAAGAACTGAAAATATCTTTTCAGTGGTACTGATCCATTGTTCAGCAACAAGTGGATCGGAAGTCCCACTGAATGAAGGTGGACGTTGCCTCATGAAGGACTCTATAGAATATTGTTCCCTTCTATACTCATTTGGAAGTTCAGAATTATTCATAGCTTGTGTAAGTATAGCAATAAGATTTTGCACTCCATCTCCCATAACATTTGTTTGTTCAGGAGGGCAATCATTGCATTGTCCATTGCATTGATCAACACGGTTCCTTCGGGTTCCAGCCATCATCTAAAACCCAAAAAGAATAGTGTGAGAGGCAAAAATCATAATAAAGGGGGAGTAACTTCAATATCTAACTTCTTAGGTTTAATTCTATGAATGTTAGCGTAATTCTAGTACTATAACCTATACGTATACTTAATCTTAGGGACATCCCTAGACATTCCATAGAAATATCTCCAGGGATCTCACTAAAGTGTTCGCATCCTAGTTTCCAAAGGTTGACTAAACCTTTCCTCTGATACCAACTGTAGAGACCCGAAGCCTGAAGTACATTGACATTACATTAATTTTGCGGAATACTTAGTACATAACAAAAACACACACACAAGGATCGTAATAGTTTAGTGTCTTTGGAAACTCGGAATAAAATCTTCTAATAGTGGTGAAAGATCTTCAACATCTCCCATAAAGATCTTCCTCTTTTTTTACCTAAAACCTTTATTTACATCATGGGGAAAAGAAAACATAAAAGGGTGATCTCAAATGCTCAGTAAGGGTAAACAAAAGAAATATCAATCACATCGTATTCATAAGAACATTACATTTTGGAAATCATAACCTGCAAAAGAGAGCATAATTTCATAACATGGGATAAATCATGGTAGAGAAATGTAATCACAATAATCATAACTTAAAACATGAAACTTTGTGGCATTCACACATAATAATAGAGAATCATTTCTTGTTAGTCAAGACTCATTGCCAAGACTATCTTAGTGGACAAAGTCCCTTTCTGAATCGAGTCACCCTCGTTTCAGTCCTGTTTCACTGAACCGGTATAACCTACCGTTCCAGCCCTGTCTATCTCATGAGATATGAAATTTTTACCCAATGCATTGGAAGAAGATATAGGTACCACCCATCTTATAATGAATCCTTTCTTATGTGTGCCACATAATCATAAAACATACATCATCGTATAACACATGTAACAAAAATGGGATTCTTGAAACATCATGACATCATAAATCAATTCATATAAGATAAAGAAATTCATAAAAATAATTCCATCACAACATGATCAAATCAATGTAATAATAGGGATAAAAACAAAACCCTTTTTTATCTTAGATGGAAAATAATTTTGATAAAACACTTGAACTCCATTCTTGAGGAAAATATCATTTCTTCTACAAAAACATTTTTCCTTTCATAACATGTCATACAACATTAAAATAAAAGAAGTTGATTAAAAATAAACTTGAAAACTTGTAAAGGAAGCTTCTTGGAAATAATTTTTTTAAAAATCCACTCATGCCGTATAAGTTAAAAAAACATTCTTCGTACTTTTTTCAGAAAAGTCAAAAAGTACCTCGTACGAAAAATGACAAAAGATTCCTTCCATACATATTACTAAAAACTCACCGAAGGGTAAAAATGGATTTAAATAATTTTAGGTGGATGGAAATAATATTACATATTGATGAAACATGGATGTGGATGATAAAATACACCCCAGTAAATACTTACGAATAAACAATCTCGGATAAAAATGAGATTGTGATATTTTCCCTTACCTTAGGTCCGACTTGCATTGTAAGTGTCTGAACCTCCTGTATAATGATTTAAATCATGTTATTGACTTATTACAGAATCATATTCATTGTTATTATATCATATATGGTCCACTTATGACTTTATATTACCCGTTCTTTGGTAAATTCATGTTAAAGTAGCGTTTTGGGTAAAATCGTCTCATTTTTCGTTCGTTTTTTTAACGTGTAATTATTCATATGATTACTTAGATCATGATTACTTAATTCCAGAATATAAAACATGATTTATATATATATATATTCAGAATATACATATATAATAAATCAGTAAATGAAAAGAAATACACCGTTCATAGAGACGGTAGTCCGTACGTACGCATGAATGCTGTTTTCGTTTCCTTATTGAATTGAATGGAATTAAGTAGATTACATACATATAAATAATTAAAGTATCATTATAAGGTCATATATTTCATTATTACTTATTATATATACTTTATAATCATTCATGAATGGTTAATCATTGAGAATGAATCGCATCGCGTCGTGGAGACGGTAGTCCGTACGTACGCACGAGCGATGATATCGTTCTCATGGTCGTGGAATTGTGTTGAAATGTATACTATTTCAGTATCAATATCACATTATAATAATCATATATAATTACTCATTACACCTTTATACTCATCCAATTAAGGTGGTGGAGGAAAATAGATTACACCACGGCGTGGAGACGGTATTCCGTACGTACGCACGCGCAGTGATTTCCTTTTTCCGTAGGATGGATAGAAGGTTAATTAGAGTTATTTAATATTTATAATGACATATCAGTATGTAAGTAATACTGATGCAATTACTTTATCATGAAACAACTAAAGAAGAAGAAGTTGAAGAAGAAAAAAAATTGAATAGATCGGTAATGGATATTACCTCTTCTTTAAAACGCCTCTTTGAATCCTCTACTTAGGGAACTAATATTGGTCTTTGAAGAAGACCAGGACCTCTAGGATTATTCTAGGGAAGTGGAGAAGGGATTTTGGCAGAGGTTTTCCGAGCTTGAGTGCTCAAATTGGTGTGAGGAGAAGGGGGAGGAGGTTCCCTTTTATAAGGGAGGAGAGGGGCACCTTAGGAATATCTCAAAATATTATTTTCTATTACAGTCAAAATCGGTTTATAATGGTTTACAAGGGTCTTATTTCGAAGCTAAAGTGGGGATGGGTCGAAATCCTATCAACCAATAGGTTTTAGACAAGTTTAGGTTATTATTTTAACCATATCAATTAGATTTAACTCTAAGTTAAATAATTTAACTTTTACCGTGCCATTTTGTTTTCTTACACTATATGGTTAATACACTTACTATAACATGCCAAAAAAACCCCAAATTGTTTATTATTAATATATATATATCCTTATCTAAGTCATTTGGCCGAACCTTAGATTTTTAGGAATAAAATAACAATTAATAAAATAATATTTGATTTAAAATCTATTTTATGTCAATTTTGACACTATTTGGTATATGATTTTTGTGACAGTCATAACAGAATTATATGTCCGAAAAAAGTTGATTAAATCATCACTAATATATCATAGTAACCTAGAAAATTAGTGGAATTCATAAAAAGTCTTAAATTACATTTATTTTGGTATTTATATTATCAATTATGTCAATATTTCATTAATAAGATAATTACTGCATCATCTTTGTGTCATAAATAAATTAAATTATTTGATGTCTAAAAATTACAAATAAAATACCATTATGTAGGAAATCGTTTTATCTTTCTAATGAATATTTAAAATCGAATTTGTATTATGTATAACCCTATATTAAAAATGTTATAGTAAATAAACTTTGATTTTAACTCTTTTAACTCTTCTTTGAATTAAATAATAATAAATGTCCTAATCTAATCCAAGTGGGCCTAAATGATAATATTTTACACTTAAGGTTGTTTTTGGTCGAGATACACTTGTCCAATAGAATTAGGACATTTGTTAGGGTAATATTAATATCATTCTTACCCTTAATTACCCTATTTACTTTTAACCGTGGTAAATAACAGTAAAAAGTTACTATTCACCAAAAATTATTTCCATCTCATTGAACCACATTTTACTTACTGACATCAACCGTGACTCTCAGAGTTTTGAAATTCCATTCACAGAAGTGGTAAAATTAAGTTTTATGAAAAATTCAGTTTTTTTAACTACCACTTATTAGTTTCACTATTCATCAAAAATTGATGTTTTTCAGAACAATGCCAAAATTTCATCCTAAGCTATATTTCATATTCCGAATTCAAAAATGAAGTCTATTTTACCAAATTCATAACATAGAAGTTTCATTAATTAATTTTATAATTAAATCCCATTGTTAAAACAAATAGCGTGTTTTTAAGAAACAATATCTATCAAAAGATTGACACTTGATTATGTCTGGTTTAAATGTGAAATTACACCCAATGAACAACATTGTATTAAATTGTAAAAATATATTCTAAATATACTTTAAACCCTCTCAAATTAATAATTTATCACTATTAATTATTTCGATTAAAAAAGTTGTTTTCAATTATAATTTAGTAATTTTCACTATTCGTCAGAATATGAAAGTTTTCCGAAAAGTACCAAAATTTCACCTTAGGCTAAATTCGATACTCAGAATCCAAAATTGAAGTCCATTTTGAGAGCTAAAATTTCAAAAAATTTAAAAAATGGTTATTACTATTCATAACGGCTAGTTTTAATAATATTTTAATAGCATATCGTTGTTTCGTGAAACTCAGTATTGCGTACTACACACACTATCGAGGAAGGTTGCGATTGCGTGTAATGCAAGGCAAGTCAAGGATGCATGTTGTGTAAACTCCTTTTGGTGTAGTGTTCAAAACAAGACATTAATAAAATTAAAAAGAATAGTTTTCATAAAATCTCAGGCTGTTACATTAATGATATTTAGATGAGGTGGATAATTAATGATTTTGATGTCATTGTCTCCAATATGAATATAAGGAATAAAATCTATGCATTATGATAATAACCAACATCTCTTGGAAATAACGTTTCAAAATATCTATTTAATGAAAACATATCAAGGATTCTATCAATGTCATTAATTGGTGTAATAATCATGTTATAAAATAGGGTATTTCTATTTTTCATTTTAAGAACTAGTATCCACTTCCATTGTGTAATAAGATCTGCACTATGATACTTAGTTTCTAGGTAAATTCTTATATTTCTAGGGAAAAAATTATTTTCATAGCATACATGGTTTCTACAAAAAATCAAAGGGGTCCATAATCAAATAATTTTTTTTCTAATTTTTTATGCAATAAATGTAGAAACCACCTCATATTTTGAATCTGCATCCTCGTATATTTTTATTTTGTAATGTTTTTCTTTTCTCCATTGTATTATTTTGAAGAAAATTATATTAATGATTTCTTTTTTCAATATAATTGTATCAATTTAAAAATTGATTATTAATTGGATATTATATTCATTCTTATTTCTACAAGAATAATGAGCATGATTTAATTTTTATACACACTAGAATATAACAACCATTCGTATCAAGTTTGATTAACTGTGTTTCATTCCACTGTTAGTAGAAGTAGTAAATTAATCCACTTTATTCCTCATTTTTTCTAAATATTGTTTTTCTTTGCCATTATCCCCCTTCATTATTTCATATATTACCTTTATAACATAATAATAGTGGAATTATTTATCTCTCATGATTCAACATGGAAATATATCCTAATGTGATTCAAAAAATATACGGAATAAAGGCCTCATAAGGCTAACATTTAGTACATAAAAGAGGAGATTTTTATTAATTCATATATTACATACAAAATCATCTTCATGAGGTTATCTCTATTTAAATTTGGCATCTTATTCGTCAATATTTTCTGCCTTGTTTTGCCTAAAAGTGATTAATTTGATCCAATTAATAGATTCTTTCTCATTATAAATTTTATTTACATAATATCTCTTTAGTAGTCTACCAATAACTATTTTTATTTCATATGAATCTTTATAGTTGCTGATAATTATTCATTTCCGATTTCTATAAAATATAATGTGAAAAATTTCAATGAATACATTCACTCTATTACAACATCCCAATTTGAGGAATATCTTATCCTAGGACATGATCTATTGATCAATTAATAAATGAATAATGATATTATTTAATGATGCATGTTTTTATCATGTCAAAGGGTCCAACATTGTTGCACCATGTTGTGGATCAGTTGGGTTACCTATATGAAAATCCTCGGATAGTTTTCCTAATATAGGTAAATTTTTTTCGTATTTAGCTCCAACGTCATTGTCCTTCAATTAAAGAAATACATACCATGACTATATTCACTATTTTTATTTCATTTAATTATTCTTTGACAATTACTAATTAGTGACAAACACATCATTAACTCACTGTATTATGAATATTAAAAATAGAAAATAATTTAGAGTCTTGTATAACACATACAATAATATGAAAATATATTTATGGATTATCATAGAATCAAAATATTGTTCTCATTGGGAATAAAAAAAATTTATGACATTATTTTCAATTTATTCATAATGATTTAGAAATTGAATTGGAATGAACTCAATAATATCCTAGAGAATGTCTAGCCTAGTTTGAACATTTAATCCCAGTAATTATTCACTAAGTGAAGAACATTTTGATACTCAATAATAAGTGACTTCATAATGAAATAATTTATAATGGTGGAAATCATTATATTATATTTATTTCCTCATTCAAGGAAATCATACATAAATTTGAAAAGTGTATGATAAATAGCAAAATTAATTGGTCTCATGAGACCTATCGATGCATCATGTGGCTATAATAGTCCCCATCCATAACATACTTTTCCGAATTCATTCTTTATATAAAATGATTGAATAATCAATAATGTACATAATCAATATAAATATGTAGATTTTAAAACAATCACCCAAAGTGTGAATATGTTTCCCCGATCAAAAATTTGATCATCATGATCATCAGACAACTAGAGTATATGGTGGTCAATTTCATTAGAATATATCCTCATTAATGATTAATAATTATAATAATTCCTTGAAAATTATTACAATACTCTTAAAATATCACATGAACATTTCATAAGGAATATTAAATTTATATTTTGAAATATAATATTTAAAATCTAAATATATTCAATATTTTTAGTAAAAACAGTTTCATCAAAATGAATCATGTAATATCATAAACTAAATGCTAACATAATGTTTATTCATGATAGTTTTAAAATATTTTCAGTTGATATATATTGATAAATTATTTGGTTCTCACCTATTTGATAAATTTATCTCATTCTGAAAATGAAAATAAAATTATAATTAAAAATTTCAACAAAAATTAAATTTTATGTAAAATTATTATAATAAATTATTTTAGGATGACAGAAATATTCATGAAAACATCTGTATGAAATTAAATATTTTAATTATAAAATAATTCCAAATATATAGAAAAATAATGTGGGTTACTTTAAAATAATTCCCCCGTATATTTTAGTACAAAGAAATGAAAAATGATAAAAATTTGCAATATATAGAATTAAATAGAGAGTAATAAATTAAATAATATTATTTTAATCATCGCAGTTATATGTATAAGCCAACTTTGTAATATAAGTGATTACAACATAAGACCCTAACCTTTTGTCTAAATTTCCTCATAAATGATTATTATCCTTGTATAATATATTTATCTTCTACACTATAATAATAAACATACTTATTATACAATAATTTATTATATCATATCATACTTTCACCCATTCATTTTTTACCGATCAATATCATCATTATTTTGGGTTTAAATTGATAAGTATTTCAAAATTTATTTGTTTGTTTATATTGGTGAAACATCCTAGAACAACTGACCACTAAACTAGTATCCTGACTGGTTTACAAAAAACTTGAAGCTCATCTCCCCAAATACAGGAGGTTTCTGACATGATGTGGGGGTTTTTGTGTTGTTGGGGGATACTACTCATTCATATATTATAGTATACACAACATTATGAATACTAAAATTCAGTAGGCGATAACATAATCATAGGTATTAAATGAAAAATACAGAAATGTATGAAAAAAACAATAGCTGATGAATCGTTCTACCAACTTAAATAAAATGGCCAATGAAAATTCAATGAAATGTAAAATTTGATGTATAGGGTTACTAACATGTGAGATATGTAAAATAGAACAAACGAAAAGAATAACCGAATTGAAAAATCCTCATGCATCCTGATCTCGATCCCATTCTGGTGCTCCCTAGCTCCCATGTACAAAACACAACACAAGAAATGAATCGAATGACCATTGAGAAGAAGATCTACTCTGCTGTTAAAGAGAACCCGAGAATGATGTGAGAGATAAATCTTAGTAGTGTATAAAACATATATTTTAGGCTATACCATCTCATTTAATAAAAAAATAATTTTTTTTGTTTCAATCAATTATGATCAGTAACAAATTAATTAATAAAAACATGGTTCGGGTTCCCAATCGGACACCCATCCCTTAACAACTTCTTCATCCTATTTAAGATGTCTAAAAGTAGTAATTATGAAATCCATAATATTAATATATGCGGCCAAATTGATAAAGTCATCCAATGATTTGTTACCCCCCTAAGATTTTAATTTCCCTTTTATTCTAATTCACAAGACATCATTCCCAATTTGTATTAAATCAAAGAGAAGCATCCACGAGCATATGAATGTTCATAATAATAATGAAGGATATAAATATCATATGAATAAACCATATATTCTGAAAATATGATAAACCTATATATTTAGTCTCATACCAATCTATGGTGATCAAAAATTATCTCATGTATCACAACACGAACATTTGTTAATCCAATAACACCGAGTTTTTTTAATGAGATCCTTAGGGAGTCCCCTGTATCACTACGAGACACGGTAACATTTGAGTATATATTAACTATCTCACTTAGGGGACTGATTATCACCCAACAAAAACATTTAAAACACTCTAGAAGGTTTATCCAATATTTTCCCCTAGGAACCAGTATCACTGAAGGGTATAATAACCCGCCCAAGATGCCCTTAACTAGAAATCCAAAACATCATTGATTACATGTCATGGTATAACCACCCAAGCATGGGAGTCCATCTTGAATCCATAATAAAGAACTCATATTTTAAACTATACTATTTCAAAATATAAATATCATGAAATTACTATACTAGAAGTAAATATGTTTATATTATCATTTACTAGTAAATAAACATTTCAAGGCATTAGGGGCATGGAATGATCCCCTACTACCAAGATAGCCAACACACACAAATCAAGCCATCAAATTACTTATAGAATTTAGAAAAAATATAGAATGTAGCAACTAAATGGAATTATTATAATGTTTATATCTGAAGATAACAAGCATATAATATAGATAATTCCACTAAATTAGGGCACAACCATTTTGGACTTTCATAATTAGTGGAATATAAAAAATCTCATGTAATCAACATTCCTCGAACCACAAGTCATCAATGACATTTAATAAAACATGATAACATGATTTTCCATCCATATAATTAAATAAATGGCCTGTATATCCCACCCATATAATTTATTCCTCATCATCCTACTTATTTCAAGGAAATGGAAATAATAATTAATATACAATTTAATTTAAGACATTCCATTCAATTCAACAATGCATGGTTTTTTTACTATAACAAGTCCATCTACATAAAATCGTCTATGGGAATTAATTTTGTAATGAAAATTCATGAAATCCAAAACTAAATACTTAATTTATCAAATTAATACAATTTTTATAATGTTCAAAGAAGACACATTGAATGTGGAAATTTAAATAAAGAAATTTACCAAATAGTATAACCCTTGATATGAATAAAGTCAAACATATAGGAGGTACATGTTTTTAGTCATATATTTACCAATTTCATACATGGAAAAATTTATTTTTTAAATAAATACATCATTATAATTTCCTTTAATACAATTCAATCCATAAGATTAAACAAACAAGTCAATTTACATATTGAGGTTTAAGAGAAAATTAGAAGGTTTCATTGAAAAATGGGCATTTATCTAAATTGGAAAAACAGTTTACTAAAAAGTATATTTAATTAATAAAACATTATAAAAAATTAGAATATTTTTGGTTCATTTAACATAAACCATATATGGAATAAAAACCCAATTTATATAAAAAATGAAATGCAAGGTCCAAAACCTGACACATTTCAGGCATAACTAAAAAAATAAGAAACATAAATGCAATTGGGCATGCATGAAAAATGTCTACACAATTTTTTTCAACTTGAATATAGAGTACCTCTATTGGAGGGGTTTTATTAATAAATTATGATATTTTTATTAGAAAAATCATTTATTATATTTAATATTTCATTTATATTATCATTGGTAGCATTTAATCTAAAAAACTAGATAAATAATAATCTAAAAAATATAGAAATAAGTAATTAAGTAATGAGTTATTAAAATTGAAGGTCAAAGTATGGTATCCTAATTTAGTAGGTAGAAAAATATAAACACAAACTCACTGGAACATTATAGTTTTATCTGTGACGACACGAAACTATTCCACACTTTCAAGTACATATATTCATAAACACACACACATACACATAGACACACACACACACACACTAACCCAATTCACGTATTCCACATACAACGAGGGAATAAGTACCTAGAATATATATGTATATATATATATATACAAACATATAAGAGTTAAAGCCCTCAAATATTATCAAAACCCAGTAAACATTATATAGTTTACTCATAAACAGCGAACGACCTCAAATAAAAAAGTGAAAAAAGAGAGAGGATAGAAAACCTTACCTTGAGTTGATAGAGGTGAACAAAATCAAACCTTAACTGCTTCCCCTTCGGTGGAGGTGGTGAACATCTCTAAAAGAGGTCCCGAGAAGCCTCATGCTTGCACTAGAATAGAATGAAAACCAATAAACTGATTAACCCTAAGCCTATGGTTTTAGCCGAATGAAATAGGGATGTAGGGAGAGAAATAAAATATAAATATTGGGAGAATATTATTAGAGACAATAATAGATATATGAAACGAATTATGAATTAGATGGAATCCATTTGAAACGACATGCGAGGAGGAGGCTGTATTGGTGTGCCATTATTAATGTGGATATGTAAGGGGCTTCGATGTCATGCACTAAAAGTAAAGGATAAAAGTGGGGATACCCCGTGTGTTTCTAAAAAACTAACCTAATAATAATAATAATAATAATATTATTATTATTAATGAATTTATTTATTTTTATTCCCCATTTATTTTTCATTTATTATTAATTTATGTAATTATATTTCATTAAAAAATATCAGTGTTCCAACTCTTGAATTTTTTATTTGGGGATGACATTGTAAAAAGTCCCATTTAATAAAAAAAATCCTACAAAATATAATTATCTATAGTTTTCTTCATTAATTTAAAAACAGGTCATGTTTCAACATCCCAATATTATATCTTCTCCAACTAGAGAATCCTTTAAGATCAATGAAATCAAAACTTTCCCTATAAGGGATGTGATGTGTCATTCCAATAATCACATTTCACTTCTAAATTCCAAACATAGCTTTCTGAATTACATAGTCATATGGAAATTAATCAATCCAAACACAATACAACACAACCTTTTCAAAAAACCCTAATTTTGTTACACATTCCCATCAATACAGGGAGAAAAACACATTATAAAATGTGTAATCATTTTTCCTAAGGTTCTCAATGCATTTTGTCTTTAACCATTAAAAGGCCCAATTCTATTCGATGGTGGACTACACCATCTGAATTTCTTATAACACATGCCTCATATCATTTTATGTATGATCCTAGTGTGATTTTATAATAGTAATGTAGTTGTATACAAACCTACTTCAATTGATAAAGTCATCTAATCCTGACCAACCCATCCAAACTGGTCACACTAGATTTCCTTGGATGTCCTAGTTGATCCTCGACAACACATACACCTTTACATGGATATGTTCTTAAAAATGAATCCTTTCTACTGTATACAATCATCAAAAAAGGAAAACATGTTGATCACATTATGTAAACCATTAGAAAGATGATCGACTTTGACATATGGTGTATCATCACTTGAACTACCATTCCTTCTACCAAGAAATCTAACAGTTATAATAGAAACTCTCACTAAATCATCTATATAGATTCTGGTGATTTTATTTGATTTAAACCATGACATTATCATTTATTAAACCTATCAACATCATTAAAAATGTTTGACACCTAGATCAAGCCAACTGTATTCATTAACTTTTGAAACATTACCTCCATGCTAGATGAAAACTCTAGGATGGCCACAGATTGAAAAAACACTATTTAAATGGACTATCCAAAGTAGTTTGTATCTCAAGATTCATGTGATATTTTTGTACAAGACCATGACATCCACATTAACTCATTGACTATTCCAAGTACAAAATACACCTAGAAATCATGTTAAGAGATTACATCTAGTGTATAAGAGTCTATTTAGGGAGTTCATACATGAGAATCGACTGATCTATCAAGAAAAAAATCCATGATACGAAAAGAACAACATCATGCATCACTATGAAATCGACAAAAATAATACCAACTTCATTAATTGAATTAGCACTGTGTAGAATGATTCTCTCATAGTGTATCAAGGATGGAATCCAGATTAGAGAGATGGTATTATATTATGACTAATAAACTAAGAGTATTTAATGAGATCCAATTAATTATACCTAATTAATTTAATGAAGAATAGTTGGACCTAAAAAGTTTACATCATATGAGAGAATCTTGTATTCTCCAGGTGACGTGTCATACCAAGTAGTCACAATTCATTATCTACCTGATCCATTACATCATATCTTTACACATAAACACCAAAATCTAACCATGACTAACAAAATTTCTCAAAGGGTGCAACTAGATCTGACCACATCAACATTGTTCTTCTATGAAAGAACCAGAATGATTTATGAATTCATCATCCGTAAGGGATGTTATGAATTATATTCTATCTATGAATGGGGCTCTCGTTTTTGTTCCTTATACTTGTATGTAAATGTTTAATAAAACTATTGACATTAACCCCACCATATTAATGCATTAGTCATTGGATGTAGAGACAAACTATTCATTCACATGTTTACTAGGTCTAAAGTCAATATAAATTAATAGGTGATTCTCCATCACATCATGATAGCATATGTCATGGAATTTTAAACAAAACCAATACCTGTAGACCATCATGTCAAAACATTCATGTATTGATGAATTCATCATGAGCATTAGGATGAACATGATTTCTCCAATGCCTAAGGAACTGTATGTTGTATATGACCAAAAAAAGATTGAAACAACATGAGGCTATTGAAAGTGACAAAACTCTACTGGTTAATGAAATAATTTAAAAACATGACATGTACGTCATTTATTATCTAAAAATACCCAAGGATTATAATCTTGATGACACATCCTAGATACAACCCATATGATTATCATCCCTATACAGTCATGTATCTAGTTTCAAGTAAAGAAAACTAAATCATGTTCATTAAATCTCAAATGACTGTAAAATAGAACTTTGAACTCCAGAATCACCCAATTAGAATAAACAGGGTCACAAGACCTACTAAGAAGCTAACCATGCCCAAGGCATGTCAACCATAATGAAACTGAGTATCACTCGATGCTCATGATTGATACAAGGATCAAAGTTACCATGTCCAATAATCAGAATAAGGGTTTCATTTTTAAGGTAAGAGTCTTATAAGGGACAATGACACCTGAATGACACCAAGCATTACGATGATCATATAAAAATCATAGATTTTAAACTCAAGGGTGATAACTATCACATCCATCCTCATAGGAAGTAGGAAATGTCAACAATATAATTATTTTATTCCAAACATAATTTATTTGGATCAAAATCCAATTACCAAGACATTTCTAAATAAAATATCACTTATGGAGAATTTTCATGATTCCATTCCATAGAAACTCAATAGGATGTTCAAAAATAATCTTACCTGAGGGTTTAAAATATTGGAAACCAACTAGGGATACAATAATAATCCCTTTACATTTATTTACATATAACCATTAAACATTTAAATATTTAAAACAAAACAACCAATAACAATTTTAAAATAAAAGAACTGGACGATTGATTTTTAATTAACAGATCTATGAATAAAGGAATGTTATAATAAACAACCTCTTAGAACCATTAAACACTAATTTATTTATGTAAAATCATTACTCTGTAATTTATCATAATAAATTTCTTTTTTACAGATAAGGATATCTTTATGGGTCCCATTTTATATTACCAATTCCCATAAAATTATAACCCAATAGCAGTTACTGGTATTCAAGAAATTATAAACACATATATATGGTTATCTTATAAGAAATATGACCCTAAATGACATACTTATCTATAGTTTTGAATTATGGCAGTTAACCAATTCATATCAAAATAAAACTAAAAAACTATTACATTTATAAAAATTTAAAACATAACATGGTTTGTAAATTTAATATGGGTATCCATTTCCCAATTAATGGATCACCCATACACTCCATAAATTAAAAATTGGCTCCCATTTATCGAAACAAAATAAATTTTCCCATATATACACCAATTATATATTTACCCCAATGTGAAAAATGTCACTACAAGACACTATCAAAAAAAGCATGCTATAATAACAAAATCATGGAATACTAAAGAGAAATGGAATTCTAAACAGTCAGGTAACAAGGTATATAAACACCTAATCATGTTATAGAATCATTCATGTAATTTCACTCAAGGGACACGATCAAATCAAAATGAATCCATTAATGAAACTAAAGGGAATTTAAAATGATTGACATGTTTCTTTCTATGTTCCTAGTTTTATTTATGAAATGTATCAACCTTTCTGAAACCGGACTAGGGTAAAAACCCATAAAATCTATATATCCATAAGCATTGTAAATTACACTGTTCACTCAATGTAATATCATATAAACTATAATAAAAAAACCAGAACATATCCCTACCCAAACAACATTGTCATTTACTTCTACATGGGTTGATCAGTCACAAGAGTGACTTTTTTCTAAGTGAAAATATATATGTACTACATTTAATACCAACCAAAAATAGTAAGAAAATGGAAAAAATTTCCCTCATTCCACTTTGTAACATCATAGACCAACTGAACACTATCGTGGTAGCTGGATCGGTCACCACATGACATCAAGAACGTCCCCCCAAATGCTAGAGGCTTACAACTAGTAGTGGGGACCTGGGGTTTGTCTGTAGTGTATAATATTACCTCATTGATCATAGAATATATATTTGTAAAACTGGTAAAAATATGTAGGACTCAATGTCATAACATATAATAAATAAATAATAATAGTAATTAGAAACAAAATAGAATAGTAATGGTTGAATAAATGTATCAATTGAAATAATGATTCCAATGTCAATTCCACATAATTATTCTTTTTGTTGAATTTATTACTAAAAGGTAAAATAAATAACATATAACAAAATAAAAAAATATGCCATGGAGAACTCCATATGAATCTTGAGAATGGACCCAATCATGTGTTCCCTAACTCCAATGTACACATCACAACATGTGTAATGGATCCAATGACATCCATGCATGAAGTTACAAACTAGTTCGAAATAGTTCTCATGATGGGAATGATATATAAATATCATTAGGACATCACCACTAGTGTTTTGTCCAAAAATTATAATGAAATAAACAAATAAATTGTGTTCCAATGCATATGAATCCATATATGTAACAAATTAGATAGTATAAACTTGGTCTGGTATCCCAGCTAGACTCATTTCCCTTATCACTTACTTAGGCCAAATATTTATGTCTAAATGTAGTTCTTATGAAATCTATAATATGAATAAATGGTGAAAACGTGGTCATGGAAACTCAATATGAGGTACACTTCCATGTTTTTGTATCATCTTGGGGAATAATTAACTTGTAATAATTCAAATATTCTAGTAAATTATGGATTGGAATCCACATGTATATGAAATTGCACAATAATAACGAATGATATGCAACTCATATAAATAAAAAATCCAATTACACAATCTATTAAACCCATAGGTAGAGTCTCATGCTCTTCCAAGGTGATATAAAAGAATCCCACATATCACAACATGACCATCCAAAAATCCAATACCATTGAGTACATCTATGGTGATTCATATAGATTACCTTATTCAACAAAGAGGCTTGGGACCTTTTGATCCCATCTTAGGTATCTCATATAGGGGACCATGTATCACCAAGGTATGGATTAGTTGTCTTTCCAAAAGTTATTTTCATGGTTACTCCAAGAATTAACTTGTACCACTAGAGTTTATAATAAACAACCCATGAAGCCCGTGTCTGGAAAGGAAAATCATATCTACCAGAAAGTCCTTATTAAACAACCTTAGAATGGGAGTCCATCGACAGATAATTTATCACTAACCCATATTTTTCCAATAACAATTTTAAATAACCTTATCAAGAAATACGTATATAAAAAATTAATTTATAAAATTTCATAACACTAAATAATAATATCATTCCATCAAAGGAATGACAAGATCCAAAGCTACCAAGATTTCCAAAGGAAACAATTCAAGTCATAACATGGAATAAGGAATTTAGCAGAAAATAAATATCATAACAATTACAAGAAATTATTAGTATTTTAATATCTAAATATATAAATCATTGATTATTGTTCAAGACTATAAAATTGTGAAAGGGAATTAAGGTCATGCATGAAATGGGGAATATAAACTAATGCATGTGGAATCAATAATCCTTGAACAATTATTCTTTGATGAAATTTAATAAATCATGATAACAAAATTGTAGATGCAAAACATTAAATGACGTGGTTAGTCATACCACCCATCACATTTCATTTCACTTCTAACTACAAAATATATGGAAAATCAAATATTTATGAAGAAGCTATTTAATCCAAGTAATTATATTGAATTGAATTTTTCTTGGTAATTCATTTAATTATAACAAGGTATATCAATTTAAACATTCCTGGAATGGTTTTCCATCATGATTATCCATACTATCAAAAACAGTAAACACACATTAGAAGAAAATAAATAGGATTTAATGTGGTATTAAAGAACTTAGAATGTTCTACGGTTAAGATAGTAATTACCTGCATTGGTATTCCTAGATGCAAAGTATGTCAAACACATAAAAGGAGACTTCTGTTAGTTAGACATTTAACAATTACCCATATAGGGAATGAAATTTTTTTAGGAAATACATCGTGACATTTTCCATTAATTTCATACAATCAATTTAAATAAAAAATTGATTTATTATTGAGGTCTGTAAGACACATATAAGGTGTAATTGACAATTGGGAATTTACCTATATGGGAGAATACAATTTAGTTAACATGATATTCCATTTATAAAATGGTATAAATATTTATAAGAGGCTTGGTTAATTAAATGCATACAATATGGAGAGGCAACCCGCTATTTAGAAAATTTTTAAAGGAAATTCCATAAACATTCCAAATTTAAAACATAAACTCCTGCAAAAGAACACTACTTCAATATGCCCGGAATGAAAAATTGTTAAACATTAATTTTTATGTCTTAATGATGGTACACATATATTGTAGGGGTTTTATTATTAAATAATGACATTCATCTTTTGTCAAATCATTTATCTTATTCATAATTTTAATAAAATTCATTAATATACGCATTAAATATAAAAACCTACTGAATTAATTAAAATATAAAAATAGTTTTATAAGTCAATAATTATTGTGTTATTAAAATTAAAATGAAATGAAATGGATCCGACATTTGGATGTTCTAGAAATCTGACCCATACACTTTGAAACATTAATATTTTACTCGAGACAACTCGAAACTTCTCCCCAATTGCATGCACATACATTCACACACAATCATAGACATATTTAAACACCCCCTAACCAAATGAACATATTACCCTCCCCATGATGAAATATTTACATTCATGATATATATATTTATATATATGAATTCCTAATTATATTAGTGAATGTCTTTAAATATTACCAAAACAAACTAGAAATTATACATGGGACTCAAAAACACCGAACAACCCCAAATTAAAAGGGTAAAACAAAAAAGTGGAAAAAATCCTTACCTTATGTCAAATTTTTAGATCCAATGTAAACCAAAACACTAATAACTCAGGGGTTACTATAGGAATACACAAAAATATGTCATGAGAATTCATCTACAAGACATAGAATTGAATTAAAACAGAAAATCAGATTATCCCTTAACCTAGGTTTTATGCCGAATAACACTGGGTGTCATGGAGAGATAAAAATGGCCAAGAGAGGGGGAATAGAATGAGATAAAATGTAACCTTGATGAATTGATGGATGAACCGAATAGAATAGTATTAAAATGATTGGAAGAGAGGAGGTCATGAGGGGGTTTTGGACATGTCCATGAGAGGGAAGGGGGTTCGGTTTTGTGTGCTATATGTAACCAATAGATGGGTGGACATCCCTTAGGTCTCTAAAAAACTAACTTATAATAATAATATAAATAATAAAAATAATGTTATTATTATTTCTATTATTATAATTCATTTCTTTAACCCCCATTTATTTTTCATTTAGTTTTTATTTAATTTATTTAAATATTTTAAATAAAACACGTAGTAGTGTTCCAATTATTAAAATTAGGATCTATATATCTCTCTGTAAAGAGTCCAATCCAAAAAATGAAAATAAAAAAAATGCAATCCTCTTTTGTTTTTTAATCCCATTCAAAACACAGGATGTTACATATTTTCATTGAATCATGATCACATATTCATATTCCTACAAAATAATAATGATTTAATTTGTATCTTATTAATTGATAATATATCTTGTATTGAACATTTCATACATACTCATTATATAAATGGTATATCATCGCTAATATAGGTGTTGAAACTGACCTAAATGTGAGTGTCATATAAATACCAAACTATTAAGAACATTTTATGTTGTAATCAAAATGTAACATTTATGGGATAATATTTATATTATATGTATTATATATATTAATTATATAAATTATTAGAATATTCCATCAATTGGGACTTTTGGAAATGAAAAATATCTCTCAGAGAGAAGGTATTCTATCTATATACATGAATGACACATAAAAATATGAAATAAGTTTTTTAATTTTTTTTAAAATGTCATATTGTTGAAAATATAATATTTATTCACTAAATACCCCCCTTAAACCCAATAATGTAAGGTCGATATGAAATAAAAACATGTCACCTATGGAGCCTATAGTTTCTATGTACGATAAGAGCTAATAACATTTTCAAATGGTTGGGATTATGGTATAAATTTTTCATCAATGTAAAATATTAAAATGTCAATGCACATAGAATACTGATGTATTAATTTTAATATGGGTAGATTATATTTAGTTGGTGAATATGATAAAATAATTGATGATAAATAGAAAGGGATTAAATACAAATCTAACCATAATACTTATAAGAGTTTATTTGAATATTGTATTAATTTAATGCACATATTTCGGGACATTATTCTTGTATGATTTCATAGATTTTGGCATTCTAAAGGAGTTATTAGGGACAATTTTTCCTTAAAATACCTATGATTTGTTTCAGTATCAAAATATGATGTTTTTAGTCATATAAATTAATTATTGGAATAAAAATTTCTTCCAGTGGATGAATGCTTTTCTGGAGGAAGATATTTATTTTAGAGAGAGCATTATGTTTTTCTATATAATGTAGTTTAGGTTTTTGAATGTTGTTTTGGCATCAAAAACAAATTTTGAAAATAATATAATTATATAGTGGTAGTATGTTATTAAAGAGGTAACACATTATTCTAATGCAATATGATTTACTAACGGTAGTTGATTTCGTCTTATAAAACCAGATGTTTCTAATGGTGGTATATTGGCCTAAAAATTAAAATATTTCCAATGGTAATTTGTTTTTAGAAATTGTAGCAGATTTATTCTAATAGTAGTATTTGTTTTATGAAAACATATTTTTATAATGGATTCATATTTTACATAGGTTGTAGATTTTTCTAAATATATAATATACGTACTAATTGTATAAGGTATTTTTTAATAGTATAAAAATTTTTCTAATACTAACATCTATGTGATACCGGTAAAATATATTGTTTCTTAATATGATTATAGCTTCTTCTTTAAATCCAAATTAATAGTTTGTCCTAATATATCAAAAATAACAATTTTATTGGTAGAAGGTTTTTTATATATTCAAATAATCGGAATTTTTGTCCTACTAAAATAAGATATTTAATTCCTTGATGTCATTTAAGTTTAAATTTTTAAAAATTTGTCATACCTCATATTTTAAATGAATTGAAATAAATAAAAAATGAACCGTTGTAATTATTTTGAATACTATATCTATATTTTTAATGGAATGATACCTTCTCCAACCAAAATCATTATTATTTTCATTGACTCCATATTACCAGCACTCTATTTGTAAACATTGATGTTCCACCTACATACACACGAACCACCTTGTTCTTATAATCTAAGTGTGTTAATAAATCTGTTTTCTCTCTATTTTCTATTGGAGAATGTCGAATTTGAGTTAAGAGTGTAAATTTGTTTTTATTACACAACCAAAAAATGTTTAATGTCTGTGTAAAACCTTATCCTTAAGACATCATGGTGTTGATATGAACTACATTTCGAATATATTTTTTGTGGATCATGTTTGAAAATTCATTTTTATGTATGGGAATAATTACTTTTCTATGTTTATGAATAATTATATGGATTACATACTATTTTAGGTTTGGTGATCAGGGAATTAACCATAATGCGAATTTAACTATGTTAAGTAATGAATTTGATTATGTTAATAGATATAACATATATTTCCATTAGAATAATGGTTTGATTTTGTTTTGAAAATTATTATGTTTTCATTTTTAATGATGTGTTTTACAATTATTTATTTATTAAAAGTGAATAATTAACATATATCTTGTAATTTATGTTGTATAAATAATTAAAGAAACAATGTGAAATGAAATTGATCATATATATATATATATATATTATTATAATCTAAATGTTAGTTGATGTAGGATTAAAGGATATCATCTTTCCTTAATGTTTGATGAAAATGTTTGTTGTACATGAAATTATTTTTAATAGTTAATATATTTTAGTCGAAAATGATATAGGTTTCTTTCATTTTTCACCAATGAAAAATGTATAAGATAATTCATCATCTAAATGACCCTGTTTTTTGATAAAAATAATAGTTTTTCATGAGATAACATGATCTTTTGTGAAGGATGGATGCCTTTTTTAATGATTGGATGCAATGATGAAACTATTTGTTATTGATTTATAATATATATGATTTATCTAAATGTTAACCTTATGATGTGATTTGATGTAAGGGCCCAGACTACCCTCATACATTACACTACGAAAATTTGGTATTGAGGTGTTTTGGGAGGCAACATTGACTCAAATCATGATTTTTCGAAAAAATATAGTTTTCTAATAGTACATGGAGTTGATAGATGGTGTAGGTGTGTGGAGTAGGTAGGTGGGGATGATACATACTGTTTGTAGGTGAAATCGGTAGGGGTATTTGGTCGGTGGTGTCATTAGGATGCATCAGTAGGCGGTGTTGGTGACTGACATCGAAGAATTATAGATGTTTGGTAATGAGGGTGGGTCACTGAATGTATCTCACAACAGGGAATCATTCAAAGGTGTGTTAACTAGTTTTGAATTATCCATCAGTGACTCACATTGGTGACTCACCCTATGGGGTCTCAATTCGAATAATTTGATAAAATTCAAGTTTTCTCTAGTTATTTAAGAATCTCAACTTTTAAGTTTTATTCGATGGAAAATGAGGTTAATCCTTATTTAACAGTTTTTTAATCAGCGCCAATGGATGTAAAATATATCATTAATATCATAATGATTGGGATGGTTTAATATTGTCAAAATTTATAGTCAATATCAACATTTAATGAGGAGTTCATAATGGTACCATATCCCTTGAGTATCTGATCTGGTCCTTCAAGGCCAAAAGTAGTTCCATTGTTCATTCCTTTTCTTTTCCATTGGTTCTTGGAGGTCCCAAATCCATTCTTCATTGAGCGATTGTGAATTTTTGGTGATCCCCTTGGATCATGTCTCTGAAAAGGTTCCTCATACTACTTCTGCAATCCCTAAATTGGCGCTAGTAGGATTTATCAATAGTTTTTTCATTCATGTAAGGATCACTTCATCTCATTTAATTTTTGTATCATGTTAGGTGGGAGTATGAATGGTATCCTATCAAAAAGAAATAATTAAAAATAAAAAATTATAATCAAATCTATTTAATATCGATATACAAGGGATAATGAAATTTAATGTTGGAATAAGTTTTATTAGTTACTAATATTGTTATCTACGTAGGATATATGTCTACATAAAATTATGGTCGTGGGTGGTCTTTGTTTGTCTGCCTTTGATGGATTATTCATGTTTCTTTTTTATCCTATGTGATTGACCATATAAATTTCAAATTTTTTAAATATATAAATTTGTTTAAATAAATGTATTCATCTTTATTGGTGTTCTTATGATATATTCATTGAATTGTCAAAGTGGAATTAAAGAATGAGTGTTTAATAAATCATAAAACACTACGATTTGCTGGTTTGGATATGTGATATGTGTGTATTTGTTCTGTATTGTTCCATTTTTGGTTGTGTGGTGCTGGGTTAGAAGGCACAGTTGATGTTCGGGGTGTTACGGGTGGAGTAATAGAATATATGGTTAATATATTGACTAATTTTGGAATAGATGGGCGGTGTTTGAGCAGCAGGGGTGGAGGATTGGGTTGTTCTATAATTTTGTTACTTGGTGTGGTGTTTTTTTATAGCATGGATATCAGTTTGGTAGTGATGATATTTTTTTGTTGGAGTTTGCTTTAATATGGGGGTTTCCATGTTGATAGAAACTAAATGGTGGAATGACATTGAATAATGATTATAGATGTGGTTTTTATGGTGGTTAAACGGAGTGGAACAATGAAGCGTGTTTCCTTACTGTTGTTTTTTCATTAGAATATTTTATGCTCTGTGGCTGGTTGTGTGCGATGGTTTATAGTTTCTCGAGTTGGGATTGAATGAATAAATGGTATCCTTAATAATGAATGATAAATTGTTAATTGAGATTTCTAGGTTATTATTTAGTGGTGTCTTATTGTGAACATATTTCTTTTATCAATGTCATATGTAACTATTTTTGGTGTTAATAAATACATTTAGATGTAGCTGTACAGTTTTCTATATCATTAGGTGGTTTATAGATTGATTGAGAACCAACATTTCGGGGATGAGTGATTGATACTATATATATTCGTGTATGTTCTTTGTGTGTTTTATATTCACCCCACCCAAGTTGTGCACTATATTCCAAACACACCCACATTAATGAGGGAGGATGTAAATCCCAAATATATCAGTGGGAGTATGTAAGCATGGCCTCCTGGTATTCCACACTCCAACGTATAGGTTGTGATAGAACACGATTCTTTGAAAAGGTAGTGGTTTGTGAGGCCCATGTGTGTGTGGGAGTGTTTTTTTATCAGGATTCTTCAAGAAGAATTGTGGTGTGATTTTCCAAGTGCTTTGGATATGTGATGTGGTATGTGATCTAGGATTCTATGAGAGATATGTGGTTGTGATTCCCAGGTGTGTGGGTGAGATGTAATTATGTTTTTCTCACTAGTTTTGGAATAGTTTTATGGTCTATGTGTGTGTGTGTGGGTTGTGATGTGGTACATTTAGAAGAGGTGGGAGGGCTGGGATTTTTTTTAGGGTGTAGGAAACGATAAAAATTGTAAACATTGTGTAGGGTAACCTATCAATGATGATCTCTCTATTACTTTAATTGACATGTGTTAATTGGTGAGGGCGCCTTTGGTGATTATGGTGTGGCTATAATACCTTGTTAGGTTCTGTTGGGTTCTAATGTTTTCTCATAGGGTCATTAGTATGCTTCTCCACATGGGAATGAGAAACATTGGTATTTACATTGAATATTTTCATTGTATTTATTGAATTTTGTCATTAAAGATACATGTGTGGTGTATTTTGGATACTTTATATATATATATATACTGGTGTTGTTTTGAGGTCTATACATCTTATCTTTTGATAGTGGTTACTATAAAAGAGTAATTCCTACCATTGGGTGATATTTCAATACCCTAAGTGTTGGGAACCAACCCGAGTCATACTGGAGGTAGTTCACAATGGTCATTATCTATCACCCTTCATTATAAACTCAATTGGGACATCTTATGTTGGAAGGGGCTATGAAAGAACAGTATAAGAGTTTATGGTTGAGTGATTGGATTGAGTTTGCAGATAGGAACAGTGAGGATTGAATGGGTTTGTAGGTAAATGGTGTTATGTGATTTTATTGCAAGACATAAGCTTGATATAATGGATAGGACTCAAGATTTTAGGACCCCTATTCTCTAATGCAAGGACTCTAAGACTATAGTTTTAACAGGTAAGGATTCATCGTTTGATGGGTACTGACCCTAGGAATGGTACATGCATCATAATGATTCTTGTTGTTGTCTAAATTTGTGTGTTTTGGGGAATATGTAATGTATAAAATATTGAGTTAAATGAGTTAAAATGAATCATAAGTAAAATTATATAATACTCAGTATTAGGAATTCAATGATAGGATTTTAGCTATGGCACCCCGTCATCATCTGCATGTACAAAATATAGTGGAGGCTCCACTGGACAACCCAATAGATCGATTGAGTATATACCCACTACCAGAGAATGACTAGTGGGCAATAATGTTATGTTAATTCTATTTAAATACTATTGGGAAGTATGAGGTAAGAATTTCAGACATGTAAATAGAATTTTTGGATCAAGGAGCTCGTGAATAGCTTCAACTTGATCCGGGCTTCAATGGAGTAGTGGGTTCCCTTGCTGGTGATCCAGATGTGAGAAATTATACGTTAGTGGTGGAGGAAATACCTTGGGAAGAGGATGGAGTTTGACATTCTATGGCTTTATGTAGTGTAGGATTTTCAAGAATAATTCCATTCATCCACATTTAATGCTAAGAAGTTTTAGAGTTACTCTCCCTCCAGTAGGACAATATGTTGGTATGGGAACTAGGGATCAAATTCCTGGGTCTCTTTCTTTTTCTCTAGATCAATTTCTGGATGAGTACTCCCATGCAAGATTCCTAGAGGAGAAACGTTATCCTTCTCCCCATTATATGGTCACTCCCATTACCTTGACGTTATATATGGCGGTCTAGAAGAAGGTTTAAGTATTTAGGAGGATGCACTCAGGGGGTGGATTTCTATGAATGTGGTGTGAGCCTAGTTTATTGTAACTGCCCAGTCCATCCCACGTTCTTGATATTATCCGCTTTGGGACTAGCCCACACGGTTTTGTTTTCCCTGGGCTTTGGCTCTCAGGCATCCATCAGGATAAGGCCCCATGTTCGGAGAGGTATCCACACCACCTTATAAAGGGGTTCTTTGTGATCCTCCTCCTTCGATGTTGGATTTTCATAACCCAACTTCTGTAGAAGGGACCAAAATCCTCAATGGCACATCAAATGGACACCGGCATTGATACCATTTGTAACAGACCAGTACAACCCATGATCATGATATTGTCCTCTTTGGGCCTAGCCCGCATAGTTTTGTTTTCCTTGGGCTATGGACCTTAGGCATCCCCTATTAAAAGGCCTAATGATGGAAGAGCTATCCACCCCACCTTATAAATGTGTGCATCATGATCCTCATAATTCAATATGGGATTTTCATTTATAACGGCCCAGTCCAACCCACAATCATGATATTTTCTGCTTTGGGCCTAGCCCGCACGGTTTTGTTTTCCCAGGGTTCTGGCTCTCAGGAATCCCCCAGGAAAAGGCCTCGTGATGGGTTTGGTATCCACACCACATTATAAATGGGTGCTTCATTCTCCTCCTCCTTCGATATCAGATTTCTATAACCCCCCCCCCCCCCCCCCCGAAGGGCCCAACGTCCTCTCTGGCACATCCAATGGACACCGGATCTAATACCGTTTGTAATGGCACAATCAAGACCATGTTCATGATATGTTCCTCTTTGGGACTACCCCACACAGTTGTGTTTTCCCAAGGCTCTTTCCCTCAGGAATCCCCAATGAAAAAGACTCATGATGGGAGAGGTATCGACACCACCTTATAAAGGTGTGTTTCTTGATCCTCCTCCTTCGATTTGGGATTGTCCAAAACTTCTGTGGAAACCTCTCCCATCATGAGGACTATTCATGGGGGATGCATGAGGGCTAGAGCCTAGGAAAAAAAACCGTGCGGGCTTGGCCCAAAGCCGAAAATATCATGATAATGGGCTGGACTGAGATGTTACAAATAGTATCAGAGATGGTGTAAATTTGATGTTCTAGTGAGGAAGTTGGGACCTTCTAGGTGGTGGGTTATGGAAATCCCACATCAAAAGGGGAAGAGCCACATGCACCCCTTTATAAGGTGGTGTGGATACCTCAACCATCATGAGGACTTTTCCTGGGGGATTCCTGAGGGCTAGAGCCTTGGGAAAAAAACCATGCAGGCAGGGCCCAAAGTAGAAAATATCATGATCATGGGCTAGACTGGGCTGTTACAGATGGAAATCCTACATCTAAGGAGGAGGAGCACGAATTACCCCATTATAAGTTGGTGTGGATACCTCTCCCATCATGAGGCATTTTATTAGGGGATTCATGAGGGCTAGATACTCAGGAAAACAAAACTATGTGGGCTAGGCCCAAAGTGGACAATATCATGAATGTGGGATGGACTGGGTTGTTACACCACCAATGATCTGGAGCTAGCGGTATTTGTGTTTTCTTTGAATTTTTGGATACATTCCATAATTGGGGAACAGTTTCTGTTCATAAAATATAACAAAATCATGATGTATATCTTTTATCAGTTATATCTTATCTTATGACAGCGGAGGTGGATATAGTTTTTCAAAGACTATATCTTTGAGATCACATAGACCTTACAAAAGGGAAATTTCGTGGATAATTATTTGAGAAAGAAGTTGTAGAAGGATGTTATTCTGGAATCTGGGACCCATGGAAGGTTATTTACGAGGTAACGAATTATCACATAGATGTGTGAATGGTTGGTGTTAGAGGATTCTTGTTTCAAGTGAGAGTGCAATCTTCTCTAATATAGTAGAAGGTGGAGAATTAGTGGGGTGACTCGAACGAATAGGTGATTTGTGATCACGTTGACCATGATGATGCTCTAGGGGGATGGTTGTCGCAAGGTCAAAGTTATATGTTGATCTGTGTGAGGTTTTCTTCTAGTGGTGATGTGTGTGAGAGTTGACTACGAGTTTCAATGATTAACCATGGCGGTACACCCGAGATTTTCTAATATGTAACACGGCCTGCGATAATTGTTTTGGTGGCTCAAGATGAAGCTGGTAGTGGTAGAGTTTATGGATAAGTGCATGGTGCGCCAATCGGTGAAGGATGAATACCATGTTCCTGGGGTTTTATTAAATCCACGAGATGTCCCTGATTGGATGTGGTATGAAATTTAAAATGATTTGGTTACATATTTAACCTAAGATAATGGATGATTCAATGAAAACTAGGTATTGGAGGATCATCTGATGAAATAAGATAACTTCCTTCAACTTAATAATTAATGCACAATGGATTATGTGTACAAGAGGTTTATGGATGAGGCGGTGTAGCTCAATAATGTAATGAGGTCAATCGTCTCATATCGGGATGTATGGTTTAACTTGTGATTTTTAAGGGGATTGTAGCATGCTTTTTGCACTCAGTTACTCCTCAAAACTGCTTTTCACCATTGGAATGATGGATTGAAAGAGCATACCATCTAGAAATTGGAAGATGTGTGGGAGTCATGCATCTTGGAAATTGTTAGATCTTGGGTAGGACACATTCCCTTGGTAGATTCCTCATACAATGATAGATATTCATCCTCTATCTGTATGGCTCCATTCAATGATTTTTATGGAAGAAAACGTTTTCAACCTTGATACGTACAAATGATTGGGAGATAGTTATTCATGGTCTGATCTTGGTGAAGAGTATGACTAAGACGATACAACTGATAAGTGAGATGATGAAGCCAACATAGAATAGGTAGAAGTCGTATGTCGATAATAATAGGATAAACTTGGAGTTTGTGTTTTGGGAGAACATTTTCTTGAAGGTTCCCCTCGATGAGGGAAGTGAAGGTTTAGAGATGGGGGTAATCTTTATCCCAGGTTCATCAGACGCATTGTGGTGTTTTGAGGATTTTTCAAGGTGGCATACCCAATAGAATTTCCACCACAGTTGGAGAGAATCCACAAATTCATTCATGTATTTCTTCAATATCAGTATCATAACAATGCATCTCATGTCCTTCACTGGATAGAGTTATATGTGGATGATGATGCGACATTCAAGGAGTATTTGGTAGAGAGCCAAGATCATAATGAGATTTTTCTGCATGGGCGGACCATTCCTTTATTTTTCATGTTTTGGTTGCATGGTGTCCTAGAGGAGAGTAAAATGGAAATGGAGTCATAGAGGCGTTCCATATACCTAGAGTTGTTCTGAGATATTCCATGTTGTTTTTTCATTTGTAATGCAATGGATGAAAATTGTTTGGTATGAGGAGGGTTTTTTCCTTGTTCCATAATGTGTGATGAAGTCCTTATGTGTAGAATAGGGAGAACCTGATTTCAACTCAATACACATTATTTTATTTGAAATTAATCCCTTGTGGTGAGTATGTTCCACCTTGTGTAGATAATCTCGTGACATTGATAGAGTAATTAAATGAATCGTTTGTTTAGGATATTATGCTTGATGTACCTGTGTTGTTAGTCTTTTAGTTAATTGGGATCGGAGTTGTCATCGGAGGTGTTAGGGGATGTTTAGGATTCACTCCATATTTCTTAATAAAATGCTAGTATATCATTGAAATTTGGTGTACATAGTCGGCAACGATGTTTCTTTAATAGTGGGAACCTTGAGAGTAATTTAACGTTGTGGTTGATTGGACCCCTATTTTCCTTTTGGGTTGTATTTTTAATTCCTAAAGATGACAATGGATTGTGAGGTATCTGATCTAATGGCTTGGACCTCCATGATCCATTACATTGTGAAAATATGGTGTTGAGGTGTTCTAGGAGGAAATATTTACTCATTTACATATTTTAAAAAATATAAATTTTTTAAACATTAGGTGGATTTGGTAGGTGGATTCTAAAGGTTTTTTATGTAGGTGGAATCAGTATGTGCCATCAGCAGCTAACATTAGTGAGTTGTGTCGATTATTTATTTATGGTAGGTCATGATAGTGGGTCATTATTGGTATCTTTTGTTGGTGACTCATTCAACGATGTGTCACCCGAAGGTGAACCAAGCATCAGTGACCCAGCCATGGGTGACTCGTGTTGGTGACACACCAAATAGTGAGTCATTTAAAATTGTTTTTCAAAATTAATTATTTCTCTAATTTTTATAGATTCTACCTATTTTCATTTTTCTTGATGTATAATGAGTTTAAAACCATGTTTAATTGTTTTTTATTTCATTTAATATGATATAAAATATATCATTAATTTTCTAATTCTTTTGAGTATTTATGTTAATCATAACATGTTGTAATGATCCACCATTAATGGGGTTTTCAAAATGGTTTAATATCTCTTGAGTCTTGAAACCGGTCCTTCAATGTAGAACACAATTCCTTTTTTCCATCCGTCTATTTTACCATGGTTATAGGGAATCCAAGAACCCTTATTCACAGAGTGATCATGTGTTTTTTGTGATCCCGTTTGATCGCATCTCCCTGGAGGTTCCTTCTACTACTGGTGAACCCCATATTTTAGTGCTAGGAGGAGTTTTCTGTAATATATTCATTCATCCAGTGATCCCTTAGTCTCTATAAATTTATGTAACATTCACATTGGGTGTCTGAATATTCTCTTGTGAGGATAGAAAAATTATGAATAAATTAATAAAATTTAATCTATTTAATATTAAAATACATTAGCTAGGGAAATTTGACCCAATAATATGTTTTCTTTGTAACTGAATTTGTTAGTTTCAATGGATATATGCCAACTAAAATTCATGGCTATTGGCGTTCATTTCTTGCGCCCTTGTGAGTGCATCTAGATGATTATTTCTGATCTTCTGTAAAGACTACATGAATATGAAATTCGTTACCCATGAATGGCCAGTTAAATAAATGGATTCCGTAGGATATATCTTTCTCTGTGAGAGGCCTATAATTATAAAAGTGGAATTAAATAACACATGTTTGCTATATCTGAATACACCATGCTTCGTTTGTGTGGTGGTGTGTTGGGTGTGGATTGGTTATGTATTGTGACTTGTGTTGTTGGGTGGTGTTGGTGTTGGGGGAACAACAGTTTCGTGGGAGGTACAGGTGGTGTAATGGATTGACAGGTTGAGAGACTGACTGATTGAGGTATTGATTGGTAGTGTTCGAGTAGTGTGGTTGTAGGGTCAGATTGTATCATCCTAGGTAAATAAAGAATAAATCATTTTCATATTTATTAATATTTGTGAATTAAATGTTAGTTTTACTTTAAAGGGGTTTCTATGTTCGATAGCGTACCTGATACGGAACAAAGAGTTTCTTTGAAATCTTACGTTGCACACTAGTAATAAAATAATATCATTTTAAATGGTATTTAACACATAGCTATTTTATTGTCAGGAATGAATATAAATAAATAAAATTGGATTATATATGTTTGTTAAATGTTTTTACATTTATCTAATAAAATATTAAGGCATAAAATACGAAAAGAATTCAATTTTAGGCATATATATACTCTAATTTTCACTACTGTCCACTTATCGCCTTTTGATGGTGAACCGTCAGTAAATATAGTTTTGGACACTCTTATACATTCTATTGGACCAAATGAAACTCTTTTTTAGAATCAGGACATCAAAATTTACTTTGTGTAAATTTTTGGTATTTTTTAGATAAAGTTCATTTTTTAATGAATAGTAAAAAATGTTATATTTTAATTCAAAACCTCTATTGAATATAATTTTTTTATATTATTAGATTATATTTTGAATTGGTTTTAATGTAAAATTAGAATATATTTTTACCACTTAATCCAATAGTGGTCATTGGAATTGATTTCACATAGAAATTGGACTTAAAGTAGTGTCAATCTTTTGATACATATTGTTTCATAAAAACACGCTATTTGGTTTGACAGTGGAAATTAATTATTAAATTAATTAATGAAACTAATATGTTTTGAATTTTGTAAAATATATATCATTTTTGAATTCAGAATATAAAATATAGCTTAGGGTGATGTTTTGGTATTTTTCTGAAAAACCATAATTTTTTATGAATAGTGAAACCACAAAGTGGTAGTTACAAAAAATGATTTTTCGTTTAAATGGAACATTACCACTTCGGTTATATGAATTTAAAAAATCCAGTATAAATTATTTTCATTATTAAGAAAAATTTGGTTCAATGGGATACAAATAAATTTTGATGAAAAGTAACTTTTATGTTTTATTAATCGCAATTAAAGGTAATTAGTGTGATTTAAGGTAAAAATGATATTATAATAAAATGAAAATATCTTGAAACATGTCCTAACCCTATTTAATGAGTCAATTCCGACCAAGAAAACCAATGATTCGATTTTTTGGACCCCAAGGAGCCACATGGGTAAGATAATGACATTAATTCCTTTTATTTAATGTAAATGTAAACAAGACACAAACATGTATTGTTTTACTAAAACAATTTTTACATGAGGTCACAGAAGTCATATTTTTGACTATAAATATTAATAGGAAAGCTAAAAATATTTCCTACCTGATATTATTTTTTTATAGTTGATATACATTAAATAAATTAAATTATTTATGACATCATGATGATGTAGCGATTTCCTCATTTTTTAACAATTTAAATAAAATGAAATGACAATGTATAATATAAGACCTAAACATGTAAAAAACCTATTGTATGGGTGGATTTCGAACCCTTACCATCTTATCCACGAAAAAAAATCCGTTTGGGACCATTAAAATATGAAACTCATTTGAAAATAAAGTAACATTTTATTACATTCCAAGGGTGCCCCTCCTCTCCTCTTATAAAAGGTCCCCACCTCTACCTCATTACCCACACCTCTCAAGCCATTGGTTCGGCCAAGATCTGCTACTTTTATCTCTCCACATCCCTCTCTTACTCCTAAAATCCTCACATTGGGAATAAGTCCTCTCAAGGAAGCCTTTGAGCTCAAATCAAAAGGAGTTACCCGTTTTAAAGGTAGTGTTTTCTCTTGTGTTCTATTGTTTTATTTTTCATCTCCAAACCTATAAAATATTTTTATTCATTTATTTTGTAAAAAAACAAGTATATTTCATATACTAGGATGTTTTTATGAGATTTATTAGAGTTATAAATACACACACCTACATCTAATGGTTAAAGAACATACTGTTTCCGTGGATGACGAATTTCTGCCTCACGAAACGATGATTGTTCAACACTCATATAACACCTTCAAAGGTGGCCATTAAGATGTAACTATATTTATATATGATATATAATGTGTTTATGTTTTCCATAATATTCTTTATTTTTCATTTATGTCATACCTTTATAGTTTCCACTATTGGTAAAAGCGATATCTTCATTTTAGCATGTGCGGACTACCGCCCCATCAAAGTGAATTGATTCGTTAATGCCATATGTGGGACGTATAAATGATGGATTTAATGTCATTATATATTATTTTATATTTTAGTTTTAATATAACTTTATATCATTATTATTTATTTCAATTATAGTATGAGATATAAATGAAAGTAATGTTCATGTGTATGTACGACTTACCGTCTCCATGAACGGTGCATTTCATTTCTTATCCCCAAATTTAAGGTACTATTATATGTATGTAAATATAGTAGGTATATATGATGTATGTTACATCTAAATGATGAATATAATTATGGAAATAAAATATACATATCTCTCATTTAGTTTTAATTACATTAATATGACATATAAATGAAAGTAGCGTTCATGCGTACGTACGGATTACCGTCTCCATGAACGGTGCATTTCATTTCATACCTCTAAATGATTATGTAATATTATAAATACATGTATATTCTGGATATATATGATATATATGATATACAATTCATGAATATCATTCTGTATATAATGAACCTTTTACCACACGAACAACATGTAATTGTTAGAAGTCCACTTTCGACATAAGAGTCAAATATCGACAAAACAAACATTATTAACATAAATGATTACATAATATTTATAACATGGAAATAAGTGATATAAAAGGATATGTAAGCTTGAAAAATTTTCTTCATAAAGTCGAAATTAACTTTAGTTTATTATTCAAGAGATTAAAGAGCAATCTAGTCACGTCGAACACGAGGTAAGGGACTTCGTCTCAATCTCCTTTCATTGAGGCATATTTTGTTTTATACACAACTTTCCTTTATAATGTGTATAAACCCCTTTGAATTTTTCTTTTATTCAAAAGGAATCATTGTATACGAAGCGTTTTTACTTTACGACAAATGGGAATATCTTTTTTGTAGTTCATATGCGGCGACAATGACTTCTCTGCCGCCGTTATCATTATTTGAGTTTCGGATTCCTCTTCAAGCCGTAAAATATTTTTTAAATGAAAAATAAATACCATGTTTTACTTTACTTTTATTATGGTATTGAAAATGGTTTTTATAATGGATTTGGTATGTCAATATATTTAAGTGATATAATGTGATCAATGTGTGGAAATGTTTTCCTTCTATTATATTTGTTTTATGTCTTATGATTTTATAATGGTACTTGGACATTTGATGGGTTGTTACATGATAAACCATATGATGGGTGGTGTCATGAATACCAGGATGGGTGGTTACGTTATAACCACCAATGCATTGGGTATGGAAGTCAGCCGTATGGATATTCCATTATGTGATATGTGTGGAAGTCGACCGTATGGTTATTCCATTTAAGTATGTTTATGTACCAAGTTACCATTATATGTTATGTGTTCGTTATATGGTTTTATGGTAATATTTTGGTTAAAAAAGGGTATGTATTGTTCTTTTATTCAGTGATGTGTTTTTCCTACTTCATAAAAGTGAAAAGTATAACTTTGATAAAGTATACATGGTTTACTTGTTGTTTTGAAAAACTAACAGTTGTCATTATTTGTATTTCCTTTACTTACATTTTTATGCTCACCCCATGTTTTTTTGAAATGTTTTTCACATATATTAATGTGGAATAGTGTCATGGATGGGATCAAGGGAAATTCATGCTATTTAAATCATGGAACTAGACATCTATCTTTTTAAGAGTTTTTGTTTTATGGAAACTTAGTAGAAGTCTATACTTTGTAATCTTTTGAGATGTAATAGTTAAGATATAATTCTGTAAAACACTAAACCTGAAATAATCCTCAACGTGAATTATTAAATTATTTCAATATTATGTAAGGTTTAAGGTCGGGGCCTTATAGATGGTATCAAAGGTTGGTTTAGACAATATTAGGAGTTAGAAAATTGTTAAATTATAAATTAATTTATGGTGTGATTGGAATGATATAGAATTTGAAGATAACCATGTTTCTTCTCCTCAGATATTTTTTTGTTAAGAATGGTTTTTCATAAAAGAAATAGAGCAACTTTTCTGGGAAGGAATACAGAGTAGAATGACATTCCGAATCAGCAACCAGAGATGGTCAGAATCAGAATTGAGCTGTTTACTGTAGTGATGACTCAGTTGAATCAGGTGATAAATGGTGGTGGTGTTAAATGATGATATTTCGTTGTTTTCTAAAAGTAAAGAGGAGCATGAAAGTCATTTAAGGGTTATTTTTTAAACCTTAAAAGAAAAGAAACTGTATGGAAAATTCAGCATGTGTGAGTTTTGGTTACAACAAATTCCTTTCCTTGGTCACATTGTTTCAAAAAATGGCATAACTATTGATCCTGCTAAAACAAAAGTTGTTGAAGAATTGAAAAGACCCACAAATGTAACTGAGATCCGTAGTTTCCTTGGTTTGGCAAGTTACTACATAATGTTTGTTGAACATTTTTCAAGGTTATATAGTCCAATGACTAAGATAACTCGGAAGGGTGTTAAGATTATATGGAAAAAAGAATGTGATGATTATTTTTAGGAGTTTAAAAGAAGATTGGAGAATGCTCCAGTTTTGACACTTACTTCCAGGAATGGTCAATTTGTTATCTATAGTGATGCTTCACTGAAAAGAATTGGTTGCATCCTAATGCAGAATGATCAGGTAATTTCTTCTGTTTCATGTCAGTTGAAAACTCATGAGGTAAATTATCCTACACATGATTTGGAATAAGTTGTTATTATTTTCACTTTAAAAATTTGGAGGCATCATTTGTATGGAGTAAAGTGTGAAATATATACTGATAAAAAAATTTTAAAGTATATATTCACTCAAAAAGAATTGAACATGAGACAGAGGAGATTGCTGGAATTAATCATGGATTATGATTATACAATTCATTACCATTCGGGAAAAGAAAATAATGTGGCTGATGCTTTGAGTCTAAAAATTAATGCTACAATAACAATGTTGTATTTGAAACGTGATCCTTTGGTTAAGGATTTGATGATCTTTGTCATAGAAGTTGTTGGTGCATGAAGTTATTCTGTTTTGTTTCAGGTATCCGTGAGATCATCTTTATCAGACAAAATTAAGCAAGCACATAAGCAAGAAAACGAGTTCTAGAAAAAGGTAGAGCTGGTTCAGAAGGGTATGTTTCCTGAATTCAACATTGATAATGATTGTGTTTTAAGATTTGGGAAGATATTGTGTGTGCCTTGTAATTCACAGTTGAATAGGGAGTTGTTATGTGAAGCTCATAGTTCTCCATTTTTAGTTCATCCAGGAAGTACTAATATGTATAGAGATCTTAGGGAGTATTACTGGTGGGACAGAATAAAAAGGGACATTGCGGATTTTACAGTGAAGTGTTTGACATGTCAACAGGTTAACACAGTGTGGCAGTTACTGAAAGGGATGCATCAGCCATTACCTGTACTAGAGTGGAAATGGGAGAAAATATCCATGGACTTCATTGTGGGATTGCCGAAGACACCTCGAGGTAATAATGCAATTTGGGTTATTGTTGATCTCTTGAATAAATCTTCTTATTTCCTTCCTATTCGAGATACTTTCTCTCTAGATCAACATTCTCGATTGTATATTAATGAGATAGTCAGGTTGCATGGAGTTCCTCTATCCATTGTATTTGATCGAGATCCCAGGTTTACTTCTAACTTTTGGAAGGGCCTTCAGAAGTCGTTGAGTAAAAAATTAAATTTTAGTATATCTTTTCATCCTCAGTCAGATGGGAATTCAGAACGAACAATTCAGACTTTGGAGGATATACTACGTGCCTGATCGATGGATTATCAGGGAAGATGGGACAAACATCTTTCTTTGGTTGAGTTTTCATATAATAACAATTTTCATTCCAGTATACAGATGGCTCCATTTGAAGCATTATATGGTAAATGGTGTCGAACTCCATCTTTTTGCGATTAAGTGGGTGAAAGGAAGCTGATGGGACCATAATTAGTAGAAGTGATGGCAGAAAACATTCAGTTGATTCAGAAACACATGAGAACAAGTCAGAGTAGGCAGAACAGGTATGTGGATAACCGGAGGCGGGATCTATCTTTCGAGGTAGGTGATCATGTTTTTCTCAAAGTTTCACCATGGAAAAGTGTGATGTGATTCGGTAAGAAAGGAATGTTGAGTCCAATTTCCATTAGACCATAGGAAATTCTGGAGAGAGTTGGATCAATTGCTTACCGAGTGGCTTTACCTCCGAGTTTATCTCAGGTACACGATGTTTTTCATGTTTCGATGTTGAGAAAGTATATGCCAGATCCATCTCATGTTTCGATCCCAGAGGTAGTTTAGTAGGAAGAGAATCTATCTTATAAAGATCAACTAGTCTAGATTCTTGACCGAAGAGAGAAAGTGTTGCGAAATAAGGTAATTCACTAGGTAAAGGTTTTGTGGAAAAACCATATGGTTGAAGAGGTAACATGGGAATCTGAAAATGCTATAAGGGATAAATACCCCCACTTATTTTGATATGTGAATAAAATTGGGAGGACGCAATTTCCAAAAGGGGGGAAGGGTGTAACATCCCAGGTAAATAAAGAATAAATTATTTTTCCTATTTATTAATATTTTCGAATTAAATGTTAATTTTACTTTAATGTGGTTTCTATGTTCATTAGCGTACCCGATACACAACAAACAGTTTCTTTGAAATCTTACGTTGAACACTAGTAATAAAATAATATTATTTTAAATGGTAGTTAACATGTAGCCGTTGTATTGGCAGGAATGAATAGAAATAACTAAAATATGATTATATATGTTTTTTAAATGTTTTTACATTTATCCAATAAAATATTAAGGCTTAAAGTATGAAAAAAATCAATTTTAGGCATATATACTCTAATTTTCACTAAAGGTCCACTTATCGCCTTTTGATGGTGAACAGTCATTAAATATATTTTTGGTCACTCTTATAAATTATATTGGACCAAATAAAACTCTTCTTTAGATTTGGAACATCAAAATTTACTTTGTGTAAATTTTTGGTATTTTTCTGATAAAGTACATTTTTAATGAATAGTGAAAAATGTTGTATTTTAATTCAAAACCGCATTTTAATCTAATTTGTTTATATGATTAGATTATATTTTGAATTGGTTTTAAAGTGAAATTATAATATATTTTTACCATTTAATCCATTAGTGTTTTATGGAATTGATTTCACTTTGAAATTGGACTTAAACTATTGTCAATCTTTTGATACATATTGTTTTATAAAAACACACTATTTGTTTTGACAGCGGGAATTAATTATTAAATTAATTAATGAAACTTATATGTTTTGAATTTTTTAAAATAGACATCCTTTTTTTAATTCATAATATCAAATATATCTTAGGGTGTTGTTTTTTTATTTTTCTGAAAAACCTTAATTTTTTATGAATAGTGAAACCACAAAGTTGTAGTTACAAAAACTGATTTTTTGTTTAAATGGAACTGTACCACTTCTGTGATTTTAATTTCAAAAATCCAATATAAATGATTTTCATTATTATGTAATATTTGGTTCAATGGGATGAAAATGATTTTTGATGAAAAGTAACATTTAAGTTTTATTAATCGCGATTAAAGGTAATTAGTGTCATTTAAAGTTAAAATGATATTATAATAAAATGAAAATATCATTACACATATCCAAACCCTATTGGATGAGTCATGGCCGACCAAGACAACCCATTGGTCGATTTTGGGACCCCATGGAGCCACTTGGGTAAGATAATGACATTAATACCTTTTATTTAAAGTAAAAGTAAAAAAAGACACAAACATGTATTAATTTACTAAAAAAAATTACAATGGGTTAAATAAGTCATAGATTTGACTATAAATATTAATTGTGAATATAAAAATATTTTCTACTTCATAGTATTATTATTATTATTTTTAGACATTATATAAATTAAATTATTTATGACATCATGATGATACAATGATTACCTCATTATTTAACGATTTAAATAAAATGAAAAGATAATGTAAAAGCAAAGACATAAACATGTCAAAAACCTATTGGATGGGTGGATTTAGAACCCTTATCACCTTATCCTCGAAACAAATCAATTTGTGACCATTTACATCTGAAACTCATTTGAAAATAAAGTAACATTTTATACCATTCCAAGGGTGCCCCTCCTCTCCTCTTATAAAAGGCCCCCACCTCTACCTCCTTACCCAAACCTCTAAAGCCATTGGATCGGCCAATATCGGATCATTTTATCTCTACACATCCCACTCTTACTCCTAGAATCCTCACATTGGGCATAAGTCTTCCCAATGAAGCCTTTGAGCTCAAACCAAAATGAGTTACCCGTTTTAAAGGTAGTGTTTTCTCTTGTGTTCTTTTGTTTTATTTTTCTTCTCCAACCCTCTAAAATATTTTTATTCATTTATTTTGTAACAACACCAGTATCTTCCTTATACTAGTATGTTTCTATGATAATTATTAGAGCTACACCTACACACACCTACATCTAATGGTTAAATAACATACAGTTTCCATGGATGGAGAATTTCTGCCTCACGAAACGATGATTGTTCAACACTCATATAACACCTTCAAAGATGGCCATTAAGATGTCACTATATTTATATATGATATATAATATGTTTATGTTTTCCTTAAGCATATTTATTTTTCATTTAAGACATACTTATATGGTTTCCATTATGGGTAAACACAATATCTTCATTTTAGTTAGTGCAGACTACCGCCCCCTCAAAGTGATTTGATTCGTTAATTCCATATGTGGGACATATAAAGGATTGATATAAAGTTATTATATATGATTTTATACTAGAATTAAAATATACCTTTATATCATTATTATTTATTTCCATTAAAGTATGAGATAGAAATGAAAGTAGTGTTCATGCGTACGTACAGCTTACAGTCTCCATGAACGGTGCATTTCATTTCTTATCCCCAAATGTAATGTACTATTATAAGTACATATATATAGTTGAAATATATGATTTTTGTTACATCTAAATGATGAATATAATTATGGAATTAAAATATACATATCTCTCATTTACTTTTAATTCCATTAATATGACATAGAAATGAAAGTAATGTTCATGCTCACGTACGACTTACCGTCTCCTTGAACAGTGCATTTCATTTCTTACCTCTAAAAGATTATGTAATATTATAAATACATGTATATGCGGGATATATATGATATATATGATATCCAATTCATGAATATCATTCTGGATATAATTATCCGTTGTCCACACAAACAACATGTAATTGTTAGAAGTCCACTTTCGACTTAAAACCAAATATCGACAAAACAATCAATATTAACTTAAATGATTACATAATGTTTATAAAATCTCAATAAGTGATATAAAAGGAATAATAAGCTTTAAAAGGGTTCTTAAGAAAGTATAAATTAAATTTAGTTTGTTATTCAGGATATTAAAGAGCAATCGAGTCACGTCGGACACGAGGTAAGGGACTTCGTCTCAATCTTCTTTCATTGAGGCATATTTTGTTTTATACACAACATTCTTTTATACGTTGTATAAACCCCTTTGAATTTGACTTTTATTTAAAAGGAATCTTTTTATTCGATGAATTTTTACTAAATTACAAAAGGGAATGTCATTTTGTCTTACGTTTGCGGCGACAACGATTTCTCCGCCGCCGTGACCATTATTTGAGTTTCAGATTCGTCTATATGGCATAACGTTTTATTAAATAAAAAATAAATACCAAGTTTTAAATTTCTTTTATTTTGGTATTGAGAATAGTTTTTATAATGGATTAGTTTTCTAAATATATTTAAGTTATATATTGTGATCAATGTGTGAAAATGTTTTCTTTCCATTATATTTGTTTTATGTCTTATGATTTTATAATGGTACTTAGACATTTGATGGGTGGTTACTTGATAAACCATATAACAGGTGGTGCCGTGAATACCAGGATGGGTGGTTATGTTATAACCTCCAATGCATTGGCTATGGAAGTCGGCTGTATGGCTATTCCATTAGGTGATATGTTTAGAAGTCGACCGTATGGTTATTCCATATAAGTATGTTTATGTCCCAAGTTACCTTTTTATGTTATGTGTTCTTTATATGGGTTTATAGTAATATTTTGGTTACAAAAGGGTAAGTATTGATATTTTATTTAGTGAAGAGTTTTTACTACTTCATAAAGGTAAAATGTATTACTTTGATAAAGTATACATGGTTTATTTGTTGTTTTGAAAAACTAACAGTTGTCATTCTTTTTGTTTCCCTTAGTGAGCTTTGTATGCTCACCCCAAGTTTTTTTGAAATGTTTTTCAAAGGACTTAATGTGGAATAGTGTCATGGATGGGATCAAGGGAAAGTCATTCTATATAAAACATGGAAGTAGACATGTTTCTTTTTGAGAGTTTTTATTTTATGGAAACTTAGTAGAAGTGTCTACTATATAATCTTTTGAGATGTAATAGTAAAGATCTAATTCTCTAAAACTCTAAACCTGAAAAGATCCTCAATTTGAATTATTCATTCAATTCAATATTAAGTAAGGTTTAAGGATGGGGCCTTATACAGGTTGTGCAATATTTTTGATACTATGTTTGGTGATCTTGTACAATAGATATGTTGGCTTTGTGGTGATGAGTTTTGTTGCAAGTTTTTTCTATATGTTGGGGGATTCTTCTTGACAAGAAATACATGGTAGAATGGAATTGAATAATTATGATTATAGTGGTATGTATGGGTTATAAATAGAGTGGAAATACGAATTGATTTTCTTTACTATGTTTTTTTCATTAGCGTGGTTTATATTTTATGGATCATTTCATGTTTTGGTTGGTATTTTCCCATGACAAGATGGAACAAATAAATGGAATTCTTAGTAAAGAATGAAAATTGGTTAAATTATATTGATGGGGGTATGTTTGAGATGTGGATTTTTGTGAATGGGTTTATTTTATCAACATCTGAATATAATTTTTCATGTTATAACAACTACATTTGGAGAAAGTAATAAATTTGGAATTATCATATAGTGGTTGTTTGTTAGAATGGAAACCCATCGGTTTTTTCATGAGTGTTTGACACTATATATACATACATGTGTTTTCCATGTGTTTTCATTAAACACTCCTCCTAGATTAGCAATATGAGCTAAATATCACCATTGGCATTCAGTAGGTTGTATTTCCTAAATATACCAGTGGGGGACGGATAATTGGACACCAAAACTTCATTTAAACCTCTTCTTGGTGGTGATTGACCATGATTATTTATGCTAGTAGTGGTTTGTGAGGCCTTGTTGTGTGTGGGTGAGATTTGTTTCATTAGGTATCTTCAGGATGTGATGAAGTGTTCATTCCCATGTATTTTTGGGATGTGAAGTGGTATGCGTCCAATGTGTGTTTTGGTGGGACATGGTTGTGTGACATAGGTCTCTGTGGGTAGATTTGATTTAATTTTTTTATCGAGGATTCATGACTAGATATGAGGTCCATGTTTGTGAAGGTGGGTTGTTATGTGGTACTTCCAAAAGAGGTTCTAGTGTTATAACTTTTTATATTAGGGTGTGAGAGTAGCTAATAAACTGGAATAGGGTGCGGGGTATCCTGTAATTGTGCTCTCCAAATTTCCTTACATGAAATGCATTATTTGGTGATCATGCCTTCGGTGAGGTTGGGGTGCCTAGTATACATTGTTAGGTGCTTTTAGTTTCTATTATTTTCTAATTGGGGAATTTATATGATTCTAAACATGTGCACATGAGACTTTGGATTTCCAAATGAGTATAGTTGTATGCTCAATCAATATTATAAAACTGCTTTGAGTTTTCTAGGAATACTATGATGAGTGAGGTGGGCATTAATTGCTCTGAAATTGTTACAATTATCATGTATCCTCATAGAATTTTCCTATTTGTAATTACATTGGAGTGATTCATTTTATTTGAAGCAGATTTCCTCTAAATAAGCATGTGGGATGATATTGAAATACTATATATATATATTTGGAGGTTAACAATGAGATTGATATATATTATATCTCACTCATGGATACTATAAAAAAGGTAATGTGTCTCATTTTTTGAGATTTATATACCCTTCGAGATGGTTTCTCGACCATGGACTATTAGTGTCAGGACTCAGGAGGCCATTTTCTCACTTCCTTGACTTCCAGCATAGGATGGGAATCTTTGAATGGAGGGTGTTGTGACATGTGATGTTGTATGAGATTGTAGGGATGATAATTTAAGAGATAAGGGTGGAGGTGGTTGGCTTTTGGAAACCTTTTGGAACCTTATATGGGAGGATACATGGGGATATGTATGGTGGTGTTTGGGATTTCACTAGAACTGATTGAATGGGTGGTTGTAAGAATTGGATGATATTTTATGAAAAATGGGATGGTTTTAATTTAATGAATCACCATTATATGTGGATGATATAGTTTCCCTTCTCTGCATTAATTTCCTTAATTCTTGAATGATGTAGTTTTCCATGTTTTACACATATCCGTTATGGATTCATAAAATTTATTTAAGTGTATATGAAATTAATTAATGAAAAAAGAAAATAATTATTTTATCCCATTGTCTAATTATTCAATCGAATACCAAATGATAACTCTTTATGAACTATTGTATCAGTTAGATTTTATATAGAGTGAATTTAACTGGCATGCAATTATTGTAAAAATGAAATATTTTGCAAAAATAATTATTTTAACTAAATTTCATTGAATGTGTGTGTGTTTGTAAGATATTACTTCCATTGAAGCGGAAGTAATATGTTTGAGAGATGAAATATGTAGTTGAAATTTTGTTTGGTATAATTTTCATAGTGTGTTTGTATGATTTTTATAACATTTATGTTATGTGTTTTCATACACTACTCCACCCATGTCAATCAAGAGACTAACACCTAGTGGACACTTATGTGGGGTATTCCCTAATGTCTCAGTTGGTGAGAATTACTGATGAATACCCCCTCATGTGCCACTCTCTTCTCATAGTAGTATTATGAAATCTTATGAAAAGTGGTTTCATTTCATATTAATGTCTATAGGGGATTTTAAACACATGTGGTTATTTCAAACACATGATTTTCATTCAATAAACACCTATGGGTTATTTATGTATTATATTTAGTTTCAACGATTTCTTGTGGATTTATAAAAATATATGGAGGTAGTAGTGCCTCCATGAAATAGCTTATTTACAATATATAGATATGGGATGGTACTATGGGAAGATTTGACACACACGGTGAATTATGTGATAAATTATCTCATCTGTCTCTAATATGGATTGCTTTTGGATAGAGGTAACACATGATATTTGACATTAGGGAAGACTAAAAAATAATTAGGATTTTTTCACAAAGTTCCCATATTTTTATATTATGTTGGATATTTTCTTATTTCTAGTATGTGATTATTTGGGAGAGATCACTAGTGAGGATGTGAAAATAGTACATCTATTTTGTTGAAGATCATAATTCAATAATTGTAAATAATGATTTAGTATGGTCTCTTTATCATTATCAACAGAGGATTCAGGGAGGATCATACCATGTATACATATTATTATTAACTATTAGTATGTACATATAAATATAAGTTATTTAGGATATAATAAGTCATTTTTTTGACTAAAATGGACATTACTAACTCATCGGTAGTTCAAGGGTGGTTTGGGATTTTGTGGTCATTGTAAATGATTTTTTCTATTGTAATAATAGTTTCTTTTATTGTTATTTAAGTCCATATGAAATTGATTACATGCATCGTGAAATTAATTTTATTACATAATGAGATTGTGTAGATTGGTTGTCTCGTCTTATTTTTCTTGGTTCTTTTTATATGAGAGTGTAGTTGATCCCATTTGTGATTACGATAAACCTTTAATTATTATCACCAACCAATTGAAAGTTATAGATGAAATTTTGGTTTCATCACCAACATTGTCTTATTGTCAATATAGATGTTGTAAATTTTGGAGAAGGGGGTTATGATTTTGATGTATTAAAGGATGTGTCTAGAGGATTGTATGGAGTTAAAAAGTAGGAACAACTAAGGACAGTGTGGGTTAGTAGTTAAATGATTTCCATTGGGGATAGATTATGGTTAAATATGATATATTGTTTTGGGAACAAGTATTTAGATCCCCCTTTGTTAGATTTATTGTACATTTAAATTTAATAATCGTTCTATAAAAAGTAATAATTTTAATGGGTTAGAGATATATAAATATAAGAAAAATTATTTTATTTTATTCATAGGTTTTTATTTAGGGGACCATCGTATTGATTTGAACTTAAATGAAAAAAATTAATGATTTTTATATATTTTATAATTTGGGATATGTAGTCCCTAACATTTTTTTATTTCGTACGAATGGATCTAGGTTAATTTCATGTTAAGGTTCATTATATATATGTTTATAATGATAGTCTAGTATGTCATTATAGAGTTAATGATGATGAAGATGAAACGTATCAGATAAAACTATAAGAGTTTCATCCCTAGAGATTATAAAAGTATGAGGGAATAATTTTAGACTCATTGAAGGATAACTGGTTGAAGGTGGTGTAGAATTTCATTGGTTATTTCCAAACACAAAAGGAACAAAGTGAATTTTAAGTATAGATATCCAAATGTTGACATTCCATTATGTAGTTTTGTTTATCATTTGGGATCTTGAGGAACCTACAAATTCATGGGAGATATTCTAGGATTAATTCTGGGTAGATTTTATATATTCAACTACAATTTCCTAAATTTAGAATTCAGTCCATAACATTTGATATGATAGTTCTAACAATATGGATTCATTAAAACATTTTAGGACCCTTCTATGATATACATCATTCTAGTTTCAAGATGAGGAGGCTCATGTGGTTCAATACAAGTATCGTTTCCCCCAAAAAATCCAATTCTTGTTCACCTCATTTTTTTCAAAAAAATATCAATTATATGGTGTGATAATATTTCATTTAAAGGATTATAATTACTTCTAGATCAAAAAAATAATTTGGTGATCTGGATTCTTCATATAGTACAGTTGTAGACCAGAATTCACAATTAACTAGACATAAGATTTTTAAAGAAAATCAGGGTAAATATACACCCTCTTTATCTAATTTTTATGGAGTTGGAGGCTTTAACTCACCTTCCAATGAAATATATTCTTGTTTAACATGCGTAGGATATGGTTATAAGGGGTGTGAGTGATCAACCTTTATGATATTGTAGAATATATAATATATTTCATTTCAAGTTCCTCTATTATATATATTTTTTCTGATGTAGAAGACCCATACTACTCCCACTATTGATTAGAAGATTTTATATGGGGAAACAAGATGATATCACTATGATTCTCAAATTAATTAGAGAGTAGATAATCATGTTAGAGGTGGTCGTAAATAGGGAATGATAATTTGGGGAGTTGATATTGGATATCTCCATTCATTGTATTTTATAGCTATAAGCAGTCAAGATGTCATCCGAGTAAACATATACATTTATCTAATTAGGGACATTCTTTGTATGAAGATGTGATAAACCCTCCTGATATCACATTAAGTAGTTCATTTTTTGGGACCTAAATTTGATAGGACTTAAGTTTCATTAGTGTAGTGTATTTTAGTTTGAGGATGAGCTAGATTTTATGAGGATTATAGATATAATAATCTAGTTTTAGGTAACACCACCCTTATAGAGAATTATATATTTTTGGATATTTTCATACCATATTGTACATATAATGAATTATTATATTTATTGAATGTTTTAATTGAAAATATTTTGAATAATATTATTATATATGTTACAAATTTAGTGTTTACTATTTTTTAAAAAGAAAAATACACATATATGTTTCAATGATATGTTCTATCCTAGTCCCCCATAATAGCCATGTGGATAATGATTTCATTGATGGATCATCCAATGGTGTTTCCCATAACTCTGTGAATATGATGATGGATATCTTAAGAAGGTGGTGGAATTACCCCCTATAGGGGATCTAGTTTGGGATAAAGATACGGTGAGGAACTTATATGATCTCAATGTATCAGTCTTGGATGATTCATTAAATGTTGTAGGAGCTATGAATATAAGTCTATGATATTTTTCATCAAGGTTTTTTCTTTCCAGTATCTCACCATCTGGTACTTCCGTTATAATTTAAAAATATTATTGTGATTCACTACATCTATGAATCAATTATATTTCTTTTCATTTTTTGAACATGAAGAATCACTATAATATTACATTAATTGGTTATATATTATATTAGATGAAGGGAGTTATTTTTCTCTTAATGATCAATATACAAGCTGTATATCATAATATACATGCAATGGATGAGACTATTATATAGACTACTCTCCGATGACATTATTAGAATTAGGAGTTCATCTTCCTGTTGTTCTTTGGGATTAGTAATACATCAATGTTTTTCGAACTTATAAATGATTTTTTTAATTTCATTATTGTTTTAATGAATTTTTTAGTTACATCGTTATTGTGTTCTCAATGACTATGTAGGGGAACCTATAGCATAAAATAGTTGTTTTTTTATTTCTTCCATTTCAAAATAAAATATTGGATGTTATTAAAGATTGAGTTATACAATAGGGATGTTTATTTCATGGGGGATTTAATGTCCCATTGTGGTGTATCTATGAATCATTATAAGATATAAGAGATTATTTATTGTTTTAATCCATGAATGGTAAAAATGATTTGGTTTTCCATGTTCTTTAGGCTAATATTTGGGGTTCATAACTGACATATCATGGATTTTGAATCCACTAGTAACCATTAATAGAGTTGATAGAATATTCTTTTTGGAAAACTAGTGTCAGAAATACGTTTATTATACTAAAGGGGTGTGTGTTATCAATATAGACCATCATTTTCTCAACGAGGGATTTTAGTTCAATGTCATATATGAATCTACATGACATGAATTAGGTGGTGTCTTGATACAGCAGAGGTCACTAGTGTAATATTATTCTTTACAATTATGTTCTCCTAAATGTAGCGAGTCCACCCATGACACTAAATTAGAGGTACTTGTATTTTCCTTGATGTTGTTGTTCCAAAACCACATAGATGAATTATTTTTGATTTTCATTAAACATAGTGTCTTGAGGTACGCATGTACCAAATATGACCTAAAATCCTGATAAAATCATTGGTTGAAATTAATGTATGATCATGACGTTGAGATTCCATATACATCAGACAACCATAATGTTGTACTTGACGTGCTATTTATGAATTTTGAAAGTGATACAGTATGAAAATAACAATTTTCATGGAGAGTGGAAAAATATTACCCATTTACACATCATTATGTGGGAGATATTAGGAGTTAAAGAATATTTTTTAGATTATTGTATAGTCATATTTAGTACTAGGTAGAGGATTCACTATTGTTGGACTCCTAGATGAAGGTTATTTTAGAAAATGATCTCTATGGTGAATCTCTTAATGGATAACACAATAATGATAAACAATTTTTTTAAAGGACTTATTTCATTACATGGGTGACACCGAATTGGTTTTCTTAGATTAAAAGTTTAAAAAAATTAAATAACATCATGGTGTGAAAATTATGTATCACATAATGAGGGTTCAATTTTGGTTTAATGGTATAAGGAATTATGTTGTAGAGTTTGTGTCTCATTATATAGTATTATTAAATGTGAAGGCAACGTACTAAATTCCTAATATTTTTCAACATATATTAGATGTAACCTAGTATAAGTGAGTGGAAATTTATATGAACATCATCATTGGTTTAACTCAAAATAATGGTGGATATGATGTTATATGGACGATAGTGGACCCTTTATAAACTTCTTCCCATATCACATTGATCATAAAACTATGGTCGTTGTAGATTTTTTCCAATAAAAAACTAGAGGAGGTGGTTTGAATATATAGAGACATGAGTATGATCATCTCCAGTTTTGAATCATTTTTCCATATAGGGTATGGAGGGTTATCTTAAATGTTTTTTATATTATTTTATCTCGTGTAAAACATTTCAATCATCAATATAAGGATTAAAAAAGTAGACTATAAATAATATTTAAGACATATTTTTTCACATTTACTTTATTTTAGAGGATCATGGATTAGGCACCTACCAATGGAATATGTTTCTTAAAATAAAAATATTCACTCCACCATTAAAATAGATCCTTTATAATATTTTTACAATCTATCATTCCATTCATGATTATGTTAGATTAGGGTAGTAATGGTATAAATTTTCTGGATGAACTAGTGAAGAGAAGAGAAAATATGATTTAGGTGATTATTGATAATATTAGGATACTAAAATAACATTATATATCATTATATGATCATAGGAGGATAAATTTTGTGTTCTAGGGTTTATATCTTTTGTTCCATAATATGAAACCTCATCATGGAGTGTGAAGTCTTCGACATGGGTGTGGGATTTTGCCTCTAATTTTTAGACTATTTATTTATTGGATCCTATTGTAACTACATCATATCAGATAGTAATTCCTCTATAAATTGGAATGATAAATTATTTCTATCATTTGTCAGAACTAATGGGGTACATTATTAATTATTCACTTGTCATTTATTAAAGATAAGTCAATGATGTTGTTAATGAACCCATTATGGAGAGGCCCATCGAAATCTAAGATAACATGGATAAATTTTTTCAAGAAGCATATATTCTTTTGGGTTTTTACCTTTTGGTGGCTTGGTGGAATGGAGGAGATAACATTGGAATTTGGGGCATAGATACTTGCATAGTATCCTAATGGTTTTGTTTTTATGTAATTCTGTTGAAGTTATATTTTCTGTTGAAATTTTTCTAATATTGGAAATATATATATCATCCATAAATATATATTTATATAATTTACATTAAATAGAGTTAACTCCTACATAGAGAAAGATGAATGGTTTTATGATATTTACCTGTATGTGGGATATTTATATTCTATTGATGTTAATATGGAATATTTCATTTAGTTAATTATGTCACCAGATTAATAGTTTTGTTCCTTAAATGAGTGGTTATGTTCTTGTTTTTTTGATACTAGTGTAGTATTTGATGGTTTATTTGTTGAATATACCATATTTGTTACTTTTGGATTCTATTTTATTTCTAAAGGAGTATAATTGGTTATTATTATTCTCATGTAATTCCCATATTTCTGAAAACCAATCTTTATTTTATATAGTTATAAAGAGTTCTAATGGGGGAGTTTTGGGTCGATTATCCCCTAAAATCTCATGTATTCCATTTTCCTTTTTATATAATGTTTTTATAGAGTATAATGTTATTCTAGTGGTAGAATGTTGTTCATGTGGTAGTAAGTAGTTCAATAAGTCACAAGATTTTTTATAGGTTGGATGTTATTCTTCAGGTGGACAATTATTTATAGGTAGAAATATTTTTTAATGAAATTATATATATTTTACAATAAAATATTTGTATTCTTTTAACAGATTTATGTAATTATACACAATTTGAATTATATAAAATAAATTCCTATCTCCAACAGATGTTTTCTACTAGTAATATATTTTATCAAATAAAATGAAATTTTTATATTTTTAATATATCAATGTAAAATTAGAAGTATTATTAAAGATAATTTATTTATTCTAGTGGAAGAATATTTTTTGATGATATTTTTCATAATGGTAATACAATTATTCTATTAGTTGAAATGGGTCTAACAGAAATAGATTATATTTTATCACTTTGGTGATTGTGTAATTAACAAAAATGATGATTAAAACTGAATAAATAAATATTTTTTATTGTTATAATGATTTCATGTGTTTCATTTGCAATAAAAATTTACCTCTTCGGTTTTATAGATATTTTGGTTTGTTTAACATTGTTATATTTTAGCATGATTTTTTTGAGGGATTGTTTATAATTAACATAAATATTTAAATTATTTATGGATATTGAATTAAATTTTATTTTATAAATTTAATGTTTCATCCATATATTATTAAATAGAAATAAAAAAAATTCATGACAAATGTTCTAATAAAAAATTTCCTTATCAGTCATTCATGAAACTAAATGTTATACCAAAGAAATGTTTAATAATTAATAATTTTTAAAATCTGATGGTATATGTGTCATGTGGTCGTAACCTATGACAAATGAACTAGTCATTTCAAGAGGAAAATGAAATGGTATGTTAATAATGATTAATTTTTGTATTTGAGTGAGCCTATTTACTTATAATGGTTAAATACCCTACTTTTAGGGACATAATAAAAAGGTGTCTATGATAGTTGTCTCTTGCTGACTTCTGAGAATTATTTATATTTGATCCTTTAAATGTGATGTTATTTAAACATAGAGTATATATGGATGTTCATATAATGGTGAAAAATAATGTGTTTTGGCCACAGTTGGAACCTAATATAGAGATGTTAATGGTATATATGGATGGTGGTGTTGTGGATGGAACTGTGACTAATTGGGTTATTAAAATATATACATTCTAGTTCTTGTGGTAAAATATGGGATGATTTCATCTTAATGATTTTCTAAAGGAATGATGACTCGGTTTCTTATTTCTTATTACATTTAAATCCTTCTTAATGTAGTTATTACTCAATTATTTATGAATATCTATTATGGTCTATTAGGATAAGTCCCAATGTTCCTGGAATTATGGATTGATAATTAATATTACATGATTATCCCAAAGTGATGGTTCTAGAATAGAATTAAAAATTTTAACAATAGAGGATCTATGAGACAATTTGAACTTTCGAGGTGGGATGAACGAGGAATGAAATTAATTTAATAATAATTTTATATAAATATATTTAAATTAAATTAATATCCCAGATATAGTTTCTGTTAATATGATATATATTCTTTTGTAGTTGTTTCTGGGATCTTAACATATGATAACTATAATTGAGGTTATGTATTATATATTTCCCATGGGTTGGATATGAAATTGTTATATCATGTATGATAATTGTTTTAGTGCGATACACCACCCTTGTTGATAGGGTGACTAAAATCCAAGATACTCTAGGATGCTATTTGATCCAACATATATATTATTGAGGAATAGATCACTGACTACCCCCTCTTGTCCTCTTCTGTTACCTGAGAAATATTATGTCGTAGTTCTATTGGTGGTCTAATTTCTCTAAATATGTGTTCATTGGATTGTGTTGACATGTGGTCATTTCCAAAAAATATATCTCATGATATGGTATCATACTGATTTATAAAGGTATTCCATGTATGGGATTTGATGTCTTGAGGAAAAATACTTGAAATTCGGGCTATGATGTCTCCCAAACTCTACTCTGTTACAATTTATTAATATATATTCTGATGATGAGTGGATTTTAAACATAAGGTGAATGATTTGATAACTAATCACATTTTTTCATAGGATCTATCACTTTTATTGATATATGTATAAGGATTTGAGACTTTTGGTAAGAGAAGAAAAATAGTGGGAAGTTGTTTCAAGGTACACTAGTTTGATATTATATAGGATATTATCAAATTAAATTTATGTGATTCTAGGTTACATATTCATAGATGATAACATTGTATCGTTTTTTCGGTTTTTTAATTTTCTTCTCTTATTATTTACTAGTATTTAATATACACTCAATATATTTGGTACAAGAGGATCAAGGAAGGATCCAACCAAGTATACTTGTTATAATCAACATATGTATATATAGGAAAAAATTATATGACTGTTAGAGAAATATGGTGATCAAGTTATAAATTTTTATCTTAGTGGTTCTACATTATCACTTTTGTATTTTTGGGTTTCATCAAAGGATTTTGTATGGGTTCTTGTAATTTCAATTATAGATATTTCATCTAGTATGACATATATTGAATGTATTGGGATCTCAAATTAATATTTTAAGGTGTATGAATTTTTTGGTTTCATTTATATTTCATTACAATTTTATCTTTATGGGATATAAATCCCATTAAGGATTATGATAAAATCTTTATCATTTTCATTTAATGGGGTATTATTGGAGGTGAGATTATGGCATTATTATCCCCATTCCTGCATTGGTGGCCAAAATTGGGGTGTAAAATCCAACGAAATTACTTAATAAATTTTTTTCATATTTATTACTATTTATGAGTTAGATAGCAATTTTACTTTAAAATGGACTTTCTGTCTAATAGCGTACTTGACACAAAACAATGGGTTTCCCCGAAATCTTACGTTTCACACATGACAAACTTATATGGGAAAATTATATATTACTAATATTATTATTTTAATTTATAGCTATATATTATACATTATATTGGTGGGAATGAATTATATAAAAATAATTATAAAAATAGTTTTAAACATCATATTTAATGAGTCATTGCTAACAAAATTAATAATGAAATTCAATAAAAACAAATTGAATATAAATGATTTATTGTTATGAAAATCTACTTAACTGAAAATAAGGGTGTTTATAAAATAATATTATATATATTTATGAATTTTATGAATGAAATATATATATAATTTGATGTTTCAGGTTCATCTTATAATTTTTCTCAACATGATATAAGAAAAAAGTAATTTTATGCATAAATGAAGTATTTAAAAAAATATATTTTTACCTCCCTTTGATGGAGTACTCATTTTAAATCTCGTTTTTAATCATTTATAATATATTATAGGAAAATAATTTTTTCCTATGTTATTGTAACCTGGAAATTTACTTTGGTTATAATTTTTGAATTATTTTTGAAAAAAATTAAATTTTAATGAATTGTGAGAAATACAACATTTTAATGAAAAACTACTTTCCTATCATATTTATTTATATATCTATAAGATTACATTAATAGGTTTTAATGTATATATATATTATTATTGAATAATTTAATCAAAATAATTTCAATATAATTAATTTCAAATTTAAATTAGATATAAAGATATTTCAAACTAATTACTTTCTCACTTAAAAACTCTTCATTTTTTGTTATTTCCATTAAATTAATTTTAAATATAAATTTTCCAATTATGAGAATTAAATTTTCAAATATGGATTCAATATTTGAAATCATAAGGTAAAAATCAGTGTGTATATTCAATTTTTGGTATATATAAAATGTTAACATGGTAGAAAATATTTTTACTATAGTCAAAATAATGCTTTTAAAATGGAAGAAATTAACATATAAAAACTTAACATATCTGAAAACTATAATATTTAATAGTGTATGAGATGTGGATCGACCCTAACCAAAATATATGAAATTAATTACTTTAAAATGTCTTCTAAAGTAATGCCTCCTATATATGGATAGCTTTTATTATAAATTAATCAATACATTAATCACTTGAACCCTCCTCTCCCTAAGTATAAATAACAACAATCACCTCCCCATTTCAACACACAATGCCATTTATATACTAAAACCTCTACCCAGAACAATCCACCTTACTCTCCACTCTTACATCTTCTTATGGCCTCTTCACATTAACAAATCCATTGCCATAAATCGACATTCAAGGAGGGGATATTTGAAAGTTGATTTTCTCAAAGCACCGCTATTAATTTCATTTCATTTTCTACATTCAACTCAAATACATAATATATAAATTAGTTATAACTGAAAAAATTTACATAATTGAGTGTTTTGTTTATAATGGAATATCTCACAAGAATTTCATTTCTAACCTCCTATTATTAAAGGTAATGAAATTATTGTCCATGTTATGCGGGTTAATAGCCTCAATGAATAGTGTTTTTGTTCTTTTTTTACATTACCCATGTCATGGATGTCCTTAGATTAAGTATTGTGGTAAAATAATATTTAATTTTTATATTATTTAATATTTTATATTATGGAAACATTATATTAGATATAAATTCTTCCTTTACAACTTATGGTTATATGATAACATCATTTGTGAATGTGTGGACTCGAGCCTCCTAAAAATGATGGGTTTAGTTCACACATAACAAGAAATGTATTAAGGATTTTTTTTGAAAATATATATGATATGAATTAAATGGCAATTCTACTATAATGACATTATATCTGTATACATATTTAGATATATTTGATTTAATGTTCTTCCTTTCTATATGATATGAAAAATTAAAATAACATTCATGTATGTGTACGACCTACCATCACGATGAATTTAGTATTTAATTTTTATTAAAATATTATTATAAATACTAAATAATTTTTTTTATCTTGTAGATGATTCATTTTTCACCACATGGACTATTGACATCAAAGGTTGTTCATTTTTCACTCAAGAACCGAATATAAACAAAAAATCTGATATGAATTTAAATACATTTGTAATTGTTATAACATTGTAATAAGTCATATAGAAGAAATAATAAATGTAACAACCCGAGATTTTATGAGAATTATTCTTTTTATTTTCATTGATATCTTGTGTTGTACGCTACCTCAAGATTATCTTGCACTATATGCAACACCGTATTAGCTTGCAGTATACACAAATATATTCTTGGATTTTGTTACACAAAATTTGAAGTTCGTTTGACAGTACTCATTCTACACAACATTTAGTGTATATATATATATATATTCAATGTATAATTTAAATATAGTTGCATTATTTTATAAAAAACAATGAAACAATCTTTCACAACACGAAACCCTGACTTGGATTGCATTTCATGCAATCACGACCTTCCTCGATATCGTGTGTAGTGCACAATACCGGGTTTCACTAAACAACGATATATTGTTATAATATTATTATGGACTATCCATTATGAATAGAATTAACTATATTTTGAATTTTATAACATTATTATTCATTTTACACATTTTCTAGAATATGGAATGAGAACAAAATAATTTTTTCGTGTAAAATATGTATTTTAAAAAAATTGCAGTTTTCCCGCCTTTTGATGGAGCACCAACTTTAAATCTTATTTTGACATGTATATAAGTTCAATTTGACAAAATAACGTTCTTCTTTGGAATTAGGGTATAAAAATTTACTTTCTATAAATTTTCATATTATTTTGATAACTTTCATATTTTAATGAATAGTAAAAACACGCTCTATTTTAATTAAAAAAAACGTTTTTCATCACAATAATTTATATGGTTAGAATATTTTTTAATTGGTTTTATAGTGTAATTACAATATATTTTTACAATTTAATCCAATGATGGTCGTCGGAATTAATTTCACATAAAAATTGGACATAAATAGTATCAATCATTTGATAGTTATTGCTTCTAAAAAAGACGCTATTTATTTTGATAACGGGAATTAAATTAAAAATTAATTAATGCAACTTATATGTTTTGAATTTTTTAAAATAGAAATCCATTTTGAATTCATAATATCAAATAATGTTTTGGCAGAATTTTTGATATTTTTCTGAAAAACTAGAATTTTTTATGAATAGTTAAACAACATAGTGGTAGTTAAAAAACTGACATTTTATTTTAAATGAAAATTCACCACTTCTGTGAATGGAATTTACAAAATCCAACATACATGGTAGTTATCAAGAAGTAAAATTTGGTTCAGTAATATCAAAATAGTTTTTGGTTAATAGTAACTTTTGAATTTTATTTACTGCAGTTAAAGGTAAATAGGGTAATTGAAGGTAAAAAGAATATTATAATAATTCAAAATTAACATAACACCTGTCCAAACCTTATTGGTTGTGTCATTAACGTCCATGGTCATCTTTGGGACGATTTTGGGACCCCATTGAGCCACTTGGATGTGAAAATGACAATTTAGATTAATTTATTTTATGTGAATACAAAATTGACATTAACAAAAAAAAATTAGTAATTAATTTTTATATGGTGTTATATAAGTCTTATTTTAGACTATAAATATTCATTGAAAAGCTAAAAATATTTCCTACCTAATGGTATTTTGTATTATAATTTTTATACACCAAATAAATTAAATTATTTATGACACAATAATGATACAGTATTTACCTCATTAATAAATGATTAAAATAAATTAGATTATAACGATTAAAGTATTATCAAAAACCTATAAAATTCTTATTGCATGATTTTATTTCAAATATAAGCCATCTTATCTTCGACATTAATGTGTTTTGGACCTCTTATACTGTTGATATGTTTATAATAAAATAATTTTTCCACATTTTCCTAAACAGCCCCTCCTCGCCCTTATAAAAGGAGACCAATTCTATGAAATTCCTCACACCTCTCAAGCCTTTTGTCTCGTACAAAATCTGCCCAACTAAGCTCCCTACATCCCAATCCTCATCCTAGAATCCTTACCATAGGCAGAAGGCACTTCAATAAGTCCTTTAGGTTCAAACCAAATGAAGTTACCCAAATTAAAGGTAACTATTTCTCTTAAACTGATTTCTTTTATTCTACTTCTCCAACCCCTAAACTCTTTTTAATCCTTTATTTTGTAACAACAAAAGTATCATCAATATAATAATATGTTTTTATGATAGTTATTTGAACTACACTTACACACACCTCCATCTATTGGATGATAAACATAATGTTTCTGTGGATGTCAAACTAATGCCCCACAAAATGATGATTGTTCGATTTTCTCCTACCGCCTCTCATGATGGCCATTGTGATGGAAATGTTTTTATATATGATATATATTATGATTATTATTTCCTTATTCTACTTTAATTCCCAATTATAACAAGAATTAATGGTTTCCATAGTGTGTAAATACGATAATCTCATTTGAGAAAGTGCGGACTACCTCCCCCTCAAAGTGATGTGATTCGTTAATGCCTTATGTGGGATGTATGAATGATAGAGTTAATGATATTAAATATGAAATCATACTAAAATTATAATATACCTATGTATAATTATGTATTAGTTCAATTAAAATATGAAATAGGAATGAAAGTAGCATTCATGAGTACGTATGACTTACCGTCTCCAAGAACAGTGCATTTCATTTCTTACCTCCATATGTTATGTACTATTTTAAATACATGTATATGCTCTATATCTATGATATATATGATATATATATATCAGTAATATCATTCTGGATATAATTAAACCTTTACCACATGAACAAAATGTAATTATAAGAAGTCCATTTTTGACTCAAGTACCAAATATCGACAAAACAAACGTTATAAACATAAATGGTTACATAATGTTTATAACATGGTAATAAGTGATAAAAAAGTAATAATAAACTTCAAAAAGGATATTATGAATGTATAAATTAACTTTGGTTTATTATTCAGGAAATTAAAGAACGATCGGGTCAAGTCGGACCCAAGGTAAGGGAACTTCTTAACTAAATTTCCGTTTTGTGGGTTGATCTTCTCTTTCTGTTTATGTTGTTCGTTGATTATGTGAGAAATGAATTTTTATATCATATCATGTATTTATTCTTTATTTATATGACCTTATAGTGAATACAGATATGTGATCTATTTTATTTACAAAATGATCTTTATAAGGGTTTATATCACAATCTTCTCATTATCTGAGGCTGTTTATAAGTAATTATCTACTAGGACCTCTTTATCATTGACATCCCCATTTCTTAAAAATGCATTTAAAAAAATTATTAAGATTTTACAAAATATGGGTTAAAGTCATTTATACCCTTGTTTTACTTTTTATAATAATTTTATAATGGAATCTTAACGTCATTTTCCAAATAATAACCTTATTAACCTTTTCGATAAATTAAGGTAACAATGAATTTTTTTAATTTATACGGTATGAATGGATTTTTATGATTTCATAGAACATTATTTCCATGAATCATCCATTACATGTTTAAAAGTTTATTTTTAATCAACTTATTTTAGTTTAAAATTGTATGACATGATAAGAAAGATAAAATATTTTTGAAGTAGAAAGGATATTTTCGTCAATAATGGAGTTCAACTATTTAATCAAAATTATTTTCCATCTATGATAATATAGGGTTCTGTTTATATCCCTATTATTACATTGATTTGATTATTTTGTGATGGAATTATTTTTATGAATTCCATTATCTTATATGAATTGTTTTATGATGTCACGATGTTTAAGAATATCAATATTAATACATGGGATATGCAATGATATATGATTTATGATTTTGTGGCACACATAATAATGGATTAATTATGAGATGTGTGGGACCTATATCTCCAAACAATGCATTGGGTAATGATTTATATCTCATGATATAGACATGGATGGAACAGTAAGTTAATCTGATTTAGTGATACAGGACTAGAACGAGGACTGAACTCGATTCAGAAAGGGACTTTGTCTACAAAGATGGTATTGGCAGCAATGTCTTGGCTACTATAGAAATAATAACATGTGCATAATGGTTTCCACAATTACATGTTTTCTTCCCATGCTATTTTATCATGATTAATGTTTATTTAGGATCTATGCCTTAATAAATGCCATGTTTTTTGTCATTCCTCTTGATTTTGATGTTTAAATATTATGTTCATGTTTTGATGTTCAAATGTATATTGTTTGTTTTATTTTCTCCATGACTACCCTTACAAGGAATTTGAGCTCACCCTTTATATTTTTTTATTTTCTCCAAGATATAATGAAAGGTTTTATGAAAGAAAAAAAGAGGGGAAGATATTTTTGGGAGATATTGAAGATCTTTCACCAAGATCAGAAGATTATATTCAGAGTTTCCAAAGACACTAAATTATTACGGACCTTGTGTGTCTGTTTTTGTTACGTATTAATTATTCCACAAAATTAATGCAATGTCCATGTAAGTCATGCTTCGGGTATCTACTGTTGGTATCAGAGGAAAGGTTTTGTTAATTTTTGGAAACTAGGATGCGAAAACTTTTCTGAGATCCCTAGAGATATTTATAAGGAATGCTTATTCATGTGCCTAGGGTTAAGTATAAGTATAGGTAATAGAACTATAATTAAGATAATGATCGTAGAATTTAACCTAAGATGTTAGATATTGAAGTTACTCCCCCTTTGTTATGTTGTTTTCCTAGCATAATTTTTTCTTCTTACACTATTCTTTTTGTGTTTTAGATGATGGGTGGAACCCGAAGGAACCATGTTGATCAATGCAATGGCCAATGCAATGATTTTCCACCTGAAAAAACCAATGTTTTGTGAGATGGAGTGAAAAATATTATTTCTATACATACACAAGCTATGAATCATTCTGGAATTCCGAATGAGCAGAGAAGGAAACAATATTCCATTGAGTCCTTCATGAGGCAATGTCCACCTTCTTTCAATGGGTCTTCTAATCCTCCTGTTGATGAACAATGGATCAGTACCATTGAAATAATATTTTTCATAAATCACTATTCAGAACATGATAAAGTCATTCAATTAGTTTACCTTTTAGAATGTGAAGAAGACCAGTGGTGGACTCTAATTAAGAATACAAGGCCCCGAGATAAAATTGAATCCATGGAATGGGATGAGTTCAAAAACATATTTTTCAATAATTACTTCCTTCATATTCTTCGAACAAAAATGGAAAAGGATTTCCATGAGCTTATGCAAAAGGATGTTGAATTTGTTGGTATATATGAAGTGAATTTTACAAGGCATGGAAGGTATGCATCTGGCATTATCATCCAACCTAAAAGTAAAGTTGATCAATTCCATCAGTGGATTAAAACCAAGTCGTTGAAATGCATTAGCTATTAGATACTTCAGTAGGTATGAAGAAATTGTGCATTATGCTATCAAGAAAGAAATAGAAGTTGGTGTTACATATCTGTCTCATGGGTTTGACATGAAACGAAAGATGGAGTTCAAGGAGAATTATCAGAACAAGGGTGAAAAGAAGATGAATGTTTCCTTATGCTCAATGTGTGGAATGAAGCATGGTGGAGATTTCTAAAAGGTACTAAAAAAATGTTTCATGTGTGGAAAAGTAGGTCATCGAGTAGCTGAGTGCCGAATAAATGTGAAAAAGGTTTCTAATAACATTAATAGAGAAAAGACTACCAGGAACACTCCACCAACTCTTCAATTCGTTCTGTGTAAGGAAATTGGGCATTATGCTAATCAATGCCCTAATCCAAGGGTTAATGATGATCCAAGTGAGAAACCACTTTCAGGAATAGGATAAAGGTATGTCACATATGATCACAATTTGTGATGTTGAGTATGACCATAATTTTGTGTAATGAATAAGTGTTTATGTAACATGATTCTGAGATAATGTTGTGGAATCTCATTTATAGTATTTTGGATCATTGGAATATCTATGTAATGGTTTGTTGTGGTTTTCGATAATTATATGGCACCGGTAACCAGGAAAAGTTATTCAAATATTTTGGAAAGTAGATGATATGTGCATAATGAAAGGATAGGGAGAAAATTAAATGTTTGATAGTATTCATGAGTTCATGTCTAGTATAATAACAATGTGATATCATGGTTTGAGTATATAGAAATTTTGGTATTTTGGTATGTGGAAGGAGCTAACTTTTGACAACATTTATGTTTCCACAAAGGTTCAATGGGTATTCATTTTTCAAGAGAATACATGATTTAGGTATTCACATGATTGGAATGTGATCAACAAGATATGTCGGGGATACATGCTGGTATTCACAGGCTCGGTAGTTGACATTTATAGTAATTGTTTTATTTATACTATAAGCTTAGACAAAAGTATTTTCGATAAGCCTAACAATTTGAAATGGAATATGTTGAACATTATTTTGTAATTTATAAGGATATAACTTTTTTCGATATTAATTATGGAATGTTATAATTATGTAGTTTTAGAAAAAGGACATCCTGCAGGATGTGCGACAACCCGTCGCGTCGGAAAAAGTTGTGAGAATCGAACCCACAAACAAAGTGTGATATGACTTTATCACCTACCCCTGGCCAACAAGATGTCCCTGGTTATTAGAAACTAGTTTTAATATATTAAGCGGTATGATATATAATGTATAAGTCTATTTTTGTAATCATATACGATTAACCTCACTATATATGGACTTAGGTATATTGGATAACTTTTGATAACCTTTTGTTTGAGACTGAAGGAATGACCCTTCATTCTATCGCATTATATGCTAACACTTCATGGAAGACAAATTCAACATCATCTCTTTAATAGATTATGTGGAAATTGTTCAAGGCACAAACAATAGTGAGATTGTACTAAAATCAAGTAAGTATTTATTTTAATTATTTTTCAACTTCAGGGGATTGATCATGAAAACCAAAAATGTTGGGCTAATGTCTTCATATCCAATGAATTATATTGTACCTTAAATCATCCCAAATTTATGGCTTTGTGATTGATGGATTTTTCATATCCATGTTCTCTACCACTCTCCATCTGAACTAGATGGTTAGATTTTTCTTCTATATCAATATTTTCACCTATGTTGTCCTATGTGGAAACCCAATGCTGAGTTACTTTAGGTGACCATTATGATTCTAACGTCCTTTTTTTAAATGATGTGCTACTATTCCTTTTTACGATGTGGGTTTCTATGAATGAATATTTCAAGTAGTAAACCATTTATAACCCCGACGAATTTCGAGGGTGAAATTCATTTTAAGGGGGGTAAAATTTAACAACCAGAGATTTTATGAGAATTATTCATTTTAATTTCATTTATTTTTTATGTTTTATGCTACACCATGACTATCTTGCTCTATACGCAACACCGTATTATCTTGCAGTATACACAACACTATTCTTAGATTGTGTTACACACAATTTCAAGTTTGTTTGATAGTAGTCATTCTACTCAATATTGAGTATATATATATATATATATTCAACGTATAAATGAAATATGGTTGGATTATATTATAAAAAACAATGAAGGAGTCTTTCACAACATGCATCTCTGACTTGGCTTGCATTACACGCAATCACAACCTTCTTCGATTGTGGGTGTAGTACACAATATCGTGTTTCACTAAATAATGATATATTGTTATAATATTATTATGTACTATACATTATGAATTTTATTAACTATATTTTGATTTTTATAACATTTATATTTATCTTACACATTTTCTAGAATATGGTATGAGAACAAATTAAATTTTTCTTGTAAAATATGTATGTTTAAAAAATTGTAGTTTTACCGCCTTTTGATGGTGCACCCACATTAAATCTTGTTTATAACATGTATATAAGATGAATTTGAAACAATAAAGTTCTTAATTGGAATCAAGATATAAAAATTTACTTTGGGTAAATTTTTCATATTATTCTGATAACATTCCTATTTTAATGAATAGTAAAAATACGCTATATTTTTATTAAAAACAAATTTTTTCATCGAAATAATTTATATGGATAGATTAACTTTCTAATGGTTTTAAAGTGTAATTAGAATATATATTTACCATTTAATCCAATTGTGGTCATTGGAATTAGTTTCACTTTAAAATTGGACAAAAACAAGAATCAATCTTTTGATAGTTATTCTTTCTTAAAGAACGCTATATGTTTTGATAACAGGAATTAATTTTAAAATTAATTAATTCCACTTATATGTTTTTAATTTGGAATAATAGACCGAAATTTTGAATTATGAATATCAAATAATTCTTAGGCTGAATTTTTGGTTTTTTTATGAAAAAGATCAATTTTCTATGAATAGTGAAACCACATAGTGGTAGTTAAAAAATGAATTTCTCAATTAAATGAACTTTTACCACTTCTGTGAATTGAATTTCAAAAATCTGACATAGATAGTTGTTATCAAGAAGTAAAATGTGGTTCATTAAGATGAAAATATTTTTTTAGTGAATAGTAACATTTGAATTTTATTTACCGCAGTTAAAGATAAATAGGGAAATTCAAGGTAAAAAGAATATTATAATAATTTGAAACTACCTTAACACATGCCCAAACCTTATTGGTTGAATCATTAACGACCATGGAAATATTTTGGTCGATTTTGGGACCCCATTGAGCCTCATGGGAGTGAAAATGACAATTAAGATTAATTTATTTAATGTGAATACAGAATTGACATTAACAAAAATATTTTATTAATTAATTTTTATGTGGTGTTATATAAGTATTATTTTCGACTATAAATATTCATTGGAAATATAAAAATATTTCCTAAATCTTGGTATTTTTTATTATAATGTTTAGACATCAAGTAAATTAAATTATTTATGACACAATAATGATGCAGTATTTACCTCATTAATAAATGATTTAAATAAATAAGATTATAATGATTAAAATATTATCCAAAACCTGTCCAATTCCTACTGGATGATCTTATTTAGAATATGAGTCGTCTTATATTCAACATTAATTAGTTTTTGACCTCTTTAATCCGAAGATATGTTTATAATAAAATAATGTTCTCACACTTTCTTAAAGAACCCCTCCTCTTCCTTATAAAAGGAGACCACTTCTATGAAATTACTCACACCTCTAAAGCCTTTTGGATCGTCCAAAATCTACCCAACTAATCTCCCTACATCCCTCCACTCCTCCTAGAATCAATACCATAGGTATAAGGCACTTCAAGAAGTCCTTTTGATTCAATCCAAAGGAAGATACCCAAATTAAAGGCAACTATTTCTCTACAATTGTTTTCTTTTATTCTACATCTCCAACCACTAAACTCTTTTTAATCCTTTATTTTGTAACAAAAATAGTATCCTCAATATACTAGGATATTTTTATGAGAAGTATTATAACTAAAATTACACACACCTCCATCTAATGGATGAAGAACATAATGTTTCTGTTGATGGCAAACTAATGCATCACGAAACGATGATTGTTTGATTTTCTCCTACCTCCTCTCATGGTGTGAATTATGATGGAAATATATTTATATATGATATACATTATGTTTATTATTTCATTATTCTTCTTTAATTCCCAATTATATCATGGCTTTAAGGTTTCCATATTTGGTAAATACGATAATATCATTTGAGAAAGTGCGGACTACCGCCCCCTCAAAGTTATGTGATTTATTAATGCCTTATGTGGGATGTATAAAGGATATAAATAATGATATTATATATGATATTATACTAGAATTATTATATAACTATTTATCATTATGTTTTTATACCATTAAAATAAGAAATATAAATGAAATTAGCATTTATGCGTACGTACGGCTTACCGTCTCCATGAACGGTGCATTTCATTTCTTACCTCCATATGTTATGTACTATTATAAAGAAATTTATTTTCTGGATATATATGGTATATATGATATATAAATAATTAATATAATTCTTGATATAATTAAACATTGACCACATGAACAACATGTAATTATAAGAAGTCCATTTTAGACTCAAGTACCAAATATTGACAAAACGAACGTTATTAACTTAAATGGTTACATAATGTTTATATCATCATAATAAGTGACATAAAAGGAATAATAAACATAAAAAAGGTTCTTATGAATGTATAAATTAACTTTGGTTTATTATTCAGGAGATTTATGAATGATCGAGTCATGTCAGACACATGGTAAGGGAACTTCTCAACCCAATTTCCATTCGTGGGGTTGATCTTCTCTTTCTGTTTATATCGTTGTTTGATTATGTGACAATTGTATTTTTATATCATATCATGTATTTATGCTTTCTTTATGTGACCTTATAATTATTACACATAAGTGATCTATTTTATTTACAAAAAGATCTTTGTAAGGGTTTTTATCACAATCTCCTCATTATCTGAGGTTGTTTATACGTAATTATCTACTGGAACCTCTTTATCATCCACATCCCTGTTTCTTAAAAATGTATTTCAAAACATTTTTACTATTTTACAGAATGTGGGTTAAATTCATTTATACCATTTTTGACTATTTATAATAAGTTTATAAAGGAATCATTACGTCATTTTCCAAACAATAACCTTTTTAACCTTTTCGATAAATTTACGTAAGAATGATTCTTTTTTTAACTTATTTGGCATGAATTGATTTTTTTTGACTTCATAGAACACTATTTCCATGAATCTTCCTTTACAATTTTTCAAGATTATTTTTAATCAACTTCTTTTTGTTTAAAATTTTATGACATGATTTGAAAGATAAAATGTTTTTGAAGTAGAATGGATATTTTTCTCAAGAATGGAGTTCAAGTGTTTTTTCAAAATTATTTTCCTTCTAAGATAATATAGGGTTCTGTTTCTATCCCTATTATTACATTGATTTGATTATGTTGTGATGTAATTATTTTTATAAATTCATTTATTATATATGAATTATTTTATGATGTCCGGATTTTTAAGAATACCATTATTATTACATGAGATATGCAATTATGTATGATTTATGATTTTGTGGCACACATAAGAATGGTTTCATTATGTGATGGTTGGGACCTATATCTACCAAAAATTAATTGGTTAAGGATTTATATCTCCTAAGTTAGACATGGCCGGAATGGTATGTTAATCCGGTTCAATGATACAGGACTGGAACGAGGAGTGAACTCGATTCAGAAATGGACATTGTCCACTAAGATTGTCTTGGAAGTAATTCCTTGGATACTATAGAAATCATAACATGTGATTAATGGTTGCTACAATAACAAGTTTTAATCCCATTCTATTTTATCATGATTAATGTTTCTTTATGATATATGTCTTACGTACTGCAATGTTTTATGTCATTGCTCAATATTTTGATGTTTAAATATTATGCTCATGTTTTGATGTCCAAATGTATATGGTTTGTTTTATTTTCTCCATGATTACCATTACTGATCATTTGAGCTCACCCTTTATATTTTTTATTTTCCCCAGGATAAAAAAAGGTTTTAGGTAAGAAAAAAAAAGATAGGAAGATCTTTATTGGGGATGTTGAAGAACTTTCACCAGGATTAGAAGATTATATTTGCAGTTTCCAAAGACACTAAACTGTTTTGGTCCTTGTTTGTATGTTTTTTTATGTATTAAGTATTCCAAAAAAGTAATGTAATGTCCATGTACTTCAATATTTGGTTCTCTACAATAAACATGAACATAGATCTCTGGAATGTATAGATTAACCAATTTTTATTATTCAGGAAGAAAAATAAAACACACGATGAATTAGAATTGAGGCTTGAGATTCTCTCTCAATCTCATTTCATTGAGACATTTCCTGATAGTACACAACATTATTATTTTATAAGTACTATAAACACTTTAATTAAATTTAATATACATATTTTATATATACTAAGGTTATTTAATTTTTCATAATTTACAAATTCAAGTATATTAATATTAATATTTTCAAAGTTGTGTGGGGCACATTTAGCATCTAAAAAATTAATTATCAAAAAAAATTTCTTCATGATATTAATTTAAATATTAATTTATATGGATATAAAAGGATTATAATGAACAATAATATATAACTTGAATTTAATTCATTTTTTTCTAAATGAATATAATTATATGTAGTGTTCTAATTTCATTACAAAATGAAAAATAGAATATTTTTCTGGTATACGAAGAAAGTGAATATTCTTCTACTGTAAACGTTATTTGATATATTTCATCCACTATACCCCATAATGTTTCATAAAAGTAAATGAAATAACTTATTCCATTTTAAGAATTTTGGTATAAAAAATACTCTTTAAAGAGAAATCACTATTTAAATATAATGAAATGATGTATTGTGATTACAACAATAAATTTTATGAGTGAAATGGTGACAATTGAAATCATTTATATGTTATAATTATCTAATTGTACATGGACATTTGAAGGGTGATTACCTGATAAATAAATTATCGTTTATTACATGGTAAACCGAATATGGTTTGTTCTTTGATAAACATAGGATGGGTTGTTACGTTATAACCACTAATGCATTGGGTTGTATGTAGTTCATAAGGATATTCCATTTGTAAGTGTTATAGGTATCGATGTTGGCCATATGTTTAATACATTTATGTATGGATATGTACCATGTTACATTTATATGTTATATATGGATTTCTATAGGTTTTAAGGTATTCTTTTGATTTCAAAATGGGTAAGAAACGAGTTTATATTCGATGAAGTGTATTTACTATTACTTAAAGGTGAAAAGTGTTACATTAGGGTAAATTATTTAGTGTTTACATATTTTAAAAATAATAAAATATTTCCTTCTTTGTGCATCCATTACAGATATATTTATTCTCATCCAATGTTTTGAACTGCATTTTATTGGATTTAATGAATAATAGAGTTCAATATTGGATCAAGGAAACATTATTAATTTTAAACGTTAAATAAAACAATTTTTCTTTTTATTATTATTTTGAAAACAAATAGATATTTATTAAAAAAATGTCTATGTTTTAATAATTATGTTATTATCTACGACTTGTGTTCGAATTCTATAAATTAATGAATCTAAACAGTTCCTCAATGTGATATAAAGTCAAATTGTTGACCTAAATTATGATTAATTTTTGTTTATGGTTGTTCATTATAGTTGGTGGCATATGATAGTTTTGACATCATTAGAGGATAGTTTTATATTTAATCATAATTTACAATTTATATATAACCAATATTGTTAGAATTATAAAAATATTCATGGTTATTTTGGTTAAATTTAAATATCTTAAGATAAAATTAATAAAAATGTTTTAGTTTTTATCTTCATCATAAGACAATATATGATTATTTATGGATATAATCTCACTCTCATTTTTGGTTTTTGTAAATGGTTTGATCCATGAGGAACCAAAGTAACAATTGATCTGAAGTAAAATATGATGGTTATATGAATAGGTATCCTAATGAAATTGGAGTTTCCAGGATAACTCATGGGGTTATTATATAATAACTACCAGGATTCATTATTAACCACTTTTACATTGGTGAGTTTTCTAGTGCATTATTCATGAGAGAAATGAATCCTTGTAGAAGCTAAAGTAATAATCATAATGGTATGTATATTAAATAACATATGTTCTCATGATTTGGAATGAAACACCTAGGAAGATGTTTTAATGAGTCTGGAAAATGTTATAGATGTGGAAAAGAAGGCCATAAAGCAACAACCTGCCCCGGAAAAAGGAATAGATCAATAAACTAAATGAAAGAGAAAGATGTTATTTTTGATTTATCAATTGAATGTTTTAAATGTGCGGAGTAAGATCATTATGAAATTTAATTTACTACGAAGATGGTTTTTGAATGGGATAAAGGGTACCAAACAAATATATGTTAAAAAATACTAAATCTCGCACCAATTAAAGATGAAAAACTGATAATGACCTATGAATGTTAGGGATAATTTATTGCCTCGTGTTTTTACATTATTGAATCTTTTCATATTATTCATATTTTTTGTAGATAATAAGTATTATGGAATAATATGGAAAATCATGGTTAATGGATCCTTAAGAACACTTAATGATTAAAGAAGACTACATACAAAGTATTTATGTGTAACAGTAAACTGTAGGATAATGAAATGATTAAAAGTATTAATTCATTTTAATGATGGGATTACTCTAGAATAATTTTTTCTAGTATTTGTAACACTAAATATTGTTATATGAATATTTTAATTGAAGAATAATTATGTATTATTATGTGTAAACAATTAAAAATGTTATGGTTAACCATTATGATTTATATGATCTTTAATTTTATGTAAATTATGGGTCATTAGATTTTGGATTTCAAAATGGAAGACATGAGATAAAACATGATGATAAAACATTTTGTGGTTATTTTTCCAGGATTACATCGCATTCAGTGATATTGTAATATTTTTATGGATTCATAAAAATGAAAAACACAAAGGATGGGTGATAACCCATCACATATAGAAATGCTCCAGGAATCGAACTTACTACAGAAAGTTGAAAAGTGTTTATCGCCAACCAATGGCCTATATGATGTACATGGTGAGTATACATTTTCTTTTTAGTTAAATTAGTTGATTGAATTAGAATAATATGATTTTGGGATCTTATGTTTTTATCAAATTGATATCCATGGTACTGAAAAGTGACTTGGGAATTAAGTGATAAATCTTTTTTGGAAGCCTTTCAATATTTTGGGAACATTATATGATTAATGATAATATAATAATATTGGATTTTTATTGAGGACTAATGGTTAATTTATATTTTGGGTGAATCATTGATAAAAAAATGCATTGTGTCGATTTGGGTTATTTATTGAAATTATTATGCTATCTAGGAAAATATATGATTACTTAATTTACATTTTGGAATAATACATTAAGAGAGGTTGATATTTTTTGGATATAATGTAAAAATTTATCCCATAAGACAATGTAATGAAATCATTTTAAATTTTGATATTCAATATTATTATGTATTATTTTATGGAATATTAAGGATATTTAATTTTTGAATTTTCAATGATGAAAATTGACTTTTATTGTTAAATTTCGTTGATTAAATTTTGTTTTACTTCATCCCATGGATTTTTATTTCTGTAGAATTGATTTATCTTATCATAAGTAGAATGGTTTTGGGTAGTGTTTCAAAATTGGATAAATTGGTAGATAATCTTTTTTGGATTATGTGATTCTTTCGAAGTTGATTATTTGGATTAAGGCATTAAAACTTCTACTTGAATACCTCATCATTTGGGGAAAAATGATTTTGTTGTGGAATTTTATTAATTAAAGAAACTATACATTTATAATTTTTATTTTTACATATTTTCATATTCTATGTATTAAAAGAATTCCAGATCTGGATAAAAATTATCTTAGAAAAAAATTCATCCATTGACATTTCAGATGATGAAATAAAATGTTGTTTAACCAATTGTATGGTTTTGGATTTTAGATTGTTATCTTTATCCTGATAATGTTTTCTATCACTCTCCATCATAACATGATGGTTAGTTTTTCTTCTATATTCATGTTTTCCTACATAGAGTTATAATATTTATTATGGTGCATGAATGTTTGTCCATAACTTTCGTTCTTTTAATGTAGATGTTTTATTGACTCTTTTTCTGATGTGGTATCTCAAGGTTGTAATTTTGAAAAGTGAATCCTTATTAACCAAGCCCAAATTTAAAATTAAGAGGAAGTAATTTTCCAAAAGGGGGAAGGTTGTAACATCCTTAGAAATTAGAAAATAATAATTTTTCATATTTAATAATATTTATGAATTAGATAGTAATTTTACATAGAAATGGATGTCATTTTCGATAGAGTACCTACCACACAATAATTTGATTCTCTGAAATATTATTTTTAACACCAAACTGGGTTATACAGAAAATAAATATATTATTAATATTAATATTTTATGTTATAGTTAGAAAAAAGACATTTGATGCTTAGAAATAATGATTTTAAATAAATTATAAACTTATGGTTTTCAGAGGTTTTTATAATGATTCATTGGTTAAAAAATTAAATAGGAAATTAAATAAAATCTAATTGAATATAAATGAGGTGTTTTATGAAAAACTATTTAAATTAGTAAAATTTTATTTATAAAATAATCATATAAATTTTGTTGAATTATATTAATGAAATTTTAACTTAGTATGTTTTTTAATATTATTATTTTTTGTATTATATTCAAGATATATAAACAAAATCAATTTTATGCATAAAACAAGTATTTTAAAAAACAATCATTTTTACAGCCTTTTAATGGAGAACACATTTTCATTATAGCTTTTGAAAATTTTATAAGATATTATTTTGTAAAATTATTCTTCTTATTGGTAAGAAAGACATCAGTATTTATATTGAATAAATTTTGGTATTTTTTGATAAAAGTAATATTTTAATGAATAGTTTGAAATTTTGCATTTTAATTCAAATATGATTTTCCATAATATTAATTTATAAAATTATTATATCCATTGAATATGATTTAATTTATATTTAGATTAAATTTTTTACCATTTAATTCAATTTTTATCATTGGAATTAAAGAAAATTAGATAAAAAACAATTCAAACTTCTGAATATTTCATTTTAAAAACTAGCTTTTCAGTTTTGTCTTCAGAATTAATTTTAAATATAATTTTCCCAATTATTTTATTTGTATTAAATAATATGGATTCCTTATTTAGAATCAAAATTTCAAAATTATAATAATTTGTGAATTTAATTTTTAGATAATAAAATTTACAATTGTAAAAAAAAATTATTTCCCATAGTTAAGGTAACAATTTAACACGGGATGAAATTAAATTTTAAGAAATTATCATACCAAAAAACATAAAATATTAAGGGAATTTGTGGTGTTTATTGACTCTAACCATCTTATAAAACATTAATTACAAGTAAATTTTATTGAATTTAACTTCACCTTATATATGGATAAATTTTAATATAAAATAATCAATAAATTAATCACTTAATCCCACCACTCCTAAAATATAAATAAAAACCCTCACCTACCAATGTCAACCTGAAAAGCATTTTTATTATTAATATTTATTTAAAAACCTCTATTCCTTACTCACCCTATGTCTAGGTTTTGTTGGTCTCTCAAAAATACCAAATCCAAGGTCCTAAAGGGTCTTTCATTGAGGGGATTTCAAGGGGTAATTTTATCAATGTACCTCTCTTCATTTATTTTCTTTTTCTACATTATCCACAAATCCATTATTCATAAATGTATGATAAAAATAGAATCAGGTACATAATTTAGTATTAATATTCTAATGTAATATATCATAATCATTTTATATCTCATCATCTCTTATTCAAATAAATGAATTTTTTGTCCATGTTATTTCGGTTAATCACATATGTGAATAATTTTTTTGTTCTTTTCCCATTACCACGTTCATAGATGGTCATAAAAAATTATTATAGTCAAATAATATTTTAATATCTGTTCTATGAACTTTGTTTTATTCTGGAAATGTTGTATTAAACATACCTTCATTCTTAACACATTGTGTTTATATGATAACTTCGTTTGGGAACGTATGGACAACCGCCTCCTCTAAATTCTGTGATTCATTCACATATCACAATGAATGTATAAGATATTTTTCTAATATATATCTATGATATAAAGGATATATTTTTTTATAATTTCATTATATTTTATATGTATACATATTTACACACATTTCATATAGTGTTTGTTCATTCTATATGAAAAGGAAAACAAAAATAGCGTTCATGCGTTTGTAAGGCATGCCATCTCTATTAACAATGTTTTTAATTTTTCCTCAATGGTTATTATAAATAATTATATAATGAATATATAACATATTTATATAATTTTTTATATTTTGGTTATGTTGTAATTATGAGCACATGGACTGTTGACATCATTGAAATTTCATCTTCGACTCAATAATCATATATCAACCAAACATCTGATATGAATATAAATAAATATGTAATTGTTATAATATGTTAATAAGTGATATAAAAGGAAAAATAAACATTATAAAAATTTATCATTAAATTATAAAATAATTTAAATTTATTATCCAGGATGATAATGTACACTCATGATCAATCAGACTCGATGTAAGGGATTACATCTCCATCTCCTTTAATAGAGGAATATAATGAGAATACATGACTTTATTCTTTTATAATGTCTCTGTATAGCTGATATGATATTTTATATCCATATATTATCTATAAAAATGTTACTTTATGTATTGGATGTTTTTTTCTTCATGTATATTAATATATTAATTGTTAATGTGGTATGGGACCTCTTGAATGTTTTGAGATTTAATTATCAAATATTTTTATTGATACATTAATTTAAATAATTATGTATATATATATATATAATGACTATTTTGGAAATTTTTTGTTTGTATTGATTTTCATTCATTGATTTCAAAAGAAATATATTTATATGAATCATTTTACTTTCTTTATAGAAAAATATAAGGAATCTTTTTCATTTATACAGAGACAACAACTTTTATATTGTTGTGACATTTATTTTATATTTCGCATCCTATACAAGCCATAATGTTTATAAATGGAAAATAAATCCATTATTCCATTACTGGGTAATTTTGATATTTAAAGTGGATTTAATATAGGATTGAATATTTCAATATATTGAACTTATTTCATAGGATTTAACAATGAAATTTTATGACAGAATTGTTGATAATTGAAATCATTTATGTGTTATAATTATATAAATGTAGATGTAAATTTTATAGGTGGATACGTTATAATAAAATGAATAGTGGTTAGATGATTAAATAATTATTTGAGGTTCCATGATAAACCATAGACAAGTGGATACATTATAACCTCAAATGATATGGGTATGGAAGTTAGTCGCATGACTATTCCGTTTATAAGACTGATATGTATGGATGTCACCCATAATGTTATTCCATTTATGAATGATTATTTCCCAAGGTAATTTTTTCTGTTATACATTTATTTTTATAGCTTTGAACAAAATATTTTTGTTGGAAAAAAGGGTAAAAATGATTTTTTATTCACTGAAGTGTGTTTAATATTTCTTAATGGTTATAATTATTACTTTATGATAAACTATTCAAGTTTTAAATGTTTTTGAAGACTAAAATTTGTAATTATTTTTGTATACCATATTGATCATATTATGCACATCAAAATATTTCAAAACAAAATTCATAGGATTTAAAGAAGAATAGAGTTAGGGATGAGATCCTTGAAATGTTATTACATACAAAATGAATCATACCCACGTTTATTTTTAAAAGAAATTGATTTATGAAAAAATGGGCAGTGAATATAAATGTATAATTATTTATATATATGTTTTTATCTAAGAGTTATGTTATATTTCTATAAATATATATACTTTAAAAGATCCTAAATGTGAAATAATTTAAAATTATTATCATAATATAACATTAATTAATGTTTATGGTAGGGACCTTATTAGTTGTACCGTTTGGGGATGGGATTCAAAATAATTATTCCTTGGACCGGTGGCATATTTGAAAAGAAAATGAATTAAACTATGTGTGTCGGAGTGTGAGAGTGTTACTTCAGCTGATTAAGGAAAATCCTAGGAGTCATGGGATATGAGGAAAAGTGGGGAGGATTAATTATTTTTATGTGGGATATGAGTCAATTTAGTTTAATTAATATAAATGGAATATTTAATTTTAAATGGTAAAATGTATCATATAATTTAAAAGTAATGGGAGTGTAGAATTTAGAAATGATGAGAAATCTATAACTATATATCTTTTTTCATTTTTTTCATGTTTTTATATCCTGTAATTTTACATATTTCTATTTAACTATTTTTGGATTTTACTGTGGAATAAAAATTTTACCTATGTAATATAAATGTAATGCATACATATTGGGCCTTATTAAGTTATTTCATAAATATTATTGTGAATATTAAAGAACATTATTCAAAAATAATTTTAAAATGTGAGAAAAATTAATTTCAATATTTACACACATAATGTAAAATGAGAATATTTTAATGAAAGCATATTTTTATGCTAAAATGTATGATTAAAATAAAATTTTCAATATTGTATATTTCTAGTGAATAAATTTGTTGATTTTAACCATATAAAATTTATGTTGATTTCCATATAATCCAAAACTCTATACCAATATGTGGACAAATATTTAAATGAAGAAAAAAAAATCTCATTTTTATTAGCATAAAATATTTATTATTTTTCACAAATGTTAAAAAAGGTTTTTTTGAATTCAAAAAAGTACTTTTAAGTGTGTTATATTAATTTATAAATATATATATTCTTTAATAAATGATTCATAAAAATAAAAATTAAATTTTAATTATGAAAATTTCATAAAATATAGTATTTTAAATATAACTATTTGGACTATTCATATTATTATTCAATAATTTAAGAATAACGATCAAAAAATTTCATAATATAATTTAAAAATTCATAATTTAGGAACTAGGACTATTTCTTAAAAAAAATTCATATTATTGTATATATAACAACTCATACGTTACATACATTGTTAATCCTTCAAAATGGAAGCACACTTATTACAACATATAACAAAACCATGAAAGGATCGTATAGGTATAGTGTATTTAGAAACTGGGAAACATAATCAATGGTTCATAAATCATATAAATTGTTTCCCTTTTATATTATCATATCTAGAGTCCCTTTTGGAATATCTTTGTTAATACCCTTCTTCCTGAACTGGGGAAAAGAAAACATACAAAAGGGTGAGCTAAAATGTTCAGTATGGGTAAACAAAAGAAATATCAATCACATCATATTCATAATAACATAACATTTTGGAAATCATAACCTGTAAAAGAGATCATAATTTCATAACATTGGATAAATCATAGTATAGAAATGTAATACCAATAATCATAACATAAAACATGAAACTTTATGGCATACACACATAATCATAGAGAATCATATCTTAGTAGTCACGACTCATTGACAAGACTATCCTAGCGAACAAAGTCCATTTCTGAACCGAGTTCACTCCTCTTTTCAGTCATGTATCACTGAACTAGATTAACCTTCAATTTAGATATGTCTATCTCATGAGATATAAATCATTACCCAATGCATTGGGGGGAGATATAGGTCCCACATATCTCATAATGATACCATTCTTGTGTGTTCTACAAGATCATTAATCACACACCATATCATAACCCATATAATAAAATAGGATTATGGAACATCATGCCATTATCACATAATCCATATAAGATAAAATGACATTATAAAAATAATTCCATCATAACATAATCAAATCAATGTAAAAATAGGGATTTAAACTTACCCCTATATTATCTTCGATGGAAAATAATTTTGATAAAACTCGTGAACTCCATTCTTGAGAAAAAATATCCTTTCTACTCAAAATGATTTTTCCTTTCTAAAAAAGTCATAATATTTTAAACTGAAAGAATTTGATTAAAACTAATATTGAATACTTTTAAATGAAGCTTAATGGAAATAATTTTCTATGAAATCATAAAAATATATTCATACCACATAAGTTAAAAAAATATTCTTCTTGTACTTTTTCCAGAAAAGTCAAAAAGTACCTCATAATAAAAACAAAAAAATTCCTTTCACATATTTTACCAAAAACTCACCAATGGGTAAAATTGGATATAAAAATTTTTATTAGGAAAGGAATAATATTAATTATTGATGAATCAAGGATGTGGATTATGAATATTCCCCAGTAAATTCTGAAGTATAAACAATCTCGGATAAAAATGAGATTGCGAGAGTTTCCCTTAACTTAGGTCTGATTTGCTTCGTACGTGTCTGAACCTCCTGTATAATGATTTAAATAATGTTATTGACTTATTCCAGAATCTTATTCATTGTTATGATTTCATAAATAGTCATATTCTTAGATTCTTATTAGTAATATTTCATTGCTACTTGTTATTCAGGTGTTTATTGCTTTTTGTTCTTATGTGTGTTTTGTTGAATAAATTCTTATTCTTCATTTTAGGTTATAGATAACTCCTTTAAATAATGGTATTAGTGCAATATGTATCATATTTATTCATTAAATTCATTTATATAATCATAAAGCATTGAAGATCATATAGAACGAGTCACATCACATCGTGGAGACGGTAGACCGTACGCACGCACGAGCGATGATATCATTACCATGATCATGGAATTGTATTAAAGAGTAAGTATAATATTTCATAATCAATACCACTATACAATAATCATATATAGTCATTATTTACACCATTATACCCATCCAGGTATGGTGGTGGTGGAAAACAGATTATACCACGGTGTGGAGACGGTATTCCGTACGTACGCACACGTGGTGATTTCGTTTTCCATAGGATGGATAGAAGGTAAAATAGGGGTTTGTTGATATTTATAATGACATGTAATTATATGAGTTATACTGATGTTATTACTTCATAATGAAACAACTAACGAAGAAGAAGTATAGGAATAAATAAAGTTGAAAGAATCGGTAACAGACATTACCTCTTCTTTGAAGCGCCTCTTCTTAACCACCTCATAGGGCACTAATGATGGTCTTTGAAGAATCCCAAGACCACTATAATGTTTCTAGTGAAGTTGAGAAGGTAAATGGGCTTGGTATGGCCAAGCATGAAGGCTCAATGTGGTGTGAGGAGAAGAGGGAGGAGGTTCCCTTTTATAAGGGAGGAGAGGGGCACCTTAGGAAAATCGTAAAATTTTATTTTTTAATAATGTCATATTCTGTTTTTAATAGCTCCAAATTTATTTAATTCGGAGCTAAGGTGGGGATGGGTCGTACTAATATCACCCAATATATTTTAGACAAGTTTATGTTACTATTTTAACCTTATAATTTAGATTTAACTCTAAGATAAATAATTTAACTTTTACCGTGTCTTCTTGTTTTCTTACACTATATGGTATATAGACCTAAAATGAAAAGAAAAAGGAACCCCATATGGTTCATTATTAATATATATAACCTTATATAAGTCATTTGTCCGATCCCTAGATTTTTAGTAATAAAATAACATTTAAGAATATAATAGTTTTTTTAAAAATTATTTTATGTCAATTTTGACACTATTTGGTAATTGATTTTTGTGAAGATCATAACAGAATATTATGTTCTAACAAAGTTAATTAAAAAAATAATAATATGTCATATTAACCTATAAAATTAGTTTAATTATTAAAAATTCTAAAATTACATTTATTTAGGTATTTATAATATCAATTATGCTAATATTTCCTTAATAAGGTAATTAGTGCATCGTCAATGTGTCATTAATAATTAAATTATTTAAAGTCTAAAAAATTATAAATAAAATACAATTATGTAGGAAATATTTTTATATTTCTAATTAATATTAATAGTCGAATTTATATTATTTATAACCCTATATTAAAAAAGTTTTAGTTATTAGACATTGATTTTAACTATTTTATCTCTTCTTTAGATAAAATAATATTAAATGTCCTAATCTAATACAAGTGGACCTAAATGGTCATATTTTATTCCTATGGTTGTTTTTGGTCGAATTAAACTTATCCAACAGAATGAGGGCATGTGTTAGGGTAATAATAATACCATTTTTTCCCTTAATTACCCTATTTACATTTAACCGTGATAAATAAAAGTAAAAATTTACTATTCACTAAAAATTATTTTTATCTTTTTGAACCACATTTTACTCCTTGATATTAACCGTGTCTCTTGAATTTTTTAAATTCCACTCATAGAAGTGTTAAAATTATGTTTTATGTAAAATTTTGAACTCTCCTAGGAGGTGGGTAAAAGACGGTGAAAAGTTCAATAAAATTTTTATATATATAAAATTATTATAAAATGACACCAATTAATTACTTTGAACATATATAGGTATTATATATCAATTTTTACCTAAAATAAATTTAAATAAAATAAATAATTTTTTAAATAAAAATTCGCTTTTTTAAATAGTGACCTAGAGTATTAACTATTTATCAAAAATTGAAATTTTCCAGAAGAATACAAAAAATTCACCCTAGGCTAATTTTGATATTCTGAATCAAAAAATGAAGTCCAATTTAAAATTTATAAAATTTCAAAAAGTGGGTATTACTATTCAAAACAGCATGTTTTAATAATATTTTAATAGCATATCGTTGTTTAGTGAAACTCAGTATTGCATACAACGCAAGCTATCGAAGGAGGTCGTGATTGTGTGTAATGCAAGCCAAGCTAGTGTTGTGTGTAGTGAATGATTCCTTTGACGATGTATATAATATAAAAACAAAATATTTCTCATAAAAATCTCGGGTGTTACATTATTTATATTTTTCCAATTAATTTTAAAAATTTAATCTAAGACACTTTTTATTTAAAAATGAAAATTGTATGTGTTTTAACAATTATATCACATAAATTTATAATTCAAATAATTTTTATATAATGTTTGAAAAAGGGAAAAATATAATAATTTGGATACACAGCTGGAATGTTAAACTATAGCAATGGTTACAAACTATTGGCATAGGGGGGGTAAACCATTGGTATATAGTATCCCATCATTTTCCCAAATCGTTAGTTAGTGTGGAATTGGGATTCAAATATACCACCATTTTATAAATAACCATTTGTATAGGGTAGAAAACTTATAGTTTCCTAATGTTTTCGTAGAAATTTTGGGATAGTTAGTTACCAATGTTTTAAAACCATTGGCTTACAAAGGAAACAGTGTAATACCAATGGTTTTTGAACCGTTTTGATAGAGATATTCTAATGGTTACTTATAACCGTCAGTATAAATTACATGTCCATGGATATACCAATGGTTTAATAACAGTTGTTATATAGTTTTTTTTGCAATGGTTATACAAAACCTTTGGAAAAAACAATCTCTTATAGAATTATAACAATGGTTATAAACCGTTGGCATAGTATTCACCCAGATTTACAGCACCATGGCAACACCATCACTGCACACATAAACTTGCACATAGATGAAAATATTCACTAGCCTCCAATATTGAATACAATAGCCTCCTACATTGCATAAATTGCTCAAACCTCAAGAACATAGTCAAAATAAAAAATATAATATACATACATCTCCAAGAACTCTACAATACTATATACATAATTATATTAACTAATAATAACATTGAAATTTTTATTCCACTTTTGGGGGGGCTGTCATTTGTGGTGAGCTGGAACAAATAACATAACTCACTCAAAGGAATCTATTGAGCATACCTCACCTATGGATAAAAGATGTTATAGATAGTGGGATTTTACCTACCCTATTTTCATGGAGATTCAACCTTAGGAGCAGTGAGATATCATCTTATATCATAGTTTCTCATGAAAAATATATGGTATAACTATCCTAAGAGTGGTTAGGGTTGTTGAGTTTAAAACTTTATATGTATTAAACCATAGACCATGTGTCCATGAACTTAGTGATGATGATAATGGGTGTGTATCAATTAAAATGTGGGTCCTATTTAAATTAATTGTCCTTAACGTATTAGATGTCATGATTTTTAGAATATAGGCATGAGTTCCTCACATGAGAAGTGGATTGTGTGAAGTTTGACCAAATAGGCTAAATTTGAGAGAACAACGATCTGTAAGAACATATTAAGATATTGTATGATCAGGTGGGTTTGGTAATTGAGGTTATCTATGGATGGGATTAACCTGATATCATAGGAGTTTTAGATGTGTGTGGAACATGTAGATGTTTTAGCATATGGAATAAATTAATTGAGGTGATATCAAATATATTATGTTTTTAGGGTGTTTACATACTTTTAAAATAGAAGGTTCCTTAAGTCCCAACACATTAGTATCGACGTTGGTATTGGATGGAATGATCATTAGGATTCTTAAACCTAATATTATATTTGTGTTCATTTTTGTGTAGTGTGAGAATATGTGTGCACATGAGTATTTGAAATGACATCGCTTGTTAGTTGTTATCAAGGTTGTTGTATCCCAATTGTTATAGTTGGTCTAATAGAAAAGTTCTTAGAGTGATTCTTCTTAATGTTATACTAACATACTATGGAAATATTATTTATTTTGGTTGAAATTTTTTTCATAGAATGACATGTGACCCATGTGATTCGATGAAAATAATTCAGCAAGCACTATTTATTCCTGATGATAGAGAATTTTCGATGAAATTATTATGGGAGTGGTGACCAGAATCATTGGACGAGAAAAAGCGGTGTGTTAGGGAATGGCCAGAAATTTTGAGATAGATCTTATTACATGGTGTGGTTATTGTTATAAAAATCTATAAACAAGTGTTAAAATATTTTTGTACTATATCTTATGGGATAGAGGGATAACCCCAACAATTAATTGAATTTGTAAATTAATTGAGCATGGTTCATGGATGTTGGGATTTTGGTCTAGTGAAGTGAGGGTAACAACACTGTTATGGTGGGGAGTGATGTATTACTTATGGACATGTGACCCTTGTGATGGGAGTGCCACGAGATTGTGGAGTCGAAGATGGGATGGAATGATAATATTATGATACAAGTGAATATATTGAACCAAATAAATTTGTATTCTATGGTTAATTTTATGTACTAATTCTAATGGGATATTGTGTGGAGTCTAAGCACGTGGGTTGGATTTAGGATGGTTTATGATGATCAAGAAGAGGAGATCACATGGGGAATGAGTTTATAACATTGGTGTGGATACCTAAACTAACATGTGTTTCCATTAGAACTAATGTCATTGTGATTGGATATTTAGGTAGTGTGTATGTTGTGAAATCCAAATGTTTTCAGGAAGGGTTTTCTAATGAATTTATATCTATTGATTTTACATGAGATTTATTGTGATGATCCAGAAAATACATCAGGTACATCAATATGGGCATGAAATTGGTGTTTATTGTGTTGGATTGGGATTTTTTAGGAATATATAAAGTGTCATGGTTTTTCCTAGATGGTGAAGGAATTCCGATTATAGCACAAAAAAGAGAAGAAAGTGTTGATACTAGTGTAAGGAATGAATTCACACGCCTTTCTAGGTGAGTGGAATTGAGAACCAGACGGAGTGTGTTGGTGGATAACTAGACTCTTGTCATGGTAGTAAATTCCAATGGTGGTCGGAAACATTACTTGGAATTATCCCAATTAATAAATTTCTATAGTGGGGAGAACCGCAAAATCAATAATTAATTAGGGATAATTCCCATGTTAAGATGAATGGTGACTCACAAATTTTTTGAGAAGGGTCGTACTTGAAAATTATTTCTCAAGATAGCATGATGAAATATTTAGGGATGGAATAATATTAAAAGGGTAATGGAAATAAAGACTATTTGTGAATGATGAAATCCATTGAGCAGTCCTTATTGTCACTATAAAATGGGATGGTTTTCAGGATATCCAATCAGTATGATGGGAAATCACAGCTCCCCCACCCTGTGCACCCCTTGCTACTCCCACAAATCCCCACCCTCTGTCTGCACCCCCACACCCTTGAAGCCCCCTCCCTAGACCCCTACATCCCCTACCCCTCTGCAACCCCTGATACTTCCCCCCCAATACACTACTATCACCCTCCCACATCAACCACCACTACAGCCCCTCCTACCAGCACACCCCTAGATAGCCAGACCCCCCAAATCCCCACCTGTACAACCCCCTCCCTGCACAACCCCCATCAGACCCCCCGATGGACATCCCCCCAACAGACCCCCCATAACCTACACACCATCACACAATTCAACACCCCTACACCTAGGATAACCCCCGAAGGACATCACCACCTGCACACACCCCTGGAGAACCCCGAACCCCACTACACACCCACACCCACTTGATAGCCCCCACCCCTAGAAATCTCCCACCACCTGGAAACATGGACCCACATAGACAACCATGACCCCCTGTACAGCCCCGACCCCCTGCACACCACCCACCCCTATAGGACAACCCCTCACCCCTGGACCCCACCACCCCCTTAGACCCCACCACCCCCTAGATGGGACCCCATCACCTTACACTCTCCCACCCACCTAGACGACCCACACTCCCCCCCCCTCCATGGATATCCCTCCACTCTCCCATCATGCACACCCCAACCTCTATTGCCTACAACCCCTCCATAGCTGCACACCCTCCCTACCAATATTCAAATACCATTAAGTTATTATCTCAAGGGGAAAACCACCCACTAATTTAAAAACAAATTCTAATTCTTTAAATTTTTTTTAAAACATGTCATGTTTAACACATCACATAAAATAAATTTCATCTATAAATCATAGTTTTCAATCGATAAAGGAAAAAAAATAAAAATCTAGCACACAACATTGAATCCATTTCAAATGGTCTCAATATTATTTAAAAATTCAAATAGTCAAGTATATAAAATTTCAATGCTGGAAACAAGAATTTCAAAAGTGAAACCATTTCTTCTAATCCAAAAACACATTTAAATGTGTATTTATCTCCCTGATTGAACCCACAACATATAACCATGTAGTTACTCCTAACAGTCTGGGTAAACTAAGAAACACCCAAGAAACACCAAAACTATAATATTTCAATCCAAATATTACTAGTTCATGGAATGTCACAATATATGATAAAATAAAACAACCTAGTCACTAAAATGATGATAACCAAATGATATACATGAATAAAAGGAGACACTTAAATAAAGATTTCAGCGAAACCAAATGAAAAAAAGAAAATATAAATGGAGAAAAAAGATGTAACATATAATCAATAAAAAAGTCATCAATAATCAAATCATAGTAATATAAGTAATAGAAAATCAACAAATATCAAATCTTAGTAATATTAGTAAAAAATGAAATGGGTCAATCTGTCCCACATTGTAACATCCCAGGTAACTAATGAATAATAAATTTTCTATTTTTTAATATTTTTGAATTAATTATTAACATTACTTTAAAGGGTATTCTATGTTCAATGGCGCACCTGATACACAGCAATGGGATTCATTGAAGTCTAATGTTACTCACAAAGCTGAGTCATGCTGAAAAATAATAATATAATATTATTATTTTAAATGGTAGTTAACACCTAGCCGTTGTAATGGTTGGAATGAAAATAACTAACTAAAATATGATTATACATGTTTTTTAAATGTTTTTACATTTATCCAATAAATATTAGTGTCTTAGAATGTGAATTAATCTAATTTTATGCATACATACTGTAATATTATTTAAAAGGTCGATTAACTGTCATTTAATGTAAGACCCTCATTGAATATACTTTGGTCACTTTTATATGTTAATATTGAAATACTAAAGTTATTCTTTAGAATCTTGATATAAATATTTACTTTGTGATTTTTTTTAATTTTCTGATTAAACAGATTTTTTAATGAATAGTGAAAAATACGATATTTTAATTCAAAGCTACCTTTTAATATAATTTATTTTCATGTTTAGATTATATTTTAATTGGTTTTCAGGTGTAATTAGATTATATTTTTAAAATTTAATCCAATGTTGGTCATTGGATGTAATTTCATATTGAAATTGAACATAAACAAGTGCCATCCTTTTTATAGTTATTATTTATTAAAAACATGCTTTTTCGTTTGACTACAAGAATTTATTTTAAATTAGTTAATACATATTATATGTTTCTAATATGGTATAATAGACATTATTTTTGAATTTTTAATATTAAATAATGTTTAGGCTGAATTTTTTGTATTTTTATGAAAAAATTCAATTTTTGATGAATATTGAAAACACTGAGTAGTAGTTCAAAAACAGACTTTTTTTATTTAAATGAAATTTTACTGCTTTTTTTAATTGAATTTCGAAAATCCTATATACATGGTTCTTATTAGTAAGTAATATTTGGTTCAATAAGATGAAAATAAAAATGGTGAATAATAAATTTTGACTTTTAATTATTGCTGCTAATGGTAAATAGGGTATTTGAAGGTAAAAACAATATTATAATAATATAAAATTACCTTAACACTTGCTCTAACATTATTGGATGACTAACGGACGACCAAGAAAATACTTGGGTGAGACTTTTGGCCTTTGAAAGCCTCTTTGGTAATATAACGATATTATGACCCTTTTATTTTAAGTAAAAAATATAAATATCAAAAACAAGTATTGTTTTACTAAAACAATTTTAATGTGGGGTTATATAATTGATATATTTGATTATAAAGATTCATTATAAAGATAAAAATATTTCCTACATCATCGTATTTTTTTTATATATTTTAGAAATAAAATAAATAAAAATATTATGTCCATACTCTTCCAAAATATGCCTTCAAGATCCCTCTCTTCCGCCTAAGAGCCTTACCTTTGGCACAGTCACATAATGAAACATTTTTTATCAATACGAATGGAGTTACCTGATTTAAATGTAATGTCTTCTCTTCAGTTATTTTTTTTATTTTACTTCTCCAACCAACTAAATTCTTTTTATTCCTTTATTTTAAAACAACACCAGTATCTTCAATATACTAGGTTGTTTTTATGAGAATTTTTCGAACATCACATACACACACCTCCATCCAATTGGTGAAGAACATACTGTTTATGTGGATGATAAACTAATGTCTCACGAAATGATGACTGTTCAATCTTCCTCTACCACCTCTTATGGTGGCCATTATTATGGATCTATATTTATATATGATATGTATTATTTTTATTTTTCCACTATCCTTATATAATATTTATTTACAAACAAACCTTTATGCTTTCCAATATATGTATATAAGATAATTTCATTTGAGGTTGTGCGGACTACCGCCCCCTCAAGGTGATATGATTTGTTCGTGACATACATAGAAGGTATAAAAGGTGTCATTATTGAAATTATTTAACATATATATCATATGATTTTATACTGTAATTATAATATATCTTTGTATCATTATGTTTACATTCCATTAAATATGAAATAGAAATTAATGTAGCGTTCATGCGTACGTACGACTTACCGCCTCCATGAACGGTGCATTTCATTACTTATATCTAAATGTTATGTAATATTATAAATACATACATGTACTGGATATATATGAAATATATGATATGTTAATCATTAATATAATTCTGGATATAATGTATTTTTGACCTCATGAACAACTTGTATTTATAAGAAGTTCATTTTTTACTACAGTACCAAATATCGACAAAATGACTATTATTAACATAAATGATTGAATAATGTTTATAACATTGTAATAAGTGATATTAAAGGAATAATAAACCTGAAAAAGGATCCTAAGAAAGTATAAAATATCTTTAGCTTATTACTCGTGAAATTAATGAACGAACGGGTCATGTCGGACACGAGGTAAGGGTTTCTTATCTCACATTAATTCCATGAGATTTCCATTTTTCACCAAATATTTACTTCATGGGGTGTATTTCATACTTCCATTTGAAATATATTATCATGGTTATCTTTATATTCATTGTATTTTGTGATTCATTTGGTGGTTATTTAGTTTTCGTTATACGGATCAATTGATTACCACATGGTAAAGTGGTTCCATCCCACTTATTATTCCAATGACATTCATGATATGTTTTCCTCTATTTAAATTTATGAGGTGTATGTATAAAAAATGATTGTATTATTTATTTAATATACATTAATTTATGGGTATTTACATCTTCATTTATTGATTATTTTTCATGTGGTGTATGTTTCGTAGGATACCAAATCAGTAAGGGAATTTTTTGACCCAATTTCTATTTCTTGGGTTAATATTCTAATTCTTAATTATGTCATGCTATGATTCTATGTGGAATCACTATTTATTTATTTATGTTTTAATTTACACTCCCCTTTGTGTGGATATACTTTTGATACACATTATCACCCTCTTGATAAATTCTAAAGTCATAGATATGAACTTGATAAGAGTAATTTTAACTCAATTTCAATTCATTAAGTTAAAAATCCAAGTCATTGGTGTTGTTTTTACAAAAATATGATTGGATGTTCTCTGATTTATTTACACTGAATATCCAATCATATTTAGTGTATTTATATTTGTCACACAATATTATTTAGTTTATCTGTCCTTAATCTAAGGATACAGTATTTGTAAGGGACGTCATCTCAATATACATTCCATTGAGAATTAATTGTTGTTATGAACTAATTAACTCTTATATTGTGTATATACTGTAATTTGGAATATTATATCATAAATAACTTTATTCTCAAGATATTATAATTTGCTGATTAAATTTTATACCTCAATTGTTTGTATTCAGGTGTCTCTCAATTTTTTAAAAACACATTAACTTAAATATCAATTCAAATGTTTTATTGATTTATTCTTATAAATATTTGTAATTAATGTCCATGTTTTAAAATTGGTTTTTAGAAATTATATATAGGTAAATTAATGATTTTAAATTACAATTCATTTAAAAGTTTCAAATTGGTATGGGACACTTTGATTCCAAAATCACTTTATGAAATTATTTAAATGGTTTTGAAAATGGTTTTATAAAGCATTGGTTATGTCTATATGTTGAAATCATATATTGTGTTTGCAAAATGAAAATTTTATCATTCATTTTTTCTTGTTTTATATGTTTTTAATATTCTATTTTTATTGTGAATTGTTTACATATATGTGTATTTTTGTGATAATCCTATGGTGGGTGATCCCGAGATAGCACTCCAATGTATTGTGTAACATGACAGAGGTAAATGTGAATATTTCTCATATGAGATTTAGTGAATATACTATGATGGGTATTAAAAATGTAAGACCCTATGTAGATGTGAATGCTACAACATAAGTATGTTATTGATTCCACAAGTTACCATTATTATTTGTGTATACTATGTAAATATTATGATTTCCTGAGGTATGTTAAAGAGCTTATGTTATTTATGTATTGATGAACTAATGTTTTATTTCTTTGTTTTATAACCATTACTGAGATTTTTATGATCATCCCATGTTTTGAAATGTCTTTCCCAAGACTTAAAAATGAATTGGTTCAAGGATGGGATCATGGAAATGTCATTTGTCTAAAACAAGGGACAAGACATGACTCTTTTTTTCATGAGTTTTTATTTTATGAAAAAATGGAAACTGGGTAGAAGTGGCTGCCTTGTAATTTTTGAGATGTAAAATAATAGTTATGGCCTAATTCACTAAAACACTAAACCTGAAGAGATCATCAATTTGAATAATCATTTAATTCAAGATTATTTAAATTTTAAGGTTGGGTCCTTATAGTTGGAATCACAGGTTGATTTAGATAACATTAGATGATAGGGTGTTATTTAAGTATAAGTGACATAACCCTAATAGTTATCATATTAGAAAGAACCAAAGTTATTTCATATAAATTTAATGAGTTTAACATAACATGAATAAGGCTATCTTTGTATTTACCCCATCATAATATCATACATGATGAATTTATTGATAAAATCACACTGACCTTTTTGGTTTTAGTAAATGGCTGGAACTAGCAGGCACCAATGTAACAGTCGATGTGAAAGAGACAATGAAGGTTTTCTAAATGGGAAACTGGATGAAATGGGAGCTTTAATGAGAATTCTTGTGGTTATTCTCTAATAACTATATGGAGTCATGATTCACCACCTAAACTATGGTGATTTTCCTAAGGCTTCATATATGTGAGAAACAGATCCCTACAGATGTTCAGGTAATAATCATAAAGGTAAGTATGTTCCAAAACCTATGTGTCACGGATGTGTAAAGAAACACCTACGATAATTCTTCAAAGGGTTGTGAAGATGCTATAGATGAGGGAATGATGGTTATAATGAAAGAACCTTCCATGGAAATAGAAAGCATCCAGTTGACTCTAGAAATGTAAAGATGTTCTTTCCCAGGGATAAGTTGAATATTTTAAATGTGCTGTCATTATACAAACAGATGTCCTATGAAGAAGTTTCTGGAATGGGATCATCAAGATCATACACATATATGTTTACCAATACCTAATGCCACTCTGATTGAGGATGAAGTAACTAACAATGACCAATGAATGGTATGTATTATTTCATAACATATGTTTTGATATCATTGAATCTTATGATATGATTCATGATTTTGATTGTAGGAATGATTTATTTTAGAATAAGTTGGTAAAGAATGCGTAATGGATCATGAAGAATGTAGATTTAGTAAGAAGTCAACATATATTGGATTCAGGAGTTTTGGTATATTTTAAGATGATGATATGCTTAAAGGTATTATGCACTTTTTATGATTTTATTACATTGAAAGACTTTTTATAGTATGTGTAACCTTGAATATTGGTATATGAAAATTTTATTCAAAGAATAATTATCTTTTCTTTTGATGAGTAATGGTGGAATTTTATTTTGTAAGAACCCATGTTTTTTATTTTGGACATATGGAGATTTTAGTTATTTATGGAAATGATTTACCTATCACAGTGAATATGTTATTTGGTTAATTACACTTCACTATGAGACTTTTAGAGTATTTAGTGTTAATTGGAGATAAATGTTAAGATTTTCTGTGGAAGACTATGTGATTAAATCCTTCTGTGTATTGGGTTGCAATCTTAGTTTGGGTTAGATTGAAAATTTAAATGACATTTGTTTATTGAATGGTCTTTTCCATACATTGGGTATTCATTATCGAATATTGGGTTTAATAGTAGTATTTATTTTTATAAAGTATTATCCTTTTTGGGGGCATTATCTGATCTTGTACTAAATGTTTCGGTTTTGGTAGATGTCTAAATATAGGGGAATATATAGTTCATCATTTTTTCATTATCTGAAACTCTATAAATTTATTGTAGCACTTTTAATGTGACGAAGTCAGTTTGAATACTCATCATTTGAAGAAATGATGACTCTATTGTAGAAATTTAGTAAAGAATGAAAGTCTACATGACAAGTAAGTATGTTTCCTTATGTTTTTAGTTTATCTTATAAATAATTTCACACATTTATGAAAAGTAACATAAAACAAAAACATTATCCGTTAATATTTACTACTGGGGTATCAAAGACCATTTAACCCCTCAAAAATTTGTGATTTTATGGGGGTTAACTTTTTCATAATCATTTTTCTACCACTCTCCATCAAACCGTGATAGTCTTTTTCTCTTCCATATCCATGTTTTCCTATATAAAATCCTTGTATGGGCAATCTCAGTTGAAATTTGTATTTTTAATTTCCATTCTTTTAAAGTGATATTTTTATTGAATCTTTTTCCGATGTGGGACATTCAATGAAGTTTCCATGACCAATTTTAATTTTGCGAGAACAGAATCCAAAAATGGGGGGATTTATGTAACATCTCATTTAAATAAAGGAAAATTCATTTTCATATTTTTTAATATTTGTGAATTAAAAATTACTTTTACTTTAAAGTGGATGATATGTTCAATGGCATAACCAATAAGCAAAAATGATTTTCTTTAATGCCTAATGTTACACCAAATGCTAAGTCATACTGAAAAATAATAATATCATCTTATTACTTTAAATGGTAGTTAATGCCTAGCTATTGTAATGGAGGGAATGAATATAACAGACTACAATATGATTATACATGTTTGATAATTATTTTTATATGTATCCAATAAATTTTAGAGGCATAAAATGTGAATTGATTTAATTTTAAGCATATATACTCTAATATTCTTTAAAAGGTTGATTTACAGCATTGTAATGGAGAACCCTATTTAAATCTAGTTTAGTCACATGTATATGTTATTTTTGAAAAAATAAAATTCTTATTTAGAATCGAGATATCAAAAAAATTAGTTAAATTTTTTGGTATTTTTTTGACAAAATTCATTTTTAATGAATAGTAAAAGTATTTTATTTTAATTCAAAACTGCCTTTTAATCTAATTTAATAATATGGCCGGATTATAATTTTAATTGGTTTTAGGTTGTAATTGGGTTATATTTTTACCATTTAATACAATTTTGGTCATTGGAAGTAATTTCAATTTGAAATTGGACATAAACAAGTGTCAATCTTTTGATAGTATTTATTTCATAAAAACACGTTTTTGTTCTGACAATAAGAATTAAATTTAAATTAATTAATTCAACTTAATTTTTTGAATAAGATAAAATAGACATCATATTCTAATTCAGAATATAAAATATATCTTAGGTTGAATTTATGGTATTCTTATGAAAAAACCATTTTTTTATGAATAGTGAAAATACTGAGTAATAGATAAAAAAACTGACATTTTCATTTAAATGAAATTTTACCACTTTTGTGAATTGAATTTAAAAAATCTGACATATATGGTAGTTTTTAATAAGTTAAATGTGCTTCAATAAGATGAAAATAATTTTTGATGAATAGTAACATTCACTTTTTATTTACTGCGGTTAAAGGTAAATAGGGTAATTCATTGTAATAACAATATTATTATAATATAAAATTACATTAACCATTGTCCTAACCATATTTGATGAGTAATGGATGATCAAAAAAATCATTTGGTGAGACTTTTGGCCTTTGAGAGCCACTTTAGTAAGATAATGATATTAATAACTTTTTATTTAAAGTAAAAATAAAAATATCATAAACATGTATTGTATTACTAAATCAATTTTAAAGTGGGGTTATAAAATTAATAAATTTGAATAAAAATAATCATTATAAAGATAAAATTATTTCTTAAATCAAGGAATTTTTTTAGACATCCAATAAAAAAAATTATTTATGGCACAATAATGATGAAGTGTTTATCTCATTAATAAATGATTTAAATAAATTAGATTATATTGATTATAATAATATCAAAAACCTGTAAAATTCTTATTGGGTGATTTTATTTATTCCATTTGTCATCTTATCTTATACTTTAATATGTTTTGGTCTTTTAGAAACCAAAAATCATTATATAATAAAATAATATTTTTACACTTTCCCAAAGTGCCCCTCCTCCCGCTTATAAAAATCCATCACCTATAACCCATTACATGCACCACTCCAGCTCCTTCGATCATACAACCTCTTCCAAAATAATCTCTCATGATCCCTATCTTCATCATATAAGCCATAAATTATGTAGAAGGTACTTCAAAAAACCCTTTTGGTTTAAACAAATGGGAGTTACATGATTTAATGGTAATGTCTTCTCTTAAGATCATTTGTTTTATTTTACATATCCAACCCCTAAACTATTTTAATTCATTTATTTTATAACAACACTATAATCATAAATATTCTATGTTGTTTTTATGATAATTATTCTAATTGAACATACTCACACCTCCATCTAATTGGTAAAGGACATATTGTTTCTCTGGACAACAAACTAATGCCTTGTAGAATGATGATTGTTAAATCTTCTCCTAAAACCTCTTATGGTGGCCATTATGATGAAACTATATTTTTATATGATATATATTATGTTTATGATTTCTCTATCCTTCTGTAATAGTTACTTACAATCATACCATTATTCTTTCCAATAAGTGTATATATGATAATTTCATTTGAGGAAGCATGGACAACTGCCCCTGAAGGTGATATGATTCGCTAATGACATACACATAACCTATAAATGATAGAAATAAAAAAATTATGTAACATATATATCATATGATATTATACTAGAATTATAATATACATATGTATCATTATGTTTTCATTCCATTAATTATGAAATAGTAATGAAAGTAGCGATCAAGCTTATGTACGGCATACCGTCTCCATGAACGATGCATTTAATTTCTTATCTCTAAATGTTATGTAATATTATAAATACAAACATAAACTGGATATATGTGATATTTAAATCATGAATATAATTCTAGGGATAATGGAATTTTTACCACATGAACAACATGTAATTATAAGTAGTTTATTTTTGACTCAAGTACCAAATATCGACAAAACGACCATTACCAACTTAAATGATTTAATTATGTTCATAACATAGTACTATGTTATATAAAAGGGATGATAAAATTGAAAGAGGTTCTTGACCAATTAGAAATTAACATTAGGTTATTATTCAGTAGATTTAAGAATTAATGGTTCTAGTTGGACATGAGGTAAGGGTTTTTTATCTCACTTTTAATTCCATGAGATTTCCATTGTTAACCACTTATTTATTTCATGTGGTCTATTGTGTACAACAATTTGATATATATTATCATGGTTATCATTATATTAATGTAATCTTGTGATTCATTTGGTGGTTGTTAACTTTTTGTCACCCGACAAGATTGACTACAACGTGGTAAGGTGTTTTTATCTCACTTTTGATACCTGTGAGATTCATGATATGTTAATGACTATTTCCTTTTAGGGGGTGTATTTTCTATACATGATTTTATTATTTATTCAGTATACTTTAATTTATGGGTAATTTCATCTTCATTGTATGATTCTTCTTCATGTAGTGTATGTTTCATAAGTTAACAAATTGTTAAGGGATCTTTTTATCCAAATTTCCATTCCAAGGGTTAATCCTCTAATTCGTAATTATTTCATGTTATGATTTGGTGTGGAATCATTATTTATTTATTTATGTTGTAATTTACACTCAATTTTTTTTGGATATAATTTTGATACACAAAATAACTCCATTGATAAATTCTGATGAAATCGATATGAACTTGATAAGAGTAATTTAACACAAATTTCAATTCATTGAGTTAAACATCCAAGTCATTGGAGTTGTTCTCAAAAAAATATGTGTGAATGATCAATGATTTATTTAAATTGAATATCCAATCATAATGATTGTATTTATATTTGTCACACATTATTATGTAATTGATTTATCCTTAATATAATGATATAGTTTTTGTAAGGGACATCATCTCAATTTACATTCCACTTAGACTTCATTGTTTTTATGCACCAATTCACTATTATATGATGTATATACTGTCCTTTTGAACATTATATAATTAGTCCCTTTATTCTCATGATATTATAAATCTATAATTAATTGTTATTCCTAAATTTTTTGTATTCAAGCATCTCTCATTTTGTAAAAAACTCTTTACCAAAAATATTGTTTTAAATGTTTTAATGCTTTATTATTTTAAATATTATTCGTTAATGTTCGTGTTTTAAAAATGTTTTATGTGATTTACTTATATTGAAATTAAATTTTTTAAATGATAATTCATTTAAAAGTTTTAAAGTGATATGGGACATGTTATTTCAAAAATATCATTATTAAATGTTTTAAATGGTTTTGAAAATGGTTTGATAAAACATTTATTATGTCAATATCTTGAAATGATATATGGTGATTGCAATGTGGAAATGTTTTTTTTACTTTATTCCTGTTTTTTGTCTTATGAATATGTTATTGTTATTGGGAATGTTTTACTTATATGAGTGGTTCCGTGATAAACCAAGGGCGGATGAGCCTGAGATAGATCTCTAATCCATTGGGAAACAAGACAGAGGTAATTATGAATGTTTCTCCATAGATATATAGTGAATATACTCTGATGGATATTCCAAATGTAACTCCCTATGTATATGTACAGGCTATAACATTTGTATGTTATAGATGCAACTTGTTACCATTTTGAATTGTGGTTACTATGTAAATAATATAATTTTATGTGGTATGCTAAAGAGCGTATGTTAAGTATGTATTGATGAAATAATGTTTTAATTCATTGTTTTATAACCCTTACTGAGTTTTTTTGCTCTTCACATGTTTTGAAATGTTTTTCACGGGACATAAAGATGAATAGGGTAAATGATGGGATCACGGAATAGTCATGTTGTTTAAAACATGGGAGTGGACATGGAAATTTTTTTCAAGAGTTTTAATTTAAAAAAAAATGGAAACTGAGTAGAAGTGACTACCTTGTAATTTTTGAGATGTAATGTAATATTTATGGCCTAATTCCCTAAAACTCTAAACCTGAAAGGATCTTCAACGTGAATTATTCATTTAATTCAAAGTAACGTAATGTTTATGGTTGGATCCTTATACTCATCACCAACATTATCATCCTCATTATCATCCTCATATATGTCCCCAACATCATCCCAACCCTCATCCACATCCATGTCCCCATCCTTATCCCCAGCCTCCTCCTCACCAGCTTTCTTGCCCTAATCATCGGACTCGGCCTCCTCCCTACCCATGCCCATATCATCATCCTATCCCTTGTCCTCTTCCTCATCATCACCATCACCATCAACCAGAACCACATCATCTCGACCAACACAATATTTTCCACATGGTGCACTATATAATTAATGCATCGATGAAATATATGCATCGAAAGCTGCACTAGTCTCTAGTGGATGTTATCGATATAAAACTTGAATCGATTTCATGAATTCTGTTTTTTCACTTTCAACTTGTTCTTCCACATCTGTGGCCTTTTTTAACCAATTTTTACCATTCCATAACCATTTCCAACTCTATGGATGTACAATTGGTACCTAAAGAGGGACAATAACTCATCAGGACTATAAACTATCTAGGTTGGCATCGTAATATTGTAGAGTGTTCTCTCCCAACAGTTTATGTAAATGATCATTTGGCCAAAAATTGTCAGGGTTCTAGGCATCAAGATCCTCCAAACTACTATGTTACAAATTTATATAGATTATTACTTGAAAATATATATATTAAAATATGATATGATCAATGATGAACATAAAATCTACGGTTGTGTCACTTCTTTATAAGCACTTAAATCTTTTTTCATTCTACTCCAGGAAAATAGTTTTTCTCAACACACATGTCCTTAAATATTAAATTCAACCCTCTATAATGATATTGAATGTTAGAAACCATAATTAAATTTGTTTTAATAATAATAAATTTCATAAATAGATTTATTTCAAAAATATATAAATTGAATAAATTATGGAGGAATCAATAGAATGTGTATTTACTTAAAAAATTATAAACTGATATACCTAGTTCCACTCACGATATGACATCTTAGTACAAACCAAGGTGTAAAGGTATTTTTTAGCATTAATGTTTTCTTTATTTTTCCCATGTGATTTGTAAATAAAATTCAATAATAAAAATATAGTAATATGGATAATCATAAAAATTATCTTTTAAAAATCTCAAAGGAGGTTAATACATTAAACACTGTAGTTATCGAATGAGTAATCATTTTTAGATATTGTTATATTAGAAAGTAATCGATGAAATGTATTTCCTCTAACTCTGTTCCAACTCTAGCATGCTAGAAAGTATAAAACTCATGTTTTTAGACTCTCCATTGCTCACCTAATTCATATAGACTTGTTGACTATGCACACTCACCATCGTGGAAATTAAACTGAAGATGATAAAAAATTTTAATTTATGTGAATATAAAAATATTATTACATTAAATACAAAAGATTTTGTTCTTATATCCTTTCCAAAACATTGTCATTGACATCATTTGGAAACTATATTTATAAGAGCAGGCTGACGGTAATGATATCGGAGTATTTGGAAAACATCTCAAAACAACTCCAACATTGTTTCCCTGTTTTTTCTACAATATTATTATCTTCATTGCAGTCCACCGTCAACTGTGTGCTGCAGTTCCCCACATTAGGCATGTTTTTTCACCCTTTCCCCCACTGCCTTTTAATAGATCTATATATTATGAAGTAAAATATAAAATTATATCCATAAATGTTCTAAGGAAAATAAATTATGATATAAAAAATTGTTAGGTTTCTATTAATATTCCTACAACAGTCTGATCAGTGGGCACTGTTAGATCTACAAAAACTAAAGGAGCATCCATTGTATACTCCGCAAGAATATACTACAATAGAGAAGGATTCAAAAAATGGAATATATAATCTTAGAGGGAAGGAAATAGAAGAAAAAGAAGAAGACATGGATGGCTGGATAAATTCTTTAGATGGATGGGGAGTGGGAATCATCATCCGATATGTAAATGATTTGCGAAGAAGCTCAGATGAAAAGGGTGGTGAAAACATGGGAGTCTTAAATATCCCATGCCTTTCTAATGACACAATTGGATCATGATTTTGGATAAATGGAATGAAACATGAAGGTGTAGGGTCTCATCAGGTATGTTGATTACATCGTCATGCTCTCATGCCACCCTCATTCATAACATCGACCTAAGAGTTGTGACCACTACTAGGATCCTTGTCAAAGAAGTATCACCTAAGAGGTGGTTCCTGCAAAAAATATTAAAACACAATTAATCATAAGAAATTATATGTTATATATATATATTTATATATATATTTGAAAAAAAATAATCTCAACAGGAACTAGTCAATGGACTCCCATATCAGCCATGCTGCGGTTGTTTTTTTCATCCTTTTTCATCATATCTCTTCAATCAGTTTCATTTCCTTCATTAAAAAAATAATATGGAACTAATTAGAGAATAATAACTAATGTGTAACCCAATAAAAATATAAGATAGGGGATAAAGGGATTTATGGGTTTTTGCGTCAAGATGTAGTGGTAAATAATTTATTGAAATGTTCACCAATTTCGAAATGTTGGTTTCATTGGATTAAATATAGTTCAATTCCAAATTAAAAAATGAAATTCAAATAAATCTGCAACAAATATTAAAAATTCACATTACGATCAAGTTGGATACCACATATTGGTAATAAATATTTAATCAATTTGAGTATTATAATCCTAACAACCCAAGGTGAGATAAATAAAAATAATTGTGTACCTGGATGGATGATTATATATATTTCCGACCAATACATCAGGTTCATAGTAATCTCTGAAAATTGAGCTACTAGAATAATCAAATGTATTAAATTGATTAGTTCCAATGGATATAGATATGGTGTTAATTCTGTCATCATCATCATCAAAAATATGTCTTCTAATTACTTAAATAATGAAACCAAATTCGTGACAAAGATAATTTTTGACATAAAAAACATGTTTCACCATTGATTCCAATACATATGGACCATCAGTAGAAATCATGCAAGTAATATCAATTACTCTAAATAAAAAATTGTCAATAAATATGTCATGCCTCATCATCAAATCAGAGCCCTATAATTTCATCATAGTGACTCATCCATGATAGTAGTAATCCAAAATTATTATTTCCCAATGACTCCATAATGACATTCATTTTTAAAACATGTTCTATTATCTGATGCACTGAAATAATAGTCCATTGTGTAAGTAACCATAACACCATCATGTTGTGTACTAATGTTTTTTTATCATTCAGTGATAATAAATCTGTACCCGTTAATAACAATTTATTATAGTTATGAACCATGGTATTATGACAAAATTCCAAGGCTCTTGTTTCAACTGTGACAGATTCTGAAAAAAAAATCATTACCTAAAATATAAATTAATATTAATCTTAATTAAATATTGATTAAATTATTTTATACAATACTATTTTTTCCTTTAATTTTAATTAAGATGAAAACTCTTTGCTATGAAAATTCTATCTCTTTCTCAATGATAACGAATGATGATTTCTATTTTTCATTTCATATGTTCCTTTTAGATAAAAATATTAATAGTTTAACAGATATGTAAAATATACATATTAAATGTACTTAACAAATGTAGTCATCGAACATATAATAGTGGAACAAAGCAGTGTGATGTTCCTTTTCATGTTCTTCAAGGAAAATTATCATCAATGTATATGGTACAAGAATTCATCCAATTTGATGAAGTGATGGAAAAATGGGTCAAATTTTCTCATAATGATATTATTTAATTCACATTCGTCTATTAATTTTTGTAATATTGTCAGAAAAATACCTAGAGAATGAATCCATACATTCTTGAGCTATGAAATCATTCACAATATAACATTAGGGGTAATTATGGTTTCACACATAAGACATTATTGTGTACATATTTCATTTAGTTGGATACATCCTAAAAAAAATTATGTCCTCAGAGAAATATTTCTGTTTCAATATGGATAGTCAGATGCAAGATGCACATGAAAAATGATGGAGAAATTTTGTTCTCTAACTAACTCAATATTAATGGGGAATCTACCATCATTTTTTTCAATATTGAATTGGAAATATTCATAGCACAATGATATCAAATCAAATAGAACAACCAAATAACAACCATCCTTACATTATTATAAAAAATTGACGGCTTTCTATTGGAATCAACTCATGTAGAAAGATTTGATTATAAATAGTGTTTAAATATTTTAGCTTAAAATCTATTCGATTGACCCTTTTAAATATATTTCTTGGTTTTCCATCAGGATAATTAATAGTTTCTAGTACATCCATAAATTTAATTTTTTTTCTCTAGGTGTCATCACATATGAATAACATAGAACTCGCTATTTATTTTTACTAATACAAACATGATAGAATTCTAGACTGATGCCCTAATCCACCAAGTCATGCTGAGATAATAAATCATATTTTGTATTTCCATTAATATTTAAATTAATTGAAAGAAACATTTCACATATACTCTTTTCAGTGGGCATTACTTCTAATAAATTACATAAAAATTTTGTTTACCTATATAGAAAATCAGTGAACATACTATTCTTATTCCAATTGTAAAAGGTTTTAGAAGAAACATTATTTCTCATTCTAGATTTCGTTTGACCCATCCCAAATGAAAAATGGAAATATTTCAATTTATTAAGAACATCTATTCCAGACAAACACTGAGTTGGATCATCAGTCTCTATGGTATTGTCAAATATTTGAAGATTATTTCTATATGGATGATACATTGGAAAGAATTTTTGATTTCCCTTAAATCTAAATGTATAGGTATGTTACAATCTTTTAGATCACGTATTCTCCATAAAAACAAGACATAGTTGTTTTACCTACATTCTTTATCCATACCTCATTTCATAAACTCGAAAATTATTGATTTTTGGCATAAGCACATCACAAACCTAAAATATTTCATTCAATCTTGGATCAAATTTTCACACACCCACATCCCAAATATGCTTCAACTATTTTATTAAAGGTTTCAGATATATTTCTATATCATTGTTGGGATCAGAAGGGTCAGATATGAGTACAGTTTTGAAAGAGAATGAGTTTTTCATACACCACCCTGGGGCATGGTTATAAATGTGTATAAAAATCGTCCATTTGTTGTGTGATTTAAGCATCTGCCGAAAAGGGTAAAACTGGAACATAAAATACCTAGCCTCACATTATGCATGTCAACTTCAAAATTAGTAATTCTATCTTCAAATATCTTTCCTGATAATCCTTCTACCAGGTGAACGGTGGGTAAAAATCCCTCAAGGTAACATTGTAGAATTTTTGGGTTGATTGTGTATGTTGACAAATAAGGTTTCCATTGTGAATTGTCATGTTATAGAGATGTTCTTGACAAAACATGTTGACAGTGAACCCTGAAAATGGAATGGACGATCTGGAGGTGGTACAAAAGGAGTAGTACAAGGTGGCGCTGTTTTCTAGTGATTTCAATATTTTTGTGGTCCAAAATATTGAGGTTGGTGAGAATCTAAAAAAGTGGATATTTGTGAATATCTCATAAAAATATGGTAAAATCATGAATTTACCAAAGATATTCTTTGTGGTTTGGAATTCGAAAAGACCAGAAGAATGTTGACGGTGATGCATCACGATTGCATCAAGCTCCGCGAACGATATGGTTGAAGATCATTGTAGGGGTGAAAAGCATTGTGGGTGGAGCTTCACTATGAATAGTTGAAGGAAATGAAGGGATTAACCCCCTTGGGAGAAGAGATTTTTCAAAGAAAATATTTTTCTCTTAGTTCGTTAAGGTAGTTTGTGAAGGCAGTGTGCTTCGTGAAAGATGAGCTTCGTAGAGGATAATCTTGCCCCGCTAAAGTTGTGAGATCCATGTTGGCTCAGTGAGCTTCGAGAGGGATGTTTCTCTATGATGACTTGGGAATCATGATAGTTCTTCGTGAGAGTTCTTCATGAAAATGATGGAGATTCATGAAGGCTTGTTTGAGCTTCTCGAAATTGGGAGCCTTGCGAAGTAGGGTGCTTTACGAAGGTATTTCCAAAGGAATTGCCTAGTGTTCACGGGAAAAGGTGTATTCATAAGTGGATGAACTTTGGACATCAATAGGGCATCTACATACAGTGGAAGATGCATTCATTAGTTGTAATGAAGAGACATACAAGTATATAAACTATGTATAGATATTCTGAAGAAGTAGTGAGCTCACTTCAGTTGAGAGAGCAGTGAGTTCTCAAATTGTGAGTGGTTGTAAACCCAGAAGGACAATGAGTCTGTTCAAAATTGTAAATAGTAGTGTGCTTATAGTGGAAATGGTACATCGGAACACTGCCAATGTATGCTCCTTGAATGTAGCCCAGTGAGGGTTAACCAGTGAAAATCATTGTGTCATGTGCATGCTTTCTGGTTTATTCATACTATGCATCGGGAAGGATAGAGAAGAGGGTTCTGTAAAAAAGAAAAACAAATCAAAATGGGGAATTTGATTTAATCTGTCATACCCTGATTCACCCCAACCCCTCTCAGGGTTTCTAGCCTAGTGGTTCTAACAAGAACCAACTCACCATTAGTCATCTTTCTTTCAGAATCAAGCCATTGATTTTTTATTGAAATTTAATCACACATAAAAATATTCTAGAGTTTGGGGATCAATGGAATATGCCACATTACATTTTGTGGATCATGGGTCGGTGTTCCATAATCTTTTGGATTCCAGCGGGATGTTCCAAATTTTATACAATAATTTTGTATAGAAGTTTCCTCCCAGAATAAACCGCAATATTTTGGAGAAGCATGAATGTTGTTTCTTAAATATCCAAATCTCAGAACTAACATCCATTCCATATAATATTTCTTGGGAATTTTTGCAACATCTAGAATTAACTCCTTCAAGAAGATAATATTGTAACCAAAGGTAGTATTATATATAACACACATAGTTTTCCCATGAAACTATCATATAAAAATTTCAATCTTTTTCATTTTTTAACACTATTGATATAATAGAGTCGTGGTAGCATCATTCAGTTTTTTCACCCTAAAAACATCAAAATTTTCATTAGTATTATCATACATTCTCATATCAATGTATTCATTGGTCGAAATAATTTCATTTTCATGATTTAAAATAAATGGAAATAGATCATATAACAAATTCTCCAATCCAGTGCTCTCAATTGGATCATCATCTTTTTACGATTTAATTTTCTCCACGCTGTGATCCCAGACATATTAGAATTCAACAAAACAATATTTTTTATGTGGAAGACGTATTCTCCACTACTCAACCCTGGCCTTCGAACACAATTGTAATGTCAGAAGTGTATATTACCACTATGTGATGTACTGTGAAATGAAAACTCTAAAAAACACACCATATTGTTTTGAAAATCACATCAGATCAGATCAAGTTCATACATCCAACTTCAATCCATTCTGTAAAAAAATATTGTAAGTAATTTTATATAAATAAATTCATTAATATTGATGTTTAATATAAAAAATATTTTTTTAATTTAGAATTTTTAACTTTATATGAAAAAATAACTGACACAATACTCTATATGAGAATCATTATATAAAAGAGAATAAAATTATACATTTATAATAAAATAATGTAAATTAATATAAATCCATGATATTGTATTAAATTTTAAATACAATTCCATTACATTTGTGCATAATTTGAGATTATGTATAATCAATGGGTTAATTTTGAGTTTCCTATACATATTGTGTCAAAAAGAAAGAGAGATTTAGAATCCATGATCCTTTGAAGGAATAAGAAATAATGAATATTTGTTATGATTTAAAATAAAAAATATTACTTACAAATGAATATCACAGAAAATCCTTATTTTTGATATGAAATATTTTACTCAAACAAAATTCAGTGTAAGTTTATTATGACTGTTGACTAATATGACAACCGTGGATTTTGATAGAACTTGCGAAAATTGTGAGAGAACTATGAGAGATTAATACATTCTATTTCAAAGAAATAGAGTTATTTTAAATTCAGGAGACATCGAAGGATAATAAGCATGTTCCTCTTCATTATACATATATTTGAGGAAGAACTACACCTATAGAATGTTATATATATATATATATTGTATTCAATTTTTAATTCAATACATACAGAATTGAATTCTGTATAACACATAACGAATTTATTTCTGAATTTAGAATGTAATAAGATTTAATGATTAAATAATAATCATCCCATGATTATGGGCTCTATCTCTTTCATCCATATCCTCTATATGGTGTATATACAAGGTATCAAAACTAACTACAATATTGTATAAACCTAAATTATGTGGGTTATAACTGCATCGAGTGAAACCTATCAAGTATTAATATGTTCCATAATAATAATGTAGTTCCTTTCAAGGACATTCATTTTATTCAATTTTCATTTTTTTGTAGTGATTCATTGGTTCATCTTAAAACAGGTAATGAGGTTTGGGTATTGAAAACCCAACTACGACTTTCATTGATAAGGTGTGATGGAACTGAATAGCAGTGTGCATTCCATTGGAATTATAGAATCATGTCCCATATAATGACTCATATTCTGGGGAGATCCTTGGTTTTTCAAGAAGAATCAGTTTAGGACACTATGGTTTGTTCTGTTTGACATCTGTAGTTATTTTCATATCTATATTGGTGAATGTGAAATTTTGGATCATCTTATGGTGTTCATGCTTGGAGTAATACTTGAAAGTATAATGGGTGGTCTTTAGGGGGTGGGGGTGTACTTGAGGGATGAAGGTCTGCAGGGGTATGTCCAGGGGGTGGGTGTCTGTAGGGTGGGCGGGTGCTATCCTGGGGATGGGGGTCTTTAGGGGGGTTGTCCTAGGGGGTTGGGTGTGTGGGGGGGGGGGGGGACAGGGCAGTCTAGGGGTTGGGTGGGGGATATCTAGGGGTGTGGTGTGCAGTGGGGTTATGGTTGTGGGGTGGGGTGGGGGCTATCTAGGGGGTGGGGGTCTACATGGGGGAGGGTGATGTCTTGGGCGTTGGAGGTCAGTAGAGGGGTGGGTGTACAAGGGGTGTGGGGGTTGTCTGGGGGGTTAGGGGGCTGTCTAGGGTGTGGGTTATGTGCTGGGGGTGTATAGTGGGGGTGGGGGTGGGGTTTGTCCAGGGGTGGGGGTCTGTAGTTTAGGGGGATTTCCATGGGGTCTTGGTGATGTGACAGGTATTGGGGGGATATTCATGGGGGTGGGGGCTGTCAAGGGGGTGGGGTGTGTAGTGGGGTGATGATTATGCAGTGTGGTGGGGGGTATCTAGGGGTGAGGTACTGCATAGTGGGTGGGGGCTGTCTAGGTGGTGGGGGTCTGTATGGGAGGGGTTGGTATCTAGGGGGTGTGGGGGTGTCCTGAGGGTGGTATGCATGGGGGGGGGATTCAACGAGTGGGTAATGAGGGGATGTACATGGGGTGGGGGCTTTCTAGGGGTAGGGGATGTGCAGTGGGTTGGGGGCTGTCCAGCGGGGTGGGTGGTGTGCAAGGGGTGGGTGGTGTAGTGGGGGGTGGGGGATGCAGAAGGGAAGTTCTCTCCAGGGGGTGTGGGGGTGTGCAGGGGGGTGGGGGACTATAGGTGGGGCATTCTAGGGGGTCTGAAGGGGTGGGGGTCATCCAGGGGGTGTCTAGGGGGTGGGGGTTTGTAGGGGTGGGGGTCTACATGGGGTGAGGGTGAATTAATTTGGGTTGAATGTTTTTTACATTAAACATTTATCCCTTTATTAAAATATTTTGATTATTCATTAAATAGATTTCTTTTCTTCTTCATCTATAATTTTAAAGAATGTTTATAAAATAAAAATGAAAAAATACAATAGATTTTTTAATATTGATTATCTATTGTGTGGAAGATTATGTCCTTGGTGTATGATGGTTATTATTCCACCACTCACATCTCCCATTCTACTATCATGAAATGTAAAATTAATGGAAAAACCTTGAACCTTTTCCCCTAGAACTAACCATGTACAATGATGAATTTGTCTATTAAGTATAAAATTATAGTATATCGACTTTCCCCTTATAAATTTGTTAGTATTGTAGAAAAAGTATTCTCAATAGACACCAATAATCTATGATAAATTCCTATAATCTAAAACAATCACAAGGGCTAACATATATATATATAAATCAATGGGTAGTCTCTAATATGAACCTTGGATATATCTCTTATTATTTAGTAACAACAATGATAATGTGTAGTAGAATGTAAATATCATGGTTCATATTCAATCCATATAATGATTAGAATATATCAACATGATCCCAAATTCTTCATTTGACATTTAAAATTTTCAATAAATGTGGGATATTAAATTTTAAAGTCTGATTCTCAATATTTCTTCATGAAATTATGATTCATGTGACATTCATGGAATCTCATGTAAACACTTGAACAAATAAAGTATTATAATAAATATTTTTTGTTCATTTATTAGTAAATAAAACTCAATCATACTAAAAATATTCTAAGATTCTTGCTCCAAATGGTTGAATAATTTCAATGTTTTAGCATAATATGAAATGAATTTATGTACTCTATTAATAATTTTTTTGTCTTGCTTCACATAATAAAATAATCGAGATGACATCCTATTCTTAACATGCATGAATATAAAGTGTCTCTCCTTGTTCATGAAATAAATGTCCTTCATGGGTAAATTATTATTATTCATCAATAATTCTATGTATGGATTAAAGGTTTCTTATTTATTCATGTGTGAATACTGTGCCTGAGAGGCCTTCAAACACACTCTTGGAGCTTTAGTCTCACATCTCAACCATTATATAAAAATACATTATAACATACCATGGTTTAACACACATTTCCTTTCAGAAACAATAAACATTTAATTCTCTTTAAACCTATTTAATAACATTAAAATTACACTTTACTAATTTCTCATTTTCAAAAATTATTTCCTCATTTACCAAACCCCATTATCATGGCATAAAACTCCAAAATAATAAATATTTTTAAATTCATCTTGAATCCATCTTTCAAACATGGTTCTTCCTCTATGAAAAATATAAACCATGCTTCTCGGAATTCATTTCCATTTCATCAAATTTAAAAGACCAATGAACGAATATTCCTAAAAAATGAAATCAAGCTGTCACTTCAAATCACAATTTCAAAAATAATAATGAACCCATTTTTCAGATAACGTTTCAGTCAATACCTCTTTTTAAACAATTATCCACTTTCAAAACAAAATATTACCTTATTGAAATCCATATCCAGATTGAAATCCAAATCAAATCATTTAAACAAATTCAAAATATTCAAAAAATATTTCATAAAAATAAAACACATTAAAATAATGTAATTTAGTCTCTCAGAACTCACAACATGCATATTACCATGATCTACACATTTATTCTTTAATCAATTTTCCAATCCATCTAATAAACATAACTAGGTTAATCTGTTAGCTCATCCACTTTACCATTTTAATAAATGGAACCCTCAATGGGGGGTTATAAGTTAGGTTTAAATAATACCAACGGATCTAATGGAATTTATGGGATTTCTAAAGAACCAATTTAAATAAAAAGTCGATCGTAATTCACATTACATTGTAGAAAAATCAAAAATAAAATAAAATAAAAGAAGGAAGACAAATGTATTTGCTGTGGAAGAAAAAAAATTACTTGAATCGATGTTATATGACCGGTTGTAAATTAGAGTTAGTAGCTTGATATCCGGTTGGGAATTAGTGTTCACAGCAGTGTGGGGCTCTCATTTAGGGAAAAATGATCGAGATCGGTTCAAGAGGCTACTGCCAATGTGGGATATAGGTATTTTCTATCCCAAAAGATAGTAAAAACCACTGGGATAGTGGGATAGTGGAACACTATACCAACGGTTGACATAAAGCATTTAAAAAAGGAAATATATACCAACAATTTTATCAAACCGTTGGTAAAACCATTCATCAAATTGTGTATACAAGCGGTTTTATATAACTGGCGGTATAGGTGGGATTTCTATTAGTTATTAAATTTTTAAAAAATTTATAAACTTTATTACTAAATTTGAAATCATCTTTAATATTAATTTATATTAATTATTTATCCTCTTTCGGTAAGAAATTTTAGCATTTTAATAACTTTTACATTTCTAGAGGTCATATTATTCATTAAATTTTATCAATGATATTAATATTGAATATCATGTTTAATTATACCAATGTGATGCATGTGGATCATACTATAAAAAAAATTATATTTAATTAATGTAATTATTTCTAGTAAAACATTGGTGTATTTCATTCTACCCCTTAAAAAAATATTGCTTGAAACATTTAAATTAAAAATCCCTAATGAAATGACTAACAGTCTCTATATGATTTAAAACACTTTAGATTTAATTTATAATAATGTATAAATAAATCTATATTAGGCATGTCTATGAATTATATCCAAAATTGGGTTCTCTATGTGTTTTTTGAGATTTAAATTAAAAACTAATTTTCATGTTCTCCTTTCATAACAAATAATAATAAACATATGGTTATGGTACTGTCCAAAAAATTCTGAATAAAATATATCCCAAATAAGAAAATATAATTCTATGATTCCTTAATTAATGAATCCTAAATTTCAACTTATTATACATTCAGTTCATCTTTGATATAGTTTTATTAGGTAATAAATCCTTCATCCTAGACTATGATCTCTATGATAACAATCATATTAGGTTCTTAAACCTTACTAGTTTTACATTATATCATAAAATTATATTTAAATCCAATATAATGGATTATAATGAGTATGTTAATCACCAAATTTTATTTAATGGGAGTTTCAGACAATGTGAATAGTTATATATTATTATAATGTAGTATGTGAAGATAGAGATTATACTAAATATACTTTTTTGGTTATTTCCCTTAGTTTCATCCTTTCCAAATATTATATCCACTTATTTTCATCCATAATAAAATTTTATATCTAGGGAAACACACAATATCTATTTACAAAAATTTCAAGATGATATCCTACAGTTAGTCTTATTCCTATGATTTTCATTTATTTTTTCTAATTCAAATAACAATTATTAATAAAATATTCCACAAAATAACTAAATCCTACGCTATTAAAATCACTGCGGCCCTAAATCCACACTTCTAGGATCGATGTTAAAAACACAAAAAAATTACAATAGGATTTCATAACGAGTTTGATCACCCAATCAAATATCATTTATCTTTTAATAATTTAAACATCATATCTCACACTAGTCACAAAATCCAATAATGGGAAATTTATTTTATTTGATTTTAAACTACATAAGAGAAGTATCTCATGATACATATGAAAATTTATCCAGAATATAACCATCTAGAATCCCTTAAAAACTTATCATAAGTTACACTAATCTTCAAAATCAGAGGAATGAAAACATAATATTTTTTTGAGCCCATATATCATTATGGGAATACATATAAATATATAATGAGTGGAGATATCATAAACAAATTAGTGAACGTTATCATCAGTTATATATCATTTTAAAATAATACCTTGAACAACTATAGCTTTTATTATGCTATGATAGAAGGAAATATATAATTAAGATTCCAAATATATACCACAAAACAAGATTGTGATATAATAAACATGATATATAGGTTATTACATGATCATTTAACATTTAAATATGTAATAATAATAATCTTATGATATCATAACATAGTAAACATAGCTAAATTCATTGAGTTAATGATCAATCTTTTGAATGTATCAAATATGAATCATGGTCAAGCTCAATAATTTGAATGTTGAAAATATGTGTCCACCTAAAAATTAATATTTTGATTCGGTATAATTATATGTCCTCTATCTTTCTACACATATCAATGCATTAATTTATCCATAATTAACCATAAAAATTAAATCCTAGTATCATAATCTATAATGTCTTTAGATGATTATGAACATAATTAGACATCATGAAAACATATTTTATATAATATCCATAACGATATCCAAAAAATAAATAATGCTCTTATAACTAAATGGGATAACATGGATAATACATGAAAAAAGGGATGAGATAAAAAGACTAGTAAGGAAACATGCATATGAATAAAACATAGTACATGGGATAGAAAGTATATCATAATGACATAAAATGAATGGAACATGAAATAAAATAATGAATAATAACATGTATAATATTGGAACATGTAATCATGGCATAGTAGGAATGTGAAAAAATTGTATTAAATTACATAATCATGAGTCAAGGATAACATCCAAGACATTGTGGGAAAACTCCCACAAAAGAATTAGGTTCACTCCTTGTCCCAACTTGATGTCTCATTAGAATAATCATTACCCATTGAATTGGATAACTATATAGGAAAACCCATCATTAAATATTCATAAATATGTGTTCAGCATGAATAATACACAAAAAAGATACTAAATGAATGTAATGGTTATAATAATCATGTCCAAGGCATAAAAATGATCATATAATAAAGGTTTCGATGAAATAATGGATTCCAAAAATAGATGCATTTTAATAAGAGATAATAGGCATGGATCATGAAAATTGATATCATTTTAAGTGTTAACATTTAAAATGTGTATTTAATAAACATTATAAATGAAACATTTTAGTGATGTTAAAGGAAAATGTTAATGAGAATTTGAAGTATAAAATGCATATCTGTTTCAGAAAACCCTAAATGAATAATGGTAGTTTTTTACACATAAAATTATTTACATTATAAAAATTTATTGTGTATCTAAAATTTTCCTGGATCACACATGGATGTTGGTACAGAATCCGGATGTTCCCTTGATTCGGGTTTTCTTATCAAGAATAATATAAAAGAGAACCTTTCTGCAACACATATTACCCAATAAAAGAGGGATGATATGGTCTTGATATATTATTTTTGATTACATAAGATGAATTTAAATTGCTTATAAAAAAATAAAGAATCATTATGATGGTTTAATGGGATAGAAAGATAATCCCAAATGAAAAATTTATGTTCAGGTAGAATCCATTAAATTATTACTAAAAAAGGTTCTTCACATGATATTAATATGTTGAATAATAAAATTATATAAAGTAATTATATAATTTAGAAAAAAATATTCATTTAATTTATTTATTGTAATTTTATTATGTACATTTATAGTGTTTTATCAGTTATAATGTTCAATTTCATCATTTGGGAGTGCCCATTTTCTTAGTTTTCATCATTAGTTCTCTTCTATAAGTTTATGGAAGTTCATGTAAAATGTAATAAGAAAGACAGAATTGAACTTATGATTTAGTAATGAAAATAAATAATTTCAAAAGGTTATATGATTAATTTGGTTATTTGTTTGAGGATGAATCATTAAATAAGATGTTAGTGATAATCATTTGAATTATTTTGGGCGTCTTTCGCTCACAATGAACATTTTTTGTGTTATTATTTTAAACATGTGAATAAAATTATTATTGAACATTACATAGTTAGTAAGAAATATATACTAATTTTTTAAACTAGAAAATTTGTTTGATGACCATCCTTGATGTTTTTAATTGAAAATTAATATTTTTCGTCATTGATCGCGATAAAGTAACATATCATGAATGACATTTTCACTTTTGTAATATTATGGGGAAGAGAGGTTTTTAAAGATATATTATTACATTACCATAATATCATTATAGTATATGTGAGTTACAGTATTTATCATTCCATTTGGATGACAGAAGGGGAGGAGAGAATAAGTAGAGAACATGAAATGAAATTAAAAGAAAATGAAAGATGAATTTATCTCTTGAAATTCTCGTCCTTGAAAACCTACAAAGGGAAAAGGTTTTGGTCTCTTAATGAGACCAAGAGCTCCTAGGCGTGGGATAAGTTCTTGGGAATATTATTGAGTTGAAATTTGGAATGGCTCAATGATTAGAATATGTGAGTAGGAGAGGTGGTGTGTGGGGGTATTTATAGGGTAGGAGATGGGTGTTTTCCCATTATTTTACTCAGTAGTTTATTATTATTCCTCTAAATAAGAAATATATTGAGAAATATCACATTAAATATTAGAAAAATGGTTTATTGTTCATGATTTGGGTCATAAATCATCCATATATCGCCTCTGACCCCACCATTCAAGTATATAGCTTAATTCATAAATTATCATATTTAAATATTCACTAAATATTCATGTATTTTGGAAAAACACCACATTATATCCTTAACAATTGCATGATAAGTATAATTAAAAACCAAACTCCATTTTAGGAAAATAATTTGTTAATTATGAGAAATTTCAGTTTTAATTAAAATCACTAGTTATTTGTAAAATATAAATTTTAAAATTATAACTCATTTTGTAACAAATTTAATATTTTAATTATTTAACATAAAATTATCTCAGAATCATAATAAAAAAATATATTAATTTTTTATTTAATTTTTTAAAAATATATTTTCATTGAAATTATTATATTAATTTTAAAATTTTAATAAAATAATTATTACATTAAAAAATTACCCCACTTAATATATAATTTTAAAACATTTTTTTACATATACAATGATATAATTATATCATAAATTCATTTATAGGTTTCCGATATTTTATTTTTACTTTGGTGGGTGTTGTTACTATTCTATAATCGACCATACTATTCATATAGGTCATATTTCTATTTCTAAGGTTTTGTTTCTAATTAATTAGTACAGGATCCTTAAATACAAAAAATACCTCTTATCTAATTAATTTTTCATTTATAATTTATTCATTGTGTTCATAATGTAATTATATTTGATTATTCTGTATGACATAATTATAAGAGGGGAATATCCATTGATAAAATTTTGGGACATTACATTTTCCCCCATATGAAATAATACACTCAAAATTTTGTTTTAAACTATTGTTGAAAATAGTTGTGAGTACTTATCTATCATTTCTTCAATTGGTTCCAATGATTTATCTACATATATATGTTTCCACCATGTATCCAACATCATGCCCAACCTTTTTATGAATATTATTTATTGAATATATTATTTGGCATATGGATACTTTTATGTTCTTCTGAATTGTTCTCACCTATCCAATATTTCATCAACCATTTTATGATTTAGCAGATTACATTCACTGATGTCATCCCAACATATCAGTGTTCTAAAAACATTACCCAAAAGGGATTTATTTCGATACATTTGGATGATTGAGTGGAAACAATTTTGGTAAGAGACTTGATCATAGGTAAATGTTTGGTCACATAATCCTTTTATGTCATTAGAACACGTCTCGGTGAAGACCCCAACCCATGTATCCCAGTGTCATCACCTTACCTTATTAAGATAGTATAATTACATGGAAGATATACCCAGATGGGACATATTTTTTAGTAGTTATGTATAACTAGATACAAAAAGAAGTTTTATATTACACATTTAATGGAAATACAATGTTCAAATACCATTGGAAACATCCATTACATATATATTATCCCTGAAATTCATTCATAATATTCATCACCTCATCATGGGTAAAAATAGAACATTATACAGGTGTGAGATTAGGCGATTTGTATTATTAATTAATAAAAATAATGTAATCATAGACATAAACATTAGTCTTAGTGAATATCTAAAAACATATTCCTTTTAAAATAAACCTGATAATAATATGGAAAAAATGAAATATTTGTAAATAATTCCATATAACTGATCATTAGAGAATATAAATTAATCATGGATGTTCTAATAGTTGAATATAACATGGTTAAGAAATTTCCAATATCATAAATTGGGAATTCATAAAATTGTACATCATATTCATAACGTCATGGCATCGACAAAGACATCTTAATATACTAGGGTTAATCCCCATCCAACAGCAAGTTATGTTTTGTCTCTTGAGTACTATTGATGAATTAAGGGGATATAGTAGTACCCATCCATTAAATACTACATACAAATCCTTATTCATGTTAATAGGGATAAAAATAATCAAATATAAATTATTACTTGTAAATACCTTTCCCCAAACTATAATCATGATCACTAACCAATCTGTGTTACATGGTGAACGGTATCAATATAGCACATCCATAGTCAAAATGGTTATAAACCATTGAATATCATATGTTAGATGATGAAAAATAATATATAAGTCAACATAAATAATAAATTTCAATATAGGTGTTGAAATAAATTTAAATTATATAATAAAATCATTGAGAATTATTTTTGAGAAATACACCTTATAATTGTCAAATATGATTTTCATCTGGAAAATAATTTTTATATATCATAATTGTCTATATAAAATAAATAATAATAAAAAATAGTTTTTGAGTAAAAATTAATCCTTTTATAGAAATAATGGTGCCATCAAACCGACTATGTATTGTACTTAAAAATGCGTATGAAATCGAGAGATTCCCTTGAATCGGGCATAATTATGTGGATGAATTTAAAAAGGAACCGTGAAAAAATATGTATTTTTTATAAATAATATCAAATATCTTGAAAAATGAGTTTGGAATGTATAAAAATAATTTATATGAATTTTATATAATTAATCAATAATTATATTTGAGTATAGAGGAAGAAAGCCTGACCTAAATGAAAATGTAGGATCAGGAAAAAACCCTCAATATTTGTCTGAATGTGTTATTCACATGAAAATAAAATTAAAAAGAATCAAATAAGTTCCATTAATAAACTAATTCATAAAATTATCTTAATTTATGTGATTTATAATTAATTTATTATGTACAATAAAGTTATGTTGATTAGTTATACGATAAAATTTTATTACTCAGGAGCATTTGTTTAATTTTTTTCCCATCGATATTCTTGTTTAAGAGTATGATAGTTCCTGTGGAATGGGTATAATTCAATAAAATTGGATATTTTTTATATTAATAAAAATATAGATGTGTAAATGGATATATATATATATATAAAATTTGATTATATGGTACTAAGACGAATCATTAGAATTGTTTTTCATGAAAATCATTTACATTATTAGGGGTTTCAGAGATCATAAAAAACTCATTTTGATTTATCACTTATTATTATGTAAAAAAGTTGCATCCATAACATATGAAATTTTTTAATACATATATTATTGTTATTTCTTAATAATGTATTCATTAAATTCCTTGATAGAGAAATTAAAGAGTGAAAATCTGTTGTCCACAAATGCTGTAAATCATCACCTCAAAGAAGATGATTTTGTTTATAAAATAAGAGAGTGAGAGAGAGGGAGAGAAATGATTTTTGGGAAGGAAATTAAATTAACATGATATCATTATATTATTTAGTTTATACTGTATTTAGGGTTCATATATAGAAAGAGGAGGTGAGGAGAGAATATTAAAAGAAAAGAAATTCAATATAAATTAAATGGAAAAGGAATAGGATTTTACCTCGTAAATACTCCTCATTTAGAACCTCTTTATTTGTATTTTTTCTGTATTTTATTAACAAAATGACCAATTTTATGTGGGGGAGACTCTTTGGGAGTGTATTGGGAAGAAATGTGATAATATTTAAGGCTTAGATGTGTATATATTAGTGGGGGTGAGGGGTGGTATTTATAGTGGAGGATATTGGTGATTTTTCAAAATTTTATTCATTGAATAATTATATAACTCATGGAATGAAATATTGTGGATTATTATGACAAGATAATTTCAAAATTTCTTGTGATTTAAAACTAATACTACTTACATAATCCAAATATCACTCATTACTAAATTAAACATGTATTTATCATTTATCACAAATCATCATATGTTATTACTCACTAAAAAATCATGTATTACTGAAAAATACCAAATATTTTCCCTAGACATTTTTTAACATGTACAATAAAAAATGGACATCCTTATATATAATTTTTTTTAAATATGATTAGTTTAATTTTTAATTAAGACAATCATTCAATAAAATAATTATAGATATTAAATATATAACTTATATTAATCCACTTACAATATTTATCTATAGACTCATAAAATTATCCTACAATAATTAAAAAATATATTAATATATTACTAAATTTTTTATGAATAAATTTTATTTTAAATCATTTTTTTATAAAATTTTAATTATATATATATGGATTACAAAAATACCAACACATAATTTAAAAATATTTAACATATTCATTTACCTATACAATGATATGATTTTATAATAATTTCATTTATTAGATGACTACATATTATTTATATAAACATGGGTTATGTTACCATTCATTTGGCTAATTTACTCTTCATAAAGATTATATTACTATTCCTAAGGTCATGTCACTATTTAATCTATATGAGTTACTAAAAATTTAGAAATATATTAGGTTTATTTCATTCCTCATTTATGAAGATTGTATTATATTATCTAGGTGATTTTATGTGATCTATACTATTTGAAATAAATTTTAGAATGTGAATCAAATTGACAGAGCTTTGGTTCATTACATTCCCCCCTTAAAACAAATTCCTAAGAATTTCTAGATTGTCACCCCACAAAATGAATTTTTTAGTTTCTCATCCTAATATCCTTATGGTCCCACATCTCAATTAATTTTTATTAGTTTTCCAATGTACCTTCACAGAGCAAATTTTATAATTCCTCAACACATTCTCTTTAGTGTCCATAAACAGGATATGCTCTTCATAGTAAGTTAAGTCAAGTTCCAGTTATATTCTTTCATCAGTGAGTACATGTGTTGGTTCTAGAATTTACTTCCCTAAGAGAGATATATGGAGAACACTGTGTACCATATAAAGGCTAGGATACAATTCAAAATGATAACCAAAAACACCGATTCTCTCTAGAATTTAAAAAGGGAAAATGTAGTTGGGGATCAGTTTCCCATTCTTCGAAAATTTTATAACACCTGTCTACGGAGATATATTAAAGAAGACTTTATCTACATCATGAGATTACAGATCATTCCTTTGATTGTTGACATATATATAGTTCCTATATTGAACTAAATTTATATGAATTTGAATAGTTTTTACCTTAACTGATGTTTCCACCACAATCAATTGGCCTAAAAGCTTCCATTCACAAATATTATCCTTACATGTTGGTGTAAAAAATCTATTTCTATATAATGATTTATGTGTTTCAATCTGAATTATTTAATGGGAACTAATTATGATTGAAAACACTACCTATGGAAAATACTGATCATGCATTCTATGAAATTCAAGGAAGCATAATCTCAACATGTATTATTGTGTTTTAATTAAACTGTCAAACAACTTATCAATTGGAGGGTGATAACAATTACTCAAATGAAGATCAATATACAAATATTTAAAAATAATTTTCCTTAATTTTGATGTAAATTATGAATTGTGATCCCAAAAATTATATTTATTGTATCCATGAAGAATTATTATTAAATTAATATAGATTTTTCAGAAGTGATCCAGTGAAAAATCCTCCCTCATTGTGTGGATACATGCCTATTTAGTATGTCGGTCAAGAATCATGCATATTTTATCATTAATTCTTGAAGTATTTCATAATACCGTCATAATTTCCTTGTGATGACATCCCATTTCCTTGTAGGAATATGAAGGGGTTTCATCACAACTCTAGGATTATGTCTTTCAGCATTCACCTTTTTATAAACTAACAATCGTGATATATAATATGTAATTTCCCTCTTGATATTATCACACTAGAAATAGTATGTATTATATATATACTTCTTAGAGATATCAAGGTGTACATAGATATCTGAGCTATGGGAGTCATCCAAAAACTTCCTTTTTATATTAGGTTAAGATGGAACACATAGCCTCCTCCAAAATTTAAAAATTCCATCCTCACAAACGAAATCTAACAACATCCCATAATTAAGAGCTTTAATATTATTTGGATGATAATCATTATAACATAATGAATATTTAATTAATTTCATCAATTAAGGATGGGAAACCCGGTTGAAATGTAATTATGATTCACCTTCTTTGATAATTTTTATATACATATTTTCTATATTTATGTATATAGGGTTTCTTTCAATCCTCATTTTCTTCCAAAATCTATGATTCTTACAGCTCAATGCATAAGGAACCTTATACACATTCCCAGGGTGGTAGTGTATTGAACAATCATAATCCTTGACGATATTGAGAAATATTCATTTCCTTATACTAAGTTATTTGTATGATATGATATATTTTGAACTATTTTAATATTTATATATCACATATATTTTACCATAAAGACGGTTTCTCAATATTTTATGAGAATAGATTTCAACTACTAAATCAAGAAATGAATTTCTATAGTTCAATTCATTAATTTTCAACTACATTGATGCATAGGGAATAAATATAACTTTCTTTATAAGGACACACAAGAGTCTATTTTTTGATGCATTACTGAAAATAAAAATTCTACCATTTCTCGATGATATATTCATGGTCATAGAATTCACTATTATCCTCTATAAATATTCAAAAAACATTGGCATTATTTTTTTCTATATGAACGTAACCCCTTTAAAAATATGATTGCTTAACTGGTTAGATAATAGGGAAATGTTATTAAAAACCACTAATAATAACCTGATAAACCAATAAAACCACATACCATGACTATGTTCATTGGTTTTGGCCATTCAAGAAATGACTTATTATTCAAAGGGTCGACTGATATTCATAACCTAGAGAAAATATATCCACGAAAAGAAACTTTTTGAAGCCTGGAATCATACTTGTTAAACATCCCTTATAATTCATTTCTTCATGGAGTATTCATTATGATGCACATGTGACTACCATGATCTATTTATCTTTTGGGATATTACAAAATATCATAACAAATTCTATAATAAATTTATTATGATATTCATTAAAACCACTACTAATATGATCTATGAAAATTGATTATGTATTAGCTAGTCCAAATTTAGATATTGTAATATCATAATGTCCATACATAGTTGAAAATGAAATCTTTGGAATATATTCCTTATTGACATGAAATTGATGATATCCAAATGAAAGATCAATATTTGAAAAATATTTGGCTCCAAGATGTAGATAAAAAATAATCAATTCATGGTAGTGGATAATTTTTCATTATCTTAATAGCATTGATCTCTATATTGTCATTGCATAGTCTAATATATCCATATTTTTTATAAGAAAACAAATAGGATCTCACCATATAGAAACACTAGGAATGATAAACCCCTTACTACTCAACTCATCTAATTTTTTAAGCACCACTAATTCCACTATATCAATTCTATATAGTTTCATTGACATATTCCTTTCACCAGGAATTAAATCAATAGAAAAAAAATTTCCCACAATGGAGGATGTCCTTGTAAATCCTATAAATATACATCAATAAATATATGCACAATAGTTTCACCATCAATTTGAATAACTCTTTCCTCATCTATAGATACTCGGTTCCCATCCTCCCCAAAAATTGAATTCAATAGAGCTACTCGAGGTGGATCTTGAATATAATCAGATAGAGTTGTTTCATTACCAATGAAAATGAATTACACATCATTATAAAAAATTCGAAATTCCTTTTACATGAAATATATTTTTCTACAATTGTTTTATAACCAATTCAATCAAAGTCTTATATCCAAATAAGACTTCGGTATGATGATTTGGTCAGAAACTTGAACACATTTATGTGTCATAATGGGGATAGATAAACACATATTTATTGCATTGATACTTACCTTCATAGTAGTGACTAACATCTTATTTATTAAATAAATTCGGAAATTCAAAATTTTCATTGAGAAATTGAATAAAATAAATGATTTCAGTGATCCCAAAACAAAAAATGTTTTGGATAATTAAGAAGAAATGGTTAAGGTACCTTCCACCACATCATTATAAACTTCAAACAATATTGTTGTGATGTAATATTCATGGACTTGCTCAATTGGATCTTTCTATGAATTCTTTCCTAGACGCAAAATAATGTCATTTTCATAATAAATCATCTCATTAAAATTTTATCTTTGGAAATTTGTAGCTTATTTCATTCACATTAAATCGTGGGATTTGGGGCATATTTTCCTTCCCTTGTTACATAATCATTTTCATTTCATGTAGGTCATAAGTTGTTTCATTATATAAGTATAACATGTTAGAAAAATCCACTTTTTAATCACCCTTATATCCATTCTTTCCCCTACTACCCTATTCTTCTATTTCATTCCCTAAATGTCACAATACCCAGAAAATTCATTTACTATCATGATATCACATGGGAAATTATATTCGAATGATGAGAAATTTTGGGAGACTAGTTCCCATTAATGTAATTGTTTTAAACCATCAGAGAATAGATCAATATTGATTCTCGGATTATGTATGTATTATATGGAATTTATTTTCTAATATTTATAATTTTGTCTTCATTGATGGAAGAATTTTAATTCCCTTTTTTGATAGATTCCTGAGTTTCCATTCAATATACGCTCATTGTTCATAAGGAAAATATTTTTCATTAAAAAATTTCCTTAATATCAATCCATTTCATTTTTTAAATTTCTTCATCTCATTTGTGTTTTTAATTAATTATTAATATTTATCTTAAGATCCAAATAAATGATAAAATTCCATAACATCCTTTTCCATTTTGTTACTTCCCAATGTAATAAATAACATCTCTAAGGGACATATCCACTAATCATCTACAAATGGGTTTTTTGTCTTATTTAATGATGGAGGTTATTATTGAATAAAGTGGCCCAACATTTTTCATCAAAAATATTATTATGGATGCTCCAATCATGAATGGAAATTATTATGAACATGATTCAAATATCCTAGTATTTTTTGAAGTTTCTCAGAACGAGTCAAATCTCAAATACTGATATCATTATATTGCATAAGTGGGAAATAACTACATGATATATGTGGGTTGATACAATTTACATTCCATTCACTATGTGGAATTTCAAAATAATGTAATACACTGGATTAGGTTATAAATTGTAATGAATAATATCGTACAAGAAAAACCCTTCACTTAGATTGACTTTTTATGCCTAACTAATCTCATAATCTTACACATTGTTTCATTGAGGACATATTCAAATTTAAATCCTACTTATTGTTTTGAACAAAAAATGGGATTATTCTAATCATTTCACTCTAGGAGTGTCAATATAGGTGTAGATTAAGGTACATTATAATGTTCTAAGTTACCCAATGTAAGATTTGTGACTCCTAGTTTGAGTATTTCCCCCTAGGTACATATATTACATAACCACATTCAAGTGTAGTATCCATATGGGGATACATTACGACGATGATCCATATAATATCAACATCAAAAAATTCCAGGATGTTATTATATTATTTTACACAATGACTATATTATGGTTATATTACCTAGTCTATGTTTTTAAATCCAGTTTCCTAGGATTCTATTAAACGTCCTACAATACCAGCTATAAATAGAATGTACCGTATAACCTATAGTAGGTTCTATACATTTTTACATTGGTATGATTAAAAGGAATTCATATCTCAATAGACCAAATAGTTTAGTAGTTTTGGAAAACCAAAAAAAAATAAAAGATTAAGTTTATAAAATTAATGTAAATAAAATATAAAAATTCTATTGGAAACATCCTTAACTACTATATTATCATTACAAGTTATTCATAATATTCAACATAAATTCCTAGAGAAAAATAAAACATAATAAATGTGTGAGATTATATTCACCTTAAAGTAGTTTTATAAAACATAAGTTATCAATAACATAAAAATTCGGAATGTTGAATAATAAAAAATAAATGCCTTTAAAAATAAACAAGGGTGTAATATGATATGCTTGAAAGATGAGAAAATGAAGACATATAACCCATCATAATAGAATAAAACATAATCATGGATATTATACAAGTCAAATATAGAATTTTTTATAAACTTCTAATATAATAATGAGGGAATGCATAATTATTGACATTTTACATGTTAAATCAAGTCCTTAACCAAGATGTCTAAAAATACTAGTGTAAGGAGTCGACCAAAACCCAATTCTGTTTGGTCTCATGAGACCTACAGATGAATTGGGGGGATATAGAAGGATACATATATCACATACTAATTCCAATAAATACCTCATATGAATAGGGAAAAAATAAATGATTTGATCTTATGAAATTTAAATATCCTTCACTAATCTGTAATCATAATCTCTAACCAATCTAAGTAGCATGGTAAATGGTATCAAGAGAGGACATCCACATTCTAATTAGTTGTAAATGATTTAATAAAATATGTTGGATGATAAAAATAAGATAGAAATATAAATATATCATAAAATTTGGCATATTTTTTGAAATAGATGATAATAAATTTACAATATAATCGAGTAATTATTGAGGGAAATACCCCTTTATTTTTCAAAGAATTGTTATTTTAGAAAATTCATCATTATTTTTCATAATTATCTATAAAAAACTAAAAATGAAAAAATATAGTTTTCATAATTAAATTAGTTATTATATTAAAATAATTTTTTATAAAATAATTCTATAGATGGTACATTAATATGGGTAAGAAATCGAGATGGTCCATTTTATCGAGCATGTATATCAAGAAGAATTGAAAAGGGAACCATGAAAAAAGTGTTTCTTATAAAATAAATATGAATTTTTTTTGAATTAGGAGTTTGGAATTTACACATATAATTTAGACAAATTATATAAAAATAATGAATAATTAAGTTAATGTATATAGGATGAAAGAATAACCATATAAAAAGGGATTTTCAGGTAGAAAACCCTTACCTTTGGTACGAATTTGTTCTGCACATTAACATAAAATCCAGTATAATCAAAATAAACTTATACTTTATATGATTAAAAATATTTTGTAAAATTTATTTTGATTTTTTATAAATTTATTAAGTTCATTTATTACCTTTTTGATGAATTATAATGTACAATTTTATTTCTTCAGAGATTTTTTTTCCCTAGTTTCCATGATCAGAATAACTATATCTGAGTATTTAAGATCATGTGGAATTGGTATAATTATATAAAATTGAATTTATATTATATTCATTAAAATATATTATTTTAAATGGTTACATATAACATTTTGCTAAATGGTCAGAGGATGAATGATTAGATAATAAATTTAGTGATAATCAATTACAATATTACACCAGTTATTGATCATAAAGAACTAATTTTGAATTTTCAATATTTATTATATAAATATGTTACATCCAGAACATATTAATCGATTTAATACATATATTATAGTTTTTTATAACCATAAAATTAGTTTTATTACCATCCTATCAGGAGAAATTGAAAAATTAAAATTTTTCATCCACAAAAGTTGTAAATTAGCAGCTCACAGATGACAATTTTGTTTTTAAAATAAAATAGAGATTAAATGGACTTCTTAGGAAGGATATTCCATTAACATGAATTCATTCCAGAATAGATATTATAATCGAGTTATCTTGATCATTTGGAAATAATAAGAGAAGAGAGAACAAAAATTTAAATAAATGGGAAAGAAATAAAAAGGAAAAGGGATAAGATTTTACCTCTTCAATACACCTCCTTGAGACCCTCCTTAAAGTTAATTTTTTGTATTTTTTTTATACCAATTGTCCTAATACGTGGGGGAGATATTTTGGGATGGGATTGGGAAGAAATTTTAAAATCCTAAAGTCTTAGAGTTGTGTGGAGAAGTGGAGGTTTTGGGTGGTAATTATAGTGGAGGAGAAGGTCAATTTATCATTATTTTATTCATTATAATATTCTTTTCCCTATACAACATATAGTGTTGATTTTTGTGACAAAATGTAGTAATAATATTATGTGAGTTCGATCAAATGGTGCTTAAATCAGTAAAACCTATCCCATGACACAATAAATCATGTACTTTTTATTTTTAGTAAATTATTATATTTTATTATTCACCAATAATTTAATTTTTGTAGAGAAATAAAAAAATCATCCTAACCATATTATGTTGTGTAGAATTTTAAAGTGAACTACATTTTATTTACAAAATTTTCTAAATATGTGAAAATAATTTTTTAATTAAAACCATCATTTAATCAAAAAATAAATACTTTTAAATATTTAAATTATTTATTAATACCTTAAAAATTGACTAATTACTCATAAAATTATAGTAATACAATAAGAAAAAAAAGTTATTTTACGTATAAATTTTAAATGATTATATTTTATTTTAAATCATTTTATTATAAAATTGAAATACAATATTTATGACATTAAAATATACAAACACTTAATTTAATAATTATTAAAATAACAAATTATATATAGTGTGATATGATTATATAATACATTCATTTATAAGATGAAAAATTTTCATTTACACAATCATGGGTGATTTTACAAATTATTTGGCTATTTTACTATTCATAAGGGTCATAATACTATTAATATGGTCATGTTACTATTTCATCCGTATAGGATCCTAATCATATAGAAATACCTCTTATTTCATTCATTCCTCGTTCATGAAGTTTTTTTATGTCCTCTATGTGATATAATGTGATCAATACTGTAAAAAATAATTATATGAATTGATATTTAATTTAGAGTGTCAAGGTCGTTACACCAACAACATGTGTTCCACTGTCTGAATAGTCCTCTATGATTGTGCATTAGTCTGAGGATGATAGGTTGTACTGAAGTTCATTTCAATGCGTAGATCTTGTTGGCAAATTTTCTATATCTTCTCGGTGAATCTCATAGCATGATCAGATACAATCGATAGTGGTACTCCATGAATCCTTACAACTTATCTAATATATATCCAAACATGTTGATCTAGTGAGAAAACATCTCAAATTGCAATAATTTCTGATATCATTGTATGAAGATCCACAAAAACCCATTTTACATTGTTTCCTCTAGATGTTTTTTGAAGTCCACTAACAAATTCTTTGTTGATGATTTATCATTTCTATGTTGGTATGGGTAATGGTTACATCATCCCATTAGAATCTATCATTTTTCCTTCACCTACTGTCATACCAGGAACGTTCATATATAATCATTGATCTGTTTTTTCATATTGTCCCTCTAATAGTTCTGTTGAATATATCGATACAACTTTTTACACCTTGGGTGAATAGATAATGTTGAGCTATGTATATTATATAGATGATACTCTTTTATCATTGGATCATATGATACACATAATAACCACAAATACTTCCAAACTCCTTCTTCTTCCATTTTTAACACTCAATAATTCTATTATCTTATGTATTCCTACTAGTTTTGAATTTATAAAATATTTTTTTTTTCATCATTTATTTTATCCATAAGGATTTATTGAGAAATAAATTGAAGAATTAATGAGTATTTTCCTTCCATAATGATTCCATGGTCTATACATTGTTTTTCTATGATGATGGGATCCTTCTCATTTTTTATCACAAATGAAGTTGGAGGATCTATTCTACATAAATGATCCACAACATTATTTTCATTATCAGTATAGTAGTGAATTTATTAGTCATAATAATTAATGATATATACCAATCTTAGCCAGTGAATATTAATATATTTCTATGTGAATATATATTTGAAACTTTTCTGATATGTATATATCTCACAGTTCTCCCCAGAGTGATAATGCCTCCAGGTTTTCAATGTATTGATCTCAATTGCCCACTCCAGATCTAGTGTGGAATAGTTTGCCACATTGATTCTTATCATCCATGAGGAATAGTCCATCACATTACAATTATGAGTCACACAAAACCATGTCCCTTAAATTAATCATAATTGTAGACATAAATATTTCCTTACTTGTTGGTTGTGTGGGCACTCGTGTAGTGATAATCCTAATTTTCATCCCTTTAATGCATTGTTCAAATTCAATAGTCCATAAAGTATTTCTCCATTATGAGTCATCTTGTTTACTAGGTTTTAAAATCATCAAATTTTATTCCAAATTACCTTTTAATACCAAAATAGTTTAAGGAATCTACCTATGTCCATTATAGATGTTGTCCTAGGGCACTCTTTGATTTCAATTTTCATGGAAGGGTGTATAGATATCCATTTATTGGTGATTAAATTCCTCATGAATGATACTTCCTCCATCCAAAACTTACATTTACTATTATTTTCATATATTATATCCATTATCAATGCCATTACCAGAATATTTAAATAATACTAATTTTCCTAATTTCTCAAAAATTATATCATAATATTATTGATAAATACTACCATATATTATCTAGTTAATCTTAGAAGACTTTATTCATTAAATAAATTAATATTCCTATATCATTAGTGAATTTTAAGGGAATAAAAACGAATATAGAGTGTCTATAAATCAATTTAAAGGCACTCATGTTTATATATTCCTTCATCACCTTTACTTGGTGATATCCTGACCGAAGGTTAACCTTGGAGAAATAACTAGCACCATGTAGCTGATAAAACATGTCATATATCTAAGGAAGGGGATAATTGTTCTCTTTCATGATTTTTTATCTCATAATAATCATTTATGTGATGCATGGATCAATCCTTATTCACGAAGCAGACATGCACACCCCATGGTGAATCACACAATTGTTAAAAATATTTGTCCAAATTCTATTATAACTGCTGATTCAATTCTTCTAGCTCAACAGTGTCCAATCAATAAGGTGTTTGTCATATAGTTTGAGATCTGTGAATATGTTCAAATGTGAACAAAACTTCTTAATTAAGAGGAAGACTAGTTAACTGTATGAGGGATCACATTTGTATAGTCTTTCATAATAGAAATGTTTTTTAATATGATTCTCCTTTGTCTCAATAATTTTATCATGATATAATCATTCTCATAAGGAATAATGTTTCACAGTTGTGATGATAATTATAATGGATATTCCACTTTCTCTACACAATTTTACTTAATAGGATGATTCTTTGCGATTTGAAGAGTGATCTACCATTCCCGAAAGGTGATGTTGTTTTTATATAATGATAATTAATCCATGCCCAATATATCATCAAAATCTAAAAAAGGGAGTGTGAAAAGAATTCAATTGGGGTTGATTACTCATACATTAATTGGGAAGGAGTTATAAAAATTAGAAGAAATAATTCCATTTTTTCTGCTTCGTATAGATAACACAACATCCAAATTTTGATGTGGTGTTTTAATAGTTGTAATAAAATTAATTGATAAGAGAGAATTCATAGAAAGAGAATCAAATATAATTATCGTTGTTCTTGAAGGAATAATAAAAATACCATACACCATATCATTTTTGGGATCCTCCTTAGAATAAATGATATTATATTCCCCTGCTTAATGCCTCGGAGGATGTTGTTGTTGATTTAGTCCAACAACCCATGGAATATAGAAATGGTTTTAATAATTCTCATGTTACTTGAATTTGAAAAACATCACCATAGGATGATTTTTGATATAAAAAATACTTTATTCTTCATCATTAGTGGGATTTATCAAATCCCTTCAACAATTACAATCCATATTTCCTTCTCTTCCACAGTTGAAGCATCGCTTAGTTCACTTTAAGAAGTATCAAGGTTTCTTATTCCAAAACATTTAGTACATAGAAAATATGATATTCTTTCTACCATGAGATTTATAAAATATTTTAACATTCAATTTATTTTTTTCCCTGGGCCCAAAACTGCACTGAGTGTCTCCAATCTCAATTTCATCCTTCGGGGCACAAGAGACAGGCTCATCATAATCGTCAAAGACTCAAATGACCATCATTATTAACATACTCAACTATGGTCTATTAAAGAATAAATCAACATTATATTCTATATTTATTATAGATAATGATTATTTTATTTAAAGACATATAAAATTTTGCTCATATGCTTCAATAAACTCATATATCATTTGCATCAATCTGAGTAATTCCCCTTCCACTGTGAGAGTAAGGTTTCATGAAATATATTTTTCAAAAAATATTTTCCTGAAATTTTCCCATTACATTGAAACAATTTACTTAATGAACATAGTGCTCTTATATAGTGTCCAATAATGATCGTTTTTTCCATGAATATGATATTCCTTCAGCATAACATTCTATACTTCTATGAATTGTATGAATGATAATACATTCTTAATGGACCTAATCCATTGTTCTGTGAGGATGGGATCAGAAGATCAACAATAAATAGGAGTCCTTTTCAACATGAAAAATTCATGGGAGTATTTTTCTTTTTGAAGATAATGAGTGTGTTACACAAGATTCATGATATTATTAATATCATGAGCTAGATAAAAATTAATTTCATTATGTATTGATCATCCTTTCCCAAATTTTTTTGAATATAATTAGTGAAATCATCACATTTTCTATTACATTGATTTTATGAATAAGTTCTTCTATTTGAATCCATTAACTAAAATAAAAGATCAATTTGGGGGCATGAATACTTATTTAAAAATCATATAAATATATAACATTGAACATAGAATGACTAACATGTAAATGACTATTGTAGCACAACTAGTGATATAGTAGATTTGAATAAATTCATCCATTATATATTTCCTAGAATATATCATTACGGGAATTTTTTTATTAATAATGGTTTGTAATGATCTTATTAATTTATCATATCATATCCACTAGGAGTGTCAAACCAGGTGCAAAATAAAGCCCAATTTTGTGTACTAGGTTACCCTGAGTAAGGATAAGAACACTATGTTGGGGTTTTACATCTAGGTATATCTATTCCAGAACAACAACAACTTGTAGTCACCAAACATTGATCTATTCACTTAATAAACCTCTAAATATATAAAAACAAAAATTTAGGAATATTTAACGTAAATTATAATACCTATTGAAATCACTATAATTTTAAAATCAAAATAAAAAATTAGTAAAAATTTTGTCTAATACCAGCTATATTTACCCCTAACATTTTATGCAGATCATTACATGAATTTAAGAAAAATTAACCACAATATTTCAATCCGAGGATCGTATCGTTCCGTGAATTTTTACTATTATGTATATAATTTAACATCATGAAAAAAATGATATTTAGTATCCATAATTATCCCCTAACAACCTTTGATCTCTTAAAACATCATTGGATAACATGGTAAAACCTAACAAAAAATGGAGATCTATAAAGCCTAGTAAAGAAATAAGCATAGGAATAAAACATAAAACATCGATTATAGGGAGTTAAATTATGAAATACAAGGAATAGGACATGAATAATTATTAGGTACCGTGTGTGTACTATATCAGGTGGGTACTGTAGTAGTAATATTCACAGAATGGGCCTTGGGAAACAAATTTGGGCCAACGGGCCATGTAATGGGATTCATGCCCACTGGGCTATTGTGCTATGTATTGGGTCTCTCTCTACTCAGTTATAAGAGGTCTTACATTAGTTTAATAATAAAAATGAGGAGTTTCCCCCAAAAAATTAATCATAGAATCCAAGCATTGAAGGAAAGTGGAAATAACATATAACATGACACAATCAAGAGTCAAGGCTAACATGCAAGACATGGAGGAAAATTTCCCATAAATGAATCAGGTTCACTACCTATCCCAAAATTATGTCTCGTGAGGTTAAAAATTTAAAAAGGAATATTTGAACATTATAGATTCACCCATCCTAACATGTTTATGAATATGTGTTCTAAATGAAGAATAAACATAATGGTTACTTATAGAATGAAATGTGTACTATAATCATGTCACATATAAAAAAAAGCATATCATAAATTATTCCATGAAAAAATAGATTTGTAACGTATATAGACATTTATAATGGAGAATAATCATAGATAAGGATAATTTATGTACAATTTAAGTGTAAACTTATAAAATGAGTGTTTAAGACACTTTAAAAATGAATCATTTTAATGCAGTTGAAGAAAAATATTAAAGAAAAATTAAATTGGAGAATACAAATTTATTTTCAAAAGACCAGAGATGAAAAAAATAGATTATCATGTAAACAGAGGGATTTTATAAAAAAAAATCTGATTAAAACCATTTATGGTGTTCACTTTAAAGTGGGTAAGAAATCTGTATTTCCCATGAATCGGGCTAACATATAGGGAAGAATAGAAAAAGGAACCATTTTAAAAAACAAATTACTTTATTAAAGAGTGATGATATGATAACGATACTAGATTTTGGGACATATAAATATAATTATAATAATTATTAAAAAATTAATATGTATTACATTGGGTTCAAGAGAGAGAAATTGTATCCTGATGGAAAAAATTAGGTTTGGGTAGAATCCCTTACCTTATATCTGAAATAGGTTTTCGCATTATCTAAATTTAATAAATAATCAAATTAAAAACATTAGTTAATTAATTTATAACCTTATATATATTTCATTTATTTAGTATAATTTCATTAGGTGCATTTATGGACGTTTTGATGAGTTATAATGTTCAATTTCATTGTTTAGGAGTCCTCATTTTCTTTGTTTTGATGATCGGTTCTCTGGTATAAGAGTTTGGAAGATCATGTAAAAAGGAAAAAAAATACAGAATAAGTTTTTTAAGTTATTAGTTAACATTTATAAGGGTAATTTTTTATATAATTTATTTTTGTTATTTTAGGTGAGCATGAATCATTAAATATGTTGTTAGAGATAATTGTTTGGATTATTTTGGGTTGTTGTTGCTCAAAATTACCATGTTTTGTTATATTATTTATCATCATGTGTATATAATGATTTGAAAGCATTAATTAGGTTTTAATTAATATGTTATTAAATTTTTTAACAACAAATTTATTTTATGAACAACCATTATGGATTTAATGTGAAAATATAACTTCTTATCCTTAAAGAAGATAAATAAACACCTCATGAATGACATTTTCACATTTTGAAAAAAATATGGGTGAGAGAGGTTAAATAATGGGTTATTATATTACCATAAAAACATTATGGAATATTATAGGAAATGGATATATCCAACCAATTGGATGAGGTAAGGAGATGGGTGAATAAGAAAAGGACATGGAAATAAAATAATGGAAAATGGAAGAGAAATTTACCTCTTGAGTTTATCCTCCTTGAAAACCAACATAGAAAAATTGTTTTGATCATTGTATGAGAGTGAGATGTCCTAGATGTGGTTGGGTATGGTGATGAATATTGGCTACACTTATTATTAGGATCAAATATGGGAAGGCGTGAGTAAAAATGGGGTTGTGGATCATGTTTGTAGTGGAGGACAAACGTGTTTTATGATTATATTACTCATTAGTTTAATTGTTTTCCACCTGACTATGAATAGTTTAATAATTATCCCCAAAAATATAAATTTAATTTTGGATTGTTTGGTATTTTTGGGTTACATCATCCAATCATAATTTATTACTTAATAATTCATGTATTTATCTTAAACTGTAAAATATTGTATTTTACTTTTCTATAATGATTCAAGTATTTTCGAAAAATCCAAAAAATTTACCCTAACAATTATCTGATGTGAAAATATATTAATGGAAATACATTTTATAGAACAATCATCTAAATATGGGAAATTTAATTTTTCATTAAAATCATCAATTAATGGTAAATACCTATTATATAATTATAACTAATTTTGTAACACATTTATAAATTAAATATGATCTCATATAAATATCTTAAAATCATAAGAAAATATTAACTTACTTACACTATTATATTATTATATTAATCATTCATTTTTATGAGGCCTAAATATTATTTATACATTTAGGGATGAGGATATTATTTTACTGGCATGTTTACTATTTAAAAGTGTAATATTAATATTACTTAGGTCAAGTTAATATTTCATTGATAATGGTTATTAAAATATAAAAACACCTCTTATTTTTTTATTCTAAATTTATTATATTCATATTCTATTATTAATGTGATTTCATGTGATTATACTGAATGAAATAATAATATGAATAAAATTTCCATTAGTAAAATTTTGGTTCACCATAATAATCATAATCATTTCCATGCACAACTTTTTAAAAATTTTCTTACCTATATTGTGTATATGATAAATCTTATGAAAATAAATAATCCTCTAATTTTCCACACAATTTTTTTTTTGAAAATATAGAATCTAATACTATCAATTACCAATCTTGTGAATATAGATAACATACATAACGTCTATGCTTAATATTATGATCGTAGCTAATATTCTCCATGATCACACTAAACGTCATTACATCATGGGGTATAAAATATTAACCAATTTATTAGATATATATATATAGGAAACATACCATTAGTCATCAAAATATTTTTCAAAAAATTCAAATCAATAATTCATATTTCATTAATCACGTAATTAAACCTTGGAAAAGATATCGGTTTTAGGGTGAAATTTAAAGAACTTTTAATGTGCCTTTAAAGACCCGTAAAATTCAAGGGAAATTTTTTCTTAATTTTCTGTGGAATCTTACAATAATGCGGTTTCTGATGGCACCTGATTCCGACGCCCGGTGTTCCCGGAATCAATTTCCAAAGTTTGGCTCAGGTACGTTCAGTGAACGAACAGGCGGGAATTTCTAACTTTTGAACCGGTTCTCAGAATCGAATTCTGAGGGAACTGATGAACTCGTAACTCCGGTAATCGCTTAAGGGAACCTTTACCGTAGTCACGTTTGTGCGGGAGAAGAATTTAATTAATGGGGTTTGATTAAAAAAGTAAATAAAATTGTTGAATCAATTTTATTTCATATCAAGGTGGTTATTTTCTCCCATGGGAAGTTGGTGGTGGGTCCCACATCCACCCAACATCCCGTGTGTGGTTAATTGAAAGGTTGGGGGCCACACGAGCCCCCCCCACCTTTTCAAATCCCTTAACTCCCTAACTCCTCTTAACCCTTCACTTTCCTAACTCCCCATTAACTCACTTTCATTAATTTTTGACAACTTTTTATAATTAATATGGTGAGTTACTTAATTTCAAACTCTTGTAATTAAAATGGTTAGGTTGTGTTAATAAATTAAGACATGGTCTTATTTTATTATTGTTAGATTTTTTGCCACCTTGAGAGGATTGGGAAGCGTGAAGTCTTATTCTTCTTCAACCTCGAAGAAGAACGTGAAGAACATCTCGGACTCCGACAAAGAAAATCGTTCTTCAACGAGGAACATCTCCACCGAAGAACGCGACGTGTTCTTCCAACAACGTTAACTCTTCGAACGTACCTCGACGACAATGGAATCAATGTTTGTTTTCCGCTACACCCGATCTCCACGATGCTCGTCTTCCGCGACTCGTTGACGTGCACCGTTCTTGAATCCGAGGTAGGGGTTTTATTTATTTATCTGTTTGTGAATACCAACATGACGAACTTCATGGATTTAAACCATTTGTTATCGAATAACGTGAGGGGGTCGGACCGCACAAACACGTCCAACCCTCCTCCTTAATTTTTCATGTTGGTTCCTTTGTGTTTGGTATGGGAGAGCGTGGTGCCGTCACACCGCGCGGATTCATGCGGAAGGATATGCGGGGCGCCGTCGCGCCGTGCCGTGGAGAGAAGTTTAATAACGCGACGTCGTCGTGCCGCTTTGAAGAAAACCGAAGACACCACGGCCGGATCGGGGCCATAGTGGAGGGGTGCGGTACCGTCGCACCACGCAGGACGAATAGGGCCGCGGCCGGTTCCGGGCAGCGGCGGAGCAAGGTCACCGGCGACCGGACCAAGCCGCCGGTGTCGGAGCTGGAAGGGGACCGGCCACCGCCGGTCCCATTGAGCAGGAACCGGCCGGCCAGGTCGGGCTGGCCGGACATGGAGGAGCTGGGGGAAATAAATTCCCCCCACCGGCTTCAAACGGCCTCCTTAAATGAGGGGGGGCCGCGGTTACACAGGGGGGCAGGCGCCCCCCCATTGCCGAAACGGCTCGGCCAAAGGCCGAGCAAGACACCGCGCTGGGCGTGTTGTGCCCGGCCGGACCGGCACCGGGCCGGGCCGTGCCGGGCCGGGCCGCCCCCACCCCGGGGGCGGGTCGACCCGGTTTGGGCCGACCGGGGGGTCTCGGGCCAGGTCGGTCCGGGCCCGAAACCCCCGTTTTCGGACCGTTTGGGTTCATTTTCCCATAACTCGGGCTACGGATCTCCGATCGATGCACCATCAGTTGAGATGCGATCCTTGAATCGAGACGGTCGTTTCGGTATATCGCACTCAAGGTTTCGGAATACTTTGAGTTCGTCCGGGTTGGTTCGTACACGAAACCAACCGGGCCCTCGGAGCGGAAACACTCATATCATGATCTTCGGACGTCCGATTGACGTGCCGTAGACTTTGTTGGTTTCATCATAGTGAGACGGATCTTTCGGCATACTCCACCCGAGGTTTGGACGTAGGTGGAGTATGGTCGGTTTGGTTTTTCCTTAAAAACCAACCGGGCCCCTAGGACGAAAAAGCCAATAACTCTCAGATTGGGCGTCCGATTGACGCGCCGTCTGCGACGTTGAGTTACTGTTGGCGATACGGAACATTTGGATACATAAACTCTGGACTATGTGTCAGTTAATGTATCAGCCTCTCGGCTCGTGGAGCGGACCATCCCGAACGATCTTGCTGTGTGCGGGAACCCTAGAGCTGGTTGCGTCTGCTACTATGACTACGACGACGACTGTGCAGAGATCCTCAGTGGATTCGACGACGATGACTACAACACTCAGTGATCCTGTGTGGATTAGTGCTACCGATCCTGTGTGGGTCTGATCCTGTGTGGGTCAGCACTCAGCGGTTCTGTGTGAACCAGCGCCTACAGATCCTATGTGGGTCCCATCCTGTGTGGGTCTTTGTGGGGGTTAGTACCTATCGATCCTTTGTGGGTCCGATGACTTAGATGGATCAGTGATCATCTCTATCGTCTTTCGAAGATGTATACCTGTGTGAGCTGAAACCTATTTTATTTCCTGTGTGGATTGTGTTGTGCTATCCTATGTGGATTACGTTTTGCTTTCCTGTGTGGAATACGTATACTTTCCTGTGTGGACTGTGTTGTACTTGGGCTCAGAGGTTGGAATGTACTGGAATTGATTACTAAGGTATATGTATGGGCATATACCTAAGCAGTGTCGGTCGTTACTTCGTGATTGTATCTTTACTTTGTCGATTTTGGGAGACCTTCAGGGGTCTCGGGGTCCCTACTGAGTAACTTATACTCACCCCTGCACTGACTTTTCCCGCACTACGTTCTGTTGGTTGCAGACGATGGACAGTGTTGATCGTTGTTGAGGCTTGCAGAGCAGGACAGTACCTAGAGGTGGACCACTGGGCGGGACGTACTCGGAGCGGACGGTGGGTCACGAGGAGCAGAGGAGCTATATGTACCCACCCTTCAGGTGGGATTTCCAGTGGACAGCTCGGCGTAGCGGCATTTACATTACAGTTGATGTTTTCCTTTTCGATTTGTACTTTACGTTCAGTTTGGGTTTGTATACTGGCCCACTTACTTTCTGCACTTACAGTTGTACTCTGTTTTTACTTAGTGTTTACCTTTTCTGCTTGCTTTCTCTGTGGTGCTTGTTTACTTTACAAAGGCAATGCCTTCCTTTTTTCCAGGATTTACGCCTTGGTGCTAGTCACCAGCCCCTAGCCTACGGAAGGCGGGCTTGGGGTAGTCTCGGCACGGGCCCCGAGGATGGGTCGTGACAAATTGGTATCAGAGGAGTTCGGTTCTACCGCGAACTCTGAACTTTTCTATGTGAAGAAATAGTGTTTAGCGTATTGAGTGTGGTTATCAGTCCAGGGAGTCCAGTGTTGGTGCGGCGGCTGACGTATCCGTACACCAGGACCCTGACATCTGATTTCCGACACAATGCACGAAGACATTGATTGCATGTGTATTTCAAGTTTTCTTTGTGATTACATTGTATCAGCTCACAAGGTATACTGTTCTGACCGTGGCGCACCTGTTTCCTTTTCAGATGGCCCCACTACGGTAGTCAGCTAGGGTTCCAAGAGTCGAGCATGAAGATAGCCCACCGAGCGACGAGGCCTTGGTGCAGGGCCCTTTGTCAGCAGTTGCACCGGCGGTAGCCCTACCCTCCGAGACACCGATGCTTCCAGCACCATCCGCTGACGATGCACGTCACCTCAGTACACTGCATGAGTTCCAGCGCAAGCGACCACCTAGGTTCTGCGGGGAGATGGACCCCCAGGCATCCGAGGACTGGCTGGAGGCAGTGGTGAGAGTGTTTCGATTTGTGAGGACACTAGCAGAGCTCATAGTGATCCTCACAGCTAATCTACTACACGCAGCAGTGGGCCGATGGTGGAGCTCGATGCTCTAGGTGCACGATGAGGAATCTCTACTTTGGACGGACTATGAGAGCATCTTCCTCTCGGAGTTCGCCCCAGCAACCCTCCGTGTGGTGCGCATTCAGGAGCTTCTTCAGCTGTGGCAGGGCAGCATGACGGTCGCCCAGTACTCGGCGAGATTTACCGATCTCTCGTGCTACTCGACCGACATGGTAAGGGACCCATTCTTCCAGACTCGGACCTTTGAGTAGGGATTGAGACATGAGATCAAGGCCTCACTGATCTCCCTCTGCATTCCGACTCAGACAGGAGTACTGGAGCAAGCCCTTTTGATCGAGAGCTTTCTTGCTGAGTCTACACCAGCATCGAGACCCACCTCAGGGTGGCACGTAACAGAGTATTCTGCAGCAGGAAGTCGACGGTTGACTCTTGGGTCTAGGCATACCGGACCCTCAAGCAGATGACCTGAGGACACTGTCTCAGCAGTGAAGGGAACACAGCGTGGAGTTAGTCTTTCGAGAGGCAGACACTTATACTCATGCGGCGAGTAGGGCCACATGGCTCGTGACTGCCTGACACGTCGTGTCGAGGAGCAGTAGACGGTTGAGGGACCACTGAGGCAGAGGCAGAGGGTCGACCGTGGCGGTCCGCATGGAGGAGGCGGATGAGGCAGAGGAGCTGGCCGAGCAGCAAGTGGTGTGAGACGCTTTGAGGCTCTACCACCACCACCACCAGGAGGTCCACCCTGACCACAGGGAGCTTTCGGGAAGAGACATGCATAGCTCCATGCAGCAGAGGCCTACGACCACGGCGCACCCGAGATGATTCGAGGTACTATCTGTGTCTATTCCACCCTTGCTGCAGTACTTATAGACACATGAGCGAGTCACTCTATCATAGCTGCTTCAATTGTTCGGAGCTCAGAGATTCCGACAGAGACGTTGGCTCGATCCTTACAGCTTGAGACTCCTACAGGAGCAGACTCGACGATTACACACTACTGCTGGCAGTGTGAGCTTACTCTAGGAGGCAAGATCTTCGGCTGGGATCTTCTTGTTCTGGCGTCGAGGCCTTACGACGTCATCTTGGGCATGGATTGGTTATCTACGGTCCATGCACAGATTGACTGTTTTAGGCGCAATGTGCGATGTGTACGCACCGATGGGAGCAGGTTCACCTTCACCGGCGAGAAGGGATCCTTTGCGGCACAGGATGGACTTCTGTGGAGGAGGGGAAAACCCATCACTCATTAGTTGGATAGCCACATCCTAGGAGCAGCTGACGTACGGAGTCCTGCTTTTCCTATATTGGTGGATCAGTTTGCGGATGTTTTTCCCGAAGACGTTCCAGGGTTACCTCCTCGGAGAGAGGTAAACTTTTATATTGACCTGTACCCCGGGACAACTACGATATCGACTCCAGCATATTGGATGGCCCCCGCTGAGCTTCGAGAGCTACGGGTATAGATGGAGGACTTGTAGGGAAAGGGGTTCATCTGACCCAGTGTTTCACCCTGGGCTTCCCCGATTTTGTTGGCCAAGAAGGCAGATGGGAGCTTGCGACATTGTGTCGACTATCGTCGCCTGAACCAGGTGACAGTGAGGAACAAGTATCCGCTACAGAGGATTGATGACCTCTTCAATCAGCTCAAGGGAGCACGATGGTTCTCAAAGATAGACCTCAGGTCAGGCTATCATCAGCTCAGAGTTCGAGACGAGGACGTGCAGATGATGGCCTTCAGGTGTCGGTATGGCCACTATGTGTTCTTGGTTATGCCCTTCAGTGTAACCAATGCTCCAGTAGTGTTCATGTCTCTCATGAATAGGATCTTTCAGCCATTCCTCAATCGATTTGTCGTGGTATTCATCGACAACATTTTGATTTACTCGACGACTGAGGAGGAGCACGCCTACCACTTACGGGTTGTACTAGACACACTCCAAGAGATCCAGATTTATGGTAAGCTCTCGAAGTGTCAATTCTGGATACATGAGGTCCACTTCTTGGGACACGTCATCTCTGAGGCGTGATTTGTAGTGGCTCCTACGAAGATCGGGGTAGTGTTAGCTTGGGAGCCACCCAGGAGCGTGACAGATGTGCAGAGTTTCTTGGGACTAGCTGGATACTACTGGAGATTTGTGCTAGACTTCTCTAGAGTTGCAGCACCACTCTCAGCTTTGATGAAGAAGGGGAAACACTTCGTGTGGTCAGACAGATGTCAGCAGAACTTTCAAGAGCTGAGATAGAGATTGACCAGCGCACCTATCTTGTGGTTGCCTGAGGAGGGAGTAGGGTACGTAGTCTACTGCGATGCATCAGGGACCAGACTCGGATGTGTCCTGATGAAAGAGCGGGCAGTGATCGCCTATGGATCAAGTCATTTGATGCCGCATGAGCAGAACTATGCTACCCATGACCTGATGTTAGTAGCAGTGGTCTTCGCTCTGAAGACATGGCGACACTATCTAATGGGTGAGCGCTTTACAGTCTTTTCTGACCATCAGAGTCTCAGATACATCTTCTCTCAGAAGGATCTGAATCTGAGACAGCAACGATGGTTCAAGTTCCTCCAGGACTATGACTTTGAGATAGTCTATACTCCTGAGAAGGGGAACGTGGTAGTCAATGCCCTAAGCAGGAGGATGGGCATTCAGCTACTTGAGGAGATGACAGAGCAGCTAGCCGCTATGCCGATATCCTCCATGGATAGAGATGGAGCAGCCTTCCTTCAGTCTCTCACAGTCACTTCTCCACTAATACAGTGGGTTAGAGAGTCATAGCGTGGGGATGCTGACTGTGAGACGTGGAGTGCACATATATCCTCAGGACAAGCACCTGATGGCTTCTCCTTTGGAGCAGGGCACGCCATCCTTTTCAGAGGATGTACCTTGGTACCAGTTTCATTACAAGAGGAGGTGCTGAGAGAGTATCACACTTCTCCTTTGGCGGTACATCCTAGAGTGGAGAAGATGTACCAGGACCTCAGACGATAGCACTGGTGGCCAGGCATGAAGAAGGTTGTGGAAGAGTTTTTTTCTAGATGCCTCACCTACCAGCAGGTGAAGGCAGAGAATCAGGTACCAGCAGGCTTGGTACAACCCTTAGAGGTTCCGGAGTGGGAGTGGGATGACATATCTATGGACTTCGTGACTAGAGTTCCACACACTTTCAGAGGTCACGACTCCATTTGGTTGATTGTCGTCCGACTCACCAAGTCGACTCACTTATTACCCATCAGAGAGTAGGGATCAGTCGAGAGCTTGGGACGACTTTACGTTCAGGAGATTGTACAGCTTCATGGTGTGACTTCTTCTATCGTCTCCGATCGATATGATCGCTTTACTTCCCAGCTATGGAAGGGATTGTAGGAGGCATTCGGGACGCAGCTACATCTGAGCACAGCCTTTCCCCCTCAGACGGATGGTCAAACAGAGAGGACTATTCAGACTCTCGAGGACATGCTACGTGCATGCATCCTCGACTTCGGTCGCAGCTGGGAGGATCACCTACCCTTGGTGGAGTTCGCATACAACAACAGCTACCACTCCACCATCGGGATGGCACCGTACGAGGCGTTGTACGACCGAACTTGCATATCTCCTTTATGCTGGACAGAACCTGGGGAGTTAGCACTTGTGGGACCAGAGATGGTCCAGGCCACAAGATAGAAGGTCCAGGTCATCCAGGAGCGGATGAGGACAGCTCAGAGCTGGCATAAGTCATACGCTGACAGGAGGTAGAGGCCACTAGAGTTTGAGGATGGTGACCACGTCTTCTTGCGTGTCTCACCTCGACGTGGTTTACAGAGATTTGGACGAGGCGACAAGTTATCTCTGTGCTTCATCGGACCCTTCCAGGACCTCAACAGGATTGGAGAGGTGGCTTATCTCCTAGCTCTACCACCTTAGTTTCACCGGGTGCACGACGTCTTCCACGTGTCTCAGCTGAGGAGATACATGCACAACCCGATGCATATCATTGACCATGGGGAGCTTGACGTTGACGATGGGGAGACTTTTGTAGAGTTCCCAGTGGAGATTGAGGATAGATAGGAGCAGGTCCTACGTGGACGGTCGATTCCTCTGGTGCGCATTAGATGGAAGCATGGGAACCTCCAAGAGAGCACTTGGGAGCGGGAGGCTCAGATGCGTGCTCAGTACCCACTTTTGTTACCCTAGTTATGATGTATCTTTATGGGGATGTAAATACCTAAGGTGGGAGTAATGTAAAGACCCATAAAATTTAAGGGGAATTTTTTATTAATTTTCTTTGGAATTTTACAAGAACGCAGTTTCTGATGACACCTGATTCCGAGGCCCGGTGTGCCCAGAATAAATTTCCGAAGATTGGCTCGGGTACGATCAGTGAACGAACGAGCGGGAATTTATAACTTTTGATCCGGTGATCCGAATCGAATTCCAAGGGCACTGATGAACTCGCAACGCCGGTAATCGCTTAAGGGAACCTTTACCGTAGTTGCGTTTGTGCAGGTGAAGAAGTTAATTAATGGGGTTTAATTAAAAAAGTAAATAAAATTGTTGAATCAATTTTATTTCATATCAAAGTGGATATTTTCTCCCATGGGAAGTTGGTGGTGGGGCCCACATCCACCCAACTTCCCATGTGTGGTTAATTGAAAGGGTGGGGACCACACGAGCCCCCCCCCCCACCTTTTCAAATCCCTTCACTCCCTAACTCCTCTTAACCCTTCACTTTCCTAACTCCCCATTAACTCACTTTCATTAATTTTTTACAACTTGTTATATTTAATAAGGTGAGTTACTTAATTTCAGACTCTTGAAATTCAAATGGTTAGGTTGTGTTAATAAATTAAGACTTGGACTTAATTTATTATTGTTAGAGTTTTTTCCTCCTTGAGAGGATTGGGATGCGTGAAGTTTTCTTCTTCTTCAACCTCGACGAAGAACGTGAAGAACATCTCGGACTCTGACGAAGAAAATCATTCTTCAACGAGGAACATCTCCGCCGAAGAACGCGACGTGTTCTTCCAACGACGTTTCCTCTTCGAACGCACCTCGACGACAACAGAATCGACGTTCGTTTTCTGCGATGCCCGACCTCCGCGACGCTCGTCTTCCGCGACTCGTTGACGTGCACCGTTTCTTGAATCCGAGGTAGGGGTTTTATTTATTTATCTGTTTTTGAATACCAACTTGATGAACGTCATGGATTTAAACCATTTGTTTTCGAATAACGCGAGGGGGTCGGACCGCACAAACACGGCCGACCATCCTCCTTAATTTTTTGTGTTGGTTCCTTTGTGGTTGGTACGGGAGAGTGTGGTGCCGTCACACCACGCGGATTCATGCGAAAGGATATGTGCGGCGCCGTCATGCCACGCCGTGGAAAGAAGTTTAAGAATGCGACGCCGTCGCGCCGCGTCGAAGAAAACTGAAGACGCCGCGTCTTGAGCAGGGCCCCGGCGGAGGGGCGCGGTACCGTCGCACCACGAAGGACGAAAATGGTCGCGGCCGGTTCCGGGCTGCGGCGGAGCATGGTGGCCGGTGACCGGACCAGGCCGCCGGTGTCAGAGCTGGAAGGGGACCGGCCACCGCCGGTCCCATTGAGCAGGAACCGGTCGGCCAGGTCAGGCCGACCGGACAGGGAGGAGCTGGGGGAAATAAATTCCCCCGGCCGGCTTCAAACAGCCTCATTATATGAGGGGGGGGGGGTTACACAGGGGGGCAGGCGCCCCCCCCCCCCCCCCCCCCCCGTGCCAAAACGGATCGGCCAAAGGCCAAGATAGACACCGCGCTGGGCATGCCGGGCCGGGCCGGCCTAGACCCGGGGCGGGTCGACCCGGTTCGGGCCGACCGGGGGGTCTCGGCCCGGGTCGGTCGGGGCATGAAACCCCCTTTTTCGTTCTGTTTGGGTTCATTTGCCCATAACTCGGGCTACGGACCTCCGATCGACGCACCGTCAGTTGAAATGCTATCCTTGAATAGAGACGGTCGTTTCGGTATATCGCACTCAATGTTTCGGAATACTTTGAGTTCAGCCGGGTTGGTTCGTACACGAAACCAACCGGGCCCTCGGAGCGGAAACGCTCATATCATGATCTTCGGACGTCCGATTGACGTGCCGTAGACTTTTTTGGTTTTTTCATAGTGAGACGGATCTTTTGGCATACTCCACCCGAGGTTTGGTCATAGGTGGAGTACGGTCGGGTTGGTTTTTCTTTAAAAACCAACCGGGCCCCTAGGACGAAAAAGCCATTAACTCTCAGACCGGGCGTCCGATTGACGCGCCGTCTGCGACGTTGAGTTCCTATTGGCGATACAGAACATTTGGATACATAAAATCTGTAATATGTGTCAGTTGATGTATCATCTTCTCGGCTCGTGGAGGGGACCCTCCCGAACGATCTTGCTGTGTGCGGGAACCCTAGAGCTGGTTGCGACTGCTACTATGACTGCGACGACGACTGTGCAGAGATCCTTAGTGGATTCGACAATGATGACTACAACACTCAGTGATCCTGTGTGGATCAGTGCTACCGATCTTGTGTGGGTCCGATCCTGTGTGGGTCAGCGCTCAGCAGTTCTGTGTGATCCAACGCCTACAGATCCTGTGTGGGTCTTTGCGGGGGTTAGTACCTATCGATCCTTTGAGGGTCCGACGACTTAGATGGATTAGTGATCATATCTACCGTTTTTCGAAGAAGTATACATGTGTGAGCTGAAACCTGTTTTCTTTCCTGTGTGGATTGTGTTGTGCTATCCTATGCGGATTACGTTTTTCTTTCCTGTGTGGAATACATATACTTTCCTGTGTGGACTGGGTTGTACTTGGGCTCGGAGGATGGAGCGTACTGGAATTGATGACTTAGGTATATGTATGGGCATATACCTAAGCAGTGTCGGTCGTTACTTCATGATTGTATCTTTCCTTTGTCGATTTTGGGAGACCTTCGGGGGTCTCAGGGTCCCTACTGAGTAACTTATACTCACCCCTGCACTGGCTTTGCCCGCACTACATTGTGTTGGTTGCAGACGACGGACAGCGTTGATCGTGGTTGAGGCTTGCAGAGCAGGACGGTACCTGGAGGTGGACCACTGGGCAGGACTTACTCGGAGCGGACGGTGGGTCCCGAGGAGCAGAGGAGCTATATGTACCCACCCTTTAGGTGGGATTTCCAGTGGACAACTCGGCGTAGCAGAATTTACATTAAAGTTGATGTTTTCCTTTTCGAGTTGTACTTTACATTCACTTTGGGTTTGTATACTGGCCCACTTACTTTCTGCACTTACAGTTGTACTCTATTTTTACTTAGTGTTTACCTTTTTCTCTTGCTTTCTCTGTGGTTCTTGTTTACTTTACAAAGGAAATGCCTTCCCTTTTTACAGGGATTTACGCCTTGGTGCTAGTCGCCAGCCTCTGGCCTATGGAAGGCGGGCATGGGGTAGTCTCGGCACGGGCCCCGAGGATGGGTCGTGACAAATTGGTATCAGAGGAGTTCGGTTCTACCGCAAACTCTGATATTTTCTATGTGAAGCAATAGTGTTTAGTGTATTGAGTGTGGTTATCAGTCCAGGGAGTCCAGTGTTGGTGCGGCGGCTGACGTATCTGTACACCAGGACCCTGAAATCTGATTTCCGTCTTAATGCACGAAAACATTTATTGCATGTGTATTTCAAGTTTTCTTTGTGATTATTTTGTATCAGCTCACCAGGTATACTGTTCTGACTGTGGCGCACCTGTTTCCTTTTAAGATGGCCCCACGACGGCAACCAGCTAGGGTTTTAAGAGTCGAGTGTGACAATATCCCACAGAGTGACGAGGCCTTGGTGCATGGCCCTTTGTCAGCAGTTGCAACGGCGGTAGCCCTACCCGCCGAGACACCGATGCTTCCAGCACCAGCCGCTGACGATGCACGTCACCTCAGTGCACTGCATGAGTTCCAGCACCAGCAACCGCCCAGGTTCCGCGGGGAGACAGACCCCCAGGCAGCCGAGGACTGGCTGGAGGCAGTGGTGAGAGTGTTTCGATTAGTGAGGACACCAGCAGACCTCCTGGTGATCCTTGCAGCGAGTATACTGCACGCAGCAGCGGGCCGATGGTGGAGCTTGATTCTCTAGGTGCACGACGAGGCATCTCTACTTTGGGCAGACATTGAGAGCATCTTCCTCTCGGAGTTCATACCATCCACCCTCCGTGCGGTGCGCATTCAGGAGCTTCTTCAGCTGCGGCAGGGCAGCCTGACGGTTGCCCAGTACTCGATGAGATTTACTGTTCTCTCGCGCTACTCGACCGACATGGTACGAGACCCATTATTCCAGGACCGGACCTTTGAGCAGGGATTGAGACACGAGATCAGGGAATCACTGATCTCCCTCAGCATTCTGACTCAGACAGGAGTACTGGAGAAAGCCCTTTTGATCGAGAGCTTTCTTGCTGAGTCTACACCAACACCGAGACCCACCGCAGGGTGGCACGTAACAGAGTCTTCTGCAGCAGGTAGTCGACGATTGAATCTTGGGCCTAGGAAGACTAGACCCTCAAGCAGATGACCTCAGGACACTGGCTCAGCAGTGCGGGGCACACAGCGCGGAGTCAGTCTTTCGAGAGGCATACACTACTACTCGTGCGGCGAGCAGGGCCACATGGCTCGTGACTTCCCGACTCGTCGTGCCGAGGAGCAGCAGACAGTTGAGGGACCACTGAGGCAGAGGCAGAGGGTCGACCGTGGCGGTCCGCAGGGAGGAGGCAGATGAGGCAGAGGAGCTGGCCGAGCAGCAAGTGGTGGGCGACATTTTGAGACTCTACCACCACCACCACCACCAGGAGGTCCACCCCGACCACAGGGAGCTGGCGGGCAGAGATAGGCACAGCTCCAGGCAGCAGAGGCCTACGACCACGGCGCGCCCGAGATGATTCGAGGTACTTTCTGTGTCTATTCCACCCTTGCTGTAGTACTTATAGACACAGGAGTGATTCACTCTTTCATAGCTTCTTCCCTTGTGCGGAGCTCGGAGATTCCGACAGAGCCGTTGGCTCGATCCTTACGGCTAGAGACTCCTACGGGAGTAGACTCGAAGATTACGCACTGCTGCTGGAAGTGTGAGCTTACTCTAGGAGGCGAGAGCTTCGGCTGGGATCTTCTTGTAGCGGCATCGAGGCCTTACGACGTCATCTTGGGCATGGTTTTGTTATCTACGGTCCATGCATAGATTGACTGTTTTAGGCGCAAGGTGTGATGTGTACGCACCGATGGGAGCAGGTTCACCTTCACCGGCGAGTAGGGATCCTTTTCAGCACAGGATGGACTTCCGTGGAGGAGGGGACAACCCATCACTCATCAGTTGGCTAGCCACATCCTAGGAGCAGTTGACGTGCGGAGTCCTGCTTTTCCTGTAGTGGTAGATCAGTTTGCGGACGTTTTTCCCGACGACGTTCCAGGGTTACCTCCTCGCAGAGAGGTAATCTATTATATTGACATGTATCCAGGGACATCCTCGATATCGACTCCAGCATATCGGATGGCCCTCGCTAAGCTTCGAGAGCTACGGGTATAGCTGGAGGACTTGCAGGGCAAGGGGTTCATCCAACCCAGTGTTTCACCCAGGGCTTCCCCGATTTTGATGGCCAAGAAGGCGGACGGGAGCTTGTGACATTGTGTTTACTATCGTCGGCTGAACCAGGTGACAGTGAGGAACATGTATCTGCTACAGAGGATTGACGACCTCTTCGATCAACTCAAGGGAGCACGGTGGTTCTCGAAGATAGACCTCAGGTCAGGCTATCATCTGCTCAGAGTTCGAGAGGAGGACATGCAGAAGACGGCCTTCAGGAGTCGGTATGGCCATTATGAGTTCTTGGTTATGCCCTTCGGCATAACCAATGCTCGAGCAGTGTTCATGGATCTCATGAATAGGATCATTCAGCCATACCTCAATCGATTTGTCATGGTATTCATCGACAACATTTTGATTTACTCGACGACGGAGGAGGAGCACGCCTACCACTTACGGGTTGTACTAGACACACTCCAAGAGCACCAGATTTATGGAAAGCTCTCGAAGTGTCAGTTCTGGATACGTGAGGTCCACTTCTTGGGACACGTCATCTCTGAGGCGGGAGTTGCAGTGGATCCTGCGAAGATCGGGGTAGTGTTAGCTTGGGAGCCACCCAGGAGCGTGACAGAGGTGCAGAGATTCTTGGGACTAGATGGATACTACTGGAGATTTGTGCCAGACTTCTCTAGAGTTGCGGCACCACTCTTAGCTTTGATGAAGAAGGGGAATCCCTTCGTGTGGTCAGAAAGATGTCATCAGAGCTTTCAGAAGCTGAGACAGAGATTGACCAGTGCACCTATATTGAGGTTGCTGGAGGAGGGAGTAGGGTACGTAGTCTACTACGATGCATCAGGGACCAGACTCGGATGTGTCCTGATTCAAGAGCGGGTAGTGATCTCCTATGGATCAATTCAGTTGACACCGCATGAGCAGAACTATGCTACCCATGACCTGGAGTTAGTACCAGTGGTCTTCACTCTGAAGACATGGCGACACTATCTGATGGGTGAGCGCTTTACAGTCTTTTATGACCATCAGAGTCTCAGATACATCTTCTCTCAGAAGGATCTGAATCTGAGACAGCGATTATGGCTCGAGTTCCTCCAGGACTAAGACGTTGAGATAGTCTATACTCATGGGAAGGGGAACGTGGTAGTTGATTCCCTCAGCATGAGGATGGGCATTTAACTACTTGAGGAGGCGACAGAGCATCTAGCCTCTTTACAGATATCCTTCGTGGATAGAGATGGAGCAGCCTTCCTTTAGTCTCTCACAGTCAATCCTCCACTACTACAGCGGGTTAGAGAGGCATAGCGTGGGGACGCTGACTGTGAGACGCGGCGTGCACATATATCCTCTGGACAGACACCCGATGGCTTCTCCTTTGGAGCAGGGCACACCATCCTTTTCATAGGACGTACATTGGTACCAGTTGCTTTACGAGATGAGGTGCTGAGAGAGTATCACACTTCTCCTTTGGCGGTACATCCTGGAGTGGCGAAGATGTACCAGGACCTCAGACGACAGCACTGGTGGCCAGGCATGAAGAAGGCTGTGGCAGAGTTCGTTTCTAGATGCCTCACCTGCCAGTAGGTGAAGGCAGGGAATCAGGTACCAGAAGGCTTCGTAAATACCTTAGAGGTTCCGGAGTGGATGTGGGACGGCATATCTATGGACTTCGTGACTGGAGTTCCCCACACTTCCAGAGGTCACGACTCCATTTGGGTGATTGTCGACCCACTCACCAAGTCGTCTCACTTCTTACCCATCAGAGAGCAGGGATCAGTCGAGAGCTTGGGACGACTTTACATTCAGGAGATAGTACAGCTTCATGGTGTGCCATTTTCTATCATCTCCGATAGAGATGCTCGCTTTACTTCCCACCTATGTAAGGGATTGCAGGAGGCGTTCGGGCCGCAGCTACATCTGAGCACAGCGATTCACCCTCAGACGGATGGTCAGATGGAGAGGACCATTCAGACTCTTGAGGACATGCTCCGTGCATGCGTCCTCCACTTTGGTCGCATCTGGGAGGACCACCTACCCTAGGTGGAGTTCGCGTACAACAACAGCTATCACTCCAGCATCAGGATGGCACCGTACGAGGCGTTGTATGACCGAACTTGCAGATATCCTTTATGCTGGACAGACCCTGGGGATTCAGCACTTGTGGGACCGGAGATGGTCCAGGCCACGGCAGAGAAGGTCCAGGTCATCCAGGAGAAGATGAGGACAGCTCAGAGCCAGCAGAAGTCATACGCTGACAGGAGGCAGAGGCCACTAGAGTTCGAGGATGGTGACCACGTCTTCTTGCGTGTCTCACCTCGACGTGGTTTACGGAGATTTGGTCGAGGCAGCAAGTTATCTCCGCGCTTCATCGGAACCTTCTAGGTCCTCAGCAGGATTGGCGAGGTGGCTTATCGCATGGCTCTACCACCTTAGTTGCACCGGGTGCACGACGTCTTCCACGTGTCTCAGCTGAGGAGATACATGCACAACACGATGCATATCATTGACCATGGGGAGCTTGATGTTGATGACGGGGAGACTTTTGCAGAGGTCCCAGTGGAGATTGAGGATCGACAGGAGCAGGTCCTACGTGGATGGTCGATTCCTTTGGTGCACATTTGATGGCAGCAAGGGAACCTCCAAGAGAGCACTTGGGAGCGGGAGGCTCAGATGTGTGCTCAGTACCCACTTTTGTTACCCTAGTTATGATGTATCTTTACGGGGACATAAAGCCCTAAGGTGGGAGTAATGTAAAGTCCCGTAAAATTCAAGGGAAATTTTTTCTTAATTTTATTTGGAATTTTACAAGAACACGGTTTCCGACAACACCGGATTCTGAGGCCCGGTGTGCCCGGAATCAATTTTCGAAGTTTGGCTCGGGTACATTCAGTGAACGAATGAGCGGGAATTTCTAACTTTTTTACCGGTGATCGGAATCGAATTCCAAGGGCACTGATGAACTCACAACGCCGGTAATCTCTTAAGGGAACCTTTACCGTAGTTGCGTTTGTGCGGGTGAAGAAGTTAATTAATGGGGTTTAATTAAAAAAGTAAATAAAATTGTTGAATCAATTTTATTTCATATCAAGGTCGTTATTTTCTCCCATGGGAAGTTGGTGGTGTTTCCCACATCCACCCAACTTCCCATGTGTGGTTAATTGAAAGGGTGGTGCCCACACGAGCCCCCCCCCCACCTTTTCAAATCCCTTAATTCCCTAACTCCTCTTAACCCTTCACTTTCCTAACTCCCCATTAACTCACTTTCATTAATTTTTTACAACTTATTATAATTAATAAGGTGAGTTACTTAATTTCAAACTCTTGAAATTCAAATGGTTAGGTTGTGTTAATAAATTATGACTTGGTCTTATTTTATTTTTGTTAGAGTTTTTGCCACCTTTAGAGGATTGGAAAGTGTGAAGTCTTCTTCTTCATCAACCTCAACGAAGAACGTGAAGAACCTCTCGGACTCCGATGAAGAACATCATTCTTCAAAGAGGAACATCTCCGCCGAAGAACATGACGTCTTCTTCCAATGACGTTTCCTCTACGAACGCACCTCCACGACAATGGAATCGATATTCGTTTTCCGCGACGACCAACCTCCGCGACGCTCGTCTTCCGTCACTCGTTGACGTGCACCGTTCTTGAATCCGAGGTAGGGGTTTTATTTATTTAAATGTTCGTGAATACCAACTTGACGAACTTCATGGATTTAAACCATTTTTTATCGAATAACGCGAGGGGGTCGGACCACACAAACACAACCGAACCTCCTCCTTAATTATTCGTGTTGGTTCCTTTGTGGTTGGTACAGGAGAGCGTGGTGCTGTCACACCACGCGGATTCATCGGAAGGATATGTCCGGCGCCGTCGCGCTGCGTCGTGGAATGGAGTTTAAGAACACGACGCCGTCGCGCCGCGTTGAAGAAAACTGAAGACGCTGCGGCCGGAGCGGGGCCGCGGCGGAGGGGCGCGGTACCATCGCACCGCGCTGGATGACAAGGGTCGCGGCTAGTTCTAGGCTGCGGCGGAGCAAGGTGACTGGCGGCCGGACCGGGCCACTGGTGTCGGAGCTGGAAGGGGACCGGCCACCGCTGGTCCCGTTGAGCAGGAACCGGCCGGTCTGGTTGGGCCGGCCGTATAGGGAGGATCCAGGGGAAATAAATTCCCCCGGCCGGCTTCAAACGGCCCCTTAATTGAGGGGGGGGGGGGGGTTGCGGTTACACAGGGGGGGCAATCCCCCCCCCCCCCTTGCCGAAATGGCTCAGCCTAAGGCCGAGCCACACAGCGCGCTGGGCGCGCTGTGCCCAGCCGGACCGGCGCCTGGCCGGTCTGCCAGGCTGGGCCAGGCCGCGCCCACCCGGGCCGGGCCGTGCCGGGCTGGGCCGACCCAGACCCGAGGCGGGTCGACCCAGTTCGGGCCTACCGGGGGGTCTCGGGCTTGGTCGGTCCGGGCCCGAAACCCCTGTTTTCAGACCATTTGGGTTCATTTGCCCATAACTCGGGCTAAAAACCTCCGATCGACGCACCGTTAGTTGCGATGCGATCCATGAATCGAGGCAGTCGTTTTGGTATATTGCACTCAAGGTTTCGGAATACTTTGATTTCGGCCGGGTTGGTTCGTACACGAAACGAACTGGGCCCTCGGAGCGGAAACACTCATATCATGAGCTTCAGACGTCCGATTGACATGCTGTCGACTTTTTTGGTTTCCTCTTAGCAAGACGGATCTTTTGGCATACTCCGACCGAGGTTTGGACACATGTGGAGTATGGTCTGGTTGGTTTTGCCTTAAAAATCAAGCGGTCCCCTGGGACCAAAAAGCCAATAACTCTCAAACCGGGCGTCCGATTGACGTGCCGTCTACGACGTTGAGTTCCTGTTGGTGATACGGAACTTTTGGATACATCAACTCTAGAATATGTGTCAGTTGATGTTTCAGCCTCTCATCTCGTGGAGCGGACCCTCCCGAACGAGCTTGCTATGTGCGGGAACCCTAGAGCTGGCTGCGAATGCTACTATGACTACGACGACGACTGTGCAGAGATCCTCAGTGGATTCGATGACGATGACTACAACACTCTGCGATCTTGTGTGGATCAGTTCTACTGATCCTGTGTGTGTCTGATCCTGTGTGGGTCAGTGCTTAGCGGTTCTGTGTGAACCAGCGCCTACAGATCATGTGTGGCTTCGATCCTGTGTGGGTCATTGTGGGGGTTAGTACCTATCGATCCTTTGTGGGTCCGACGACTTAGATGGATCCGTGATCATCTCTATCGTCTTTCGATGATGTATACCTGTGTGAGATGAAACATGTTTTCTTTCCTGTGTGGATTGTGTTGTTCTATCCTGTGTGGATTACGTTTTTCTTTCCTGTATGGAATGTGTATACTTTCCTGTGTGGACTGGGTTGTTCTTGGGCTCGGAGGTTGGAGCGTACTGGAATTGATGACTTAGGTATATGTATGGGCATATACCTAAGTAGTGTCAGTTGTTACTTCATGATTGTATCTTTCCTTTTTGGATTTTGGGAGACCATCGGGGGTCTCGGTGTCCCTACTAAGTAACTTATACTCACCCCTGCACAGGCTTTTCCCGCACTACGTTGTGTTGGTTGCAGACGATAGACAACGTTGATCGTGGTTGAGACTTGCAGAGCAGGACGGTACCTGGAGGAGGACCACTGGGCGGGACGTACTCGGAGCAGACGGTGGGACCCGAGGAGCAGAGGAGCTATCTATACCCACCCTTCTGGTGGGATTTCCAGTGGACAGCTCGGCGTAGTGGCTTTTACTTTACAGTTTTTGTTTTCCCTTTTGAGTTGTACATTACTTTCAGTTTGTTTTTTTATACTGGCCCACTTACTTTCTGCACTTACAGTTTTACTCTGTTTTTACTTAGTGTTTACCTTTTCGGCTTGCTTTCTCTATGGTGCTTGTTTACTTTACAAAGGCAATGTCTTCCCTTTTTACTGGGATTTACGCCTTGGTGCTTGTCGCCAGCCCCTGGCCTATGGAAGGCGGGCTTGGGGTAGTCTCGGCATGGGCCCCGAGGACGGGTCGTGACAATGCCGTCAAGGTAAATCTTTTGTGTGGTATCATAAAATAATATAACAAATATATCATAATGAATGTAAAAAATTGATGACATAGATGTAAAAAATAATTATTATTTTTTGGATAAATAAGTTTTAAAAAAATAAGAAATAATATTTTTCAAAATTCAGGATTTTTTCATATTAATATTTTATTTTAAACAATTATCATTCAGTATGATAAATATTTTTAACAGTTTTCTTTTAAAACAAAAAAAATCTGCATTTTTTATATAAAATAATGTGTATTAAAAATTATTATTTTATGTGACATAAAAATTGTAAATATAACTTCAAAATCATATGCCTTTAAAATCAATTTTAAATTCAATAATTGTATAAAAAATTTAACCTTATATTTGAAAAAATATAATAATATTTTTTTAATTTTCCAAATTATTAATAATTAATATAACATAGAAGGACATAATAAAACTTGTAATGAAATATTATTATAAGAAAATAGTAATAATAGTAAAATATCCCATAAAAGGTTTTTTAGGATACATTTTTAATATATAACTAAAATAATAAATTTTGAGTAACATTCAAATAAAATTTTTCAAAAGGTGATGTATTTATTTTAAATATTTATGTTAAAAAATAATAAATTTATAATATAAACTTGAAAATGACAGAGTGGTTATATTGATGAAATTTTGATAGGATTATGATGTATAGGATAAACAAATGAACAAAATAATCCTTTTCACACATTTAATGTACTATTACTCAAACTAGCATTCTCAATATAGTTATACATATTCTGCTCAAACCATATTGAATAGAAATGATAAGAATATTCCAAACAAATGATATTTTGAATTCAAAATAAAAAGGGTAATTTTTGTAGGAAGTATGAATATAGATATATAAGAGGACTATAAAATTTATATAAAATGATAATTATCCAAAACATCATAAAAAATATTAAACACTGAAAAATCATTGATAATAACCATAAAAATGGTAGAAAAACATTATAATATCATCCTTAAATTGATGAAAATCATATTTTTAAATGAAAATAATAGATAAACCTAACATGACTCAATAAAATTACTTGAGTCAATATAATCTCTTCAAAACATCTTATTGTAATGTGAGAATAATTTTAAAGGGGTATTAAAAGGAGAAACTAAATCATCAGAAACCAAAAAAATAACAATAAAATAATTGTATAAAATGTACCAAACTTATATTAATAATTTTTAATAGGAGTATTTATAACACAATGAATGTATATTTCGTTAATAAAAACCATTACATTTTACCACCAATATCTAAAAAAACATATTAATCTCATTTTTAAATAATAGAAACCAATTTAAAAATCTTATTCATATCTATCACAACTTATAAACTTCATTTATAATCATTTACTATATATTTATTACTTAGTGGTTGGTAATTTTTTATTAGATGTTTTTTATTATGATTATTTATCACAAACAATAAATTTATGATGTGGATTTCCATTCATTGAAACCAAGTTCATCAGTCCTAGATTATAAAAGGTAATAATATATATGATTTTTTATTATTTAATTTCATTCCATGATATTATTTAAGAATATGTGGGGAATATTTTGAGATGATATTATTTTAATAATTAATAATAAACATTAGTTTTTTTATTAATAAAGAGGTAGATATTAATATGAAGGTTTTAGGATATTTAAAATAAAATATTTTCTCAATTTTTCAACTAATACAGTTCATTAGGATTCAATATTCGTCCTCGGGAATTATTAATATATTTTTTCAAATATATTATTAAACCATACCAAACATGAACACATTATAATTTATGATTGTGTATGGGTATGAAATTAATTACTTCTTCTAATTATAATTATTATAGATTTAAAATAATAATAAATTGATGTTTTTAGGGTGGTGATTCATATATTAATATTGTATGATGAATATGAAATGTCTTGATTAAAAACAAAATACATCTCCAGGTGGAGGTGGATGTAATCACATACACAAAATAGTCATTTTTATTTTATATAGAATATACAAAGGGTATAAATTGATTTATACATTAATAATCCTAATAAATTTTTAAATTTAAAATTAATTCATTAAATACACTTTTTTAACTACCCATATATGGTAATTACGAAAAATCATTCACATCCTTTATAAATGTGATAGTATTTTCATAACACAAGTGAAAATATCAATTTTTAATGTGTATTAGGAATGAATAAAATGAATTTCTCATAAAAATAATAAAATTTTATTGTACCAATGATTATGATTGTATTATTTTCTCATTGGTATATTACATTCAGAGGTGGTATATTACGAAAAAAGTATGTGCATTGGAATAGGATTCGAGCTTTGAAAGGTGGTATTTTGGTAATATAATAACATATATTATGTGTATAGTATTGTTGGAGAGTTAATTTTTTATATGAATATCTAATATAAGAGTATTGGGGTGTGAGAAAAAATTTTCTTATCATAGGTCATTTTATTACCATGAGGAGTTAATTTTTAAAAAAAATATAAACGGATATGTAACTATTAAATGGCCAAATAGATCCTATAAGGGGAATTAATGGAGAGGGTGATGGGTTAGGATATATAAATAAAAAAACATACATTTTCATAAATTATTTTAACATTTTAAAAAGAATTTTATTAATAAATTTTTTCACATTTAGAAATTTTGATTACTACCATGTGAACTATTTTTCACCTACGTAATTTAAAATTAAATCCTATAGATAAAATGGTCGATACTATATAATTGAGACATAATGTTTCAAAACATGAAAATTATTATTTTTTAAAACATCAATCAATGATTTATATTAATTCTAATATGAGAACACATAACACAAAAAACAATATATAGAAATATTATGTTTCATATGCATAAAAATTACTATTAAGATAAAATAAAAATGGAATTGAATTTTATGATGTTAATATGTATATTATTAATAATATAATAGTTATTAATATTTTAAAAAATTTAAATAAGAATCCATCTCTGTGTATTATTAATTAATATTAACAAATGAAAAATATATTATATTATATTAAATGATATCTTAAAATAAAAAATTATTAAACATGAGTTTAATAAATTAAAAAATAATTTTTAAATGAATTATTTATTTTCATGGATTTTTTTAACATTATTTCTATTATTTTTTATTAAAACATCCACAATGTAAAATAATATGACAAATATTAATTTTCCATGAATCATCCCAAAAATAATTCATTTTAAAAAATAACATATATTCATCAAAATATAATTTATACATGAAAAATTTAAAAAAATATATTCATTTTTTAAAATTATAATTCTAAAAATTATTGATCAAATTTCTAAAATTAAATAAAACAAATAAAAAACATATTTTATTAAAAAATATGTATTTATTTGTTTTATGTGTTATTTCTTATAAATTTCAATTTTGAGTAATATTTATAAATAATAATTTAAATGTTTCTAATTTATATAATTATAATAGAATATATATAACATTTTAGAAATAGATATTATAGGTATAATACTACTTTTTAATATTAAATTTTATTAATTATTTATCATGCAGATGTAAGAAATTTTAGTAGAGTAACATATTTTTATGTACATTTATTTTTATTATTCTTATAGTTTTCATATTAATATTCATGTCATATTTCAGAGAAAATTTTATTTTTATGTTTCATGTGGATTAATTAATTCGGAAGTATTATTTAAAGGATATTTATATTGTAAAATATTGTGGTCACAATCCCCATACCTCTTAAATTTCATTTTGATATAGATCTAGAATTCCTCCACATATTCAAAAATACTGAAATGTTTTATCTATATAGCTACCACTTTCTATATTTTTTGAAATATTCAAATATATATATCATTTCATATTTTTTTATTCCAAAACAGAAAAATGAAAACTTTCCATATAAATAAATATGATAATTTAATGATTTGAACTATGTGATTTTATCCAATATAAAATCTGCAGGAACATCGATATTCTATATAATAATCATAGGATTGTAATTCCAAATATTATACAATCAATCAAACAATCTTGTAACTTTTTAAACTACAAAATCAATATTTAACATTTAAAAATAGAATTTTAAATTCACATGATTTTGTTTCTACTCCATATATGGTGGAAAATTCTTATTCTATATGAGATCCTTATACCAACACTAGATCCACAAAATACAATAATATCTTATAAATTAATAATATGAATTTCTTGAAATATTTATCCTTTAATATTGGAATGAATTACTATAATGAATATTGAATGAAAAAATAACAATATATTATGATTACAAAAACATACATCTAAATAGGTTTAGAATGATATTCTAAATATAAAAAAAATGGTATAACCCATAACATAAATCTAAAAGGACTCATATATTTTCATGGTAAACCCTTGTTAGTTATATGATGAAACTTATTATTTCAATAGAAATATTATGAATGGGCATGACATTCCCATACACATTCTTACCTATTATATTCTATATTAATTGTTTTATATAACCCTTATAATATTCCAAATAACCCTAATAATTTTCTATAATACCCATGTGAAACATCATCACATATCCAGGTGATTCTTGGGGATTCAGAATTTTCCAAAAAATGATCTAATAATCAAAAGGAACTATTTCACATATCCATTTTCTTTTATACATATAAATATTACTATTATATTAATATAATTGTGCACTTTTATCTATCTCATATATATTACAGAAATAAAATTGAATTGAAAAAAATTAATGTATCCTATCAAATATACATCCTATAAAATTACACTAAAATACCTCAAGGATTCAAATTATAATATCACATTAAAGATTTAAGATATTTTGGATGTTCCTTGAATATTCATGTCAATAAACACTACTGAAAAAGTATTGAAAAAGTATTTTTGACAACATTACTTCTGGAAGAGATAGTTTAATGGACATCATGCATGCATTTTTCTTCTTCATGATCATCTTCATAATGAAAGCAATATTTATTATTACATTTAATCCACCCATGATTTATGTCTTTTCTTATTCTCATTTTAATGTTGAATTTGATTGATCTTAGATATCATTATATCATAATTCGTGAGGGCCATATGATGCTTCATTATCCTAAGATCTATTTTTAGACGAGTCATCACATGAATGTGGTTTTATATTCAATTTGTCTATTAATATTTTTATTCCATGAACGCTCTTCATTCCCAATAGTGGAACTATAAATTTAACAAATGGTATAGGTTTTACTTCTAATTTCGAAAAGGATATTACATCATATATTCTTTGTTGGACTTTAGATATCATGATTTTACTTACAATAAATGTGTATGACATTTGTAAATAATGTTTTAAAAAAAACTCACTATTTATAGACACTAAAATGTCATCATAAGAACCAAATTAATCATATTATTCGATGTATATACTTTAGAATAAAAATTAATAACTCTTATATTGGGTGTGGATGTTTTGGTATTGTTTCATTATGGCCAAAATAATTCCCTCAATAATGTTGTTAAATATTATAAATTTAATGGTCCTATGGGGTTTATTTTATTTAGTATAATACATAAATTTTATGAATTAGTCATGATGATATTTAAATATTTCATAAATGCTAAAATTTCTTCATAGTCGAAAAAATATTATGTATATTGAAGAATAAATCATTAATATAATGGGATAATTCAATATTCTTTTCATCATCTCCATGATTACTCCTATTTATTCCTTTTGATTTGTATTTTTTTCAAATTTATTCTCCTATACTATTGAATAATTCATATTCAAGAACATTATAACTGAGCATAAATTCAAAAATTATCCTTCCATTCTATTCAAAATTAATCATTTTCAAAATATTAACATATGTTATCTTGAACATTCATCATATCGGTAAAGTAAAATAATTTAATGTATGGATATTAAAATTAATACAAAATAATGATAATGTATTTGAATACAAATTTTTTTGCCATTTCAAAAATAATGTCTTTATTATTCCAAAAAACATAAAATGTGTTAATTAACATATATTATAAAAATAATGGTGGTAAAATAATTATATTTTAAAATATTACTTAGAATATATATAATTATATCAATTCACGCCTATTTAATAATTTCACTCAAACGAAATTAAATATTTCTATGTTAATTCAAATTTTAATGGTATTGATGGTCTAAATTAACATTTGTTACACCTTCAAAAATATCATTCTTCCTATAATAATGTCATGTTAATCCATATTTTTATGTTGTACATATTTCCTTAAAAAATATACTAATATTCAGTCATGTTATTATAATCGTATTTTTTATGGCTATCTAAAACATTTTCAATTTATATATTCTTGATGTATTCATAAAATCTCCACATTAATGATTAAAAATGTGATTTAATCATGATACATTTTAGGGGGTGTATTCTGGGATATAGGTTAGAATGTATTATATGTAAAATAATATGAGTTCAAATTAGGTTTTCATGCCTTAATATTATGTAAAATTCATGAATTTAGGTTTCCATTAATAATGGTGCTTCCACTCGCTCCCATAAGAAATTATTACATACTAAACCCACTATGATTGTCTTATATTGTTAAAAAATCAAATGATAACAATAGAATAATTTCCATTAATTTGGCATATCTTTTTTTCAACAATAATTGTAGCTACACCATATCATGTTTCAGTTATAAAAACATCTGAATATGTTTATTTTTTATTGAATAGAGCCATATTTTACATTATGAACATTGGTTAATTCCAATTTTCCATTCATTTAAATGTTATTATCCTCTATTTTCATACTATATTCATAGAATAACATCACACCAAAAAAACTCAAATCATATTTAATAGTGTTTAAAAATAATAAAACTATATGTCACACATACACATATGAATCCATCCCCCACAATCAAGATCATCCATAATCATAATTTTATATGATGATATATTTATTATGGAATTTAATACATTTAATAACTATCCCCAAAAAAATAATTGATGAATAATAATGAATAATAAAGAAACAATCTATATGTTATGATCAAATAGATTAACATTTTAAGTGATTGTTAATTTTTTTTATCAAAATGATGCCTCAAAAATTTACAACCAATGTTTTATAAAAAATTGTTGGAGAAAGAGAAAAACTGAATTATATAGATATTATAAAATCCCTAATGAATTTTTTTATATTATTAATATTATATTATCCGTATATATTTTGTAAATAACATGATTTTTTATGAGTATATATTATAATGTTTTTGGCTACATGGGTTTCATTTTGGACCAAAATTTGCTAAATGATAATATTATAAATCAATAAATAATATCTATTTCCACAATCATGAAAATCATTACTTATTTTAAGAAATAATTTTCAAAAAATTATAATTTATTATGAATTAATTAAAATTATAAATTACAATCATGTCATATAAAAAAAACTTAAATTATAATAATACAATATGTTTTTTATGTTATAAAATTATTTGTCTCAACTACACAAAAATAAACATTAACAACCCTTTATTTTAACGATAATTAATAAATAAAACAATTTTAGAAATCTTAAGAGTGGGAGTGATAAAACTAGAGTTTATTTGAATGTGGTAGACTTGTGTTTATCTTCTAGCTACATTAATCATTAGTCCAATACAAAATTCATATATGAAAAATTTACTCAATGGAAAAAACTATAAATTAAAATTAATGTGAAGTAATAAGAGGATAAATATTGTATACAACACCCAAAGATGAATTTATATTTTTAAATAAACTAATAAATAAGTTATATCTCCATATCCATCATATTATTGATGATGGGGTTTGATTCTAAAAAATGTAAAAAACCATTTATGACTAATGTATAATTATGATTGACTAATTATAGAGGACATTATGGAAGAATTTCTTAAGGTTATCCTCCAAGGCATTGTTGTTCCAATAGGGTAATTCATAAACGAAATAAAAACTAGAATACCAGTCCCATAAATGTTAATTATGTTCTAAATGTAGTGTTTTATGGAATTTCATTCCATGATATGGAATATATATTGTCTTAACAAAAAGTATGATATAATAGTTTTAAATAACATTGGTACTTCCATCATCGTGTAAGCCACCAAATATCCCCAATAAATCTTCATTCGAATCCAAATCGTACAATCATGTTTCTTATTCACCATCGTATATAAAATTAATTATTATAGTAAAATATATATTTTATTATTATGGTGGTAAATTTATAAATTATTTTCAATAATAATTGAATAAAATGAAATTAAAGATAATTTATCTCCCACATGATTTTTATCCACATACCATATCATTATTCCAATTCATTGAGAATTTTTTATTTTGATTTGGTATTTTGTACTTAATATTTTCATTGAAACTTTTTATTCAATTGATATGATGTTTAATTTTCATCAAAAAAATGTGGTTAATGTATTGAATATCTATTTTAATAGAGTGACAGATCACCTTGAATTATAGTGTCTACATATTCTACTAATCAATTATCAGTCCCTTTTTTTCTCAAACACAATAATAAACATGTCTATAATAGTTTACATATTCCATTGATATATAAAAGTTAAAAAAATATATCTTATCCATAACACCATTCATACATGTTTATTGAATTGTAAATATAGGAATAATATGCATTTACATATCATGATCTTCATATTTTCAATTTATTCATAGGAGTGGAAGAAGCTTCCATTTTCAAAATTTAATCTTACCGAAATATGAAATTTTGATGTGCTTAATATTTTAATTAATAATACTTTATGAATTATTAAATCATTTGGTATCATGTTAAGAAAAATAAAACTAAAAATGAAAATATATTATCACCTAATTTTTTTGGGTAATAGTTTTAAAAATTATTATGAAAAAAACTACTGAAACTGATTTTAGTCTTTAAATATAGTTCTATATTATTAGAGTTTTCTCAATAATAACTAATTAATAAAGTAATTTAAAAAATAATAATGTATTTATGTTTAATATGACCTACAGTTGATTTGAAATTGATGAAATTTACAAACAGTAGTTAAATATAGTAATTAATAATTAATAAAATATATAACTAAATGAAAACAAAAAATAATCATGATTTATAAAATAGATTTCATATATAACTCTATTGGAATGAAAGTTAAAAAATAATATAATACAAAATGAAGTTAGTAATAATAACTTATTTCAGATCATATTTTATAGTTCTGATAATTATTGTTCAAAAATGATTAAAAAATAATTATTCTAATCAATATATATATTCTTACCGTATATTCAACACCATCATTTATAAATACTTAATATCCTATACAAAGAAATATAAATACCTGAGTAATATTTCTCAAAATGTTACATTTTAACTAAATCAACACACATCATCACCACCATGATACTTCACTTTATTATAAATTATAAAAATGAATGAGAGTAATACAGATGAACTATAAGATAAATATGAAATAAGGAATGAAAAATGGCTTCTCCTGAAATAAATTTATCCCCTACTAAATCATTTAAATCAAATAAGTAGAACTATTATACTATAAATGATACTAAAAAAACTATGTTTACCTCACAGTAAATAATGATAGAGCTATTAAAATATCACAATGAAGATATGGAAAAATATAAGAAGAAATATCATATAAAGAAATGAAATAATACTGGGAAAATAATTATACATTAAAAATATAGAAACTATTTTAGGAAGAATAATTTACATTGTAAGGTCGATGGTTAAGTTGTAAAATATGGAAAACTAATAAATAATTATAGTGAAGGGAAGTATGTTTGATAGTATCCAAAAATAAATTTTCAACCAATTACTTGTAAAACATTCCCATATATATGGATATAGTATTCATTAATGCAATACAAGTAGTTTATATATATTTTTCATCATGCATGTAGTGTTCTATATTATAATAATTTTAAGGTTGAAAAGATCTTTATGATTATGTTTAATCTCCCCATTATCATGAAATTTCAATATTCCCATTTAAATTATTCATGTGATTAAAGTATCATATCATAATATCATTAAAATATATGATAAAGGGATGCTTATATGTTATAATCTACATTGATTAATTCATGTTTATATGAATGGGGAATTTTTCGTACCGTGTTTCTTGATTGTATTCCCATATCAATTCATTTTATTCTCATATAATATGATTGAAAAAATCATGGCACGATCCTTTTGATCATCTTATTTTGAAAATAATATTTATCCATGTATTCATTAAGGACCTTTACCCGTGGATCTTCTTCTAATTCTAAATGAATATTAATATTACATACAATTCGATATTGAATATTAACTAAATAATTAACATTAATTTCATTTTTAATAATATATGTTACTCGTAAAAATTAGTATAAGCTCAAAAATAATAAATTCTTTTGTCTCTAATTATTAGATATTCAAAATTACATTTTACTTCATCATGAAAAAATTTTCCTTATGAAAAATAAATTAACACTTATGTTACCGAATGTTTAGTAGGATTATAATTACCTACTGGAAAAAACTAATCTTACATATCAGGTAAGATAAAGTGTACATATTATATACATTTACAAATATCATTACATATATAAAAAATCACTTTTGTATTGATATCATTGACTCAAAAATTTTACAAAACAATTATTTATTATTAAAATCATCTCTATGAGGAACCTCTGATATTCATTCTGATTTTAAATTTGTACAAATTCAACACTATTTTTCAAGAAGATATCATATAATGGTACATTTCCATTTCATCTCACATTTAGTAGTTATACATCATTTATATTTGATTTATTTCATTCTTTAACTGATGCTTTTCATAATTCAAAGGTTACCTACAATCATTAAAATACTTGAATTAAAATAAGTGAAAAATAGAATTACTTGGATGTCACTTATAATTATAATTAAAATACTTTCACAATAAATTATAAATTAATCCTAAAAAAATAAATTTGATATTTACAAATAAAATATAAAAATAGTATGGGTATAATCACTAAATTTAAAATTAAAAATAATAATGAAATATTCATGTATATCAATGTTAAAAATAAATTTCATGCCTAACACTATAAAAGTATGTGAAATGAATTATTTCTATGAAACCATTATTTGTTATGGAGTTAAAAATTTACAAATAAAATATTAATTAATTTTTGAAACCCACGCTATCATTTGAAAATTACTCACCATGTGACTGATGTTGTGTAATAACGATATCCCAATATGTACGACAAGTTACATGCGGTGTAATTTTTGATTCCATTAATTACCATCATGATGACTCTCATGGAATGACTATCATGGTGTTTACCTTGTATGAGTAATCCTATGTTACAGAATATGTATAACAAGTTAGAAACTATAAATTGTGTTTCAATCCACTGGAAAAATACACCTAAAGTATCAATGTGAATCTAATAATTGTTATCTTATTTTAGAAAATAATTACTAAAAGTAATGTGACATGTAATTCACCAATTGAATTTTAACATTGATGGAATTTATTAGAAATAATGTAATTATACCACATGCATAGACTATAAATTTTAATGAATAAAAGAGTCATAAAATTGTGGGGTTACATAGAGTGCACAAAACTTATATTTATGTTTCTTTTACATTTCATTAGGTATTATATAGTGATCATGATAATGGAACAATCAGAATATTCTTGAGAGGATCATTCATGTTTAAATTGAAAATGTTTTACTAAAATAATTCCAATGAATGTGATAATTCTTCTATGATTAATTCTAATGAAACACATATCGAGCAAAAATTATGTTTGATATTCCATAATGTATTACTCTACCTATATTCACAAGTGCTTCATTAATTTTCCAAAAATGTTCCTAGTAATTTGTGTGGCCTATAGAGTAGTCTAGTCCTTCACATTATTCATTATTGATCATAACAATGTGATTTTTTATCTATTGATTGTAATAGGCGGGGAATAGGAAATCAAATCATGTTCTTTAGAGAATTTTATATACCATCCACTATAAAAAACAAATATTTATCTAAACTTTTATGTAAATATAAATATATAATTATTATTAATTATATTATAATTATGTTAATTCCATTTATAAAATATTATGAAAATGGTATTCCTATTTCTAATCATATAATTTATTTATTGATATATATCTGGAAATTTATATTTATAAATATCATTTGATGAAAAATAAAACATAATCTATTTAAATTACTTAAAATAACGTATATAATTTTCATCCAGACATTAATATTGATAATTATTCATCCTAATAATTTATTAAACCACAAATAGTAAAAAAATTACGAAATAAATAAATATCGCTAAATAAATATTCAAATAGAGATTATAGTATATCATGTATTGAATAAATAATTATTTAATTATTCATGTAACTAAATATGTATTTATATTAATACATTCACTAAGCTCCTGAATAAAAAAACATAATTTTATAAATATTTTAATTATAAATAATACTTATAATTTATCTCATATATTATATTATAAAATATATGGTTAACAAATTTATGATGTCAATAATAATTCAATAATTATATTCCCACAAATTGAGGATGATATTTTTTTAATCGTATTAAATTAAATTGAGATATTAATCGTAGCTACAATAAAATTATTTGGTTACCCTTTATCAGTATTTCTAAAAGGAAATATGTTACCATACATTAAATATATGATCAATGTCTAGAAACACATCATGAAACTGATGTAGAATGAAGTTTTTGTCGTAATGAAAAAAATTTAATTTAAATGATTATACATAATAAAATCAATTTTTCATGATATATCATCATACATGATTGTTACTTATGTAATCATCTTATTTGAATTATTTTTACTTATATAAATTTCTAAAATGAACTCAATGATTAAGTATCAAAACGAGAGATTTAATAAAATTTTCTCATTTGCATTAATGTCCTACAGATATATTGTTCCGCTAACATATATTAGTTAAATCATTCAATGGATTATTTAATTAATTTAATATCGCATTTGATGCACCCAGTGTATACTACTTTTCCAGGGTAATACATTGATAAATTTTTTTTACAAACATCGAAATATAAGATTTTTTATAAGAATTAAATATAACCTCAGGTCTAAAGACTAATATTGATGTTTTTAGATAGGACTATGAATTATATATCATGTGAAATCCATTTAAATGTGTTTATCCTCATAACATGCCTTGCTATAGATAATATGGTATGACAATCATGATAATATGACTCATTTTTATAAGCATCCAACTCATGATAGAAAAACATCATCCATGACATATCGTAATGATGTTATATAGACCATAGTATATATATTTGAGAATATTTCAAATAAATTTAATGGTTCTCAAAATTTAAGGGAAAGACTATAATATATATATGTTAAAAATATTATAAGGATATTATCACAATAATGTTATATATGTATGAAAAATCATTATGGAAAATTATATTTATTAATATTTTTCTAATGGGAAAAAAATCAAATTTAGTCTACGGAACAAACAACATCATTATTATTAAGTTTTGGATTGGACTATTGTTATATGACATCCCAACTGATTGTGTAATATATATATCTGTAGGAATTTTATTTATGGGGTATGTAATTTGATCTCATCAAAATATGTTATGTTGTATTGGATGTAATCTATAACATGTGACATTCATTATGTTTTCCACACATCATTATAGCCCTTATGATGGCCAAGAACATATGATAAATATCCCCTTATGATATTTTTCAATGAGGGGGTATACACTACATTACATAATGAATCACTTGTTATTATTAATGATTTTATCGTTATCCCACCACATATATATACTATTTCAAAAAAATACAATGCTATATGGCCCACCAAATATTTAATCCATCTCCCTAGTTTTTCCAATATAGTGATAAAATAATGAAAATCATTTGGGTAAATATAAGTCTATTCAAGGAATGTTTATTTTATTTTTTTATAATATTAATTTATTATATCTTTAATTCCCCAAATGCACTGATCCTCTATATTTATTATAATGATTTATGGAAATTTATATTGAAATTGATGTAATTTGATATATATAAGAATTTCATCAAAATAGTTTGTATCAGAGAAATTTATAGTAATTTATTGGAAATATGTTATAAAATCTAATAATAAATTCAACCTAAATAACATATATCAAAAAATTGGATATTGTAATCTAGGATTTTGATGTGATTTACCAGTTAGTATTTATATTTTAATGATTTATTTCCCTTATATTTATTAGTTAATGAATATTCACCTCTAACAAACCTCTATATTTACTAAATTATTACATTTAGAATTTAATGGAGATAGATATAGTTATTTTCAATTTATGAAAATTTATATATATTTTTTATCATCACACACATTAATTTATATATTACAAGATTTGTAAATATATTCATACTCTACAAAGAGACATAGAGTTAAATAAAATAGTAAACGTACTAAAAGTAAATCAATATATCTAGAATATATAAGTCTTCCAAAATTATTTTTTTTACGATGTATTTTATTGTTATGGTTGTAATTATTAATATTGAGGAAGTAATTGACATATTATTAATTTATCAGTTTTCCAAATATATTTATATAATATTAACATTCATAAGGGGGAATCATATTCCTATATCCGAAATCATTAGCTAAATATATATTTGTTTAAATACAAAAATGTAACTCCATCGATAACTCTTTCAAAAGTACAGATATAAATTCTTTATGTTTAATAATATAATGCTAAAATTATTAAGTAAATGGAAATAACATTTATGGAATACATTCTCAATATATGGGAATATACTTAGGTGTTACTAAATGATTCCATTTTTATTCCATTATATTAAGAGGTTTATTTTTCAATTAGACATATTACTGGTGCTTGACACATATCAAAGAGTCCATATATAATAACTGTAATCAATAAAGATGAAATTAACAAACAATCTATATAAAAAATTATAAAATGAATTTAAATTCCCTAATTCTTTTCCTATGTGGTGCCCTAGTGCCCTTTTTGAACAAGAATGATTGATCAAGGATTATATGAATTAATTTAATGATGGAAACTACCATTAAGAGTATGAAGAAGAATTGTCTAAAAAATATTGATTACTTGCTCAATCAATAATGTGGTGTTTTGTATTTAACATATTTTGATCATTGATTGGCATATCATTAATTTTATGTGAAAATTGAATATGTTTCAATGACTTAATTTTGTTTATGATATGGACAATATGAGATTATAATTATTTCTTTTACACTCAAGAATACAATACAAATTATATTGGACATGATTAATAATGTTTCTAGGTATAAAAATAGAAAAATATGGTTGATGTTATTTATGATATAACCATATATTCAAAAATTAGGGATGATCATGAACAACAATGGAGCATTGGGTTGAAAATAAAAATTAATAAAAGGTGTGTAAATTATAGAAAAAGAGATGTCCAATTTTTTCAACAAAAAATAATTGGTCTTGTAATCATAAGAGAGGGGATATTTTGGGATTTTAAAAGAAAAATGTGATTAATTATTTCCATAAAATAATGATAAAGATCCATATTTTCATTATATTTTTTTATTAAGGATGGTTTTTTAGAATGTAATCATAACTATAAATTCCAAAAAAATGAAAAACACTAAAATGAATTATTTTTTTCTGAAAAATAAATGTGTAGAGAGATTAATAGAGTTTATGAGGGGGAATGAAATAATATATATACTAAAAATAAAATCATGTGGGGGGATTTTTTATATATAATGACACTTCAAAAAAATCCACGGGACACGTACAAATGAAAAAGGATAAAGTGACTCTATATACCTCTAATAGTAGAAGTTGAATAATAAAAATTAATCAATTCATGATGTTGATTTAGCTTCAGAAATCTATAACTTTATGATTTGGTGGAATTTTCTATATGTAGAAATGTGTAACGTATATTATAATCTATAAATAATAAAGTATATATTCACATAGAAGGAGGTCAACATACACCAATAACTGTTGTAATGTATTAAACAATATGATGAGTTCTTATTATATTACTATAATAGAAAAAAATATATTGTTGAAGATTATTTCATATGAATGGATCTTAAAATATCATTATCGATAGTGAATAAAATAATTCCAATCCACATAGAAATGAAATGGATGTTCATGGGATCACAAGAGATTGCAGGACATCATTCATTACAAAAATATTTTATCAAGCATCAATATTGTAGTAGAATTAGGGTTTGAAAATGGAATATAAAGAGGGATGAAAAAATTAAAAGTTACAAGGAAGGTTAAATTCTCAGAGTTCAACATGGATAAAAATAGATTTCTAGGATATGTTACATAATATTGTATACTAGTGGAGAAATAAATGAGTAATAAACTATTAAATGACACTCATAACATAAAATTATCGATCCTCCCTTGAATTATAACGATTTATAGATATATTTATCTGATGTTTCGGTTGGGTAATATGAAGAAGTTTAATTTTAGTATACATTCAATTTCATGGTATGCACTCATGTTATCAAATAATGAACAAAGACAAACACGATAATGTTAAGATTACCCATATAAACCATTAAAGGGATGAAAATAACAATTGATATTTAAATGGGTCATTTAAATATATATAAAGGAAAAAATGTCTTGTGGGATACTATAAATCATAAAAAAATACCTCCCAAAAAATCATCATAATTGGTGACGTCCCAATAAATAAAATTTCAATGATATATATCAATAAAGTGGTGAGGATGATAGGAATACAACAATATATTGTATGTAATCCAAAAAATTTGTTCACCCAAATGAAAATGGTGATCAATTATATTTAATTAAGCATTAATTTGAACATAAATTTGGAATATCATCCCCAAATAGATGTTAAATTTGGAAAACCCATTTAAAAAATAGAGGAAATGCGTGGAGTGTGCATTATAACTTTTAATGGTGGTTGAGATTAATACCTTTTTATCTACACATTCCCATAAAAATATAGCTTCAACTCCATAATTAATATGAATATAAACAATTTCAATAAAAGGAAATACTATAACTCCAAAATGTCAGGATGATGTTTTTGAATGGATGGTATTAACTGTAGGATTGGTTGATAAAATTATAAAAATTATATTTTTTCTTAATACATTATTGATACTCACAGTTGACATATAATATATGTTGAAAATTGTTTGATGATACTATGAGTTTTAGGTTAGGGATTAACTATTCATTATAATATTAGTATGAATGGGAATTATGAGGGTTAGGAATAAGGGATATTTGAATCCTAGTTATATGGGAACCTTTTATATCCTATATTATGTTGTTGTTATAGAATATCCCCCTATCATTCCACCAAATATTATTGATGTGTCTAATGTGTTGTAAGTGTCTATGTTATGGAATTACATACAATAATATTCAAATATTCTAAATTCATAGTTGGTATGGGTAGATCCTAAGCATTTTTATGGTGACATGTCTATAGAAATCATTGATCTTATATATAATGTGAAATATATAATTTCCAATAATCTCCAAAAAAAATATGGAGAAATAATAAGTATGAGGAGGGTTCATGGAATCCCAAATATTTTACAAGGAAAAAGTACTCTCATATCATTTATTAATAAGGTTTGGGTTGAAATTTTTATGAATAAATTTATAAATGAGGGAAGAATGTAACAACCCTATTATGATATGAATTATTACCCATTATAATGTATGTATGGTATTATTTATAAATATGACAAACATCATTTTATTATCTTAATAGAAAACATTACATATGATGTTTGAATATACTCCAATTAATGGAAATTATTACAATGTGGTGATATATAAATATATAAATAATATATATATTCCATTACTTTCTTATAAGAAAAAGTACACTAAAAATACGAGGGATGAGAATAACATAGTAAAAATAAAGAAATATATTATAAAAAAAATTATTGAATAGAAGTAAAAATTATTGATAATTAGATAGGGAATTAATAGTATAATGAGAATTTTATATTTTAGTTAATGAGATCATATGACAGATGGAATAATATATGTCTATTGGGAAAAATAATTGACCATTTAAATAATAATTGAGGCAATTAAAATTATAAAATACCTAAAAAATAATATTTAAATTAATTACCAGCCACTTAATTATGATGATATTTTAATTTTTTTAAATTTATAATATGTAATTATCAAAAAAAAATTATATATTTATAAATGAGAATATTATTACTCATTAATTCCTATTGTATATGTATTTTAAGAAAATTTATTTTTATGGGATTATTTGAGAACTCCTATGTACATCATTAAATAAAAAACAAATCAAAAACTAATTACCCTTTTAATCCAAAATAATTTAAAAAATATTAAAAAAACTGATTTTGTGAGACAAGGAACATCATGACTAGGGCGATCACCATCAAACAACTTATGACAATCATGATCCACCATCCAACTTTTAATAATCACCATTTATAATCCATTATCACTGCAAACTTATGTAATAAATCTGAAAATATTTTTATCATTGTATTCCCACAATAGTAGAAGTCATCTTACTAAATAATATTGAGAACCATTCCATAGAAATGTGAATATCTTCATAAAAAACAAAACATCTAATAAAGAATAAAAAACATATAAAAAGAATCACACACTATAATTATTTCCCATTGTTAAGAGCCTAACATGGAACAACCACACTAACATAATGAAACTAAACTAGTTAAAATACACATTAGTTTACCACCATCATTACATGGGGAGAAACACCAAGAACCACTATTTCTGAACTTATTGAAACACCAATCATACAATATCAATATATTTTCCCAAGTAAAACCACATGTTGAACCAAAAAATTTACACCACATTCTAGGTATTGTCCAAGATTCATTATAAAATTACAAAAATATCATTTATTCAAAAAACAATTCACAGACTTTTCTAGGATTAAAAAAGATAAAAATAATAATATTATTAATATAATTGTGAAATAACAAAAAAAAATATTTTGAATCATCACATCAAATTTTGAGCATGATTATTTTTAATATTTTTTTGGGAATGCGTATTTCATATAAATTTTAATAGAATCCAAATTTTTACAATTAATTATTCTTTATGACATAATTATAATATGAATAAAATAAAAAAATTAAGAAAACACATTAATTAATTTAATATTTATTATAGGATTAAAATAATTCATTTAAAAATTACTATTTAAAATTTATGAATATATTTTTAAACTTTCAGTGCATAAATTATTTTTTATTCAAAATAATGAGTTCTTTTTATTCCATACCATTAATTATGTGATTATAAGAGTACTTTAATTTTAGGATAGGGATTAATGTAAAAGAACATTTACATAATAATAAAATAATAAAATTAATATTATTCCATATTATTCATTGAATTTGGCCTATGTGCGAAAATAAACAATAATTTATTAAAAATCACCCCACCCATTGGTTTTTTAAACACCCTATTTCAATCCCTTTCTCCCATATCAAAAATAAATTATAGATATAAAATGATGTAAAAAATAACTCTGAAATATTCCATCCCCAAATATTAATCAGGTTGTCTGACTAAATTCCCCACCTCTCATGTATTTATGCTCAATCCAAATGATAGGACTCAAATATCATTGTATGGTTTCCATATGTACCTATAATTTCTTATTTATTATAAAACTACATGAAAATTCATTTATACATGCTCCAATATTATTTATATGATTATATTAGAAGTGTATTATTGTAATTTTAAGGAATCAATGTGGATCTTTCACCCATTACCTCTCACCGAACAGGTTTTTATAACTCATTATTTTCTGAAAATAAATTTTTTAAAACACATGTTTTATAATTTTAATTATCCCATTTTAAAATATATAGACTAAAGTAATAATTAAATGAAACATTAAAAATAGGATTCTATAAAATATTTCTTAAAAAATATTTCCTTGTTTACCATTTCATTTCCAATCCCATTGAAAACATCTTTTCACACATTGTAGTTCTATAACTTCAAATTTGATAATGATATTTTATTTTTCACTTATTCATTTCATGGATATGGATAAAAAATATTTTCTTATTACATATTCAATAAAAATAAAATATTATCAATTATAAGAATCTAAAATTATAAAATATTAATACTAATAATAAAATCAAATGTATTCTAAAATTGTAAATTTTAATCATAAAACATAATATTTCTGATAAATAGTCCATGAATAGTGAAAATATTATTATTTAATGACATATGTCACTATTAGAGATTTATGAAGCATATAGCATAATAATATAAATATTATGGACCCATAGTACAATGATCCTTGAATTTTTTTCCTTTAGAACAAAGAGACATTGGAAAAATGAACCAAACAATGTAACAGTAGTCAACTCAAAAATTATAATGATTAAAATAGAATAAAATTTGAAAAAGGTATTATACGAATTTAATATTCATATAAAATATTTTTAATCAATAATATATGGAATAAAAAAATTAATATCCATAATTTTAGTAGAGTTTTTAATGCAATTAATGATATAATTTTAACATCCATTTCACATTCATCATCGATATTGTGATAAATTTATCTATCTCACCAGTCACTCAATCTTATATTAATCATTTATAATGTTATTATTATTTTTACTTTACTCTTTCTTTTTTGGGTTATAAATTATATTATTTTAAATTTTTATGTTTTATTTTAAACCCTGTGATTCTTATAATGAAATATCTATAATTCATATCCAATTTTTCCAATTTCATTATTATATTGTCCTCCCAGATAAATTATTTAATTTTACAACTAAATAATTTTATTATATGTTTACTCTTACAATTGGTAATGAAATGTTATTTAATACCATAATATATATGGTCATCTTCTTGATTTTTCTTTTGATTAATATTTTTTTGATACAATGAACTCCCATTATTTTTTCATTGTTTTATTTTTTTGAGTATCATTTTTGTCTTTTTATTTAATATATGGGACACATGTTCTGGATATATTATAATGTGATGTGTGGTCTATAATTAATATCCCCTATTTCATTTTGATAATTATTATATCTCATGTAATACAATATATGGTTCTTGTAACGGGTGGTAAAAAAATTATATTATGTTGTATTTGTAGTAATCCTTTACTTTTGAAATGTTTAATGTTAGTGAGAAATTATTAAGAGAATTATTTTTAAAATGATCTTATAAAAAATATTTCATTATGTTATATTTCTATGTGATTGACTATGGTCTTTTCCATTATTGATCCCATTTTATAATTGATGACTTTATTTTGATCTCACCCTATGTGTTCCCTGATTTTAAATCATATAGGGATTTATGGCTCACTAGTTAATTTATATATATCCCTTAGATACCCCATGTAGTGATATGATATCACAATCTCCAAATGGAAGATACTATGATATAATTAATGATTATTTATTGAAATGATAAACAGATATATTATATTCATAATTCCCTAAACACTAATGAAATATAGATATTTTGTAATGATATATAGATATTTATAATAAAAATGATATATTATTATTTTCATAAGATGATTATTAGTATAGAAGTTCAGATATTTAATCCATTCTACAAATCCTATCAATAAACTAAACGTTCCCAACATACGTTGTTTTAAATTTCTCATACCACTAAATACAATTGTGACTGGATCAAATATGTATTCAAAATAAAAATGGAATCCCACATTAAACAACATAGGAATAAAATATCGATCAATATTTTAATTTTTTATTATCAGTGAAGATACTATGTACACATAGACATGTTGGAAATTATCTAATATATCATAATACAATTATACAAAAAAAATTCTGACTCCCCTCTCACTAATCAACATAGTGGTGATAAGAGTAGTCATTAACATAATCCCTCAATAGGTGAGATTTGAATAAATTAAATACAAATATAATTATAGTATAACATGAATCTTTTGAGTTGAAATCACCATAATCCAAAAATTTCTATGACACATGATTGTGACATGTACTACAAAATATGTTAATAATTCTAAAGAAACATATCTATTTGAATATAGTATGCTATAGTCAATTTCACATGACTATAAAAAAATTATATAGTCCATTATAGTAGAATAAAACAATTCTGTATTCCTTATATGATATGATACTCCATGGAACATTGTTTGATAATTATATCTTAATAATATATAATAATCCATTCTAATTAACCAAATGGACCTCATTGATCACAATAAAATGAATTCAAATTTTAATCTTTAAAAATAACAGATATTACATCAATTATATAAGGGGATGTTATATTATCATTATAAATTCATTTCTATTCCACTACATTTCCACTGAGTATTATGGAATGATCAATTAGGACACGTGGGTCTCTGATTCATAGCCTTCACATTATTATAGATCTAGTATCGAGTGATTAAACCTATAATATCTTTCATTATCCTAGTATACAAGTAATTCCTATGAATAATATTATACATCTTGGTATCCTTGGGTGAGAAAATTATCTCAATGAATTTCAATCTCAAATAAACTACTCGTACAATCCTAATTGGACAACAACATGGCTTTACACAAAATGAATCTCATCACCCTTCTCCGAAAAATTTGGTGGTGGATCCCCCATATATAAATTACCTCATTGAATTACAATATAATATGGACATAATAATTTCATTCCCCATATAAAGTATATAATCGTAAATTTCCACAAATTCTAGATATTCTAAAACCAAAAATTCTAGAACATCATGATTCGACATAGTGAATTGTGTCACCAACTACCACTACTTTCTGTCCTCATACACCATATGCTCTTATGTATTTCTACTAGTGGAATCAGATAAACCATTTAACTATATAGGTTCATATTTTATTTTGAAACTAAAATAATAAATATCCTCACTCCACCATATCTGTAAAATGTACATGTCATTCTGTGAGAAGATTTTATTTGAGGATCATGTGGTTAGATTGCAACAAAAACATCTCCCATTGAATTTTTTTTAAACATTATCAAACAAGCCATTTATACTAGATATAAATCATGAATAAAATATTTCCAGTATTTAGACACAATTACATAAATTCATGGTTGACCACTCACAAATAAATCATAAGAACATATCTCAAAACAACAAAAGATATATTTGATTACTGAGAAGTCTACTTACATAGTGTTGTTTTGGTCAAGATTAAATTATATTTCAACCTTCCCTTTAGATCCGACCAATATCTCTCACATTAATAAACAAGAATAATCATTACCCCTTTATGATAAAGGTAATTATGAAATGTTTTAAATACGACTTTTCTTGAATGAATATCCAATTATATACCACAAATCTTTTGAATCTTGGGAGCTATAAAAAATTATTTAATGACTCAAATGAAAGAACATCCTCAAAATCATCAAGATCCATTTATATTACATCCCATGATATCACGTTCCTAAAATAATATATGTATCTAATATAGAAAATGATCCTTAATAACATATTATTAATTATATAAACGATCATTTTGTTAGATACAATTTTTAGATGTTGAGAATGATCCTCAAATGACTAAGATAGAACTAGAATGACGTTGAAAAATATAACAACATATAGATCTAAATAACGTTAGAAAACCCTATTATTAAGGGCCATGAAAACTAGCATGAAATTATATAATCAAATTTGAATAAAGATACAATCAGATTTGAAAAATGTAAAATTTAATTTAGTGTGTGTAATAGAATAAGTCATTACTCAAAAGAACGGATGAAATGATGTGCTCATTTCAATCTTTTAGAAGCAATTTGTTGTCTTCAACTTGCCAAAATGTTTATCTATACATGGAAGGGTATACAAATTCTCCACTATCAATTGGTTTGTACTATAAAAATCCAAAAATATTGGAAAATAAAAGTAACCATTAAAATAGAAACACATTGGATAACGATAAAGGAATGTGATTTGTAAGCTGAATCACAACAACGAATGTCTATAAAGATGAAAATTCCATTATCTATGTTATATAATAGATATTGTGTGATTATGAATTAATATAGAATATTCACTAAGATTAAGCTCATTTGTAATCATAACCATAATTTATCGCACAGATAAGAATCGTATGATGTCCATTGGAAAAACATCATGGAATTAGTCCACAATAATTAGAATGAAAAATTGACGAATTTACTCATATCCATGAATAATTATTTAAATTTGGTATTAAATTTGCCCCATATTTCCTGTGATCACCATCATGGAAATCAAAATCCCTATTAATGGATTAAAAAACACCCTCAAATGATATTAAAGATACTCATCACTGATAGAAGTAATTTTACACTAAATATGGATTTAACAAATCAATCCAAAATGTTGTAATAAAATTGAATGTCTCATTAATGACAAAATCATTGGAAAATATATTACAATTGATAATAAAGGGTATATCTAAACACGAATAGTTACCCTTTGTTCCTACCCATATGGACATATCAATATACCATGTCAAATAAGGATACCCCATCCAAATTCACAAATCATTAAAAAATTAGGTAGATATAAATAAATTTTATTCAGCGATATCAATATAAAAAAACAAGGGTGGGTGATATTAGATGATAATGTATCAAATGGTCATTGGCACCTTATAACAATAAGTATTTATTGGCTTAATAACATGATGATGGTATGAAATTTAATCACTCTATTGGCCTTAAAATACATCGATACACTATACGAACAACACATATAATCCTACTAACCGTGGGAATAATGAACATCATTAGACACAGACTGGTACAAAGAATATAAAATGAAACCATGTTGTACGACACCAAATTCATCTATAAAACCTAGAACATGTCCATTACCCTACCCACTAGTTGGATATGAATTGATCATAGAAATGTACTATAGATACCCCATCATCTTGTAAGATAAACACTACTATAAAACTATCTAGAACTACGTTCATGTATTTCCCACTCCACTACATTGATAATATGTAGGAGTCCTCATACTATAGGAAGAGGATAATAAATTTCCCTTACAAGACACATTACCACCACTCTATATATGATCATAAAAAAATTATTTTGACTGCCAAAATAACCCCTCCTAATCATAAAATAATAACCAATATCACTAAAAGTAATTTTATCACCTATATTATACTCTATAGATCCAACTTCACAACCTCTAAAAATTATGTAAGATAAACATTGTAAAATGATTATCAAATAAAAAACATCTAGCATATTCAAAATTATTTTCATTGAACAATGTAAATACCCTTGTACATTAATACCAAATACGTCACTATAATTCCCTTATGGTCATTCTTGACCCCCAGTAGAGGGATACTAGTGCCTGGGAATCTATCAAATTCAAAGAGAATAATTTCTCCCTAATATTGGCAATCAATATTTGACAGAAAATGTAAAAAAAATGAACAATATGTATTCCAAAAAATCCTCAAGGAGAAAATTACCACAAGATGGATGATTAATATCATATAGTAATAAATCATCCCATATATGACATGAAATTAATCATTAAAATATCCAAAAATCTCCATATAGTTATTGGATAACAACACCACTAGAAAAATCAATCAAACATGTCTCGTGATTCTAGAAAACCATCAATTTATGAGTTTTTTCATTCGACTAAACATAAATTAAATAATATAATACACATATTCTTATAGTAAATGATATTTTGTGACCAAAACAGCCTAGTAGGATTTCACTAATTTTTTCATAAGAAATTTTATAACAAATTAACCATTTAAGCTTCTATTTTTAAATAATGGAATGTCATGATAAATCATATTAACATGTTCAGAAAAATAATATTTCATGTAATATAAAATGAAAAAATATAAAAACAATATTAAATTAATGTTTTAATAATCATTATCGTGAATAAAACTAATATTTAGCCTATCATTTGTAATAATCACATTTGGGAAAACGGACGTGGTCGTATCCAATGAATTTCATTAGTTCCAAGGTATATGATCCTCCCAGTACTCATTAAACAAATAAAAAATCATTGTTTGAACACACATATATAAGTATTGTTCAATTGGGGTAGAATCAATTATCACTGTATCATTGATAATCATTCCAATCATTTATTAGTTATATTTTTCATAATCAATCCATTAATTGGAAGTTAGAGTCCTTGTTTACATGTCCCAATTCACCACTAATTACTCTGGATGACATTTTATATAACCAATAAAACATTAGTTATTTTTTAATTAATATTTAATCAATAATTGATATTTTTAGATCCCAATTTTATATTTTAACACGCCATTTCAATTTCATAACCATATCATAATCTTTGATCATGTTTAGGATTATCAAAATAATTATCCATATAATTTTTTTTCAAAAATCAATTTCAATTCATTTTATCTAAACAATTATCATTTAACACCAACTTTTTTCAAATCCATTGAATTTATCAACTAATTTAAAATATTATTATTAAAAATAAAATCATTTTTAATAAAATTGTTTGAATATTGTCAAATAAATATTCAACAATTAATTGAATCTTTATTTCAAATAAAGAAAACAATAAATAGTTTTGTTTATAACAAATCCTTATTAAACTACCAAAATTATAAAAATTTATCATTCAATTAGTCAACCTAAATGGGAATAGCCAATAATTTTTCAATGATGAATAATACTTATGAGGAATCACAAGAATTACAGTCCCTTAAATAATGATTTCAAACTAACATCAATATAAGTATATATCAATCATATAAAAGGATATAAGAATAGAAATGAGGATTCCAAATCATGTTGAAAACACATTACAGTGATGATTAAAAAACATCCAATAACACATAGATCTGAGATTAAATGTTTGGAATAATCCAAAAATCCACTTGTGAAAGCCTCGAAAAAGAATGAGGTCGAGTGGGAAGGGAATTTAATTATTGATGGTTGTTTTCAAATATTACTAAAAAAATTTAGCGGATTAAAAAAATGTATTTATAACTAACAATGAAATGATGTATGGTTAGTACTAACCATGTAACTAAAAATTCACCCTCACTGGGCTTCAGGATGTGCTTAATAGGGTTTCAACATCTATTCAAAAAATATTTCCCAAGAATACACTCATACCTATGTAACTATGAAAGAATTCTTGATTTCCTTTTATGGATTAAAAAATCATGAAATTACAGTGGATCCCGCAATATCCCTTGATACATGGTATAATGGGAAGGAAAATAGTTTGATAAATCAGGTGCCACCATCTAGTTATTCAGAGAATGGAATGACATTCCAAGGACAATCCACATAATTTTTCCAAACCTATTTATAGCCATACACAATCCAGAAAACATAAAAAATTAAAATTGTCTCCAAAATTATATGGAATCAAGGCCCAAATTAAATATGATCAAAATATGGGTAAATAAGTTCATGAATGTAAGTATCATTTTCAATTTATTATGAACTGTGTTCATCTCATATATCCGAGATTATGGTACACATCTAAGAGACATAATAAAATATGGGGAATAGTTCATCAAGGACACTATACACTAAAGAAAATATTGAAAATATTAATATACAATTGATACTCAATATCCTGTAAATAAAATTAAAAAAGAAATATTCTTCAATATCAATTTTTGTATCATATAAACTGATTATATTGAGTGGAATATCCCACCAGTAGTTTTTTGGTCCATTAAGACAATACAGAGAAACATGTAACGACCTCTCAATGTGTGTTTCAAGGCGTCTTAAGATATTCATTATAGAATTGATCATCATCTTGATATCATAATTCCAACCACATATGTAAATAGTGGAGGGTGATGCTTCTATAACTATAATATTATATTCGAAAAAAATATCTATCATCATGATATGAATTTTATAGAAAAAATAATATTCATCAAATTCCATATATTCTAACAATCCATAAATGGTGTAGGATGATCTAGATAATTTTTCTCATTAAATGGGGTAGCTACCATATCACTCCACTCTTTAAACTCCACTAGAGGTGGTCATAATGAAATGTTTCCATATATCAAAAAAACCCATCAAAAGTCATCTATAGGAAATAAGAATATCACATATTTTATATGAAATAATATATAGAAAATTATTGTTACCAATATATAAAACCAACACATAAGGATCTTTGATAGGTTAGGAATTCTCTAATGCCCATCAACCCTCTCTCTGGGATGAAATCATGATACCTATATGTTTGACACCATAAATATCATGATGGAAATAATACCATGAGAATTAATACTTCATTATGTATATCTCCACAATCATGTAATACAATTAAATTCAATATAATATTTTTAGAAACATTAAATTTCTGGATCCACTATTCACAATAAAGGTTCACATCCATAATAAGGTGCACTTTTGTTATATCAATCTTATATTCTATGAATATTTCATTGATGCACAACAACTACAACCATAGTCCAAGGGTAAAATAAAACTTCATAAATTAATATAGAAAAATCAAAATTTGTAATACATAAGAGTGACTATAAAAATGAAAACCATGAAAATTAGTCCCATCAGAAGAAGGTGAACTTCTATTATATCAATCTTATATTCTATGAATATTTCATTGTTGTGAACCTACTACATCCATGGTCCATGGGTAAAATTAAAATTAATAAATTAACATCAAATGATTTATATTGGGAATACATAAACGTTACAATAAAAATGAAAACCATGAAAAATAATCCCATCCCCAGTAACTTCAATATTTTCAAGTGATTTGTCATCTAATATCAATAATAAGGTTTTTGTTCGTTATAAAAAATACTAAACACATTGTGGAAAATATATAAATTGCAAGATATGTGAAATAAAGTATATGATACAAAATTGTAAAAATCCTTCCCTATTTCACATAAAATATGATGAAAATAATTCCACATACCAGATGTTCACCTCTCCATATACTAGAGTATTATCACCATCAGTGAAGGGATATGTATATTTTTGGAATACTATGCATACTTTGGTAAAAATAAGTATAAATCATTTCAAATGTAATAATAATAAGCTTAATTATTATAATAAAAAATATTTATGGTCATTCCAAATCTATGTCAACCATAAAAAAATAATTAAAAGTATATTATTTTATAATTTATTACTAAAACGATTCACATTAAATATAAAGATACCATGACCTCCCACGGACCTATCGTATAGAACATGATCTAAGTAATTAATAAAATATGGATGAAAACAAAAAAATTGACCTGAAAAATGGTTGGTCGTATTCCTACTCTCCATCCAGGTTCTTTGACATTTTCATCACCAAAATATAGACACTCTCACCTACGAAAAACATGAACCATATTGACTAATTAGGTATTGGTTCTCTTTATCAGGGTGTCTGTACTAGGTCACCACAAAATGTGTCCTGAAAAAATACACTCTATATAGTCGCATGCGTAAAATTATATTCTAGAATAATTAACCAAAAGAATAACCATATATAAATTCATTCATTATATTGATATACTGGCCAAATTTGTGTTTTACCATACCTTTTATTACTAATGTCAAATGATTTTCTAACATATCCCCAGAAACAATAGGATTGATAGAAAAAATATTCCCATTAATATAAAGATGATAACCTATAGAGAATATTTACCACCACATAAAATGTTTTTATATAATAGAATATGAATCCACATACATGTATTAGTTTTGTTACACTATAGTCTCTAAAACATATAACAATTGTTATAGGACTATAGGATAAGTTGTCCCAAAAAAATATTAGTCTTAATATATTAGAATATCAACCATGACCTTCATATATAATGATAGAGAATCATTATCTTTTGATCAATCATAATAGTTTGATGAAATTTAAAATGTTTTACCAGGACTATATTGATCTCAAAAAATATTTTTCTTGAACAATTGTATTTCCCTGTTAATGGATTAAAATATAACAAGATTTTATAAATCAATTATGGTGGGTGTAAAATCTACTTCTCTATTTCCCCACACACAATAATATCTAATAAACCAACCCATCTATTTCTCATACCAATTGAATGGACCAATAAGACCCATTTAATTTAATTTCATGGGTTAAAACCCTTTATTTATGTCAAACAATACCAAAGGTGTTATACTTCAAAATTCTTCTTCACGTGGAGATAAACCCTGGATATCTCTAAGGGTGAGTACACAAATCCATTTCTGGTATTTTAAAATGGAACCTTGCATGGTCCAAATAATAAAATTAAATATCTAGGAACCCGTAATTAGGTCCCATGAGTATGGTTCATCCAAATTTCATTAGTGGCCATGATACTGAGGAATACTTAATAAGGTATTTATTGTGTCCCAATATGTCCATACGCAACTCATAGTGGTTCGGGTGAAGCATGATGTAATAATTTTAGACCAATTTCATATAAGATGTGATATAATATATCCTACATCATCAGAAATTTCCTAAAAAATCATAATGAATATTCACCCACTACCAAGATATAATATTAGAACACTCATTGGTGGTCCTTTGATTAAATGGATACAATTGATGAACATATGATTTATAAAAATAACACAAAACATGGTAAAAACTAGAGAAAATGACTAAAATATTATAAGAGACCATGAATTAATTAACACAGAGTGATAAAATTACCAATGGAAACCAATTGGATAGATGATACAATTATTTATAGAAAAATTTGAGAAATCAAATAAGATTTAAATACTATAGAGGAGTGATACATGATTATTCCTACATAAAATTTATATGGAATTATAGTTTAGTAAATCTTATCATGTTTAAAAAATTTAGTTATATCATAAAAATTATTCATGTGGTTGGTTGTGAAATGAATATATGGATTACAGTGAAAACCCACTTTTAGAGGCCAAATTGTGGACTAGCCATTAGGTCTTGATGAAATGAACATCCCAAAAAAAGACCATGAAAACCACTCTTAATGCACTTAAGGTCATTCCACAATTTGATGAACCCATTATAATAAATCAAAATTCTAGATCAGACCATAAAATGGTGGTCAATTTCATACATAGTGGTCAAGGGATACAAGGTTCTACCACCAAAACTATTGTCTGACAATAACCCCTCAAGTTGGCCATTGTTTTGATGATTATGGGTTTTGTTGTGGACAACCACCTACAATATATTTTTATCCCCAAATCATGAAAAACTAGTAAAAATAACATTTATATACACCACATACACATCCAATAACCCAAAACCAATAAAATATAATATGTTTTGTGAAAATTTTAATATAGTCAACCTCTAAAATTTTTTGGAGATACAAGAGGTTCCATGGGACATTCTGTTACTTGGGGAAATAAAACATGTGATTAAATAGTGTTGGTTGGACTCATATTTTAATTTATATATATTAAATGGATGGTGTAGCTTGGTTTATGAGATATAGAAAGATAAATAGTATCAAGGGTAGTGGAATAGTTAGTAAATGAAGAACTATAATAAATATGTAGAGAGTTTAAGTTGAATGGGTATCCTAGTGTGTATGTAAAGAATAATGTGACCCATTTTTTTATCATTAATACCCAAGTTCATATGATTGTGTTTGGAGATAAATCATTTCACATTGATTATTATTTTAGGTTTTGTTCATTCACATATTAAATTTATTTTTGGTTACTTACTATTTAGTTCTAATATTTATCATTAATATCGACTCACTCAATTATATACCGTGTTGTAGTAAAAAAAGAGTAAAAAATGTTAAACTTATGATTATTATTACAACTCAGTTACTTATGGTTGTTAATATAATTATAGAGATAACTGTGAAAACAATGAATCAAGTATCAAATAGTTGATGGTTGTTTATCCAAATGGTAAATAATACATAATATACTAATACGAATGATCCAGTAGTTTAGTTTACTCAAGAAACTTACTGTGAAAAATATTGTTGCAATATATTAAACAATAAAGAATAACATAACAATATATTTCAAAAATTATCATTTCTTTATAATAATCCATGGGTCTCACAATGTAATCGTTACGGTCTTCTTAAATTATTGTTAAACCATATACGATTTGATATTAGATGCTTAAAATTTATAGTGTACAACAAATGAAAACACATCAAAATTATGGTATATATTATAGAATATGAATAAATATTCAAAATATGTAATATAAATGATCTAATGGAATTATATAACATTTATTAATATAAATATTCATGCCAATAATCACATAGATATAAAGAAGATTACATTATTATAAAATATATATTGAAGTTCAACATGAAAAATCATCAAAACCACATATAAATAAATTTCTTATAAATTTTTTCATTCACTAAATACCCAAGTTGGTTTGTCAGATGAGACTCGATGATGTGTTGATGAACCCTATATCTCCTAGCCTCATCCATCACATAATTTGTTAATTGGGGTTTTAAATGAAATTAATGAGTAAATAATAATGTATATAATGTTCAATATGGATTATCTTACACAAAAATAGATTCATAATAAATCCATAGAGAATTAATTGATATACATGATATTTTGATTTAATAAATAAGTGATATAATATAGAATACATTGTGAGTATTCATCAATTAAATTACTGACTATAGGATTTTCCTAATTAAATAAAAGGTAAAATCATTAAATGTAAAATACTAGATTACCATGTTATATTATTTTAAAAGTAAAAACACATAAATTATGATTGAAAAAATGACTAGATTTTTTAATATTTAATGAGGAAAATGAAGTGTAACCAAAATATCATATAAATTTTTTTTGTATATTGAAGATATATTTGATACTGATTAGTGATATAAGATTTCGTTAATGAAAAAAATTATAAGCCAGAATTCTATCCTACCAAAGGTTTATTTGTGCTGTAATTTATTTTAATATATCATGGATCTGATATAAGATACCATTGTCATATAATCATCTGAATTCCATGGAAAAATTACCTCTATAAAAAATAATACATCCATAATACACCATATATATAAAAAAGTTAGATATTTAAATAATATATTTTACGGATAATGAAATATTTTATCAACATTATGGATTATGAATATTGTATAATGAAAAGGAATGTTAATATATCATTCATATTAAAATATGGTATTTATAATACTGATTATAACATTATTTTATAAATATATGTAATAGATTATAAAATTATTGAAAATTGAATCTGAGGATTGGATGCTAATAAACCTTATTTAGATTAATAGTTTTAAAGTATGTGAACATCTCCTTGAATGGGTGTGTATTAATTTATATTTTTAGATAAATTTTAAATTCATTTTGGAATATGGATTTCAAAATTTAATGTGTGGATAAATCAACATCATTGGTTTTCCCATTATTTTAATTCATGTTATTTTGAATTTAATGATTTTTTTCTTTAATTTACAATTAAAAACATTGAACTCCATTTTTTATATTATTTATTTCATGTCTAAAAATAATTTATAATGATCTATATGTAAATTTTTTTCAAATTTTAGATTACAAAAACATCCATATTGGTTTGAATAATTAATTTTAATATTTTAAAATACTTTATAATTAGGTTAAATCAAATTTTTATAAAAAATAATTCTTTTTGTTTATTAAATCATTTTTATAACATAAATAAATAACAATATAGATCATAAAAACTTTTAATTTTTTATTCCCCACATGAAAAATCAATTTCCTCAAAAAAGTTTCCAAATAATAACCCATCGTTATTTTTGATATTTTTAAATAAATTTTTAATCCTTTTGTACATTTTTTTTATATATTTCATAAATTAATTTATTATTTAACAACTAAATATATATTTTAAAATCAATAAGTTGGTTAAAAGAAATTAAATAATTAATAATATTGATCATATATTATGTTCAGACAAATATTTGTTAAATTAAACAGTTTGTAGTTAATTAATTTGCTTTATTTATAATTTTTGATTATATTATTACCATATGATATTAAAAAAATCTATTTCATATTTTAATGTTACACATAATTGTCTCTTTATTATTAAAATGGTTATATTGTGATGTTACTATATTAAGGGTCACCTAGCCCATCAAACTATAATATAACCCATTATAAATTCACATCACAATATCATAAAAAATAATTCTTATCATTCTCTACGTTTTTATTTCACATATAGTCTATCTCTCATAGTTTTCCTTTTAATAGTGTGAGACATTATTTTGTAAATCTTTTGATGACTATTATTATGAAATGTTTATTAATTATAGTAGAGTCTCATGTATTGTATTTCCACCACACTAAATAAATTGTTAGATAATTTTTTTTAATCACTCAAAATTAAATTATATGTAATTATTCCTCATTATATCATCAAAATCCTTCATCACATGGTCCAATATATAATTCCTTTACTGTACCATTTTCATTTCTGTTTAATAGATCTAAAATACATATAATTTAGTGTTATGAAACATGATATGATCTTCATCTTATGAAATTCTAGGTCCGCATTTTATTTATTCATTATTAACAATAAATTTTTGTTTTATCATGTATTTTATACATAGTAAGACTTGGATGATTTCATTTACTATTGAATTCATGGGTGGTATAACTAAAAAATAATGCATACCATATATAATTTTTAAAATCATAAAAATATAAATATAATATATTCTTATCTTATCATTTTACCGAACAATATGTCTTTTTTCAATGGTGATAGCTTTAGAAAAATGTGATCCTTTAAATGAAACATCTTCTCCTTTATTCAATTATCAACATAACTTTTATGCCTACGTTAAGCCACATTGACCAATTTCTAGCTATGATAGACTTTTTAATCTCCTTAACTACATTTACGATAACTAGATTTTTCTGGAGATTATAATATCATGATGGAATATGAATGCATTTCATAAAAAAATATTATAAGTGTTAATTTTTATTATGGAGAAAAATCCAATTCTGTAAATAAAATATAAAAAAGGTTTATACTACTTCCACGATCTATTTAATTTTGGTGAACATGATCTAAAGTGTATATGAATATTCAGATTGTACTCTAGAAAATGGTGGTATAATGTAATGATATATATAATATCCCATATTATATAAATCATTTTTATCTTATAAATCCATGTATAAACTTCTAATATGATATTTTAAAATTATAATGTGTCTCTTGGGATAGGTTTCCAAACACCCCTTGGATCGTTTTCCATATAATTATATTATTAAAATAAAATGAATTAGGAATCATCATCATAAATATTATAGTTTATATTATCTAACATGAAATTTTATATTATGTATTTAATTATATTGGTGTTTCTATAGTATGAATAAATATTTTATCTATTATATTGTTATTAAAATTCCCCGTTTAGCTCTGATAATGATAGCACACATAGTCTCTTTTGAAAATCAAAATAAATTCCTAAAAATAATTTTTTATTAATCTCCCATTATAGATAGGTGTAATCATCTTTTTTTGAACCATGTTATCTTTTTGAGAAGTCATTTCCTATTATATTTTATATTATTTGTTAATTACATTGATATGAAAGTTGTTATGAATTGAAAAATAATAGTACATGATTAGTTATAACCATCCCATTATTTACTTTCTGATATTTATTATTGTGAATATTGACTCATTTATCATAAATATCATTTATTTTTCATAAAACTCACTCGAAAAAATGATCCCCCATATATTCAATGAATGATTACATAATACTACATAAGATCAAGTGTTGTGAAATTTTATCCATGTTAACTTGATGATTAATAATAATAAAATATATCAAATTACATAAGGATAGGCCATTGTATAATCTCTAATATATCACAGTAGATAAAAAATTGTTCCTTACCTATTGATAATTTTATCACCTATTAATTTTATAATTTAAATATTAATCTTGAAAAAATATCTATTCCATTAAACTGGGTGATTTTGATTTTTTCAACTTGTCTTCCTAGTTAGTAGTATTTCTTAGTAATGTATAAGTATTATTAGACAATTAATTATAACCATACAATCCAAGAAAAAGTTTTATTTCATTAGTAATTTATCATTTGGGATATTTTTAACCGTTATAGCCTTTGGAGTGTCAATAGATAAAAAGACAACAAAAATATGTTTATGTAATGAAACATCTAAAATCCAAATGACTCACTTATTAAATTTCCAAAAAACTATATTTATCTTATGGGATTAAGAACAATTCATAAATTAACCGAATGATCTTCATGTATCTTATATTATATCATTACATCATAAATAGATAACAGAATCAATTATCAAGATGTCCTTACAATACATAATTCATCATGTCTCTAAACACCGAGGACATATTAGTTATTCCAAAATTGATTCTTGAAAACCAATATTTCACATTCGTCATTTAAATTTTATATTTTGGTACATATTCCATATAATCCATTAATTTGTGATTATCCTAATGAATATCAAACATCAACATGTATTTATCACCTTATGATTATATAAAACTAATTAATGTTTGTTAAATGATACATGTTATTTATAATAAAACATGGATTTCATGAAAATTTATAAATAAACTAATTGATGCATACACCTAATTAAAAATAGAAAATTTTCCCACCAAGGTGAGACACCTAGATTAATGACCCCCTAAGAAATCATGTCTAATCAATTTTTTATTTATATTAGAAATTTTTATTTGGACTGTTCTATAATGTGTGTTAATTTTTTTCCATCATTGTTTAGAATAATAAACAATTAAACATCATGATCAGGTTGATATTAATGATATTCATTAATAAAGAGTGTAATGTAATCATACCAAATATATATATCATATTATTTTTTTAGAAAATTCATTATTATCTTCTACTTAATATTATTTTTCATTATGAATTTCATTGAGATGAGACACAAAATGTAATTCTATGATAGAATTTGTAAATAATGTATTTCTTATAAAAACACGTCAATCATTTCCTACCAAATATAAATTAACCCCATTATATTTTTATTAAATTAATTTATTATAGTTTTAGATACAATCCATCAAAAAAAAATATCATGTTCAACCAATGGTATAACAACTGGGATTGTATATATATTAAAAACGTGAATTGTAATTGAAAAAGATAATATATTTTTGTTATAATAAAATTTCATGTATGATTTTTAATTGAAAATTCCTTCCTTAATTTATCATATCATGATTTAATGATCATAGACATAATATAATATATAAAATATGTGCAAATTAGGAATAAAATAAATTAATTATAACATTAAGTTTATGATAAAATTATCTATTATAACATAATCTTGAACATTAACATCAATTATGGTCTTAATATAAATATAGAATTTAAAGTATAGTAATTTTTACTTTATACTTCCATAACACATGGGGTCTTGATATGAAATTCTTCATAAATTCTTATAATATATATATTGAAAAACAATATTGAATATTCAACCCATATACATGTGAGCTACATGGAAATTATTTACACAATAGAAGTAAACTCAAATTCTCTTCGGACAAATCCAAATGTTGATTCCTACCAGAATTATTTTACATTTGGAAATTTACCCATCTATTATGCATGTTTTTTAAGGTTAGTTTTTTATGAATATCACCTATCCTCTTGATTTTATTACATTCCATTGAAAATAAATTACATGAATAAGTATTTCGTTGTCATTATGGACTATTTTACTATATCCATAAAAATAAATATAATTAGAGAGACAAATTGGTTTTCATGTATCAATATTCTGTCTTAGTTAATGTTTATTTAAATTTATTTTATTCATTTATTTATATAACTTCATATTTATTAGTATTTTTAATAAATTATATGGATCAATCATAATCCCTATATTGATATTTTATTTCTGTAATAATATTTTACCATTTAATATATCACAATGCATGGAATGTATTATCTAGATAAATTTTCTGTTACACTAAAATTAATTGATAATTTTTTGTATTGAATGAAGGAGGATGACTATATAGAGTCACTAATATTTTATACATATATATTACATCATTTTTTATTTGAATTTATTATATTAGACAAACATAATCTTACATATTGTAGAGGTGTAGTAGATTTGGAATCATAGAACCATAATCAAGCATTTAATAGGTGAACTACCTCATCAACCTCTAACTCATTCATATATATCACTCTTAATATAAATAAAAAACTTAATAATGGAAATGGGATATAATAAAGGGTAAAATTATATGCCCAATAAGGGTAAACAAAATGAGATACATAAGATTAAAATGAACATAAGTGTTTGAAAAAACGAGAATAACATTCAAAAACCACACAAAAAATATCAAATATTGGAAAATGTAATATTAATATCATTAAGAACAACAATATAGGATAATTCATGTTTTTATTAAGATTTTTAAATTAAAATTTTATTTTAAAGAATCATAATTATAAACAATAAGGATAAATTATTACCACATGGGAAAAATTGAAAAGTGAGAAACTTTAAGTAAAATAATTACATTAATGATAAAATATCAATAGATTAAATAATATTATAATATTAAATGTTAATGGTTTCGTATATAAACCATTTAAATGGATATAAGTGCATAATATGACATTTGTATTAAAGAAGAATATTTGATATTAATATCCCTTAACAAAAGTCTTGACTGACGTCAAAAACATTTAATAAAATTAAAATAAATAAAATTTTACTATAAATATATTTAAAAAATATAATTACATTTATCATAACATATATTACTTACTTATAACAAATTATCAACTATTTATTTCAAATTCGATATTAAAGTAACTTTTCGTGTAATAAAAACTTATTTTGTATATATTTTGAATTTATTTTATTTTTCATATAACATTGACCATTTTTTCATCAGATTATTTCTATAAAAACGATATTCATATCATATATATTAAATAAATATAAATTTATATTGATCAACAAAATATTGAATTTTAAAATTAAATACAACATTTACATGGATAATAGACCGTACAGAGGCATGAATGTTGTTTCATTTTTCTATATGTAATGAAATAAATAATGTTATATAATATATTAAAAGTATTTATAAATTTCTATGTCATATATATGACATATATTAAAAAAACTATCCTTAGTACAATACATGTAAATTGTGAAGAAATCATATCGCTTCAGGTGGAAGTAGTCCTGTATTAAATTAAACAAAATAAATCTACATAAAGAGAATTGAATGTCAGATAAAAAGTAATACCATGATTAAAAAAATATAATATAATAACAATCATACATAAATAATAATTACATGATCATTTCCATCCTTGAAAAGTCTTATTGGAAAATAAGATGACATCAGTTCGCACTAAGGTAATCTGATGTACACGTGAATGATGATTTCATAACCCATCAGATAGAAGTGGGGAAGGATTTTAGACATTACCTATATATATAAAAATACATTGGAGAATATAATATAATCATGTTTTAATAAAAATTTATTGATATGTTGGAAGTAATAAAATTAAAATGATCAATAATGACCACTACCTCTTCCTCCTGTAACATCCTCAGGTCTATACCAAAATCTTTTTTTGGATAGATTTGTTCAAAAAATTTGGCTCTTATGAGGATAAAATTATTTTCTTGTGTGATGTTTTATGGTAATTTGTGATCCAAAAGAGATTTTATGTTTTGAAGTCGAGAAGAGAGGGGTGGCCTTTTATAACTGAGGTGAGTGTCATGTATTAATTTATTATAAAAATGGGTAACCACATTTTTCACATGAATAATTTTTCTAAAATGGGTGATTATTGAGAGTTATTCATTATAGGTTTCATATATTTAAAAATAAGAAATATTATAAAATATGTTAGAAAATTTTATCCCAAGTAAACCCATTTATACAAAAACCATAGTAAATAATTTTTACACTTTTCACTATTCATTATACTAAAATCATTAATTTAATTTGTTAGGTAAAATAAATTTTGTTTATAAAATTATTGAATAAATTTTTTAAAATAATATTCTCGGATGTGGAAAATATTAATTTAATGTTTATGCGATATATGTGATATGAAAAGAGGTTCTCAATAAAATATTCTCTAAATATTGAAAAAAATTTATACAAAATTCAAAAATAATTTATTGAATGATTGTAATATGGATTAATAGATATATAATTTGACAAATTTTATATTAAAACAAAATTATTATATAATATAATATTTTATATATATATAGGAAATTGGCTATCACTAATTGTAGTTCATTATTTTTCACAATTCATATAAGAATGTTTTTTTGAAAAAAAATCAAAAAAATCACCAAAATATAATTTTGACATGATGATTTTAAAAAGTATTTTATTCTATAAAATTTATTTTATAAATTTCTTATAAAATATTTTTTCCCCACAAAAAAGGCATAATTTTTTTAATGTCAATTTTTTAAAATATATAAAGGCATCACAAAAAATTGTGTATTTTATTATCAATATACATTATTTATAAAAAACCAGTATACATAAAATTTAAAATGATTTTTAATTATATTAATATCTATGTGTTTAACTACTATGTAATAATAGTTATGTTTAAATAATTTTATTAATAATATATCATGGTCTTGTTAAAACATAGTGTTTCATATAAGGAATGTTAAACTGTGTGTTCTATATATTGTAATATATAAAATAAATTACAGATATTTTGAAAAATAAAGATTCAGATATACTCATAATGTTACATTCTAACATGAGTAAAATGAATTTCCCCCTCAAAATTCATCATTTTAGTAAAAATGTATATATTTAATTATTCCTCATCATATCATCATGTTATTACATTGTTTTTTCTAAATGGTAGTTTCAACACAACTCTGTGATTAGGGGAGTGGTCCATTTTCATAGAAAATTTCTTGTATGATATATAATTTTTTTTGTTTTTTCATCATATGATATATCAAGGTCTAATTGTATGAAGTCTGACTACTGTAAATGTAATGTTTTATGTATTTAAATTTTCATTAGAGATACATGGAACACATAAAGGACTTGATATTGGTATTTTGGAAGCATCAATTGATAGTTTACCAACCCAACATGATCAATAATTTCAAAAAGGACCACTATTACTAGGGATTAAATTCCCTTTATTAATTAATATAATAAAATCATTCCATGAAGAAATTCATAGAATCACATTGTCATCCTCTCCAAATTCAATACCATATGACTTATTTTAATCAAAATATTTCTATCAACTTTGAGGAGTTTTGATGTATCGTTGAATAGTTTTAACATGCTCTTAAATTTCATCATCTTTACCAGGTCCTAATATTATTCTTTCTCTAAATTCATTATAGTATATTGTATCCCTAATATTATTTCTATATAAAGACTTTTAAAGAGCCATCATAATTCTCATGTGATAGTTACTATTGTATGGAAACTCATATAGAGTATTTTTTTGATCCCAAATATATTTTAAATAAAAAAGAAAATATATAAATAACACCAAAAGTGTTAGAATCGTTCTATCTGACTAAACCTATCTCTACGGATGATACACAATGTTAAATCTCAACCCCATATAATTTTACTATTGAATACATCACCGTAACATTGTGGTAAACTTTGGACTCAGATCAGACAAATGGAATGTGGTACTCAATGACTCCTTAACACTTCATTACGATATATCATAGAATTATTAACTATAGAAAAATATTATGTGATGTAGATGAAGTTATTTACCTTAGTAAGTAGATCAAATACTTTCAATATATTATTATTCTATTAAGTCATTTTGGGCACTCTAATGAAAAAATCATGTGGTATGATTTCATATTTCTATAATGTTATGGGTAATGGATGGAAAAACTCCTTAGTATTTTGACTCCAAGGTTGATCTTGATGGATAACCAAACACTGAGATTGAGACTTTGTGATAAATCAGTTTATGTCATCCCACCTGAAGTAATAATTCAAATCTATATAGATCGATTTATAAATAATATATAATAATGAGGTTACTCTAACAACTCATTCTTCAAGTTGAGTATAGAAGGAACACATACACATTTTTTGAATCCTAAAATTCCATCATTATCAAGGTTAAACTCATAATAATTTTTGACATTCTTTTGTATCTCTTCATCTTCTTTCCACACCACATTAATCGTCACATTGATAAATGGGTTACGATTCATTGTTAAATATAATATATATGTCATTAATTTTTGATTTCTATGGTCATAATTTGAAAAAATTTGAATATTAGATTTTTTTTGTGATCCTTAACATAGATAAGAAATTGGGATCCTCTCAACTCAATGAATCGGCAACCATGTTTAATATCCCTGGGTTGTAATGTATTAAGAATTAAGTATCATTAAACTTCTCTAATCTTCTTCTCTAGCACATATTGATGTATTTTACAATTAATATATACTATCAAATTTTTTGAGCAGTATATATTCAAAAAATTTATATATATCGACAATGACACCATATATTTAAAGAAACAATTACTAAAACTAACTCTAAATTATGAGTTATATAATTTTCTCATGATTCCTCAATTATCATGGGGAATATTCTATAAAAATTAAATATTCTTCTGAAATCATCCAAATCCCTTCATTAATACATCACTACAGAATAAAAACCCATCTCTAATATAAGTTGATGTAAAAATTGGGAAACTAAGTAATCATCTCTTTGTTTCCATGATATTTTCCTCCAATTAATCATTGAATTGGATGTTATCTCACTTCTATGTTAAATTGGTGAGTGAATTAGATAGTTTTAAGAAATCCTCCATTATATTTTGATAAAAGATATAAATCCATAAAAAATAAAAAACATTGTCACAGTGGTTTGTGTGTTCCAACACTATATAGCCTCTATATTTTATAGATCAACTTATATAACTTTCAATGAGATTATATATCCCAAAACTGATAGGTTTTTCAAAAACAAATCACACATTTAAAATTTGAAATATTGTTTGTCCATCCTTTGGATATTTTTTATAATATTATAGAGATATTTATTCAATTCCTTTCTATTTGAATAGATAATACTATCATCTAGGAAAATATCATGAACTGATCAAGGTAATATCTGAATACTCTATTCAATAAATAAATGATGATATAGTGGGGTATAATAAAACCAATTGCCATCACTATATATTCGTAGTGTCTATACCTTGTATTGAATATTTCCTTTTTTATTGTATCCTTAATGACACTTAATTTATGATATTCAAAATTATTGTTGATCATTGAAATATATTTAGCTTCTTGTAATTTATTATATAAGATATCAATACATGTAAGAGGATACTTGTTCCTAACTGTTATCTTATTCAGCTCTTGATAATCAATGTGGAGTCACATCTATCAATAATTATTAAAAAATTATTATTATTTCACTATAATGAGAGTCAAATTCCAAAATTAATTCTTTTTCAATGTTGTTATAATGATTTTTTAATTCCTACGACATAATCAAGACATTTTATAGGGATTATTATAAATTAATCTGGAACTAGGTATGAGTTATATTGAGAAATCATTTTCAAAATTAGGTGGAATACTAGGATCCTCTTCTAGAAATAAATAAATAAATTCTCTAACAAGAGGAATACTATAGATGTAATATTCCCCAAACCATCAATGATAAAAAAACCCTTGAAAATAGGAATTTAGACCCATTATATGGTTTCCAACTCCATCTGTAGTTTTTTTCTTATCATCACATTGATTGATGATAAATGGTTGGTTTAGAATATCAAATTTGAGGACCCTAACTAAATAATGGATGTGATATTTATGTGAAAAAATTAAATACCTTCCTAGGATGACATCAAATTAATACATGTGATTAATTACAATATTTCCAAGAAGCACAATGCCATCAAATTTAGCCATAATGGAATTATATACCCGAGATACGATAATTATAGCATTATGTATTTCACAGGTAATTCCAAATATAATATTTTTAGTCAAATATTTGTACCAATAAAAAAATGTATATATGGATGAATGGGTATATCTAGACTCAAATAAGAAATTATTTAATCTAGAGTGGATGCTATTTTTACCACTCACCATGTTATTATAGATCCCCTCTTATGAAAGAGTTATTGTATGTTATTTTACATTTTCAATTAGATTAATATTTTTTTGACATCAATCATCTTCATTAAACTTCATATTTTGGAAATATTTATAACAGTAGTAATACTCCATATTTTTGATACACTAGATTGTGGTTGGTGAATTAGGTTTCTTATTCTCTCTATTCCAATTGCTAGCTAGTTTCTTCCCATCACATCAGAAATCTATTTCTCAATGACCTTCCAATAAACCTTTAAAATACATTCGAGTGCCATTAAAACAATTATATTTATTGTAAATCCAACAATTTTTAGAATAAAATTTTCATATTCTTTTTATATCTATAGATCATATATTTTCTATTCAATTCTATTATTCTCTTCTAATCAAACACATGATATTAATATATAAATAGAACCACCAATTAAATAATGAGAGCACGTCAAAAAAACACTTTATATAATTTAAATTCTCTTCTACATATTTCCCATCAATGAAATATCTTGCACCACAAAATAATTTAACAACCATTTATTGAAGTTGGATTATAAGACCATAAGAAAACCATTTATGTTACCAAATGAATTTTCATGATGGTACATATAATTTTTTCATGTTTACATAACTTCGTTATCATGGTAACAGTTCCCTATGACCTAAGTGATTACATGAGAATGTTAAGGGACTATTCAGAGCCTAGATATCCATGTTTGGTAATAACTAGGCTAACTTCATGGTCTAACCAAACTATTCCCCCTTGACAATATAGTTTTACCAAGCAATATATTGTGTACTAGATTGCTATAATGGAGAAAACAGTTTCACTACACTGTGAATCCTATGTTTCATGGACATGTGGGTCCTAAAGACATTTTTATACTGTATTTTTCCATAGGATTTGTTTTGTTGATCAAACATTATTCCATTACTCTACAGGAGATTCCTTGGGATTTGCATCTACAATGTTGGTGCACATATTGTCCAATTGTGTGGTCTGACAGTGTGTCCCCATTAATGAATGGAAAATAAAAGTTTTCCTTTAAAATTGTTTTAACATACCTCTTTATTTTTATTTTTTCATCCATTGAACAAATAAATTACTTATCCTCATGTTGAGCTCAGCCTCCCTTCTAGCCTAGATTCTTAGATATCTCTCTCGTCTGGATTCTGATTGAAGCACCATTGAAATGTTGGATCCCTCTCAGAATGAGATCTTATCAATTAACTTTTTTTCTTCCATTATCATGGAAACTATTTTTCTATTTTTTTGCAAGATAATATGACATATTTTTAGGAAATATTTTTATTTATTTTTATTTATGATATTTGACATTAAACATGTGGCTGATATTGGATGAGATGTAATCTATGGACATTAGGTACATGGCCTAAAAATTTTCCCTAAATGTTTAGGTGTTTTATATTATATTGTATTTCTATAGCATGATATAAATTTCCATGTGTATCCTTAAAACCTATTTCATATTTTTAATTAATTTAATCGCATTAGGATAATCCCTTATAGATTTATTAAAATATTAGGGGATTTCTATATCATTTTTTGGTACCCCTTTGGGTTTGATAAATTAAATTCTCAATTTGAATGAATGTTTAAATAACTAACCACCTATTAAATGATTTAGATTGATATTTTAATGGGTTTTACATTTCTTCTGAATTCAAAATATTAATTTAAATAAATTCAAGTGGGTATTGTGGCCACTCTAAATGTTTTATATTAATAAATGGATTTTATAACTTTGGAACCAATAATAAAACATTGGTAAAGGAATATAAATGATTAAAAGTTGATGCCTCATGATGCTTATAATAAGAAAATTGATATTGTTCAGTGGAAATGGTTAGTTTATTTTCTATAAATTGGTATTAATGATCCCATACATTGGTTGATAGACTTGGATTCCCAAACTATTTGTGTTTAATTGGAAAATATGTATTTTGTTCCATGTTACCATGTTTTGGGAATTGGGGATGAAGAATCACCACTTTATATTGATTGATGATAATTATGTATCACATCATTATGATATTAAGTGAAAATACAATTGATGGATACATTGGATCAATTGAGTAGACAAGGATGCCTGAGATTCACCACATGTCCGACTAGCATCTATTATCGATGTATATGCCATTCATGAACCAGCCCGAGTCAACCCTAAACCAGTCAAACTGGCCAACTCGTGACAAGTCCCAAGAGGCATTCCAGATCCTCTGGGGATGGCGACAAGCACCAAGGGAATCATTATAGTACACAAGGGAGAAATTTCACTCATATATAAACAATCAATCAAACAGAGGAATGAAATGGACAACCCAAAATAAATTTACATAAAAATTGAACTAAACATTATTTGTACAAGAAACTAAAAGTACAACTAAACCAAAAACTCAACTAAGAAATATAGTTATCCAAATAACACCATGTGACCCCTCTAGTCACTCTCCAATAAAATGATCACATGTCACCCAAGGCGATCCAACTTGAGCTGAAACATTCACAATGGCTAAAACAGAAGAAGACTATAAGCTTGAGTATTATAACTCAGCAGGTTATCCTGATATTATATTCCCAATGCACTTCCATTAAAATAAAAGAATAATTATTTTATAATTTTAAATATAAGATATAAAATTATTTTTTCCAAATGAGGTAACATGATAAAATAATTATCTGGAATAAACATTGATGTTTAATAAACAAAAATGCATGTAACAATTTTTCAAATATGTGAAACTTCCAAATGAAAATAATTTTTAAGAGGGAGGCTTAAAAGAAATTAAAATTTTAAATAAATAACACAAACTACTTAATTTTCCACGCAAACACACCATATTCCGATGGTGAATAAAAAATAACCAATGTGTACAACTCACTGGAAACCCCTAGGCACTAGTTAGTTGTGAGCTCCAAGTACCTCGTATCTCAGTGAAAGTAACCCAAATAAATATTCATTCTCATGCACATGAGCCACTAGTAAGGTGAATAACCTGAAACTATTTCTCCCACAACATCATCATACTCATAGTTTAGTTAATTTTTTCATTGTCAATCTTTCTATGTGAAATTGGGGCCAAACTGCACAAAATCACTAGAATACTAGTACATGTTCTCCCACCTAGTTACTCGGGATTCACATAGTGCTCAATCAAGTTACAAATATTTTCAAATACACATTTCACATCCAAATTACATTCCCAAATGATAAAAACACAAACATACCATTCATTCATCATATTTCTTTCACGAATCAATAATCCACAAAAAATTTGTATACAACAATTTCAAGTAGTGTATTGAGGCATTCCACATAAAACTCATTCAAAAACAGTATTTGAATTATAAACACACAACAAGACCATTACCAAACATATTTTTCATCCCTACATACATTTATGAAAATAATTTCATGGAAAATTAAACAATACAAATTAAAACAACATGGTATATACAAGTAAAACACCCATTTTCATTTTTATGAAAGACCAAACAGGCCCTTAATCATATTCCCAAAACTAACAGTTGAAAAATTCTGCATCTTAATTTTTTTTAAAGACGTATATACACACCATATACATTATCAACCCACATTCATAAATCCCATGAAAAACTCAGGTTACATATTTGAAACATATCCATTTTCATAAGAATGTGAAACATGTCATTTTCCAACAACTCGGGCCAAAACATATTGTAAACCAAAACCCATTTATTTGTAAAACCAAATAAAAATTGGAAATCCATAAAAGTCTCCCAAAATAATTTTTTAAATTCTTCCAATTTCTTTAAAAATAAAAAAAATCATTTTAAATTTCACTATACACATAAAATCCAACTAGGCAATTTACCGAACACCTGGCGTACAGTCTTTAACAAAAAAAACATTCGTTAAGCACTTAAAAAGGGATAAAATACCGTTTTCATGCCATAAAGTTATTCAAGCCACTGAAAAATATTCAAAATTCAATAAACTATGTGTGAAATCTCATGGAATAATTTATCAAACACGAGGAATGCACATTTATACTAAAACAACTATATTTTTAACAAAATAAGTCATAAAACAAATTTTGCACCCAAAACCTTTAAAACCACAGTTTCACAGTAGAAAATATCATATAAATGAGGTTATGAAATTATCATATTGATGAAACATAAATGATATAGTCTTTTATAGGGACATCCTACCTCAAATCATTGGGGTAATGGAAATGCACAACCAAAATCACCCGCCGCGGGATTATAAACTCTAAAACTATGAATAACAGAACTAAATGAATATAAAATCAATAAAAAACATTTGATAACAGAACCCTATAACTATAATCACTATGAGGGATTATAAAACCATGATAAAATGAATGGAGGAAGAAGAGGGAGGAGAATAGAGAAAGAATCTCACATAATCAACTAGAAAACTCTTCGTATTCCATTAGATATGAACCCATAAGGGAAAGTGAATGGAATTAAACATCTTGGAGAGTATCCTAAGATAATTAAGAACCAAGTAAAGAATAATTTAGGAAAAAGAGTTTGAATAGAATGATTTATTTATTAAACAATTTCCCTTCAAAATTCTAGACGATTTGAGAGAAATTGAGAATGTTGTCCCTTATCCGTGACTCATATGAGCTCAAAAGAGGGGAAATAGATAATGGGAATGAGTATAGGGGTATTTTATTCGGTTGTGTGGTAGAATTATTGAAATATATTAAATATATAATTATATATAAAATTAAAAAATTATTTTTTTAAAACTAGATAAAGGCCCATGGGTTGGCCCAATTCCTAAATAAGTAACCCAATTTCATAATGATTATGAATTTATATGCGGCCCAAAAGTGTATGAATGTTTTGAAATATCAATAGAGGCTATGTGGGAAGTGGAATGGGTGAAAAAGATTGAAAAAAATATTTATAAATGAAACGAATTTGGATTTTAAAATTGGAAATGGGGTTACAGATGGCCCAAATAATGAAGTAGCCATCATTTCTCAAAAAAACACCTAATCTAGCAATGGGGAACCCAAATTAGGGGTATTAGACATAGATGAAACATAAAAACTTAAAATTAATCTCACTGATCACCCATGAAATGGATCAGGATTTCAAATGAACCAGATCAAAATAATGACATGAAAAACCGGGTGTGACAATTCGCTCAACCATTAACGATTTCCGCACCCAGCAACCCTTAATAAATTTCAGCTAAATGATCCACACCTATGGATTACCTATCAACATGATCCATCCTCTAAATACAATAATATATCATCAAAAATAAATAAATTTTAGTGCTATACGTCAAACAAAAAACACAATTACTCACAATCACTGCCAGAGAATCAATGGAAATATCAAGCCACCACCTTCACAACCAAGCCAAGAACCCGATTGTTAGGCATTCTCCCAATAAACCATACAATCACCCAAAACAAAGAGAAGATAAGAAAACCAAATACACTAGGCGATTACAGAAGGGACTCCCCACCATTAATAAACAACTAACAGTAGGAAAGTTCTTCGGAGGAAAAGTTAACGAGACTTATGGTGGGTCTCCCAACCATTATAACCCAACTTGCAACGAAAAAACAAGAACTAAATAATTTACTAGAATTGGGACACAATTTCACAATTCCAAAATATAATATCCCAAAACAACATAACATCCCATGTTGAGAAGGTTATAATATGAACATCTAAACCACCCACTCCCGAATAGAGGGGATAAGAACTGGGTCAACATAATCAGCAAGAATCCGGACCCCAACCACTCGGGGAGGGGAGGGAAGGGGAACCAATAATTTTCCACCGGAACAATAAAAGAAGCCGTAGAACTACCCAAAACTCTCCACCTAGGAGTAGTTAACACTAGAACTGCACCTAATTTATAGAGGTGGTCCACGAAGGGAAATTGATCAGAAAACGACATCCATGAAGGCATACCCATAGAAACTATGTGAGGGGTAAGTCCACCATTATTGTTGAGAAAAATGGATAATCATAGTGTTGAGGAAGAAAAATAGAGAAATAGAAACTCACATACCACAATGGGAGAGGTATGAGCCTGGTCAATCTCCTCACACCTCTGGAGATTTCATGGTTATGTGAAAAGCTTCATTCCGAGGCCTATGGATGGAACCCTGATTCTCGAAGCATTTTCTGCACTACAGTCAGGGTGATAAGGATCACACCACTCAAAAAAACTCACATGCTAAACAAAAAACCTTCATCTCAATAAGAACACATAGATTCATATCAAAACTTTGTCTCACTTTGAATGTGGGCCAGAACTGACAAGGAATACGGTGAAACATATCAACATCACCAAACACAACTGCTATGTCAAAATGATTTATCATGACATGGAAGTACTTTAATTCGATAACAAAAAGCTCTCTTTTTCAACTAACGGGATGATGAATTATTTCCGGAGGTGTATCTAGACTGTCAAACATGAGAAATAATCCTTATGTTTATCAATTAGAAATCATGCTAACTTAGAACTATCTCTGGCCATATCACAACATCCAACACATCTTTAGAAACCCACCGAACATTACTCCATAACTGAGCCACCAACAAGATATCATCTAAAGATACAACCATAGTTACACTTCTAGATCACAAGGAAGCTTACTGAATAATAAATAAAAATTATTCTATGATAATTAAAAATCTATACACAAAACCATTTTTCTATATACAATGGCTACAATTTTTCAGTTCAAAACACTTTTGAAAAACAATCTAATTTGATGGGATTCCACATTCACTTAAGTTGTTTCATCAAGACTCACTCACATGAACTTTTCCATGCCCTTCCATGCACCAAACCACAATTCCATATAATCCACCCTTCTAGATATCAATAATACCATGCATGTGAGAACCCACGAAAACACCAAAGGCTAATAAAACAACATCATTCCAAATATCATTTACAATCCAAATGAAAACTAACCACCAAGTCATTTTTTTTCAGATTCTCAAAATAAAAAAGCCTCATCAAGAACCATTTTCTGAAAAAACTAAAACGTTTAATTTTTACCATCTTTTAAAACAACCTTGCAACTCCAAACAACCCCTTCCAATTTTCTAGAATTCAACATGGTCTATTTTCATAATCTGATTGCCATTGGGACCAATACCCTTTCTAGGAAAACTCCAACCACTCAAAATAAATTCTAAATAATAATTTATTAGATTCAAACACATTTAAAATTCCCATAACACCCCATTTAAAAAAATATATTCAGAATTAATCTAAAATTACTCACAATTTTAAAACAATTTATTTCAATAAACCACAAGTTTTGAATGGGGACAACCTAATACTATTAAATAATTTCCACTTCCATCCCAATATTTGTTTAAAAAAAACAACCTTCCCAAATACATTCTTATATTTAATTTTTGAAAACCCCCTTTCCACATTTCTAAATCCAATCCTAACTTTAAAACCCATTTCAATTATTCTCACACAAGAAATTTCAAAACATATAATCAGAATTCATGAAAGGTACAAGAAACCAAAAAAAGGGAACTAGTGTCGGTGGGTGACTTTACCATATGGTTAGTGGACATATGTCAAACACAAAACAAACACAGAGATACTTATTATGACCATGCCCTGGCTCCACATGGCTTACCATGACCTGTGATATCATGGAGGGCATTATATAGACTCTACTTGTCATATCCCAACACCAAACAATCCAAAAGAACAAAAGACATTACTAAAACTGGACTTCCCATTTAAACCTGATGATTAGAATGAGAAATAGTTCGCAAAACTCTTCCCGAACAAACCCCAAAAGTCCCATAAATTCTACTCCATCTACCTTGACCACCCCCAAATAACAAGGGTGCTCATAATGAATATTCTGTTTATAGCCAACCTGTATTGATACCATTTTTTCATGAACCAGCCCAAGTCAACCCTGAACCGGTCACCCAGGCCAGCCCGTGACAAGTCCTGAGAGGCATTCCTGATCCTCCTAGGATGGTGACAAGCACCAAGGGAACCATTACTGTCACGACCCATCCTACGGGCCCATACCGTGACAACCCCAAGCCCAACTTCCATAGGCCAGGGGCTGGTGACTAGCACGAAAGGCATAAATCCTCATACTAGGAAGGAATTTCCTTTATAAAAGTAAAAAAACACAACGGATTATGCAACTGAAGAATGCACTAAGTAAAAGTGTACAGATGGTCACCTCAACACCTCGAGTCCATCCATCTGCTCTGGATTTGACTGGCCAAGTGGTACACCTCTGGGTACCTCTCAGCTCTACAAGTCTCTACCTAGATCAGTGATGTCCGTTGTCTGCATGCAACACAATGTAGTACAGGTATAGCCCAGGTAGGGGTGATTACACGATACTCATTAGGGACCCCGAGACCCCCGAAGGTCTTCCAGAATCCACGAATGATGAACCAGAGATTGAATATACAATCACGAAGTATCAACCATCTCAACATAGGTATATAATCATACATATACATAAGTTATCAATCCCATTTCGACTCCAACTATCGAGGCAAAGAACAACCTAGTGCAAACAAGAAAGAAGTCAATCACATCGATTATAATGATTGAAAGTCAAAACTCAGCTCACATAGGAATACTTGTTTCGTATTGTGATAGAGATGATCAGATGTATCCACTGATTCATCTATGCTGTCAGACCCACACAGGATACAAGACCAGCTAAGCTGTCAGACTCACACATGATACAAGACGAGCTACTCTGTCAGACCCACACAAGATACAAGTACAGAGGTCAAACTTCCGGACCCACATAGGATACAAGAACAGTAGTCATTGTTGTAAACTGCGTGACCTACACAGGCTACAATAACTGTAGTCATCGTTGTCGAACACACGAAGGATCCTAGTACAGTAGTCATCGCGGTCGAACCCATAGAGGATTCCGGTACAGTAGTCGACGCAGTCACAACCAGCTCTAGGGTTCGCACACACAACATGCTCGATTCTAGGAGGGTCCACTCCTTGAGAAAAAAGGGGTTGATACATGAACTATCACAAAGTCTGGAGTTGTTTTATCCCGATGTTCTATCACATAAAAAGGAACCCAACATGACAGATGGCGCGCCAATTGGACGCCCTGTCTGAGAGTTATTGGTTTTTCCATTCTAGAGACTCGGTTGGAAATTTACTAGTTCCAAAACCAGACGTTTTAAAAAGTCATAAATAACTCACTTAGAATATCTCAAAAGGAACGCTTCGTTGCGAGGGTCCCAGTGCTGCAGACGGGGCGTCGATCAGACGTTTAGTCTTTAAGTTATTCACATTTAAGTGAAACGGGTCTAGCCCATCATGCCTGGTGGGCAGGCAGGTCGGCCCGACATAGTTCGGCGGTTTGAACCTGGTTGGGGGTCGGCCTGGCCCATGTGGCGTGGCGTGGCGTGGCCCGATTGGCGGGGCCTGGCCTGCTGCAGGCCACAGCATGGCCCCCGGTTTTCTGAAACGGCGCCGCCGAGTGGCGCCGCCCCTCCTGTCTGGCCGAACGGTCTTCCCGGCGCGAGCATCCCACACATGCGGAGCGCGGTTCTCCCACGTGGCACCTGCGGGTGCCGCGACCTCCTTCAACCCGGCTCGCAGGCAGCCAGACGGTTCGCCCCCAAAGCGGCCAGTAGAGGACGGGCTCCGGTCCTCCGCAGCACGGTGCCCCTAGTGGCACTGCGGTCTCCCTTTCCGGCCAGATGCGTCCAGCCGGTTCATCCGCAGCGCAGTGCCCTCATGGCACTGTGGTTCCTTTAGCTCGACCAGTTCTTCCTCGGCTGACCATCCTGTAGATTCAGGCCGCGGTTCTTCTCTATGTGGTCGGCACATGGCCTCCGCTTCCTCTCATCGCCATCATGTCCGATTTCCATTGAAAAAATAGTCAATAACCATCAGAGGGTCGTCGAGATGTGTTCGTTTGGCCCACAGCCTCCACGTTAGACGATATAAATTGGCCGATGTCAAAACAAGCATTCACCAAGGATGAAATATAATTTCATTAACTTAAAAAATTATATCAAACCCCCTACATTTTATTTTAAATTGACGGGAATTGGTTTGTCGTGGGGGAAGATAATGTTTTCATTGTTCGTCATATGCTTCTACTTCTGAGCTCGTGCGTTGGTCCGTTGGTGGTGAAGAGGAAGGAAGAAGGGTCGTCAAAGATATCCTACATTGGAAAGGGCTTTCTAGGAAGAAGCTGAGGATGAATTTGTCTTTGCGGACATCTTCGCATTCTTCATTGGAGGAAGCATAATCCTCCAAGTGTTGGGCATGGAATAACTTTACCAGTGCTTCGTCTCTTGGTGAAGCCTTCCTAAATCCTCCTCCCAAACTCCATATAAATAGGACTGGGGGAGAGGTATGAAACCATCATGTAATTTATGAGGGTTCATTTATTAAGAACCTTCCTATGTTCCAACGATGCGGTTAAAGAAATAAAGGGTGTCAAGTGAATTTAAAGCGTTGGTGCATAAAATTTATTGGAAGAAGTTAATTTTATATTGAGAAATAAAATTAATTGATAGCTTTAATTTAATGTTGACACATAACATTTAATTTCATGTTGACACATAAAACTAATTGATAACATTAATTTTATGTTGGAACATAACATTAAATGAGAGGATTGTGAGGTTTCCTCTACCTCCACATTAAATGGGGTGGTTAATCCCCATGTGGAGCTTTTGAAAAACATAACCACATGGAGTGAGTTCAACTAAAATAAAATAATTTGTTACTTATTATTATTTATTAATCCCGTGAAACACAAAAACAAACTCTCATACCCGATCATCTGTCGTCGAGGTGAAAGCTTTCATAATATAAAACTGGTACTATGAGTTCAATGTTACCCTCAGATTTCCATTCCAGGAACCCATTCAAATGTTTGAAAAAATTCATATGTTATTTTATTGAACGTACCCGAAAAAAACTTCTGAAATTTATTGCGGGCTCACCAGGCCTCAAAATCATCTGCCTTCAGAAACTACAGACTCTCCAATTTCCAAAGAATTAACAAAAAAAAATCCATGAAATTTCAAAGTCATTAAATTACCCCCACATCAAGGCTTTATGTCCCCATAATGCTACCACTATCAATAGGGAAACAAAAAGGGCCACTGAGCACGCATCTGAGCCTCCCGCTCCCATGTGCTCTCCTGGAGGTTCTTGTGCTACTAGTGAACACGCACCAGAGGAATATTCCATCCACATAGAACTCGTTCCTGTCGATCCGCAATCTCTACTAGGTCCTCAGTGAATGTCTATTTTTCATCGATGTCTAGCTCCTCGTGGTCAATTATGTGGGACGTGTCATCCACGTATCTTCTCTACCGAGATACGTTGAAGACACCATGCACCCGTTTCAACTATGGTGGAAGGGCCAGGCGGTAATCACCTCGCCTACTCTATTGAGTACCTCAGACTGCCCGATGAAGCGCGGACATAACATGCCACCCCGTCCAAATCATCATAGACCTCATCGAGGTGATACCCATAGGATGACGTGGTCGCCATCCATGAACTCTAGAGGTCTCTGTCTCCTATCAATATATTACTTATGTCTCCTCTATGCAGTCTTCATCCACTCCTGGAGGGTCTTCACCTTCTCTGTCATAGAATGTACCATCTCTGGTCCTACAAGTTCTAACTCTCCAGGTTCTGTCCAGTACATAGGTGATCTCCATGGTCGGTCGTATAGTTCATCTTAAGGTTCCATCCTGATGGTGGAGTGATTGATGTTGCTTTACGCAAACTCCACCAAGGGTAAGTGATCATCCCAACTATGACCAATGTCGAGGACACATGCAAAGAGCATGTCCTTGAGTGTCTGAATTGTCCTCATAGTCTGACCATCCGTTTAAGAATGGAAGCCAGTGCTCAAACGAATCTGCGTCCTGAAAGCCTCTTGTAACCCATTTAAAGCCATGAAGTGAAATGAGCATCTTGATAAGAGACGATAGTCAATGGAACACCATGATTCCATATGATCTCCTGAATGTAGAGGTTTCCCAAGCTCTCAACTGCGCCCTGCTCTCAGATCGGTAGCAAGTGGGATGTCTTGGTGAGTCATCTATGATCACCCAGATAGTGTCATGTCCTCTAGATGTACGTGGAAGCAATGTCATGAAATCCATAGATAGCATGTCCCACATCAACTCCAGAACCTCTAAGGGTTGTACCAAGCCTCTTGGTACCTGGTGCTCTACCTTCACTTATTGACAAGTGAGGCATCGTGAAACGAACATTGCAACTTCCTTCTTTATACCCTACCACAATTGCTGTCGTCTGAGGTCCCAGTACATCTTAACCACTCCTAGATGTACCGCTAGTGGGGATGTTTGAAACACTCTTAGAATCTCCTCCTGTAATGCAGTTGGTATCATGGTACATCCCCTGAAGAGTATGACGTGCCCCCCACCTTCATAAAATCCATCATGTGCTCTCCTAGAGGATATCTACGCATGTCGCGTCTCACAGTCAATGTCCCCACATTGTGCCTCCCTGACTCGCTGAAGAAGTGGAGGGGTGACTGTGAGATACTGAAGAAAGGCTTCTCCATCTATATCCATAAAGGATATCTGCAACGTGGCTAGTAGCTCTGTCACTTATCCTAGCATCTGAATGCCCAATCTCCTACTGAGAGCATTAGATAAAATGTTTCCCATCCTAGGAGTATATAAAAAAACAATGTCATAGTCCAAGTGGAACTCAACCCATCACCACTGTCTCAGGTTCATGTCCTTCAGCGAGAAGATGTACCTGAGACTATAGTGGTCAGAGTAGACTATAAGGCACTCGCCCATCAGATAGTGTTTCCATATCTTCAAGGAGAAGAACACTACTGCTAACTCCAGGTTATGGGTAGCGTAGTTCTGCTCGTGTTTTCTCAACTATTGTGAACCATATGTGATCCCTGCTCACTCCTGCATTAGGAAACACCCGAGTCCAGTCCCTGATGCATCGTAGTAATCTACATAGCCAACACCCTCCTCTGATAGCCTCAACATGGGAACATTAGTCAATCTCTATCTTAGAACCTGAAAGCACTGTTGGCACCTCTCTGACCACACGAAGGCTTTCCCCTTCTTCATCAAAGATGAAAGTGGTGCTTCCACTCTTGGAAAAACTGGCACAAATATACAATAGTTCCCAGCCAGATCCATGAAACTATGCACCTCCGTCACGCTCTTGGGTGGCTTCCAAGCAAGTACAGCCTCGATCGTCACTAGATCCACTACAACTCCATCCACCGAGATGATGTTTCCCCAGAAGTGAACTTCTAGAATCCAGAACTAGCACTTCAAGAGCCTACCATAAATCTAGTGCTCTAAGAGTGTGTCTAGTACTAACCACAAATGAGAGTCATCCTCCTCCTTAGTGGCTGAGTAAATCAGTATGTCTTCGATGAATACTATGAAAAAACGATCAAGATAACGCTGAAATGTCTTGTTCACAAAACTCATGAACATTACGTGGGCGTTTGTTACACCGAATACCATAACCAAGAACTCATAGTGGCCATGTTGACATTTGAAATTCATCTTCTGCACATCCTCATCTCAAACTTTGTGCTGGTGTTAGCCTGATCTATGGTAAATCATTGAGAACCAGTGTTCTACCTTGATCTAATAAAAGAGGTCATCAATCCTCTGAAGTGGGTACTTGTTCTTCACGGACACTGGATTCAGGCGACGGTAGTTAACGCACAGTCGTATTCCCCCATCCACGTTCTTGGTGAACAAAATTGGAGAAGCCCAGGGTGAAACACTGGGACAGATGAATCCCTTCCCCTGCAAGTCCTCCAGCTGTAACTGCAGCTCACAAAGCTCAGCGGGAGCCATCATATATGCTGTAGTAGATATTAGTGATGTCCCGGGGTAAAGGTATATGTATATGTCTACCTATCTACGAGGAGGTAGTCCTGAAACATTGTTTGGAAATACATCTGCGTACTGATCCACCACAACAGGATAAATCAGACACCGCACATCAACCATTTCGAGTATGAGACTAGCCAACTGATATGTGATCGGCTACCCTATCCTCTCTGTACGTCCATCTTGTGCTAAAATGTCTCCCTTCTCATCGGAGAAGGTGAAACTGGCCCCATCTGTGCGGACACACCACACTTTGTGCCTAATACAGTTGATCTGAGCATGGACTGTAGATAAGTAGTCCATACCCAAGATGGCGTCGTAAGGCCTTGACACCACTACCAGAAGATCCTAGCCAAAGCTCTTGCTTCCAAGAGTAAGCTCTCACTATGGGAACCTGTGCGTAATGGTCGATTCTGCTCCCGTAGGAGTCATTAGCCATAAGGATTGAGCCAATAACTCCATCAAAATTTCTGATCCCCAAACAAGGGATGAAACAATAAACGAATGACTCACACCTATGTCTATAAGTACAGAAAAAAGGGTGGAGTAGACACAGATAGTACCTAAAATCATCTCAGGTGTGCCGTGGTCATAGGACTTGACTACCTGGAGTTGAGCCTGTCTCTGCTCGCCAGCTCTCTATGGTTGGGGTGGTCCTCCTAGGGGTGATGGTGGTAGAGCCTCGAAACATCATCCACCAACTGCTTCTTGGACAGCCCCTCTTCCTTATCCGCCCGCAACCGCCAGACCACCATGGTCAAACCTCTACCTCTTCCTAGGACGTATTTCTACTATCTGATGCTCGTCTGCATAGTGGGTCGGGCAGTCATGAGCCATGTGGCCCTACCTGCAGCTTGCATAGCACTGCCTTCTCCTCATAAGGCTAGCTCTGTTTCGTGTTCCCCACACAACCGTACCATAATCTTGAGGTCGCCCACCTGATGGCCTGGTCCGTTTGGACGTCTGCGTCAACTATCTACTGCTGGCTGCAGAAGACTATGTTACATGTCGCCCTGTGGTGGGTCTCAGTGTTGGAGACTGCTCACCAAGAAATCTATCCACTATTAGGGCTCGCTCTAGCACCCCCGCCTGTGTCGGGATGCTGAGGGGAGTCGTTGAAGCCCTAATCAGATGCCTCAGCCCTTGCACGAAGGTATGGGAACTGAAAAATGGGTCCCATACCATATCTGTGTATGATTGTGAGAGGTCAGTGAGAATCGCTGAGTACTGAGCTACTGTCATGCTACCCTGCTGCGGATGAAGTAACACCTGAATCCACACCACAAGAAGGGTGGCAGGAAAATAATCTGAGTGGAAGAGACTCTCGAAGTCCATCAAAATTAATGATGCCTCGTCATGCACCTGGAGCATCAGGCTCCCCCATCTACCTGCTGCTTTTTTCACGAGACACGCTGCAAGGATCACTATAAGGTCGGATGGTGTCCCTACCAATCTGAAAACTTTGGTGATAGCCTCTATCCACTCCTCAGCTAACTGCATGTCTGTATCTCTGCGGAACCTGGGCGTCCTATGTCTCTAGAACTCATGCAACGCACTCAGGCGGTTTGTACTCTCTGCTGCTGGGGCCGGTGGTATCAGTGGTCCAACGGGTAGAGGTGTCACTGGTACTTCTGCAGTGATGGGGCCCTGTAATGAGGCCTCATCGCTCAGTGGGCTACCATCACGTATGTAACTTGGAATCCTAGATGTCTTCCTTAGCGGGTCAATCATGAAAAGAAATATGTGTGCCATGGTCAAATAGTATACCATGTCAGCTGACTCATATTAATAAAAAAGAAAACTTTTTAAAGAAAGCACACACACAATCATTGTTTTCATGCACTGAGTCAAAAATCAGAGGTCAGGGTCATGGTGTATGAATATGTCAACGGCCACACCAACACTAAACACCCTGGATTGAAAACCACAGTCAATACTCTTAATAATATTGCTTCATAGAAAAGAATGATCAGACACCTAAGTTCTGCGGTAGAATTGACTCCTCTGATACCAATTAGTCATGGAACTGGCGCTGAGGATGGGTCGTGACAAATAGAGTACACAAGGGAACGGGTTTCCCATATATAAACAATCCATCAAACAACAAAAAGAAATGGACATCCCAAAATAAATTTATATAAAAATTGAACGGAACTTTATTTTTATAAGAAAATAATAGTACAACTAAACTAAAAACTCAAATGAAGAAACCAGTTAACCAACTACCTCCATGTGACCCCACTGGACACTCTCCATCAAATTTATCACACATCACCCAAGGTGATCAAACATGAACTGCATCCTGCACAAGGGAAAAAACAGAACAAGACTATAGGAGTTACTATTAAAACTTAGTAGGTTATCCAAATATATTATCCCCAATGAACTTCTTTTAAAATTAAAAAAACATAAATTTATTTTTTAAAATACAAAATATAAATGTTTGTTTTTCAAATGATTTTCCATGCTATAATAATTATCTGACATAAACAGGCAAGTTTAATAAAAAAATGCACGTAATAATTTTTCAATGAGGTGAAACTTTAAAAGAAAAATATTTTTCAAGACGGATGCTTCAAAGAATGTACACATTTAAATAAATGACACAAAATAATTAATTTACCAACCAAAGAAACTGTATTCCAATGGTGAGTACAAAATATCCAATGAGCACAATGTATGAGAACACCCCAAGGTACTAGTTAGTTGTGAGCCCCAGGTACCTCGTATCTCGGTGAATGTAACCTTAATAAATATCATTTCTCATGCACTCGACCCACTAGTAGGGACATACCCATAACCTAGTGGTCCCCCAACATCATCATCATCATATTTTAGTTAGTGTTTTCATCAACAAACATTCTACGTGAAACAGGGTACAAACCCCACAGAATCACTAGCCTTCTAGTACACATCCACCAACCTAGACTCCCAGAAATCCCTTTAGTGCTCAATCATGTTTCACATATTATCAAATACACATTTTATATCCAAATTCCATTCCCAAACCAAAGAAACACAAACATCCCACAAGCATTCTTCATATTTCTTTCACAAATCAATAAACCACTACAAATTTTCATAAAACAATTTCAAGGAGTGTATTGCGTAATTTCACATAAAACTCAATCAAAAACACTATTTGAATTATAAAAACAAAACAAGACCATACAGAAACATATTTAGAAGCCCTAAACAAATTTTTTAAAATCATTTCAAGGAAGATAAAACAATCCCAATTGAAACAACATGGTATATAGATGTAGAACACTCATTCTTCATTTTTACGAAAGGCAAAATAGGCCTTTAAACATTTTCCCCAAACTAAAATTTGAAAAAGTTATTCATTTATATTATTTTAAAGAGCAGTATACACACCATATAAATCATCAATACAAATTCATAAATCCTATAAAATACTCATTTTACATATTCAAAACACATCCGTTTTCAAATGAATGTGAAACAAACCATTTTACGGCAACTCGGGCCAAAACATATTGTAAATCAAAACCCATTTATTTATAAAACCAAATAAAATTTGGAAAGCCATAAAAGTATCCCAAAATAATTTTTTACATTCTTCCAATGTATTTATAAATCCAAAAAAATATTTTTAAATTACACTAGACACAGAAAAGCCTACCAGGCAATTTACCGAACACGTGGCATGCACTCTTTAACAAAAAAAATTATGTTAAGCACGTAAAAAGGGATAAAATACCATTTTAATGCCATAAAGTTATTAATTCTACCTAAACATAATCAAAATACTATAAAACATGTGTAGAGGCTTAGGGAATAATTTATCAAACAATACGAGGGCACATTTATACCAAAACAACTATATTTTTAACAAAATAAGTCATAAAACATAATTTTCACACAAAACCTTTAAAACCAAGGTTTCAAAGCAGAACATATCATATTAATAAGGTTATATAAGTATGAGATTGATGAATCATAAATGATAAAGGCTTGTGAAAAAGATATCCTACCTCAAATCCTTGGCGTAATGGAAACGCACACCCAAAATCACCCATTGCGGGATCATAAAACCCAAAACTATGAAGAACAGACCTAAATGAATATAAAATCCATCATAAACCATGGGGTATTAGAACCCTTGGTCTATCATGACTATAGGGGATTATAAAACCCAGATACAGTGAATGGAGGAAGAAGAGGGAGGAGAAGGGAGAAGGAATCTCACATTTTGAACTAGAAAACTCTTGGTCATACATTAGATCTGCACCCTTAGAGGAAGGGGAATGAATAGAAAATTCATAGAGAGTCTCCAAAGATCTGAAAAACCAGGAATGAAGAATTGTGGGAAAAATTGTATGAATGGAATAATTTATTAATGAAAAAATTTAGATTCGTAATTCTGGAGGATTTAAGAGACATTAAGAAAGTCTTCCCTGATCCTTGACTCATTTGAGCTCCAACGAGGGAAATTAGATAATGGGGTGAGGATAGGGATATTGGATTCCGGTGGGCTGTGTAATAGTCATTAATTATAAATATATAATTAGATATAAAATAAATAATTTATTTTTTTAAAACTGGAAATCGGCCCATGGGATGGCCTGATGCCTAAATAAGTAACACAATTTCAGCATGATTATGAATTAATATGGGGTCCAAAAGGGTATGAATGTTTTAGAATATCAGTATAGGCCATGTGGGAAGTGGAATGGGTGAAAATATTTGAAAATAAAATTAGTTATAAAGGAAACAAATTTGGTTTTTAAAAATTAGAAATGGGGTCACGGTTGGCCGAAATCATGATGTAACCACCATTTTTTCAAAAACACCAAAACAAGCAATGGGGAACCCATACTAAGGTGATTAGACATTGATGAAACATAATAACAAAAAATTCATCTCACCAAAGAGCCATTAAAAGGATCGGGATTTCAAATGAACCTAATCAAAACAATGACATGAAAAACCCGGTGCAACAAAGCCTATATATGTCCTTAGATATATAGTATATATACATGTATTAATATTATATAAGATTAATTCTATATAGTTTTAATGGTTATTGAGATCCTACTTTTTATTCCCTTTGCATAATCAAGGAGATTCACCCAGTTGTCCTAAAATAACATTATCTAACTTGTATTTATTTTTATCATCTTTATTTAGTTTTTACACATACACAATATTATGATAAATGAACTTACTCTAGTATTCTAGAAAATGTTTGTGGTGGAATGGTTATTTATTCTCCCAACCTATCTAGACGAATGTTAGGACTCGAGAAGACGTTGTGGTTCTAGGTATTGATATGTTTAAGAATTTTATCGTTATTCTTGATCTATTTTTCTTATAGTATGGGGCATGTGAGAAATGAACTGAGCATATTATCATGATTCTAGTGGGTATGTATTTTGATCATTTGTATATTTGGATATCATGAGGTATATTCCTTATGTTGTATAATTATATGTCACGTTTTTGATATCAGCAAGAAATGAAGTAATTTTATTATGATTTATATTTTGTATTTTAATTATTATAACTGATAGGTTGTTTCCTAATCCAATGTGATTATTTTTTGAATTTGTTTTTACAGTGCTATTAGTAATAATTATTGATTACAATATTTATTATCACTGTTTATTTCCTATGTTCCCCTATGATATGAGGGTAAATCCCCCCCACCATATAACCTAAAACCCTTGTAGCTAGTTTTTAGCATCTAGAGTACGAGGATGAACATTAGTGGACATGGGACCCACAATATTGGTGAACCACTGTATTGGCTCTTGGGACATGAAGTTATAAAGATTCATTAGAGCTTATTTTCCGTTTTTCACACTGTTAATGTATTCAATAAGAAATTCAAAACATGTTAGAATTTTGAAATGAGCATGTTACTAGGTGTATAAAAACTATGTATAGGGAAAGCCAATCAAACATGAGATTGTTTATTTTTCATTTGATTTATTCATATTATAGATGAACTGATTTCACCATTGGGTGATGAACATATTTCATGACGCTATTTCTTTTGAAATTATTATCATGAATTTCATTTTACATTGAAATTTATTTAAAAGAATTTGTTTTTCTCATGTCCAAAAATGTTATTTAAGAATAATATTCCATGAATTTTTATTTTCCTTATTTAATTATAGTGTTCATTGTCCTATTTTTTATTGTTTGGCAGCTTTATATCTTTTTAAAATATTCTAAACTGTCTTGAAGAAATAATATTCATGAACTAATTAATGTTTTTTTATAAATATAAGTGAAATTTTTACATATATATTGATTATAGAACCTTAATTGATGAATTATACCACGTTTTCAGTTATGTGACTACATGTTTCATGGACTGAAACAACATTTTTTTATTTGATTCATATGATTTCAATTGATATTTTGGAAGTAAATAATTACAATAATTTTAAGTTGTTATTCACATAGTAAAATCATTTTATGTGAATAATTATATCCGGATAATAATTATTAAGGCCAGGTTGAAGTTACATTATGTGCCAAGTGAAATTTATAAGAGTAGGCTATTATAAGTTAGGAATGGTGAAACATATAATTAGACAACAATATATATATGAGAGAGTACAAACTAAAGATAAATTCATAGTTTAAAATAAAATGATACCATTACATGGGAATGTAAATTAAAAATTAATTTCTGTTTAACCCAATAAATTAAAATTAAAACACTTTATAAATGGACCTATGTCATGTTATATGAAATGTAGGCCCAAAAACATAGCCATAATATAAGGTATTTTTAGTTGTCTCTTATGGTACGAATTGACTGTTATGGTCTTCCAAATATCTTATAATCCTTGTTTTATGAGAAAGTAGAGAGGTGTGATATTCTTTATTCGAATGTTTTGTAACTTTTATAATAGTTTATTCATAATATTTTCAACTAATAAAATATTTTATGAGTACTACATTAACCATTTTAGAATATTTCCACCATAAATGATTCCATTCATACACTATGAGGAAAATAGTGACTATTCTATGGAGGTTGTGGGCCAAATTTTTCTAGTATTAACTCACAAAGTGCTTCCTTTTCCACAATATGTTGTTATGACATTGTATCTAACACCCAATTTTGAGAGGGTTCCCTTTATATGATAAAATACACAAAAATGTATCTTTACCTTCCTTGAAAATGGAAGATTTGACTCTAGAATTCCAGTAGCTTCATCCTCCCACCTTCTTAGGGGATGGTAGACATCAAGATAATGAGTCATGGAAGGAGGCCATGAATCCAATATTTTTTCATTCTAGATAATCCAACAAAGGGCATCGTATATCTCACTACATATTTTTTTGCTCCATGTGATTGTGGTATTTCATTAACCAGGAAGATCAAAATAGACTTATGATATGAGGGACATCTATATGATTTTATATTAACAAATCCATCCATATATGTTGTCGTATGATTAGGAAAAAGAGTTCATAAATTTGAAGTTGGGAGCAATGTATATAATGGTGTGATATTACCATTTTACCACGAAACAATGATTATCTTGAACCCTAGTGGGTAATGGTATCATGATTGTGAGGAAATATGATGACTGTATTTCATATTCCATATGATAATAGGTTAATATATTTGGTTGAATAATATTTAAATTATATTAAACCATCCCCACATTAAAAACAATATTGTTTTTGATGTTGATGGTGTGATCCATGGATGTTCATCACCAGGACCAAGAAGTCATTATTCTAGTGAATAAATCATACCATTGAGGTATTATGTTGTGGCAGTGTTGGTTAGACATGCCATACATAAAAAATTTATATTTCATTAGTGTGTGAATCCATAATACCCAAAAACCCATTATATGTGATTCATAATTTATTATAGAAGATTATGTGGGATGGGGTATATTTATATCTTCATTAGGAATTTTCCAATTGTGTTTAGTGATACGAAATCTAAAGTGAATTGACAATACATTATGTGGAATTTAATACCATTCATGGAATACATCAAGAATACTACTGGATCCTCATGTTTATGAGGTAGAAGAGGATGAGGGGACCATACATAGTATTCATTTCATAATTAAACAGATCCACCATAGATAACACCAGTTATATGTCATGTCCACAATATGGAATATTTTCAAGAATTAGAACAAGTGTTAGAGGATAATAGTGTTGGACCATATAATAATTGATGTCATGTTATATTATTATATAATCTATGATTTTCATTATTTTATTAGAGTGCATCAAACTCTCTTATTTCAATAGATAATATGGGTAATTTTGTTATAATGATAGATAACATAGGTGGTATAGTGAAAAATGATACCATTTGGGAATCTAATTAGAGATTGTTCACCATTATAAGGATTTTTCCCTTAACACACATGGATATCTTTTATTTTGTAACCTTTTTATCATTGACATGATAATGGTTTATGTAATAATTATGATGGAATGATTAGATCCCTATCAAGGACATAAAAATTTATACTTTTGGAGGGTGATGCTTAAATACCAATTGAGAGGTACACATATTCACATGGGATAAAAGGATTCCAATGTGTCTCAAGCTAGAACTGAGAATGAGAAGCTTGATAGAGTGATAACTCATATTTCATTCCATTTAATGGATAATCATGTGATATATCCTACCAATTTCCCTCTAGTAGTGAATCACATTTTTGATGTATTTTATTATCAATTTATTTGGATTTCTCTAGTGAAAGAGTTATAGTTAATTATTATAATTGTTTTATAAAATGATCCATTTGTCATTAATTATTATAATATGTGACCTAAAAATTCTCAAGAGATTAGGATGTAGTTAGAAGACATAGGGAAATATGATTTCATCTGACCTAGAACCATTCCATTATGTTCATTAGTGCTTTTCTCCATGTAGTTAGATGGTACTCTCGTATTTTTCAAGGATTACAGATGGATTAATCAATATACATTTAAGAACATGTATCCACTACCTACATTTTAAAACTTTTTCAACTAGTTACGTGGGGTGATAGTTTTCATAAAGTTCAATTCATGGTTGGGTAACAATAAGATTCATGAAAGTCCTTTAAAATACATCATATTATTTTCAAAAGAATTTATGGAATTTATTAATACCTAGTAAAATATTTATATCTCAGGAAGGCACTGTCAATTTTCAATTCCATGATGAATTGTTTTATAACAGTATCTAGATTCATTAGTGGTTTTATTTATGGATGAAATCTTGGTTTATTATAGAACTAAACATGAATATTATAAACATCTTGAGAATGTGATGAGTACACTCTTCGAGTATAAACAAAATTAAAATCACACAAAATACAACTTTCATATTGAAAAATTCTACATCCTGTGTCGTATCATCACATAGTCAGAAGTATCAGTAGACCTATAAAAGGTAGGATATTTTCTTTCCTGGGAACATTTCACGAACATATTAGATATGTAGAGTTTTTTTGGGGGATATCAGTGTAGTATATAAACTTCATCTAGGATTTATCACGCCTATTAAAGCCTCTTATGTTCTTAAAAAAGATGATTTTGAAATTCATATGGTAAGAACATTATGAATTATCCATTCATAAATTGAATGAGAGAATTACTTCCTTAGATATATTTTTTTTAATCAAGGAAGGAGCATATGGGTCCCATCATTTGAGACAACATGATTGGAATATCCAAAATATTTATCTCAAGCTAGCATCTTTTGTTCATTCTTTTACTACTAGGAAAATGTTATCTCTTAAGACCATTTTGTCACATTTATCAATTAGAAATTCCACTATTATATATTTACACATCATGATATGAATCTCAAAAATACTTTTTGGGTTAAATAAATGTAGTCATTTGATTTCATTCCCGATTATATGCATAGGAATGGAAATTCTATAAACACATTGCATATTATAACCATAGTTTAACATATTCAATTTTATGTTCAGAAGGTTCATAAACATAAATTCCTCAATGATCTATCATTGGCGAATACCATTCCAGAATGGGAAATGAAAAGGAAAATTTCATATCACTATAGGCCCTGTTCAAAGGGAATGTATCTCATATGAGGATACACCATCTGGTTAGACCATGAATGATGATGGTATCCTAATCAAACATTATTTTATATGGGTTATTTAATACATACTAGAGGAACAGATACCAGAACCTCATACCTAATCAAGGTAATTACATCAAAATGTCACTAAGATGTAACAAATTTTTTTGTTTCTAGTATTGGTTGAATTTTATTGAATTAGAGATAACCATCAATATTACCCTGTGTTCCACATATCCCAAGGTGATGTGGGATCATTTGTGACTGATAGTACTTTTACAGTCTCTTTAAATTTTGGAGTTGATGAGGTATAATTACATTAAGTATTTCATCAAATTTTATCAATGATATACTTGAGGATATGTTATTATTTTGGAATTTATTGATCAGTTGGGGAAGGTCATCAACATTTTACCAATTTTAGAGACCATATAATTATCCATGTTTGGGAGGGTATATGTTAGGGAGATCATACACCTTTATGGAACTACAAATTATATTATGATTGATATGTATCATAACGTCATGTTGCAATTCTAGAAGGGCATATAAAAGAAATTTGGCTATATAGAAGCCTCAGAGTAATATCTATAACCCACTAATAGACAAATATATAAATTAAACAACTCATGTGGTTGAAAAAATGATTCATGCATGCTTCCTTGACATTTGTAGTTCTTGATAGAAACAAATAACACATGATGAGTTTTTACACAATAATATATTTCATTCTACCATCCATATGTTTCATTATGTGTCATTATATGGTAGGTCATATAGATCACCATTATCGGATTTAGAGGTAGTGTTGGCATTACGGCATAGACCATCCCTTATTCGAGAGACATAAGAGAATATCTAACTAACATAGAAGAACATGTTGATTGATTAGTCTATGAAGTAGTCATATTCCAACCTTCATCGATGACCTCTTAAGCTTGAGTTCATCGATCATGTAATTGTTGGTTTCTATTAGGATTATCCATAACAGATTTGAATGCAAGGTGTGCCCCAACCTATATCGATTGGACACTCTGATATTGTGGATAAGGTCATACTAAGGGATTATAAGATAACAGTACCATTTATATATATTTTTATACGTATTATTTTTTATATTTATTTTCTCCATAAGTATTATCATGGACCTCTACATGTTTTATAGATAGATGAGGTTGAATTTGATGTTAATGATTACTTTGAGGGGTACATAGTTCTAGTTGTAGATCAAAACACTAATGCTCCCGGAGGCAAGTAAATTACATTATTACAAATGTTATGGTAGCATGGAAGAGTATAGATCCATACCTGGTTGTGGGAAGAGAACATACATTCTCAGTGGTCATATTTTTTTTCAAATGAACACATACTACTCAAAAAAATCCGAATTGAGGTTGAATTTATTTAAGAAGGGGAGGTTTTAATGAAAAGATATTTCATAATGGTAATAATAATTTATTTTCCTATATTAAACAATTTTTATTGTCATAGTCATTATCTAAGCTCTATTAAATGTCTTGGGAGAATTAGGGGCACGTTCGGAGCCTAAAGATCAAATTTATTGAGAAAATGAGTCAGGCAAAGTTTTTTACCAAAATTTTTCTATGACCCCACACAGTTTTCCCAAATAGTATGGGGGTGTTTTAGATAGATTCCCAAGGGAGAAAAATTTTACTAAATCATTGACCTGGGATTGATTCCAGCACTTGTGTTCTAGGCATTTGGATATTCATTTTCTAAAGGCACTGCATGGTTAGTAAAACTATGAACCTAGCACATGTGAGTGGGTTCCTTGGGAAGTATTTGTGACATGGTTATTTCATGAGAATGAATATCCTGATGCCAACCTATGAAACCTCACTTACTGAAGTGTATATGAATATTTTCCATTGATAAACTTTTAGTTTACCTCTTCATTTTTCTTTCTCATATTATAGGCCGAACCTCCACCTCTCCACATATAATGATCCTCCAACCATATATCCTACATTCATGTGGATCCTTATAGTTCAGAGTCTAATTGAATCACCATTTTTTGAGTGTGGCCACTCTGGGTAAGATATATAATTTTTTACCTTATTTTCATCATGTATCCTAGTATTTTTTTATAATTTGTTTTTATGATTATATAACCTATTTTGTAGTCATTTTTCAATTTTGATGGTTTCTTCCTTATATTTCAACCAGGAATCCTATACCATAGAGAGGTAGGGATTTTTGCAGGGATTTGAGGAAGCCGTGAAATGGTGAAGCCATGAAGTGGTGAATCGGGGAAGACGCATAGCAGGGATGTGGGGAAGTGAAGAAGTGGGGAGAATTGCAGAACCTTTAAGGTTAGGATTAAAATTAAAATTTATAAAAATTAATATTAATGTTTTATAATATTATATTAATTTTTTATATTTGAATATTGATAAAAATTAATATTATTTTCAATTATGATCATTATGATTTTTAAATTAATATTAATTTTTACACTTATAAATGAATATGTAAATATTGATAATTAATTTTATAAATAATAATATTATTTGTTTCACTTATATTTTGAATATTGTTTTGTCAATTAACATGTTTTTATTTTTTTATGTTTTTAAATACGAATATAATTGTGATTTATTTTTTCTATTAAAAATCATATAAATATTTTCTAAATAAAAAACATTAGAATATATTATCATTATTAATGAGATATTTTTAATAAAACATCTAAAAATTAATATTGATTTTGGTCATAAAAATAATTATCTTTATAAAAAAAATTGATTTCTGTTAATGTATTATAATAATTTAATGATTTATTATAACAAATTTAATTGATGATAATGGATTTGTTCTAAATAGTTATTTTTAATAATAGATTAATGTGTTGGTAAAAAATATCGGTGTTAATTTGATAATTCAATAGATTCAACTGTTGGAAAAGGATTTGTTGGTATTAAGTGATCAATACCAATAGATATATCTATAAGTAAAAACAAGTGTTGGTACTTAAAATCAATACCAATAAAATATCATATCTGTAGGAATTGATCATTTTTTACCAACAAATATATTATCTGTCAATATATTTCTATTCATATAAGTCATTTTTTTGTAGTGAAACCTTAGAATAATAACATAATAGAATAATTTTTGCACTATATTTTCTATAAAACATTGTAATAATGATATTGGATGGGGTGGAGATGGAATATAAAATAAAGGACCATGAGAGAAGGTGTCACACCTTAATCTAGTAAGTCTTTTTGGTTTTGTGTCACAATACTTTCTTGGTTTTTCTTCTAACCCAAGGGAGGATTATAGGAGGAAGGAATTTATGTTGGATATATATTACACAATATCATAGAATAACATATTTTTTTCATAGGTATGATGAAGAGGGAGTGGTGGTGGCCTTTTATAGGGAAAGGAGTGGACATACTTGGCATTTTTTTAAAACATGTTAGGTGTACCGATGTTTTTAAATAAAAAAGGACCTAGAAACTAATACAATTAAATAGTAGAATCTAAATGGCTGAATAAGTTCCATAAAATGCGTGTTTGAAAATATTATAAGTCATTTTGTGTAATAAATTTAACGTTTAGTACTTAGTTATGATTAATTCTTTTTAATCGATGTAATTAATTTAATTTAATTTCACAACAATTTTTTGTCAAAAAAAGTATGAAATTTATTAAAAATTATTTTTATTCAAAATTTTAAATACATTTTTTTAAAGTATAATCACATTAGTGGTAGAAATTATTTTACAATTTATCCTTTTTTCGGGTGGACAATATGGAGTTTTAATGAAACAAATGATCAGAAGATTGCAACGTTTTTATAACCAATTTCAATGCGAAATTTGTTCCAATTACATAAATTTCATTAATTTAATAAAATATAATCTAATTATAATTTTAATCTATATTTTAGTATAATTAAACCCTATAAATAAATTATATGAGAAGGTAGTTGTGATTTAAAAACATGAATGGTACATTATTCATCAAAAAATGATGTTTCTCATAAAAATCCAAAAAATTAACCATAAGATAATTTGGAAATTATAAATTCAAAAATGAATTATATTATGAAAAAATAATGTTCTAAAGGATTTGAAAATTAATTTTTTTATTTTTCATAGTAGAAAATTAAAATTAGTTCATTTGAGAAAATAATATTTTTAAACATATAAGGACATTATCAAAAATCATTTCTATCATTATAAATATTTATTAATTCTATAAAAATGTTATAAAATATATTGTAAAATTAGTTATTACTGTTTATATCACATTTTTTAACATATAGGTTATTGTTATCCTATTTAAATAATTATAACAATAATTTTTAGTTGTAAAAACATATTTGTTGTGTTTAACAATTTCCAAGTCGATGTTCTATGTAATTTACACCATGTAGATGTTCCATGTAATGTAATCCATGTTTTTATTCCATGTAACATACACAAGGTCCATATCATTTTAACATAATTTCTATCATAGTTCAATTCATAATAGAAATAATAATTTAATTTATTTATGAATACAAAGGACTATAATAACATTGGGTGTTCCATTATATCCCTATTAAAATTAATTTTACCCAATAATGTCATTACTATCTAAATGAAATTGGATACTTATTATTCATAATACCTGTAGGTTCATACATTTTTTACTCTAACATTTGATTTACCCACTTATCATTGAAAAGATGATTGGTTTTTCTTCACTGAACATTCTCTGTACGGCCCAGAATTTTAACAGGTGGCCTCGTGTAAGAAAGATCTGATTATAGTGGTATGATCTCTGAGATCCGTATATTTTAAGAGTAATATATTAACTCCCTAATGATATATACATGGAACAAATCATATACTTGAAAAAGATTTGGAATAATATCATGATGGCATCCCACCTTTTTATTGAAAAACATTTCATTGAATTTTACAATCAGTGGCTCTTAAATGTCCAGGGTCATGGAAATAAAGAATATAAAAAATGAAAACATAAAACAATCCTTTAATCCTCTTTAAAATATTATTTAAGCGTTCAGCCAATGTAGAATTACTGCAACTTCAAACCTGAGGACATACATCAATTGAAAGGGTGAGCAGAATGCCCAGTAAGAAAAATGAGCGAAACACTTTACATATGAACTTGAGAGATATAAATAGGAACATGGGGAGTATCATAAAGTCATGATAAAGGGGAATATGATTATAATAATAACATGAATCACATCATGAAAATGTTTCTAAAACAGTTATTTAATACAGTTATAAGAATATCACTAAGTTCCATCCCCAATGTGTTATAAAAATTACCAAGGTTATTCATAAAGGTATCCCAAAACATGTCATATCTAGAGATTAATTTCATTACCCAATGCATTGGAGAAAAGTTATGTTATAGACATAATATTTCATTATATTCATGTGTTTCACCTATATCATAATCAAACATTTCCTAAATAATCCAATGTGAATAAAAGAAATGTGTTATATATCAAAATCGTGATGTTTTAATAAGTGCTTAAAATAAAAATCATTATGTCATTCCTTACCCATGGAAAAATAATGAGGGTTTATGTATTCCAAGTCTAGAATAATGTATATAAATTTAATTTATTTATTAATATCCATATAAATGAAAATGGTTTGGTTATTCACATAAATGAAATAAGAGAATTTATTGAGTAAAAGAGGGTTATTTTGAGATGAAAATTCTCCAGCATAATGGCTATACAAAATTGTTTTAGAAAACATTCAAAATATAAAGGAAAGGGGTATACCATCAATAAATGACTAATTATTTAGATGAGAAAAAAAATAAAATGTAAATATGAACATGTTATGGAAGCATTGATTATATACCGCCTAAAAGATAACTTCACTGGAAAAAAGTGAAGTTCAGAATTCCCTTAAGAAAATTCCGCAGCCTAATAGTATCTCATAAAATTCATATAATCTGTTGATGAGAGTGGAAAGGGTATCACATAATTCTGAAAAAATTTATAGATATATGGATCAAGTAGAACATACCCCGACATAATAAAATAGAAACTAGAAGACATAACTTTAAAAAATACTGGAAAAAATAGGAGGGTGAATGGTTCCCTTACCTTGAAGAGTAACTGAAAAGAATCAATGGTTGGGGCCTTGGGTGTTCTCCATGGGAGGTAAAAATACTAGAGCTTCATTGATGTGGAATTTTAAATGAATTTTATGAAGTAATGGGTAAAAATTTACAGCAAAACTGATGGAATATATTATTAATTTCTAACGGATCCCTCAATAGTGGTATTTTCAAAACCATGGTATTTCACATTGTATTTGAAAATAGTTTTAGCCACATGGAAAACCTCATATAATATTTTACACCAAAAAAATTGACAAATATTTTATATTAATTATTACATCATTATGATTTCATTAAACACACAGAGAACACAAAAACTGTATTTTAATGATTCATTGAAAATAAAAACACTTTATAAAAATCTTTTAAAGTCAAGAAAACCTAATATCAATGTTTTGAATGCAAAAAATGAAATCTATTTATTAAAATAATTTTCTAATTATGTGATTATAAATTTTTATGTAAATTAACTATTTATATGAAAAAAATTCTAATACATAACACATAATATCTAAAATAATATTTTACCTTTTATATTATGACACATTACCTCTAGTGATTCCTAAATTATATTTATACTTAATTAAGTGAGGAAACTATTCAATTATTCAAATTAATTTTCAAGAGGTTAATATTACTATTCATAATTTATTATTCACCCCAAATTATGTTGATCTTATTATTCTCTAAATTTCATGCTAATCACAACTGTAAAAGACCATTTTTTAAATAATTTCACACATATAAATATTTCAATTAAAAAATATTTTAAAATACAATTTTCCCAATATTCATCAATAATATGATTCTTCTAAATATTCATCATATATTTTTATTGAAATTTGAAATTCCAATTATTTAACATAATAAGAAATACCAATTTCGTATACACAAATGGATTACACATATTATCTAAGTTCACATTAAATAGCCTCTTATAACACATGAATATGGCCTATGAGTAAGAATTGAAATTGTGATTGAATTCTGGGGCTGCTCGGTCAACATTGTCTGATGTTTGATTTCTATCAGATAGAAAATCATCTAAAGGGGATTAAATTCAATCTTAATATGTTAATTCTCAGATTGTTCATGGTCTAGAGAAAATCCCAGTGACGCTACCTCTTTCCCATTCTTGGACAGATGGGCTTAGTAAGACCGAGGTCTACATGATGAATCCATTGGCTCTTCTTTCTGCATTAATTTTCCAAAACTATTTATATTTTAAAAAACTATTATAACACTAAAAATTATTTTTTCCCAACATCCATGTTAACCAATGGTCATAAAATTCTCAAAAATAAATGGTCCAATTTCATTTATAATTATATATTTTTTATTTATTATGAAATAGTAAGGCATTCATTTTCAAGGAACAACATATTATTAAAAAGGTGTTCCCATTACATTGTTCACCCTTATGAAATTTCATCCCCAAAATTTCAAATAATATCCTCATAAGGGAAAATGTGTGGGTATATCTTCCATATAGACTCCCCTATCTCCCATGTGGAATTTTCATGTTTTGGGTTCATCCAAAACACAATACCAAGGTTGGTAGTCTAGTTGTGTAGTCCCTTATCCCTACAATCTAATATCACAACCAGCTACTCCACATAAGAGAGTTCATGTTCCAATTGTACCATCTCTAGATTTAGTACATGTGAGGAGGTAGGTATTTACATCCATAAGGGTGAAACATGGAAGACATCATGAACATGTGATATATTTGGTGGAAGTGAAAGATGATATGTCACTTCTTCTATGTAATCGAGGAATTCATAGGGGCCAATGTACCAAGGGATGAGCTTCACATTCTTCACAAACCTCATTATTCTCTTCAATGGTGAGATTTAAAAAAAGACATTATCACCCACATCTGACTCCTAGTCTCTTTAATGATTGATGGAATAGTTATTTCGTGGACTATGAGTAGCCTTAATGTGTTACAAAATGGCATAAACAATTTAATATTTTCCCAATATTAATCCCAAGAATCATTCTCTATCCAGCTTCATCCCAACACCTATGAGTTCTAAATTACATCCCATATAAAGATAGATAGGGTTACATTTTAATTCTCAAATGGAAACTATTATTGAATGAGAACACATTGAAGGGGAGATGTTGATCCCACCAACCATTAAATTCCATTCAGCTTGTTCTCAGCATGTCCTCTAGTGATTGAAAATTATTTTTAGAATATCCATCAATTTGGGGTTGATAAAACTTAAATAAATTCAATTTCATACTCATATCATGATGAAGACTTCTCTAAAAAAATTTGTGAACCATTAATCATGATCAGATACGATAAAAAGTGGAACACCACGAATCCTTACCACGTACTTCACGTAAATCCTAGAAAGATGATCAAGAGGGAAATCATCCTGAATATATATAAAATGGTCTGTCATGGTTAGACAGCCCCTTATAACCCATATCGCATTGTTTAATTTTGATGTTCTTGGGATACTATTGAAAAAGTCCATAGTTATATCATCCCACTTCCATGATTGTATGGGTAGTGATTGTAATACCACATTAGGTATTTTTCACTTTGTCTTCACTTGCTGACTGACCAGGAACTTTATAGTGTTTTTAGAAATCTATATTTTCATATTATCCCGCATATAATGATCATCAAGGTCTATATGCAAGTTTGTGCTTCAAGAATGTATAATGAAAGTTGAGTATGAGCTCAATCCAACAACTCATTCATTATTTCTAGAATATATGGAACACATATTCTTGTATGAAATTTCAGTACACCTTCTTGATCAATATTTAACTCAGGTATCATCTGATCCTTCATAACCTCAAACATATTATGCAAAAAGGATATTCATTCAAAGCCTTCATAATCATTAATATTAATGAAGTTTGAGAAATAATTTGTGATAGGTTTGATGATGTCCCTTCTGTTATAATTCCCAGGTCCATTTTCACTAGGTCATAGATCAAGGGATATCATTAAATCCTAATCATGGGGAGAAAAATCAGGTATTTCCTACTAAATGAATCAATGACTTTGTTTTAACTTCTGAGATGATAATGAATTTAACAATAATAGTCTTTATGATGTTCCAGCTATCTTGTCTATCTATTGTTCAATTCCTTTTGTGTGAAAATATACATCAAATATTGATGGTCTATTTATATATCACATTTATTCCCATAGTGATAGTGCCTCCATATATTCAGATCTAAAATAACCACAACCATCTCAAGGTCATGTGTATGATAGTTCTTCTCATGACAATTTAACTATTGAGATGCATAAGCAATGACTATTTCATTTTTCATGATTACGCAACTAGTCCCATTAAGAGATGCTTCTTTAAAAATCACAAATCCTTCTCCGCATGAGGGCAGAGTTAACACAAGTGTATTAATCAATATCTTCTGTAGCTCTTGGAAATATTTCTTTCACACCTATTTCTAGAATAACATGACCGCTTTTGGAGTTAACGTGGTTAATATATTAGAATGTCAGGAAATTTTTTTCACAGGCCATTTATAATATCCCACTAATCCAAGTAATCATCAAATCTCAATTATTGTTGCAAGATGAGGACACTCCTACACAAACATTGTCTTTATAGGGTCAACTATGATTACTTCATTGGTTACAATCTACCCTAAGAATGCATCATTTGGTAACCAAATTTATAATTTTCTGAACATTCCAAAAATCCTCTCCTTCTTTAAGGATTTTAAAATAACCCCTAGATGATCCTCATCTTCCTCAGGACATTTTCAATATATCAAAATATAATCATTAAAAACTACCAAAACATTATCAAGGTAGTCCTTAAATACTATCATCACCCAATATCTAAAAATATAAGGTGAATTAGTATGTAAAAGTGGAATAAAAACAAACTCATATGTCCCATATCCTGATCAAAATGCAAATTTTATAATATCTTCTTTATTCATCCTCAATTGGTGATAACTAGATCAAAGATAATTTTTAAAAATAATTGACCCCTAAGATGTTGGTCAAATAAATCATCAATTCATGGAAGAGGGTATTTTTTATACACTATGATCCCATTCAGTGCATTATATTAAATTCATAGCCACATTGATATGTCCTTCTTCTTTATAATGTTAATCGGTGCTCCCCAAGGAGAAACACTCGGTAATATAATCCCCTTCTCCAACCAATATTGAAATTGTTTATTTAATTCTTATGACTCCAATTTTTCAATCCTATACTAGGTCATTGATATCAGATTAGATCCATTTACGAGTTAAATAGATAACTCTACCTCTTTTTCTGGGGGAGGTATGGTTATATCTTCAGGAATTACATTAATGTATTAGTGGACGATGGGGAAATTTTCTATCTTGATACTATCATTAAATTATTTTTTATCACTTATCAACTCTATAATAATGATATAGAATGTTCTTCTAGACAAATATTAGATATATAAATCTCTCCTTGGTGATAATGCGGGGTTTCCATTCAGGACTATTGATATTTCCTTGATTATTCATTTGATCAAAGAAATATACAGTGAGACCCATTCCATCACTAGTATAATTTTTAATTCTAGTTTGGGAATGACTCCTATATTATCAATTACATTGTGATAACTAATGTAAATACTAATGTTTCTAAACACTGAAGATGTGTACATAATCCCATAAGAGTTTTGATTAATAAATCAAATTTTCAAAGTTCATTAGAGGATTATAAATTCCTTACAATCACAGATGAAATAATGCAAAGCTCAGAACCAGAATAAAAAAAACCACTTTCCTTCCATTATAGAACTATAAGTGTACCTGAAACCACATCATTTGGAGATTCAACATCAGTAGTAGTGATTGAAAAAACACGACCTATCTCCCTTGGCTTTGGATGAGGTTGATGGTGATCTCCCTCCACTACCGTTGGATATGGACACTGATTTTCATAGTGCCCAACCTATTTTCACTTATTAAATTGGACTTCAGGTAGGGCCTGCACCATTTTCCCTTTTTAGTTAGTGTCAAGAAGGTGAAGCTTTACATCTTCTATGACAATCCCTTGCGATATGGCCATTTCTTCCACACATTTATCACTTCCCACACCTGAGAAGGTAGTTCCCCAGATTAATTTTCCCACATTTGTTACACATGGGTTGTTGTATTTTCATTCCCCCTCTCCCATGATCAATGGTCCTCCATGTGCCTGGAACTATTGATCACTTCTTGTCAATAGATTTATGAGACCGTTGTGTCTCACCAAACCCCATTTTTTCTTTCATTGCACTCTCTATGTGGTCCCCATAGTTATCATACACTTGGATTGATAGATTCTTCCAGAGATGATGTCTTAGTCCACCAAAGGTTCTATTAACATTCCTACTAGGACCCATGGAAAATCGTGAGGTGTAATGGGACTGTCTTGTTAATTTCATCTAGTAGCTTCCTACAGATTCATTATCCATCTACTTCAGCTCTAGAAAGTCCTTAAATTCTGTTCTAATAGAATGTGGGAAAAAACTATTGAATAAGATCCCTCTGAACTCTTCCAAATCCATATAATCAACCACCAATCGTGGCCTTGTGTTTTTAATCAGTTTCCACCACTGATTAGCTTCTCCCTATAACAGTTTAACAACCAGGGTAACCTACTTTTTTTCTGAACAATGTAGAATAAAAAAGGTCTTCTCTACAGATATGATCAACTATTCTGAAATCAATTGGTCGGTATATCCATTGAAGGTTGGCGTTCATTGAATCAAAAAGGACACAACAAAATGTTGTTCCCTCTACGGTGAAATTGGTCTCCCATCATGATTCAGGTTATTTCCCAAGACTTGAGTTATTTGGTTCATCATTCTGATGAATGTTTCCATTCCAACATCTATCTGAGGTCTGTCAGCTCATGGTCGATTGTGGTAACCATTTCAATGATTCCTCTTATTTCCTTCCATTTTATAATATAATAAAACTTTATCTAGATGCTTATTTCATTTAAAAATCATTTAAATATAATTTATTTTTATGTCATAAACCATTATTTTATATAATTTTATTCTTTTACAACAATTTCATTTCATTATAAATCATTCATTATGATTCATAAAAATCATGTGATTAACCAAAAATATCCCCCGGGAGTGTAATACTGGGAGAAAAACAACCCATGTTGTTGTGCCCCAGTTCCGATTCGTGTCTAGATTAAAGCAGTTTTTTCAGGTTTTACACCTTGATACATCACTTCCAAAGCCACATCCACAAGTTCATATCCAGAGAAGTATTTATTTTCATGGAAACCACTTACATAATATTAATCCAAAATACATGGAACATTTCCTATATTTAAACATTTCAATAGGGTTTTTCTTTATGTTTTCATAGCCAAATATCCACTAATAACTAAACTATCCTTTGATACTAATTGTAGAATCCCACATTCCTATTATATTACTTTTCATTACATTTTACAAAATGAGGATCTTTAAAGTCTCATATCAAAGAAATAAGGAATATAATACAAGAAAGCATAAATCAATGATTTAATCTTCTTGAAGTGATTCTTGAAATTTTCATCCTATGTACAATTACTGAATCTCATATTTTTGGGACATACATCAAAGGAAAGGGTGTGTACAAGGCCCACTAAGGAAAACAAGTGAAACTATTTACATGAGGACATGTGTGATATCAATAAGAAGATGGGGAATATCATAGAGGCATGATAAATAGTCATACCATGATAATAATATAAGGAATAATATATTTAAAATTTGGCTACAAAATTCAAATAAGACATTCAAAATAATATATTCATATTCCATCCCAAAGGTGTCATAAAAATTAGCAAGGTTATTATCAATGGTATCAAAAAACCATTCATCTCTAGAGATTAATTTCATTACCCATTGAATTGGTGAGATGTTAGGGATAAACCTTAATATGTATATATATTCATGGTATAAACATATATCGTAACTATACATTTCATAAATAACACAAACATAAGAAATTAAATGTGTTTCATTTTGAAATCGTGACATTTTAAAAGGCGATAAAATACGGGATCATTATATAATTTATAACCTATAGAAAGGGAATTTGGGATTTATGTATGTCAAGTCCAGAATAAAATATATAATATCAATGTATTGATTAGTACCCTAGACAATGAAATAATTTTGGGCATTCACATCAATTAAAGAAGATAATTTCTTAAGAAAAGGAGTGTTATTTTGAGATGAATATTCTATATCATAACATCTATAAAACATGGTTCATGAAAACATTCAAAAGAGAGGGTATAAGGGACTCCCATCAATAAATTACTCATAATATAGAATATTTAATTAATAATATTGAAAGATGATCATTTTATTGAATCATTAATGTTATACCAAATAAAATATAACATGAATGAAAAAATTGATGTTGAGAATTCTATTATGAAAATTATACAGCATAACGACATCGCTTAAAATTCTGAAAATTAGTTGATGAGAGTGGAAAGGGACTATCATAATTTGGTCATAAAATGGGAAGAAATATGGATATAGAAGAACATACCCTATAATAATAAAATTAAAACTAGAATACTTAACTTAAAGAAAGTCTTGACAAAATGAGGATGGTGAAAGGATCCCTTTACATGAAGAGTAACATAAAAAACTCAATAGTAGGGACCTTGGGATGCATGAAGTAACCTTGGGAGGACTCTATGGGACGTAAAGAGACTAGAGCTTCATTGAGGAGGAAATTGGAATGAAATAAATGATGTAATGGATTGGTATTTATAGAAAAAGTGACGAAATATTTTATTAATTTACAAGGGACACCACATTAGAGGTATTTGAAAAACCCTCAGCTTGTCTATTATATTTTTCAAAGGATTTCACCACTTGCGACACCTCATTTAATATATTACTATACAAAATTCCACAATAACGTTATTTTAATTATTACAACATTATGATGTCTTTAAACACATAGAAAACTAAAATACATTACATTCACCATTCACCGAAAAAAACATTTTATAAAAATCTCATAAATTCATCCTTACCTAATATCGGTGTTCTCAATTAAAAAAATAAAATTTTATGTAAATAATTTTTTAACTCTATGATATTTAATTTTTATATAAAATCATTAATTATTTATCAAATAATTTTACTTAACATATACTTTTTGAAACAATTATATGTAAATGCTATTATATCTAATTACCATTCATGATTAATAAATTTTATTTATACTTAATTATGTGAGGTTACAATTCCATTAGTCACATTAAAACTCATAATGGTAACATTATTATTCATAATTTAATATTAAACAAAAATTATGTTGATCCTATTAGAATCTAATTTTCTAACAAATTACTACTGTATAAGACCATTTTTTGAAAATCATTTCTTGTTATTAAAACACTAAAGATATACTTACAAACATTGGGGGATGTTTTCTTATATTTAGCCTTATCCCTTATGAATCAACAAAAAATAACTATACCATCATATAATATTAAATATAGAGTCCCTATCCTTTTAAAAATTAAATTACATATTTTTAATCCTAATAAAACATTATATTACAAACCATGGACTATAATGTCTAGTGTCTTGGATGTCTATAGACATAAAAGTTAAAACATGGTACTACATATCACATTTGATTATTGAGTATTCATAAGGAGATCCTAACATCTATTTCTCTAATAAAACTTCTTTGGATAACCTATGGATAACATGGAAAAATGTATGAGCTAAATAGCCAAGGAAGGGAAAAACATGAAAAATAATGCTTTAGCACAGCGGTTAGAAGGCATAAAATAATGATATAAAAAGGTATGGAGCATATAGAACCATAACATATAAACATGGGGTCATATAAACATGAATTAATAGTAATATTTCAGTAACATAAAACATTAATTTTGAATGAGTCAAAGCTCGTTGCATATAGAGGAGCACAAGTCAAGGTTAACCACCAAGACTGATGAACATGGTATCATGAGTCAAGGATAATCGCCAACACTATTGCGCACAACATATCATGTTAATTGAATTTAACCAATGAAATGGGTAAAAATATGGATACACTCATCATAACATTGTCCTGATAATTAATTCCACATTTATAATTATACATAATCAGTCATATAAGAACAAAAGGGTACCCATGGAAATAAATGTGTATCATAATCATGTCATAAAGCATAATAGATTTTCCTATCATACATGTCTCCATGAAATTAAGTAATTAAAACATAAATGGAAATTGATGAGGAAAAATATGCATATATCATGGTATGTGGTCCAATTTAAATGACAACACATAAGATGTGTATTTAATAAATTTTAGCATTAAATCATTTTGGAACAGTTTTAAAGGAAATACTAAAGAGACATTTACATATAAAGGGTAATAATATTTTATATAAAATGATAAGTGAACCATTATTGTGTTAATAATTAAAATAATTATTTTATTAGAAAAATTATCTCTTATTATAGATTATATAGTGCCCATTATATTATGTATGAATTTGGGATGTTCTCTTAAAACAACCATGCTTATTAGGTTTAATTTATGATTGAATCATTTAAAAAAATCTATATACCTGAATGAGAGTGATGAATGTATATTGGTAAATTATTTTGGAGGATATAAATAACATTTAGAATATGTTAATAAAGATAATGGATATTTTCATTTGGGTAAAAAGTAAGATAGAACAACCTGAAGGAATAATGAAGGTTCTGGTTAGAGTCTATTGCATTAAGACTGATGGTGTTCCCCAATTTATTTTAGTGACCTAGATAATCATATTTGGATCATTAATTAATTACTATATAACCCCATTTAGATTTAATTTATTTAATTTTTTTTGGTTCATTCATGGTCTTTTTTATGGGTTAAGAGTTTAAATTTTATTATTCCTATCCATTTATTTCATGAACGATTAACTTATACACATGAACGGATAATCATGTAAAATGAGGATGGTTGTATTTTATTGGAGTTATATTTATTAATTGAACATCAAAATTTTTACAATGTTGTAAATTTTATTTGGTTACATGGAGTGAAGTCAAATCAATATATGAAACAATTGTGAAAATCTTTTGGGTTAATTGGCGGGTTTTGATCACAACGAAAAACTTTTGTTTTATAAATATAATCCATGCATACAAAAATATTACTACAACATAGATGAGATATAATAAATATATAGTATGGTATTTAAACCATAAAAATGGTTTCTTGACCAAAATTTAATATTTGAAATGAAATTGAAAACTTGTTGTCAGAAATGGGATGAATTAAAACAACTCTGATTGGGTTTTCATTTCTATTATAATACAATAGTAATGGATTTCCAATAATAAAATATTCAATTTTCATAAAAATATTTAAGTACATTTAATGTACTATATATTTCATAATATTTTTATGAAGAGAGTTATCGATAGAAAAGAAAACAATGGAAATTTATTATAAAGTAAATGAATTGAAAAGAGTATTTTACCTCTTGAATTAATCTTCATTGAGAGACCCATAATGGGAGATGATTTTAAATTTTGATGAGAGAAAGGGATAATCATCATGGAGGAGGAGTTTGGGGTGATATTTGAGCATAATATAGGCAAGGCCTATGGCTTGAGGGGAGTGAAGAGAAGAGGGGTGTGTGGGTGATTCTAATAGTCGAGGGGAGGAGGGATTTCGTAAACTTTTAATCAATATATTATTAATTTTCTATAATGAAATAAATAATGATGATTCCAGGAAAAAATAGTGATTTGTGCTTGTTATTTCGAACCAATGGTTTATACCTTAGCAATGATGCTATGAATAGTTCATTTTACATATAATGTATATATATTGTAAATTATAATATTCTACTATTCATACTAAATAAATGTATTTTAGAAAAATCTCAAAAATTCACCTTAACCATATATCGACCAATATAATTGATAGAATTAATTTATATATTCAAAAATAATTTTCTAAATATGATTAATTTAATTTTTAATTAAAATCATAATATACATGAAAAATAATAATATTAAATATATAAATGATTTTATAATGTTTTCAAAAATTATATAAGGTCTTATAAAGCTTCCATTAAACAAGAAGACCTAAACTTGTATATTTATGAAAACATTTTTGGAAAATAAAATTTCTTTTCAATAAATTAATTTATTGTAGTTAATTATTTATGACTTACAAAAATTAGAATACTTTTACAATGGTAATATTATCACATATAAGATGACTAATTTTTTTTATATATTCATGTTTGAGTATAAAATTATTTTAGAATATTTTAATTTAATAAGGGAAATATTTATATTTATAAGGGTAGCTTACTATTCAAAAATTTGTGTTATTATTCAACTGAAATAATTTTTATTCCTATAGACTCCAAAAATCACTCGGAACGCAACTGTGTAGGTCAGATTTTGGAAATCCAAGACACATAAGTGGAAATATTATGTTTAATGTCCACTTAGAATTTATTTTCATGTTATTACATTGACTTTCAATGTGTGAATATATTATAAAGCATAATTATAAGACGATAATTCGATTTAAAAAACGTAGTTTCATTATAATAATCTTTTCAAATATTTGTTAAAAAATATCAAGTCCTAAGAGTGTTCATTATCCAACTTCATCTCATCAAATTTTAACATTACAATTCATCCCATATTGGGCTTCACATAGTACCATGAGAATGAATTAGTAATGATATTGTTGTAATAAAACTCAACTATTGGAAGGTGTTTATCGATAACACCTTTGAAATATATAGAGAATGACCTCGGCATATACTTTAGTGTTTGAATTGTTCAATTAGACTGACCATATTTCTGAGGATGACTATATCTTTTGAAACTAAATTTTTTATCAAGTTCGTACTTTAGAAATTTTCATAAATTTGAGGTTAAACTCCGGTATGTATTTAATATAATTAAATATGAGGTTCCATGCAATTTTACAAGTATCATAATGAATATCCTAGAACGATGATCCAAAGATAATTCTACTTAAATAGAAAATATGTGTAGTGACTTGGAATGGGGATAGACTACCACCCATATATCATAAATCCATTTAGATGTTTTGGGTAGTCCAATGAAATAATACATAGTGATGTTACCCCATTTCCATTTTTGTATAGGTAATGGATGCAAACAACCCATTATATTTTTATCTTCATTTATTTCCTTTTTGGTATAAAAAACACCAATACACAAAATCATTGTTATATCTCTTCATTCCATCCATCTAGGAGAATTTCTTAATGCCCCTATACATCTTCGTACTTCCAAAATTTCTATTGAATTAGGAGCTACGAGCTTCATCTAATATCTCCTTCTTCAAATATTTAATTGAAGGAAAAAATACACAGTTCATAAAAATAATCACTAAATATTGATGAAGAATAATCTCATGAAAATATCATACATTATTTTCATCTCTACATCTTCTTTCTATTAATCATTAATGTTCACTTTGATAGAGGGCTGAGAATTCTTTTGAGAGAGGTATGATTTTCCCCTTCTATCGAGATTTATAGATTCATCCTTTATAAATGAAGAAATATTAGATCTTTTTTGACCCAAGACATTGATAATCATTCATTATCCTTCCGATATAAAGCATCTACAACCATTTTTTCATTTCCAAGGTGGTGATGTATTAAGCTTTACTAATCCTTTATCAACTCTAACCACATTCTCTATCTCAGTATCATGTACATCTATTTTAATATATATTGCATAATTTTATGATAGGTATATATGTCACAATTTTTTCCATAAGAAAAAATAATTTATATCAATAATGAAAAATTAACACTCCTTGCACAAAATCATCATTTTAGAAATTTTTCTCTTTAATATTGAACTAACGTAAGGAATAAGAGATAACCATGTTATTCTACATAATAACACATCCCAATACCTTCTTGGATGCATCATTATTAATTAAAAACCCTTCTCCATTACAGGGTAATGTATTCTTAGGTCAAATGAATGACCTTGTCTTAAGTTCCTTGAAATATTCCTCACATTCAAATGTCAATAGGAACTTGAAATCAATCTTAGTTAATATGGTCAAGGTATTATTTACTTATGATAAATTTTAAAAAATTCATTGATAATATTATTTTAATATAATATATATGTGGATCTTCATCACTGTGGTTTTTCTATCCCATCATTAAATTGCCTCCAACTTTTATGGATCTACTATTATACAATCTATTAGGATAATGTGACCTAAGGATGTATCTTTTTTGATGAAAAAATTAAATATTTTTAATTATTTAATATAGATTTTCTTTCCTTATGTTCTTCTGTATAATTATCAAATTATATTATTTCCCTTTCTCTATCTTTGAATATATATGAATCACATCTATAAATACTACCACAAAATTATCATGGTAACATTTACATACTTCATTCATTAATTACATTAATATTGTTAGGGAATTATTAAGGCCAATAAGAATTACTAAATATGCATAGAGTCAATAACATGAATAGAGTATATTATTTGGTATATCCTATATATTGACCCAAATGTGATTATATCTAGAATGAAGTTCAATATTGGGAATGTATTTTATCTCAATGTAGTTGATCAAACAAGTCATCAATATGGGAGAGAGGATACTTATTATATATTCTAATCTAGTTCACCTACCTATAATTAATGTAGAACCACATTGATTCATATTTAGTTTTAATAAAAAGAATAGGATAACTACATGGAGACACACTTGGAAGAATGAATCCCATTTGAATGTTTACATGGAGTTTCTTCTTCAATTCATGCAACTCAATTAGAGCCATTTTATAAGGATTATATGAAATCATTCTGGAACCATATAGGGGTTCAATTGAGAACATGACAACACATTTCGGTGGTAAGAAGAAATATTTTTCTAGAAATATATCAACAAAAACCAAAATAGTAGTTATATCATCGCTGTCGATTATCTCCTAAACCATTTGAGATAGACAACCCATTTTTAATTTGAATTAAGACCCATAAAATATATGAAATATCCATAGAAAGATTATACATATCATCTCATGGAATGTTTATCACTATAGGGTTAGAAATATCATAAGTAACTTCCCTTATTTGATAATTGATGTGGGATATATACAGAGAAATCCAATCCATGCCTAATATTAAATCAAATTTAAATAAAGGAAGGATAAAATAATATTTAAGTAGCACATTCGAAGAAACATCAACCAATGTGGAATCAATGAATTTGGATGAAATTTGTGTATCGTTTGGGGTTTTCACTACTAACTCCATTTGAAATTTATTGGCTATAATACAAGAATCCTTGTTAAAATATTTAGAAATGAATGAGGGGGAAGATATAGAATCAATGACCAAATTAGAATTTCTAGACTAGATGGTATGTGTACCTTACAGCCCATTGTTATCACAACAATCATGAAAAATATTGATAATAAGATACTTATCCTTGTCCCTCACCTTAAGATGTTACTGATGTCGATCATTATCACCATACCATGGGTTTGGGTAGAGATTATCCTAATCCACATTCTCCTTACACTGGTATCACTGAATCAAGGGAGGTGCATTCTATACCACTTTTTCCCAATTCACATTATTTTTTATCTTCATCCAAACATTTTGGAAATAAAATCTATGATGGGATTCAAATACATACAAAAAATTTAATATAATCCTTAAAATGTTTTCCTCTTTGATTTTTCCCACACATAGAGAATAATGGGATTAAATCATATAATCTTCAGGGTTATTAGATTTTCTTTTATTGTGCATCTTCATATTTTATCATAACCATGAGACTAGTTTGTGACTCCAACATCCATTACAAAATTTATATCAATAGTCACAATATCACCATAGCTACATAATTATATTATGGACAACACCCATATGAGATTTACATTAAGCCACTGAATAACCTTTTAACATTACCTTCTATATGAATGATAATTCTTGATGCGTTCTAGGGAAGTCACATAAAATTAGCCTTGTAGGTACCAATATATTCATCATCCCTTTTCTTAAACTCATATAACTCCTTCTCCATATTACTATTATGAATTTGAGGATATTAATTACTGATAAAATATTTATTTAACTCATCCTAATCCAAAAATTCATTATCATCTTACAACCTCAAATTATTGATTAGAGTCCACCACTGATCTTTTATGCCAAATAAGATACCAATATATAAAATAAATTTTTCATGCTCCAAACACTTGATATTGGAGAATATATTGTCAGTAGTATTGAACCATTGTTCATAAAAAGTGTATTATAAGACCCTATCTAATATGGTGGAGGTTTCCTCCTGAATGAATCAACAGAATGTTGTTCTTTCCATTGCTCATTTGGATTTCCCCATGATTCATAGATTGAGAATGTTCTGTGACAATGACAATGATATTTGTTCATCCTTATATAATAATATTCGGTTTCTGATGGGGGTAGTAATTCTATTTTCGTAGAAATAAACATTAACGTGGTTCTGCTGGGTTCCATCCGTTGGTTAAAACCAATATCATTGTGTAAGAAACAATTTTAATATTGAAGAACTGTAGAATTCTTGAAATTAATGTATAGGATGACTAAATTATATCACCATTGTATTTCAATTAGACCATAGGATTATATATGGTTATTCTTTTCCAAACAATATTTAAATCAATCATGAGTTTTAGGATGATTTTTTGAATTTCTAAATCATAACATAAGGCAGTGTTAAACATGGTGTGTAAGAAGTCCCAATTATCTATACCAGGTTACCCAATGTCAGGAAAGAAACATCATATAATACATGCTACCCTTAGGTATATCTATTCCCAAGTGACATACACTTATAGTATCATTGTAGGGATTTTTTTATAGGAATCCTCTCACCCAATCCATTTTAAAATTCAAGGACATTTTCCTATACATTTCATAATCCTTATACTTATCAATAATCATTTCATTATGGTTATCACTAAATTTTTCTCATCTTATCTTCCAATGATATCTATAACATTACTCTGATCCCAACTATAGAGACCCTCATTTTTCAGAACATGACATTTCATAAGATGTGTAAAATACCCAAAACATTATACATACAAATGCCCAAAGATTGTACTAGTCTATTGCTTTTAGAAACATGAAATATTAAACACTGATACATAAGTGAGCTACATTATAATACACTAGGTTATTCCTGACTGTAAAACGTCATAGACACATAAAATATAATACGACTCTTCAAAACGTTGTGGATATAAATATGAAAAAGGGTGATCTCAAATACTCATTAAGGTTAAATAAGAGAGACATGTAAGCAAAATCATGAGCATAAGGGAATAAGAAAATTATCATGATAATATTAGATCAAAACTATTATATTAAAGATAATATACCTGAATCGTGGAATAATGCATGGAAGCTAATAATTAATGAATTATAAAGAAATATAAAAGATAACCCATGAAAGCATAACATATGAATAATCCACTGAATTGTGGGAGATGCATAATCATATATAATATGATTTCCATATTAGGAACGACATGACATCAAATATGATATTGGTAGTATATGTTTACTCCCCATACAATTTTGGTATTCATGGTTCACTACAATGGCCATCTTAGTAGCGTGAGTTCACTCCTCATACAATCTTAATCGTCATGGTTATCATCCATGGCCATCATAGTTGTCATAATTCATTCACTATACCATCTTATCTATCTCATTAGATATAAATCATTACCCAATGAATTTGAAGGATATATATGTCCCCTAAAATCATAATTAAATAATTCATACAACTATGAAAAGATCATAAATAATCATTTCATAAGCAATGAAATGAAATGGTTATTATGAACATGTAATAATATCATTACCTTTGGAAAGTGACAAGTTTCATAATCATTTCATCGTAAACATAACCCATGAAAAGAAGTGGGTTTCTAAATAATATAATGTGTAAAAGAGAATTGGATTTCATCAACATAATTCCATCAAAACATAATCCATTCAAAGAAAGAATATGAATAGAAACATTGAACAATTTCTATCTAAATGTATGATTAACACCCTAATATGTTATCTTAGATGGGAAATTATTTTAATTAACTTTTAAAAAAAATTTAAAATTATTCTATTTTAATTTAATAACAATTTTTTAATTTATAAAACATTTTCAAAAACATTATTATTTTAAAAAATATATGAATACATAAAAAGGAAGCTATGAAAACCATTTAAAATTTTAAGAATCATTTTTCTATGAAATTTTGATTCAAATATATTTCGAAAAAGTTTTTAAAACATTTTTGAAATCATGGTTTTTGAAAATAATAGATTTCTGATCGGAGAGAGAGACTGTCAGATTTTACAAAAAAAATATTATGAAGAACCAATGAGAATAAAAATGGAATTATTATATGGATATATCATGAAAAAATAGAGGATAAGGAATCACCTCACATTTCATGGGAGATGAATCAAAATATTTCTTCAATTTAAGCATAAAAATAAATAATAACGTGAATTGATGAGATTGTTTTAATAAACATTAATAAAGGAATAAAATGGGATCATAGTCTCAATGAAAAAAGGAAATTAAATTAAAATTATAATATCCCAAAAATAATAAAATTTATGATATAACTAGTAAAATTGAATATTTTACCCCTCAAAAAATTATTATAGGAATTTAATAATGATAGTTTTGGAGTTGGAGATGGAAAATAAATGAAATAATCATTGGAGAAGGTGTTACCACTTAATCAAATAAATCCTTTTTTTCTGTGCCATAAGGATTACTTGAATTTACTTATTCCCAAAGGGGGGATTAAAGGATAAATGGATGTATTTTGATTGGTTTATTGGAATGATCATTTTCAATAATAATATTTTTTAGATGTTTGATGAACATGTAGAAGTTGGGGCCTTTTATAGGTAATGTAAAGGACCCAATCGGCATTTTTTAATACAAGTTAAGAGTACACTCTTTATTAACTAACAATAGACCTATGAAACCTAAAAAACAAATTAATGGAAATTTTATGGATGAATAATGTCCCAATAATGGATGATTGAAATGTTTCTAAGGATTTTTGGGTCTTAAATATAAGGTTTAGTCCTTATCAAATATTAATTTTACCTTAAACCATGAATTGAATTTTAATTAATTTCCCTAATGTTTTTGCTAAAAAAATGATGAACATAATAGAAATTATAGATAATACTAACTCAAAATATTTAATCCATTTTTAAAAATTATAATCACATATGTTTGAGAAATTAAATTAATATTTAACTCAATGTTGGGTGTATAAGGAGAGGTTTTAATGAAAAAAATTGTCCACATTTTTCTATGATTTTATAACAAATTTTAATGTCGAATTAGATTTAATTTACAAAATTGTAATAATTGATAAAATTTTAATATAAGCAATATACTGAAAAAATAAAAATATAATTTATTCTTATAAAAAAATTATAGGAATATGTAGTTTGGAAATAAATTCCTGTATTTTTTACTATACATCCAAAAATGAGGTTTCTAAGAAAAATAGGAAAATTTCCCCCTAAAAAGCTTTTGAGACTATAAATTAATAAATTTATTTTAGTTTATCAATGTAAATTTCAATACATGTCTAATATTAATATTAATATTTTTTAAAAAGCACATTAAAATTAGTTCATTTGAGAAAATGATATTTTTTACACGTAAGGTCTTCATCAAAAATCACATATTTCAATATCAATATGTTTTAATTATATAAAAATGTTATAAAAATGTATTAAAAGTATTTATTAATGATCATATTACATTATTCAATGGTTAGGATATAGTTATCATATTTAAAAAATTAAAATAATAAAATTATGCTTCATAAAAATATTGGTGTAGTGTGTGACATATTCAAATTATTTTTTCTATGTGATGCATGACAAGTCAATGTTTTGTGTAAATTATGACATGTTAAAGGTTACAGTGTCATATTCCATCTCTGTACCAGTTGAATGAAATTTTTTCCTTTGTCCATTATAAGGCATAAATGAAAATTTATTTTATTGAAGGGGAAAATGTCTATAAAAACTAGGGTATTACATTTAGGATTGCTGTATTATGAAATACTAGGAATTATTTCATGAATAATTACTATGGTATATGAATTCTTCCATATGGAAATCATATATTAATCTAATTTTATCAAGACCATTTTCTAATGTAATTATAAAAATTTTATATTGATTTATATCTCAATTATTTTTAATTATTGTGCATATAATCTCACGATTTTTTATGTTTCATTTCCCTAGGATATAGAGAGAGGTTTAATGTACAATATGTCTAATAAGGGTTATATTTATGAATAACTATGTTTGGGATGATATAAATCATTAATATTTTACTTTTTTATCTATTTATTTTTCTAAAGACACTAAACCTTTACATTTATAGAATGGACCATAAATATAGTAAATATTAATTTCTTAATATGTTAATGTTTATATAAAATTATTAGTTCCCCTCTATTTTTAAAAACAATACTTTTAAGTTTATTTAGAAACTGGGATGAGAAAATGTTAGTGAGAAAACATCCTATAGGCATGTGTATAAGAGAACATCTTAAATTATGTTTTATAAAAGAGTGTGGGATTAAATGAAAAATATATAAAACTCTAGATACTAGAAAATGGATTTTGAAAAGATACAACTAGGGGTAAAAACTATAAATTGTTGGATTTACTATTAACTAGATAATAAACATTTCAGGATAAATGGGCATAAGACAGAACACCTATATAGACACTCCTATGGGATTTTAATTTTATAATTAAAATTTTATTTATAAGTTTTTTTTGTATTTGAATATATGAACTTGGCGAAAACAATGGAGTCATAGATTTAAATGATGGTATCATCATTCAAGCATCCTAAAAATTATTTTTATGGTTATAATATTTCCAAAAATATATATTATTTCACAAAAAAATATTTTATTAGTAAATGAATTGAAGTAGATGGAATCATGTTAATGCTGATTGAGATAAATAAAATAAATTTTTCTCATCTTGAGTATCAATATGTAATCATAACATTAATATAAAATCAGGTTGTTGTTATTATGTGACTCTCTAAACCCATGAATCTTGATGGGTGTCCAAATTAAAAAATGTGGGAACAATGGTTTGTTGATTCCTTCATAAGGGAGTATACACATTTTTTTTGGCTCCACAAATTCATTAATATTTTTTATAAATGGATCAACATTTTTAAAATTATATTTTCCATCACATAGTGTTCAGAGTTTCAAAATATCTTTATATGTTTTTTTTGTTTTGCAGTCGATGAAGAAAAATGGTAAAATCTTATAAATAACATGAATGTACATGAAGAAAAAAACTCTATGTATTGGGAACGGTTCCGAATGATATGATTCAATATGAACATTACCTTTATTGTTAATAAAAAATATAAATGGAATTACTTGAACAAAAGTATAATGATGTTCAATCCATTAGTTCCTAAGATGATTTTTTTCAAAATTATTAGTATAAAATTCATGAATTATGAACCATACTAGAAGAAATATTGTTTTATTCATTAGTGGATCAAAAATAAGTATCCAATGGATATTATCCAAAATACTAACCAAATGTTATGATAAAATCAATCAATTTTCTATAATAGTAAAAATGGAGATCATAGTCATCCATAAATGTCTGGGATTGAGATGAATTTTGTAGAGACCCGAAACCTGACGTACATGGACATTACATTACTTTTGCGGAATACTTAGTATATAAAAAAACACACTAAAGGATCGTAATAGTTTAGTGTCTTTGGAAACTCGGAACGTAATCTTCTAATCCTGGTGAAAGATCTTCAATATCTCCCATAAAGATCTTCCCTTTTTTTACCTAAAACCTTTATTTATATCCTGGGGAAAAGAAAACATAAAAGGGTGAGCTCAAATGCTCAGTAAGGGTATACAAAAGAAATAAAAATCATATTTTATCTTTTTAAAAATCATAACCTGCAAAAGAGATCATAATATCTTAACATGGAACAAATCATAGAAGTGAAAATGATATCACCATAATCATAACATGAAACTTGAAACTTTGTGGCATGCACACATAATCATGGAAAATAATTTCTTGTTAGTCATGACTCATCGCCAAGACTATCTTAGTGGACAATGTCCCTTTCTGAATCGAGTAACCCTCGTTTCAGTCCTGTTTCACTGAACCGGTATAACCTACCATTTCAGCCATGTCTATCTCATGAGATATAAAATCTTTACCCAATTCATTGGAGGGAGATATACGTCCCACCCATCTTATAATGAATCCTTTCTTATGTGTGCCACATAATCATAAATCATACATCATCGCATAACTCATGTATTAAAAATGGGATTCTTAAACAACATGACATCGTAAAACAATTCATATAAGATAAAGGAATTCATAAAAATGTTTCTATCACAACATAATCAAATCCATGTAATAATAGGGATAAAAACAGAACCCTTTTATTATCGTAGATGGAAAATAATTTTGATAGAATACTTGAACTTCATTCTTGAGGAAAATATCATTTCTACTTCAAAAACACTTTTCCTTTCTTAACATGTCATACAATTATAAAATAAAAGAAGTTGATTAAAAATAAACTTGAAAACTTCTAAAGGAAGCTTCTTGGGAATAATGTTTTAAAAATCCATTCATTCCGTATAAGTTAAAAAAACAGTCTTCGTACTTTTGTCGGAAAAGTCAAAAAGTACCTCGTACGAAAAACGTCAAAAGATTCCTTTCATATTCTTTACTAAAAACTCACCGAAGGGTAAAATTGGATTTAAACAATTTTAGGTGGATGGAAATAATATTACATATTCAGGAAACATGGATGTGGATGATAAAATAAACCCCAGTAAATACTAAAGTATAAACAATCTCGGATAAAAATGAGATTGTGATATTTCCCTTACCTTAGGTCCAATTTGCTTCGTATGTGTCCGAACCTCCTGTATAATGATTTAAATAATGTCATTGACTTATTACAGAATCATATTCATTGTTATGATATCATATATGGTTCACTTATGACATTATATTACCCGTTCTTTTGTAAATTCCATGTTAAAGAAGCGTTTTGGGTAAAATCGTTTCATTTATCGTAGGTGTTTTGACTTGTGGTTCTTGACATCATTATTACTTATATCATTATTTACATACTTCCAAAATATAAAATATGATTTATATATCATATATATTCAGTATATATATATATAATAGATAGATAAATAAAATGAAAAACACCGTTCATGGAGACGGTAGTCCGTACGTACGCATGAACGCTGTTTTTCTTTCCTTATTGTCTTGAAATGGAAGTAAGTAGATGACATACATATGTATATATATAAATAAATCCAGTAGCTTTATAATGTCATATATTTCATTATTATTTATATATATACATTATAATCATTCTTAAATGGTTAACATGGAGAATGAATCTCATCGCGTCGTGGAGACGGTAGTCTGTACGTACGCACGAGCGATGATATCATTTCTATAAATATTGAATTGAATTGGAGTGGATTATACAATATATCAGAATCAATATGATGTTGTAATAACTATGTATAGTTATTCTTTACACCATTATACCCATCCATGTAAGGTGGTGGTGGAAAATAGATTACACCACGGCGTGGAGACGGTATTCCGTACGTACGCACGCGCGGTGATTTCTTTTTCTGTAGGATGGATAGATGGTGAAATAGGGTTGTTTCATACTTATAATAACATATCAGTATATGAGTGATACTGATGTTATTACTTCATAATGAAACAACCTAAGAAGAAGAAGTGGAAGAAGAAATAAAGATGAAAGAATTGGTAACGGTAATTACCTCTTCTTTGAAGTGCCTCTTTGAGACCTCCTCTTAGGGCACTAGAATTGGTCTTTGAGGAAGACCAGAACCTCTAGGATGTTGCTAGGGAAGTGGAGAAGAGATTTTGGCAGGGTTTGGCCGAGCTTGAGTGCTCAAATTGGTGTGAGGAGGAGGGGGAGGAGGTGTCCTTTTATAGGGGAGGAGAGGGGCACCTTAGGAATATCTCAAAATATTATAATATATTAAAGTCAAAATCGGTTTATAATGGTTCCAAAGGGTCTTATTTCGAAGCTAAAGTGGGGATGGGTCGAAATCCTATCAACCAATATAATTTAGACAAGTTTAGGATATTATTTTAACCTTATCAATTAGATTTAACTCTAAGTTAAATAATTTAACTTTTACCATGTCTTTTTGTTTTCTTTCACTATATGGTTAATACACTTACTATAACATGCCAAACGAACCCCAAATTGTTTATTATTAATATATATATCCTTATCTAAGTCATTTGGCCGAACCTTATATTTTTAGGAATACAATAACAATTAATAATATAATATTTGATTTAAAAACTATTTTGTGTCAATTTTGACACTATTTGATATATGATTTTTGTGAAAGTCATAACAGAATTAAATGTTCGAACCAAGTTGATTAAATAAACATTAATATATCATAGTAACCTAGAAAATTAGTGGAATTCATAAAAAATCTCAAATTACATTTATTTTGGTGTTTATAACATCAATTATGTCAATATTTCATTAATAAGATAATTACTTCATCATCGTTGTGTCATAAATAAATTAAATTATTTGATGTCTAAAAATTACAAATAAAATACCATCATGTAGGAAATATTTTTAGCTTTCTAATGAATATTTACAATCTAATTTAACTTATGAATAACCCCATATTAAAAATGATTTACTTATTAAACATTGATTTTAACTATTTTAACCTTTCTTTAAATAAATTAATAATAAATGTCCTAATCTAATCCAAGTGGGCCTAAATGGTCATATTTTATTCCTAATTTTGTTTTTGGTCGAATTACACTTGTATAATAGAATTAGGACATGTGTTAGGGTAATAGTAATATCATATTTACCCTTAGTTACCCTATTTACTATTAACCGCGGTAAAAAAAGTAAAAAGTTACTATTCACCAAAAACTTATTTTCATCTCATTGAACCACATTTTAGTCCTTGATATTAACCGTGTCTCTCGGATTTTCGAAATTTCATTCACAGAAGCGGCAAAATTAAGTTTTATGAAAAATTCAGTTTTTTTTAACTACCACTTAGTAGTTTCACTATTCATCAAAAATTGATGTTTTTCAGAACAATGCCAAAATTTCATCCTAAGTTATATTTCATATTCTGAATTCAAAAATGAAGTCTATTTTACCATATTCATAAAATAGATGTTGCTTTAATTAATTTTATAATTAAATCCCGCTGTTAAAACAAATAGCGTGTTTTTAAGAAACAATATCTATCAAAAGATTGACACTTGTTTATGTGTGGTTTAAATGTGAAATTACATCCAATGACCAACATTGTATTAAATTGTAAAAATATATTCTAAATATATTTTAAAACCGCTCAAATTAATAATTTATCACTATTAATTATTTCGATTAAAAAAAGTTATTTTTTAATTATAATTAATAATTTTCACTATTCATCAGAATATGAAAGTTATCCGAAAAGTACCAAAATTTCACCTTAGGCTAAATTCGATACTCCGAATCCAAAAATGAAGTTCATTTTGAAATATAAGATTTACAGAATTTTAAAAAGTGGTTATTACTATTCATAACGGCTAGTTTTAATAATATTTTAATAGCTTATCGTTGTTTAGTGAAACTCGGTATTGCGTATTACACACGCTATCGAGGAAGGTCGCGATTGCATGTAATGCATGGAAAGTCAAGGATGCGTGTTGTGCATGATCCTTTTGGTGTAGCGTACAACAAAAGACATTAATAAAATTAAAAAGAATATTTTTTATAAAATCTTGGGCTGTTACATTCTACCCCCCATAAAATGAATTTCGCCCTCGAAATTCGTCGGGGTTATAAATGGTTTACTATTCGAAAGTTTATTTAATAGAAACCCACATCGTAAAAAGGAATATCAAATCCAATCTTTAAAAACAAAAGTATGAAACGTAACCGTTACCCAAATAAACAAATCATTGGGTTTCCACATAGGTGAAAATATGGATATGGAAGAGAAATCTAACCATCATGTTCTGATGGAGAGTGGTAGAGAACATGGCTACGGAAAAGCCAGTAATCACAAATCCATAGATTTGTGATGATATAAGGTACCATCTGATTCATCAGGTATAAGATCACTAGGACAACATTTTTGGTTTTCAAGATCATTTCCCTAAAGTTGAAAATTTGAATTAGAATAAATACTTACTTTATTTTGGTACAATCTCACTATTGTTCGTGCCTTGAACAATTTCCACTTCATCTCTTAAATAAATGAAGTTGAATTTGTTATTCGTGAAGTGTTAGCAGATCATGTGATAGAATGACGAGTCATTCCATCTGTCTCAAACAAAAGGTTAGTAAAAATTATATGCATAAGTCGATCTATAGTGAGATTAATCATATATGGTTCCTAAAATGGACTTATACTTCATATATCATACTGCTTAATATAATAAAACTAGTTTCTACTAAACAGGGACTTCCTGTAGGCCAGTGGTAGGCGATAAAGGCCAGTTGCACTTCGGTTGTGGGTTTGATTCCCACAGCCTTGTCCGAAGCGATGGGTTGTCGCCCGTCCTGCAGGTTGTCCGTTTTCTAAAACTACATTACTATAACATCCCATCAATAATATCACAAAACTTTTATCCTTAAACAATACTAACTTATGTCCAACATAATTCATTCCAATCTTTAGGCATATCCATAATACTGCAGTCCACTCTCATAACAAAGTGAAAACGATTACCAGAGATTTAACCCCATCGTCGATCCCCATATATCATAAGATATGATTTGTTGGTCACATTCCAAACATTAAAAGTCCTTAATCATGTATTCGCTTGAATACCTTAGTGAAAACATGAATGCAGTTAAAAGTTAACACTCTCCACATACCAAAATCCTCAAAATTCTATATACTCAAACCATGATATCACTTAGTCCTTATATCAATCATGAGCTCATGAATACTGTCAAACATTTCATTTTCTCCTTATCCCTTCATTATGCGCATAACATCTCAATTACTTTGAATACCACATTAGACCAATACATAAATATTCCAATATTCCATGATACAACATTATTTTGTAATCCCATTACATAAACACTTAATCATTCCACCACATTGTTGTCATATTCAACATTGCCAATAGTGATCGCATGTAAATTCCCTTTGTCCTTTGCCTTAAGCGGTTGCTCATGTCGATCATCACTAACCCTTGGATTAGGGAATTTATTAGCATAATGCCCCATTTCCTTGCACTTGAAGCATTGAAGTGTTGGTTGTGTGTTCTCTGTAGTGTTTGCTTTATTCACTTCATTAGAATCCGTTTTTCCTTTACTTCGACACTCAGCTGCTCGATGACCTTCTTTTCCACACTTAAAACATTTTCTAGTCCCTTTAATACAATCTCCACCATGCTTCTTTCCACACTTTGTGCATAAGGAAACATTCATCTTCTTTTCACCATTATTCTGAGATTTCTCCTTGAACTCCATCTTTCGTTTCTTGTCAAAACCATGAGATGGATATGTAACACCAACTTCCATTTGTACCTTGATAGCACAACGCACAATTTCTTCATAGCTACTGAAGTCTCTTATAGCTAATGCCCTTCGAAGACTTGGTTTTAAGCCACTGAAAAATCGATAAACTTTACTTTCAGGTTGGATGATAATGCCAGAAGCATACCTTGCAAGTCTTGTAAAATTCGCTTCGTATATACCAACAGATTCATCATACTTCTGTTTCAGCTCAAGAAACTCCTTTTCCATCTTCGTTTGAAGAATACGAGGGAAGTACTTACTGAAAAACAAGTTCTTGAACTCGTCCCATTCCATAGACTCAATTTCATCTCTTCGCCTCGTATTCTTGATAAGATTCCACCATTGATCAGCTTCACCTTCCAAACGATATACTGCTAAGATGACTTTATCATGTTCAGAACATTGAAGAACTGAAAATATCTTTTCAGTGGTACTGATCCATTGTTCAGCAACAAGTGGATCAGAAGACCCACTGAAAGAAGGTGGACGTTGCCTCATGAAGGACTCAATAGAATATTGTTCCCTTCTCTGCTCATTTGGAAGTCCTGCATGATTCATAGCTTGAGAACGTTGTGTGAGCATGGCTACAAGATTTTGCATTCCAGCTCCCATATCGTTTGGTTGCTCAGGGGGACAATCATTGCATTGTCCATTGCATTGATCAACACGGTTCCTTCGGGTTCCAGCCATCGTCTAAAACCCAAAAAGAATAGCGTGAGAGGCAAAAATCATGCTAGGGAAAACAACATAATAAAGGGGGAGTACCTTGAACATCTAACATCTTAGGTTTAATTCTATGATCATTAGCGTAGTTCTAGTACTATAACCTATACTTATACTTAACCTTAGGGGCATCCCTAGACATACCTTGGAAATATCTCTAGGGATCTCACTAACGTTTTCGCATCCTAGTTTCCAAAGGTTGACTAATCCTTTCCTCTGATACCAACTGTTGAGACCCGAAACCTGACCTACATGGACATTACATTACTTTTGCGGAATACTTAGTACATAACAAAAACACACTAAAGGATCGTAATAGTTTAGTGTCTTTGGAAACTCGGAACGTAATCTTCTAATCCTGGTGAAAGATCTTCAATATCTCCCATAAAGATCTTCCCTTTTTTTTACCTAAAACCTTTATTTATATCCTGGGGAAAAGAAAACATAAAAGGGTGATCTCAAATGCTCAGTAAGGGTATACAAAAGAAATAAAAATCATATCATATATTTTTGAAAATCATAACCTGCAAAAGAGATCATAATATCTTAACATGGAACAAATCATAGAAGTGAAAATGAGATCACCATAATCATAACATGAAACTTGAAACTTTGTGGCATGCACACATAATCATGGAAAATCATTTCTTGTTAGTCATGACTCATCGCCAAGACTATCTTAGTGGACAAAGTCCCTTTCTGAATCGAGTAACCCTCGTTTCAGTCCTGTTTCACTGAACCGGTATAACCTACCATTTCAGCCATGTCTATCTCATGAGATATAAAATCATTACCCAATGCATTGGAGGGAGATATAGGTCCCACCCATCTTATAATGAATCCTTTCTTATGTGTGCCACATAATCATAAATCATACATCATCGCATAACTCATGTATTAAAAATGGGATTCTTAAACAACATGACATCATAAAACAATTCATATAAGATAAAGGAATTCATAAAAATGTTTCTATCACAACATAATCAAATCCATGTAATAATAGGGATAAAAATAGAACCCTTTTATTATCGTAGATGGAAAATAATTTTGATAGAATACTTGAACTTCATTCTTGAGGAAAATATCCTTTCTACTTCAAAAACACTTTTCCTTTCTTAACATGTCATACAATTATAAACTAAAAGAAGTTGATTAAAAATAAACTTGAAAACTTGTAAATGAAGCTTCTTGGGAATAATGTTTTAAAAATCCATTCATTCCGTATAAGTTAAAAAAAACATTCTTCGTACTTTTGTCGGAAAAGTCAAAAAGTATCTCGTACGAAAAACATCAAAAGATTCCTTTCATATTCTTTACTAAAAACTCACCGAAGGGTAAAATTGGATTTAAACAATTGTAGGTGGATGGAAATAATATTACATATTCGGGAAACATGGATGTGGATGATAAAATAAACCCCAGTAAATACTAAAGTATAAACAATCTCGGATAAAAATGAGATTGTGATATTTCCCTTACCTTAGGTCCAATTTGCTTCGTATGTGTCCGAACCTCCTGTATAATGATTTAAATAATATCATTGACTTATTACAGAATCATATTCATTGTTATGATATCATATATGGTTCACTTATGACATTATATTACCCGTTCTTTTGTAAATTCCATGTTAAAGAAGCGTTTTGGGTAAAATCCTTTCATTTATCGTAGGTGTTTTGACTTGTGGTTCTTGACATCATTATTACTTATATCATTATTTACATACTTCCAGAATATAAAATATGATTTATATATCATATATATTCAGTATATATATATATATAATAGATAGATAAATAAAATGAAAAACACCGTTCATGGAGACGGTAGTCCGTACGTACGCATGAACGCTGTTTTTCTTTCCTTATTGTCTTGAAATGGAAGTAAGTAGATGACATACATATGTATATATATACATAAATCCAGTAGCTTTATAATGTCATATATTTAATTATTATTTCTTATATATACATTATAATCATTCTTAAATGGTTAACATGGAGAATGAATCTCATCGCGTCGTGGAGACGGTAGTCCGTACGTACGCACGAGCGATGATATCATTTCTATAAATATTGAATTGAATTGGAGTGGATTATACAATATATCAGAATCAATATGATGTTGTCATAACTATGTATAGTTATTCTTTACACCATTATACCCATCCATGTAAGGTGGTGGTGGAAAATAGATTACACCACGGCGTGGAGACGGTATTCCGTACGTACGCACGCGCGGTGATTTCTTTTTCTGTAGGATGGATAGATGGTGAAATAGGTTTGTTTCATAATTATAATAACATATCAGTATATGTGTGATACTGATGTTATTACTTCATAATGAAACAACCTAAGAAGAAGAAGTGGAAGAATAAATAAAGATGAAAGAATTGGTAACGGTAATTAACTCTTCTTTGAAGTGCCTCTTTGAGACCTCCTCTTAGGGCACTAGAATTGGTCTTTGAGGAAGACCAGAACCTCTAGGATGTTTCTAGGGAAGTGGAGAAGAGATTTTGGAAGGGTTTTGCCGAGCTTGAGTGCTCAAATTGGTGTGAGGAGGAGGAGGAGGAGGTGTCCTTTTATAGGGGAGGAGAGGGGCACCTTAGAAATATCTCAAAATATTATTTTATATTAAAGTCAAAATCGGTTTATAATGGTTCCAAAGGGTCTTATTTCGAAGCTAAAGTGGGGATGGGTCGAAATCCTATCAACCAATAGAATTTAGACAAGTTTAGGATATTATTTTAACCTTATCAATTAGATTTAACTCTAAGTTAAATAATTTAACTTTTACCATGTCGTTTTGTTTTCTTTCACTATATGGTTAATACACTTACTATAACATGCCAAACGAACCCCAAATTGTTTATTATTAATATATATATCCTTATCTAAGTCATTTGGCCGAACCTTAGATTTTTAGGAATACAATAACAATTAATAATATAATATTTGATTTAAAAACTATTTTGTGTCAATTTTATCACTATTTGATATATGATTTTTGTGAAAGTCATACCAGAATTAAATGTTCGAAACAAGTTGATTAAATAAACATTAATATATCATAGTAACCTAGAAAATTAGTGGAATTCATAAAAAATCTCAAATTACATTTATTTTGGTGTTTATAACATCAATTAGGTCAATATTTCATTAATAAGATAATTACTGCATCATCGTTGTGTCATAAATAAATTAAATTATTTGATGTCTAAAAATTACAAATAAAATACCATCATGTATGAAATCTTTTTATCTTTCTAATGAATATTTACAATCGAATTTATCTTATGTATATCCCCATATTAAAAATGATTTACTTATTAAACTTTGATTTTAACTATTTTAACCTTTCTTTAAATAAATTAATAATTAATGTCCTAATCTAATCCAAGTGGGCCTAAATGGTCATATTTTATTCCTAAGTTTGATTTTGGTCGAATTACACTTGTCTAATAGAATTAGGACATGTGTTAGGGTAATAGTAATATCATATTTACCCTTAGTTACCCTATTTACTATTAACCGCGGTAAAAAAAGTAAAAAGTTACTATTCACCAAAAAATTATTTTCATCTCATTGAACCACATTTTATTCCTTGATATTAACCGTGTCTCTCGGATTTTCGAAATTCCATTCACAGAAGCGGCAAAATTAAGTTTTATGAAAAATTCAGTTTTTTTAACTACCACTTAGTAGTTTCACTATTCATTAAAAATTGATGTTTTTCAGAACAATGCCAAAATTTCATCCTAAGCTATATTTCATATTCCGAATTCAAAAATGAAGTCTATTTTACCATATTCATAACATAGATGTTGATTTAATTAATTTTATAATTAAATCCCCTTGTTAAAACAAATAGCGTGTTTTTATGAAACAATATCTATCAAAAGATTGACACTTGTTTATGTCTGGTTTAAATGTGAAATTACATCCAATGACCAACATTGTATTAAATTGTAAAAATATATTATAAATATATTTTAAAACCACTCAAATTAATAATTTATCACTATTAATTATTTCGATTAAAAAAAGTTATTTTTTAATTATAATTAATAATTTTCACTATTCATCAGAATATGAAAGTTATCTGAAAAGTACCAAAATTTCACATTAGGCTAAATTCGATACTCCGAATCCAAAAATGAAGTTCATTTTGAAATATAAGATTTACAGAATTTTAAAAAGTGGTTATTACTATTCATAACAGCTAGTTTTGATAATATTTTAATAGCTTATCGTTGTTTAGTGAAACTCGGTATTGCGTATTACACACGCTATCGAGGAAGGTCGCGATTGCGTGTAATGCAAGGCAAGTCAAGGATGCGTGTTGTGCATGCTCCTTTTGGTGTAGCGTACAACAAAAGACATTAATAAAATTAAAAAGAATATTTTTTATAAAATCTTGGGCTGTTACAAATTTGATGAAATAATGTAGATTAAATTCTAATAATAATATCCAAGGAGTACTAAAAACAATTAATCCATTATGATAAATGTGTGGAATGAATAATTGATGAATTTTTCTTAATTCGACATTGAAATTCACTTTCTGTGTAACCGAGTTTCAGAATGGAATAAAATTCAATTTTTATGGGAAGAAGTTAGCAAATTAATTGAATGGATAGAAATGTCCAAAAATTGATCCAACTATAGTCTATTTTATCAAATTCAAGGAGTATGGATATTATACTAACTATTTCTCCAATTCATAGGTATGTAATGAATATCAACGTCTCAATCCTCTTAATCATTGATATAATTTTATATATCTTGTGATCAATATTTTTGATGTGTTGTATAAGGCCCCGACATTAAACTTTACTTAATATTGAATGAAATGAATAATTCACATTGAGGATCTTTTCATGTTTAGTGTTTTAGAGAATTAGGACATAACTATTACATCTCAAAAGATTATAAAGTAGTCACTTCTACTAAATTTCCATAAAATAAAAACTCTTAAAAAAACCATGTATAGTTCCATGTTTTAAATATCATGACTTTCCCTTGATCCCATCCTTGACCTATTCAACATTAAGTCCTGTGAAAAACATTTAAAAAAAATTGGGGTGAGCATAAAAAGCTCAGTAAGGGATACACAAAGAATGAAAACTGTTAGTTTTTCAAAACAACAAGTAAACCATGAATACTTTATCAGTGTAATACCTTTCCCCTTTAGAAAGTAGTAAAAACTCTTCACTGAATAAAATATCATTACTTACCCTTTTATAACCAAAAGATTACAATAAAACCCATATAAAGAACACATAACATATAAATGTAACTTGGGACATAAACATACATAAACGGAATAACCATACGGTCGACTTCCACACATATCACTTAATGGAATAGCCATACGACCGACTTCCATACCCAATGCATTGGAGGATATAACGTAACCACCCGTCCTGGTATTCACAGCACCACCCATCATATGGTTTATCACGTAACCACCTGTAAAATGTCCAAGTACCATCTTTACACATAAAATATTGAAAACATAAATTTTTCAATAACAACATTTCATTTTCAATCACAATAAGTAATTCCAAGATATTTAATTAATCAATCCATTTTCAAAAACTATTTAAAAGTGACTTTTGAAATAATGTGTCCCATACCACTTTGAAGATTTTAATGGAATTAAAATTTTAAAACATTAATGTCCACATAAATATATACTGAAACCATTTTGAAAACATTGACATTAATGATAACGATTTATAATAATAAATCTTTAAAACATTGAAAATGATATTTTTTGTTAAAGAGTTTTTAACAAAATGAGAGACTCTTGAATACAAATAATTTCGGAATAACATTTAATCCGAACGTTATAATATCATGAGAATAAAAGGGATTCCTGATATATTATGTCAAAGGATAGTATACACAGCATATAAGTGTGAATTGGTGCATAACAACAATTAAGTCTCAATGGAAATGTAAATTGAGATGGAATCCATTATAAAGATTGCATCCTTAAATTAAGGATAAATCTATCACATAATTATGTGTGAGAAATAAAAATAAACCCAATATAAGTGGATATTAAGTGTGAAACAATGAGAGGTCATTCACACATATTCATAGGATGACATGTTCAATAAGTACAAGTTCAACCTAAAGAAATCGAAATCGGGTTAAGATGTTCCCTTGTACAAATTCGGCAGCCTTACAGTGTCACTTAAAAATTCAGAAAATTAGTCGATGATAGAGTGAATGGTATCTCATAAATTGGATATAAACATTACATCAATAAGTATATAGAATAACATATCCCAACATAATAAGATATAAATTAAAAGACATAACAAAAGAAGCCTTTTAAAAAGAGGTGGGTGAAAGGTCCCTTTACCGAGTTGGGTAACTTTCGAAACGTACAACCCATGGAAGAAGGGTCATAAAATGAATATTTAAATACCCAGAAATTAAATTATACTACACAAATAGTATAATAATGGGCAATACATACACCACAGAATGGAAATAGAGTCCAACGTAGCATAAATGTCACGGGAATAAAAGTGAGATGAAAAATCCCTTACGAAAACTCTGCAACCTAACGGCGCCACATAAAACTACCAAAAATGGATTTTTGAGATCAAATAGGGTCTCTCATGATATGAACATAAAAATTACAGAATGAGGAATATAAAATAACATTCCCAAACAGATGAAATATGAGGTTAAAAGAAATGACATAAAAGAGAGTACATAAAAATAATGAGAGAGGTAGGATCCCTTACCTCGGGTCTGACATGACTCGATCGTTCTTTAATGTCCTGAATAATAAACAAGAGTTAATTTATACTTTCTTAAGAACATTTTTAAAGTTCATTATTATTTTTATATCACTTATTACCATGTTATAAAAATTATGTAATCATTTAAGTTAAGAATGTTTGTTTTCTCGATATTTGGTTCTTATGTCGAATGTGGACTTCTTACAATTACATGTTGTTCGTGTGGTCCAAGGTTCAAAATATCCAGAATGATATTAATGATTTGGATATCATATATATCATATATATCCAGAATATACATGTATTTATAATATTACATTTTAATTTAGAGGTAAAAAATGAAAAGCATTGTTCATGGAGACGGTAAGTCCTACGTACGCATGAACGCTACATTCATTTCTATGTAAAATTAATGGAATTAAAAATAAATGAGAGATATGTATATTTTAATTCCAGAATTATATTAATAATTTAGATGTAACCTACATCATATATATCCATTATATATATGTACCTATAATATTACATTACATTTGGGGATAAGAAATGAAATGCACCGTTCATGGAGATGGAAAGTCGTACGTACGCATGAACGCTACTTTCATTTCTATATCATACTTTAATGGAAAGAAAATAATAATTATATAAACGTATATTATAATTCCAGTATAAAATCATATATAATAACTTTAATTTTATCCTTTATACATCCTCATATGGCATTAACGAATCAAATCACTTTGAGGGGGCGGTAGTCCGCACTTCCTAAAATGAAATTATCGTGTTTACCCACAATGGAAAACATAAATGTATTCCACAAATGAAAAATAAAGAAGCTTAAGTAAAACATAAACATATTATATATCATATATAAATATAGTCTCATCTTAATGGCCACCTTTGAAGGTGTTATATGAGTGTTGAACAATCATCGTTTCGTGAGGTAGAAATTCACCATCCACAGAAATAGTATGTTCTTTAACCATTAGATGAATGTGTGTGTAAGTGTATCTCGATTACATCATATAAAAACATTTTAGTATATTGAGTTTACTGGTGTTGTTGCAAAAGAAATGAATGAAAAGATTTTAGGGTGTTGGAGCAGCAAAATAAAACAAAAGAACACAATAGAAGACACTATCTTTAAATCGGGTAACTCTTTTTGATTTGAGCTCAAAGGCTTCCTTGGGAAGACTTCTGCCCAATGTGAGGCTTCTAGGAGTAATATAGGGATGTGGAGAGACAAAATGGTCAGGTGTTGGACGACAAAAAGTCTTGAGAGGTTCGGGTAAGGAGGTAGAGGTGGGGGCCTTTTATAAGAGGAGAGGAGGGGCACTCTTGGAAAGTAAGGAAATGTTACTTTATTTTAGAATGAGTTTCGGATTTTAATGGTCCCAAATTGATTTGTTTCGAGGATAAGGTGATCAGGGTTCGAAATACACCCATCAAATAGGTTTTGGACAAGTTTAGGTCTTATATTTTAAATTAACTTTTAATTTTATTTAAATCGTTAAATAATGAGGTAATCGCTGCATCATCATGGTGTCATAAATAATTTAATTTAGTTAATGTCTAAAAATTAAAAAAAAAATACTCTGATGTAGGAAATCTTTTTATCTTTCCAATTAATATTTATAGTCAAAAATATGACTTTTATAACCCCGTGTAAATATTGTTTTAGTAAAACAACTCATGTTTGTGATATTTTTATTTCAACATTAAATAAAAAGATATTAATGTCATTTTCCTACCAAAGTGGCTCCATGGGGTCCTCAAGTTGACCCATGGATTTTATTGGCCGTACATTACACATCCAATAAGGGTAGGATATGTGTAAAGTTCATTTCATATTATTAAAACATTATTTTTACCTTAAACTACGCTAATTACCTCTAATCACGATTAAGAACTTAAAAGTTACTATTCACCAAAACATTATTTTAATCCCATCGAACCACACATTACTTCTTAATGAAAATGATGTATGCTTGATTTTTGAAATTCAAAACACAAAGGTGGTAAAATTTCATTTAAACAAAAAAAATCAATTTTTTTAAGTACCACTTAGTATTTTCACTATTCATCAAAAATTAACGTTTTTCAGAAAAATACCAAAACTTCCCCCTAAGATATATTTGATTTTCTGAATTCAAAAATTATGTATAATTTACAAAATTCAAAACATATAAGTTTCATTAATTAATTTAATAATTAATTCCCACTGTCAATACAAATAGCATGTTTTTATGAAACAAAATGTATCAATAGATTGACACTAGTTTAAGTCCGATTTCTATGTGAAATTAATTACAACGACCACTATTGGATTAAATGGTAAAAATATAATCTAATTTCACTTAAAAACCAATTAAAAAGATAATATAAGAATATAAATAAATTATATTAAAAATAGGTTTTGAATTAAAATACAACATTTTTCACTATTCATTAAAAAAATGATCTTTATCGGAAAAAGACCAAAAATATACACAAAGTGCATTGTGATGTCTAGATTCTAATGAAGAGTTTTATTTGGTCCAATAGAATGTATAAGAGTCACCAAAACTATATTTAATAACATTTCACCATCAAAAATTAATAAGTGGACCTTTAGTGAAAATTAGAGTATATATACCTAAAATTGAATTCTTTTCGTATTTTAAGCCTTTATCCTTTATTGGATAAATGTAAAAACATTTAAAAAAAATATATAATCATATTTTAGTTATTTCTATTCATTCCCGCCAATACAATGGCTACATGTTAACTAACATTTAAAATAATAATATTTTATTATTAGAGTGCAACGTAAGTTTTCAAAGAAACTCGTTGTTGCGTATGGGGTACACCATCGAGCATAGAATTCCCTTTAAAGTAATATTAATATTTTATCCAAAAAAGGGATAAATATAAAAATGTCATATTCGTTATTTACCTGGTGTGTTACATCCTTCCCCCCTTTTGAGAATTGCGTCCTCACAATTTTAAAATTGGGCTCAAAAACATCATTGAAGTCCCACATTGGAACAAGAGTCGGTAAAACAATCACTTTAAAATAAAGAGAAATAAAGAGATCACCTGAGTTAACCCATACTAGGATTCCATGTAAGAAAACATGGACATGGAGGAGAAAACATAGGGTCATGTTCTGATGAAGAGTGATAGAAAACATGTTTACGAGAAAGTTAACCACAAGAAAATCAAATAATTGTGATGGGTTAAATGGTATTCGATTCCCCAATAGGAAAAGTTAATAGAAAAAATTATTTAAGATACTTTTTATTGAGGAATTTATTCATAAGGAAACATAATTACTCATCATGTTGACTTTCAACTTTTATTAGATTTCTTACACAAAGTCGTATTTTCTCTAAAAGACGAGTATTTAGGAAGACTTGTTCACATTAAGAGTACTATAATAAACTTCTAGAGAATCACCTAATCCACAAAATAGAACTATATACTTCCCATGTTTTTAGACTTTAACCAAAACCAAAACCAAAAAGGTTAGTACGAGATCAGATAATACCCAAAAAGGATAACCCATTATAAAAAGGAAATCTATTCTTAATCTCTAAAATTTGTCCAACAAAACCCAAAGTTCAACAAGGACCATTCGATAAACAATTTTTCCATAAAATTATTCAAAGTAAACCAAACTAAGATTTAAACCCAAATATTTGTAGTATTAAGTCTCATAGTCTTCTAAGTTTAATCTTAACATTTATCTCCAAACAACATCAGTTTCTCTTAAAGTATCGTATTGAAAAGTAATTAACCTAATCACATATCCTCCATGATAGGTTAATAAATTTACATAGGTAAAAAAATCAACTTACTCATAATTCATAAAATCATCTTACAAAAAATAATCAATCAAACTAACCAGGTACTTCACGTAGTCCAGTGGTAGGTGATAAATACCAGTTGCACTTTGGTTATGGGTTCGATTCCCGCAGCTTTGTCCGACGCGACGGGTTGTCACACGGTCTATGTGATGTCCTTTTTCCAAAACTATATAATTCTTAAAACATTCCCCAAAAACAAGATAAAATCTTCAAAAATAACCATAACATAATTTAACCTCAATTTTACCTCATGCCTTTCACTTTCCATCATAACATATAGTAACCCATAACTACCTCTAAAGTAAGGATCATATAAACCCAAATGGTTCTTTATAACTATGTCCATAAAAGAACATATTACTATTCCATGATTACAATTTTAATATATCAAACATCAGGGTTACACATAATATAAAAAGTCTCCTAATGTAACCCCATCAACAAAAGAGACTTTATACTCTTAAGAATTTCACCATAACTCTTGAATCCCTTATACGTTGACTTCTTACTCATTCAACATTCTTCATGATCAATTAAACATTCCATTCCAACTTATTCTGAAATAATTCTTTCCTTCAAACAAAATCTTGAATCATATCCTAAGATTCCAAAATAGTGAAACAAAATTTAAGAAATAATCCACACCTTTGACTGGTCATATTTAGTTTCTTCATCTTCAATCAGAATGGCATTAGGTATTGGTAAACGAATATTTGTATGATCTTGGTGATCCCATTCGTGAAACTTCTTCATAGGACATGACGTTTCATAATGACGATGCACACCACATTCAAAACATTCAATTGATCCCTCAGAATGAACTTCATTTCCTTTCCTCGAGTCAACTGGATGCTTCCTTTTTCCATGGCAGGTTCATGCTTTATAACCTTCATTTCCACATATATAGCATATTTCTGTCCCTTTGAAACATTTTCCTAGGTGTTTCTTTCCACATCATTGACGCATAAGTTTTTGAACACACATACCTTTTTGATTATTACATGTAGTTCCGTAGGGATTTTTTTCTCGCATAAATGATGCCTTATAGAAATCACCACGGTTTAGGTGGTTAATCATGACTCCAGATAGTTGTTTGTGGATAAACACAAGAATTCTAATTGCAGCTCCCATATCATTCAGTTTCTCGCTAAGAAAAATGTCATAGTTTCCTTCACATCCACCGTTACTTTGGTGCCTCCTAGACCCAGCCATTTTCTAAAACCAACAAGGTCAGTGTGAGCTTATCAACAAAACCATCATGTACTAAAGAGGATGATAAACACTAAGATATACTTACTCATTCACTTTATCTAATAATAGGACTCTTTCTGAAATCCTAACCATTAAGGTAATGTCACTTATGCTTAGAGAATACCCTAACCTCAAAAGTTATCTAAACCGACCTCTGATACCAACTATAAGGCCCCGTCCATAAACCTTAATTAATATTGAATTAAATGAATAATTCACATTGAGGATATTTTCAGGTTTAGAGTTTTAGGGAATTAGGACATAACTATTACATCTCAAAATATTACAAAGTATCCACTTCTACTAAGTTTCCTTAAAATAAAAACTCTTAAAATGAATCATGTCTAGTTCCATGTTTTAGATAACATGACATTCCCTTGATCCCATCCTTGACCCTATTCCACATTAAGTCTTGTGAAAAACATTTCAAAAAAACATGGGGTGAGCATAAAAAGCTCAGTAAGGTATACACAATGAATGAAAACTGTTATTTTTTCAAAACAACAAGTAAACCTTGTATATTATATCATAGTAATACCTTTCACCTTTAAGAAGTATTAAAAACTCTTCACCGAATAAAATATCATTACTTACACTTTTGCAACAAAAAAATTACCATAAACCCCATATAAATAACACATAACATATAAAGGTATCTTGGGAAATAAACATACTTAAATGGAATAACCATACGGTCGACTTCCACACATATCACTTAATGGAATAGCTATACAGCCGACTTCTATACACATTGCATTGGTGGTTATAACGTATCCACCCGTCTTGGTATTCACGGAACCACCCATCATATGGTTTATCACGTAACCACCCATAAAATGTCCAAGTAAAATCATTACACATAAAATATTTAAAATATAAACATTTCAATAACAACATTTCATTTTCAATCACAATAAGTAATTGCAAGATATTGAATTAATAAATCCATTTTCAAAAACCATTTAAAAGTGATTTTTGAATCAATGTGTCCCGTAACACTTTGAAGATTTTAATGAAATTTAAATTTTAAAAAATTAATGTACATATAAATAAATACTGAAAACCATTTTGAAAACAGGGACACTAATGATAATGATTTAAAATAATAAATCTTTAAATCATTGAAAATGGTATTTTTTGTTAAAGAGTTTTTAACAAAATGAGACACACTTGAATTCAAATAATCGTGGAATAACATTAAATCTAAACATTATAATATCATGAGAATAAAAGGGATTCATAATATAATATGTCAAAGGACAGTATACACACCATATAGAAGTGAATTGGTGCATAACAACAATGAAGTCTCAATGGAAATGTAAATTGAGATGGAATCCATTATAAAGATGGTATCCTTAAATAAAGGATAAATCTATCACATAATTATGTGTGAGAAATAAAAATACACCCAATATAAGTGGATATTAAGTGTGAAACAATAAGAGGTCATTCACACATAATCATATGATGAAATGTTCAATAAGTACAAGTTGAACCAAAAGAAATCGAAATAGGGTTAAGATGTTCTCTTGTAAAAATTCGTCAGCCTTACAGCGTCACTTCAAAATTCATAAAATTAGTCGATGAGAGAGTGAATGGTATCTCATAAATTGGACATAAACTATATATCAATAAGGATATAGAAGAACATATCCCATCATAATAAGATGTAAATTAAAAGAAATAACAAAATAAGTCTTTTAAAAAGAGGAGGGTGAAAGGTCCCCTTACCGAGTTGGGAATCATTCGAAACGTACACCCCAGAGAATAAGGGTCATAAAATGAAGATTTAAATACCCATAAATTAAATTATACTACACAAAGAGTCTAATAATGGGTAGTACATACACCACTGAAAGGAAATAGAGTCCAACGTTGCATAAATGTCAGGGGAATTAAAGTGAGATGAAAAATCCCTTACGAAAACTTGGCAGCCTAACGACGCCACTTAAAACATCCAAAAATAGATTGTTGAGATCAAATAGGGTCTCTCATGATATGAGCATAAAAAGTACAGAATTAATAAGATGAAATAACATCCCCAAACATATGAAATATGATCTTAAATGAATTGTCATAAAACAGAGTAGTTATAAATAATGAGAGAGGTAGGATCCCTTACCTCGGGTCCGACTTGACTCGTTCATTCTATAACGTCCTGAATAATAAAAATGAGTTAATTTATAATTTCTTAATAACCTCTTTCAAGTTAATTATTAATTTTACATCACTTATTACCATGTTATAAACATTATGTAATCATTTAAGTTAATAATGATTATTTTGTCGATATTTGGTTCTTAAGTCAAAAGTGGACTTCTTACAATTACATTTTGTTCGTGTGGTCAAAGGTTCATTATATCCAGAATGATATTAATGATTTGGATATCATATATATAATATATATCCAGAATATACATTTATTTATAATATTACATAATCATTTAGAGGTATGAAATGAAATTCACCGTTCATGGAGACGGTAAGCCATATGTACGCATGAACGCTACTTTCATTTCTATTTCATATTAATGGAATTACAACTAAATGAGAGATATGTATATTTAGATTCTAGAATTATATTAATCATTTAGATGTAACATACATCATATATATCCATTATATATATGTACTTATAATAGTACATTACATTTGGGGATAAGAAATGAAATGCACCATTCATGGAGACAGTAAGCCGTAAGTACGCATGAATGCTACTTTCATTTCTATCACATACTTTAATGGAATGAAAATAATAATGATATAAAGGTATATTATAATTCCAGTATAACATCATATATAATAACTTTAATTCAATCCTTTATACGTCCCACGTATGGCATTAACGAATCAAATCAATTTGAGGGGGCGGTAGTCCGCACTTCCTAAAATGAAATTATCGTGTTTACCCACAATGGAAACCATAAAGGTATGACACAAATGAAAAATACATAAGCTTAAGTAAAACATAAACATTTTATATATCATATATAAATATAGTCTCATCTTAAGGGACACCTTTGAAGGTGTTATATGAGTGTTGAACAATCATCGTTTCGTGAGGCAGAAATTCTTCATCCACAGAAACAATATGTTCATTAACCATTAGATGAAGGTTTTTGTAAGGGTAGCATGATTCGTTCATATAAAATTATCCTAGTATATTTATGATACTGGTGTTGTTTCAAAAGAAATGAATGAAAATAGTTTAGGGTGTTAGAGAAGAAAAATAAAACAAAAGAACACAAGAGAAGACACTACCTTTAAATCAGGTAACTCTTTTTGATTTGAGCTCAAAGGATACATTGGGAAGTATTCTGCCGAAAATGATGCTTCTAGGAGTAATAGAGGGATTTGAAGAGACAAAATGGGTAGGGCTTGGCCGAGCCAAAGTCTTGAGAGTTCTGGGTAAGGAGGTTGAGGTGGGGTCCTTTTATAAGAGGAGAGGAGGGGCACTCATGGAATGTAAGGAAATCTTACTTTATTTTAGAATGAGTTTCAGATTTTAATGGTCCCAAATTAATGTGTTTCAAGGATAAGGTGATAAGGGTTCGAAATACACCCATAAAATAGGTTTTGGACATGATTAGGTCTTAGATTTTACATTATCCTTCCATCTTATTTAAATCGTAAAATACTGAGGTAATCGTTGCATCATCATGGTGTCATAAATAATTTAATTTAGTTAATGTCTAAAAATTATAAAAAAACTACTATGATTTAGGAAATCTTTTTATCTTTCCAATGAATATTTATAGTCAGAAATAGGACTTGTATAATCCCATGTAAATTTTTTTTAGTAAAACAACTCATTTTTGTGAAATTTTTATTTTAACATTAAATAAAAAGATATTAATGTCATTTTCCTACCAAAGTGGTTCCATGGGGTCCCCAAGTTGACCCGTGGATTGTCTTGGTCGGCCATGACACATCCAATATGGTTAGTACATGTTTCAAGTTCATTTAATATTATTAAAACATTATTTTTACCATAAACTACACTAATTACATCTAATCACGATTAAAAACTTAAAAGTTACTATTCACCAAAAAATTATTTTAACCCCATTGAATCACATTTTAAATTTTAATGACAACCATGTATGTTGGATTTTTGAAATTAAAAACACAAATTTGGTAAAATTTCATTTAAACAAAAAAAAATCAATTTTTTAAGTACCCCTTAGTAGTTTCACTATTCATAAAAAATTGACGTTTTTCAGAAAAATACCAAAACATAACCCTAAGCTATATATGATATTTAGAATTCAAAAATTATTTCTATTTTAAAAAATTAATAACATATAAGTTGCATTAATTAATTTAATTATTAATTCCTGATGTCAAAACAAATAGTGTGTTTTTATGAAACAAAATGTATCAAAATATTGACACTAGTTTAAGTCCGATTTCATAGTGAAATTAATTCCAAAGACAACTATTGGATTAAATGGTAAAAATATAATCTAATTTCACTTTAAAAATATTCAAAAGATAATCTAAGCATATAAATAAATTATATTAAAAATAGGTTTTGAAATAAAAAACAACATTTTTCGTTATTCATTAAAAAATGATCTTTATCGGAAAAATACCAAAAATTTACACAAAGTGAATTTTGATGTCCTGATTCTAAAGAAGAGTTTTATTTGGTCCAATATAATGAATAAGAGTGACCAAAACTAAATTTAATTACGGTTTTCCATCAAAAGTTGATAAGTGGATCTTTAGTGAAAATTAGATTATATAAGCCTAAAATTGAATTCTTTTCGTATTTTAAGCCTTTCTCCATTATTGGATAAATGTAAAAACATTTAAAAAACATATATAATAATATTTTTGTTATTTATATTCATTCCCACCAATACAATGGATATATGTTAACTAACATTTAAAATAATATTATTTTATTATTAGAGTGCAACGTTTGTTTTCAAAGAAACTCGTTGTTGCGTATTGGGAACGCCATCGAACATAGAGTTACCTTTAAAGTAATATTAATATTTTATTCACAAAAAGGGATAAATAACAAAATTTCATATTCATTATTTACCTGGGGTGTTACATGCTGTTTGGAAATGATGTTGGAAAATTTACACACACCATCTACACTAGAACTAGTATTGTCTTATTTGGTGCACTATCATCCCAAAAAGTTTTATTTTTGATCATTTGAAAGGAATCACAATACAAAATCAGTTATTTGATATTTAAATTGATTTAAAAACTCCAAATTCTATGATGAACACATATAATAACTACTATTATTGTCTAATTATTTTTTGTGGGAATGTGTTTAAATCAAATATTTTAATACTCCCTCTGATTTAATTTTATATTATTTTAATCACATATCACTGTTATTATAAATATATCTGATATCATTTTTTGGTGTAGATAAGTAAAATTTCATATTCCAAACAAAACTATGATCATCAATCTATGCGAGGATAAACATGAACATGTAATGAAAATTTCATCCATTGAATGGGTTTTGTTTCCAATTTAAAGGGGTATTTATAAAAATGATTAGGGGGAACACAAGATCAATGTTATGTAATGTTTATGGTTGTTTTTTGCATATATATCAGAAAGAGATTCATACTCCTCCTCTTAATCTTAATGTTCTATTTTCAATTGAACATATACCTTATACTACACAAATTTCAATGTCTTGATATAGAGTTTACCTAATTTTGAAGAAAGACTCAATGAAACAACTCCAATAGATTCACTCTAAGAAATTCATTTGAAACTGTTCATAAATATGGGGTTCAAAAATATTTTTTTAATATGATAAATTTATCAACTCAACTCTATATTGATAATAGGAAATTTTACTAAATCATAATCTAGAATAAGAATTACGTACCCATTATTAAAGAATTGTTCATTAATTTCAATGAGATTAACATTTTCCCAATATTTATCTTCGATTGGGATACAATCTACTGTGGATTAAATGTTGATGAAAACATAATAGAGCCTTTAGTTAACGACATGAGAACTATTCATTTATAGTAATTAAATATTTTTGTACTAATAGCTCTGATATCATCATATATTTAATGTATAAATTATTTTGAGAATATCATTTTCAGTTTGTAAAAGTATTTATAAATGATATTTCTATTTTTAATAAAATATAAAATTAGAGTATTATGGTCGCCTGAGAATTAAACAGATGTTATTAAATAAGTAAAATATTTATACCAAATTTAATAGAAGTGAATATTTTATATAGAAGGATTTATTTTTGGATTATATAATCTCATGAGATAGTATATCAGTGTATATATCATATAATTAAATTATTTAATATAGTCGTTGACCAACCATAGTAACTATGATCTGTTGTTTTATCATATTAGCTAGATATTACATATAGATTGTGAATAATTTTTTATATATGTCAAATCAACTCATCATGTTAACATGTAAGGGAGACTAGTTCCTTTGGACTGATGAATATAAAAAATATTTCAAGGAAATTAAATAAATATTGGAAAGTGGAACATTGATCAAAATACATGGTTTTGGAGAAGAATTAGGGATTTACAATAATTCATTGAATAAGTTAAAGAGACATTTTATTATTTAGAATGGTATGGTGATAGATTTTGCATTTAGTTAATTGATGCATCATGAGAAGAACTACACGAACAATGACATGGACTTATCATTGTAAATATTTTAATTAATATTTGTATTAAATTATTATAAAATAGAATATTTTAGTATATATTATTATTATAAAATTTTAAACTATATATTGATCTACAATAGTTGAATATGAATTAAAGAATATTTTTTTAGTTGATTAATGATAATGACATCACAATAAAATAAAATCCAGTGAAGTTAAATTAGTTATTTAATATTTTCAGTAAATGGATCATAATAAGTTATTTTTTGAGATAGAAATATCAAATATATAAATAATTATAATGGATGGGCCTTGAAAAATTAAATTTAGGGGAGAAATATAATCAATCTCAAATGAATTTTAATAAATAGATCCATACAATTATTATATAGGAATTAGTTGAATATGTAGTGAATCCAATTAGGATAGGAATTTCAAAATTTCAACCATTTTTATAATGTAGTGATAAGGTTTTTTAATTGAGTATGTTTCCAATCATTTTTAGTCATAAAGAATTCTATATTGGAAAAATATCATAGATCACCATTATCTATTAATCATTCATGTGCAATGTTATTTAGAGATACAAAAGAGTATTTATAATGAGACACGCATAAGAGAGACAATACATTTTTTGTATAATGGTGTGTGGTATGATAAAATTTTCACATTGATAAAAATATATATAATGTTATTTTACAACAATTACCCACAGAAGAATGGTAATGGAAAACATCACCAAGAATATTTTCATAATACTCCCCAAAACATCTATATAATTCAATTTTAATAGGGTCATAAAAAGTTACCAAAACATTTCATAATACATAATTTCTATTTGATAATATTTTTCCCTTCATATCCTTAATAGGATATACATTTTTTATATAGTCAGATGCCATGGAGTAAAACATTATATTACATCTGATGGCGATCTGATGAATATATTATTACTTTAGTAAAGTCCTTAGTAATATCTATATATATAGTATTCTATTATTACTACATACCATATTCAAATTGATTTTAAATATGAGAGGAAAATTGAAATCCTTGAGTGTATTCTATGCTCTAATGCACAATATTTAAAAGGTGGATTGGATCAATAGATTCCTCTTGTAAACCTTTCTTATGACAATATATTTCACATGATCATTTATTTGGATCATTATGAAACCCTCAATGTAAGGATGTGTATAACACCAAAATGTTTGGATGATTTTTGATAATGGAATATATTGGGACATGTTCTAGATAAGGAAATATATGAAAATATTAGACCCAGTCAACAATATATCTAGGATGATCATATTTGACATAAGAGTTTCTATGAAAACCACCAACATGATCTAGAAATCAATGTGTGTGATAATTTATTCAAATGAATTTAAAAATAGAAAATGGTTATGACATGATTATATAATGGAAATATGGAAAATTATTATGTTTTTCCCTAGTATATATTTAATCATGTAGGGAATATAGCTTTTCACATGGTTCTTCCACCCAACCTCTCTCAAGATTATGATGTGTTCCATTTATATCTTTTGATGAAATTCATAGCTAATCATAAACATGTACTGAAATAAAAGGTCATAACACTGTTATTCATAAATCCATTGAAGAAAAACCAATATAAGTCTTATATTATTGTTATAATGTGACTTGTAATATGACTAATAACATATTTAATGTTGTCATTAGATATCTAAAATTCAAAGATGTTATATGGGAACATATGGATATAATGAAGCATATATTTCCTAGGATTTTGATATCATATAGATGAAATAATTTTGATAAATGATATTTTTATTGTGTTATATTTTAATAACCAAATATTTTTTTTATTCCTTTGATATGAAATTGATGTATCTTATATATTTCTATACACACAACGATATGTCTAAATGAACCCATGATATAATTTAAATTCAAAAAACATCATATTAATTAGTTTTTATTATTATATTTAAACACATTATGAAATATATATTTATATATATTCATATATAAAAATATATTTAATAATTCCACGGATAAATATCATTTAATTTTTAATAAATCATTTCATGATTAAAAGAATTATTTTTAGGATGAAATAAATTTTTTCTAGGGGTATGGAATTTTAAAATAAATAATATATAGGCCAATATTTAAATAATTAATTTTACTAATTTAATTGATAATATATTAATAATCTTCCATAAATTATTTATCTAAAGGTTATTAATATATCCAAATTAATTTTTAGAGAAGAGAATTATTTTTCATAATACAATTTTATTGTACACAATCTGTTTATATCATAAAACATTAAATAAATAATAATTAAAATTTTATTTTAATGACATATATAAATTATATGTTCAATAAAATATTTTATGATTCATTAAATATTTATTTTATTTCATTGAGAGAATGTGTTTTTTTTTCTGATTAAAAATGTATTTTTAATATGGGGTTTAATTTCATTTTGTTAAATGATTATAAAATTAAAATTTAAAAATAAATGAAACAAAATATTAAAAAATTGATTCCATATATTTAATTATACATAATTATTTTTTATTTCAATATTATTTTTTTCAAAATAAATATTAAAAGCCGTAAAAATATTTTATAACAATGAATGATAAAACATGATTAAAGATGGTAATAATATGATATAAGGGTATAAATGGAACATAAATAAGAATAATTAATATTATTTGTATATAATATTACTATATATTATCCATCATATGTCACCATATCCATTTAGATCGTGATTTAAAAAAAACTTATATTATCTTATTTATATCGTTTAAGTTTACCTTTGTGTGTTCTATCCCTCAATTATAAAAGCACACCTCCTCTTTTACATTATGTATGAATTTGGACCCTTATATATAATCTAATAACCACACAAAGTATTTCATTATTTACATCTCATATTCTTATATCTATTTTTATTCTCTTATTTCTAATTATTCAAGTCATAAGGTATATATTGAAGGTGATCACTCAATAAAGAATTATAAATCATAATTATGCTCTTTATATTGGAAAAAATAATCCATCTTCTCTAAAAAAGTATTTAAAATAATATTATTATTAATATAGTATCAAATATATACGAATATGTTACTATGATGATGAAATAATCATCTTCCACCATTATTCCATTGAATTGAATGTGAATTTATCTCCTGCATATATGTTTACACCACCTCCATGTAGTGATATGATTCATTTTCCATATGAATGGAGAATATATTGATATATTGATAGGATAAATAAATATATATTATATTAATGATATATTTATCATTATTTAGTAGGAAAATATTATTCACATTTCTTTCCTTCTCTATTTAGAAAATGTATATAGTTTACAATTGTACGTACTACTGTATATTGGAATAATATAATTTTATCCATTTATTACATTTATGGTATATTATTAATATGTATATAGTGATTATATAGTATATTTATATCACTATTATAATTCAAAATATTATGGATCCATGATCATGATTCATCGACCATATAACCAAATCAAAATATACATGACATGTGATAAATTTGACTTCGAGAATAATGATTCTAATGAAGATTTATTAATGAACGAGTGATAATATGTTTTTTGTAAAACACGTATGGTATTATAATTATGAATTATATATATTTTATAACAATAAAATAAATTTATGTTTATTATATATAAGATTATAGGGAATAATATGTATGTTATTATTCAGGTATGTGTCTTATGTTTCATTCTCACTTTATTTCATGATTCATTATAAATAAATTTCTACATATGAAATTAAATGACCATTCTCATAAAAAAAATATTTCATTTTCATATAAGCTATTTATGAATAGATATATTATTTTTTTTAATAATTATACTCTATCTTATTACTAAAATGATTGATAGAAAAAAATTAATTCAAAAAGACTTGGTTTCCTTTTGTGATTGTGGACATTTTTCTCCCAAAACATTGTTTATATTAAAATATTCAATTTTTTTACTACTATCCAAAGATATATTAAATTAATTTTTAACCATTTTTTCATTTAAATAATCATTCTTAAATTTAATCATCTTATCATTTATAGTGTTAGGTACTATTTTCCAATAGTGTGAACATAATATATTTTTAATGAAGACCAAAAAATGATTTTTCATCTATCGTGAATATGCTTTTATTTCATATTTCTTTTATATGTTTCCATGTTTATTTTAAATGGAAATGTTTTTCATGATATTATTGATATTTTAAGATTTATTTTTATTATTTTGAATTGATTTTTTTCATAAAAAATATTCCTATAATATGTTAAATTGATTTACCTTTAATGATAGAATCCTTGAAGTTAATTATGCATCACTAGGTATATGATACTATGAATCAATTTTTATTATCTCTAATGATTTATTCTGATTATGATGATAATATATGGATAAATCCCATTTTATTTTACATGGGCTAATGTATGATTAAATTATAAATGCTTTCACGATATTGTGGTATACATAGCAATGGATTATGATTATCCGATGGGTGATTCTGTTATATCCCTCTAATGAATTGCGAAATTTTTTTATTAGCATGAAGGGTATATAGGTGGTTAGTTGAAGCCCTACTAGGGTATAAAAATCGTTACCCCTATAACAAAGAAGGTACATGGGGGTTTCCAAATCCTATCATGTGATGAATATCTTGTTTGTTTGTCCTAATATAATATATCTATGTCTATTATTAATCATCCAATTTTATACTCTTTTCTGATAATATCTTTTTCCAATGTAATTATCTCATGGATCATGTTATACGATTCTATATTGATTCATTTTTTATAAACTAAAATGACTTATACCAGGGCTCGTGATTATGATATATGAATAGTTGGGGTATTATATTCAAGTGTGATGTTAATGTTCACATATACTTATGGTAATGTTATATATAAAAATGATAATTGATTGATATATCACTTATTTACCCAAATTGACAATCTGATCTCACACATTACTATATTTACTCTTCAACAATATACAAAGAGAGATTTTAGGTTTGATATGTCAATTAAAGATTCTAATTGTGAATAATTTCATGGGAGTTGATTTTGATAATTTATGTAATGTTTGTTATATATCCAGGTTTCCGAAGACATTAAACCATTATGAATTTTCCATTGATCATAATGATATGTTATGAGTTTTTTTCTAATATGATATGAATTTTTGTATGAAATATTTGGGTCTCATAAATGTATTTAATTTATTATTTAGAAAAATCAATGTTATGTTTCCCCAAATTAAAAATGAATCCTTCTCATAATCCAGTATTATTGATGGATAACATGTGTATGTGTTCATTTTAGTCGAAAAATAACATAAATGGGTTATGATAATATACAGTTTATGTATAACCTTATAAAAAATATATCTCAAATTATATTTGTCCAAATGGATTTCTATAATACCCCTCCATTTTAATATAACTTTTTCATTGATAAAGCACAAAACATGTGGAACCAAGCATTAAGGATTATAAAATAAATTTAGTTTAAAAATGACCATTATAACCTAGCTTTATAATCGGTTATCATGAAAAGGAGTTATTTATTTTTTAAATTTATACAATCTAGAAATACATAATAAAAATTTTATTGATTATTTCTAAATAAATAATCTTTTATTTTAGTGTAATGTTGTTTTATTCATAAAAAATGCATTTTCATTAAGAAGATTATTATATGTTTTTTGAGAGAATTAAATATATTAAAAAATCATATGCTTTATTATATTAAATTTAAAAACATATATAAATTATAATATCAATAAAATAATAATATGACATTTTTGGCTTTTGTTCAAAGGATTTATTTTTCAGGGATCATAGAATACTACAGTTTTTTTTAATTTTCAATTATTCATCATTTAAAAAAATTTAAATGTTCCATTTGACTATAAATTAAAAAAATAATAATTAAATATAAATAATATTATTAAATAAATTGAAATTAATATTATTCCTGACTTCAGTAAAATTTCACTTTTGGGCACATAATAAGTTTTTGGAAAATAATAGTTTTTTTTGTTTTGAAATTATTCCACAAAATAAATTTCATAAAATTTGTCTAATTGAGTCATGATAAATTGAATACAAATATGTACTTTATGGTTCAATTTTTTTAAATATATCCCTTTTAATGTTGATTATTATGAATTGTAATTGTATTAAAAAGACCACCTGAATAGGATAAATAGTGTAATTACAAAAAAAATTTATATTATAAGGACTCAAAATAACCTTAAAACATAACTTAAATAGATTTAATATTTTATGGTGCCATACTCATAAAATATTAATTTTTTTAAATTTTTTCACATTTTTCCTTGAAAATGATTTATCTGCTATTTTATGCAATGCAAAAGAAAAAATGTCACAATGATTCACATAAATATATCATATATGTTAATATATAGATAAAATTAAGATATAAAAGATTAATAAAGTTTATTTTTGGTATAATAAAAATTTATATATATTTTTAATATATTTTTAAATATTAGTGATAAAATAGTCATTATAAATGAATAAAAAGTGTTGACTTATTGTGTGTGTAAGCAGTATAAAAATAAATTTAATGATATTAAAAACACGAAAAGTATTATTTTATCAATAATTTATAGATTGAAAGTATTTATATATCATATTAATGATGTTTTGTATTTAATTATATTATACTTCCATAGTTATATTTATGACCTTATTGTCATACTAAATGAATATTTCCAGCAAAAATGGTGATATTTTATAATAAAAATTATATTATTAAATTATTTAAAATTCGCAAAAATAATATAGTCATATAATTGAATTTAATATGGGTTGAAATATCCACCATGATCTATTTATGTTTTACTTTTCCCTTTATCGATTCATTCTTAAGAGGAAATAGAAAAAATGATATATCGTTAATCCTAAAAAGGGATAATGGGGGTCAAAATAACGGGATAAATTTTAAAACAACACATAATATGTTAAAATTTTTATTTTATGATATTTGTTTTGAATATACGGATCTTAAATACACATATATCAATTTCCCCCATTATTCCATGAAAGATAATATAAATTATTTTATTACAATCATTAATTCCAATAGTGAACCTCACCTCATGTAAAAAGTGTATATCATATGTTCTCTTCCCCGCAAACCATTCATAACTGTAGATTAGAAATTTTATTCATAAATACATTAAATAAAATCATGTGAATAAATTAATGACACTTACCACATCAAAATACCGTCTTAGAAGGTTTTATGTCTAATTCTATAGATCCTATTTGATGAAGTTGTATATTTCTCACCCTATAATTTTCATTTTCTGTATTCTTCTAACTCATAGAAAATCATAAATAACAACAAAATAAACAAAAATAAATATATATATAGTTATATTAATTTTAAAACCAATATCCATATCTTTCATTGATTAAATTGGAAATGAAACATGTGTTAATTTGCACGAAAAACTACCACCTTTGGAACAGATGTAATTCGTTTTCCATCACTGTGTGTCACTGTAGTTCATAATAGTTTATTATAGGTATATTTATATATATAATATTACTGACATAATAACAATTATATAAATACAATACATCATTCTGTTTTTTTAACTTTCCATCCATTGACAAATTATTATTTAATTCATTCATGCAGGTGGATTACCACCCCAACGACATGATACTAATCTTTTTTTTCTCTGCATCACATTAACGGTAAATATAAGGGTATTTAAAATTATAATATAGTATTTATGATATAATTATTTTTATATAACTATAAAATATTCTATAATTTCAGTCCATCAATTTTTAGGTGAAAACTGGCATTTCCTCACGCATTCATTATACATACCATCTACATGATTTTAATTTAGTACATTTTTCATAACCTTTTTTATGTTTGTTTTGGAAATAAATATAATGTATAAAAATGATTACAATTTCATGATAATTGTTATTTAGATGATTTAATAGTGAGAAAATTTACTAGGAATAACATACCAATACCATTTTGGATGTATGAGATTAATATTTTCCACATATCTAATGTAAACATAGTCGATTAAGTAATTGAATAAAAAAATTCAATATACATTTTTCTGCACATATAACATTTAAAAATGTTCTTCACTTGTTATTAGTATTAATAATAAAAAATAAGAAGATAATTTGATAATCATAATGATTTCCATGAAATGAAATCATGTTTTATTTTAAAAGTAGACTATTATAGGAAAAATGCCTAAAATAAGGAATTAAAAAACAATAAATGTGTGGTTTTTATATAATATTTATGAAATTATTCTCATAACAATAAAATGGAAATAGATTTGGGAATATGAAATCATTAATTATTTATTAATAATAAAATTATATATTAAATAAGGGGAGAATCCTTAATATAGGCATCAGGGGATGGTTTTAAGTACTATGGAGACTAGGATGTTTTCTAATGTGGAAAAAATCATATTAATACACAATATAATGAGTTTACCATATTAAGGATGATAATATGCTCAAATGAATTGACACCCATTTTGATGTTTTATGTGGTGGGATTTTAAGTTACTACAGAGTATGTCGAGGGACATTTATTATCATACAAAACATGGGAATATTATGTGTTTTAGTAAGGATTTTATTTTAAATATATTTTGTTAATAATTTCTAGAAATATGTTTAAATTTATTGATAAACTTTATCATTTAGAATATCATTGATGTTGATTTAAATATTGTTTATTATCAAAAAAGTGTTATTATATTTTGGGAACATATGTTTTATCATAGAGTTAATGTAACATCCTTTCTTGTATGTCACTATAAATAGTTCCCCAAAAAAGGTTTCCACATGACCTCATGCACAAATCCTTATATACTAGAGTTTTTTGACTAGTGTTAATGGTTTAGTGAAAAAATTGGTGACAAAATATCCTATTTACTAGAGTGAAATGTAGAAATAATGAATAAATTTTACAGGTAATAATGTATAAGATACCAAAAACATAAAATACCATATTTCCCACTAATAAAGTACAAAAAATACTTATAAATTAAATTATGATATATCATTAAAGGATAATGTGAAAAAATGGAAAATAATATACGAATAGAAATAAAAAAAATGGTTCTGACACCATATAGCATCCCCTGAACCACGAACTGTAGGGAATCCTATATCAACAATATTTTATAATTAAATTACACTTATAGTAAACTAAATCCAATAATTCATATCAAGTACCGCAATTGTGCCCCAAAATGTGTGTGAGTACATATTTAAAGGCCACTACCAATGGTCTCGACAATAATATATAGAAAATAATTTTGTATTGGGATGTTTGTTGAACATATCCATAAATAGGTGGTGTTTTGACACTTTACCTCCCATACAAATTAATTTTTTAATCCAATTTAACATTACATTATTGACATTCGGTCTAGGTACCAATCTCATGTTAACACCATATGATCATAGAATATAAATACACTATAATAAGCCATACAATAAATCATTGGATCCAATAGAATTATTTTAGAACGTCCTAAGGGAGGGGAGTTGCGATCCCATGTCATTTCATTTCCATTATCATTAATTTCATGTTTCAATAATTGTGACAGTTTTAATCATTGATAATATTAATTGTGATCCACTTCATTTATCCCATTACAATGGTTCATCCCATTGAAATCAATACTAAATTACACTATTCTTCCATTTCTTCATTAAATAAAATTTCAGACCATTTAATACCCATTGGAAACCATTTACCCATCTGGGAATTCTCTTTTAATCGTTTATCATGTCTAATCATATTATAAAACAACTCATTTATCTTATTAAAGATATGCCAAAAAGTCCCATGACAACAAGAGAAACATAATTTACATTGTTTTATATCATAAATCCTTGAAAACTAAATCTCACAATAGATTTTACAAAATTCATGGGATTCAAAACCTTATCGATGAAAATATACTTTTTTCTATTCATCATCAATGGATCCTACGGGAATTGTGATGGGTATCAATTGTTAATCAGGGCCTCAAAACAATTTTCTAAATTAAAAACCTGAATTCACAAAATGGAATGCCATTATCATTGGTTTCAACCCAATTCTGTTCCTTAAAAGACTATAAAATATATTAAAAAAATGTTTTTAGAGCCATGAAATTCAGAATGTGTGATTTTTCGAGGAATCATGGGCCCGAAATTGATATTATAAAAATATTAAATATATTATTATAAAAACATGTATACATTAAAAAATAATTGTTTATCTCATAAAAATATTCTCAAATAAAAAATATCCTAGAAGAATAGAATATGTAATTTGGGGTTTACCAATGTGGTGAAATAATGTTTGTTAGAACCAGATGTTCGGATTAGGTAAAAATTATCGAGTCCATTAAGTTGATTAAATTATTAAATTATGAAATTTATTCATTTAATAATAAAACCTAAATTGAATGTATATAAATTTTTCTATAAAAATATTCTAGGGTATCCATGTAACCCTAGGTGAATTGAGAGGACAGTCAGTGCTTTATGAATTTATAATTCAGAATTGTACAACGAATGAGAAATGGATCGAGTATGATTGGCATGTAGTGAACATAGTTGGATCACCACATCATCAAAAAATGTGTTATTCCCATATAATTGATAAAAAATAATGGTAGGGATCATAAATTATGGTTTATACACATTTATTAAGTAATTTATAATGGTTTTATCTTATTTTGATCTAAAATAATTGTTATTCCCATAATCCACATTTTTATTGACTAAATTAATCAAGTATTATTCACGCCATGATGGTAATGTCCTGAATTATATGCCTCTAAATAGGTTCACTGAGCCTATTTTCCATATGGCCTCATGTGTGCCTCCTCATACGCTAGAGGTCACCGACTAGAAATGAGGGCCTAAGGGGTGATAGTGGGGATACTATGCCCTCATATAATAGTAATAAAACAACAGATATACAAAAGTATAATACATAACATTATGTAAATAGAGTTTGGAAGTGATAAACACCTAAAATAGATTATGATGTAATATAAAACTACTGTAAAAATCCCATGCATATATGCAATACAATACAACACTGGTCACCCACTAGGAAAACCACACATATATAGTAATACAAAAGAAATAGTAAGTAAAAGTAAATTCTATTATACTAGCACTGATCTAACACATTTACACAATCTGTAGACACAATAGAAGAGCTTCAGCTCAATCATAAGAAACACTTGAGCATCTCTGTTCGAATAACCAACACTGGACCCTCGCTTTATCAACCATGAAACTCTTACTAAACATGAAAATATGACATTACATCCACATGTAAACCAAGGTACACATGCATGGATGTGATAGAATCTCAATAGAACACCACGAAAAGCAACCCAAAATGTGATAATAAAACTGTATGATAAAGCATTGTGGTCCGCCTAGCTGATGCACAAATAAAAGAAGTAAATCCAACATGAAACGACAGACGAACTGGCGGTTTGTAATCCCTATCAATTGGGAAAGTACCACAAGATATTTCCATATCTATATACTTATATATGAATAGTCCCATACCTACACAAATATACCTAATAATGAATATTCTAGATTATGGAAAAAGATAAACCTTTTATTGATCATTGGGTCTATAATCCTGATTGACATATTCTTGCTTCAGAAAATTCCAGAATCTCATAAGTGAAGAGTGTCCATGTCCCATGGTCCATGGTACCCCATAGGTCACATAACCAATGTGAACGCTCATTTTACACATCAATCAATGAACCCAACACCATGTGCCTACTGAATCCCCATATCTCATGTACAGATGTCCCGATGGAACGCCTAAAAAATAGTATCCTGGTTTCATGGATCCCAGCTCAAAAGCTCCCAACAACCCATGGAACATCAATTGGTGAAACAATGATGTATATACTCAAATAAAAGTCTCATCCCATAGGCTCAATCATGGAAATACAAATCCCCTAACCAAATAGCCTCAACACTATCAACTGAAGGCTCCTTATCTCTCATGTGGATTCTTATGAGATGCACCCCAAAACCTAAAATAGTTATATCCTAACTATATGGGGCCATTACCCACACAAGTGGTCAAAACCGCCTAATCATAGATTCAACTTGTCTTTCCACAACAGAATAAACCCTTTGTCCATCATGAGTCAGTGGTAATCACATAATAGAAAACCCATGTGACACCATCTATGCAACCATGTTTCCTTACGACCATGTCGCTCAAATCTGATGGCCATTCAATACATGTATCTCATACCATGAATAACCTGGCAGTCACACTACCTCGAACTGATTTCCATGATGCCCAATCGCATGTTCAAAACCACTCAAGAAAATTTCGGCAAATCCCAACCAGTGATGAGCATCACAAAATACTGATGGTCATTCAATCCAAAACACATACCCTGCCCGTATAAAAGAAAGTGTAACCATCCTCATGATATATCATCCATCCCATGAGTCCGTTGAAGAAATTCATAGCATATGAATCCAAGTATCATTTAATGTGTAAAATTATACATGTAAGTCTTAATAACCACATACTAGAAAGAACCTATGAACATCCTAATGGAATATTGAACAACATACATACATATATATATTTTTATCCACTCTCAACATCCGAGTCCCAAGTAATACATTTGAGTACCAGTAAAATATCCTAAATAACATGGCTCAAAATCCGGATACTATGTAACCACATATGGTTATTTAAATATGAATCATAGGTCCCATAATGAATGTTCAGGAAAACTATAACAGTAAAATACACCTCGTGTCATGCTCGAAAACCACTAACAAAGAAAGAACCTCTAGTCAACGTCATTACATTAGAAATAAACAACTGAACACACCAAGGATTATGGGTGGACCAAATTCCCAACCCAACACTATAAACACAACCTCATGTCATTAATTTTTTGATTTTGACTATAGGTGACTTCTGAACACCAACTCTAACAAAAAACAATGTATAAGTTAGATTCATTCATGTAATGGAGGAATCATACAATGGGTGTGTAAAAAATGATACATGAGTACATGGATCCTGTAAGGGACTCCCAAGACTAGAACATATGAAAATTCATCCCTAGGGGTATACATGGAAGTATATGGTCACATTTACTCATATGTCAAAAGGGATCATCACTCAAGGGGAGAGTCTATAGAAGAAACAGTCAAGAGAGAAATATCACGGCTCATATCAGATCAATATCTCAACTACGATGGTCCAAAAACCCAACCTAGCATCCAAACCAAGTCAAAATCTTAGCTGAAAACTAAATTATGTATCTAGAGGAAACCCCATATTTTTAGACAAATGGCCCAAAACACCCCTTATGTGTCATCAGAATGATCCAAAGGTTCAATCATCACAATATATATAGAAAAATGCTTCAAATGGACAACTATCAGGATCAATTCTGACATCAGGGCATGAAAACGCAAAGAACCTTCAAAGGGATGGGAATGGGAAATACACGGTTTGTTACATTAGTACATGACGTGCAATCCCAGTGCCTCATGATTGTATACTTAATCTAGCCTATGTGTGTAAGGCCCCAAGTACAAAGTGTGTTGAACCAGTACACGTTGTGTTCCCAACATGGGGTACATGATTGTGTCCTTCAACTAGTATGGCCAGATGCCTATCCAGGCCGTGTACTTCTACATGGTGTTATTCCCTACATGGGGTCTAGTCATGTACTCCTACATGGCTAGTATACCCAAACACAGGTAAACAAGCACGGGTACTCGGCTACACTATTAAGTGTTGGTATACATCATGTATGCCCCATACACAAACTGTGATGATTAAATCTCATCTACCCTGAATGGGAAGAAAACACGATGTGCTCCCCTTGAACACACACCATTTAACCTGGGTTCCCAATAGTTTAACCCTTAAAACACCCAACACCCTCGTTTAAACCCCCAAATAAATAGATCCGGCCTTAATAGGCCACGGGAGAGAAATAAATAGTTATAAAAGTTAGATTCAATCCATTAAAAATCATATTTAATGAAAATGATAAAAATTTCTTAACTTCTGGTGGAAACTGGTGATACATTACGTTATTCCACCTTCCATGGTATCCATATACCGAGTCAACATGTTAAGAGCTCCAAAATATTACCTCACTTCCCTTCACTCTATTACTATTTCTCCCTCCCTCAATTATCACTTAGGTCTCAACCAAGGAAGGGCCACTCAAGAGGTGTGTGGATGTAATTGGAGGAATGAACATTATGGGATAAAAAGATGAAAAAAAGGAAAAACGTAGAAAGAGGGGAACATGCTGGCAAAGACACCCGACATGAGTTTCATCCTTTCCTTTTCTAAACTCTCAATTCCAGAATCAATGGTGGAGACAGTATCTCAATCTCATTCTCCATTCAAAATTTATCTCTGAACAAACCAGCGTGAATAAATTTCTATTTACATTATTAATATTGAATAATAATTATGACTCTAATATTTAAATATCTCATATTTCCACCGAACACTTGTGTTTGGGTAAAAACACTATTTTGAGACCAATGATGTGGTCAAAAAAATATCCAAGATCATATTCTTGGAGAAAAAGAACATTTTACCCCTCTTGATCATCTGAATGAAAATTTTCATATCTTTGCTCAAAAATGATGTTTCAAAAAACACAGGTTCTTACAAACTCCCCACCATAATTCTTGTTATCCCTAAGAAACCCAGTGAATGTAAAAAATTAATACTCCCTATTGAAGCATATGTAAAACCTAGCTATATAAACTGTCAAATGATGAGCATTATAGATTCCATAATTTTCCCTTACATGGAAGAAATTTAACAATGACTGATATGGTACACCCCACCATAGGAATATCCTTATCTTCACCTCCAAAGAAGCCTTTGAGACCAAATTCAAACATAAAAAATCAAATAACTGAATAAAATATGGGAAGAAACTAAAAAATGGTCTATAGGGGCCCCGATCCTCTACGAGCATCCTCAGATGGTACTTATCCCTAGAGGTCAAAACTAATGTAGTAGAGGAACTGAACTAACACTCATCAGGAATCCTTATATTGAAATTCCCCATGGAGGTCCAATTCATAAGAAAAATCCTAGTATCCATCAACATCGTACTCAGAAATACTAATAGATAACGGCATACCTGAGAAACAACACCCAACAAGGGTCACATCAAATGGGTATCACATGCCATATCGACCTAATAGATCATTGTACCTACCTTGCATGAGGCTCGAGTCATTAGGCTCACCAAAAAATTCCGTAGAATAGATCCACATATCCTTCCTTAAATGTGAAATATATGTGAATGTAGGATCAAAATCATTATCATAAATAATATCACACGCTAACAGGCCTATATGATTTGAATCCTAAATGCCAAAAATGAGGCATGAGACACCTCCTACCCTTGCATGAAAAGACCCAAAATCCATCTATGGAATCTTGCCAATGGGCAAGAGCCAAAGATCCACATTAAATAATAACATTCACTCAACATGTTCATCTCTCACGGTGGAAATAATATACCATTACAACATCACATATCTGATCAATAATCAAAAACCCTAGAAACTTGCACTTCCTACTAGAATAAGTATTCTCGATGCACCAGTCCGATATTTGTCATTAGTTGCAACACATTTCTTAATAATAATTTCAAAAATTTCCCAAATATTATGGACCAGTAAAAAAATTCCTTTGATACCACACTGTAACATCCCGACCTACATGCAACTAAACAGGTTCTCCATGCCAGTTCATCACAAGTCACTATGTGCACCTTCCCATAGGCCAGATGTATCCGACTAAGAGAGAGGTCCTTGGAGGTGATAGTCCAGAAATTATTACCAAGTATTAGAGTATTAAAATTGTATAAATGGCATAGTATCATACAAAATAGAATGTAAACATAGTGAAAGATTGATAAACAACTGAAATAGAACTTGCTGAAATAGTAAAATGCTGTAAAATGCCCGAAAAACTATTCAATACAATACAAAACTACTCACCCACTCATCCAAACAAAAATATTCATTAATTAAAAAATAAATTGAAATTAAAAATTTGGGGTTCTTCTATAATCTCTAGGACTACCCATGTACCCGATCTTCGAAAACTGTTGAACTGCACCAGTCCGATCAGAGGAACCACTTCAATAGCTCCGCTCGAACATGAAACACTGGTCCTCAGCACTATCCAACATTGAACTCATGATAAACATAAAAAAGTTGACATAAGTTATACATGAACACTGAGGTTAATTTCTAGGTGTGATAATGAATCTCAGTAGACTACCCCATCATGAAACCTATAACTGTTCTGCTATAATGTATTTAAAAGAAATGATTTCAGCCTAGCCGAAGCACTACCAAAGGAAGCAAATCAAACAAGAAACCACGATATATATTTGGGTATGTAATCCATATCTTCTAAGAATGTTTCACCATATATTTACATATCTATAAATATATAAATGTATGATCCCATACCTATACAGATATATATAAATATGAATATTCAATAGTATGTGAATCAATCAATGTACGATCGATCTTTGGGTTTGTAATCCTGATAGATATATACCTGCTTGAGCTAATGCTAGAATCTCAGATTGAATGAGAGTCCTTGACCCATGTTCCCAGGAATACCTATTGTCACCAAAAAATAGGTGAACTGTTAGGTTCCACCTCAATGACACAGCCTCGCACCATGTGCCTCCAGACACCTCATGTCTCAACTAGTAACGTCCCGAAGGGAAGCCCAAACAATATAATCCCAGTCCCACTGACCCTTCTTGAATTCTGAAGTCATAATATTGCAAAAAAACTAGAGTAATGGTTATTTTTAACCCTAAATAAACATCCCATCCTACAACCTCAATCACGGTGAGCCTCATCCCCAACCTGATAGAATAATCACTACAAACTAACTCTCCTCACCCCCATGTGTATTCTAATGGAAATAACTGAAAATTATATAATTCCAATACAAAAACTTTTATGGGACTCTACCCACTAGAGTGGTCAAAACCACCTCATTACAGAGTCAAAATATGTGCACATGACTCAACCAGTTCTTTTTTCATCACATGTGACCAGAAATAATGAAATAAATAACCTAAAACACACCATCTCTAGAACCACTTTCCCATGAAACCATGTAACTAAAATTAAATGGCCATTCAATCCATGTATAATTGCACATGCGCAACATACCAGTCACACTACCTCAATCCGACATCAACAACACCCAATCATGTGGTCAAAACCACTAATGAAAATCCATTCCAACCCAACCAATGATCATAATAACTCAATCCCATTGGCCATGTCATCCTAAACACAGGTCAAGACCACATCATGGGCAGATTAATCATCCTCATTATATATCTTCCAACCCATGATTCTTTCAAAGTAATTCCTAGCACTGGAATCCAAGTATCACTATTGGTGTAAAATTTCACATGTAAGTTTCAATACCTGGATACCAGGAAGAACCTATGGAAACCCCAAAAAAATATATAACAATATATATATATACCTAAAGGATTAATATCCATGTAACTGGTAATACCTAGGAGTTCCATTAAAATACAAGAAATAGCATAGCTCAGATGCCAGATATCAGGTACAAAAAATTTTTCATCCTGATTATAAGGCCCAAGACTTAATCTTTACATAATACTGCGCAAGCTCATGAATTTTACATTAAGGATCATTTTATGTTTAGTGATTAATATAATTGGGCCATAACTATTACATTACATCGCAAAAATTATAATGTACACACTTATAATCTATCGAATATTTTTAATAATAATAAAACACCTAAAATAAACAAAAATTCATTTCCTGATATAAATCTTCCATAATTATTCATTTCTCATCCCCTTATTTATACCATTTGAAAAAAATTTAAAAACATTAGATGAGCATAAAAAGCATAGTAATGGATATAAAATAAATAAAGAAAAAATTAGTCCATGAATACATAAATATCAAAGAAGTTATTCATTTCAATCATGAACATAACTCTTTAACATACCTCATGAAATCATACAATTTATGAAAAACACATAAATATAATTAATCAAAAAGGTAAAATATCCCATTTATAACATACATAAATTGTATCTTTGATAGCTACATTGGGAGTTACATTTGGAATACCCCTCACAGTGTTTTCACTCAATATCTTAAGAGAAACATTAATGTGTTCCTATGTCACGTTACCAAAGGCATTGGAATTATATTATGGGATCACCCAAAATAGTTTTTTCATTGAACCACCTATATACATATACAATTCCGCTGAACCATAACATAATCATTACTCATAAAAAAATAATGGAATGATAACACTTCCACATTGCAATCAAAATATATCATATCAAGATACCGACATAATAAATGCTTTATCAAAACATTTTCGATACCAAACTAAATAAAAAATTTATTTAGTAGTTATTTAACTTTAAAAAAAATTATGAATTTTCATGGAATCCAAATATCAAAGAATTCTCAAGCCAGTAGAATGGTCACTGTCACCGTGTACGTTAAAAAGAAACATTCTTTTTGTAATTTGGTAAAACGATTCATAGAATAATGATTCCATTTGAATGAAATTAAATTTCAAAGGGGTCTATACACCATATAAAATAATGTAGTGTGTAAAATTATAATATGCCCCAATGAAAGGAGGATGCGACGTTGTCCATTTTAGAAATTCAAGATCCTAACCGCATTAGTTAGAAATTAAATAATTTAGTTGATGAGAGAAAAAGGGTATATCATCCTTTAAACAAAAATTGTAAATAAATATGATTATATAAAAACATACCCCAACATAATAAAATGGAAATTAACATAAATAAAAAAACAGGTTGACCAAAATAGGCGGACAAAAGGTTCCCTTACCTAGAGTCTGACTTGTCTGGTTCAATCATTATATTCCTGAATAATAATATTAGGTTATTTTCTAATTTTGTAAAGACCTTTTTCGTGTTTTTTATTTATTTTATATTACTTCCATTCATGTTATAAAATTTACATAATTATGTATGTTCATATCCGTCATTTTGAGATATTCAGTAGTTGAGTCGAAAATGAAGTTTATATAATTAAAAATTGACTCTGTGGTCAAAATACCATTATTTACACAATTATATTATTGATTTAAATATTATATATATCAATTATAAGTATTTATTTACTTTAGAACATAATATTTGGAGACAAAAAATGAAATGCACCATTCATAGAGATAGTAAGACACATGTAATCATTAACACTACTTTCATTTCTTTTTCATATTCAAATAAAAGAAAACTAAATGATAAAAAGGTATATTATAATTAATGTATCATATAATATTTTATTTATGTTACATATTTTCATTAACTACATACTCTATTTGTTTCATGTTTGGAATGAACGAGTCATATCACTCTAAGGGGAAAATAGTCTGCACTTCTTCAAATGAAATTATTGTATTTACAATTATGGAAAGAATAATGCTTTTCCTTAAAAAAATAAGTATCATATAGAAATTATATATATATATATATATATTATATATATCCATCACAATGGACACCATGAGAGGAGGTATGGGAAAATTGATAAATCATCGTCTAATGAGGCAGTCATTCGCCACCCACAGAAATAGTTTGTTCATAACTATTAGATGGAGGTGGGTGTAAGTGTATCTAGAATACATATCATAAGAAAATACAAGTATATTTATTATAATAATTTTGTTATTTAATAAAAAAATATAATAGAGAGTGAAGAAGTAAAATAATGGAATAGAACATTAGACAATACATCACTTGTAAAACGTGTAACTCCATTTAATTTGAGAAAAAAAGATTAATTGAATTGCATTATGCTTATCGTATTGATTCAATGAGGAATATAGGAACATTGGGAGATTATTTTGGACGATTTCAGACAAGTCAAGGGGCTTGAAGGGTATGATTAAATGGGTAGGGGTGATGCACTTTTATAAGAGGGAGGAGACACACTTTGGGAATGTTTTGATGTATTATTTTATTATAAAATGATTTTAGGTTTGAAATATTTAATGATTTATTAATGTGATATATAATATGCTTTTGGTATGAAAACATCATAAAAATAGGTTTTAGACAAGTGTTGGTCCCAAATATAACCACATCTTTTTACATTAACCGATAGTGAACTAATTTAACTATTACATTGTCTTCGTGTATATTCATACTATATAGTTGATGTAGTTACTATAAAATGAACATATTTTCTTAAGTGGTACATTATAGACATTTGAAACATTATCTAAGTCATTATTTAAAATAATATATTATTAGGATTGTTATATAATTTAATAAAATATTATTTGTTTAAAAAACTCATTATTGTCAATTTCATTACTATTTATATCATGTCTATTTAAAAATCCATAACCACATTAGTATATTAATAAAAAATAATTAATTCATAGATATCAAGTCATACTCATCCATAAAATTCTTGTATGGCATAAAAATTATTAAGATAAATTTATTTTAATGTTTATAATCTCATTTATCTAAATCATTCATTGATAACGTAATCACTACATAATCATTGGGTCATAAATGTTTTTATCTAAATGATTTCTAAAAATTATAAATAAAATACCAACATGTAGAAAATAATTTTATCTTTGAAATTTATATATATATAGTTGTTGATATCCCTTATATAACCCCCTATAATAATTATTTTTTAAAAAATTACTTCTTTATTTTATATTTCTCTTTAAAATAAATTAATTTTTGTAACCTGTCTTTTCTCAGAAAAGTTGACCCATGGGGACCAAAAATCGACCAAAAGATGACATGGTTAGAAATATCACAACCAATAGTATTAGGACACATGTTAGGGTAGTTTAATATTAATATAATATTATTTCTAACACTTATTTAAAATATTTTCACTTTAACCTAGGTAAATAAAATAATTATTGATGTTAATATTCATAATGTAGAAAAATAAAAGGAACCTATTTAAATAATTTGGACCTCCTGATTTAAAATATTAGATCCGTTTTTCCAAATTCAAAACACATAAATTGTTGAAATTAATTTAATATTATTTCCCATTGTGTAACCAAAAATCCTGGTTTAAGAACTTAAAACTAAAAACAGTTTGGCATGTGTTTATTCCAATTTCAATGTGAAATTGCATCTGATGAAAAACAATAGATTAAATAAAAAAATAAAATTACATTTCAAAAAAATTTAAAATTACAATATAGGTATATAAATAAATTATATAGAAATATCGTTTTGAATTAAAACACGTTATTTATCCCTATTCATTTAAAATGACCATTATCAGAATAATACCAAAATTTCATCCAATGTAAATGTTGATTTCCTACTTCTAAAGAATAATTTAAGTTTTTTCAAATAGGACATATAAAAGAAACAAAATCTTTATTTAGAAAGGGTTCTCCATCAAAAGTCTGTAAAACAACCTTTTAATAATATTATTGGTTTTAGGCTAAAATTTGGATTCATTTTCATTTTAAGACTATAAATTTTATTAGTTAAATTTCAAAAAAATTAACAAACAAGTATAATAAGAATATGGTTAGTTATATTCATTCTCTCCAATACAACATCTAGGAGATAACTACCATTTAAAATAATAATATTATATTATTATTATTATTTTCATTATGACTATTCCTTATGTAGACCATAAGATTTTAGTGAAACCCATTGTTGTGTGTTGAGTATGAAATCTAACCTAAAATCCTATTAAAAGTAAAATTAATATTTAATTCACAAATATTAATAAAAATGGAAGTGTTATATTCTTTATTTACCTAGAATGTTACATAATTACCCCTTTTGTAAATTGCATCCCTGAAATTTTATTCACTTAATAAATAAGTGGGTTTGTTTATCCATCATAAATGTTTTTGATTCTCATGTTGCCTCTTCATCCATATGGGTTTTCCACAAAACATTTTCCTGATGAATTTTTCTTTTCTGCATCACATTATTTCTTCGGTCAAGATTCGATACTAGTTGATCCTCATAAAAATTACTCTTCCAACTGAACTACCTCTAGACTCAAAACACAATATGGATCTGGCATAAATACTCAACAATTTAACATGAAAAACATTGTGTACATGGCATAAACATGGGGGTTAAGCCACTCTATTGAAATCTAATCAACCTTCCTCTATGATTACATAGGGTCCTGTGAACCTAAGACTCAGATTTACATTCTTACCAAAACATGTCACACTTCTCCAGGGAGAAACTTTGAAAAATAAATGATCACCTACCTCAAAGGATAGATGCTTCGTATGGGTATCCTCATAACTTTTCTTCCTCTTATGAGATATTCTCATGTACTTCAGAATCAACTGAACATTTTCTTCCATTCCTTCTACAAATTATGGTCCCATCAACTTCTGTTCACCTACTACATAACAAAATGCTCGAAATTGACACTAATTTCCATGTAATTCTTCAAATGGTTCCTTTTGTATACAGGAAGGAAACCTGTTATTATAAGAAAACTTGACCAAATAAATATATTGATCCCAATTTCAAAGGTAATCCATTTAAGATGCATGTAGTATATCTTCCAATGTATGATTTATATATTCCGATTGTCCATCTGATTAAGGATGAAAATATGTAATGAAATTTAATTCAATTCTCAATTACCTTTGATGGACATTCATAAAGATAGAAGTGAATCTACGATCACGATCAACTACAATGGAAATGTGATCTTCATGTAACAAAAATATCTCTTTAACATGAAATGAAAAAATATGATCTAGAGATATAATGTCACAAATATGAAAATATTACTAGATTTAGTCATTTTAACAATAATAAGGAAAATTTCGTTATTTCCTCAACATTTTTTTGGTAATCCCACTAAAAAATATAGGGACACATTTTCCTATTTCTACTATGGCATTGGAAAATGATAAATATTTACTTTTAGTAACTGTCATTCTATTTAACCTATTGATATGTGAATCAATTCATAGTAAATTTAGAAATATCTCTTTTCATTCTAACCCACTAGTAGTACACCTAAAGATCTATATACATTTTAGTACATCCATGATGAATTGAAAACTGAGAACAATGAGCATAAGGAAAAAACTCTTTCATCAACTGTGAATCACAAGGCACACATAACAACATTACAAACTTCAAAACACAATCTTTATGTATTTAAATTCAGGTAACATACCCTAATGAACCAATTCATTTTTTTCTGCAACTCATTGTCTTGTTTTTGTGATTTCTTAATTCTGTCTGATAGGGATGATTTCACTACCCCTTTAAATAAAATAGAGGAATTACATACACCAAAAACTTCTAACATAACATTCGTCAAATCCTAAACCAAATGATCTTGTTGCAAACATATAATAATTCATGTAGAATTACTATTTTGACTTAATGAGGTAGTAACTTTATTTTCCTATCACAGATGGTAATGGATCATTCAATCAAAATCCTTGATTAATTCTATCCATCTTCTCTGTCTCATGTTCAATTCATACTATGTGAATACACACATCAAACAGTTATGATCAATATGTATTTCACAAATTACACCATAAAAATTATGAATCCAAATTATTAAGTAAAAATCAACATTAGCTAATTCCAAATCATGTGTAGGGTATTTTTACTCGTGAGGTTTCGACAGACGTAAAAAATAACCAATTTTCTGATCATTCGACATAAGGACATAGGCATGTCCTTTAATGAAGCATCGCTATAGAAAAAAAATTCACCATTTCTAGACGGTAGATCCCGAACTAGGTAATTCACCAATTTTATTTTCAATTCTTGAAAACATTCAACACATTATTTTTTCTATATGAAATTAACTCCTTTTCATGTTAACTTAGTATATGTCCTTGATATCCATTCAAAATTTTCAACCAACCACATGTAATAACCTGCTAAGACAGGAAAACTATGAATATCGTTTATATTTGTGGGTCTTTTACTTTCTTTATAAACTTTTTTTTAGAGGGATCAGCAGTTATGCCCTCTATAGACAAAATATGACAACAAAATGAAATTTTTTATAACCAAAAAAATGTTTTTAACTATCCTATATTGTTTATTTTCTTTTAAGGTATACAAGAAAACCATTAAATGAATTTCGTGGTCCTCATTACTTTTAGAATATATCAAAATTTCATCATAAAAAATAACCTACATTTATCACCTGAGTCAACTATGCCATCACAACATTAAATTGTTCAATTCTAATTTCGAAAAGCTCATCATGTTGATTTGAATTGTCATTTTCCACTGTATGCCTTCCCATCATAGTTTCTCTATTTCTTCTATAGAAAATAATTTTTAACAGACATATCTTAGATGAATCATCATTGTAATCTTCAAATTATATATCATTTCAATCTTACCATAATGTAAAATTAATTTGTGGATATTCATTTAATAATACCATTACACCTTATGTTGTATAAAACTCCCTCTATTACCAAATTTAAGGCCCAGAACATAGACATTACATAATATTAAGATAATTCAAGAATTAAACATTGAGGATCATTTTTGGTTTAGAGTTTTAGATAATTATTTGATAATTATTACATTATATCTCCAAAATTACAATGTAGACACTTATAATCTTTCCAATTTTTTCATACAAATATAAATCCATAAATAAACATGAATTATTTTCTCAATGTAAATCGTACACAATTATTCCACTCTCTAAAACATAATTATACCCTTTGAAACCCCTTTCAAAAACATGGTATTAGAATAAAAATCTCAGTATGGGATACAAAATAAGGTGAGAAAAAATTATTCTATGAATACATAAAAATCAACAAAGCCATACATTTCCATCATAATCATAATCTCTTTAAAATAACATAGGAAATTATAAAATTTATAAATAACACATAGAAATCATAAATCCTAAAGGTAACTTGTGGCATCCCTAACAAACATACATTCTTTATTTTATAGCTACATAGGGAGTTACATTCAAAATACCCATGAATTTATATTCCCTAGATCTCTTAGAAGAAACGTTAAATTTTACCTCTGTCACATTACCCAATGCTTTAGAGAGTTATCTCAGGCTCACCCACACTTGGTTTATCATGTAACCACCTGAATATGTAAATAACTCCCATGAACCATAATATATTAATAACACATAAAACAATCTTAAATGAAGGATAACTTTTCCACATTGCAATCCAAACATATCATTTCAAGATATTGACATAATTATTTATTTCTCCATTAACTTTCAATACCATAATATTTAAAAATTGTATATGGTAGGTATTTTCCTTTTAAAAAAATAATGGCATTTCATGGATGCCAAATATCAAAGAATGCTCGTGGAAGTAGAAAGGTTTTGTCATCGGATACATAAAGAAGTATCATTATTTTTGTCATTTTGAAAAATGATTCATAGAAAAATAATTCCAATTTAATGAAATTTAAATTTAAATGGGTTAATAAACCATATTAATTTAATTCAATTATAAATAAAAATATTCCTCAATTATAGGAGGTTGATATGAAGTCCCGTACGGAAATTTATCAGCATAAATATGTAACCTAAAAATTCAGAAAATGTGTTGATGAGAGAAAAAGGGTCTCGAATAATTTGGACATAAAATGGGATGAAAAAATGTTATATAATAACATTCCCCAACATAATAAACTAAATTAAAATAGATATCCTAAAACAAGTCATTGACTAATAGAGAAGGGTGAAAGATTCCCTTACCTTGAGTATGATTCATCTCGTACATTCATTATATTCCAGAATAAAAATAATAATTTAATTTATAAAAATTTTCGAACCTTTTTCATGTTTATTATTCATTTTATATTTCTTATCATCATGTTATTATTATTACATAATTACTTATATACATATCCTTTATTTTTTCGATATTCGGTACATGAGTCGAAAATGAACATGACATAATCACAAATTGTTCCTGTGGTAAAAAGACAATTATCTTAATAATAATATTCATGATTTAAATATAATATATATCCAATATATATTTTTTTATAATAGTACATATCATTTGGACATAAAAATTTAAATGCACCGTTCAAGGAGACGGTAAGCTGTACGTAAGAAAGAATGATAATTTCAGTTCCTTTCCATATTTAAATTAATTAAAACTAATTGATAAATATGAATATAATAATTAAATTGTAATATCATATTTTATATATTTTATATATGTTAATTAATTACATTTTTTATACATTCCATATATGGCTAGAATTAGTCATATCACTTTGAGAGGGTGTTAGTCTGCACTTCCTCAAATGAAATTATCGTATTTACACATTATCGAAAGAATAACGATATTATTTAAATAAATAATAATAATAGAGACAATATATATAATATATATATAATATATAAATATACTTTCATCATAATGGCCACCATGTTATGTGGTAAGGGAAAATTGAACAATCATTGTTTCGTGAGGCAGTAGATTGTCTTCCACCTAAATTGTATGTTCATATACATTAGATGATGGGCTGAGTATGTTTAGTTAAAATAATTATCATAAAAACATCCTAGAATATTTTGGATTCTATTTTTTATATGTAATAAAATAATAATAATAGAATATAGGGTGATGAAGTAAAAAAATTGAAAGGAACTTTAGAGAAGACGTTGTATCTAAAATGTGTAACTCCCTCTGATATGAGGACGAAATCATTCTTGATTTATCTTTTATCTAATTTAAGGTATCTAGGAGTAATATAGGAATATTGGGAGATTATTTGGGCATAATTTGGATGATTCAATGGACTTGAGAGTTGTGATTAAATGGGTAGGGTTGATAACCTTTTATAAGAGGGATGAGGGGAACTTTAGGAATGTTTTGAATTATTATTCTATTATAAAATTATTTTCAGTTACAAAATATCCCAATGTAATTTATTTAAAAGATATAATTAATTTCGTTTTAAAACATATCAACTAATATGTTTTAGACAAGTCTAGGACCCAAATTTAACCTTATCTTTTAGATTTTAACCTTAGTTAACTAATTTAACTCTTACCATGTCTTCTTGAATATTCATACAATATGATTAATATAGTTAGTATAAAATGCCAATAGAACCTCAAGACATTTATTAATGTCATGATTGACATTATCTATGTCATATGGTGGAATAATTTATTTTTAAGACTATTATATCATTTCATTAAATAATATTTGTTTTAAAAACTCAATTATGTTAATTTTTTATTATTCATATCATGAATTTTCAAAAATCCATAACAACTTGATTCATTCTAAAAATCCTCAATAATGAGAATATAAAAAGTCATAAATATTCATAAAATTTTTGGATGGAAATTTGTTTTTTAATAAATTTATATTAATGCTTAAAATTTCCTTTATTTAAATCATTCATTAATAAGTTAATCACTTCATCATCATTGTGTCATTAATATATTTATATATTGGAAGACAAAAATTTATAAATAAAACCCATTATGTAAGAAATATTTTTATATTTATAATGACTATTTATATATGAATATATACTTAGATAAACCCATATAAAAATTGATTTAGTAAAAAAGACATGTTTTTTTTATATTTTTCTTTTCAATAAATTTATTATTATAAAATATCATTTTCAAAACAAATTGGCTCCATGGGGTCCCAAAATAGACCCATGTATTCCCATGGTCATAAATATCTCATAAAAAATTATCATGACACGTTTTATGTGGTTTAATATTATTGTAATATTAATTTTTACCCTTATTTAAATGATTTACCATTTAACCATGGTTAATAATAAAATTACTGAAGTTATTGTTCATAATTTCTAAAAATTAAAGGTACCTATTTACACAATTTGTACCTCATGATTCCAAAAATTGAACCCATTTTTTAAAATTCAATACACAGAAATTTGTAAAATTTAATTTAAAATTAATTCCCATTGTCCAAACCAAAAAGTGTGTTTTTAGAATTAAAAACATCCAAATGATTAACGTGTGTTTATGTCCAATTTCAATGTGAAATTACATCCAATGACCAAAATTGGATTAAATGAAAAAAATAATAATCCAATTACACTTTATAACCAATTATAATTACAATGTAATTATATTAATAAATTAGATGAAAAGGATTTTTAGAATTAAAACACTATATATTTCACTATTCATTAAAAATGAACTTTATCAGAAAAATACCTAATTTCATCGAAAGTAAATTTTATTTTACCTATTATAAAGAATAATTTTATTATCAAATAGAACATATAAAAGTGATAAAAACTATATTTTAAAAGGTATCACCATCAAAATATGGTAAAATTACATTTTAAAAAAATTGTACTATTTATGATTAAAATTAGATTCATTCTCATTTTAAGCGTCTATATTTTATTGGATAAACGTAAAAACATTTAAAGAACATGTTTAATCATAATATGGATAGGTCTATTCATTCCATCCAATAAACTTAATAGGTATTAACTACCATTTAAAATAATTATATTATATTATTATTGTTATATTCAGTATGAATCAGCCTTGTCATCAACATAAGACTTCCAAGGAATCCATTGTTGTGTATCGAGTATGCCATCGAAAATATCATCCCCTTAAATGTAAAATTTATATTTAATTCCCAAATATTAATAAAAATTATAATGTCATATTCATTATTTACTTGGGATGTTAACCCAATAAGAAACACAGATCCCCAGAATAACTTCTTGGAATCCCAAAATAAATAAATATGTCTCGCCTCAGGATAGACATCTACCAACCAGGAATGTATTGTAGGTAAACATCACTACATATACAATAAACCATGGGACACCATAAAGAGAGATGTTGTCCCAAACACCCAAACCAATTGAATAACCACATCATCATGGGATTACCAATTCAGCACATGTTCTTTGGGACACCCAAACACAATCTCTACCCAGACTCGATGTACAACTCATGGTTAGTCATGAAATGGCAGAATCCTACAATAGTTATCCACAAAATGATACATGAGTACATTAATCCTATAAGGTATTCCATAGATTGAATCATGAGAAAAAAGGCATCCCTCTGTGGATCCTTGAAAGAATCCAGCCCCCCTGCCTCATAGGCTGGAAGTGAAGGTCTCTCAAGGGGAGCATCCTAAAATGAAAAGGTCACAAGTTAAATTTATCAAGTCATCTTAGATTAAGATATTAACTAGGATAGTCTAAACACTAAAACTATCATCCATACTACTTGTCACTCTCATGTGATGACTCAATTCTATAAGTAGAGGAAGACACCTCCATTTATATAAAAGGCCCAAAACAACCCTTAGGAGTCATCATAATGCTCCACGAGTTTCACCATCTTTATCTATGTGGAAAACAAATTATAATGCACAAATATTGTGTCTTTTTTCGCTATTAGGGAAATAAAACACAAAAAACACATCAAAGTGTTGCAATAGTGTAATACACGACGTGTAACTTTGGTATATGATGTGAACTTTATGGGGATTATGGGCATGTACATCCATTAAACTAGGTGTGTAAAACCCCATGTACATAGAATGTGGAATTAGTATATGATATGTGCCTAAAATGGGCACACCCCTATGTCTCTCAAATGGAATGGCCAGATACTTGGCCAAGCTATATACTTCTACATTGTGTGATACCCTACACGAGGTCTGGCTGTGTACTCCTACATGACCATATACACCTACATGTGTAGACTTGACTGAGTAATTGGGAACATGACAATGTACTAGTACATGGAGTGTTTGTACCATACACGGTGTGTTTCCTTTAAAACATGGTCTTCCCCAAATGTGAAGAACACACAATTTGATCCCCTGGAACACAAGTAGTACAAACTAGCTTCCTCATGGGAAAATACTCAAAATTCCCAAACCCTCCATTTAAACCCCCATTTAAACAGATCAGGCCTTATGATGTCACAATCAAGTAATATCTATCTAAAAAAACAAGAAATAATACATTTAATTGTGAGTTGCTATAAATCATTAAAATTGCCTTCCTACAGGCCAAAAATGCCAAACCATCAATTCATTCAACCATCCTTGGTCGCCATACACCAAATTAGTGCATCGAGAGCTCTAAAATGGTACCTCTCTTCCCTTCCCTCACATAAGCATTCTCACTGTGTCAATTCTACCAATGGTCATGAACAAGGAATATCCACATATGAGGTGTTTTCTAGAAGAAAGATTAAATAAGAGGAAGGGAAAAAAGATTAAAAAAGGAAAGAAGAAGAAAGAGGGGATCGGGCTGGCCCCATTGCCTGACTCGAGTTTATTACATTCCAAGGATAAAATTACCATTCTAAAATATGGGAGGAGATGCAATATTAATCTGAATAAATATTGAAATCCTAATTCCAAACGAACCTGCACGTATAAATTAATAATTAATTTAAAAATATAAAATATTTATTATTATGGTAAAATTTGAATATCTTAGATTTCCACCAAACTCTTGTCGTATGGTAAACACCCTACTCATTGAACAAAATTGTGGTTATAAATATAATTTGAGATCATATTATTTTGTAAAAGACCATTTAATCCCTCCTGAGCATCTCAAAGAAAATGTTCAAATTTCTAATCAAAACTATAGTCTGGAAAAACATGGGTTTTTACAATATTGCTCATGTTAACTCCATGATAAATCAACTATTTATGTTCATTACCCAAGAACACTTATAGAATTATTTATTTAACATTTATATTTTTTTCATTTCCATTCTTTCTTCCCATTAGTTCCTCTGGGACTGTGGGTTTAGGGGTCAAATTGTTTTGGGCATGATCATGTATGATTGAACCCTTGGATTCACAACAGTTTGACATATGAAAAACTTTTTAGAATATCAAGGAAGGATCGTGATGGATCATATGTTTATTTGATTATCCATTCAAATGAGATCCATTATGGAAACATGATCAAGAATAATGTGGCATTCGAGATTAGGACAAACATGATGTTTACGATTTCATGACACCATGCTGGAGGACACACTATATATAATGGGAGTACACAAGAACGAGAAAGTACATGTTCATGATAATGTACATGACATTTCCCAACAAACATGGGGACGACTAAGAGAACATGGGAAGGCCCTTGGTCATTTAAGAACACTATGTGGGTCCCCATACATAATTTTTTATGAAGACATAGCCTTCCATACATGTATATAAGATGAAAACACTATGAAACTGAGCATTCCACCAATAGTATAATTACTCTACATGCCATGTAACCCCCTAATGAGAATCTTCCACTTTATGTATTTCCATCATCTGGACTCATATTTGGGTCCATGTATAGGAAAAATTGAGTAGTTCTCTAGTAGGAAAATTGTAGTATCTTTTATGGGGCATTCCATGATACAACCTAGAATGTCAAGACAATGAAACATATTTAGGATATACATTCTGATAATAGTTATAAGGTGAGAGAATATTAGAGAGGCTAGGGTTTGGAATCGTCTTTCATTATAGGGTTCAGGTCCCAAATAATACTTACACTAGATCAACTGGAATTCCCTTACAGAATTGTGGTGTTGTTCCACTACCCAACTAGTTTCACACTCATATGGAACTAATATGTCGGTCCTCCATGTATAGTGTGTAATCCATGTACAATAATTTTATGTGAGTCCTCTATTTATACATACATAGTGGAACCCCATACTATACTAGTTTGTGGGTCATATATTTTAGAGTGGAGCCACCCTGAAACACAATTGCATGGTTCCTCTATCGTTACCTACTATGTCTCACCCCCAATACTACAACGGAGAGGGTTCTCAATACATTTTTTTATCCCCCAATCAAAATAGTGTGTGGGGACCCTATTATTAATTTGAATGACATAACCCAAAAATACTTAGGGTGGGTACTCTTTCTATTAGATATTATTCCCCCTCTATATATTGAGTAGTAGAATGTTACAAATAACCCTCCTGATATGTTTTTCAAATATCTGAGTTGATGGGAATAAATGATGTTCCCATAGAGTTGTAGGAAGAATAATTATCATGGGTTGTATTGTGATATGTAGATCCCTTTTTTCCCTTATCTAAAATTTTAATATAGGAATATATATGTGTGTGTGTTTATAGTTTTGGTTTTCTATTATTCATTGGGTTTATATGAATGTACATATTTTATTTTATAATTTTGCACCATTGGATTTTGGGGCATCACATAGGGTACATATATACTCACCCCTTCTTATGATTTTCCAAAATTTATAATGTCTTAAGACAATGAAAAATTTATTGCAACAACCCGAATCAGGAGCCACATAACTGGTGCCCCGTACCCAGTTCGCCACATAACCTCAAGTGTGTTTCCCCAAATGCCAGAGGCTGCCTACTAGTAGCGAGGGCCTTGGTGAGTCTGTGGGAAAAATATGCCCTTGTATGGTAATGTATACAGTGGAAGAATAAACCTAAAAATAGTGGAAGCAGTAAACATCATACAACAACTGAACTATAAGTCGAAGAAACATCTGATATAATAATGGTGCAGAACGGTACATGTATATATGGAAAGAAGTAAGCAAAACATCATGCTGAAATACAAATGTAACCAAAGTACTAAATATAAACAGCAACTCCAGTAGAATAGCGAGCCAAATCCTCGTCCCGTCCTCTCCAGCTCCAACCACCAATCATGTACCTGAGGTAGAAGTACCACAATCCCTATCTACACCAGAAACCATATAATCTGTTTGGGCCGAAAAGTAGGACACAAACAGGGTGTGAGACTAATCCCAGTAGGAAACCACCACATGATTTGTGCCCTACTTTCAGTGAGTAATATAACAAAAATAAAGGAAAATAAGTACATTATTGGACTAAGAGTGAACCAGTAAATAATCCTAACAATAAAAATTCACATTCATTTAATTAAAAACCTGTGAAAACTAGAAAATATTTCTATTCCAAGGAAAGAAAGTAACACAAAAAGTATCTCAAAAGACTACCGAAAAACAAGCAGTACAAAACCCAAACTTGTTCATTGGCTTGGTGGACTCATCAAAACCATCCATCAATGTTTCACATAGACTCTCTGGGTGGATCAAACTAGCATACCCCTATAGTCCAGTAATCAAACAAAGAAGATACACTATGGGAAGCTCCCACTTCAATTCCCAAATGGTCTTGCAACGATGGCTACAGACTCTCTCAGGAAGCACTTACTTCTAATACCTCATGTGATCTCAATGCATGGGTAAACAAAGAACACTCTTGGGAAGCACAAATTAATATTCATGAAGGTCCTACATATGAAATGAAATCCAACAGACCCTCTAGGAAAGCACTTAATCATCTATTCCATCTTTGACCTCCCGCACGAGGTTCTCACACCCCTATGAAGTCCAATCGTGCATAATTTACTATCAGAAGCCCTAGGTATGTTCAACAACTAATTTTCTAATAGCTACCATGGATAAAAAGAATTTAAACCGCAGGAAACACATGAAATCAGTGATAACAAGTAAACTAACAATTGCAAATAGGGTTTTCCTCATAGGAAGATGGTGTCAAACGTCAATAAACATCCAAACAGGGTGGGAAAACACCCGTGGGGTGATCCTAAAACATGAAACCAAGAATACATTAGTAATAATTAATCAAAATATAACAAGAAATATAGGGAAACAACAATAGGATCAAAAATACTTATCCTGGGATACCCTCTACTGCGATTCTTTTTCAATCAACAGAGTTCAATTCGGACAACCGGTGATGGATCATTGGCTTAGAGAAGAATAATCCTCCTTGGATATTTTGGATGTGATTAGGCGATGAAGAATACGTTAATGAGCATTAAGAACAAACTCGGTCCGATTAATTAAATAAAAAAATACACTTCATTTACTTTTAAAGTACACACCATGTAGTGGGGTTTTCCTTAATCTTCCAAAATCGGCCTCTACATCACCCCTACACACCGTGTGTGTGCCCTGGACATTACCAGCACATGACTTCGAGCGGGAAAAGAGTACATGGAATTTACTCATAATGAACACGGCGTGTACTTCAAAAATTCTTAGAAACTTCATTTTTCCTTTAAAATCCCATAAACAAGATCCGTACCTGAAACTGAAGATCCGGGTTCTTAAAAACATTCCCCCATTAATGAAATTTGTTCCCCAAATTCCCTATCAAGGCGTAGGAGAAGAATCCTTGAACAACTCTAGACAATTCGATCGAACATCAGCCTCCCTCTCCCAAGTCTCGTCCTGTACTCGCCCGTGCTTCCATTGCACCCGTACTAGAGGAACAGACTGACCACCGAGAACATTCGTACTGTGATCGACAATACGGATAGGACGATCCTCGAATTATGTATCCTATTCGAGCTCAAACTCTTTATTTTGAAAGACATGAGATGGGCCAGAGAAATATCATCGAAGCTGAGAAACATGGAAGACTTCGTGCATAGCCTGGTACCTCTAAGGTAACTGTAACCTGTAAGCAACCAGCCCGACTTTCTCTAAAATATCAAACGACCCAACATATCTCAGTGAGAGTTTCACCTATCTCATAATCCTCTTATGTCCCAATGTCAGGGTAATACGTAGGAAAACTTGGTCTCCAACGTTTTTCTCCAATGGTCTTCTCTACTGATCAGCATATGATTTCTGCCGAGACTGTGTAGTATCCATCCTCTTTGGAATCAACTCTATCTACTCTGAGGTCTCCTGAACAAGACGAGGTCCGAGAAAATCTGCCTCTACACCCTCTAGCCAGCATAAAGGAGACCGGCATGGCCTACCGTACAAAGACTCTGATGGTGACATCTGAATAGTCGCCTAAAAACTGTTTTTGTAGGCGAACTCCACCAGAGGGATATGCTACTCCCAAGTACAACCAAAGTCTAGAATGCAATCTCGAATCATATCCTCAAGAACCTGGATTGTACACTCAGACTGGCCCTCAGTCTGGGGATGGTATGCGGTACTCAAAAGTACATGTGTACCCAATGCCCTTTGTAGCCCCTTCCAAAAGTGCGAAGTAAAATGAACATCCATGTCTGAAATAATGGAGTGTGGAACTCCATCCAGACGTACAATCCCTCGGATATAAAACCCTCCCATATCATCAACACGGATGGTATCCTTGATCGGTAAGAAGTGTGCTACCTACATGAGCCTTTACAACACAACCCAAACTGCATCATTTCCTCGACGCAATCTCGGTAATCCGGTCACAATGTCCATCGCGACATCATTCCATTTCCACTCAGGAATGGGTAATTACTGTAAATGACCCACTGGTCGCTGATGCTCTGCTTTAAACATCAAATATGTGGGTCACTTCATAACAAAACCAACCACATCTTTCTTCATACCTCGCCACCAAAACTGACGGTGTAAGTCTCGGTACATCTTGGTGACACCAGGATGAACTGCCCAGGCTGAAGCAAGAAACTCCCACATCGTCTCCTCACTTATGTCTACTGAAACCCATATGTGGCCATGAAAACGTAGCACCTCATCATCGCCCACTTTCAACCCCAGAGTAGGGTCTCCATCTGATACACCCTCCCGTAGGACTAGGCCCTCTCGGTCTGATAGCTGCCTCATTCGAACTCGATCTAAAAGAGTAAAGGTAACAGCTACAGATGAACGAATCGTCTATCCCTGACTGTCGTGCACCTCCAGATGCATCTCAATGAACCGATCCATCAGCTTGCACTTGCTGCTGGCCTCCTGAACTTCCTGTAACTGAGTCCTCCTGCACAGTGCGTCTGCCACAACATTTCCTTTCCCAGGCGTATAAGCAAGCTAGAAGTCGAAAGACTGTAGGTACTCGACCAGCCTCCACTATATAAAATTCACATCACGCTACATGAAGATATACATGGGGCTCTTGTGGTCAGTATATACCACAAAATTCTCTTCCATGAGATAGTGTCTCCAACAACGCAAGGCATGAACAACTGCAACCAACTCCAGGTCATGCGTAGGTTATTTCTTCTCATGTGGCCTCAACTGCCGAGATCCGTATGAAACAACAAGATCTTCCTGCATAATAAATGCTCCAAGACCAATGCTAGATGCATCACATAAAATTGTATAACTCTTGTCCGGCTATGGCAGAATTAGAGTGGTTTCTGAAGTCAATGTCTACTTCAGCTCTTGGAAGGTTGATTCACAAGCTTCTGACCAAACATACTTCTCAAATTTCTAAGTCAAGCCCGTCAAAACCTATTCTATGTGTGAGAGGTCCTCTATAAACCACATGTAGTAACCAGCCCGTCCCATGAAACTTCGTACCTCGAAGGAATTCATCGGCAGCTCCCAGGTAACTACTGCTCGCACATTATCTTGTACTACTGATACTCTTGTCTTTGAGATGACATGGCCCAGGAAGTGAATCTCGTCCGTCCAGAAGTGGCAGTTGGAGATCATAGCATATAAATGATGCTCTCTTAGTGTACTCAAGATGACCTCAAGAGGGGTAGAATGGTCGTATCGAGTTTGAGAGTACACCAAGATATTGTCCACAAAGACAACGACGAAAGATTCTAAGTAAGGATGAAAAACTCAGTACATCATCACCATGAAAACGGCTGGCGCGTTCGTGAGCCCAAATGGCATAACCAGATACTCATATAGACCATACCTCCTTCAGAATGTTATGAGAGGTATATCAGATGGTCTAACCCGCAACTGATGACAGGCAGATCTCAAGTCGATCTTCGGGAATACCCTGGCTCCTCAAAGCTGGTCAAAAAGATCATCAATCCTCGAAAATGGATATCGGTTTTTGAGGGTCATTTGGTTCATCTTCCAATAGTCCGCATATAGCCATAAGGTGCCATCCATATTCTTCGCAAACAACACAGGTGAACCCCAAGGGGAAGTACTCGTCCGGATAAAACCCTTTGCCTGCAACTCCTCCAACTTCTTCTTAGTCTCTTGCAACTCAGGCATAGCCATCTTATAAGGAGGTATGGATACCGGTCCTACTCCAGGAACAAGCTCAATAGAGAAGTCTACCTCACGCTCTGGAGGCAACCCTGAAAAGTCATCTGGAAAGACATCCAAAAAACGGTCAACTACCAGGGGGAAGTCCATCTGAGAAGTCCTTTGATACCACTTTATGACAACCCGAATTCGGAGCCACATAACTGGTTCCCCGTACCCGGTTCGCCACATAACCTCAAGCGTGTTTCTCCAAATGCTAGTGGTTGCCAACTAACAGTGATGGCCTTGGTGAGTCTGTGGGGAAACTATGCCCTCATTTGGTGAATTATACAGTAGAAGAATAAACATAAACAATAGCAGAAGCAATAAACAACATAAAACAAATAAACAAAAAGTCGAAACAATATGTGATATAATAATGATGCAGAACGGTACATATATCTATGGAAAGCAGTAAGCAAAAAAATGTGCTGAAATACAGCTGATACCAATCTACTAAACGTAAAAAGAAACTCCAGCAGCATAGCGAGCCAAAGCCCAGTCCCATGCTCTGCAGCATCAACCAGCAATCAAGTACATGAGGTAGAAGGGCCGCAATCCCTATCTTCACCTGATACCATATAATATTTTTGGGACAAAAAGGAGGACCCAAACAGGGTTTGAGACTAATCATAGTAGGTAACCACCACAAGATATGTTCCCTACAGTTCGTGAGTAATATAGAAAAAGTAAAGGAAAATAAGTACAGTAATGGACTAAGAGTGCACCAGTAAATAATCCTACCAATCAAAATTCACATTCATTTAATTAAACAACCAAGAAAAACAATCAAATATTTCTATTCCATGGAAAGAAAGTAACATAACAGGTATCTCCAAACACTACTGAAACACAAGTAGTACAAAACCCAAGCTTGTTCATTGGCTTGGTGGACTCGTCACCACCAACCATTAATATTTCACACTGACTCTCTTGGTGGCCCAAACTAGAAAACCCCTATAGTCCAGTAATCAAATATAGAACAGTCACTCTGGGAAGCTCTCATAACACTTCTGTTATGTTCTTGAAGCTATAGATACAGACTCTCGGAGGAATCACTAACCTCTAATTACTCTCGTGGTCTCGATGCATGGGTAAACTAAGAACACACCTGGGATGCACAAAGTCCAATTCCCCTAGGTCCTGTGTACAAAACTAAAAACAAAAAACCCTCTAGGGAAGCACTTAATCGTCTATTCGCTCTTTGATCTCCCTCACCAGGTTCTCACAGCCCTGAGCAGTCAAGTTGTGTGTAATCAACTGTCAGCAGCCCTACGTAAGTTCAACAACTACTTTTCTAATAGCTACCATGCATCCAAATAATTTAAACAACACAAAACACATGAAATAATTGATAACATGTAAACTAACAATTGAAAATAAGGTTTTCCTCACAGGAAAACGGTGGCGAATGACAATAAATATCCAAACAGGGAGGAAAAACACTTGTGGGGTGATCCTCAAACATTCAACCAACCATACATTAGAAAAAATTAATCAAAAGATAACATGAAATCTAGGGAAAATAAACAATATGATCAAAATCATTAACCCGGGATACCCGATACATGGGTATCCGGCACTTTTGCAACCAAAACTCAAAGAACTTCAGTGTAGGGCAACAAACCACCTACCTTGATCCTCGAAGATCGTTATACTTGAACCTTGTCCCGTGAAATGGCTTAGAATGGAGTAGATCTACAAAAATTTCTAAAACGTTCAACCTCAGATAACTCACACGAGAGGAAGAATTATGAATCAAGGACAAAGAAGAACCTAGAACTCACCGCTGTGATTCTTCTACAATCGATGGAGTTCGATTCAGAAAACCTGTGATGGATCATTGGCTTAGAGATGAATAGGCCTCCTTGGATGATCTGGACGAGATTAGGTGGATAAGAAGACGTTAATGAGAATTAGGCACGACCACGGTCTGATTAATGAAATAAAAAAATACACGGAGAGTACATTTAAAGTACACGGCGTATAGTGGGTTCTTCTATACTCTGCCAAAATCGGCCTCCACATCACCCCTATACACAGTGTGTGTTGGCCAAACATGGCCAGCACCTGGCTTCGAGTGGGAAAAAAGTACCCCGTGTGTAGTCAGAATGTACATGGTGTGTACTTCACAAATTTCCATAAACATCATTTTTCCTTAAAAATCCCACAAAAGAGATACGTACCTGAAACTGAAGATCTGGGTTCTTACATTGATCCATGGTTTTTTCATAGGATCATATTGATATTAAATTTTATAGACTATATACATAGAAAAATAATAGATATAAGGATCCAAAATCGCATAAAATTACATTATTTTTGTACTTTCTATGTCTTGACTTCAATTAAATTTGATTATGTATTTTACCCCTTTACACATTGGTTGTTTTTTTTGTTTTACTCTTATAGTACACCATGAATATTGTCAAATAAATGTTTTTACACCAGATTTTATAACCATTTTTTATTCCTTTTAATTATTACAAAGTTATGGTTGTGTTTGTGTGTAGATATACGAGGATATGGTCCCCAATTTATGTTATTATTTCTCAGTGCATGACCCATCCCCTATCCAATAGATGTCGGAATGATGTCAGTGTTGTGATTTTTCAGAGTTAGAGGAAGGAGCTTGTGTATTATTCAATTACATATTTTTCTATCAATGAATTGTATTCTTGGAGAATGGAATTATATGATTCCCCATATGGAAACTGGTTGAGCCTGAAGTAAAAAAGTTTCCATGTTTCTATTTTGTAGTTTTATTTCAAGGGAACTTAATGTAGATGTGGTGAAATATTTATCCACTCACTTGGGGTATGAATACCTATTTTTTGACCCTGTGTACTGTGTTATCAGTTTCATAAAACAATGATACATTAATCATATAATATTGAGTCTTTTCACTTTCCTGCTTCAGTAGGATCCTAATATTAATATTTGCATTAGACTAGCATTCATCTTTACTATTTGTAGGATTCCTTAGTCATGATGGTAATTTGTGTTACTGATTCAGGATCCAAAATAAAATTTTCTGATTGATGAGGCTTTAGTTCATTTGCCTTCTCATTACGACTTTCCTCTAGGTGAGAAGGAAGAGGAACACATACATATATGGTAGTAATTGCACTGGCATGGTTGGATGATTAATTGTGAGAGATCAAGACACTGTGATAGTTATAGATGTGGTCGATGATGGGGTTTCTTGGTTTGTCAATCCCTAGGTATATGACTATTATCATGAGTATGTGATTCATGTTTTCTGGATGTTGCTTACCCCAACTAATTAGATAGTTGTGCTAGAAACCAGTCATATCCAAAGTGAAGAAGAGTGTCAGTGGTGTCTAGTCTCTCAGAATTCATGATGATTTGTAATCTTACAGTCTATAATCAAGAATCGTTTCAATAGGAATTAAAACCCAAAATTTGTGATCATAGTATTTATTCATGTTCTTTTTGAGATATATTATGGTAGTATATTTGTATGTAGATAAGAATGTCCATAGATTTGATGGCCTTGTACTATACTGCATCACTGTGGTAAGAGACAATTACTTATAGATCTGGATGTTCAAAAAGGGTCTTCAAAGAGTCATATGTGCTGCTGGGGTTCCGTCGTGCATTCCCATGTATGTTGGTGGGACATTGTGGGTATTTTTGATTGATATATTCATATCTGAGGGATTCTGTAGATTTGGAGATGGTAGTGAACGTCATGTGGCTAAGTTATCTATTTTGAATACCAGGTTTCAATCAGAAGGATCTCTTTGTATGGGACAACCTCATGGCATGTCATTATCATATGAATTTGATGCACATAATTCATATAGGGGAACCATTATTCCCTTTGAGGGGAGATTCTATGAATATGATGGGTGTGGTCATATGGGAGTTGATTTGCTGACCAAATATTCCTATAAGGGTAGAAAAGAAGTGGATAAAATGCCACGATAGAGGAAGTTCCATGATTATGGTTAACTTAGGTATGGCTACGGTGGGCCCTAGGGATGACGATTTGTAGGATGTTCAAGGGTTTTTAAAACCCTATGATTATGAGAAATATTTAGTTTCAAAAAATATTTTAATCTTTTTTCTGTTATTTTTAATTCCATGAAACTTCATATTTAAATGAAACAAGGCATAATAAATAACTTTTTTATTATGATAGATATCACCTTGGTGTTGAAATCATGAGTATGTATATAATCACAAAAATTATGAAAATCTATTATTGACAAACATATATATAATTAATTCTTCTATGACCAATTTATTAGATATAAAATGAATATCTATTTGAAATTTATGTAATCTTATTCGTAAAAAAAATTCCCAAAAAATTCCATTTAACATCAATAAATTAAAAATGTCAATTTTTGTGAATGGTTATAAAAAAAATTATATATTTTATGTTCAATAATAAATTTAAAATTCTGTTTATTAGTTTTTTGAAAATGATATAATAATAAATCAAATTTTATGCTTAAAAAACAATTTTTCTAAAAACCATTTTGTTTACCTTTTCTACACTAACTTTAAATCTATATAATTTTATAATTTTCCAAAATTTATAGGAAAATTTTACATCTATATTATACATATTCATGTAAAATTTATATTATTTTGAATTTTTTAGAAGCAAATTGTTTTTATGAAAAGTGAAAATACTTGTCTTTATAAACAATTGTTATTTTTATTATATTATTTAAAACATCCATATTTATTTAATATGGTTATAAAAGAAAAATTAATCCAATTTTATAACTACTATTAAAAATAATTCATTTTATTAATTTTAATAATTAATAATGATAAGATAACTTTTTGATCATTTGAACATTTTTTCCATTGAAAACCCGCATTCTTGTCACCATTATGAGATAAATTAACAATTTAAATTATCTTCTTCTATTAATGAATTTTTTTATATATTATTACATATAATAAATTTGAATAATTTATATTAATTAATAAGTTAATCATTTTCTTTTTCAATAATGAACATTATAAACAATATAAACCATTTATAGCAGTTATGGTAAAAATGAGTTTTCTATCAGGTTAAACAAAAATGATAAGGTATAATAATGAACCAAAACATATCCAATATCCAATGGATCTATATATTTTTTCTTCATATCATATATTATCTAAAATTTTAATTTATGTTCCCTATGGATGGTTAAAAACATTGGTACTCCTATTCATTTTAAAAATTACAAGTGTCCTAATAACCTCCCTTATAAAAGGGCCCATATACTATCCTATCAACACATAAAAAACCCACGGGTACAACCAATGTCACCAAAAATAATTTCCTTACATCCATACTATAATTTTATGATCCTTAATTTAACTTTATGAAATTTCAATATGATATGACTTTTGGTTGAACCCGAAAGATGTTTTTTAAAGAGGGGGTAACATCCCTAATCTTGTATTTTATTTTAATTCTTCTTAAAAATTATTAAAAAATCCTTAAAACATTAATATTATATATATGCATTATGATAAATATAATAATTTTTTTTAATCATGGTATATCCTGAATACTTCTCGTCTTTCATGAAATGGGTAACCAAATAATTATTTGTGTTTACAGAGGGCTACTACTTCTTAGACCAATGTTTATTTTTTTTATATAACCACCTATTTATTAATGATATAATTATGTATTTAACACATATATATGATATTAATTATGTTACTATTCATATAGAATAATAAAATCTGATGTTTAATCTTACATTCCCTTTTGTGAGAATATAAAAACATTTTTCGAGTTTATGATAGATTACTGCCCTAGGAAGTAATGAGATTTATTCATGCATTATACGAAAGGTAAAAAGAAATTATTTAATTAAAATAGTTTAAATATATGAAATAAAAAATGTTATTTATTTTTAATATATTATATAACTTTTTTTCTTTATTTCCATCAGGAAAATGGAAAAATTGACCATGTGTACGTACATCCTACTATATCGTAGAAAAGTGTATTTAATTTTCTATTTATAAAATTAAAAAGTCACTCAAAATAAATTAATACTATGTGAAAATGATATTTTTATCATGTTTAAATTACTATATATGATCTAATCATGAAAACATAAGAAAAAAATAAAAAAATCAAATGATATACAAAAAACAACGAAATTATTGACGAATCACACAATTAACATGGAATTATTAACCATTCATAAATAAATGGTCATATTAAAATAATATATGTTAGGATAAATAATATTATGGTTCTTTAATTCATTTATAAATATTTTATATTTATTATACAGTATCATAAATTGTGTATAAAGGAATTCAATATATAAGGTATGAGATTTCAAGTCTCTCTCTTATTTCTGGGAAACATATGAAAATTCACCCCACATTTTTTGGGGGTTTATATACTGATCCCTTGAATTATATTATATATTACATAATACACGTCATCGTATTTTAATTTTAATTATTTATTCACTATTTAGGCAGATTATTCAACATATTAATAAATTGATATGTTTTTTCCATCTCACTTGAATTTTCATTGATTCACATGACATACATTCCATGTGTTAAATTTATTTGTGTATATAATAAACCTGAATCTATTTTATGACTATTATCCTTAATATTATGTTTATTTCAAAATCCATATTAGGATCTCTAACTCATGGTGTTTACAATATAAAAAATACTAAAGGGGTAAGGTATTTACTTATCAAATTTCCTTCTTGGAGACCAAAGTTATGTTATGTTCCTATCAAATTCAATGAGCTATATATATAACACATTAATTTTTTTTATAAATAATATAATGTTCTCATGATATTATATATTTTTTATTGTTAGTATTTGATGGATATTTCTATTCATATTGACATCCCATTGGGAATTGTTAGATCTGATAGGGTTAACAAATTTAGAAATATAAAACCTTAATCAATCAAACCAATTTACAATATAGTGGTATAATATTTGGGAGTACATGATCGACAACTTAGAGATTTGGTTAGAGTAAATAATATTATTATAAAATAATAATAAATAATTTAACTCATTAATCATAGACTATGTTATTAAATTATGAATTAATAATTTAATGGGATTTTCACAATATATATAGACATTCATGGAAATTGAAAATTTTGGTTCCTGATTCATTGATGTTACCTTCGTACTATTTTCATATTATGTCAAGTATTTGAGGACATGGTAATGTAGAACCAACACTAAACATAAAAAATAATCCACCCATTTGTTATAGTATTAATCATTCCCTATGTAATGCATTAAAAGTATCATTCCCTCATTACTCATACAATTGTAATGCATGACTAAAAAAAACATATTTGAAAAAATATGGTGGTGGAAAAAAACATAAATTAAGATCATTTAAAACTAAAATACCATTAAATATAAATCCATATTCATTAAAATTTATTTACACATTTCCTTTCCTATAATTTTATCCATGAGATTGTAGGAAAATAAAAGGTATTATATTACTCATCTTAGTAGAAACAAACCATGACTCAAACACTAGAAGCTCTAGAATTAATTAGTGTAGTGACATAGTAGACTCATATTTAAAGTGGTTAGGGATGATATATGTATCATTAATTTTATATTAATGTGGAATATAATGATTAACATTTAATTAATAACTATTTTGGAAAAATTAATGTACCTATATCACACAAAATCCGATCAAAGTATTTTTTTGGTAATGTTTGACACAAAAATGTCTTGTAATAATTACGTGATTTGTAAAGTGTGGGTGATTCATTTCCATCTATTTTCACCACTTCATGATGTTTATTTGGTTCATGGACTTCAATTCTTCATTTCATGAAATTTTTTCACATTGTGTAGTGTTTACACAACACGAATCAATTATTTTCAGTACCATGTGATATATTTTTGTAAATTTATTCACCTTCAATACCTTGTACTGTTACATATGCATCATTTATCATCGTAAGCCTTATTATTTTATATTGTCTCATCATTTTATTTCATTCCATGATGTCATGATTCTTTTTTTATTCCAATATTCTCCTCTTTTTATACCTTTTTATTCTATTAGATGTATCCTAGCAAAAATAAAAAAATGTAAAGTTGTCCCAATATTTGATGGATATATTTAATATTGAAACAATATGTACCTTAAAACACCCTAAACCATATAAATGAAATACATATATCAAATAACACCACACATGAATTCATACTTGTCCTCAATGATGTAATCTCAAGAATGAATTCTTACATTACCATGCTTTAAAATCATCATTAACAAAAATCATTGTCCAAATGGGAAATTTAAATTTTCAATCATTAAATTGAAAAATTAATTCTTACATCAATTATTAATTAAATAAAATAATTCAATTATTTTACCATTATTAAATTAAAATTCTTACCATATTCGTTCATCCATCTTCATTTTTAAATTCATTGTTAACATGATTTCATTTTTAAATTTATCTCTCTTTGAATTTTTCTTCTCACCATTGGGGTAAAATTGAATATAAAAGTTTCGATATACCATAAAAACATGTCTCTAACCATATGAATGTAGGCAGTCTATCATCTCCACCACCTAATAACATAAATCCCAAAGAATCATGAGTGATTCGATATTGACGATCAAACTACTCTGAGGCAATTTGGTGCTAAGGTAAATAATTTAAACAAAATAAAGATAAAAAATTTGGTTTGAATGTAAATAATTTTAAAGGATATAAATGTAAAGACTCAAAAATTACCTATAATTTTTTTACAATAATTTGGGATTATTATGAGTCTGTTAAAATTTACGGTTCTTGATTTGGAGCCACGTTGTGCCCAATGTGAAATTTTTGACTTTTTTAAGGTATGTTCAATAAATGTGTGAGCAGGAGTTTATATCATTTGTACTAGTTCATAGAAATTAAATCTAAGGGAACTTTTGAACTCACAGCGTTGGGATTCACTTAAGAGAGGCTTAATATAAAATGTTGTAGGTTGGGAGAAAAACATTGTTTTTGGGTCTTTTTGAAAGAGTAATAAAATAACATAAATAATTTATTTAATTTTTCATCCACCTATTTAGTGATGGTGGTGGGGAACACAGAGGCGATCAGAATTTTAATGAGGGAAATTAAATGTTGGTAACACATCAATTATGTATCCACTCTACATTTAATTAGTGTGATTCATTAACTACAAAAATTAATGAAAAAATTAATTGAATGTAGAATTAAAATCCTAACTCCTTTTAATTTGCAGATATTGGAAAAGAGGAGGAGTGGTGGATCATGGGGAGATACTATCATAGAATATAAGAACATCAATGAAATAATAATTTTCCACCCCTCCAATGATGAATGGCGGTTTGAATGACATCGTTGGAATAATCTATCTGAGATAGACGAACATCGATGACTTCAAAAAATATGGATTCTTCTCCCACAACCGCAACAGCCCCTAAATTTTAAAGCTACAGATTTTTGCTTAAATCCAAGTGATTTTATTATTTCAAACCCTCAATCTACGAAAAATATGATGAATTAAGATCAACAAAAATGAGTTGATCCGTGATTCGTATTAAATTGTGTGTGATTGTTGAAGTAAATGTTTGAATGAGGTTAATCATTATCTATGTGATGTATTGTTTACTAACCACTTGATATGATACTAATGTGGAGGGAGAGGGACAAACAAACAAGGATCAGACCCTCCATCGCATATATTTTTTATGCGTTCTTCGGGGGAATATTTTCAACTCAATGGAATGCTGAATCCATGAGCCATGCAGTGATGACAACATCTCCGGAGGCCCATATGTGCAATCAAAAGGGAAAATGGACTACTAGAGATCATATGTTGTCCCAAGGAAGCCCCGCCAGTGATAGACATTGGTGGGAGGAATCATGTCATGCTCCGTGGAGGGAGGATGTGGATTCGATCCATGGTGGAGGGGACTCGTGCTCCGCAGGTCCCACTGACAGTGGGTGGCGTTATGTAGCACCACCATTACAAACTGAGTAGAGAAAATGTCTGCTCGGGAAAGGGGAGCTGACCCCGTGCGGCCCAGTGGGTCACGCTCAGACAATGCATGTCACGATGGTCTGCGGCCCAGCCGATTAGGGCTTAGCCGGGTCATACCAAGGTTGGGCCGTCTGAGGGGGGGGGGGTGGGGGGGTTCGAGTTAGTCCGACTAGGTCAGACCAGACCTGGATTTCGACAATAATATGTTTAAAGAATATATCTAATGAACCAAATATATTCTTGAAGAACCATATGCAATGCTGGAATCCTTGGAACAAGACAATCAATTTTTGATACTCTACGAGAGTTTCAAAAATGTTTGAGTATGACCGTGTTGGATCGAACATGAATCCAATCAGGCCCTATGTACTAAACTGCTTATAACACATAGACCGGGCATCCGATTGATGCTTCTTCTACCACTTTAGAACCCTTACAACATATAGGTCCTTTGGGTTACTATTTTGGGTATTGGAATCATAAATAATCTGGGTGAATCAACATCATACTGATACTATGGGGATCAGCATCATAGAAAACTTTCTTGGATCAGCATCATAGAGACCATGTATGGATTAGCATCGTTGAAACCCTGTGTGGAATAGCATTCTAGTGACCCTAGGTGGATATACAGTGCATGAACTGACATGGACCATCCTTAGAGCAGCTCGTTGTGGATCAGAGACATACAACCATGGGGGGATTGAAAATGGAACAAATATTTTGTTGTTCAGTTGTAGAAACATCTGAATGGAATAAAATGATATCTCTTATGACTAATAATCATTATTCATGAACTCTGAGTTGTATACTTGGGTTGAGTTGAGTCTTTTTCTTTGTTATTGTGATTGAGATCATGCATTGTGGTTTTCCTTTGTGGAATTATGAGATACCTTCAGGGGTTTTTGATTCCCTACTGGGTATTTTCATACTCAACCCTGCATGGACATTTCCCGCACCTTGATTTTTCATGTGCAGATGACTAGAAGCGTGGATGAGACATTATCAAGCCATGAACACGTGGTACTCAGAGGTGACTGGTTGACGTGGAGAGCTGTAGAGATGATATGTACCTATCCTTCAGGTTGGATCCTTGGTGTACGACCACAAGAACTGTTTTATATTATTGTTGTATATTTTTAGTTGGGATTGTATTCCAACCACATTAAATTCAGTACACACTATTACAACTACTGTTTTACTATGTGGTTTTCATCATGTTGTATTATTGGTCTGTGTGTTTGAATGGTTAAAGACAATTCCTTCCCAATTTCAGGGATATGCCTTTCCAGTGCTTGTTGACATACCCTGGCCAATAGAAGGTGGTCTTGGCGTTTTCATAGAACAGTCCTCGGGGGATGAGTCTTGAAAAATTGGTATTAGATGAGTCAGTCATTCTGCAGAAATGGGACTCTGATCATTCCAATTGAGAAATATTGTTATGTGTTTTGAGTATGGTTTTTAGTTCAGAGACTCAAGTGTTGGTGCGGCGGCCGATATATCCATACACTAGGGAACTGAATTCTGATTTTTGTATTGGTGCATTAAAACACGGATTGTATGTGAAATAGGAATGTTTTACTTATTGATATCTTTTGAGTTAGCTCACTAGTTATATCTTATTGATTGTGGTGCACGTATTTCATTTTAGGATCCCACCACATAGGAATCCAACCATGATTCTAGAGAGAGTTCATGATGGCAGCCCACCGAGTGATGAGGCTTCTATGAAGGGCCCTCTTACATCAATAACACCTTTTGGTGGCTCACCAGAAGAACCATTACCCATTGGGTAGTAGTTTCCACTAGCCCCACTGGCTGATAGGAAAACCGATTGAGCGTTTTTCATGAGTTCCATTTGAAGAGGACTTTGAGGATTCGAGGTGAGATATATCCACGGGTACCTAAGGAAAGTCTAGACGCTATATCTAGAGTTTTCCACCTATATGGGACACAAGTAGAGTAGATGGTGATCCTAGCTGCTAGTATTTTTGAGGGACTGAAAGGGCGATGGTAGATCCTGATGCCCCAGTTACAGGATGAGGTGACCCTCACCTTGATGGACTTCTATATCTTTTTTAGGGAGGTCTTCATTGTAGCGTCACTACACTCTGTGCTTATTCAGGTGATTTTGTGCTTGTAGTAGTGAAACCTGATAGTCGTTGAGTACTCGGCGAGATTCACTGGCCTCTCTTGATACTCCACTAACATGTTACAAGACCCTTTCTTTATGGCCTAGAACATTGAAGAGGGTCTTCGGTGGGAGATCAGAGCGTTGATGATATCACTCAATATCTCGACGCTTGCGGGAGTACCTGAGTGACCATTATTGGTGGAGTTATTCTTAGCGAGTAGGCACCAACGGTGAGAACAACCACCAGATTATAGGTAGTTGAGTCATATGATTGAGGTAGTAGGTAAATGATGGAGAGGTCCATAAAGGCCAGACCTTCTAGAGTAAGACCCCATGATGTAGGGTAGGAGGTGCAGAACTCAAGAGGAAATGTTGGCAAGGAGAGGAGATGATTGTGCTTTACGTGCAGTGGGCAGTGACACATGGCTCACAATTGCAACACCCACCACACTGATGATCAGTATATGGTCTAGGGTCTGCCTAGGTATAGATAATTATTTGAGTGATGAGGTCCACATGGTGGCAGATGTGATAGAGGAGTAAGTCTTACATCAGCCGATGGGCATTAATTTGAGGTTCTATAGCCACTAAAACCATATGGTCCACACTGACCTCAGAAAAAAGAGGACAGGGATGACCATAGCTTCAGGGAGCTAAGTCCAATGACCATGGTTCTCCTGAGATGATGTGATGTACGATCTGTCTCTACTCCACCCTAGCTAGAGTACTTATAGACACTGGTTCCAATCACTCTTTTATTGCAACGACTCTCATTCGGAGTTTTGAATTCTAGTAGATGAATTGTCTTGATTCTTATGATTAGAGACTCATACAGGAGAGGATTCGAAGAACACACACTGGTGACAGTAGTGTGGGATTACTCTAGGAGGTGAGAGATTAGCATGGGATCTCCTAGTAGTTGTGTCGAGGCCTTATGATGTCATCTAGGGTATGGACAGGTTATCCATGGTCCATACTGAGAATGAGTGTTTTAGGTGAAATGTGTATTGTTTATGTGGGGATGGGTATAGGTATTCGTTCACTGGCACGAATGGAACCATTTCATGTCAGGATTCACTTTCATAGAAGAGGTTGTATATGATCACTAATTTATTGGATAACCTAAGCCTCAGATAATTTGACATGAGGAGATCGAGTGATCCTATAGAGGTGGAACATTATGCTTATTTCTTTCCTGAGGATATTTTATGGCTATCTACTTGTAGAGAGGTAGAATTCTACATCGACCTGTTCCCCGAGAGGACACTGATATCTACTCCAGCATATCGGATGTCACCCATGCAGCTTCATGATTTTCTGGTATAGTTGAAGGACTTGCAGTTTAAGGGGTTTATAAGGCCCAAAGTTTCTACACAAGAATCTTGTATATTTTCTTCCAAGTATGAATATGGGTGTCTGAGGGTTTGTGAAGAATATTGGCACCTAAACCAGGTGACCATGAAGAACTAGTATCCACTCTCGACTATTGATGATATCTTCAACTAGCTGAAGGATGCTTGATGGTTCTTGATGATAGATCTCAGATCAGGTTATCATTTTCTCAGGGTATGGGAATAGGACATACTGAATATAGGCTTTATATGTTGGTATGAGCATAATGATTTCATGATTCCCTTCGACATGAACAATGATCTGTCCGTGTTCATGGGTCTCACGAACATGATATTTCAAAATTAACTTGATCAATTCATGGTAGACTTTATTGACGACATCTTCATGTACTCAGCATCATAGGAGGAGCACACCACACACATGAATATAGTTCTAAATACACTCATAGAGAACCATCATTATGTAAAATCTCTCAATGTGGTGGGTCTGGATATGAGAAGTCCACTTCCTGGGGCCCTTTATCTCAGAGGATGGAGTTTTAGATGATCCTACAAAGATAGTGGCAGTGCATGCTGGGGAGCCACCAAGGAGTGTGACCAAGGGGTGGAGTTTTCTAGGAGTGGATGGGTACTACCAGAAATAGTTTACTGACTTCTATAGGATAGGATAACCCTTGTTAGTTTTGACAAAGAAGGGGTATTCATTGTTATGGATGGAGAAGTTCCAACATAGTATCTAGGAGCTGAATATGAGACTGACAAGTGCCCACGTCATGGGACAACTAGAAGAGGTCATAGGGTATGTAGTCTATTGTGACGCATCAAGGAACAAACTAGGTTGTGTCCTTATACATGAGCAACTGTTGACCAACTATATCTTTCTTGTTTTGAGAAAACATTAGTTCAACTACACTACCCATGACCGGGAGTTAGCAGTAGTGGTATTTGCACTGAGGATGTGGCGGCACTACTAGATGGTGAATGGTTTACTAGTTACTCAGACGATAAGAGTGTCATGTATATCATCTAATAGAAGGACCTGAACCTGAGACAGTGGATATGGCTAGAGTTCCTCTAGGACTTTAACTTTGATATAGTCTACAGCCTAGGGATGGGAAACGTGGTTGCAGACACACACAGCATGAGGTTTGGTCTACATTTTCTAAGTGAGGACACAGAGTGTCTAGCCACATTGTTGTATCCTTAGTGGATAGTGATGGAGAAACTTACCTAAAGTCTATGACAGTTACTCCTCCACTCTTTCAGTTGGTCTGGGAGGAATAGCATGGGGATGTCGACGGCGAGGCCCGACATGGTCATATATCTTTAGGACAGGCTTCATAACGATTTTCTGATGGTGGGGAGCAATGTCATCCTCTTTATAGGATGCAATATGGTACCAATGATGCTTTGGGAGGAGATGTTTAGGGATGTCCTTACATCCATTTTAGTGGTACATTATGGTGTGGTGAAGATGTATGAGGACCTTCGGCATTAGTACTGATGCACATGGATGACTAAAGTAGTGTCATAGTCCATTTCAAGAAGATTAAATTGTTGGAAAATGAAGGTTGAGGATTAGGTTCCAAAAGGTTTAACACAACCACTGGAGGTACCAATGTGAAAGTTGGATGATATCTCCATGGACTTCATTTAGGGATACCACGTACGTCCAAAGGGAATGATTCTATCAGGGTGATCATTGACCGACTCACCAATTCAGAAAACATTTTACCTATTCAACAGTAGGGATAAGTAGAGTGATTGGGACTCCTCTACATACATGAGATAATATGACATCACGGGGTGTCATCGATGATCATCTTAGATGGTGATCATCGTTTTACATCTTGTTTGTGGAAGGGATTGCATGAGGTATTCGGGAAACAACTATGTTAGAAAACTGCCTTTCATCCTTAGATTGATGGTCAAATAGAGAAAACCATACAGATGCATGAGGAAAACATTCATGATTGCATCCTTGATTTCGGCCGCACTTGGGAGGATCACTTTCCCTTGGTGGAGATCACATACAACAACATCTATCATTCCACCATCAAAATTGAACCATTTGAGTCCTTGTATGGGATACCATGAAGATAATGACTATGATGGATAGTCCCAGGGGAGTTAGCACTACTATGACCAGAGATGGTACAGGCTATCAGGAAGAAGGAAGAAATCATCTAAGAGAGGATGTTGACGATAATGAGCGGGCAGAATTCTAATGATGACAAGAGGCAGAGACCCTTGGAGTTTAAGGTTGGACACCATGTCTCCCTACAGGTCTCACCCCGGCAAGGATTAGAAAGGTTTTGTTGTTGTGGAAAACTATCTCTAAGGTTCATCATACCATTCCAGATCCTCAGTAGAGTAGGCGAGGTGGCATACCATCTAGCTCTTCCCCCACAGATGCACTGGGTGCATAATTTTATTCCATGTTTTATTATTGAGGAGGTATGTGCATGATCCATCACACATATTTGACTGGGGAGAGCTAGACATCGATGATGGGGTGATGTTTTTGGAGTTCCCGGTGAAGATCGAGGATCTACATGGGCGGGTCCTTTGTGGGTGGAAAATTCCACTGGTTCATGTTTGTTGGTAGCATATAAATATCCAGGAGAGCACATGGGAAAATGAGGCTTACATTCCTAATCAGTACCTCCATTTGTTCCCCTAGTTTTGTTCTATCATTCATGGATAAAAATCCCAATGGTTTAGAGAATGTAAAGTCCTGAAAATTTTATATAATTTGTTTTTAAATTACTTGGCATTATTATGAGAATGTGATAATTTAAGGAGCTTGATTCTGAGGTGAAAATTTCCTAGAATGGAATTTTGAACATTTTTTTAAGGAAAACTTAGTTAATGTGAAAGTGGGATTTTCATTATTATGAACTATTGCTTGTAATTGAAATCCAAGGGCACCATTGAACTCACAGTGCTGAGATTTTTTTATGTGATTATTAACTTCTAATACAACCGGACATGAGAAAAAGATTGTATTTCAACAATTTTGAATGAATAAAAAAATAACACAAAAATGTTATTTTATATTTCTACCACCTCATGAGTGATAGTGGTCGGGACAACAGAGGCGGTCAGACGTTTAATGATTGAAATTAAATGTGGTTACACAATAATTGTGTAACCACTCCTAGTTTAATTTGTTTGATTCATCAATTACACAAATTAATTAAAACATTAATTTCAATGAGAATTAAAATCCTAAATATAACATTTAATTATTCATTTGTTGGACAAGAGGATGATTGTTGGATCATGGATAAATTCTATCAGAGAATTTACATAATCCAATGAAGTGCTAATGATCCACCCATCCATGGTTGAAAAGTGGCCTGAATGACATCATAGAGGAATCGATCTGACATCGACAAAAGCCGGTGGCTTCAAGAAACATCGATTCTTCTTAAAAACCATGAAATCCATTATACATTTAAGGTACGATTTTTTTTTAAATCCAAATGATTTTATTATTAGAAACCCTCATTCTAGAAAAAACATGAAGAAAGTGGATCATCCAAAATGATTTGATTTGTGATTTGTATGAAACAACATGAGGTTGTTGAGGGAATATTTTGAAAGGGGTTAATCGTTATCTAAATGATGTATTGTTTACAACCCACTTGTTATGATGCTAATGCGGAGGGAACATGCCAAAAAAAGGCTTGAACCCTCTTCCGCTTCGGTTTTTCTCGCGTTCATTGCGGTAGGATTTTCAAATCGACATAATATTGAATACAAGAGCCACACAGTGATGACAACATCTTGGGAGGCCGACATACACCATCGAAATGGAAAACGAACAACTAGATCTCACTCGTCGTCTCATGGAAACCTCACTGACGACGGTGGGCGATGATGACAGCCGACGCTCACTGAGGGAAAAGGGAGGTGGTGCCCGTATGCACAGCAATGGACTGATGGGGTGGTCGGCATCGGTCAGCCATTGTGGAAGCAAGTGGCATGTTTTTTCCAGTTATGGTTGGAGGCTACAACAACAAGCCATGATGGAGGGGACCCACGCCCAACGAGTCCCACTGATAGGGTGGATACACCATGTGGCGCCACCATTTCAAAACAAGACAAAAAAATATTTGCTCAGGAAGGGGTATCAGACCATGCGTGGCCCAGCGGGCACACCCATCCAAGGTGGGCTGGGCCGGTCTGCGACACTGTGGGCTGGCCTAGATAGTTCGGGTCAGGCTAGGTCGGACCCGGGTTGGACCCAGACTAGGTCAGGTCAGCCCATGTCAGAGCGGGTCGGGTTGGTCCAACCGAGTTGAACCAGACCTAGACCCTTTTTGGCCCAGCTATGCTTAAGAATCAATATCTAAAAAAACAATTGATTGTTTTAATGACCATCTACGTTGCTAGAATATTTGGAAATAGAAGGTCCTTTTGAGATACTCCAACAGTGTTTTGATGAATGTTGTGGTACATATGGGTTGGATCGAACCCGAATCCCACCATACCATCAGTACTAAAATGTATATAAATCACAGTTTGAGTGTCTAATTGAAGTGTTATTTTCCACATTGGAACCATTACAACATGCATATCCTTTGGGTTACTCTTGTGTGGATCAGCATCATAGAGGCCCTATGTGGATCAGAATCATAGTGACCCTGTGTGGATCAACATCATAGGGAACCTCTTTTGATCATCATTATAGCGACAATGTGTGGATCACCGTCATAGCGACCCTATATAGATAACTATCATAGAGACCATGTGCGGATCAACATCATAGTGACACTTTTTGAATCAACATCATATTGACCCTGTATAGATCATCAAAACAACTTCCTTTTGTGGTAAAGCATCATAGTGATCCAGTGTGGATTATCATCATAGCGACCATTTTTGGATCAACATCATAGTGACCCTGTGTGTATCAACAACATTGCAACCATGTGTGGATCAACATTATAGAAACCCTATGTGGATGAGAAGTGTGCGACCCAATGAGGACCAGCCTTAGAGTGTCCCATCATGGATCAACGACATATGACCCCATGGGGATAAAAAATGGAACAACTCCTTCATGTTTTAGTTGTCGAAACATCCTAATGGAATGAAATTATATAGCTTAAGACTCATCATATTTATTCTTAATGTCTGAGTAGTATAAATATATTGTTCTTTGTCTTTTCATTTATGCTTTGTGAGTGAGATAATGCATTTTGGTTTTTGGTTTTGGAATTCTGAGAGAACATTGGGTGTCTCAGGGTCCCCACTGTGTATGGATATACTCACCTTGCTTGTGCTATTCCCACACCTTATTGTGTCTTG